>OY979706.1:59176825-61576825 GCA_963855925.1 Inga laurina
TTGCTTGTTCTTTGATATTGCTCCAGATACTCGGGTTATAGGGGGAAGATATCTGTCTGGTCTTGACATTGTTTCGTACTAGATTGAAGATGAAAGAATTCAATCAGTAATAAGCCAAAAAGAGAATTATTTTAAATTCTTGATTGCTTTAAATGGCCTTCTGTTTTCCATGAAGCTCTGAATATTTATCCATTGACATATGTTTTGTTTCCATGACTAATACAAATGTTAAGGAGCCAACAAGGACAAGTTTACAAAGTATATTCATTGTTGCTGATAGAATAAGCTTATTTAGTCATCTGCTTGGTGAATGGGAATAAAAAGGCCTGCTCCCTGATAAAAGCGGAATATATTATTCACGTCCAATTATGATATGTACTCATTCGTTATATTGGTACATGTTTTTGAAATTCAAGTTCTATTTTTCTGCAGATGCCAACTATGGGGGAGAGATATGGAGATCAGGGAAATGAAAGATCAAATCAAAGAACTTGTAGGCCTCTTACGGCAGAGTGAGATAAAGCGAAAGGAAGTTGAGAAGGAGCTAAAATTGAGAGATCAAGCTTTTGCAACCACATTGGCTACATCACCTTCTGTAAGATTACATTTTTCTTGGTCGAGTTTATTTTCTCAAAGCTTCATATTACAATATTCATCCTTTACAACTTGGCATGAAGTTAGCAAAACTTTATGAAAGCTTGAATAGAAATGAGTTTGACATTGAAGGTGTTTCCAATCAAGCATACTATGTAAGTTCGAAGTATTAAGTAGTAATTTATTGCAGTTAGTTTACCATTAATTGATGTAATAAAAATTACTAGATTCCCGAGGAAGTTCAGGTAGCTTGTGTAGATTGTTTGTCATGACTGTCTCCTGTATTTAGTAATTTAAGTAATTACGTTTTTGTAATTTTCAATTTTGTCATAGTGCCCTTGTAGCTGTTACATTATTTATGGTCATTGTAACAATTGATTTTTTGGCATTCTCTTATATTTGTAAATTACGGTTGTTGTCATCAATGTATTTCTTCAATTTTTAATGGTTATCTCACCATTATTTGATATCAACAGGGAAACTCGCCAAATTCAGTGAAACACTACGTTGAAGATATGAATGGATCATTATCTCCAGCGTCTGTGCCGGTACCGAAACAGCTCAAGTATACCCCAGGAGTTGTTAATTGCATAGCAGGGGAATCTGCGGCATTTATAGATCAGAGTAGAAAGGTAAAAATTTTCTTCTTTTTGCATTAAATTTGAGCATGCCTTTTTTACCAGGATAAGGACATGACGCTTGCTGTCAATGCAGATGGTGCCCATGAGGCAATTATCAATGAAAAAACTAGCAATTGTCGGACAAGCTTCGGGGAAGTTATGGAGGTGGAAAAGAAGCCATCACCAGTGGTTGGTACAATTCAAGTGGAAGTGGCAAAAGCCCTGGAGGCTTTCAGAATGGATTCGCCACAGTGATGAGACATTTATGAGAGCAAGGCCACGGCAACAGGCTTTGCCACGTACCCTACGAACACCATGATCATTTATGACAACAACTGCTGCTTAGTTTTCTTTTTTGGACCACTGAGAGTGATTATTGACACAGGACTTTGGAAAGAGCACAACATTAGGTACAGGTAGCAATCTTTATGGATTTTTTTAGCATTTGAAGCCTTCACTATTAGACTGTTAGTGTTTTATTTTATCTTGAAAAAATTTATGTTGAAAGCAGTGCATTTATTTTTCTTAACCAATAACCCAGAATAGGACCCAGGAAAGACCCATAGTACTTTTTTTTTTTTCAATTTTCAGCTAATGAATTATACTTTGCTAAATAGTAACCATCCAGAAACTATTTTTGTCTTGGTAAGAAGCATTGATCTGACTGAACAACAACCTTTTCTTGCTGCAGTGTAGCATACTAATATTAGTGGCCGCTCACCATACATATATGCCTATAGTCTTGGATAATGCCATCCGGAACTCGGAAACTTGCACATAATTACTGCTTGTGGAGCATCTTGTGGGGTTTGTTGTGATGTTGCCAGCAGTAACCCAAATAATTGCCTGAGAAGGAGACAGGTGCTTGCTAGACTCTTTTTGTGTGGCGAAAAATACTCTGTTCATACCAACACTAGTAGGGGAAAGGGAAAAAAAATATTCATCAATTCTTGGAAATGTTTATTAAGGGTCTTTCATTCTTTATTGTAATTGTAATTTGCTGTTGTCTTAGTAGTGTTCGAGCCTATTATTGATTTTGTTGATAGTTTGTATACTGTAGTGTTTTTCCGTTACATAACAGAAGGAAATTCTTCTTGCTGTTTTTTTCGAACGGTAGGGGCTTCATGTGTGTAAAGAACATTAACTGTTATATATATATATGCATGCATGCATGTAATGTTTTCATTCTATTGAAAGAGGATCTACCCTTGCTTTTTTCAGTATTTGCAATTTAGCCCTGTATCCCTTCTAATTTGGGCTGGCGAGAAAGCCCTGTTCATTCCCAACTCTAGTGATCTCCATCTTTTCCCTTGGCATTGCAACATCATTAACATTGATATAAAATCTAAAATTCACAACATATTCATGTGATATACGGGATAATATATTTGTTTTTATATCTATATATAATAGAATTTATGATACAATACATTACTTACAAGCCATAAATAATAGGCTTATTTTTTAGATTTTACAAAAAAAAGTGCAAGTTAATTGATCATATTACGTCATCAAATGGCTTTTGTATTCTAAAAGAATAAAAACCATTTAGGCCAAATCTTTATCGTTTTATTGTGAGCAAAAGAAGAATACCCTGCCAATAATAAAGATTATCTTTCATAGGATATTATAATACTATTCCAACATACGTAGGGATGGTTTTAACTTGTAAGAGTTGGACAACTTGGGCTATATATGTATGGTGGCGGCAACTAATAAAAGTTAGCCATAATGTTGAGTATAAAAGTTATCACCATATATTAAGTCATTCTTTTAAGAAAAAAGAAACAAAAATTGGTGTAGAGCACGTTCCCAAGTCATTAGCCGTTTTCCCCTTAGTTTTTTCCCCCCCACACCAGTCCAAAAGGCTCTCCAAAATTTCTTTCTTCTTATTTTTTTGGGGCTTTTTCACAATGTGTTTCAGTTTTTATTTCAAAGATGCTGTGGCCTCTCATTTCCTACCACTGGAGCGACAAGATCAAAAAGGAGCCCCCGGATAAGATAACTGCAAGGCCCCTAGTTTTTATTCCATTTTGATAAGGCCACTTTCTCTATATCCATCAATTTTTTTTAAAAAAAAAATTTGCTTCCCTTCTGCAAATGTGATTCAAGTTTATTGTCAAACTATAACAGTGGCACAATCCACTATTTTGTAACCTTTTTTAATTGTAATAATATTTTATAAACAGCCGAAAGTCTTCCACAACAGTGCCTAGTGACTTGGATTTTTGTTCCTTTATTATGAACATCACATCCTTAATTATATAAATAATAATCATGCATTATTTGGATCTTTTTGAGCTGTAACCCATGCCCCTTCGGCCTTCTTCACCCATCATATCATTATCAGTTGCATTTTGCAAAATGACAGAAGTACGGGACCAACAACAACGTTTGTGGTCGTTTTATATAAATAAAACATGTTGGCAACCTTGAAAAAAGTATCAGATAACGTATTGTCTTTCCCAACTTGATATGCATGAGATATATTGCAACTTTTTTCTTTATTTTTTCGTGGCTAAAGGTTAATTTTTCATACATGAAGGGGACCACTGGGGAAAAATGAGGAAAGTTTATACCTTAATGGGACGGGACCCTACCCTTCTCTTGGATTTGAGACTCCTGTAATTGGATCATTAAGGTCGTACAATCTCTAATTGCGCAAATCCTATCTTATTCTTAAATACTAATGTTTGTCAATATTAGAGATTGGTTTGGAAATAGTTGGATCCAATTATAACAATAATGTTATCAACTGGGCTTGTCACTATTGATTTGCAGGATAGCACCCATTATTTGAGCACCGCAAATCAATCATATGATAATATTGTTTATTTTCTGGTAAATTTTCATGGTAATAGCCTATAATACACTCATTACACCATCACGGTCCCTGTTGAACTGCTAACCACTCCGTTGTCATCATATCAAAAAATTATGAATTATGATAGAGTGGCCAGAATCATGACACAACTTCCAAGTGTTTCATTTGAGGCTTGGAAATGAAAAGTAGAAATAATTAAAAGGAATGAAGATGGAGAACGGTACAATGTTTGGCATAATTACGCACTAAACACAAAAAAGGGGGGGGGGGAATGATAAAATGTTGCAGCCCATGTCTTAAATAGAAGCAAAACAAAGAAAAAAAGGTCAAGGAGAAGAAGGAGCTAGCTTAGGAATGGCAGAGACAGAAGACTTGTGAAAAGAAAATTTACAAGGAATGAAACTATGAAACCACATGTGGGAACACAATCTTGGGTGCACAAAGAAATCTGCACACTCAATCACTGATCTCTGAAATGGAAGATCAGGAATGCAATTGTTCCTGATATCAAGAACCCCTCGCTGAATTAAGCTCCTACACAATGGTCCTACTTGTGTGAAATAATTGTCTGAAAGTGATAAATTGACCAAATTCTCTAGTCCACACACCACTTCTGGTACCATACCATACAATAGATTACCAGCCAAATTGAGAAGTTGCAACTGCTCAAGGCAACCCAAAGACATAGGCAATGGACCTGTTAACTGGTTGTTCCCAGCATCAAACACTCTAGCCTCTTCTAGTAACCCAATCTCATATGGGATACAACCTGTTAACCGGTTGTTCAGGAATAGCACCTCAGTGAGAGTGGACAAAGCTTTAGGGAGGCTTCTAGGTATAGGACCCACGAATTTGTTGTTGGCTAAGGTGAGATAATGAATATGAGTGCTTCCTAGGTTATCAGGCAAGCTCTGAGTGAAGTCATTGTTGTTGATGAAGAGGACATCGAGATTCTGGGTGAATATCTGAGGAGGGACTTGCCCAGAGAACAAGTTGAAGCGAAGGTCCAAGAATGTTAGGGTGTTCATTCCCAACACAGCCATGGGAAATGGACCAGATAGCTGATTGTTGCTTACATCAAGCTCATAAAGATAAGGGAGCTTGGAGATTTTGGTGGAGATGGTGCCCCTAAAATTGTTGGAATTTGCATGGAACAGAGCAATATCAGGAAGCTGATCAATGAAGCCATCAAGTGTTGGAGCTCCAAGTTGAAATCCATTGAAATCAATGGAGGCCACAGCAATGGCTGAAGTGTTATCTGGGGGATTATCACAGTAGAAACCTTTGTAGCTGCAAATATCTGAACCAAACCATGATTTGGTGACGCCTAATGGGTCAAAAGTGATGCTGGACTTGAATTTTTGTATCACTGGGTATACAACTTCAAGTCTCTGATCTGCAAATACAAAACCATCTGTTCGGAGAGGTAAAACTTGAGATGCTTCAGCGATTTTTGATTTTTGACATGAGGAAGAGAAGGGTATCGAGGGGAATTCATTGTTGCAGCTTTTTCGGAAAACCTCACCTTCACCACTTTGACTGTGGTCTGTATCAGCAACATGTGCTAGAGTTTGGACAGGAAAGGACAATATGAGGAGGTACAAAGTTGAAACTAGAAACTTTGGAGGAACCTTGTTCATCTTTGTCCGCTCCTCAAAGCTGCTTTTCAATTGAAAGATTCCAAGGCAAGAGGTTGCAGAAAGAAGTGGGCATAACTTCCTAAAGCTCTCACTCTTCAGAGTTTATAAGGGGGAAAAAATGGGCAGAGACAAAGCAGAAGAGTCTCAAAGTAGTATATAGAATACTAAAAATTGTAAGCGAGAGAACGAACTGATGGTGCTTTGGGTTGGTGAACAATTATTTTGCTCATCCCATTTTAAAAGGGGAATGGGGTATAACTACAGTTAACACAAGTGAGTTATTTCTTTTTTCCACATCCAACAAGAATGTCACTTTCCTTACGATACATGTACCACTCGCACTTGTGTTGATCTGTTTTCATGTTACCTCGAATGTGCAACATATTAAATTCTTAACCGGTATAGATAAGGTTTCCATTTATCATCTATAATGCTAAGATACCAACACTTAACCAATATTTTTCTTAGAAAAAAGTGAGTCAGCTATTGGGGCTCAAAACTCACTAGAGTTCATGCATGTTTTTGGATTCATAGAATACTTATAAAGATAGTTATAGATAGCTTGCTAATAAGGCGATCATATTAGTAATGAGATTTGAACCAACAACCTTACGGATTATGAGTCAACTCTTTACCAACTGGACCAATATTTGTTGGTAATATTTAACTGATAATTTAAAAAAACTAAAACAAACACAAGAACTAGTAATGGTAGGAGAACACTGCGTCACTTTACCGTTCATATTTTTCAGTTTGGTCCTCCTCTCTTGAGGTAAAAATGGTATTATTTTCCATCCTCAGAGATTGGATAAAACTATTTCGCCATGAACATTTTGTAGTTTTCATGTTTACGAGTTACTGTTCTAATCATCACTTCATCTCAGTTGTATTACATGACCGTTTATTATATATATTAACACACTAATTCTTACTGTGAATGACGGCATGTAACTGTTGAATTTATTAATTTTTATAGACTATCGGTGGATTAAAACATTATAAAATAATGTGAAGTCAAAATTGGTTGAAAAAGCATGAAAATTAATCATCACTTCATCTCAGTTGTATAGCAATAACAAGGTTTACTCTTTGATACAAAAAGATAACAACAAACAATGGCAAAC
This sequence comes from Inga laurina, assembly GCA_963855925.1. Classification (NCBI taxonomy): domain Eukaryota; kingdom Viridiplantae; phylum Streptophyta; class Magnoliopsida; order Fabales; family Fabaceae; genus Inga; species Inga laurina. The sequence continues at coordinate 59,183,628 of OY979706.1, forward strand.
CAATGAATTATGCGAGGCGACTAGGTAATTTTGATTAGCTTTTTTTTTTAAAGAAAAAAATGTCTGAAAGGTAAAGATGATGAAGATGATTTGAGATGCTAAAAAGATTCAATACAAATTCATCAAACGTTAAATCAACCAAACAACCCTCTCACATTCACATCAATAAAATATTTTCTTTTCCTCTTCAAATGTTCGTAAAAGGGAAACATGATACTGGGTTAGGTTCATGATTAGATTTGATGAGCTTGTCCTTTTTGTTTCTCTAGTTCTTTTCTTATTGAATATCTCAGCCTATACCTTAGATTGGGCTGTTTATTTGGTACAAGGGGAGAGAAAGAGAAATAAAATTTTTATGAGTTGAATTTAAAAAATATTAAAGAGGTGAAATTACAAAATTTTAATAAAAAAATATATAAGACAATATTATTAAGAATTAATTAGAAAAGTTTAATCCCACTTCTCTAATATTTAAAATTCATCTCATAAAATTTTTTTCCACATCTCTTCCATATCTCTCTACCAAAAAACTTTTGCTAGATCGTGGCTTTGGGTTTTCCTGAATAATTCAAAAGAAAATGTCAAGCCATATGAACCAGCTTACATCAGCTCAGTAAAGTGTGAATTGAGAAAATTGAATCGGCTAATTTAGTGTTTTTCAATCCGGGTTTTGTTAAAGGTGGGAGAAAATACGGAAAGAAACCTATATGATACATTAATAAATAGAAGTATATAACCATCCTATCACTATTTTTATCTTATTTATTAACTAACCATAAAATAGTTGTAAATGATTCAACCTTAGTTTATTGGGGAGAAATATAAAAGAAAAACTAAAAACTATTTGACAAATTGATCCAAGTTATACCAGCTAATCACTATTCATCTTTATTTTCAACTCCCCATGCAATAATGGTAATTCGGTTGCTTCTGGATATTAATTGTGACTAAATTACGTAACTTTATTATAGATTCATGAATCATTTGGATTGAGGAATCGAATAGGTTGATTCAATGATTTTCAACCCCTGGTTTTGTCAGGAGGAGATAGAAAAAGGAAAGTAACATATCTGATATAGTGACAAGTAGGATCATCCAATCACTCTTTATCACACAACACATGGAAATGATTCAATTTTATATTAAGATCCAGTGATATTATATTTGTTTAAATTATAATGAGCTTTATATCATAGAGGGTTCAATAACCAGTGATCAATGCCAAGTGGGATTTACCAAAATGCCCATTGAAGTTCTGACAAGCATAAATGGCCTCATCGAGAGAGAGAGAGAGAGAGAAACTTTTTCAAGGTTAACAAAAAGGTTTAAGTTATGATAAGCTTTATGTCAGAGAGGGTTTAATAACCAATGGTCAATGCCAAGTGGAATTTACCAAAATGCCCATTTAAGATCTGACAATCATAAGTGGCCTCATCAAGAGAGAGAGAGAGAGTAAGAAACTATTACAAGGTTAAACAAAAAGGTGGATTCTTAGCCAAGACAAGTGACCAACAAGGACAAGGTTAAATTGTGACGGTTACAAAGTGTCTCAGAGATGATCCATGGGCACACTCAATAGTGCCGACAATACTTTGAATATGATTACCTCCAATAGAAGAATGTCGTGCCCAGCAGGAAAAAATAAAATTGAAAAAAATACTGCATAAGACCACCAATACTTGATTGTACTAAGGGTCCGTTTGGTATGGTGGAATTGGATATGATAGAAATGGAGTTGGGACCTAATTCTATGAAGAGGCTTGTTTGGTATGCTGGAATTAGATCTCAATTCCATTTCCATGTGGAAGCCAAATAGCTCAATTCAATCAAAATGATTTCCATGTGCTGACCCAAGGATTTGAAAAAAATTCCATGGAATTCTAGTTTTACCCCTCTCCTTTTTTCATCTGCATCCACAAAAACTCCATGAACCACCACCGGTGATCACGAGTAGAAACCACCGTCGTTGTCGGCGGCATCATGTTTGATGGCACTGCAGATAATCGACGCCAGCGAGCACGAGCAAAAACCACTGCCATTTTGGTTAAATTGACTGCACTGCAGATCGACAACGGCGACATCGTCTTTGATGGCACTGCAGATCGACGTGCCGGCGAGCATGAGCAGAAACCACCACCATTTTGATTTAATTGACAGCACTGTAGATCGACGGCGGCAGCATTGTCTTTGATGGCAAGAGCTTCAATCTATGAGAAATGGAGGAGACGAAGGTTTTGTACAACCCAAAGGTGAAATATTATTGAAACATTCACAGATTTGCTGGTGATTTGTGCTTTGACCATGACAAATTTGCTGAGATGTGGCTTGAGATCTGTTGAGATCTAGCTTTTCTATGGAGGAGCGAAGGATCTGTCTTCGGGCAGAGTTTTTTTAAAAAAAAAATTAGAAGGACATTTTGGTATTTTTATATGGAAATGAGGCCTCATTTCCATGACATACCAAACATACTTTTTAACCTCATTTTCATCTTCATATCCATATCCATATCCACTTCCATTTCCATTAAAATCAATTTCAGTATACCAAACGAGCCCTAAAGGTCCTATCCAACTTGATTCAAATTAGTTTGAGCCCAATAAATCCTCCTATTAAGTGAGGTAGGTCAGAATATGGGGGCACATGAAAAAGAAAAAGAAAGCTGATATTAAAAAAAAAAAAAAAGCTGACAATAGAGTTAAAAATGGGATTTTAATCTAGTGAAAGTCCAAGTCCTTTTTAGATGTATTCTATATATCATCTAACTACGTGTAGATTGCCCTAAGCTCCTGAGGCTCTTCTTCGTCTTCTACCACATCATCAAGCATAAAATGAACATCTGGTTCATGTCCAGCCCACTTCATCTCATAAAGAAGCAAATGAATTTTCTCATATATCTCTTCACATCTTGGATGAGCTTTATCTCCAACAATAAAAGCATTCACCTCATCTCTTACCTCAATCCAGCTACAACCAGGCTCTTTCTTTAACTTATAATCCTTCATTATTCTTCTTATCTTTGAAACCTCACCCCACATCCCTGCATCAGCATAAATATTTGATAAAAGAACATATGCAGAAGAGTCTTGACGGTCTAATTGTAGTAAAGAATTTGCTGCTAATTCTGCCACTTCTACATTCCCTTGACTCTTACAAATACCAAGAAGAGTCCTCCAAATGATCTCATCAGCTTCAAAAGGCATGCTTTCAATAAGCTTCAAAGCTTCATTCACTTGGCCTGATCTACCTAGGAGATCCACCATACATGAGTAATGCTCCAACTCAGGATTCAAACCATAGAGGCTTTGCATTTTCTGGAAGTAATCTAACCCTTTGTCCACATAACCCATATGAGCACAAGCTCTGAGGACTGAGATAAAGGTTGCCCAGTTCGGTTTGAGATTCAGAAGCTGCATCTTCTCGAATACTTTAATGGCTTCTTCTCCAAGACCATGGCAGGCATAAGCACAAATCATGGCATTCCATGTAACATAATCTCGATTAGGCGCTTTCTCAAACATTAATTGGGAATCCTGCATTTCTCCACATTTTGAGTACATGTCTACAAGAGTGCTGGCTATGTATGCGTCTGAATGCCATTGTAGCTTGAGGATTTGAGCATGTATCTGCTTCCCGAGTTCAATAGTAGCCAAATTAGCACAAGTATCAAGAATTGTAGCATATGTGAAAGTGTCCGGCATCACACCCATTTCAAGCATGTGACAAAAATACCTCTGGGCATTTTCACTTTGCTTCTGCAATGAGAATCCTGAAATGATTGTATTCCAAGAAACAACTGTCTGCTCTTCCATTCTGTCATGGACTTTTCCCGCCTCTTCTAGCATTCCACACTTGCAATACATATCAACAAGTGCACTTGCAGTAAATGGGTTTAACCCCATCTCAGACTTGATAATTCTTCCATGGATCTCCATGCCACAGTTTAAATTTTTCTTGCCAGCACAGGCTTTTAGAATACTACCATAAGTAAACTCATCTGGTTCCATTTTAGCCTGCAGCATTGAAACAAAAAGAGGGAGTGTTTTATCCACTTCTTCATTTTGCTCATGAGCAGCAATGATTGCATTCCAAGACACTGCATCCCTCATTACCATCTCATCAAACACTAGACAGGCTTCAGTTAGAGCTCCACACTTACCATACATGTCTAAAATGGCATTTGCAACACAGATATTAAACATTAAATGACATTTGAATGCTAATCCTTGTAGTTGAATCCCCTCAAAATACCCTTTGATCACCGCACAAGCACTAAATGCACCAGACAAGCTAACTTCATCAAAGCCAAGACCCGATCCCTGTAAAGACAGAAAAGTTCGCAGAGCTTCTTTACCTTGATCTTGCCTGGCATGCCCAACAATTATGGCATTATATGATGGACGTCCAGGATTGGGCAACAAATTAAATACTTTTTGAGAGTCAGTCATGCTTTGACATTTTGCATACATGTCTAATATGGCAGTTCCCACGATGATATCATATTCAAAGTTTGCTTTTAAGGCATGGGCATGCAATTGTGCGCCAACTCTACATGCAGATAATTCTGCACAAGCTCTAAAAATACTGGCGTATGTTGATTGACTCACCCCAATACCTTCTCGTTGCATATCTTTAAACAGTTCTAGACCCTCAATAAGCTGATGATTCTGAACATGCCCTGCAATTATGGCACCCCAACATACCCAATTTTTTTCAGAAATTTCATAGAAAACCAGAGAAGCCTCATCTAGCTTCTTACATTTTGAATACATGTCAACTACAGCACAACTTGTCACCACATCATTAATCAAGCCCATTTGAATTGCAAGGCAGTGAATCTGTATTCCTAAATTATAGTTTTCCAGACCAGAACAAGCTTTCAGAACAAGGGAAAATGTGGTACGATCTGGTTGCACGGTTGTGTTTCTCATTTGAATAAAAACGTCAATTGACTTTTGGTTAGAGCCATCCCGCAAATAACAAGAGACCAAAGTATTCCAAGAAATCACATCTCTGTGAGGCATTGAGTCAAAAAAGGACTGTACCTTCACCATGTTTCCACTTGCCCCATAACCAAACATCATAGTGTTCCAAGAGACAGAGTCTCGATGAGGCATTTTGTCAAACACCTTTAACGCATAGTCCATGTTGGAACATTTTGAGTACAACTGAATCAAACAATTGGAAACAAAGACGGTGGGGACAAAACCAGATAGAATCATCTGACCATGGGCCTGTTTGCCAGGTTCCAGAGCCTTCAGATTGGAACATTGCTGGAAAATATCAGAAAATGTTCTCCTTGTGAGGTTTGTTTCGATTGAGCAAAATGCACATGCCTGTGATAGGGATTTGTAAAATGGCTTTTCTTTGGGAGGGAGGAGCCTTGAATACTGAAGGCGAGAGACAATATGAAGTAACATGAGACATGCATATTCCCTTGAACTGCTTCTGAACAGGATATTGCTATTTTTGGTTCCACTTAGATTGGGGAAGAGAAGGTCTCTTTGTTCTTGCTGTGAAGAGAAAATGTCCTTGCTGCAAAGAGATTGCTGTTGGCAATTACTTTGTTTCACTTGATAGCAACCATCTACACCTGCAATCAATGTCCAACAAATCAGTTTCCATCTATATGTGAAACTTTGCAACTTTTGGCAATGTCCAAGCTGTCAAGCTTATATCTCTTAGTATGGTATTATTTGCATTGGCATCAGAAGTTGGAATACTCTTACTATGTCCAAGCTGTCAACTTTTATTTGCACTTGTAGACTGATGATAATATGGCACTCTTATGCAATTAATACATTTGAAGAATTGAATAAGAACTTCTTAAAAATATCATTTTACTGTCAAAAATTTGGACGATTGACATTGATATAAAGAATGATCAATAGTCCTAATCTCAAGAACATACTTTATTTGAAAGTTGAAACTGACATAAAGTGTAAGGCCCCTTAAATAACAATCTAACATGAATTAAATTCATATATCTAAGTGAGCACCTGGGGAAAGGAAGCATCCAGGAAGGAATAAGATTCAAACGTACATCTTTAATCCAACATGTTCCTTCTTATCATTTAAGATAGCATTGGCATATAGTCTCTTTAACAACCATTAATGTAACTTACTAGAATGGAATATAGACTAACTATTCAAACTCCCATTGGTATAATGGAAATCATTTAGTTAAAAATAAGTTGTATTTAATTAAGTGAAATACCCGTGCAATTCCAATATCTCTCCTTACAGTAATATAAAGGTGAAGCATGTGAAGCAACAAATAAAGAAGCGGTGGAGGAACATTATCATCACTCTTGTGCTCAGCAGTGGTTCAAAATAGGAGATATGTAAAGAACAGTGTCTTGACCATGTAATTGGACATGTGTTCTACCAGTAACAGGCCGCAAGCAATTTTGAATCGATTCTGAAACATACACCTCTAATTTGGCCACAAGCAATTATTCTAAAAATGAGTTACAGCTTCAACCCCAGATTTACCCTCAATTTGAAAGTTGTTAAGAATCATACCTCAAGAACCTTCCTTCCCTGCCGCCTCTCCTCGCAACCCACCAAAGCCGAAGCAGTGAAGACCCTTCGGTCACCGTCGCCGGTCCGCTCCCGCCATCGTGATTCTCGGTGGAGTAACCAGTCTCAGGCTGAACCTCTCCCGCTTCATTCTCCCTGTTTGCTTATTTTATTTTACTATTTTTTGTTTAAGTTTGTTTCAGATTTTTTTAATATACTGATATAGTAGTATGGATTTTACTGGAGAGATCATGAAAGAAACGGAAAAATAGGTAAAAACTTCCTTTTAAAAATTTTAGGTCGAGTATATTTTTAATCCTTTAAATTTTATATAAAATATATTTTTTATCGTTAATGTTATTAATGAAAAATGTTGACCTAACAAACTCAAGTGATGGCTGTGTAATTGAGAAAGCATGTTTAAGTTTTATTTTTTTAATATAATATATTTAGATTATTAAATTAAAATAAACTAATAAATAACTGCAAATGAAATTGAGGTTTTGATATTTAGGTTATTAAACTAAAATTTTTTAATACAATCAAGGTTTTTATATTAAATACTTCATTAGGTTTTTAGACATTTTTCAATTTAAATATATTTTAAACTTAAGATTAATAACATTTAATTACACGGTCACCACTTGAATTTGCTGCGTCAATATTTTTTGTTAGCCATAGTAACGGTGTTAAAATTATAAGATCAAAAGTATACTATATAAGGTTTTGTTTGGAAAAGCAAAAAGAGAAAAGTTAGAGAGAGAAGCTCATTCTTGAACTTCGTGCAAAGACCTGGTTGTTGCCTACTGCAGCGGTAAATAGTAAACCTAAACCTCCGTTGTCTCGACGACGAGGGGTCGGCAAGTAGATATCAGGGCAGAGGAACAAGGATAGAGGAGACAAGAGTAGAGAGAGAGAGAGAGGGATAGATCTCCACTGAGAACGCCACCATCTACGGAAATCAGCGAGGAGAAAGGATGCCTATAACATAGGAGTTAGGAAATGAGACTAAGAATGTAACTGTGATTGAAGAAATTGTACTGAAGACGTAAGAGATCATCGTTAAACTTGTTGAAAAAGAAGACAGGTCGTTTGCTATGGATGATGACAGGGCTACAAAGAAGCCTTGCCCAAATGATCATGAAACGTTAAAGCAAAACAAGATGCAGGTAGTTCCTTCTTTTAAGAAGAAATTTATGGGCACTGAGAATCTCGAGTCTGCCCAACCTATTATACAGCCAGTGGAATTGTTGATAGACCATGGCAATGTTTCCATTCAAATGGAAAGGACTCATCCCTTCTATCACCTTCTCACAATGGGTCCAAGATATTATGGCCCAATGTATAAAACATACCGTTGTGGTCAAGCTGCTAGGAAGGACTATTAGACAGGATATCCTCCACTCTAAAATCTTGAATATGTGGAAGCCATTGGGAGGATGCAAAATTACGGAACTTGAAGGAGGGTGTTCGATGGTGAAACTCTATAATGAAGAGGATTATCAAAACATAATGTTATGAGGCATGTGGATAATAATGGGACATTACCTTACTGTTCATCCTTGGGAACCAACTATTTTACCTATCAACCTTGAGATTAAGCAAGTCTTTGGATGGGTAAGACTACCTGGACTACCATACCACTACTATCATAAAAGTGTTTTGAGAGCTATCAGTGAGGTCATTGGGCAAGTGTTGAAGATTGACTACAACACTGAAGATTTGAACAAGGCAAGATTTGCTTAAATCGCTGTCAACTTGACTTGACCAAATCGTTGGTGCCTCGCATAAAGCTAGATGGAGTTACACAGTTTGTAGAGTATAAAGGGTTGCCGACAATATGCTATCGCTGTAGTAGATATGGTCATTTAGAGGCAACTTGTCCACTGAAATTGCAGCAGCAAGCACCTGCACCGTCCATAATGTCGATAGCCCCTATAGAAGCAGTGACACAGTCCACAAACTTACCAGAGAACAAAGCGTGTGAACTCAAAGCGTGTGAAGATCAAATGTTTGGTGCCTGGATGCAAGTGCCTTCTTAGAGAGGTAGATTCCTGTAGGAAAAAATATTTAACTAAAAAAAGGAGATTAGGCGTACTTGGATGAATCCATGTTCGGATCTGGGTCAAAGCTCCAATACTCCATACTTGTGCCCACACAATTATTAGACTACTAGAGCCTAATTGTGATTTACACAGAAGATCACCAGAACCAGAAAAATGGTAGGAGAGAAGAGAATTACCAGAAAACTCAATGGCGGGGTGAGTTGCAATTGAGGAGGCACACCCTATTTATAGTGGTTTATGGAGGCCACTAATTAGGAAACGTGTGTACTCCTTCTTGCCCTCCAAGACAGCAATTAATTGTCTGTCAATTAATTCCCTAATTATGGTGATTTGTTCCTCTTTTAACAAATCTATAATTATTGCTAAAATATTCCCAAATCTGCATTTTATGCTGATTTTATTCTTATTTGATTAGGCTACTTATTTCCTAATCAAATAGTCCGGCCCATCAAGGGCGGACTTGGACCCAAAGTCCAACATCTCCCACTCGCACTTGATGGGCCTCCCATCGTGCGTGCATTACTCTTTCTTGTTTCATACTTGGCGTCTGCCGTGACTGCGTGGGCAAAAACAACTTTCAAATTTGGTGGTTGTGATACTAGAAATCCTTTATATCGGACCAGCATCCAAGGACACCCTTTATATATAACTGTAAGCTATATGTTCATTGCCTCATATGCCCCAGATTCTCCCATACATATTACTCATGGCATATCTAATCCCTCTCGAGTTAATATGTTGATTAACTCAGATTGCCTTCCACGCACATAGTATCCGCACTTACTAGCTACACACAGAGCTAGTAAGGGGTCGACCACAGATACTAGCACATCTTATGTATCTAGGAGTAAATCTTCCTTTTTGACTAATCATCAGTCCATCTTGACTTGGTCGCTTTCCTAGTTTTCACTCTTCTGACCGAATCGAGTGTGATCATGGAGCTTCAGCTAAAGTAGCTGTCACCAAACCAAGCTTTCATGATGTCGCCTAAGTCTTAAGGGCATCATGAAAGTATTCTTCCTTCCCGGGACTCACACTGTAGTGAACTAGGGATCTTTCACCTACATCCCGTGTTGTAGTTTAACTCTTAAGTACATACAGTATGAATTGCATGCTACGGTGAATGGTTTGAAGTGTATGTCGATTTCTTTTCTTTCACCGTACAGACATTAGTTCCAAAATGTACTCAACATTCGAACCAGAACTTTCTTTTTCACAATATCTCTTTTACAATCTCGTTTGTGAAAAAGAGTTCTTTGCCTGGCTATAGGTCTATATTCATGCTTCGATCCATTTTCTGTGTATATGAACACATGTGGATCTCACTCAGTCTAACTGAGGCGACTCAAACGTAAAGATTCTTCTCAACCATCTCATGGTGATCATTTGCTCGTCTTACCTTCCCATGCCCCCGCAAAAACGTGGGAAGACGGTTGTTTGTGTGAGTGAACCAACCTCTTTTGACCTGTACGACATACAAAACTGTATACCTTTATGTATTTACTCATAACATACATACCATTTCTTTTATCTTTATATAGAAGAAGTTCACGACCTTATATTTTATTTGCGCCCCTAGATTTTCACTAACTCAATGAAAATCAAGCTATGGGCTCATTAAGGGAATCTACCAACATCCTGTCAGTAGAAGGTCATTGAACCGTCGCTTTCCCTCTTTGAAAGCATATCTCTCATAGAGATGTATCAAAAAGTATGTTTCGTCTTGCTGTGATATTTAGGATCCTCATCATAAGATGTTATCGTTTGGATCCTTCTATCCACCATTCATTCCTAATCTCTCATAGGAATTACTTTAGCCATATGGCACTTTGAATGATGGTAGAACACGCCCTGCGTTCTATTTCCATGGATAACAGGAAAAAATACTATGTATATTTCCTTACTCCATCACCATTTGCCTAGGTCTTGTATTGGAGTATCCTTTCAAAAAGGAAAGTTGTTGTCTAGACAACTTAATCCATGGTTATTCTCATAACCCATTTCACAGCAGGACCAAAAACAACTTCCAAGTCTGACCCAAAAACATTTGGTTTTATGTACACCAATGTGTACATTCATATTACCAACTATAGTCTCACATGGGACTCTATCCACCTTTCTTATGTTGGATTCCTCATAGGACATGTAACCTCTTTAGGTTTATGCCCTTGACTTCAGGGGTGTCCATGGGTTTGCAGTTTGACATCCTAAGATGTCTAAGGATTACACTTGTACATGTCTTAGGTGGAAAAGACTGTATCTTTCTTGTGCAACTCTGTTTATCTTGTCAATCAAGATATTTGTTCAACCCATGACTTTCTTAACTTAGAATTTAAGGATTCTCTGATCATTTATTCCTTTAACTCCCTTGACACTTGTTTCATATGTCATTTGACAAGGGATGACTTCACAAAGAATCATCATTAGACCGTTTGAGACTTAAGTAGTGTTCTTCGATTATTTCAAAGTTGGTGAGGCTTTCACCTTATGAAAAACCTCAAATACTACTATTTGGGTGATTGTTTCTACGAAGCCCTTAAGCTGCTTCATGTAGAGTTCATCATCCAATTTCCAAAATCCCAAATTGGAAGGTGGTCTTTACATCATCTTGATGCAATTTTCAAGACTAAGCTTGTTGTTATAGCCAAAGTTCAGAGTTAAAACACACAATGGACAACCTTCCATTGTATTACCCCTTAGCACTAAGTGTTTTAGGTTCTACATGCCCCCAACAGATTTGAGAACCTACTTGTTCCCAATCGCCTCTTGGCTAGGTGACAATTACCCAAACACGTATTTGGCTTAAAAGGAATCTAAACCTCCTACATGACATTTTGTAATTCATCTTAGCAGGTCCTTAGGTCCTTCTAGTGTCTTTCAGACACTTATAGGTGATTATCATCACCTTCTAAATGATGAAGAGAGCATTCAATCCATTAGGGAATATATCCCTTATAGTCATTCGCTAGATGACAATTTGCTCCGAGGTGGATTTTATAGGATTCTTTTCCTATGTATGAGTGAGGTAATTCTCTCGTAACTTACCTCTTACCTCTTTCATTGTGAAAATGGTCTCAATCCTCCCACTCGGATCAGTGAACTTAGGAACACTTGGTTATTCCTTGTCACTTGTGAACCTCTTAAAGAGATTTATTGTATTAATGCTCATTTCCTGCTAGGAAATCTAGGTTTTATGAACATTATGTCCCACGGTTTTCTCTCAGTCATTGAACCGCCATCATTTTCACTAATGAAGACGTGTCATGTCAAATTCTTATATCATCTTACAAAGAGATACTTTGTATACCTTGACCCCATTCTTCCTTTCTCATAGGAAGAATTATGAATATAAAGTTGATGACCTTTATGGTCTTAACGAGCTCGGCCCTGGTCTAAGGCCTATCCATGATTCATAGGGTAAGGTCGTGACTGACATAGAGGGCATTTGGTTAAGTGTGAATATAATAGTTGTAAGTCTACCTACCAACATATGGCTGATAGCCTTATTGATGTCATTATGTTCACAACCAAATCAAAGGAGAGGTCTATCTCTCCATTTCAACAACTCTATTATGTTGAAGGATTCTAGGTACTGATAGTTGCCTAACAAAGCCTTTATTGTACACAAAACAGCTTGAACTAAGCGCATGGGTGTCTTTAACCCTTGTTAGTTCAAAAGGTCTTATCCTTTCAGTTTCACTAATTCCTGACTAGATCAGTCATTATCTAACAGCTTCACACTTGCCAAAAACCAAGTAAATTTTACTGTATTTCGACTAAACGTCCACAACGTCAACGAAACACCAAGTTGTTTGTGTTTTGCCCACATGTTTATTGGTTCACCAACGTCATAATTTGCCAATTGCAGTGGATATTCTCAAAAAAAATGTTTCTTTGTCTTTCTTGCCAGGTAGAATAAGTTTTCAACTTATTCATAAGGGTATTAACCCTTTAGCACACGTTATTTAGCAAATACTCTTTTGCTAGTTTGATTATTCCCTTTGATCAAGGTGTACATATGGCAAGAAATGGAATCTTTTATCCCTAGAAAAGAAACATCAAAATCCAACAAAGGATTTGAGAATCATAGTCCCATCGATCCTTAACTAAAGAGATAGCAAATATGTGATTCTGTCAATTGCAATTGCATAGAGTGAATTAGGGTGGTTTATCTATGCAGAGTTAACGTGCAAGTTCCAACCCCTTGATTCTATCTCTTTGTTGCTTTGCATTTGACATGAAGTCATATACTTCTCTAAAATATCCACAACTCATGTGGATCGCTACTTTTATAACCCTTAAAGGTTTATCAATGTAGCATTTTATCTTTGCAGAAACCATTGACCTCTTCTAGATCAAATTGACCTCATAGGTTTCTTGCCCTTAGGTATGGAAGATGAATCCTCCCACTCTTTAGCTAAGTTCGTCTGACTGATGGATCTTGAATCCTTCAGTCTTTCACATTCAAGTTCAATGTGGTGAATCACATTGCTGAAGGTTACAATATGCATATCAGAGGCAATCTTTACTTTCGTATACGCCTACTTACTGGAAGACATGGCTCACTCCCACTCATTGAGAGACATAGCTTCCTCCCACTCACTGGGAGATGTCTTATCACAACATACACTTGTTGTTTGTTGGAAAGAACTTGGCATTTAGTTTTGTCTCAACTTCTTAGTTTGACATCTGCTTCAAGTGTTGCCTAAACAACATGTTAGGACTTAGTACACTATGTTAAAACTTAACTTACTTTTAACTTTATGGAAGAAGATCACCTATTTCACTATCTTCCAACACCATCCACACGGCTTGGATAAGGTTACATTGCTCAAACCAACATAAGTTTAAGCAATGTTATTCTTTCTATACTTGATAGCATAAATCTTTTGTATCCTTCGGTTGCTTCAACCTTTAAATGCTAAAGACTAGTTGGTATGATGTCCCTGACATCTCATTCTTCTTGAATGAAAGAGATTTGAGAGTTTTTAACTCCACAGATATCTCTATTAAGCTTGTCTTCATAAGCTCAGTCAAGTAGACTTGGTCATAATTGGTCACTTAGACGATTATGGTATACAAATCTTATTTGTTCAAATAAGACGGAGGATAATTAGATAATAAGTTCACTAGTTTCATGTTCAGGAGACAACTATGTTGACTCTCATTCCAATCATACTAGTTAGTTCATCACCCTTTTAACCACAGTCTTCATTTGAACACTTTCCCTTTTGGATTTCTAGACGTATTCCAGAAAACTCTCATCCAATCAAAGAGCAGTTATATTAACAAGATAATAACACAATATCATCTAACTAACATGAATGTTCAAGAAAACAAGAAGAGAATATACTGAATTCAATTCTAAAAACTAACAGAGAATTTAATCTTAAATTCAATGGAAAAACAAGAACATTCAAAAAATTTAAGCCTCATATTGTTGTCTCTTAACAGATTCTCCCTCTCATAGGCCTTTCTGACCATATTAACTCATGTAGCGTCTAGCTACAATGTCCAACTCCTCTTTGCCATGTCTACATCCACTCATTTGGATGTATTTGCAGCATACCTCCCACTTGATGAGATGATTCTCACATATCTATCTGTCTTGTCCTTTGTCACAACATATGTGATAAAAGGTTAACTTTTAGAAGTCATTGCTTCAGTCCAAGTGAATCAATGTGGTTAGAAGCATGGGAAGACTTATTATTATTCAATAATTATTGAATAACTTTAAGTTGCTGCAAGTTTTCAAGATTTTATCTCTAAGAGTTTGAGTCAAGGTTGGATAGGATTTTATATTCAAAAACTCATTTGAATAATCCCTTACTTTTAAATAATCTTTCAGCATTTAACCTTATGTTGCAACTGAAAAAACTCTTAAAAAATAAGCTAACCTATCCCAAAAAACAATAGAACCAACATTGATTCAATTCCAACATTTTTGGGACCCTCTAAATGCACATAAGCACCTTTTTGACTCAAATTACACCCAAACTTGCTTCAAATATATGCAAATTATATATCAAATTGAAGCTCTCAAATTTAGGGATTTTTAGGAACCAACCATATCTCAATCGGAGGTCTCACGCGCTCTCACGCGCCCCTAGAAGGTGTCTAGATGGAAAAATCCTGAAAAATTGGAAAATTCCAGCGTTGGCCACTCTCAGCGCGCCGCCTTGCGGCCGTCCGTAGGCGACACGCGCCGGCTCCCAAGACTCCATGCGTCGTCCTCTCCCTGACAGTGCTTGCCACGTGTCAAATGGAAACCCCAGTGGGCCCCACGCGCTATGTGTCCCCTTTTTTTTTGGGGGGGGTCAACAGTCAACGAATGACTGTTACCAGTTGACCGGTCAACGTTAACGGTCAACCGTGACCCTGTCATCGCTGACGTGTCAGTGACATGTCTAGGTCAACGTGGCTGGTCAACGGATGACGTGGCCTCGTTGACCGATGCTGACATGGCGACCGCTCATTGGTGCCACGTGTCAGTGGTTGACCGATGACGTGGTGTTGACTGCCACGTCATCGTCTTCAACCTCCAGACGGGTCAACCCGACCCGGTTGGAGCTCCGACGGGTCATCGCAACCCGCCAACTTCGGGAGGCCATATCTCCCTCGTTTTAGCTCCGTTTTTCGCGTTCTTGGTGTCATTGGAATCGTAGTTCAGAGAACTACAAATCCATGACATTTATTTGATCTTAAAACCTCTGTTTCATTGATCAAATCACGAGTAAAGTTGCGGCGGCGACTAACGACCCACGAACTTCTTTCCTTTGTTTCTCCCTCATCCGGACTCCGTTTGATACGTTCTAAGCATCGTTGGAATCGTCTCTTCGAGCTCTACACATCCATGTCCTTACTTTGGGCAAAAACACTGAGTTTCAAACACCCAATTTTTCTCGACGTTGTCAGCGTGACGTAATCCGATCGGACGTGTGTCTATGTGTTTCAAAGGCTCTTCTAACCTTTGAGAAGTTAAGGCTTTTCGTTTTTGAATCCACATAGGTTCCAAAAGACTCACCTTTAATAAAATTGAAGAGATAAGGAGAAGAGAAGAGAACGAATATGTATATATATATATATAAGAAAATGAAACAGTTGGCATGCAAAGTATATATATACATATGCGAAAAAAAAACATGAGACAGAGAAGAAGGAAAAATGCATCTCTTGTTGCATGAATATATCAAGTTCAATTATCCAGATATATGCGAAAGTCATATGAGAGCAATCATATTAAAAAATATATGCGAATGAGATAACACCAAAAGAAGCATATATTCTTTCATCATATATTTTGCACAGCGGAAATAAAATTGTGATGGAGATATAAATAAATTATATCAATTAATTATTCACAAAGAATAAATCACAGCCTCATGGATCAACAACGCTCTGATGCCAATGTAGGAAAAAATATTTAACTAAAAAAAGGAGATTAAGCGTACCTGGACGAATCCATGTTTGGATCCGGGTCAAAGCTCCAATACTCCATACTTGTGCCCACACAATTATTAGACTACTAGAGCCTAATTGTGATTTGCACAGCAGATCACCAGAACCAGAAAGATGGTAGGAGAGAAGAGAATTGCCAGAAAACTCAATGGCGGGGTGAGTTGCAATTGAGGAGGCACACCCTATTTATAGTGGTTTATGGAGGCCACTAATTAGGAAACGTGTGCACTCCTTCTTGCCCTCCAAGACAGCAATTAATTGTCTGTCAATTAATTCCCTAATTATGGTGATTTGTTCCTCTTTTAACAAATCCATAATTATTGCTAAAATATTCCCAAATCTGCATTTTATGCTGATTTTATTCTTATTTAATTAGGCTACTTATTTCCTAATCAAATAGTCCGACCCATCAAGGGCGGACTTGGACCCAAAGTCCAACATTTCCTATGTAGCAGTAAAAAGGACAAACCAAGTACATCCTAGTTAGGCGAAAAGGGAGGTAATCGGTTTCAGCTTTTAGCACCCTGTGATCATAGAAGCAACCAGGATGATAAAATAGTCTAGTTTACCCCAACCATGCAAGCCTCCCTAATGCGTTGCTTCTGTCGCTAAAGCAACCGACTAATGCAATATAGTGGCAACCTAGGTTATTCTTCCAAAAAACAATCTATGAGTTTTTTCTAGAATTGAATTTAGATATTAAAAAAGGCAATAAAATGGACCTAAACTAGAATGCAAAACACTACTATCTAAATGCAATTAAACTAATCAAATACAAGATGCAAATGATTCTAAAACCTATATGAAAATGAAATTATTCTATATGGATTTGGATGCAATTTTTAGGGGGGTTTTGGTTTTGTGAAAGAGGAATTAAATTCCTAAGCAAAGAGGCTAATTAAAAACAAGACAAAAGATTTAATTCAATTATAATGATGAAGGGGACAACTTAGGATTTACATGGAGTTAACTTTCTTAGCCCAAATTAATTAATTAGACCAAAGTAAGGTTGATGAAAGATTGGAATTAATAAATTTAATCACCTAATTGAGACATGGGAAACCCTCAAGCTCAATAACACTTATTCTACTAGAAAACTCATAATAAAATAAGCGGTGGTTAATTAAATCCATTAAAACCAATAACAAATAATTTCAAATTAATTTTGAAAATTAAGTTTACAATTATCTAATTAAACAACTAGACAATTATCCAACCTAATTAAACAATTAAAAGGATAACCCAAATTGACAATTAAATTAATAATCAAAACTCAATTAATAATTCAATTAACAATTTAAAGGTTTGCAAACAAAAATTTCAGCAATTATCTAAAGCACATAATATTCCAAAATATCAATCCAATTCAAAAGAAATATATCTACAATCTAAAACTAGATTGTTCTCAATTATTACAACTCAAAATTATTTAAAACTAAATAATCTCAAGACTTGAAATAAATTGATAAAAAAGAAAGACACTTCTTTATGATCTTCATGTATAAGCTTCTAGGCTATAACTTCCTCCATATTCCTCCCAAATTACCTCCCAAATAACTCAAGGTGCCATAAAATTCCTTTCTGCACACTTCAATTTCATCACAGTTATCTTTTGGATTTTTAATGGGAGATGATGATTGAATGGGGTGGTGGAACCCACATATGCATGAGAAAGGAAAGATGAAGAAATGAGAATTGATTCACGGGAGGTAGAGATGAAATGAGTTAATGGATGTGGGGCCGTGGTTAAAGAAAGGGAATGAGAGATACATGAGAATTTGCTGAGGCGCAGTCTCTCCGTGAAAGAAAGGAATGGAATGATATATATAGGAGGAAATATGGTGGGGTAGATGAACGAGAAATGGGAGCAGGTGACCGTGGGATTGGTGAGGATAAATGGTTGGTGAAGTGTTAGTCGATGAGAAGAAGAGGGAGCTTTGAAATCAAAATTTGAGTCCATTAAAATTGAAGTAACCCAATAAAATTTATCCATTAAATTTTCTTTTAGTTTCTAAGAATAATTTTGGACCACATGATTTCCTAATATGCTTATCTTTGCCATGCCAAAATTAAATGAGATTGTAATCTATCATATATTTGGAAATATTATTCAATCACAAAATAAACAGTTAAATTATAAACAATTTAAGCCCAATAATCTCCTAATTAATTTAAATTTATATTATTTCCTAAAATTGACTAACAATCAAAATATTATCTAATAAATCCAAATTAGCCTAAATTAATTCCCAAAATAAAAGAATAAGGTGGAATAAAATATATAAAATTTGGGATTTATCACTTCCCGATCCCACCACTCAACTATGCCAGGAATAAACAAAAGAAAATTTATTTGGTTAAGCCAACACCTGCAAAAGGTGCCATAGAGCGCCAAAGTGCTACTCCCAATAAATCTACGTAGGCGAAATCCCAGACTGAAACCCTCTTTGCCTTTACTGCCTACAAAGAAACCCAAACCCCAACATCCTTGGACTCTAACAAACATAAAACCCTCACCTTGACAAAACCCAGAACAGCCTTACCCTCAATACTAAGCAAGCCCGAACAAGCAATTGGTCCAACATCATCCCAGGCTAAAGCTATCACTCAAAATAGGAAAGAAAATATTGCCCCAAAGCCTCCTGAAAGAAGCCCAACCAAAACAGGTGTTAAGATTCAGTCCAATGTCAAGCAAAAATCTAAGGATGCAATAGGCACTCCCTCTGAGGAAATTTCCAAGGCGTTAGTCGAGGTATTAGGAGTCATAATTCCCACTAAGGATGAAATGGCTCTTGTGGAAGATTATGAAGATGGCCAAGATGATGATACAATCCCTTACTACTCCAGTATGGAGCACTAATCATTTCTCATGGATCACCCCATACTGGTCTGGAACTGCCAAGGAGCATCTTCTACTCATTTTTATAAAGCATTGAAAGGCTTCCTCCAAAGCTATCAACCTAACATTGTAGTCCTAGTAGAACCTCGAATCTCGAGTCAACAAGCAGACAAGGTAATCAAGAGAACCAAATACCCCAATTCTCATAAAGTAGAAGGAGTGGGCTTTTCCAGAGGAATATGGATCCTCTAGTTAGACCGAATTGAAGTCACAGTACTTGTTAATCATAAACAATTCATCCACACCTAGATCTTTGATTTATCTAACAATCACAAGTTCTTATTCACAGCAGTGTATGGAAGCCCCAATCCTACGTTAAGGGACCAATTATGGAGCGACATTCTACAGCTTGATATGAATATCAGAGAGCCCTAGATTCTCGCATGAGACTTTAACGCAATTATCACACCCAATGAGCAGAAAGGAGGCTCTTCTCGTGTCAGCTCTGGCAACCACGCATTTCGGGGGCTCCTCAGCAAAACTGGACTAATGGGCTTGGGCTATGTAGGCCCTAAATTTACTTGGAAAAAAGGAGACCTGTAGGTTAGATTGGACCTACTTTAGGAAATGAAAAGTGGATATTATCTCAGTCTAACACAGTAGTCATGCATTTATCGAGAATCCAGAGCGACCACCGTCCCATAATCATCAAACAACAGAACCAAGAAGGTACCCCACAACGACCCTTTTGGTTTCTAGCTTCTTGGATTCTACATTCCCAATTAATGATTTGGTGAAAAAAGCCTGGCGCCCAGAAAACACATTGTCAGATAATATCAATCATTTCTCGCATGAAGTGCAAGTCTAGAATGCAGAAGTCTTTGGCAATATTGGCCGCAACAAGCGCAAACTACAAAAAGAATTAATGGAGTGCAAAAAATGCCTTGAACAAACTCCTTACTCAATCCACCTTATTGAACTTGAACGCTCGTTGATAAAGCAGTATGAAGATGTCTGTCTCTAAGAGGAACTCCTCTGGCTCTAAAAGTCTAGAAGCAAATGGATTAAAGATGATAATAGGAACACTTACTATTCCCACTGAACAAGACCACCATTGCAATCATAAATTCTCATGTCTCTTTCCTGTTTTGCCTGATCATGTGATTGATGCTTTAAACTCTCCACTTACAAAAGAAGAAACTAAGAAAGCGATGTTTGATATTTATCCTTCGAAAGCGCTAGGAGCTTATAGGATTCATGCCCTCTTCTTCCAGTCACAATGGGACACCGTAGGGGATAGCGTCTTCAACAAAGTGCAGAAGATTTTTAACAGAGGTCATATTGATCTTGAATTCAATCATACACTCATCTCACTAATCCCAAAAGTGGATCAGCCACAGTCATTGAAGGAATTCCGGCCAATTAGTTTGTGCAATACAGTTTACAAGATAATCACTAAAATAATTGCTAATCGATTGCAACCAGCCATGGAATTGCTCACTCTTCCATATCAAGCGACCTTCATCAAACATCAAAGGGAAAAATATCATAGACAACATCATCATCGTATTGGAAGCTATGCATTCCATGAGGAGGAAAATTGGGAAAATAGGTGGATGGCTATCAAAGTTAACCTTGAAAAAGCTTTTGACCGAGTTAGTTGGGAATTCATTAGAGAAACCTTGCAAGATGTGAACCTGCCAGAGCATTTGATTCTGCTCATCATGAAATGTCTTACTAATTCCTCTATGTAGGTCTTATGGAACGGCCAACCATCGAATCCTTTTATCCACAATGTGGAATTAGGCAAGGCGATCTATTGTCTCTGTATATCTTTGTGCTTTGTATGGAGAGATTATCTCAGGCCATAAGGCATCAAGTACAATGTGGTAAATGGCAACCTATCAAGATGGGTAAGGAAGGGCCTTTGATCTCATATCTCTTCTTTGCGGATGACCTAATGCTATTCAGTATGGTTACTTCGAGTCAAATAAAGCTGATCCAAGAAACACTTGAAGATTTTTGTGCAGCTTCGAGGCACAAGGTCAACAATTCTAAAGCAAGAATATTTTTTTCAAAAAACTTTCTTGTTCAGACTGCCAACTCAATCTGTAGTACCATAAGATATAAAAAGCGGACAACCTAGGAAAATATTTAGGTATTCCGATGCTACATGGCAGAATCACCAAGGATACATATTGGTATATAGTGGATAAAGTCTAGGCTAAACTCTCTGGGTGGAAGGCACACTCCCTATCATTAGCAGGAAGAATAACTCTTGCACAATTTGTCCTAACTACAATTCCACTCTACACCATGCAAACAACCAGATTGCCACTGACCACATGTGCTAAAATACAATCATTGATCAAGCAATTCATGTGGGGTTCATCACAAATCTGTAAAGGCATTCCACTTATGAAATGGAGAATTATGTGCCAACTGAAAAATAGTGGTAGATGTGGATTTAAGGACCCAATAGGCCAAAATTCGGCTTTCCTCATAAAACTGGGATATGCTTTAGTCATGAAGCTCAATGCTCTACAGGTTCAAATACTCCAGGCTAAGTATAAGTGGAAAGAAGGTGCACATCATATATTTAATATTTGGAATGCCTCACATCTCTAGAGGAACATAGTTACTGTCTGGGAAGATCTATCTATTGGTCTTAATGGAATATCGGCACTGGGGATATAATCCGTTTCTGGATGGATAATTGGGTAGGAAATCTTGGTCTATTACAACACTTATCATTTGCACCAATTGAAGGCCAAGAGCTCAACAAGACCATTATTGACTTCATTATAGATGACAGACGATAGGATTGGAATAAATTTGAACATATGCTTCCTTTTAACATTTTATAGCAAATCGCATGCACCGTGATCCCTAGAAATAGTATGATTAATGACAAATGCACATGGTCTAGGGAAGGTAATAAAGACTTCACGGTTGGTGCTGGCTATATTCTTTTAATAAAGCATGAGTGGAATGATGCTGATCACTTATGGAATTTAGCATGCCGTTGGCCAGGATCACAGAGAATCCGCATCTTCCTCTGGCTAGCACTGAATGACAAAATCTTAACCAATAAAGAAAGAAGGCGAAGACACATAGCTGATGATGATTTATGCTTAATATGTGGAAAGAAGATTGAAGACCTTAATCATATCTTTCAAGAATACCAGTTGCTCATACAAGTTGGAGCCTGATTGTCCCACAACATAGACTGCACCACTTTCACAGCATGCCCTTCCAAGTATGGCTAGAGAAGAACCTACAGACTTGCAAGCAAAATCTTGCTTGGTGCACCATTTTTGGAGTCCAATGCTAGCAATTATGGGAGGCTTGAAACCATAAACTGTTTTGCAAGGAGGAAACCCATGCTACAAGACTTGTCAATGATGTTCTATCCTACTCTGAGCATATTGTTTAGGCGGAGAGTTTTCTCACCCAAATGAGCATAGATTGATAGATACTAGTCCTTTTTTCTTTTCTTTTATGTTCACCTATGTATTCCACTTTAATGTAAATATTTGAGCAATAAAATTTTCATTTACTAAAAAAAAGTATACTATATAAAGTTAAAGGATCAAAAGTATATTTCATGTGAACTTAAATGACTAAAAACATACTTTAGTCAAAGTTTTATTAACTAGAAATACATGATACTAGTATGTTTTTCAATTAAGAAAATTCACTTTAGAATTGAAGAAGATGGTCTTTATTATTATATTTTGAAAAATAATTCTAAAAAAGAACTTAAATTTCATTTTTGGGAAAATCTTTTTAAAAGCCATTTGAAACAATCAAATTCTAATTTAGGTTGCTAAACTTAACAAATCATTGATAAGTTCACATAGTACCAAGGTATTAAAACCTGGACTAGGTATTAAACCGGTCGGGGTACTGGGTTAAGGGTCAGTGAGTCAGACCGGAACCAAACCAGAGCTAAACTAGGACCAAACCGGTGAGAAATTGAAGATTTTAGACTTATAATACGAAATTATAAAGGAAATTTTTTTAAAAAAAAATTTAAAATTGTAACCCGGACCAGATCGGGAACCGGACTGGTTTACTGGCCGGTTCGCCAGTTTTCGGGCCGGTCCAATCCGAGTTACACAACACTGCATAGTACAGAGTAGAATTTAGAAATTGGGTCAAATTACTTACATGCTCCTAAGTTTTTTAAAAAGCAAAATTAAAGTGTGACTTTTTTTCATTTTCCTATGTATTATTAAAAAATAAAATATTTTTTGCCTCAATTAAAAAGGAAAATTTGAACTTATTAATTTCCAAACCTAGAATCTTGTTGAGTTACAGGATATAATATATATTTTTATACTTTAATAGTATCTCAAATCTTTAATATAAGATCTTGTTAACTTTTTTTTAGAGAAGTTAAATAAGTTAAATAAATTATTTTAGAGTATTTATATTTATCTTTTTTATATCAAACTAATTTGTTTGACTCATAAATTGATATATAATGGAACAATATATGTTATGATTAACCAACTTATATAACTTCCTTACTATCTCAAAAAAAAAAAAATGTCAACAAGGTGTTATATTTAGAACAGAAGAGAGCATCTCTTATTCAGAAACAAAATAAAAATTGAAAAACATCATGCAACACTAGATCAATCGGGGGCAATGTTTATTTCCCTTCTTAAGAGACTGGCATTAGTATCAGTTAGAAAGAGGGTGTAAATTACTCAATTTTTAATATATTAAAGACAAAATTACACTATTAAATATTTTAAGAGGGTAGATGGCATCTCAAAAAATAGTTCAAGTTTACCGTAAACATTTTTTGGCTTAAATTATTCAAAATAATCCTTTCATAATCCTTTTCTTTTATTTAGCGAATCATATTTTGTTTTATCGTATATTAATGGTGATATATGTTTTTGTGAAAAATTAATGTTGATATATATATATATATATATATATATATATATTAAAAACATATGTTACATAGCATTGAAAATCTTTTATGAGAAGATTGGAGAGAGGAGAGGGTATTAGAATCATTTTACTCATATTTTAAAATCTAAAATTGGGTCAATGGCTTAATTAGGAATTTGTTGGATATACTAACCTGCTTGAGAGTTTTTCTATTTCAAACAGCTTTATATAGGATTTTTCTTTCATTTTTTCTCTTTTTTTAAAATTTAATTTTAAAATTTAATTATGAAAAAATTAAATTTTTACTTCTATGTTTATTTTTTTATTTTGCTCTGTTTTTTTAAAAAGGAAACTAAGAGAGTAGAAGAAGATAAAAGAAAAGGATTCATTTTTCCAAACTTCTCTTTTTTTTTAATAATTTTTAAAAGAGATTAAATTGCAGTTATTTTATTTATTTAAAATATATTTTTAAAGGAGAAACAATACATATGTTTTTCATTTTTGGTTTATTTATAAATGAATAGGTTACATATAATGTCCATACCCATATTAAAATACGATTATTTTTGGACAGAGAAAATACTTACCTCAAGCTCTTTATATTCTTTATATGAAGTTCATTCATTATACGTTGTGATGTATTTTATTTTTTAAATATTATCATTTAAATATAAAGCAACAAGAAAAAAAAAAGGACATATCTCATATGTGATTGGAGGAGTTAACATAATGAATATAAAAAACTTGATATAAGTATAATTATTTAGGAAAAAGGAAATTACTTAAGGAAAATTTGAGAGGGTAAATTTAAGGGATCAAATGTATGCTTTAGTATTTTAAGTTTTTTTTTAATAAATATTGGAGTCATTGTTGGCAAAAAAATAAAAAATAAATACCGGAGTCATTGCATTAAGCAATCAAAACAATAAAGTACAAATTAGGTTCCTTCATCAAGCTCTACCTCATGGAAATAAGATGGAGGTTGATCAAAGATATAAAAATTGCTTCTTCTTTTTTTATCCAAGACAAAATGAAATTAAATAAATACAAGGTCTAGAGATTACATATAGTTAATTAAAAAAACTTAAGGAAACAAGGCAAGGTAATAATTATAAGTTTTAACATATATGAGAGTATGGACTATTAATCAGCCAAATACAAGTTTTCCTTTAACTATGGACCAGCATTTTAAGTCCTAACATATACGATGATAATCAAATTTTTTATCCACCCTCAAAAAGGGAAATTAGAGCCTATGGAGTGATGATGTTTGGCGGAATATTACAGTAATGAATAAGCGACATGAACGTCATTGATAAACTCCGCGAATCAATTAAATTAGTGTTTATTTAGAATAATGATCGGAGTTTTTAAAGATAATTTTTTAATCGTAAATTACAATATATAAGAGAAGTATTATCTCGATTTATATACATAAATATTTATAACCTTTTCATAAGGAATACCAAACATACACAAAAAGAAACCGGTAACTATATGGCGTAAGCTTTCAAATTCTAAAGGACCCAGGTTTGATTGCGGAAAGCACCTCCCCGTGAGACCAGCGAGAGGAGAGGAACTGAGGAAGGGAAAGGAAGCACCTTATCAACGTTTCAACTCTTTCAAGCGCTACTTTGACCACTACGGTTGCTTGCCTACGTGCCTCGTTCTTTAAACCCCAAAAGTCAACGAACCCCACTCGTTCATACTCCCTGGGGGTCATCTTTTAGATGAGTAGGAGGAATGCTCATCCTCGAAAATGACGGGTTGTTTTTATTTTTTTTTTATTTTTTTATTTGTTTGAATTAAGTTATATTAAATAGCCTGAAGTATTTTTTTTAGTAACACCCAATACCTCAAATTAATTAATTTTTAATACATCTAACATCATATTGTATTTTTTTTTCAAGTTACTGAGTGCTGCTGAAAATACTCTATGGTGTTTAATCTACTAAAAAATACCCCTTCTGGTCTTATTTATAAATAACTTTTTTCTTGGTTGCGTACAACGAATTAATAGTTAAAAACAATAAGTGCGTCAAAAATGCCATATTTTTTTTATATATACCCCTATTTATGTAAAAAGTATTGGAGAGAGAATGAATAAAAAGCATGAGAGATAATTCTTGGCGTGTGTGATAATTAATTATAAATATATGTATTTAATAAGAATAAAATAGAAAAAAGAAATTTACGTTTTCATACATAAAGTGAAAATTACTTATAAAAGGAACTAATCATGAAAGAGAAAATTACTTATAAATAAAACCGGAAGGAATAATTAATTTAAAATATTGGGTGCTATTAAAAAAATATTTCAGGATATTGGGAAGTGGTTAAAAAATATTTTTAAATGCTGAATATAAATAAAATTAATCAATTTGGAATGATGAGTGCCAAAATTATTTCATAGTGTATCATATAATTTAATCTAAATAAATAAAATATATAATAAAAAAAGAAAAAGAAAATAAGTTCCCTCAAAATATTTGAGGGATGTCCGCTGACATGCGGACCCCACGTTCAGTTGTCAACATGTATTCTTAAAACGCATCCATTCCTTCCTCATTGACCCATTCTTTAACCTACAACCCCCGAAACGTCCTCTTCAAACCAATCCCCTCCCAACATTTGTTGTCTTCATGCGTTCATTGTTTCTTCCCTTGGAAAATATGTCCCCATGACCCAACAATTACCAGACAACCCCGATTTCAAAAAATCTATCACACCCGTATCCATTTCTGGCGCTGCTTCCTTCCCTCATTCCATTTTTTCCCTTAATTATTTCATTCAATTCACACAAGGTGACAGCATTGTTCTTTCCTTCTCTGTTTTTTTTTGTTTGAAAATTGGATTCTTTTTCTTTTTCTCTTTTTCGGAGCGGAGAAGATATCCTTCAAGGTTAATTTTTTTGTACGTTAGTGCACTTCATGGATTGTGATGGCAAGGAAACAGGATGGTGATGAAGCTCTGAGTATTTGACTATATTTTAAACCCATCTGTACTGTTTATATAGCAATGTAATTCTGGAAAAACTAAGGCAGAAGGAAAAGGAACAAAAAGAAAAGACATGGTATGAAGAAGAAAGGGTAGCCCACTGATTAGCGCACAGATAAAAAAAACAAAAAAGCAGAATACTACACTACATAAAGGTACTAAGTACAGGTAGCTCAAAACTCTTGGAAGTTGACAGGTCAGAGGTTGGCTAGCTAGGATGATTCGAGGACTACGGCGGCTGCAACCTCCAGCGAGTGATTATGATCAGCTTCGTAGGTGACAATAAGCATGGTTGGATCATCCAGAGCACGCTCCACGTGTTTGCGTGCTGGGCAGCCTCTCACAGTACTACACTTGTAATAACCCCTTCCAAAATCCAAACACACAACACATTTCAGAAAACCCCCATATGCCGCTGAAACTTGTGAACCCAACACTCTGATAATAATAACACTGAAAACAATATAGCTATGAATAGAGATAGACATATACCTGGGGTGAGGAGAACCCTTAATGGGTTTTTGTCCATATTTTCTCCACGAATATTCATCCGCCGGAATATCAGCCATCTTCGTGCTGATTGCTGGTACTCTGACCACTCTCCTTACCTTTGATTTCCTGTATCCATTGAGTTTGCCCTATGTTATGTATATGCCTCAGATGATAATAAAACCATCGTAGGAGTAACTAATAATTAGAGTAGGGTGGATCTATGTTCTATGACTATACCTTTTCTTGGAGCAGTGGCAGCGACCAGAAGAAGATCCACACTTGAGACCGGCATTGTCCATTGAATTGCACTTCCTCTTTAAAGAACTCGAACATAATGGTGGCTTGCCCACGTAGGATCCCTGTTGTGATCTCTGACTGTGAATGATGTGGAACCCCGAAGAATGACAAGAACGTTGCATACTATCAGTATCCCCTGTTAACGCTGACATGTACGAATTGGCGGCGGATACTGGCGGTGACGCCGAAAATTGGACACTTCCGTTGGCCTCCTTCTTCTCCGCCCGATGAAAGGGGGAAGGTTGGTGCGCCTGGTGAGGCAGAGGCGGGAGACGTAAAACCGGCGTGGGGCAATAAACCTTAAAAGCAGAGGGTTGCTCCGTTTTGTTGTGTTGGTGTTCTGTAACAGGAGGCACTGGGGTTTCAGAATCGGGCGTCTGCTGCGACTGGACGAAAGGAATCGAAACCTGCGTCGTCGGAGGAGCTTTTCTGAAACGAGCGTGGCCAACTCTTGGCCGGTCCAACAGAGAAATAACCCTTTTGAACCTGTTCATCGCCGTATCTGCCAGAACTTCCAGTTTCGAAGGTTCTCCTCGGGGGCCCGAAGCCTCCTCCTCTCGGTGCTGAGAAATTATTGTCATGAGCTTCTCGACGCTGTGAATGCCGGCGGCTGTAGCTTCCTGCACCGCGATTGTGTTGTCTAGTTCCGTCCTGCCTGCAAAACTATCATCCCCATAATCCGATATAAGCTCCACAGCCATTAATCCAAGAGCATGAATGGTAGAAGCAAAAACAAACTCGCAATCCTCTTTTTCTTTTCTTCTTTTTTTTCCGGTTCACTTAAACTGACCCTTTTACTTCTTTCAATGGTTACAGAGGAGGAGAAAGTGATCGGAGAATAATCATGGGGTTGAATCTTTTATTACTTACGAAGCAAGAGAAATGATTGAAGAGGAAAGAAAAAGGAGAAAGGAAAGAACGAAAAAATGAGGAAGGCCGTTTTTAGTCAAGGGGGGATGCGGTGTCAATGGAAAGTAGCAGAGAAGGGAAGGGACGGTCAAAGACATGACGAATGAAATAGGGACGCGTGTCAGAAACTAACAGAGATTGACCGTATAATCAAACGTGGGGCCCGCCTATGGGGGTAACAACTGATGACGACAATTGGAACCGACGAGGGAAGGGAGATAGCGTCAAAAGCTAGGAAGGAGCCGTTGGAGAGAGAGACAGAGAGGAAATGTGTCAGTTGGGGACAGTGAGGCAGAGTTGACCTTTAACTTCTTTTAATGCGGAAGGGAGGGGCCCACGAGCTTCCTCTTTAACCGGTCACCGGAAGCTCCCTTCAACGGAAATCGAAATCAAACGCAGATTTTTTTTTTTTCCCTCTTTCATGAGACTCTAATCCAAGGTTCACACTCAAAACCCAATCTTCCCCTTTGTTTTTTTGGTCAATCTTCCACCATGTTCAAGCTTTGACATTCTTTCGCTAATACTAATAATTTAATTTAGCTAAAATTTATATTCTTGTCTCATCTACTTTAATACTATTTAAATTAATAAAAAAATAAAAGATGAATGACCGATTAAGAATGACCATTGAAACTCAAGAACAACCTTTCAATGACGTGTATATGATAAACAGCTTCAAATAACCACGAAACCCCAAGAATCAATGCGAAGGCTTATACAAATATACGAAGGCATGCTTTCTAAAATAATGGGGGTTTTGCTCAGTGATAAACAGTATATTAGAATCGATAAGCTCATGTCTATATTGAAATATTGCATCTACGAGGGCGGGAGAAGGCAGAGGAGGGTGGGGATTTTTTATCCACCACGAGGGAGACGCAGATTTTATACACGCAAGCTCGCTGGTCAGGGATGGTCAACAATTAAATTTAGGGTAAGTTACAACTTTTGCCCCATATTTGATTGATTCGATTTTATTTTATATCTTTCCTACTTTCTTAGTTATATTCGATTCGATTCTCTCTTAATGGCTTTCCCACATAAATTTGTGGCATTTTCCATTATAATAATGATCGAGTTTTTTACTTTTTAAAATTTTCATTAGTATTAAAAATCCTGCCATATTTTGAAGACGCGTTTGCTTTTAGTTCACTCCCCCAACCTGGTTAGATTTTATATTAGATTTAAAAGTGAAATGTAATTTGGGTAAGTTGATAAGTTTGTTTTTTTTGTTCCCACCAGTTTTTCTAACATTTTTGGGAAGAAAGAAGAAACGCTGCTGAAACATTTTTGGTAGCAACGTAGAATTGTGAAGGACGACGAACGGTGGATTTTCCAAAATTTATGCCTCGTTGACGAAGAAATATCAAAACAGGAAATCCGGAATTTATTTAAAATCATGGCTTATGATGTTTGACTGAATTTTAAAAACCAACGATAATTATGGCTTGACTGTGATTTTATAATTTTGACTTTTGATATTTCTCTGATTCAAATTCCTAATCCGTTAAATGACTGAAACAACCAACGTTTTACTGAGTCACGACTGTTACAGCTTAACTATGTTAACAAACCAAATACCATTCTAATCCTATTTATAAGTCGAAATTAATTAACTCTTACATATTAATAAGAGATAATTAACTCGTTAATTATAGGTTAAATTTTTTATTTTACCTTTATTTATGATTGATTGCAATAGTTAACATGAATGATTTTTTTTAATTGCAATTAATAGGGCAAAATGGTAAGATTCACATTTATTATCTTTAAACCAGACTTATAATAAAGACCAAAATTTTTTATCAAAATAAACTTATATATAGGATCAGAATAGTACTCTTATATATAATACTACTGTCTACTACTATGTGTGATATACTATATAACTGTAATTGACTATTTTATTACTTTTATTTTAAAATGAAGTTATTTTTTAACCATTCAGCTATGCATAGCATCAAACAGAGACAGCTTTTACGCGTATTACATGTTTATAAGGGGAAAAAAAAAAAATCATCGTCTCTAAAGAGATGGAAAATACACTTCATCATTTATAAAAATTCTTCAAATGATATCATTTTAGCATATGATTTGATGCTTGATCAAATAAAAATATAAAATACATTGACCCAATTGTTAAAATTTTACAGCTAGACTAAAATGCACACTATCATATAAAATTAACCGTAAAGACAGATAATTGTTAAAAAAAACATAATAAATATTGTATACACATAATCTTGTATGCCACAAGTAGGTCTACTTGAAATTAATTTTTTTTTTTTTGTTCAAAAGGGTACTTCTATTAATATTGCAAAAGCATGTCTAATACAATACAGAAAGCCAATCACACAAATAACAGAAGGAAAATAACAAAGTAAACAACACAACAAAATAGCATAAAACCCAGAAAAATAGGCCAAAGGCTGATCTGGTTCATGGAGAAGTAGTAGCATCAAAATGACGACCCGCCTTCTGAGTATCCAAATTCAGTATAGAAGACAAAGAAAGTGATGGTTGTGACACCCACCCCATAGGGCACACTCCTTTAAAAGCATCAGCTGCAATATGGTCAGCTGTGAAATTACCCCTACTTGAAATTAATGGAGGTTTGCAATTCTTTCTCATGAGTGCTCTTTATGATGGCCTAGTGAGTATGCGCTTTTTAACATTGCACTAGAGTTGGCACGAAGGCGTCTAGTGTGGATGGCATTTTATATTTGAATTTTTAACGAGCAAAAAATAAGAGTAATAATGATAAAAAAGATATTGGTTTTGCATTAAAAAGTAAAAACAATCAAAGCCATGATAGTTTAAAATATGAAACTATGGACTCTTTTGAGTAAGATCAGTAGGCGAGAAGCTCACATCTGGCTCCATAGAAGGTAAGATCAGGCTCA
Source organism: Inga laurina (assembly GCA_963855925.1). Classification (NCBI taxonomy): domain Eukaryota; kingdom Viridiplantae; phylum Streptophyta; class Magnoliopsida; order Fabales; family Fabaceae; genus Inga; species Inga laurina. The sequence continues at coordinate 59,215,019 of OY979706.1, forward strand.
TCTTATCTTGACCACTCCATAGAAAACGGAACTCTTAACGATGCTTTGAATAGCAATTTTTCATACCCCATTCAATAAGACTTGCTGGAAAAGCTTAGTAGAGTGACCAAGCTAAGATCTTAGACAGAGAGTGTCCAACCAATCGCGACAAGCTGCCCTGCACCTAACAAGTCGTAGTCCCAGCTTTTTTCCTCCTTCGATTGAGTTGGATTGGAACAGTTAGCCTCCGGGGTGAGCCTTTTTTTACGTGTGCGCATTATTTAAGATTAGTCTGTCTTTTATGAAGTAAGAAATCCAATTCGAATCAAGCTAAGTTTACTTAGCTTGGGTTAACTTTAGAGCTCCTTAGACGTGGCTTACTCATATGATGAGTGGGAAGAAAGAGATGCATGCCGGAGGTCAAAGCCTTCTATCAATCGCATGCTGGTCTATCATCTTTAGACGGTCACATACTCGAGTGGATAGCCCTATGTATCTGACCTAGAACCAAATTTTCCAACAGTAGCATTGTTGAACTTGTTCTTGGGCCAATAATAATCTCGTTAAATTTCATACACGAGGCATATGTTTGGACTTGCAAGTTGCTTTTTACATACCGAACAAAAAAGATGTATTTTGAACGAGATGCACCCTCTGTTTTTTACTTTTTTTATACAAATCTTTTTTAGACTGATGTTGAAGCACATTTTCTTCGTCATAATGGGCCTGTGAACTAGTCTACTGGGTCTTTGCGCCATTATGTAACAATCAGAGCAAACTTGCCAAGTTTTCCATGAAGAACAATGACGAGGAAGATGGCTATGGATTTGAAAATCATGAAAATATTATTAAATATAAATTATCTATTTTTTAATCTAACAATGGAAATGAGATTCTGAAAAAATAAGAGAAAAAAGATTGAGAGGGTCCTCCTCGAAGTGGGTGATGATTTGATGGGATATCTTTTTTTTCCTGATATATTTATGTATATTCATGGGAGGTCACACATTGCACATGGGCAACTTATATATATAAAGGGTTAATGTGCTTAAATGACTTTCAATTTTTTTTAAAAGGGTAATAATAATCATAAATTATGTTTTAAAATAAAAATAATAATATATTTTTAAAATTAGAGCAAAAACGTTAAACCCAATTAATTTTCATCTATTACAATGAGAAAAATTAATCTTTTGATCTTTAAAGTGTTGACTCACTTATAACTTAGTTGTTGAGTTTTTGACTCACTTGTAACTCTGTCCTTGATGTTTCTAAGTCGTCATATCTGATAAAAAATATTAAAATACTGTTAAAAATTGCTTAGATGAATTTTATATAAATTAAAAAATAAAAAATATCGTTGTCATCCCACCAACTCTCATCTCCCTTAGCCTCCATTGTCCAAAAACTTCGTTAGGCATCTATGATGTCCATGACTGATCCTTTACAAACTCCTTTCAAGTATAAGGTGGTATTGATTTTCTTATATTAAAGGGTTGTCTAAATTATAAGCATCATATAAATGATCTGTAGTTTCATTTGTTATTAAAAAAAGATATTGTGTACCAAGTATGTTGTGAAGTGAGTGTATTCAACTTTTTCTAATCACATCATCTTTCAAGCACTGTTTATCATTTATCATTCAAAAGTTAAAAAATCTCTTTCTCCACCATTGCTTTTTCTTGCATACTTAGATGCTTTATTAGAATTAAAAGTATCGTAAGTGACTTTAACATGTTCTCTAATTTGAGTTGTTCGTTGTCCTCTAATGCTTCAAAAGGATTTGTCATAGGTGTCACAGATGCCTGTGAGGTTTCTGAAAAACAAAAGGGGAGGGGATGTGAGTTGGTGAGGATAAGGATGCTATTTTTTATTTTTTAATTTATCTGAAATCCACCTAAGTAACTTTTAATAATATTTTAATATTTTTTTGCCACATAAAATGATTAAAAGACATTAGGAACTAGGTTGCAAGTGAGTTGGAAGTTTAGGGATTGCACTATAAATGAGTCAAAACTTTAAAAATTAAAAAATTAATTTTTTCTATTATAATAGATAGAAGTTAGTTAAGTTTAATAGTTTTTCCTTAATTTAAAAATTTATGGTTATTTTTACTCAAAAAAATAATTTGTGATTATTATTACATTTTTAATAAAAATTAAAGATTATTTTAGCACCTTAACTCATAAATAAATGATTAAGATTTAAACTTTTATGGTAAACTTTTTATTGTTTTTTTTAGGTGAACAACTTTTTATTGTTATTAATTCCATAATGTGATGGAAAGAGAACCAAAGAAAGAAGTAAGGTTAATAAAGGCAAGAACAGGAAGCAGCAATATTTGACTACTTCTCAGTTCAAGTCCCACACGTCTCGTTCCAATAGATCCCAAAGCAAGGGAAATCAATTGATACACGCCATACGGATTATTCTCTCTGTTTTTTTTTTTTTTTTTTGAAAAAAATTGCCGACCTTACTTTCAGTATTCGAAATGCAGGGATTGAAAGGAAATCAATCCAAACAGCGCCAAATATATTTAAAACTAGAATAAAATGTATATAATTTATATTATAAACCACTGTCCGGTTATATCATACTGTTTAGCAACTCGAAGATTAGGACGTAGGGAAAAAAAAGTGTTCATTAAATAACTTCAACATGACCTTTTTCTACAGCAAAAAAAAAAAAAAAAAGGCATCACCCTTTTTTAATAATGAAGATCACATCTTACGGTAATTGTTTGAAAAAATAAATGGAGATCACATCTTTTAGCCAATTCTATTTGATGTAGGACCTCCATAGTTCCGTTTCCAGACTTGCATTGAATCTGAGATGCCAAAGCTTAATTATGATGAAACCGCCGATCATTTAAGGCTTGACTTCCCTGTTTGCAATTTGTTAAATTTTCAAATCAAACCCTGTTTTCTTCGTCCCCAGTTAATAATTTTTAGGCACGAACGACATTGGACCATATAGGTTATAGAGTTTTCACAATTCACATTCCCATTTATTGTTGAAGCTGCTATTTACTATTATCTCTCATCCTTAATATAAGACATATTTATCTAATTTAATTAAATTAATATATTTAATATGATATGTATTTTTTAAAACATGATAACCATCTTATTTAATTCCCTTCTTTTTTTACCTCCTTATTATTATTCAGAGAGTATCAATAAAAATATATTAAAAAATATTAATAAATATAAAAATTATGTTTTATATTTAAAATCAAGATCAACTCCTAAAATATATCATATAGTAAAAATTGATGGGAGTACTGCTTTTTTTTTCTTTTGCATTCGAGCTATTTACTACTACCATTATTTATGATGGTTGCCCCTACTTTGTTGGCACTACTATTTTGTTGGCCAATCCCAGCTTTTTAGTTATACTTCAATTACAATTCATATTTCCGTGTCTTTTTTTTCGTATCTTTAAAAAAATTCATATAAAATAATATTCTTTCCAAAAAAAATTACTCATTTCAACTAATAAAACATTATTTCATATAAATACGTTAATATTAACTAGAACTTTGGCATCCACATTAATATCTAACAACTTACCTACTACATTTAAAAGGATGATAGAGTAATAATTCACATATATATAAGAAGTAATTGTATTACTAGTTTTTTTCTTCCAAGTTGTAAAATACTAAAAAAGGGATTTTGTATATATATTGTTATCTTGCGCCGGATGTGAGAATTAATGGTAGCCGGGAGAAGAGTGTTTCCATCAACGAAAAAAAAAAACGAAAGAAAGAAAGAGTGTTTCCATCAAAATGTTTTCTTCATTTTCTTTTCATTTATTATTTTTATTATTGAATCAACTTTCAATAATTGATATTTTATATTTTATAACAATATATTATAATCTTAAATAACAAAAAATATATAAAATTTTTAAACTAATTAAAATTAAAATGAACATTTCCGAATTGTATGAAATAATAAGTACCAAAATTATAAAATATACCCCCTCTCGTTTTTTTATAAGAGTCTAAAATTTAAATTGTCTTGATCCTTTTTATATCTGACAAGAGTTGTCTAAACATTTAATGAGTTTTTTTTTTTTTCATTTTACCCCTTATTCATTATATGAATTGCATTAATTAAAAAGTTCGGCGATACATATATTTGTTCTATTTCTCTATCTTACTTATCTCTCATAAATAAGGGTATATTTGAAGAAAAAAATTTATTTCAGACACACTTATTGTTTTTTAAACTAATTTTAATCACTTTCTTAAAGTACATAATTCGGTAATCGGGCTCTTATAAAAACGATAGGAGGGAGTATAAATAAAAGTTCATATAGTGTTGAAGTAGTTGGATATAATTGTGAGAAAAAGACACTTAAATACCATTTAAACTTACAAAATCTCAAAAAGTCTGTTAACACAAGAAAATGACAGAAAGGTGATGTAATAAGAATATAAAACTTTGAAGTTTGTATGTTTTTATCAAAATGGTGCTCCAGCTAGGGTTTTTTTTTTTTTTGTTATTTCAATATCATTGCATCATTGTCATAATCACAAGTTTCACAATCCCAAATATGACGAATTCCATAGGTAAAAATTTGCATACACGTATGTTAATTGAACCCTGTTTGCTATGCCTTTGTGTTCTTTTTAAAAAAATTTTCAGATGCCCCCTCCTTGAAAGTAGAGATGATAATATGGGTTGGGACCGTGGGCCGAGCCCGCCCAACCCGACAAAATGGGTGGTTTGGGTTCTACAAAACTGGGACCATATTGATGTGGTCCTTTTTTGCCCGAACCCATATGGTCCCAATCCGTCACGGGTTGGACCACCGGGTTGGTGGGTTGGCCCATATTTTTTTTAACTAAGAGGGAAAAGGAAGAACCATTAGCCAATAATCCAAATCTCCAAAACTGTAACTCCAAAGTCCAAAGTCTAGCCCATTTCTCCTCAATCCCTACTCTAATTGAAACACCTTTAATATTAACTAATTATTGATTATTATTAAGTTATACTAAAGACTTGTGGATTTATATTTATTCTGTTGTGTATGGACTTGTGATGAATATTTAATTTGTAATGTATTTTAATTTTGTTATGTTTAAGTGTGTAGAGAAAACAATCTTATTGTATATAAAAAAAACAATCTTAGTATATTGTTAAAAAAATTGAAAAAAAATATGGGTTGGCCCGCCCAACCCGCCAACCCAGCGGTTATGGGTTGGGTTGGCTAAATACCAACCCATATTGATGCGGTCCTTTTGGGGCCGAACCCATATGGTCCCAACCCGTGGTGGGTTGGCCCGAACTCACCTGGCCAGACCATATTACCACCTCTACTTGAAAGTGATTAGATTATTATTGAGTGTTAAATGGGAGTATCAATTGTAATTTTAATCCTGACGTGTGGGTACTATTGATGCTTGGTCTATATTGTGGATCATCCTTATAGGCGATTGCTACAACCCTTGAATTGGGTGCTAAGTGTACTAACATTAGGCATTTTGGCTCTTTTGATACTTCAAACATAATATGGCTTTGATTTACTTCAGTTTTAGCCATGTTTCATATTTGCTGTCCGAAAGAATCAAAATGCATAAGTATGATAATCTAGCATCCAATCCATGGGTAACAACATTCAACTTTAGGGATGCTCACAATATAAATCATGCATCAACAATATGCAAGGGTCTAAAATTGCATCCACTAAATTCAATACTCAAAAAGCATAAAACTCCTTTGGAGATGGGAAAAATACAAGCAAGAAAAGTAAACATTAAAAAAATAAATGCTAGAATTAAGATTCAATAACTAATTGATAATATAGGGCCTAGATTAATGGTTATTAGTTATAATTATTTTTTATATCGGTTGTATTTGTATTTTTAGGGTTGTCTAATAAAATTTATATTACATAATATAGCTTTTAGATATAATAACATTCAACAGGGTTTCTATCAAATAAAATAAAAAGAACATTTTTTTAAAAAAAATTACTCACTTTTTAGACAGCGTGTGAAATTACCAAGTCTAAAGAGTGATTATTTTTTAATTATAAATTACAACTTTTTAAGACCAATCATTTAACCAACCGATGTTAAAAATTTACTTTTAAGATCGGTTGTAAGTCCGATCTTAATAAGAACAGACTTTTTATGTTGGTCGATACAAGACCGAACTTAAATCCGTCCTAAAAAGTCAATTTCAATCGATGTAAAAGGCCTGTTTTTTAGCAGTGACAATTTTCATTTTTGTCAATATTTTTTTACTTTACCCCTATTGATACTCCTTTAACAATAATCAAAGAAAAAATAGATAAATGTATTAAAAAAGATGACTGGGGTGTTTTAGAAAACATATGTCATATTAACTAACTTTATTAATTTAATTAAATTAGATAAATATGTCTTATATTAAAAATAAAATAGAGTAATGAATTATTGTGGATCAGCTGGGTGGACTCACACTGAAGGCCCCGCGACGGATTTTCATCTTTGAGACCGGAAAGCGTTCATTTTCATTCGGATGTCAGTTTTTTTTTTTTTTTCTTTTTTTGGGGCATTCAGGTTGAGATGTTGCATGAAATCCTTTGATACTTCCAAAATATGGATATACGACTATAATGCACGTTGTTTTAACCAAGTGTTTTTATAATTTATAAAGTATCATATGAGAGGAGTTTTATCTTGATCTTAAAAAAATACTTAGGAAGGTGTGTTTTTGGGTTTAGATAGGTTCCTTCCCCTGTTGTACAAATTATATGAATCATATAGACTCCCTCCTGTCTATAATATAGTTAATTCAAAATAATTTATGAGAAATGAGAAGTAACTGTTAATTCATTAAACATGTCATAAATTGAATTTTTTTTTTACCCTTATTAAAAAATGTGTTTGAAAACATAATGAGTGGACAGTATTGAAAATAGGCATTAGGATAAGGATAAAATAGAAAAATGAGTATTAATTATCTTATAAATAACTTATTCATTAAACCAAGCTATTTTTTGTGCTTACTGTTGATAAGCTAGTCTGGACAGGAACAAAAAATGGGAGCTATAATGCGAGAAAGGCATACAGAATAACAGCAAAGGGAAAGCTGGAAAACTCTCTAAACCGGGCTTCTTCTTCACATCCAGTTAGTGAAAAAGTTTGGCCTAAGATTTGGAAACTTAGGGTCATGCCAAAGGTGAAGAACTTTATTTGGCGCATTATGAGTAAGGCTCTAGCTTCAAAAGAGGTTTTGTTTAAACGTAAGTGTGCACGTAATCCTTTTTGTCCTATTTGTGACTATGAGGTGGAATCTCTTGAACATTTATTCTTACTCTGTCACTGAGCTCGAATGACTTGGTTTGGTTGTCCTGTAGGATTGCTATTTAACTCTTTTAATGTGTACAATATTGAACAATGGCTGGAACACATACTCCTATTGGATGCTGATAATTCAGATTATGTGCAAGCTTATGTAGCTATCCTCTATTGGTTTATTTAGAAATTAAGATGCAGATGGGTGTTTGAGCACATGGCGCTTGATCCAATGATTGCTATTGAATTGACTAACCGATCCATATATGAATTTTGGAATGCTCATTCTCTGCTAGATACTTCCATAAAGCCAGTGGTGTCCAAAGCTTCTTTTAAGTGGAGGAAGCCATAGGGTGATTCCATTAAAATTAATTATGATTGGGTTTTTTGTAAGACCATGGGTAGAGTAGGCATTGGAATTGTGTGCAGGAACAATGAAGGCCTTTTTCTCATAGGATGGGCGGAGAGTTTCAAGGCTGACTCATCCTTCTATGTTGAATTAAAGGCTCTTCATCAAGCAATTATCCTTATTGGTTTTTGGCCTCAAAGCCCTATTATAATTGAGCTGGACTGTAAGGAGTTATTTAATGTTGTAACCTCTAGAAAGCTTGATGATTGTCACTAGAAGTATCATGGAATTCTATTGGATGTCTTTAACTTGTTGCAGACTCAAAGATTGATTTCCTTTTCTCTTATACCCCGAGAAGGTAATTGTGCCGCCGATTGTTTGGCTGCTTTGGCTTCAAGGGAGTTGGAACCTAACGGTTTGATTCTTGAATCACCACCTCATCTAGCTTCTGTCATAGTTCGGGATGCTCGAGATGGAGATACTTCAAGTGAGAACCAGCTAGTTCGGGAGGCTGATAGGGAAGGAGTTGGCTAATGCAATATTTGGTTTCCCTGTATCTTTAAGGATTGATGCTTATGTAATTTCATATTTCTCGTCTTCTATTTCTATCAGACCTTATGTATTTGTATTCTATTAAGTAATGAGATCCTTTATTGGCAAAAAAAAAAAAAAAAAAAAAAAGTTAACAGGATGAAGCACATGGTTTCAATCTGTGTTGGAGACCTGGCGTAGAGGATATAAGACGTGATAATATTACTCTTAAAGAGACGTGGTCGATAATGCGAGATTATTACTACATCGGGAATGACATATACATCAATTAGTCAGGGATATTTTAGAGAAGGTAACTCCACAGTTGACTATTTAGCATGATATGTAAAATGGGGCTGGACCGGAATGGTCGGTTATGCTGGAAATCTGTGAACTGGTTGTCGGATAGGTCTGGTTGAGGGTTAGAGAATCAGTTCAACTGACCCGGTTGATCCGAGGTCGACCCGGTCAAACCGGTGTGACTTGGTGTGAACCAGATGACCTGGGTTGCCATTTTTTTCTATTTTTTTATGCTCTAAACTATGTTATTTTGGATTTTTTTTTTAAAAAATTATTTTCCTAATTTTTTTTATTTGTAAGGAGCCTTAAAAAGATTGTGGAATACTTTTGGCATTAGTTGGAGAAAAATCTCTATATACTTAATGATATTTTTGTGGGTATTAAGTTTAGGAGGTTATATTGGACTATTGGTTAAAAAAAAACTTTTATATAATTTTTTGAATGGTATGTATAAATATTTAAATTATATATATATTTTTAGAATTGACCGCGGTCTGATTCCTGAGTTGACCCCTATCTGAACCACTGATCCTTAACCCAGTGTCTGGACCGGCTCACTGTCTGATCCGATTTTCAATATTTTGCTATTTAGCTAAATTATCTTATAGTAGTATTTATAGTTATTTTTTATATCCTTAATTGCCACGTATTAAGTTGGTATTTCACTCAAAAAACAATCATTTGGCACAATGTGATATGCCTAATCCTTCTTTTTCTTTTTCTTTTTTTGGGGCCAGAGACGTGATATGCTGTTTCAATCAATGCTTCATTGGGTCTTTAAAACAAGGCGTTTTTTTAAATTAAAGGAAATTAAATAAATATGTTATATATTTTTAGATTATAAATCAGATTATAAATCATATAAATTAGTTTGATATAAAAAGAATAAATATAAATACTTTAAAATAATTTATTTAACTTTCTTAATCTCTCTAAAAGAAAATCAATTGAGTATTATATTAAGAACATGAGATACTACATAATAACATAACACTTATCAAATACCACCTTCAGTCCTAAATATAATATTTAGTTAATTTTTTTTGGAGAGATTAAGGAAACTAAGTAAGTTATTTAACCATATCATTTATTATGTGTGATTAAATTATAAATCAGTTTATAACTCAATAAATTAGTTTAGAGAAAAAACAATAAATATAAATATTTTAAAGTAATTTAATTCGTTTTTTTAATCTTCCAAAACAAAAAAATCAATTATGGCTTGTATTTAGGCCCAAGTAGTATTGCATTATTTAATCAGTATATATGTTTTGTATAAATTGTGTGAGCGTTAAAAAAAACCTAAAGGAATGGGACACATCAAAATGGATAGATACAGATCAGGAGAGAAAGATACGAAGGAGACGAAGTGGCTTGTAGATAGATTCATGTGACATGTGGAGATGAAAGTTGGGAGCAAAATCTGGGAAGAATCCAGATGGGGATATAGATTCAAAAAGGACTGATGAAACTGAAAGGCACATGAAGATGATAATGGAAGCGACAAGATTCAGTTAAGCGTTATGGTTGGTCTTGGCCACTCCAACTTTGCTTGAATCTCCAATTTCCTTATCCATTCTCAATATTCAGTTCAATCACATATTCACACTCATTTCCCTCTTTCGATTTTTTTTTTTTCACTTTTTTAATCATGTTCGTCTCCATATACACATGAACTGACACAATTTTTCAAGGTATTAAAATCCGAACCGGGTATTGAACCGGTTGGGGTACTGGGTTAAGGGTCAGTGGGTCAAACCGAGGCCGAACCGGTGAGTAATTGAAGATTTTAGACTTATAGTATGAAATTCCAAAGAAAAAAGTTAATTTTTTTTAAAAAAAATTGGAACCCAGACCGAATCGGAAACTGGACCGGTCTACTGACCGGTTTGACGGGTTCCGGGCCAGACCGACCGGCCCGATTCGGATCCAAGAACCTGGCAATTTTCTTGCGTGTTGCTGAACACGCCTTGATGGGGATTGGGGACTTCTCTGATAACAATATTATCCCTCCACTTGTTGCAACTTGCTAGACCTTCCTCACCCCCAATTATATAATCAATCACCTCTCTTTCTCTCTAAAAATCCATGTTTTAACTTTTAAATTCTCACCAAGTCTGAATAATCACTGCACAGTGAACATTATGGGCGGCTTGATGATGCCGTGTATGTATTTTGAAGGGTCGGACTGGGATTTTGCAGGCTTAATGTCCACTTTATATAGTCTAATTAGTTGAAAAACATACACTAAGACAAAAACAAGATGAAATTAAATTAGTAGATATTATATTGATTCCGATTATCTATCAAACTAAGATTCCTCTTGTCTCTTTCACCAACTCTTGAGATATTTGATTCAGTCTCAGGCGTCGTGGGGCAATCAAACTCTCACATCTACGCTGCCACTTGGCCTCATCACTTTTTTAATTAATTAATTTTTTCCTCTTTTTTTTGGCACTAAAAGCATTCTCGCAATGATTTTTTTTTTTTGCCTGCGCATTCTCGCAATGATTATCCGAACATTGTTTTCTTTTTTATTGATTCTGTCATTTTTTTTATCAATTTTTTTGAATCAAAATTCTGATATTTTCCATGCAACTGTGCAACCCTTTACCAATGCTATGGTCGTTCTCTCTTCTGGTTGAGTGTTATCAATTATCGTGTCGCTCATCCAAATATATTCCGGTTCTTGTTTATAAGCCATGTTTACAAGTTATTCGTATAGATATTTATGAGAAATCACGGCAAACAAAGGAATCGAAAGACATAAAATTTGAATGAAATGATGGAGTAATTTCAAGAATATCAATTGATTTGAATTACTTTTCTTATATGAATTAGTGAATTTGTGAGTTTTAAATCAAACCTAGGGGTGCTTAATTTGCTAGGATCATTATCTTTTTAAGCCTCAATCGGTTTGTGTGAGCGAAGAAGATTATATAGCTGAAGTTACAAAAGTAGGGTATAGAGAATGGGGAGTTAATAATGCATCAATTTTATACAATGAGTAACTAGAGAAAGATAAGAGAGTAGTGAGTTTGTATCCTTTTTCTACAATACTTCTAAAATTAGAAGGAACAAGACCATTGAGAAGATTCTTCTTGAATGTAACTATAGTAATATGGTTTAAGGAGGTGACAAGTGTAGAAGCTACTTGGATAACCCAATGCAGCATCAATTTCAAGCAAGAGATGCAAAAGAGATAAGGATCTGTAGGATATAACTTCACCCATTTGAAAGTTCTAACTTCATCCTAACTCAAGAAAAAAAAAATGTAACAAAGTAAATAGTGTGATTTTGAATCATAACTTTTCTCATGAAAATTGTCATACCCTAAGTAGAATTGAGAACATTGTGGATATCACAACTAGTTAGAATAGTGGTAGGTATTAGAGTAAAAGCTAAAGGACTGTGTGAAAGATCTCGTCAACTACAAACATCCGAGAGGCATTGAAAAGAGTTTTAGAATTCCCAAATTACTTGTTTTGGATTGCGCATATAAACTTTTATGGAGAGCTGCATTCTACCAAGTTCATATGATGTTTGACAAGATATGATCCCTTTTAGCACTATCAAATTACCGTCAAAATAAAGTTGATGAAGGGTTTTCAGCGGCCATGAATGAAAATCTTTGCCAAAAGTGTTAGTGGAGCGAAGAGAAAGTATACCAAACCAAACAGCTTTGAATATAGGGGCAAGAACACAAGAGATCATCAACTGTTTCTTCAACTTCAACCTGACAACAAAAAACACAAGACATTTGACCATTTAAGTGATGTTTCTTTAGAAGAACCTCTCCAATAGGTACAACATAAACAAAGTGGACTAACTTCCAGATAAACTGAAATATATATAATATGTTTATATTTAATATATATACTGTTTGATAAATTTATGTTTTTATAATTAAGTAGGTGTAGATTTTGAATTATATTAGATAGAGTCCATAGATATTTTAAATCTAATTAATTTATTTTGTATATTTCCCCCCAAATTTAATCTCAAGGATAAAAATAATATTTTTTAAAATTATATATATATATATATATATATATATATATATATTTTGTAGATAATAAATAAAAAAAATTTTTAATTCGGTTATTAAACCAACCAAACCGAACATTTAATTTATTTAATTGGTTTCGGTTCAATGTTTGAAATTGATTTTATTTGATTTTTGATTATATCAGTTTTTACCAAAAACTGAATTTTCACCGTTAACATCGAGTCATCAAAATGAGTAGCATTATTATTATTTTTTGACATGGGAAATGAGTATTATTATTTATATTTTTTGTATTTGTTTGCCCAGTTTTTATATTATTTTATTGATATATGGATGATAGGAATACATATAGATGAATTATCATAGAATTTTTTTTTTTGTTGTGTTGTTTCACTTAGGGCTTGTTTAGTTTGAGGGGAGGAGAGGGAAAGTGGGCGAAGGAAAAATTTTTTTGAGTTGAATTTAAAAAAATTAGAGAAGTGGGGTTAAAAATTTTTAATTAATCTTTCTTACTCTTTTATCTTATATATTCTCTTTATTAAAATTTTATTACCTCACTTCTTCAATATTTTAAAATTCAACTCATAAAAAATTTTCCTCCCCTCCCCTCTGAATCCCTCACACCAAACAGACCCTTAGAGAAAGAAGTAACATGGGAAAATGATGGGAATACCAAACATGAGGTCATAGAGTGGAAGCAGTGCATCTTGGAGAGGATTCCGTTGTCTATTGGGATACCACAGCCTGTTGGTTAGTGTTTATGACATAAATAATCAAAATAAACTTCAGAATTTAATAATCAATAGTCATCTTACGACTTTATTTGCTTGGATTCTTCGTCGCCAAGGGATCTATCAGCCACTCCCAATCATACTCACAAGCACCATAATTAACAAAAGTATTTCGTTTTCGTTTTCATTCCCTAATTAATTTATCATTATTTTTCTTAATTTCTTAAGGTTTTATTTCGGCCTTAGCTTGTACTTTATATTGTACTCCCTTATATACTAATTATAAGATAAAGTTGACATTTCTTGAGAAATTAAGGAAGCTAATTAAATTACTTTAGAATATTTATATTTATATTTTTTCTTCAAACTAATTAGTTTGACTAATAAATTAATATATAATTTAAGAATACATAACATATGATATGATTAAGTAATTTATTTAGTTTTCTTAATTTCTTAAAAAAAATCAACTTTATCTTATAATTAGAGCAGGAGGTAATAATTTATAATGCACAATACTCTGCACAAAAAGCTAATATTACGAATTTAGAAGGACAGAAAATCAAACGGCTGTCATTATTACACTGCGTGGCAGTATATTTTATACTCATCAATTATGTTTTTATGAGATATCTCCATCATTTTCGTTTTAGTGTGCGTTTGAATTAGTTTTTGAGAATAATTTTTATAATTTATAAGGTAAATGTGTAAGATGAGTTTTATCTCGGGTTACGCAAATCTAGGTTTGGGATCTTCCCAAACACTCACTTCATCTTAAAAGTCATATTATAAAATTTTTATTTGAGCTTTATGTGTCAATAATTTGGAGGAATAATGGGAAGTTGGATGGAGTGGCGGGTTGATTCATCAGGGGACACGTTGGGTGAAAGAGATGGGGAGGAAAATAATTGAAATGAAGCACAAAAGTCCCAAATGGCCCCAAAAAAGAGAGAGGAAATTGCAAGACACCGCCCTCCTTCCTCCCGGTATGCGTCATGCCAAATAAATGAATAATAGTACTCCTACCCCGTCAAGGCACCACTTGAGATGGAAAACGTGGCACTTCCTCATTTACTTATACCATTATCTGCTCACATGGGATTGTTAAATATAAAACCCACATTGCTCGCTACCTATTTAGAATTTGATTGGATTTATTTATGATAATCACATTCATAGAATTTAAGGCAAAATTTTTTCTCACATACCTATTTTATAAATCATAAAATTACGAATTGATTTTGTTTGCCAACCATTTAGTATTTACGCCCTAACACTAGCCAAAAATAGTAAAATACCATAAAATAATGGATTGACACCCCCAAAATCTTATCCCCATTGTTGTCTAGTGCGGGCGATATTTTTCATGCCTAATATACCCTTATACATATTTTTTTTTAATAATATTAGAATCCAATCCCCAACCATCACCCTTTTGCCCTTAAAAGGCCCCACATCCTCCCCGAGATTTCCACCCCCACTCTACGCCTTGGTCGAGAGTTTCTATCCTAAACCCAGCTCTGATGGCTTCGTCTCCGTCGTCTCTGATGATCCTCCTCTTGTTTGCCGTCTTCACGCTGTCGTCCGCCTTGGACATGTCGATCATCTCCTACGACAGAAATCATGCCGACGGCTCAAACTGGAGGACCGATGAGGAGGTCAGGGACATGTACGAGCACTGGCTCTTGCAACATGGCAAGCTCTACAACGGCTTGGGGGAGAAAGACAAGAGGTTTCGGATCTTCAAGGACAACCTCAGGTTCATCGATGAGCGCAACGCCGAGAACCGGACCTACAAGCTCGGCTTGAATCGGTTCGCCGATCTGACCAACGACGAGTTCCGGGCTAAGTATCTTGGAACCAGGATCGATCCCAAGAGAAGAATTGCCAAGACCAGGAGCAACCGTTACGCTCCACTTGTCGGCGACAAATTGCCGGATTTTGTTGATTGGAGGAAGGAAGGCGCCGTGGTCGAGGTCAAAGACCAAGGAAGTTGCGGTCAGTACTGTGCCTCACCCACTTTTTTTTGTTTCTCTTCAATTTTATTATTTAATTTTAATAAAATTTTGTCCCTTAAATTTTATTAGTTTACCTTTTTTTTTTGGTGATAACTGATAAGCTAGTATACTCTGAGCGTTGTGACTGAAGAATTTGTTAGAGTACTATATCGTATGTAATTTCCAAATTAAATTTTTCACCATTTTTTACTATGATTATTTGATTTGATATTGGACGTGTTATTCAAGCATCAGCCTTCCTAACTCCATATCTTTGTAATTGGTGGACTTACTCTGTACCACCATGTCTGTATGGGTGTGATCTTTTTAGTGTGTGTATTTTCTGAATGTTTTTAACCAAAACTATTTTCTTAGGAAAAGGATAAAAGTTAAGAAACCATTTGTTGGTATAATTTTTTTAGTAGCAGCAGTGAACGCAACATGTGATTCAATGCTATTTTTCCTAGGATCAGCTACAGTGTATTTCCCCTTATGAGAGAATGTTTTCTATTACTGCGAACATAGTAAAGCAAGTGTTTTTTACTCCTTAAAGTAATCTGATACGTTCTTTGTGTGTGCTTTTATTCTATTGTTGGTTGCCTACTTGCCTATATATCGGTTGGCTGCTACTAGAAATTAGTAGAACTGGTAGGACCGACATGATGCGTATTGGGAACATCAGGCTTCTTGATGTGGGCTCATGTGATGATTGTCTTTAGTTTATTGTGAAATTTATTAGCTAGTAAGAATATTCTTTTACCTCTGGAAAAAATGTTAAAGAGACTTTCTGGCGATTGAATAGCCAATGAGTCTCATTTGATCACCCAACTCTACGTATACGTTCGTTTTCATTAACCCTTCCTATTCATTTCCTTTATGAAGGGAGCTGCTGGGCTTTTTCAACTGTCTGTGCAGTGGAAGGAATTAACAAGATAGTGACGGGAGATTTAATTTCACTATCAGAGCAAGAGCTGGTCGACTGTGATACAACATATAATGAAGGATGCAACGGTGGGCTCATGGACTATGGCTTTCAGTTCATCATCAACAACGGTGGCATTGACACCGAAGAAGATTACCCCTATCGTGCTGTTAATGGTAGATGCGACACATACAGGGTGAGTCTTGGCTTACTTGAATTGACTTCGTGGAAAATAGTTGATTCTGTAATAACAATTTTTTCCTTCGTCGTGTCTACAGAAAAATGCAAAGGTCGTCTCAATTGATGGCTATGAGGACGTTCCTGCCAATGACGAGGCGTCATTGAAAAAGGCTGTCGCGCATCAGCCAGTGAGCGTTGCCATTGAAGGTGGTGGCAGGGAATTCCAGTTATATGTATCCGTAAGTCTGCCACTCATTTTCTTTTACACCTATTGAGCATACAATGAGTAGACAAAAAAATAATCAGTTATCCATCAGAAGTGGTGCTACTTGAAGTTTACTTGAAAGATGATTTTCTATAGTGACTGCCTAAACTTTCTTGCTTAATGTATCCCATTTACCTCAAATTTGTCAGGGCGTCTTCACTGGAGCTTGTGGAACATCATTGGATCATGGTGTCACAGCTGTGGGATACGGTACAGAAAATGGAGTTGATTACTGGATAGTTAGAAACTCATGGGGAAAGAGCTGGGGAGAGGGTGGGTATGTGAGATTGGAACGTAATTTTGCTACAAGCAAGGCTGGAAAATGTGGAATTGCAATGGAATCATCTTACCCAATCAAGAAAGGCCCAAATCCTCCTAACCCTGGACCATCACCTCCTTCGCCTGTAAAGCCGCCAACTGTTTGTGATAATTACTACAGTTGTGCTGAGAGCACTACTTGCTGCTGCGTATACGAATATGGTAAGTATTGCTTTGCCTGGGGATGTTGTCCTCTTGAATCTGCCACCTGCTGTGAAGACCACTCCAGTTGCTGCCCTCACGACTATCCCATCTGCAACCTTGAACAGGGCACTTGTCTCTTGGTAATCTTTCGTTCTTGATTCAACTCTATAAGAATCTAAGAATCTAGTTATTCACTACCAAGTCAAGATTTTTCTAGCGTTTTAATTAATTGAACTATTTCTGTCCACTTACAGAACAAGAACAGTCCATTTGGAGTGAAGGCTATGAAGCGCGCTCCGGCTAAACCCCACTGGGCTTTTGGTGCTATGAACAAAGTAAGCAGTGCTTAAGTGAATGGTTTGAATATTGAAGCAGCGGATGATGAAGCTAAGGGGAGACAAAGCAGAATGAATGATAGTATGCTTGATACTCTTTTCGTCATGCTGCATGCTCATAAATATACTCAGCTGAATTTGGGACTTAATTTGATAAATGCTCTTTTAAACTTGTAAAGTTTAAAGTAAAGCATTCGCACTGTACATATGGCTGTATTTACGTGTTATTGTATTCGAACGGTGAAGGCAGGAACGTATTTGATTATTGTAAGGTTTGATTGACCCTGTGATCAATTTGGCCATGCCACAATGGCTGAATGAATTTCATATTCATATGATGCATTCTCTGCTGTCTATAGTATTGAGTGTTCCTGTTTTGCTCTAATGTCTTAGCCATAGAATGTTCAATTTCTATCCGTTTTCGACCAGGCACGTATGTGATGCTATAGCTCGCCTTTTGCTTGTCTCATAATCCAAGCCATGGTTTGATTCTTTATCCTCATCCTACCCTCCCTACAAAATCCCATAAATCTTAGTTCTTCACAATAGGGATGCCCGAGCATGCCATGGTTGGTCTGAGAGATAGCCTATAACAAGAGCACCATTAAATGGAGCATTGGGATTTATGGAGGGAATCAACCGATTGGGCATTTTCTCTTTCGATATGAGTTTATTCAACATTTTATGTATAAATCTCTACTCATTTTAGATTATCCAAGTGACTTGTTAAGTTGGATTTGTTTTGTCCTGTCGCAAATTTCTCCTTCACGCCCCCTGCTACAAACTATCGCCACAGAAGACATTGAACGATCCAGATTTCATGTGATTGGAGATAATAGATAATGTTCCGCCAAATCAATAATGCTAGTGCTGCTTGGGATACAATTTCTCGCTTTTAATCAATTCTTTAATTTAATTTCTTTATCAATTTTTCCGACTTCCCTTACGTTTCATTGCTAATTCTTTTTCATTTCTCTGTATGTTGGAGATAGTTTAGCATTATTCTGTTGAGACGATTAACGAGATTTACTAATTAAAGTAATTCGAGTTGGATAAATAAATGTCAAGGCTGATACCGAGGGCACAATTATTATCATGAATGATAAAAACTATGGATCAAGGCAAGAAATAACAATACAAGCGAACCACATTCAATATTATACTTGGGTGATAGTTGAATCATATTAATTCCTACTTCCCCGTCAGTTTCACATATATGATAATGTCGTGCTAGCTTAATCTCTGATGAAAATAATCAAGTATTCAAATTTTATGAAAACTTTTTTCCATTGGCAAAAGCATCCTCCAAATGGAAGGTAATCCGGTTTGAAATATAGCTGGATTTTAAATGTAAGCGTGTCTCTCAGCAGATATTCGAACATTGGTCTATCATGTGAAGGACTAGTTACATCCATAAATTCCAACCCTGTTGGTAACTTCGATGAAAACTCGTTCTGTCACACAAATGTCCAGGGCTAAACTATAACCATCTTCAAATGCGAAGAGGAGCTACTTCATGGGGGCAAAACCAGTAAAAAGCCATAACATGATGTCATCTCTGACCTGAAAAGTTCCTACGGAACTGGTAAAATGAATGCCACAGGGATAACATGATAGATAACTAGTTTAAATTTAAAAGAGTAAACGAACAAAAATACTCATAAGTTATTTTATCAAAATGTACCCAACACTAAATATGTTTTTGGAGGTGTAAAAATACATGACTTTTCAAAAGTAGAGCAAAAATATCAAATCCATTAACTCTGAGTTACTTTGACCGTTAGAAGGGAGCTTTTGACTAAAAAAGGTGACATGGAAGCTGAGATGAAAAAAATAATAACATAAAATTCACACACATTGGCCTCATCCTTTCAGTTCCTCTTTCCTTCCGTCTTGGCTCCTTTCAATAAACCGGAAATGAGAGGGGGCAAATCCAGCCAAAGCAATCAGTTAAAAGTTAACCCATCCGAAAAACAATCGGACATTGTATGGGCTACATCAATTCCTAGAGGTGAAGCAAGGAAATCAAGTAGATGCAGAGAGCTTTGCTATTTCATGGAAGAAAGAAGCTAAAATTTGCAATATGGTTTTGTAAGTCTGAACAAACTGATTAACTGATCTTCGTCAAACTTATGAAGCTTCTAGGCTGGGAAAGCTGGGGTATTTGGCACCTGAGCTAGTGTCGCAGACGCCGACGACCAATGTTACGGCCTTGGAGTATTGTCGGAGGTCGTGTGTTGGCGGAGACTGATAGAGATGTCAGCACCAAAGATGGAGATGGAGCTGATTGATTATGGGATTGGCACGCGAAAGGGAGTATAATTGAGGCAACCAATTCAAGGATTAAGGGTGGGCAAGATGAGGGAGACATGGAGATGATTTTGAAGCTTAGTTTAGCTTGTTATCACCCTGATCCACAGAGAAGCCCGACCATGAAGGAGGTCGTTGTGCTTTTAGTGGGTGAAGAACTCTTGACGGCATTGGTGGAATCGTCAGTAGTGATGACTGTGAATCATGAAAGGGAGGCGCAACACGAGAAGGGAGACTTGGAAGAATTGCGATGGTAGAAAATTTGCAATGTAGATATTTTTTTTATGTCAGCTTCCATGTCGGCACTTTTAGTCAAAGGCTCCCTTCTATCGCTCAAAGTAAGTCAGAGTCAACAGATTTGATATTTTTGCTCTACCCTTGAGAACTCATACTTTTACACCTCCGAAAAGTATTTAATGTTAGGTGTATTTTGGTAAAAAAACACATGGGTGTTTTTCGCACCTTTACCCAATTTAAAATGATGGCGGCAACAAAAAACTGATAAAAAAGATAGAACCAAGCAATCAACACACATGCATCAAACCGACTAACAGGAAATAGAATCAAAGCAAGGTTTCCACATGTATGTTGAGTTTGGTAGTTTAAACCACTTCACAGAACAAAGTCACACTTCGTACAATAAAAGCAAACCCACAACTGTCATCAAGCTTGGTCTGATAATCAACCCGATAAATCTGAAAACTCACCTTATTTAACAACACGATCAACTTAAACCCCAAATATTCAATCACAAACGGCCAAACGCATCGAATCTATTTTGCGGCAATGAGGCCATTCGCCTATACATTAGAGGAGAAACTTAAGATACGTGTGCTAGAATCAGACAAGAAATTCAGTTGTTTCTTTTGCTATGCCATAGCCCAAAGTAGAAGCTTGTGTCGTGCTCTCCTCCAGTTACCTATCAAAGATCTAACAAAACCCATTAAAGTTTCATACATCCATCACTAAACAACTAAATTCACCATCCCTGAAACTCTGACAGGATGCACTTTATAAATTATATGCTCTAGGAATCAAAATGGAAGATACGGACAAGTCTGAGAAGAGGTAAGATCAACAACTAGCGTAACAGCAACAATAATTCAGGAGAAAAACAACAAAGAAAATTTGATCTTGCCAATTTAACTAAAGAAGATTCATCTCAAAAAGCAAAAACACAACACACAAAAAGAAATTTTAGCTTTAACTACAAGAGAAAGAATCAAGCGATAACATCACCAGATAATATGAATGGTCAATGGCTTGAATTGCCCATCACTTTGTTGACCAAAATTCCCTCAATCTAACTATGCCGGGAACTACGGTTACCACCAGACCATTTTCTCAAAGTGCAGGCTACGTAGCTTTTTCCCAGAGAAAAGCCCGAGCCTTGACTTGAATGAACCTGATCGACCAGTACTGCTTGATGCAATGTTGGAAGAGGCTGCTGCCTGGCTGGGGATTGAAGGAATTTCTAGGCCATTTTCTTGAGCACCACCATCACCAGCACTTGCGTCCTGACGTTCTGTTTCCCCAGCATCTAAATTTACATCAAGCGACTCCCTGAACAGCCTCAGCCAATCTGCGCCCTCAGATGTCACACTCGAGCACTTCTTAACCTTCACTTTCAGCAAATTCGGGCAACCAGCTGCGAGTGCTTTTATACCATGGTCAGACACAGGGCAGCTCTTAATACAGAGTTTCTTCAATGCTAAGCATTTGGCTGCAATGCACGATATTTCAACATCACCAACTGTTTCACTTCCACATAACGCCAACCGCTCTAGATTCAGGCAATTGGATGCCAACATTTCCAAACTTGCGTTAGTGGGATTGACACCAATAAGGACCAATTCCTGAAGATATAGGCAATATTTAGCGACTGCTGTTAGACCTTCATCCCCTATTCGATTCGTCTTCCAACCGTCAATATGAAGTTTCCTTAAGAGCCTGCATTGCTCTGCAATTGCCGTAAGCCCCAAATCTGTGCACTCTGGAGTCTTGACAAGATGCAAAACTTCCAGACTCGAGCAATTCGAGATCGCCTCTAAGCCGACATCACTTGTTTGGAGCCTCTCAAGGTGGACTTCGACTATATTTGGTACTCGATCCGCTAGGAGTTGAAAAAGTCTGTCCCAATCGCCAGAGCACCTGAAAATCTTCAAAGTCCTTAAATTCTTCGAGCCAAGAATAAGTGGCCCAAAACATTGTCCATTGTATAGCTCTTTTAAACAAACAGTCTTGAGAGATGACGCTGCAACACCAGGCCCAATAGACTCCACCGATGCTACATCGGTAGTTCCCCGGAGTCGCTTGATAGATAATTCTTCTATAGACGCGCAATGATTGAGCAATGCATTCATCCCTCGGGCTCCAAAAGTGCAAGATCCACAGGAAAGTTTCTTCAAACCCTTGCAATTCTTAGCAAAGACCTCCATGCCAGCATCCGTCAGTTCACGGCAGGCACGGAGTTTCAGACGGGTGAGATTGGGGCATCGTTGAGAGATAAGAACAAGCGCTTCGTCCCCAATGCTAACGGATCTACGGTCGCATTTCAAAGCGAGCTTCGTGACGGAATCGAAACGTGTGAAAAGAGAAGGAATAACCAGGAGAAGATCTGATTGGGCGTTCAGGGAGAGACGGTGACGACTTTGCCCCTCGACCTGGAGCCACCGCCGGCACACGAGGGAACAGCGATTACGGTCGGCGGAGTTTAATGACTGAAAAATGCAAGCCAAACACTCGTCGGGAAGCTCAGAGATGTAGTCAGGCACTGCTTGGATGGCCTCATTTGGGGACTCGTGACTTCCATTGAAAAGCATGGGAGGGATGAACGGAGTTGATCTGGATTTGGACGTGGAGCGGTGGCTGTGACTGGTTTGGCGACGGCAAGGGATAGCGGCAGCGGAAGCAGCCTGGCCCATTCACGAATATGCTTGAAATTGGAGGGTTAAGAAGACAAACTTCAATCTCTATATTAACGGGATGCTCTCAGACGTACCTGCCTCACAGTTCAAAAGGTGAGAACTGAGAACCACTCTGAGCTAATCAGACTTGTTCGCCGTTGGAATTGGATTCGCCGCTTTGACCACAGAGACGGACATGGAAATCAGATTTCCTTCGGACTTTTGTGTGCTTCCATTTATAAACTTGAGTTATTTAAGGGTGGATTTGGAATAATTTATTTTTAGATAATAAATATTTATAAATTATGATTTACGGTATATAAGGTAAGTATGTAAGAGAAGTTTTATCTCAGTTTATATAATAAATACCTTATTATCTAAAATTAAGTCATGTAAATTAAAATGGAAAACACTCTACCGTACGGAGTAGCATGTGAACAATCCGTCAATCCCATACGTTAAGCATGGACTCTCGTGACGTGGAGACAAATATAGGGTCCGCATCCAAAGAATTTTATATGTTTTTAATATAAAATATATTTATCTAATTAATTAAGTTAAAAAATTTAATTAAATTAATTAATATGATATATATTTTATGAAATATATTAGTTTTCTTTCTTTCTTTTCTCATTCCCTTTTCTCTTTAATTATTGTTGAAAGAACATTAATATGAGTAAATTATAAAAAGATGGATAAATATAAAAATGATGACTTATATTTAAATTAAGATCAACTCTCTAAATATGTCTTACATTATATATAGGAGAGGTAGTAATTTACATAAAAGATTTGATAAAATGATGGCGGAGGAATGTGTGATTAGGATAATATAATGTAGTGGGTAGAATAGAATGGTCCTTTGGTTACGAGTGACTTGTCAGCTCAATTGTGTTCAATTTGCCTCGCCATAAAGAAACATGAAAAAGTAAAATAAAATAAAGATTTGGGTAAGGATTGAGTTTGAATATTCAAGAATCATGATTGAAACTTGAAACATAATGAATTGATTTTTCTTCTGTGTTTTAATGGAAAGAGAGGCTGCTTGGGTCCAAATTAGTGATCAAGAAATTAAAATCGACGCAAGTGGACCCTGCAAGGAGTAAAGCGTAATCCCGGGGGAAATCGCCTTTCTTCGACTTTTGTTGACAACTTGTGGGCTTGTGGCGCTGTGATGAAAAATACCACTGATGAACGTGCGTCTGCATTTAAATATTAGATCAGCATTTATCTATTCATCGGTTTCTTTTTTCTTTTTAATGGAAGCAGTATATCGTAAAACTCAAAATAGAGTTTTGATCCAAAAATAAATAAATAAATAAACCAAGAATATGAAAAACATATTCCTATTTTCCCTCATCAAACACTACCTCAGTGGGAAAGTGGAGGTTGATCAAGGATACAATAGTTTCTTATCAGATTATGAGCCAATATGGCTAATTGATCCGCTATACTAATGGACTCCCTAGACACATGATAGATTACAACATTCCAATTTCTATGAAGAAGGGATCTAGCCTCATCAATGATATCCTTATAAGGATGGTTAGGGAGACATCATCTAATGATCAGATTCACTGTTTCAATACAGTCTGAAGCTACTTTGATCTGCTTGTACTCTCGAGCCCAACACAAGTATAGACCGTGTATGATTCCTAGCATTTCTACAATAGCTACCTGCACGGAAGATATAAAGCCTCCTAGCCACTCTTCTTGAGATCCTTTGATTTCTCCTCCACACCTGCTTCTTCCTGAGGTGAGAATTGAAGCATCTGTTTCAAGCTTAACAAAACCTGTTGTATCCATAATATCTGCATGCTCCTCCTGTTTATGGCTATAGAAGGAACATTTGGATAAGAGATCTTGGTCCCAACATGCTTTGAAAAAATTCAAATTTGCATTGCTATATTCTGATTGTTGCTCTTCACCAAATAGCTGGTTACTCCGAGAGACCCATATATCCCAGCATATATAGTCAAATAACACAGCCCATTTGATTTTCTTGGTGTTTTCGTTTCCTACTTCCTGGTTCAAATTCCATTTTATCCATTCTTTCCTTCTCAGGTTATGAAGGTATCCTAGTGAGCCAGTTGAATCATTGATCTACACCTCTCCTTTGCGTTGCTGCAATCTCTTAATAGGTGCACGACATCTTCTTCCTGGTTACAGTTGAACGAACATCTTGCATCTTGATTGATACCCCTCGTTGCTCGCACTTGCATCGTGTGGGCTCTATCAAGGGAAACAAGCCATATGAGGAACTTTATTTTTTCTGGTATCTTCCACTTCCATAAGTCCTTCCAAAATCTATCCTCTTGTTGATCATTACCTGCAAGAACAAAATTATAGGCATATCTAATAGAAAAAACCATCAGTAGAGGGTAACCAAATAAATTTATCCTCTCCTCTCTCCTCTTTGGGCGGATGAGTACTCATGATATGAGCTGCAATATCCGGCTAGAACCAGAACCCTAGCTTAACTCTATCCCAATCACCCCACTAGTTCACATAATCAAATACCTTTTTCTTCCTGTCCACTAAATGTTCATAACTCTGCATGAGGTTAACAAGGGGGTATTGCAATTCTACCAGTTGTCATACTAAAAGCTGGTTGTATATCCATTGCCTACTTTTGCTCAGACTCCTTTTTTGAAAATATCCCAAACATCACATATATTTCCCCAAGTAAGAAAGGATAATCTTTTTCTATGGATTGTTGGCATACGTTCCTCACCATAATTGTATTTTCCTCACAGGACCCTTACCCACAAGGCATCATGATTGTTGACGATGTTCTAACACAATTTCATTATAAATACTTCATTTTGTCTATCAGGTTGCGAATCCCTAGACCACCAATTTCCTTATTCTTACATATCATTTCCCATGGAGCAAGGTGTAGTTTTTTTGTTTTCCTCATTATCTACTTATAGAAAATCTCTACTATGATGTTCCAGCTCCTTAATCACTCCTTTTGGAAGAAGCATCGTTTACATATGATAATAAGGAAGGGTAGACAGAACAAATTTAAAGAGGGTCATACAACCTACCATGTTCAAACATTTCCTTTTCCAACCCACCAGTTTCTTCTTTGTTTTTTCCACTAGAAGGGTGAAAGTAGCACATGACACTCTCTTATGAATAAGAAGAATGCCTAGGTATTTCCCTAGGTCTTCTGTTAAGCCAACCCCCATTCTTTGACTAAGATCCAAATCTCGTAAGATGTGTACATTCCTGGAGAAACACATGTTTGTCTTTTGTTTGTTTATTTTCATTCTAGAGGCGTCACAAAACCGGTTTAGACATTCCATCATAGCATCCACTTGGAAACTTGTTACTTCTCCAAACAGGATGAGATCATCCGCAAAGAAGAGATGAGAAATTGGAGGGCCATTTGAACTAAGATGTATAGCCTTCCAATCTTCGTCTTCAATAGCATCAAAGATAAGGTGATTCGATCATTCTATACATAAAGTGAAAATATATAGAGAGATTGGGTCACCTTGTTGAATGCCTCTTGATGGGAGGAACTCGTTAGATTTATCTCCATTCCAACAAATTCTGAAATAAGTTGTTATACAAGCCATGATCGCCTTACATAGTTTTTCCTCGGTACCAATAGTTTTTAGGGTGTCTAACATAAAAGACCATTCCAAACGGTCATAAGCCTTTTCCAAGTTTACCTTCACCACTAACTACCCATTAGTTCCTTTCTTCATAGTCATGGAATGAATCACTTCTTGTGCAATGATTATGTTATCACTACTTTGTCTGCCAGCTATAAAACTGCATTGGTTATGCCCCACACTTCTGCTCATAATTGCTCTGAGTCTATTGCTAAGGATCTTGGAGATAATTTTGTAGCTCACATTACAAAGAGAGATCGGCTGGAAATATTTTATAATTTCTGACTTCTCATTCTTTAGTATGAGTACAAGATTAGTACTGTTGATATCCTTAATTGTATTTGGATTAACAAAAAAACCCTTGACCATATCACACACTGACTCACCTATGATATTCCAGTACTTATGATAAAACACTGCTTGAATGCCGTTTGGACCTGGAGCTTTAAAAGCTCTCAAGTCGAAAGTTGCTAGCTTGATTTCCTTTGCACTCATAGGTCTTAATAACATGGCTTTATTAGTATTTCTTAGAGGTGGAAAATGATTATCTGTATGTAAATGGTTTTACTGAGTGGTTTCTCTAGAGAAAAAAGATTTGAAATAATTCATCGCCATATTTTTTAACTCTCTTGGGTCAAAAGTCCATTCCCTATTAGCGTCATTGAGCCCTTCAATCTGATTTCTTCTTTTCTTGATGATGGCAGATGTATGAAAATATTTGTCATTTCAATCTCCCCATTTTAGGCAGTTACATCTTGATTTTTTAGAACCAGAGAAGTTCTTCTTGTGCCAAAACTTTATTATATTCATTCCATAGCTCTTTTTCCACTTGACTTAAGGATTGGTTATCCTGTCTCTATCTTGCTCTATCCACTCATTCTATTCTTTATAGTAGTGTGTGTTTCTTCCTGGAGAGGTTGCCAACTTTAGTTCTATTCCATTTAGTGGCTTTATTCACAAACATATAAACTTTTTTCACCCAATTCTCCTCATTCCAACACTTTCTAATGATCTCCTTAAAATCATTTTTGTAATCTACTTAGGAAAATTTTGGAGGCCGCCTCCTACAATTCCAAGAAAAAATTTTAATCATCATAAAAATAAATAGGAGAAGAGGAAACCCAGTTAATCTTCAAGCCTTTACTGTCCTGAGTCAGATAACTCCATGGTAGCATTTTCACTGTGCATTTCTTTAACATCATATGTTGTTTCATAGCCCACTTATGTGACTTCATTCAAATCTAAATGGTGTCTTGTGTCTTCTTGATTTTGTGTTGGAAATTGGCTAAACTGTGAGGAGTGAATCAAGTATTTATCATGCCTCTGGTTTTCTTCTCTACATCACATACCCCAGTAGTACTTTCCAAGATGGAGGATTCGCCCTTTATATTATTTTCTGGCTTCATGCTTTTCCCATGAGAAGATCCACTTGGAATTATATTAATTTGGTTAAGGTTAATGGACTCCATACACTACATAGTACCCATGACAAGCTTGTGGCCTCTACTTAAGTGTTTCTTTTTGAGAGCTGGAGATAAACTTTTTGTCTTGGTAATCATAGGCCTTTGTTTGATTGAATGTTCTTTCCACTTTCTACTCTTTGTTGCATTTCCTAGGCTTGTCTCTGTGGGCTTAACAATTTTATTCCAGCTTCCTTGCTCTACATTTAAGTTTGGCCCTTCGCATTCCTTAACAACTTTATTCAAATCTTTTTGCTCTCCAATTAAATAAGGACCATTATCTTCCTTGACCGATTCTTCTCTTTCCACCTCCATTCCTTCTTGGTCGGCTTCTATCCCTGGACATATCGGGCTGGACTTGGTCAAAATAGTATTGTTGACAATTAAAGCATCAATTGGAGGAGAGTTATCTGTTGGAGATTCCTGTAGGTTTTGCGTCACTATTTGACTTTTCCGTTTTACTTTTGGTGCACCGCCATTTCTCTTCTCCTTCCCCAATGTACAATCAGCTTCCTTTTTTCTATCTTTATCCATCATTTCTTTCCGCTTCAAAGAAGTATCTTTGGCGTCTTTTTTCCACCATTCTGAGGTAAGTGATTTACCTCTCATATTTCCTTTCTGCCTATTGATGTGACTAGGTTCTTTTCCTCCTATAAAATATCAAATCTTAAGTCTTGTAAAATACCTTTCTGCTTACCCGACTGATAACTTCCCAGATGGTTTTTTTTATTTTGTTTTTTCTCTATTTCCTTCCTTTGTGGTCTTTGCCTAGGAGTCCTTGTTACTTTCATCCAGCCGTCGTACATCTCTTCCACTGCAATTCCTAGAACCCTATAGGCTAGCTCGACCGCCGCTGTAAAGCTTCCCACCGTTGGCAGTATTAGCTTTTCTGGCGTCTCCATAGTTTTCGGCAAGTGCGCCTTTTTGGCCAAAGGCTAATTAATCAACACATTCATTGGTCATTTTTTAGAATTATGGCCATACATTCTGCATTTGAAACAAATGACATCTAATCCTTCATATTCAATCAAGTATATCGTCGATCTAATAACCACTTTTAATTGTAGCTGTTTGTTTAGATCTACCTCCACACATACTCTGGCAAATTTGCCTCTTTCCACCACCAATTTGTTGTCATTGTATTGAGCTAAGGTATTAAGATCTACCTTTAAAGCTTTTTCGATTAAGTTACCTGGCTCCAATAAACATTCTTTAGTATAGCAGTGCATAAGCAAAGTAGGAACTCTCACACAGGCAACAAGCTTTCTCACCTTATTACAGTATGGCCTAAAATTCAGACTCCACCTCTGGACTGCAAGGTAGTGTCCTTGAATCACCCAGGGACCTTCAAATAGTTGTCTTTTGCATAAGGACAGGTCAGTTGATCTAAAAACAAAATAACTGTTAGCTAGATCAATCAACTTAAAGTTATCTGTTTTTAGCAACCAATCAACTCTGTCTCTCATTATCCTCGGTGATGTATGTTTGCCCAACAGAGATATGATAAGGGCATCCTTCCAAGGCCTACATAACTCCCTAAGTCATTCATCCGGTTGATTCATCTTTGGAAGAGTTTCAAAAATTTTCTTTTGCTCCTCCGACATCCCAGGCTCTGTTTCTTTCTCTTCCAGTAACCATTCTCTCATTTGGCCTTTGAAATCCCTTTCGAAACTTTGTTCTTCTTGTCATATGAGCTTGGACTTGTAGGAGATTTGAATCTTTCTAGTGTTTTATGTTGATGGTGTATCCCATTTTAGCTTAGCATTGCCACCAATGGCCTCAGTTTTTGGCATGTCTGAGTCTTTGGATACCACCTTCAAAGTTTGTTTCTATAATGACTCCATCATCCCATCATCCACCATGCCTACAACATCACATCCCTCTTGCATGATCTTCTTCCTACACTCATTCATGCACTCACTTGTTGCTAAACACTGTTATGTTTCCCTTGACACACTTTCCACACCACCACTACAAATGGTGGTGTGGAAAAATTGAAAAGCTAAGGTGCCTCTATAGATGGCAGTCGAGGTTCACTCTCTGATCTCAATGCGTGAGGAAATGCTTATGCTTGAAAATTTTCATATGCTCTTCATCAGTTTCCTCTTGCTTCAGCAATACATTAACTTACTTTTTCTATTTTTTTTGAAAAAAGTTGTATCATGAGTCTTTGGATCGCGGTTATTATCTCCTCCTAACCAAAGCTACATCCAAATGGCAGGTGTGTATATTTTATCCAACTTTGAATCGGCTTGTATGATTATTGGCGGACAATAATTGTTAGTTTGTATAATTTAAAAATACACAATGTTATTCTTTCTTTCTCTTTTAAAACGACTCAAGTTGGTTCATAATTGATAAGTCTATGACCTGTTCAATATTCGTAGTGCCAAATTTAACATATTCACTCAGTATCAAAGTAAGAAATAATATGCAAATGAACAAAAAAAATTTAGGATGATGAGAGGGAAAATATCTACTATAGGAATGCAATTTAAGCGTGACGCATTATACAACTTTGAAATTGAAAATTTTGTTAGTGTAAAAACGGGAAATTAGGGAAAAGAATCAAGGAAAAATAATATTTATTGCTGAGGACAAAAAATGTGTAATTATTTAGAAGAACTAAATAATAAAATATAAATTAAAAAAAACTAAAATGCATATAAGTGCACCCCCTATATTCTCTCCAACTACATACAGGTGCTCAACCCCTAGTGATTTTCCTCATTCCTCATTAGCCTAAGGGCTCATTTGGGTTAGCAGTGGTAGAAATAGCTTTTTTTTTTTTCAGTCTGACTTTTACAAACTTAAGAAAGGATAAAAGTCATATTGTAAATGTGATTTGTGTTTGGATTGGTTGTGGCAGAAATGACTATTTTTTTCAAAAAGCCAAACTTTTGAGCTTCTTCTCATGAGCTACTTTTAGAAGAAAAAAAGTCTAGTGGTCAAAATGTCAACCCAAACATCCTACTTTTCAAAAAGCTAGACACGACCATGCTTTTTTATAGAAAAAGCCACGTTTGGGATGGCAGAACACCATCCCAAATAGGCTCAATATATATATTGCACATTTTCTACACAAAATTGAAAAACCTAGCTAAATTCACTGCTTGATGCTCTAACACCAAAAACAAATGGCCCGTTTTGTATAATGGAATTGGGGGTTTGGGAAATGAAAATGGAATTGGAATTAATTTCCATGAGATAGTTTATTTGGTATGATAAAATTGGCTTCAAATTCCAATTCCATATCCACCAAAATAGGTGGAAATGACTTCCATCTTCAGACCCCAAGATTTGTAATTCCACCTCCCAAAATTCAGTTTTCCCCCCTTGGTTCAAGCTTGCTCATTTGACCCCAACCTTCAGCAAGCTCCCTAGCCCAATCGCTGGCAAGTTCTTTAGCCCACCTGTAGCCAAGCTCCTTAACCCCAACGTCAACGAGCTACTCACCTACCTTTTTCGATCTCCCACCTCTATCATTTTACCTTCCCACCTCCATCGTTAGCTAACCCACCTTTTCCAATCCCCCACCATTCCACGTTTGTGATAGTGAGGACGAGGAAGAGGGACTAACAAGACGACGAACCCATGGCTTAATGGTTGATGATTAATCTGACGAAACCGTTGAGAAGCACTGACGATGACTCACCTCATTCAAATCTACCGTGGAGGTTGCTTTTTCAGGTGATAAAGATTCCAATCTTGCTACGGTGGTTTATGCTTGACCTTCATAGATCAGAAATCTTGTTGGAAATTGTGAACAATGCAAGTTGAGTTTGGAAGGAGACGAAGTTGGTTCTGGAAATTTTTTTATTTAAGAAGGGCATTTTGGTGTTTTCACCTCAAAATTAGGTTTTATTTTCTTGACATGCCAAACATACCTTTAAACCTTAATTCCATATTCATTTTCATATTTATTAAAATCAATTTCAATGTAGAAAACGGGCCACAAAGAAAAACACACTTTTCAAATATTTAGAATAGGTGCATTAAATGCGCGATCAAAATTCAGATTGTGCACCTAAAGAGGAATTCTATTGTTTTTTAATTTTGTCTTATTTTTTAAATTTAAATGAGTGTAACTTAGGGTGTGTTTGGTTGGGGGTTTTTTAAGGTTAGGTGAGGATTGAAAATTAAAAAACCTTGTTTGGTTGGAATAAGGGGAGGTGAGAATTTTTTGTCTTGTAGTGCTTTCTCCCCTCCTTTCTTAAACCACCAAATTTGGGGTTTTTCTTAAGTGAGAGAAAATTTGTGACTCATTTTGACCAAATTGCCCATCATACTTTTTTGTTATTCCATATCTATCCCTATAATATAAAAAAAAAAATTCTCATAGAGGTACTCACTCTATTATTCCATATCTATCATTAACGCATGTGATAACTTAAAATATATGATGCTATGTACAAATTTAGAAAATGTTATATACACACTACAATTCTTCTTTTTTGAAGATGTGTGCTCCTCATCGTGGGAATCAGTACTAATTAATGAGCAATTTAACTAAGAATTTAGATTAAGCTTCATGAAGAATTCTATTAATAAATTAAGAAATAATCATTTTATTAAAAAAATTTAAAAGAAGAAGGAAAATATATAGATAAAGAGAAAAGGGTATCTTCGTCAACTTATAATTAACTACTCTCACTTACCCTTCTGAATCAAACAAGAAACCAAATCTCATCTGCCCTCATTTTGCACCAAATAAAGCTCATACCTCCCCTAACTTAACTTTAATGAACCTCTCCTAACCTCACTTCTATTGAACCAAACACACCCTTAGTAATTATAAAAGGGTTAAGGAGTAAATTTACCAATAAAGTTTTGTTCGAGGAGCGTCTGGCACAAATATGTTTTAGAAAAGGCGAAAATACCAATGAACAATTAAAAAGGGGCATCCAGCATAAAAACCTTTAATTCCGTACTAACGCTGTTAGGAGTTTTCTTCTCTTATGATTTAACGATAATATTCGAATTTGACCTAGTTATATTAGAATATTGAAAAAAATCAGTTTAGAATCTTTGAATATGAGATATTTGAATGTAATTCTGTTATTATTCAAATGTCTCTCTTCTGCTTAATCACATAGAGACAAATTTATATATGTTTTTATTTGTTCAGTTGAAACAAGTGAATGAAATGTCTTTGCCTTTCCCCTTCTTTTCATCTAGTTCTCAATGGCTACAGATGTTGACTTCAATCAAACAATTTGAATCATTGCTAGCTCCAGCATCGATGCAAATGACGACATCCTGAGGGATATCTTCTCCCATTGTCAACTATTTTATTGTTTGGATATTGTTGTTGTTCATGCTTCTCATTTTGTATTCTCTAAATTTTCTCGTCTTTACTCACAATCTATATTGTATTTGTGATGTCACTTTTTCTTTTTATTAATGCTATTTGATCGTTTTCCTAAAAAAAAAGTGCATGAAATGTCCAGAAACATAAAAAGAAAGACTCATTAATACTGCTACTTTGTACGGGTATCCGCACGCAGGTAATGATGTTTCGCCGTTAACCCAATCAACAGCAAAACGTCAAGAAACGATGGGTCCTTGAGTTGATACTTGGTCCCTGAGTGCTTTTAAACTAGAGTTGCACCACACTATTACTACACTCTTTGCTTGAAAGGGTTTCATTGTTGTCTAGCGAGCTATTTATGATGAGACCGTGGTCAATGCAAACACTGAAATAACCTAAAGCCACGACACTTCATTCAACCATGTAAAGCAAGTCTTTGTATGATTAAGTGCTTGTTTGGATTAACGGTAGAAACTTCTTTTTTAACATGATTTACGATATATTAGATAAATATGTGAGAAGAATTTTATTTCAAATTGCATGAACATGTTTCTCTAACGCTAACTCAAACAGGCACTAAGAGGTTAAGACTTAAGACATATCCAATCCCAGTTTTTAGTTTGGGAATGGTCACAATTCCCCAAATATCTGTTGTTTTAATGTCTCCTAACTAATTAAACGTTACCTGTTAATGCTGCTGGGACGATTTGGATGAGAAGCTCAGTCTCAAGAGTTAAGACCGATTTGTTCGTCTTATTTTATCCAGCAGGGTCAAGATTCAAGAGTTAAGAGCGACGGAACATGCGAGGCCCACAAAATGGGCCGCTCAATCGGGTTCAAGCAGGGTCAAGACTCAAGACCTGACACTTGGGCTCATGCGCTTCTCAGGCCGAACAGATCTTCACCAGTTGACCCCCCCCTTGAGAGAAATTATTAGGCATCATCTGTAACTGGTCCAGAAAGATTAGTCCAGCTTTAATTTAAAAGTGAAAACCTTATTTAAAACAGGAGAACAGGGGAAAAATCCCTCGTTACAAAATTAACAGGTGAGAAGGATATAAATCATAGCACTAATACATAAGCATACGAGATTTGTAGAGCACTCTTATCATGTCATTCTCATTGATTGAATTTTCAATGAGAATTTTCCTCCCGGTTTTCCCATTTTAAATTAAGAAGTTACTCAGTACCATCTTTTTTATAAACAATATATACTCTGATTGTGTAAAACAAACCGATAGTTAAAATCAATCATCAACTTTATATATGAAATCTTGTAATATCCACTTAAAAACCCGTTTAACAAAAATGGGTTGGGTAATCACATAATTAAATTAATTCATGCGTGATTACATTAATACTCATTCAGTTAATACTCGTTAAAGTAATTTCTTTTTTATGTAAAAATCATTGCAAAATATTACCTATTTTATAGACAATTTCACTTTACTCTATAAAATTTGACCTCTTCAATAATAACCGTGGACTAAAATTATGTTTCGTTTTTAAGTTATTTGAATTTATTGGGATATTATTCCCATCTAATTCTCAGCTTTTATTGTTAGGGTTTGACGATAAAGTGATAAAGTAATAAAGTAAATTGAATTTAACAATGGATATTAAATCATAAATTTAATCTGATTGAATTTAAATATAGACATCAAATCATGAATCATACTTCATAATCACTTAATTGACTCTTCGAGGCTATAAAAAAAATTATACGTGGGGTGTAAATGTTATTTCCTTCATATTCAAAAATAATTTTAGACATTTTTTCATCATGATAATCAAATTAATTCCATTTAATCTTTTAACCTCAATGTCACACGGGTATTACCCCATCAAAATATTTTGATAATCATACTACTTAACATCATGTCTATGCGCATGCCATCTCAATTCTTTAAGCTACAATACTCCATTGTGCAACACATGGGTGGATATAGCTTGTTTAGTTACAAACAATGTGTTAAAAATATAATATCCTTTTTAAATATGTCTCATTTTATAAAAATAGTATATGAGAGAGTATGAGTAGAAAACACAAAAAAGAATAAGTACTCCTTTTGATCTTAATATAGTATATTTTTAGGGAGTTGACATTGATTTTAAATATAAGACATAATTTTTATATTTATCAATATTTTTATAATTTATTCTTATTGATGTTTTCTCAACCATAATCAAGGAGGAGAGAGAAGAAGGAAATTCAAAAAGATGACTATGATATTTTTAAAAAATACATATTATATTAACTACCTTAATCAGCTTTATTAATATAATTAAATTATATAAATATGTTTTATATTAAAAATTAGAAACGATAGAAAATAAGAGAGAAAATAAGTAAATAGAAGATGATGGGGTAATAAATAGGATGCACCTTATGTATAAAAAAACACAAATGGGATCCACTTTAGCTGGGCTGGACTGATTTTAGTATTGTTGAGTTACGTTTAAAAAACATATTTATATAAATTGAGATAAAATTCTTCAAACAAATTTAATTCGTTATCCGCTTATCCAAACAACCCTTTATTGGATTGAGTTCCGACGACATCATGCTATGAGTTTCCTCATCACCCGCGCCAGTTCCACTCGACCTCAAATGGCGGGTCCTCTACTTCTTCGCGACGTCCTGTTTCCTCATTTTCGGCTCCATAACCACCGGCGTTTTGTGGCGGGAATCGCCGCGACTGAGACGCCTCACCGCATACTCTGCCGTGCCCCCACCAATTCGGAGCCGGGACACGCAGATGAGAAAGCTAACTATGCCGCTCGAATCTCCAAGCTGCTGAGAGCTAAGGACCTTGTGAGTCACCCGAGGTCGGATGACCCCGATTATTGCAAATGGAAGGATAAAGAAGAAGAGATCCTCAAGGACATCGAACCAATCGTTAGGTTAACCAAGGATATCCTCCACACGCGAAGGTCAGGCTCTCCCGCTCACTCCTTATCTGAAATTTTGTACTTCTTGTCGTACTCTAACTCTTCGTCCTGTTGTTACTAAGAATTCTCAGCACATTGTTGAATATTCATATATGCAAACAAAACGAGTTATAGTCCATTACCGAACGACAATACATATGAGGGATGAAAAGATAGGGACTAGCCGACTAAGTACTTCAACTTCTTCGTTGAGATAATTTAACTTCTTATCCTTGCTTGCAAGTCTGCGTCTTAGCTTCTCTTGCCTACACTCAAGTGTCATTCAATTTTCCTGATACCTGCTATTTATGTGATTGGACATAATGCCCCGTTGATTTTAATCTGCTAGCAAGTAGAGAACAAACTTCGTGTTCGGAGGCAGCTTGTCATGAATACCCATGACGATACAGACTGTTTCAATTTACTTACATATACAGCGATCAAGGATGGAGTTATAATTTCAGTCACTCTATAGTTCAAAAGCTGAGCAGAAGAAAACAAAATCAACTCTTAATGCTGTTGGTTGAATTTTTCTTCTATGTACATCTCTGTTTAAACTATATGACACTACTGGGCACAAAAGATTGATTTGATGTACATAATGAACACATGCATTAATCTGCATATCAACCGAAAGTAATTACTAATATGATCAGATGAGCATGATCAAAAGTAGTTATCAACATATATTCATAGATTATATTGTAGTGAAGTAATAAACCAGCACATTATTGGCTGCCCTTTATTGTTTCTCCCCTTGTCTCCACCTTTTTTTAGCCAAAACCCCATACTTCCCCAGCCCGAAATCCAAAGTTCATATTCTCTTCTTGAAAATTCCTTATGAGACTATTGGCTCCTTGACAGGAAACTAAAATCTAGAGTATCATTTGCCTCTGATCATTCTTGGTTGAGTGATGGGGATTTTACATATTCAGTCATAAAATTACTGTGTACGTTATTGTGTGACTAACTGAAGCATATTTGAAGACGTGGGATGAGCAAAATCACGACTTTGCGAGTGTCAGCAAGAGATCTAATAAATAAGAAGATAGACAAGCATAACATTGCTGTTAAAACATCAAATCCTCTAAAAAAACTGCTGAAAAGCGGTGCTTACTTGCCTGAGTCTCTTAACACGTTGGACAAATTTTCTGTCATATCATTTGCCCACATTTATACTTGCTGCATTCTTGGAATATTGACCAGCATGGCTTCTACAATTTTTTTTAACCTTTAAAAACTATCTTCTTATTTGATTTTCTACAATAGGTACATGGATGGAGAGCAATTGACAGCTGAGGATGAGAAAGCTGTAGTAGAGAAGCTTCTAGCTTACCATCCACATTCTGAAGACAAGATTGGATGTGGTCTTGAGTCAATTATGGTATGATACATTTAATTCTATATGTATATCTACATGCCACAGCAACAATGCGATTTGTTGTTGTCATGGTAGTGCAACGCTATCAATTTCTTTATTAGGTTCTGTCTATGCAACTTCTGAGTTGCGTGTGTTGTGCATTAAAAATGGCATACCACATTGTGTGAACTGCTTGTAAAGGAATATCTTCAGGATCAGCAGTTCTATCTGTTGTATGAATCAAAATTTCTGAATTGCTTTGCTCCTAAAAGAGATGATTTAATTGTGAATTATATTTAACATCACAAGATTGTGTTTCTTCCCCATCCAATCTGAACATTTAAGACCTGAATTTTAATTTATATAGCAACTTTCTTGGGATATTTTATTCTGCATTCATCCTAGAATGGTACTTTATGTGCTACATCTGTGCTAATGCATTCTTTTATTTCTCTCAAGTTTAGGCCAAAAATGATATATTTATATGATTCTTTGAGCCATAGTATGTTAAAACTGATGACACCTCCTGCTATACTGTGGCACTGTCCGATGGAGTGCTTGCCCCTGTTTCTACAACAATAACAACAACAACAACAAAGCCTTAATCCCACTAGGTGGGGTCGGCTGCTTGCCTCTGTTTCTAATGACAATAAAATCTAGAAGTACTTTATCTCCTGAATTCTTTTTTGGTAGAATAAGATGTTTCTTATTGCATTTGTTTTGTGTGTCTAGAAGAATTTATATAGTAATACAAAGTACAAAACTATCACTTTATTTGAGCTCAACTTCAGAGGAATGATTCTTGGTTTGGGCACAAAAACTTTAGGAAGTAAACAATGCTGCTCATCTACAAATGTTTCATAAAATCTGCCGTGCTGTCTCAATAAGGGCCCTTCAGGGAAAATGAGAGGAGGGAAAGGGAAAATTGGATTTTCCTGCCGGCGGCAGCCATTTGGTTCACCATTTCTATGGGAAAATATTTTCCTAGGCCTACTAATTTTCAGCCATATGATTGAAAATATTGGTGGGAACCAATTTTCAAGTGTGGAGAAAAAATGCCTAAAGACACAAAAGCTCTTTGATGTGACCTTGGATGTGATATAAAAAGGTGAGTGGATCCCATGGACATTTAAATAATATTTTTACTTCAAGGCAAAATGGTCTTTTGGCTCATTTTATTCAAACCAAACAAAAATTTTCCTATCAACCCATTTTCTTTTCCAGTGCAAACCAAACACCTATGTGGCAAAATATTTTTGATTCTTTTCCTTTCCATTCCATTCCTTTCCAACCTTTTCTTTGATCTAAACGGGCCCTAAGACAACGCTAATTTTTAGTTCAAGTCAACTTGTTTGGCAGTTAAAACTCTGACTTAGTGCTTTTTTGAATTTGTTTATTTTAAGTGTTTTTGTGTTATATAAGGTAAATATATGAGAAGAGTTTTATTTCATATATCGCAAAAGCACTTATTTTAAGTGTTCTCCAACCCAGTCCCATACTTAATTCTCTTGGGGACTGGATTACATTGGTTTGGGTCTGTCTGTACTACTTTGCTGGGCTATGAGGTCCATTTGCTCATGACGGAAAATTAATTATATCAAAATATGGAACTGCTGAATATTTTCTCATTTTTCAATTTTCAATCAAGCCGATCATTTCTTTAGCTTCTTGGCTCGTTGATAACCTACAAGAGATACATTTAGAGATTTATTTCTTCTAAGCATTGTTTTTCTACCAATTACATGCAATGAATTGACAGGTCAAAGAAACCTTTTGTGCTATAATTATAGTTCAACACATTATTCAGTTGAGCCAAAATATATTAGCTAGGATGCTTAAAGATTATCTAAAATCAAAAACTCACTAGGTGACTAGTTAATCAGCCAATAAAAGTAGTTATACTTTTATTTTCCTCCTCTTCGGAGGGAGGAAACAAAATGTGCAAAATGGAAGCTTATGCTTCTTGAGGTTATGTCTTGAAACCTGTTGACAACATGCTTTTGCAATTTTTGAGGCAAATTTACTTTCATATTACTATGGTCAAAATGTGGACCAATGGGTTTGCAAACTCACTGAAATACGTTGCTATAAATTAAAGGATATTATTGGCTTCAACAATGTTAGTTGTCTTAGGCAGCAATTATCTTCGTTTTTTTCTATCTCCCTGCACATATCACATAAAAGGAAATGTCGCACTCTGCTGTTCATGAATACATTGTGTAGAGGGAATTCTCTATGCTGGAATGGTATGAAGATGATGTTATTCCTGCTTACCCATACTTTTGATCTCTACATTTTTTGGTCAACATCACATTTCGTTTTTAACTCGTAGTTTTGATGATTGAATGACACGAGAGTAAGAGAATGTTCTTGCCTAGGTAATACTCTACAGATGTATGTATTTAGATTCACTTCATAAATCCGAGTCACTCCCTAACTGTTTGGATGTTCTTGGTTTGCTTTTTTTGGCTGCGGACAAGTTTTAATTTCATCTCCTGTGAATTTTAGCAGCTAACGCAGTTAGTGATAGATGCATGATTCTGATGGGATAGGATGCTTTATGTGTTATGTTGTGCATTTTTTTATTTTTTTTAGAGTAATTGCTATTTCTGTCTTTTAATTATTATTGTTTGTAGATTGCTCTAGAGTTTCGCAAATTATCTGACTTCTTGTATTTCAGGTCGATCGTCATCCCCAGTTTAGATACTCAAGGTGTCTCTTTGTTGTAAGAACTGACGGAGGCTGGATCGACTTCTCTTACCAGAAGTGCCTTCGTGAGTACATTAGATATAAATACCCATCTCATGCAGAAAGGTTTATTCGAGAACATTTAAAGCGTGGGAGTGGTTAATATGTATATTTCCAAGCAGGATTACTGATTCAGGCTCCTCAATCTAATTACATCATAACTGCTGCCTTGTTAATTTCATTGGCCGGTCCCCATTGTTCAATGCTCTACCTAGTTTT
Source organism: Inga laurina (assembly GCA_963855925.1). Taxonomy (NCBI): domain Eukaryota; kingdom Viridiplantae; phylum Streptophyta; class Magnoliopsida; order Fabales; family Fabaceae; genus Inga; species Inga laurina. Next base: position 59,255,244 of record OY979706.1, read on the forward strand.
ATCGATTTGTCAATGGTAGTTGATAACCATTGACCTGCATATCAAGCCTTTTAGTTAAGGGAACATACAGAAAATGACTGAAGTTGAACTTCACTACTGTGCTGACTTGTGAAATGCTGTTTGTTAGCGTGGCAGAAATTGGTGATTAGGTAACCTATAGGCAATAAGAATGATTTTAATGTGTACGGTCTTCAGAGCATTGAAAACTAGACTACCAACAGAATATGGAGTCGTTTGGTGTGCATGAGGTATCTGACAGTATAACAAACTTGTACAGGGAAGGCTAAGCAGGAATCTTGGGAATCCCATCGAAGATTGTAGGGTGGACTCATTCTGGGTTTGCGAATTGAGTTATGGAGAGTAATATTTTAGTCACGGGATGTGCGAGAGTACGTAGTAGTAGTTAATGGGTCGGACACTGAGAGTCAAAAGGATCAGGCTCTTGGCTGGAAGCAGTTTGCCCAAACAAGGTTGATGATTTGGTTCAGTGGGGTCTCTGAGCAAGTCAAAACGACGAGAAACTGTGATCGCCCTGCTACTTTTATATTACTAAGCTGAATCTGTGTTGCCAAATCTGGAGACACAATCATGTTTTCTTCCTGTTGTTGTTTTTGTTATTTAGTCAAACCGTTATACTAGTGGCAATAATATCATCCACTAGTGGGCGACCTGTGGCATTTTTAAAACTTTAAACATGAGTCACGTTACCTTTTTCTTGGCTCTATAAGAAATAACCTCCCTCCATTTCTCAATTTTCTATGACCTAATATTGAAAAAAGTTACCCATATCGATTAAGAAAATTAAATGCAAGTTCTGAATATTTCATATCGATCAGTCAGACCTGTAAAAAAATAATTTTTTTTCGGAGCGGTTTAGTATTTAATTTTCTAACCTAGTGTTATATTAAGAAATAAGAAGCAAAGTACAATCTCTTGATCAGACTTGCTATTAAATTATAAATTTTGTTGTCATCATAAGAATAAAATAGTAATTATTAGAAAAATTAATTTTAAAAAATAATACTCCCTCCGGTTCTATTTATAAGAAACTTTTTCTCTCATAGGGCTGATCCCTTTTATAAGCAACTTTCACTTTTTGTTTAAAAATGCAAGCTTCTTTTTCCTATTTTATCCTTATTAAATATTCATTCTCTTTCATATCTTAAACTCATTATCTTTCATACTTTTTATCTATTCTATCTCCTACACTCTTTTCATAAATATAGGCATATATGAAAAAAAAATATAGCATTTTTAGCACACTTATTATTTTTAATTACCAGTTCGTTTTACGCAATCAAAATGAAAATTGCTTCAGGGGGAGTAAAGATTTCTGTGGAGAATTGATTTCAGCATTCAACAAAATCTAATGGGATCCTATAATGAATTTTGATTGAAATAAAGTAAAAAGCATGATTTAAGTTTGTTTGATTAATTATTAACGTAATTTAATTTCATTAAGTTGCATTTGCATGTTCATTGATATACATATACTACCTCTGGCCTTTAATATAATCTCATTTATAATGCAATTTGCATTATAAACTAAGTTTTATATTAAAGACTAAGGGTAGCATTAGGGTTTTTTCTTCAAAAGAAAAAGAATTTTAGAGATGATAATGCATGCGCACCACACAATCACACTTATGACATACGAATGCCCAGGGGGAACCAATATTTTTGGTAATATATAGCAATACAGATTCATTTCCCAGCTCAACCCAACCACTCCCCTACTCAAAATCCCTCTCACTCTAAGTGAGTGTTTGGCAATTTGTCAAATCTAGGTTTGCCCAACCCAAAACAAAATCATTCTCACATAATTACCTCGTAAATCGTAAAAACTATTCTGAAAAACTAATATAAACAAGCACTAAAATGAGATCCATTCTCATGAATAAGCCTCAACCAGACCTCAAGGACCTCAATCCTTCACCGTACCATATGAGTGTGACCAGGTCAATATTCTTCTTTTGTTTTTGTTGGAACGATACTCATTTTTTGAAGTAATAAAACAGATTTGCTTTAAGTTTTGAATGTTAGAGAAGGTAAGGAACAGTCCAGATCTTTATGTACTAAACGTTATCCCTAGTAGGCTTCCAATGCAGATAGGATTGTGCCAGGAAAATATCGGAATTTGACCATCCAATGCCTATAATTATTTGTATTTCAAAACATTTGAATAAAATTTGGAAGGGTTCATTCCACGGATCTTGAGCTATATTTATTGATCTGGGTCTAAGGCAAAATGATGACAAGGACGTAGCAGGGAATATTAGTGGTGAAGTTGGGACGTCGTGTCAAGCTTAACCCTAATGATAATCCAAAGATTTGATTCCCATGCAAAACTATTTTTGCTACCAAATTGCCTTTGCACGTAACTGTTTCTTTCTTTTTGATTGTCATGTCCAGCTTCATTTCTCCGGAGCTCGACTCAGATTATATGTTGTTTAAACAAATTAAAGCAAAGTGATAATCATGATGCAACGATAATTTGTTTAATTAAATATATAAAAAAGGTTACTATTATGTAATGTAAAATCAAATGGTCAACACCCTGAGTGATGATTAGATATATTGGGGCTCATCCCGCCCTAGTACTAGTAGTTACAACTTCCCACCAGCAATTATTTACTGTGATGTAATATCTATGATTACGGCAAAAACATTATCATTCAGCTCTGACTATGGAATGTGGGCCCCACCTTCCGAGTGGTCATCGGCCCAGCTGGAACAAGATCCTTGTGGGCCCCCACCCGCATCCCATGATCACGTCTCGTTCCCTCGCTAGGCCTTCCTCGTCCACATTCATCTGGAAAAAAAATACGAGTATGATTTTTTGACCAAAAATTTAGTGGATCTTAATTTAAAATTCGTAGACTTTTTAAGTTCTTAATAAAGAATTATAGATAGTACGACTTTTTTTTCATAAATTTTTATGTTAATGATTTTGGGCCCATAAATAATAAAAAGCTATGAGTTGAAATTGCTGGAAACTGGTATTGAATTGGATGATTAATGAGAGGGAGCAATATGCAGAGTGATGGTACGATGTGCAGAGAAAGGGGTTTATGAGTCCCAATAAAGGGTTTTTCTTTCTTCTTTTCTTCTTGTTTGGTTGCAATGAAAATGCTTTCTTCTGATGCGTTCAGGTTGTGGGCTTATCTGACTTTCACCTGTTCTAGTGGAAGTTGCAGATTTTGTTTTAGATCTCACTCTCTGGCTCCAATCACAAAACAAACTAATCACGCTAATCGCTTCTGCTTTTTATATTTCACACCAAGGAGATCAAGAATTATAATAACATTCATATCACACACACACACACACACATATATATAAGTATTAGTGTCTACGCAAAGCGGTGATATGCCAAATAAAATCTCAAAGTTCAATTCTATTATTGTCTATAACTTTTAATTATGTTTGGCAAAAAAACAAAAAAGCTTTTAATTAAGTCAAAAGCAAAAAGTCTTGTCATGAAAAGACTGAGATGGCAAGTCGCAATGCCTGAGCAGCAGCTTAGAACTTGGAAGGTTGGGCACGCTGATTTAACATGCTACTGCCTCCCCATTACAGGAGGCTTTGCTTGTTAGAGCTTTCAAATTCTTTCTTATAATTTTTATAGTACTTGTTGGTTTGTGATGGTTTGGTTTTTATTTATAAGTATTTATAAATTGTGATTTATGATATATGAGGTAAATATCTAAGAGAATTTTTATTTCGACTTATATAATAAACACTTATTTTTCAAAAATAAGCTTATTCAAACATGCTTATACTCTTGAGTTTGATTAAATTAAAAAAATTGGTTAAGTTAATTAATATGATATTAATTTTTTAAAACGCCCCCATTTTCCTTAATTTTCTTAATTCCCTCTTTCTCTTATTCACTCTCCTTTTTTATTATTATTGAGAAAGCATCAATAAAGGTAAATTAGATAAATATGAAATTTATATTTTGTATTTAAGACCAATATCAACTCCTAAAATATATATTATATTAAGAACCCGAGGTGCATAATGTTTGGTTTTTATATTTTATTGTTATTTTAATTTTAATTTCTATAATTTCAAATCATATATTCTATTCCCTCGAGTTTATTTTCTAAAATTGTTAGTATTTGTAATTTAGATTTGAACCATTTCTCTAACATCTATGATTAGAAAATATGTGTCTGTTTGAGTTAACGGTAGAAACTGTTTTTTCAAAAAAATTTACGATGTACGAGATAAATATATAAAAAGAATTTTATCTCGATTTATGTAAACACATTTATCGAGAGCTAGCACAAAGATGCCTTATATGAATGTCTACATGATAAGTGTCATGCTGTTGTTAAGGTTGCAAGTCCTCCTACATGTCATGTGTTCTAGCCATATATTTCAATCTATGTTTGGATTATTTTTTAGAAAATAACTTATATAATTTATGAGGTAAATATGTGAGAAAAATTTTATCTCAACTTATAGAAAATGACTTTTAAAACCACAGTTTTGTGGTTTGTCATACATGCACTAAAAGAAAATTATATGAACAAGACCAAAATGAGGGTAAATAATAAGGAAAAAACATCGTATTAACCTTTTTATGAAATATTAAATATTTTTTATATATGTCCATATTTAATATGGATATTAATAAAAATTAATATGATGTAAGAATTTAATATAATTAATTAAGATCATATTAAAAATTACCCAAATTTTATGATAAATTTAATAATTTGTATTCCTACTTTTAAATTATTTAGAAATTCTTGTATTAAGATGGGCAGTAAAAGGTTGAGTGCCTTATTTTGTAATTCATATTTTTCATTTAAAGACCCCGTGCCAACAATGACCGTACATGCACCAGGTCAAATGAGAAAAATAATTTAAAATAAATAAATTTCATAACTTTATTCGGTGACTTGAAAGACCGAATTCATTTTCCTCCTCGCGCCCAGGACGCACGAATCAGAAAATGAATTGTAACAGGAAAAAAGAAAGGGAGAATGTTGATAAATGGGCTGGAAACCACCTACCGCCACCTCCAACCACCACCATTCATCACAGCTTTTCTGTATTTATATGTACTTCCGTCGATTTAGTAAGATTTTGATTTTTGCATGAGCTCATCACAGTTTACTTTTCTCCACTGAGACTGTCCTTTTATAATTACACCCGTATTTTTAAATTGTCCAGGCTAAAAGCACATCATAATTCATTTCTATGAATCGCAAATAATTATCTTCCGTATTTGTATCATCACAAATGTATAATAAATACAGCTCATTCTTCCAATTCATATGGGGCTCTCCTAACTACATCGTCATTGTAAGATTTAAATATATAACAAGTCACTGCTCATACCCTATCAAACAGAAAAACTAAGTATTCTGTATTTACACGATGCACAAACAGTAGAACAAATAATGCTACTTTGCATATACTCCTCTAATTTTAAATATATGACATACTTTGGGGTGAGCTTTGATTCTAAAGTGAGATGTTTTTCCATTTTATCTTTTATACTCCCTTCAATCCTAAATATAGCTCCGGTCAATTTTTTTAGAGAGGTTAATGAAATTAAATAAATTATTTAATCATAATATATGTTATATATTATTAAATTATAGTAGTATAAAACAGTTAGTTTAAAGAAAAACAATAAACATAAATATTTTAAAAAATTTATTTAATTTTCTTAATATATCTAAAAAAAATTAAATCTTATATTTATGACAAAAAAATATGATGCAAAGGGTTTTTGTTTATTTAACAAGTTCGCTTTCTGATATTCAATTCTTTATTTAACTTATTAGTGTAACCCCTGCTATTATCCCAGCCAATAATTTATTAGCAATTTAAATTAGTCATTAGGTAAAAAGAGAGAAAAGAAGGGAGGAAGGAAAAGCAAGTTATGATGGCAGGAAAGAAAGGTCTACACGCGTATGTCTGAGTTTCTTACTCTACGCTACACACTCACGTACGGTTCTCTCTGCCTACACACTATTTATACAATGCCCATTTTCTTTGAATGCCACTGCTTCCCGTAGCCTAACATTTTGAGTAACTCCAGAGCAAACCCCATCAAGACCTTCTCTTTTTCCATTCCCACCCCCACGTCTGCTTGTACGGCCTGCTGCTCTGTCACCACCATTATTTTGTAATATGGCCTATCCTCAGAGACATCTCTTTATCGTACCCCAAAAAAGAGAAGAATTGAGTTGTCCTTTGTTTTACATGGCTTGAGTGAATTACATGGGAATCTGTTGCTTCCAATTTTGTATCGCCCTCCATTAGTTCCCTTTCGCATAAAGCCATAGTAATACCCACCCAGCCCTTTCCTCATTTCTGACCTAAACTTGTAAACCCAGCTCTCTTATTTATTACACCACACCTCATAGCCTTTCGCTTTTTGTTCTTAATATATATGAATAAAGTTGACCTGCCATGAGTCGAATGTTCAAAATTGTCTCCAGCTAAATACACCCAACAACAACGACTCTTTTCAAAGAGCAAAACGTACGTACAAAACCAGCAATTCAATTCCAGCAAAAGAAATGCCCCGCCCCTACCATTCATCTATATGTATAGACTATTACACTAATCCAACGGTACGAGTTTTTGGCAATTTGACACTGATTTGTAACGAGCATATTATTTCTTATCCATCTAACTAGCTGGTTACATGACCAAAAGGCGATCGGAACGCATCGAGAGTTCTCAACGAGTCAGTCATATTCTTTCACTTCACTTTCTTTTTTAAAAGAAGAGCCATATTATTATTATTATTCAGAGCTCGGGAACTGCGATATTTCTCGACCAAACCAGTTCGGTATATATAAAACAAACTGGCATTCGAGATTTGTGTATGAATATATATAGAAGAACAAGGTGGGTGAGATACGGGGAGTGTGAGGGGAATAAAATATGGCTTGCAGTCAAGTAGAGATAATGTAGTTAACTAATAAGTGAGCAAGATCTAGTTCTAAGTTGGGCAGGGGTCGTGGACAGACACATGAGCCAAGTTAACATTAATTATCATATGCAAGGGAATGGGTCTCAAAATTTGAACCGAGAAGAAGAAGCACGAGGAGGATTCCTAGTTAAATGAATAGTAAAGATGATTCGTGGAAATCGACCTAGCTAGCTTGACTTATTAGTGTTAATTTAATAATGGAAGGAATCTACAATCTGGAGGCCAAAATGAAATGGGAAAACCAGAAGAGGGGTTTTTAATGGAAAAGCTGGGAACTTAGGTTTCTGAGTATCATATTCATGGCTGCATCAGATCAGAAGAGAACGGAGTGGGTATTTGTAAGTGTGGGGCACTCTGCTCCATTTTTTTTTCCCCTTTCACTCCCGCCCGCGCCAAATGAGCCCCCTACTCTCCCTTCTTTAATGCCTCTACATAACCCTGCTAAATGCTCTAATCCCCACCCTTCGTGACCACTCAATATACCCATCCCCTACCCCATAAAATAAAATAAACCAAAACAAAAGGAACATTTCTATCGCAACTTATCCCCCCTCTTTTCCTTTCTTGCAGACATGAGAATTCTCCTGTTAATGGCTGATCGCAAATTCAATCTCATTTAGTGTTTATTTGAAGCTGCTTAACCCCCTAACATAACCATATTTAATTTATGTAAGTCGTGATAAAACTAGTGCTAATCACCATTCCAAACAAACCCTTATATTATTTTCTTACGGGGGAGTAAAAATAAAAATGGTGAAAAGTTTTAAACAGTGAACATTTTATATACTCCCTCTGATCTTTATATAAAACATATTTATCTAATTTGATTAGATCAATAAAATTAATTAAATTAGATAATATGAAATATATTGTTTAAAATGATTTAATCATATTTCTTAATTCTCTTATTCCCTCTCCTCATTAATTATTGTTGAATAGACATCAATAAAAATAAATTAAAAAAATTAATAAATATAAAAATTATAGGATAAAAATGAACTCTAAAAATATTTTATAATAACAACCATGTAAAGTATTTATTACTGACATGGTAAAAGTCTAAAAGGTCTGGAAGAGAGCGTATTGCTTGGAAACTCCACGCACGGTGCAATCGTCACGTGCCGAGTAATTGTAATGCGTGGCTCATGATTCGGGTCTTCATAAAATAAAACGACTCGCGGCGAAATCACTCCGATGTAACGCTTCCTTTTCCTCCTTTCTCAATCCCCTCTGTCTCCCTTGCTCTCTCTCTCTCTCTCTCTCAGTCTCGCCCTCGCTGGGACGACTCGGAGAAACCAGAGATATGTCTCCGTCAGGGCATTTCACAGCCCTTCTATTCCCCGACGTATGAACAACTAAATCAAAGATTCCAACTTGCCGTCGTTGCTTCACAAACATGGCTCATCCCCAGCATCAACTAGACAACCCCAGGTTCCATTTGGATGCCCTGTACTGTTCGGAAGAGCACTGGGAGGAGCATTCCGGCGCCGATTATTCCCACCACGAATTAGAACTTGTCGACGAGTCTTATCTTGGCTGTGATGCTCCGACAAAGTTGTTTCCGGTGTTGCTGGAACAGGACCTTTCGTGGGAAGATGAGGAGCTAACGTCTCTGCTGGCAAAAGAACGTGAAAACCAACTCTATTCGTTACTGGAAACCAACCCTGTTCTTGCCGGAGCTCGCGGAGAAGGCGTTGAGTGGATTCTGAAAGTGAATGCCCACTACTCTTTCTCTCTTCTCACCGCCGTTCTCGCCGTCAACTACCTCGACAGGTTTCTGTTCCACTTTCAAGTTCAGGACGGAAAGCCTTGGATGACCCATCTCGCCGCCGTCGCTTGTCTTTCCCTCGCGGCCAAGGTGGAGGAGACCCATGTCCCTCTTTTACTCGACCTCCAAGTGTGTACTACTTTCACTCTCTGTTTCTCCGTTCCTTCATCGGGATGGACATTTTCATGATATTTTTTTATTTTCACTCAATTGTGTAGGTGGAAGACAGCAAATACGTGTTCGAAGCCAAAACCATAAAAAGGATGGAGATTTTGGTGCTTTCCACTCTGGAGTGGAAGATGAATCCGGTGACACCACTATCGTTTCTTGATTACATCACTCGGAGGCTGGGCTTAAGGGACCATCTCTGCTGGGAGTTCCTCAGGAGGTGCCAAGGCATTATTCTGTCTGTCATTACAGGTAATCTCCCAATGCTCAGTTAAATGATCCACCTTGACGACTCAACAATGATGCATTATTTCTCAAGTTTTGACTTGTGATGTGCCAATTCCAGATTCAAGGTTTATGTGTTATCTTCCTTCCGTGGTGGCAACGGCGGCAATGATGCACGTAGTAAATGGTGTGGAAGCCGGCCTTGGAATTGAGTACAGAAACCAGCTGCTGGGTATTCTGGGAATTGACAAGGTAAGTTAATGAATTATCTTCTTTACTTTTTTACGGTTTAGAGTTGTGAGGAAATTTAGTTTTAGTGTAGATTGTGTATTATTAATGTGTAATGCTTGAATAAATAACAGGACAAAGTAGGCGAGTGTCACAAGCTTATAGTGGAATTTACAACAGAGTGGAGGGTGAAGCAATCCAACAAACGCACGTTTGGTTCCGTTCCCGGAAGTCCAAACGGCGTGATGGATGCGTCGTTTAGCTGCGACAGCTCCAACGATTCGTGGGCCGTGGCGGCGTCTGTGTCGTCCTCGCCGGAGCCTCTCTCCAAGAAGGCCAGGACTCAAGATCAGCTTCTTCTAAGCCATCCTAATTCAGGATTCCCCACTCCCTTCATCTAATCTTTGAGGATCATCTCTGTATTTCCAATAATACTAATCTATCACCACCATTGCTTTTTTTTTTTTTTAAATCTTCCCGTTTTTTGTCTCTCAAGTTAAATTGCCAACCGTCTCTGTTTTAAAAGTACTCGCTCAGCTCCAATTCTCAACTCGCAGAGTCATTATATAGACCTTCCACAAAATCTGAGATTGTTGTAAATGATTGGAAGCGGTCGAGAGCAGAGATCGTTGGCATTTTATCCGGAAGTAATTAAAGCACATCATCATAGTAATGAATTAATTCATGAGTATTACTTTCTCATATCTGTTTTGAAATGAAGCAAGATATACCAAGTCACATGGTAAAAGCTCAAAGAAATCATATATATGGTATTATTATTATTTTTTGTTGAGTGTGTGAAATAAGTATGTGAGAATAATTTTGTCTCGAGTTGGGTAAACCATGTTTTAGGATTTTGCTAAACACACGCTGAAACTGAAATGGTTCAGCGAAGTGTGCGGTTGTGTTTGTGGAGAATCACAATGTTGGAGGAGTTGGCAATGGAGATTCATGGGAGGGAAGAAAACATGTCGGCCACTGGAGGCTATTCAAAATACAGATTTTATGGCCATTATTGGGGTGTTGACCTCGTTGAGAGTGTTCAGTTTCGAGTCGCTTTTGTTTTGATGTGTTGTTGGCTTGTTGCTATTATTCGGTGCTCCGTTGAGTAGTTTATTCAATATTTACATTAAATACCTTCACGCTCTCCATGTTTTTAGTTTGCCATAGACATTATTAAAAAAAAAAAAAAGCGTTTACTATGAGCTCTCCAGCTGGTTGCTGGTTTTATATTTGATCCCCTGCTTTTTCTCTCTCCCTTTCTTTGTTTTTTTCATTTTTTATTTTAAAAAAACTAAAAAAGAGAAATATGTTCTTTTCCTTGTGTCTTTTTTGTTTTTGCATAAGCCGAGGAAGAACTTTGTCTTTATGTATTTGATGATCTTGCTGGTCCTGCAACGAAATTATACCCATGAAATCATACACGAAAGTCATACTATCTTGGCAGCTTCATTAAATTTAAATTCTGGTTGACTACTACTGATGGATAAAACAGAGAGCTTCCAAAAAGAGTAGAACAATTAGTACTCTTAGTGTTGATTTTGAATCAGAATGCATTGCATTTAGTCTCATCGCATTTAATTGAAAGTTACATGGATACAAAAGAGCCGGTGAGAATAGACTCTTGCTCCCTTTTTTTTTTCTCCTTTATTTTAATGAATATGATCCTTGTATATCTGTAAAAAGCTAAGTGCAAGAATCAGTGAAACTAATTCAGCTCTCATAACAAAACAAGAGAAAAAAGAGAGATGGTGAGGGCGTTGATTATTTTTTGGCTTTTAACGAGTCAAGAATTGAAAGATAGAGGTGGGAGGATATATCTTTGACATTGAGGGTGTGTTTGGTTGAGGGGAGGGTGAGGAAATTAAAAATTTAGATAAAAGAAATCCAAAATTTACCCTCTCATTTTTTTTAATTTTGAGTTCCCATCTAAAATTTACTTTCTTAATCTTTTTAAATTTTAGATTTCCGCCTAAAATTTAAATTCCTTCAACCTAAAAAGATAATTTATCCACCCTCTCATTCCACCAGTCCCCTCAAACCAAACTCCCCCTCAAGCTGATCAATTGTCAAATCATTCGCCCAAAATTTAATGCCATGTTTGATATACATTATATATTCGTCTAAAAAGTGAAAGGTTTTGAAAACAAGCAAGCAACGATGCCTTAGGTGGCCAAATATTTTTAAAAATAAAAAAACTATAGAAATCAAAATTATACATGCAAAGAATCAGATGAATATAAACTGATGTTTTAATAATGAAGCACCGTGAATGTCGGAGTTTGTAGATTATTTTAAGAGTTAAAGGATGACTAGTTCGGAGGATGTTTGACCATATTGATATAATATTGGTACTTCTCTCTGTGTGGTACAGATTTAGAAGTTGTGGGATTTGGTGCGAATCCTACAGCAAGACAGCCCGTTTCACTCACACATGCAGCTCAACATTTGAAAAATCTCGTATGGGCACATTGGAATTTATCACTATGTGACTCCTCAAATTAAAAAGAAATCAAACCAAGATGGAATTAAGTACACGAATATGCAAAAAAGAAAAAAAAAATTAAATTGTCTTGGGATTATTAGATAATGAAACAGAGATTTTGGATGCAATTAGATGCAGAATGAGAGATGGAGCAGAAAAAAGGGGAGAGAAAGAAAGAAAAGAAGAGGAATGTTGAAACAGGGGAACATTATGTATTGATTTGGTTTTGAGATGTGGGTGCTTTTAGGTGGAAAATGGAGGGTAGACACTGTAGTGCGTATTTGAACCCCTAAAAGCAAAAGGCCATAATAAGACCAATCATAGTATTACTCCCAAGGAAATAAATTTTTTTTTTTAAAAAAAAAAACTTGACCGGTGGCACTACCCTTCTTCTTCTTCCCTTTCTTTTGTGAGCACTCCTCATTATTTTGATCCTTTTGACTCGCCCATCGATAAAGTCTTCTTCATTGCCAGTCTTTGAGAGAATCGTATTCGGTGCGATCACTACCACTGAAACTATACGTGCCTGCCCACTCTCCTTTTTAAATATACGTTCCCTCCCTTACATCTCTATGATCTACTCATCTTCTTGATTCTCATCATATTCCCCCGCATGCACTCGTCACGTGCCATCCTTTTGCTCTTATCCGCCTTCTCAACCATTCACTTCCTTCCACTTACCTTGGTATGATTAAGTAAAATCACCACGTGATTAGAAAAATAGTATTTGCCTACCTAACACTCTTGTGAATTACCGTGTTGAGAGAGAGACGGTACAGGTCGATGGTGAAAAAGTCATTCATTTTAGATTTTTCTATCGGTTTTTAGTTTTTTCTCTCCAGTGTCTATGAGCGGAGCCCCCTACCATTTTTTGTTCTTTTACTTTTTTTTGGTTTTTGTTTTGTATTTCCCATCTTTTCACTCCACTAAAGCCGTAAAGACTGCTACAATTTACAGTATGATTGTTGCTTGCCCTCTTTAGGGGATTCCCCTGTTCTTTCTGACTTTTGAGATTCTTTATCTGTTTCCCTCATTTTTATTTGAACCAGCCATTCTTTCCACATTCGATAAACACTACAATTTGGTCCCCCAATTAATTCAATTAAGATTCAGACAAGTGCAAAAGGTAGATGGGCAAAGCCCCAAAAGATATAAAAGAAATGGCAGAGTGGCTCAAGTACTATTATGCGTCTTAGCAGCACGGGACCATTAATATAGGTCACTGCTGAGAGGGAATTAAAATCAAAGCCCGTGCCAACTTTCACTTACTAGCCAATTGTGAGCACCAAAACCCTCCAATTAATTAAGTAAAAGGTTTCTGCTCACTCCATTTTTTCCTCCTTTTTTGCCAATTAGCATTCCCCCAAAAAAGTTATGGTCCACCCTCATTAACCCCTCACAGGTGATGGGAATAAACCACTGTGTGCAAACAAAGACTTTTCAACTACTTTATACGATCTATATGCTATCCCCGTTGATATTAGTTTCAAAAACGTGATCCTAGTACTCAGCCTCTTTGTTTTTCTCCTTGTTCATATTTTATTAGTTCTGTGTCTCTAGAAGAAGAAAGGACAGCGCGGTGGGGCGCACAGAAACTGGTGAGAGAGGTCACAGACACTGGCAGGCCAGGCCATGATCGGCTGTCATGATTCACAAAACCATAATATATGGATTCCGTGTGTGCACTGTGCAGGTTAAATGTATTATTACCTACTTTATTCAATACAAGTACGAGCAAGATTGGATTTGCTGGAATAATAATAAGAGGAGATTGGAAATTGGAAGGGAAAAGGGTGTAATTAGAGAGAGTGGGGAAGTAAAACAGAGTTGAGAATGGGGAAAACAGGGGAGTGGGACCTGGAATGCAGAGATTACAAAGTGATTGGGATGAGAATTAAAGAGGAAGGGACAGGGTATACACATTCGCAGCGTGAGAGTCATAATGAAGGAGGCAGAGAAAGCATGGTAGAATCCAAATGTGGAATTTAATTTGCCCACAGTCCCCAGAAGCAGGGGATGTTCGGACCTGTTGATCACATGCATGCAAACACAAAATCTAGAGAGAGAGAAGGGGGTGGTGTATCTATTGAATGGGCCTTGTGGGCTTGGGCTGGTGGGGTCACCATCCGAGGACCCCAGCAATGCCAAACCTAAAAGAAGCTCTCAGACTAGGAGAGGGAGACCAACCTTTGCTGGCACTGTGAATGAGTATTTGGAATTTGGGAACCAACCACTATATGACATGTGGTCCATTGTTCACCCTCCGTGGTCCATATACACTTTTGATTTTTGTTTCACCATTTTCTGAAGGAGTAATAATCCAGAGAGGGTTTGGTTGAAATGAGGACGAATAATGTGTGATTTGTGTGAGGAGTGGGAGTCATGATGATAGATTGGAAGGGAATGAGAAGAAAGAGACATGAGTAGAAGTTGTGAGTGTCGGCAAGGCTGAGGCGGAAGAAGGATATCAATTGAGAAATTGGCGCCAAACAGTACAACATTGAATTGAATTGGAGAATTTAGAGTTGGACCAGTTTAAGGGAGCATCACATTTGAAGTTTGTCTATATCTTATACAAATAATTATGACTCCCAACTCACAAATGCTTCTACAGCTCTCATGATGCTGCGTCTCTATCCCAGTCTCTCATACCAACATCAATCACAATTCGCAAGTGCTCATCAATGACACATTGACTCTGCCAAAAACATAAATTCTCACTCTTTTTACCCTCTTTACAAAATTTGGGCCAGCCCTAGTTCTGCCACATAGACCGGGGATTGTATAGTCCAATACTGGAGCAAAAGGAACATGAGGGAGATATAAGCAAGTGGAGAGGGGTGCTGACTGTTCACAATAGAAAAACAAGAGCGGGGAAATCAATGGACGTGTAGGCCGATGGGCCAAGAACAACAGATCTACAATATCAAGACTGTTTACGTTGGTAATAGGCTGAGATATATGACCTAGAACTTAATGCAACAAGATCTAAAGCTGGATGGCAAAAAAAAAAAAAAAAAACAACTAGATCTAAAGCTGGGCCACAAGCATATAGTTGAAACAACCACCCAAAAAAAACTGAGGAGACAGATAGGAGCACAGGAATATTAGCTTTATATGGCTAAATTATACATAAAATGCTATGTAGGATGCGAGGCATCTAATAATATATAATCAATATAAAAATATTAAACTAAATAGAATGCCACACAGGATGTGATGTGTCTAATATCAATTGATGCGGCAATTTTCATTATAAATATAACTGTGAGTTAACGGTAAGGTGTTTATGGTAACGAAATAAAAAATTGAGGGGGTTAAATTTAAATTTTGAAATGTCAGGGGGTTATATGTGATTGATCCAAAGTTTAGGGAAGTTTTGTGTAATCCAGTCGCTTCATATTGAGTCTACGGTGATGGAACGAATGCCGACGGCTTGCAATTCCATTGAAGAGTATGATTGATGTTAAGAAAATGTATATAGTTGTAATAATAAAGAAGAATCCCAGATGACACGAGAGTTGTTGTTTGGTAGTAGGAGGAGTGATTAAGTATGCATGTGATGGAATTTGCTTGTGGGGTTGTAATACTTGGGGGGATTAATTATTGAATGGAGTAGTTGTTGGGTAAGGAGAGTATGAAGAGTGAAAGATGAAGAGAATTCAAAAGCAAAAAGGGCCTTGGAATGGAATTGAGTTTTGACTTACGTACGTATTTGGCCCAATACAAGAGGATTGAAAATGTGTGTCAAAGTAGTTCAAGTGACTTAACGGTCAACGATAAAGGGACTCACAGGCCCATTCTCAATCGAAACGCTGCTGATGATTCCAGACGCCTACTTTTTGTTACACATGTTCTTTGTGTATTTTCTCGTGCGAATTTTACTCATACTCCATAATAATGATCTGGCAACTGTAGAACTCACAAGTTAAACAAGAAAACACACTCGCTTTCAGATAAAGGAGGTTACTTTTGAATTTCAATTGAAAGGGAAGTTGGGTGAGTAAAAAAGTTAAGCATCCACTGAAAGGGCCAATCGAGAGGATGCAAAGTAAACAACACCTTCCTTGCGGGTCCTTCATTTGCATGTGAAGTTGGAATGGCTTTAGGTGGGTGACACCCAAACGTGAAGCTTGGGAGAGGCGCGTGTGATGACGGCACTGGCAGCAAGTGTGGCTGTTCATTGTGACGGGTCTGGACTTTTGGGGTTTGATTTGGTTAGGTGGCTAGTATATTCTCACAAGATTCACTCATTCCATTTAGGCGGCGCTCTCAATAGGAATTCCGAAAATGAAATTATAGTTCATTCGTTAAATTTATTTTAAATTAAAAATTTTGTAACTTTATTAACAATTCTTCTTATTGTTTTTATAAACAACTTTTTCTCTTTTAGATTTGTCCTTTTTATAAGTAATTTTCTTCTTATGTTTTAAAATTTAAACTATTTTTTTTCTATCCCTATTAAATACACATATTTATATTAATTATCCCCCACTCACCTCTAATTCCTTTTTATTTACTTATTTATTATAATTCTCTCTCATATTTTATACTCATACTCTCTCATATTTATTACTTGTTCTCTCTCTTATGCTTTATTCATAAATAGAGGCATATTTAGAAGAAACATGACAATTTTTACATATTTATTGTTTTTAACTAATTTTAACAGCCAATTCTTTTTAAGCAATAAAAATAAAAGTTGTTTATAAAAATGATCAGACAGAGTATTAAATAGGTTTTGAATGAGAGACTGAAATACAATAAATCATATTTAAATATTAGTTATATAAACAAAATTAATAAATAACTATCAATTACTCATTTAATGACTTATATTGAGAAACGGGTCATTCTTCAACCACTGATTTATATCAGGGAGTGAGAGAAAGTCTTCCTCTATGTAGTAAATTAAATGTAGATTCCTGGATTCAATATTCATCACTCCCACCACTCTATTAGTTTGTTTGTTACGTAGAAAGTTAAAGAGGGAAATGGAAGATTATAATATTTCACACCCAAAAATGCGTTTGACTGCCTAAAATGACGGTAACTCAAATTCTCACTAAGCTGAATGTTCCTTTAAACATGAAAAAGTGGGTTCCCACCAAAAGTGGGACGAACTTCAAAATGTTCCTGGGATTGATAAAATCTGAGACAAAAAAGCCCTTAAAAATATGAAATAGATAAAAAAATGGAGGCACAACACATAGAAGGCTTTGATGAACCAGCTTGTTATAGTGTCGAAAGCTTGTCTGGAAAAGGAAAGAGGCAAACGGTGTGCGAAATAGAACTCTAAATCAAGGTAATGTTGGTTTGATTATGTTGTCATTTATGGTGTGAAGTGGGCAATTTTTTTCCTGTCTGCACTGTGTGTTAAACAACCAAAGAGATGCGGAAAATGTGTAGGTTAATTTAGTATGAGCTTATAAATTGATATGTTTGTGATATGGGTCGTATTGAATGAACAGATGTGAAAGAAAGGCATAGTCGAAAGCTGAAACGATGAATAGTACCATGAGGAAAATGATGAACAGTGAAGACGAGGTCGAGTTCGAACTGGAATGTTAAGTTCGAACTTGAACTTCTGGTGAAATTAGGTTTATTTTAGGTTCTTCACATAATCTTCCTACTTAAACCACTTTCTTTTCTTTCAACCAAACATCTTATCTTCCCTCAATCTATGTTCTGTTTCCATGTCTACCAAACAGCTCACTCTTTTAAGTTTCCTTTCAATCTTCCATTCCTTTTCATTCACTTTCCTTTTTTTTCATTCCCTCCTAAAATATTCCTTATACCAAACAGACCCTATATTGGGATTCCCTCACAACCACATGCAATGCAACGTGCATTGGGCAGATTCAGTGAGGAGTATTGTGATTACTGGGTAGTTCGGAAACTAAAACGAATGAATGAGAAGGGATGAAAGTGAGTTGAGGTTGTAGGGCATGTGAGTGGGTGACGTGGAAGAGGGGATCCTGGCCAAAGATTCTTCCCTTCCCCGAGGAACGTGGGTGTGTGTCTCAGTGTCCCTGTCCCTTTGAATGCGACTTTCACCAATCCACATGGCCCTCCTGCCCATGGGCCCACGCATTCCCTCACCGCCCCCGCCCCCTTTTACTCCACTTATTTCCTCCTTTCTTCACCACTTGTCTCACACTCTCCTTAGTACAATACACTATAAACTTTTAGATTAAGTTTAATTAACTATGGACATTTCTAACACCTCTCTGTTACAGATACGACAGAAAGAGAAATATTGTGAAAAATATGATTAATGTCTAGGAAAGAAATGCTGAACAGAAAAATGAAAGATGGTATATTTGTAGGGTTCAATTACAATATCAAGAGTATAAAGATTACACGGGTGAGTTCGGTAAGTTAAGATTTTAAATTTACTGGGCACTGCATCAAATCAAGCTTGAATATCATGTGTTGATTTGTAGAATTTACCCACACTGTATGAACATTTTGCAATACTTGGGTTGCTCTTCAATTGGCGGTAATTTCGGAATTTACAGTCACTAACGTGTTGCGCATATGCAATCCCAGCAGGCATCTCCTTATTTTTGTGGAGTGACTTTCTGTGCAGTCACTTTTAACACCATTCCATGTTCCCTTTCCTAACGTTGGATGTCTATTCTACAATCATAATCATGTTTGTATTAGTTTATTTTTTTAAAAATAAATATTTATTATATAAGTTAAGATAAAACACATCTCACATACTTATTTTATATATCATAAATCATGATTTATAAGCACTTATTGTCCAACTTCCTTTAGTTTTTTATATTACTGCCGTTTTCATTTTGATAGTCCCACTCACCACCGTTTTATTTTAAAAAATCAAGTACGGGAAAACGTGCAGCAAAAAGAGTGGCTTTTTAATTGGGCTAAGGGGCAACTTTGTATTGGAAGTTGCCTGTGAGCGGTAATTTTGTCTTAGTTGTTATCTAATCTAATTTTAATCGTTAATTGATCAAATATATAGAGTTGACAGTCTATATGTCATTCACATCATTTTTGTCAAAATGTGGATTTGCTCAGAAAATTTTAAATCTAACTTTGAAAAAAAAGAAGAAGTAAATAACACATGGATCTTTAGGAAAAAAGTGCACCTAAATAAAAATGATATGGATGACATGAAGACTTTCAGTACAGTATTTTTGGTCAACTAATGATCAAGGTTAACTGAAATAACAGCTAGGGCAAAATTGCTCTCTTTTTTACGCTTATGGGGCAAAATCCCCCCTCACCCCCGAAAAAATTTTTAAGACAAAATTGCCCCACCCTTTCTTAATTAGTTGGGGTATTGTGGTATTTTCCCAACTCCCACATAAGATGTTGCTGTTCGCTTTTTTTTTTTTTTATTATTAATAGAATCCAAGTGGTATCTCCCAATTAATAGTTAGAAATTAATCATCCCAAGACCTAGAAAATCACCGAAGTGAGTTTTGTCTCTCCCAACAAAACTTTTTCCATGCACATGCCCTGATTCGAATCAGGAAAATCATATTTAAGGGATTTAATCATCTATCTACCGACTTTTATTAGTTGTTGCTGTTCACTTTTGGTGTCAATAATAATATCCCACAAGTCGTCTTACCTCACCCACCTATTCCATTTACGATATTTATGTTAATTATGACCTAAGAGTACCGTGACTTCTATTTTTGGGAGAGAGACAAAAATCAACAAGTGAAGTGACCATTACTGAGTAGGGCTTCAAATGATTCGTGTGCTCGAATTTGAATGTATGTTTTTTGTTGGGTTAGTGGATTCACCTCTACCCACCTTGCATATGATAACTTATCAATTATTGTACGACGATGCCAAAGGACACAACGAAATATTGACCATCCATCCATGACCCTCGCCTCGCTCGCACTGATGCTATCTTATTCCCTCAGTCAGGTGATAATTCCACGAAAAAATGGTTTGAATTTGGGTTTTCATGTTTGTTTTAGCCATTTATTTGTTTAATGTTCAAGACAATAATTAGGAAAAATCGCAATTGACAGTGTTAAGGTTAAATTTTTTTGTTGTATCTAGTCTGTGAGTGTTGGGGCATTCAAGTTAGTAAATGCATTTTGTATTTTTTTACCCCTATTAATTACAAAAATAAAAAAGAATATATTTATTTTGACTTTTGGAAACAATCATAGATAATGGCGAAATTGAAAATTTAGCTCATAGTTAATGAGTTAACTAATTTTCTTTGGTATGTGAGAATTAGTTAAAAAGAACTTATAAATAAGACCAGAGTGGTATGCTATGATTAACTAACTTATTTAACTTTTTTAATCTTAAAAAAATAAGTCAACCATGTCTTAATTAAGGACCAGAGGAGTAATAATAAGTTAATAACCAAGTTATTAAAACCCGGATCGGGTACTGAACCGGCCAGGGTACTGGGTTAAAGGTCAGTGGATCATATCAGGGCCAAACCGGTGATTTTAGGCTTATTAATATGAAATTATTAAAAAAAAAAACTAAAAAAATAATTTTTAAAAAATAACAGTGACTTGGACCAAACCGGTTTCTGGGCCGAATTGGTCCATATTCACGAACTCTAATAATAACCATAAATAAGACCTAAATCACGTACTATTAGTTATAACTAATTTGCATCTAAGTACATTAAAATCTGATAACTCGGTAACTCAATTGAGAAAGCTTTGCATAAACAGAGCAATCGGTCTCAATGAGAAGGACATGGACGTGCAATATGCTCCACCCAAAACCTGGGAGGTCAGGATTCTTTACTTTAATCATCGCATCCTCAATAAAATACTCCATATCCACTGAAGGATTCTGTCCAATCACAGTCCTCCTTGTTCGCTGTTATATAATAGGCACCCAATAGACCAACCCAACATGGTTCTATTTTAATCTGCCTGTTTATTATTTTAAATTAGCCTCAAGTCTGAAACTGTTAGCAGCAAGGTCTATGTGCATCACAGTAGCCGGGAATCTTCACGTTCATTACAACGACAAATTCTTAAATTGTTCAGTCACAAACATTAAGTCTTAGTTTATTTTATAAATAAATAAATTAAGTTTGATCTACCTCTAAAGAAATAATGGATTAGTTTAAGTGCCATCGTGTGGTGGGTGGTCACTCAATTTCGCCAATCGCAGTCCTTATCTTGTCCATAAACTAAGGATGGTGGAGGTGTCTCTCGGTTATTTCTTTTATTTTTCTTTCTTCCCTCCTTTATTATTATTTTTTATTTTGTCGTTTTTTCCCTTTTCGGCCTGAATTGGGGGCCTCTTAATTTTTGAGCGGCTGAAAATTTTATTAGTAAGCCTAGCCGAATGCCCCTGGGTTTAAGGAACACAGGAAAAAAAGTTGAAACCGGCCTTGACCAACAAGTCTTAGTTTTAGGTCGATGGCAACAAAAAATTTCGGTCACACACTGCCGGCGGCTCCGATCTCTTTTCAACTTCCCTCCCTCCCTGTCTCTCTCACTCACTCTCTCCACATGTATGCCCTTTTTCTCCGGCGACTATGGAAATAGAATCATCCCTATATTATTATAGTAGCAGTAAATTTTTCTAGCTAGATTCATGCCTATGACAAAGAACATCAATTAATATATGCGGAACGTGACTCTGACTTTTGTCCACTTCCGTGTTATACTTTTGTTTCCATTTTAAATTTTAAAACCAACGTTAAGGGTGTGAGTTATTAATTCTATTAACAAATGCATTTAAAGACCATGAAACAGTACTTGTAAGTTGTAACATGCCCGCTGGCTGAAGGCTAAGGCAGTTTTCTGAGGTCATTGGATGGAAACACTCCAATCACTGTTCTTATCTGATCCTAATTATAAGTTACTTTTAATATGTTTTATTTGAATAAAGAAAAGCCTTAAATTTTATTAATTTGGGGTCAACAATGCATATATTTGTTTAATTATAAAATTCTAATCATAATAATAAAATTTTCTAAAAATATAATATAATTATAATTAATTATTCTAATTATATTACTTATTTGTATAAAAATTTGATATATTAATTATTTTTTCTAATTTTTAATTTAAATTTAATTTTTATTTTTATTTTTATTTTCTTATTAATTTTTAAATTAAATTGATAAATAAAAAACCTAAAAAAGGGGGAAAACTACTATAGGGACCCGCTTAAAAATTGGTCGAAATTATAAATACTTACATATTAAAATTATATAATAATATTATTATAAAATTAAATACAAAAAAGACATATAAATAAATTAAAGTGGTTAAAATTATATCTACACACTTCAAGTTTGTAAACTTTTACTAAAATTATTGATATAATTTTATGTTATTTCAAAATTTTAATATATTATTATAAAATGTTGAATCACTTGAGCTATTGGAAGTTCCTCTAATGGTGAAGATAGCAAGTGGAGACACCCTCTCACCCATTAAGCGCCCTTTAGAAAGCAGATCTGCAACACCATTATCCCAATGCCCAAAATTTGGATCCCTTTATTTTCATCGTAGAAAGTACTTATTTAAATAAGATTAATTAATGGCAATTTAAGAAAGTACTGCTCCAGTTCTTAATATATGACATGTTTATTTAATTTAATTATATTAAAAAAATAAGTTGAGTTATTTAATATTACATGTATTTTCTAAAATACGTTAATAATCTTTCCTTAATTCCCCCTTCCCATCCCTCATTGATTATTATTGAGGGAGTATCAATAGGGATGAATTAAGAAAAGATTAACAGATTAAAAACTATATTTTATATTTAAGACTAAGATTAATTCTTTAAATATATCTTATATTAAGAACGGGAGAAGTAACAGTTTAATTTTTATTTTTTAACAAGTAATATGACAACTGAAAAGTAGGGTGTCAGATTTTATAGGAAACAAAAAACTTGGCTGTCACAAGCTCAAAAGCTTCTATTGACTCGGCAAAATCTGTGTTACAGTATAACTTTTCCGGCGAGGCATAAACCATCGCGGTCTAAAGAAGTGCCCCATTCCTGTCAATTTGTTTTATTTTTCAGGTACTGTGTCAGAAGAATTTAAATTCTGAATACTACTCCGTATTATGATTTCAACACAAACTTTTCATTAACCAAAGACGTGACCAAAAAGGAGGGGGAAGGAATATGGTAACCCCGGGCAGCCATAACAACACCTTTAAGCGCATTGAAATTACGTGGTCTGGACTTTCTAAATAATTTGTTTTAAATGCCCTTTATTATGAATTACTGGACAATCATACGAGCATTTGATGTGTTTTTCAAAGGAAAATGGTACTAAAGTCCCAATTAAAAAAAATAATATCAGAAAAATTTTATAATTTATCAATAATAAGTGATTTAGTAATCATTGATAAGTGAAAGAGTTACCATTAATAAGTTATAGAATTTTTGTGATAATATTTTATCTTATATGCTGTAATATGCTATTAAATATCTGTAGGCAGATGGAGCCGACGGTGTTTTTATTTTTTTTTTGGCTCGAATCCGTAGACCGTGATTAAGGAAATATGGATGAATAATTATGGGGTAGATATATGAGAAATAGGCTAAGGGACAAAAAATTAGGGATACGAGGGGAATCTTCAATTAAATATTATATTATTACTGCTAGATACTTCTTAGGGACGCGTGCAGAGGCTCCGGGTAAATTAAAAATAGAGGAAGGGTTCAAATAGGATATTTATCATCATTTTCTTATTCATATAATAATATAATAAAAAGGATCATGAGGGAAGTGGAGGCAAAAGAGGTAAAGAAAATACTTTAAAAAAAAGTAATCTCGAAGGGACATTGATTTGTTTTTTAATTAAAGGACGGACAATAAAAAAAGTACTCTTTCCATCATAATGTACAAGGTCCTTTCAACTTTCAACCGAGATTTTAAAAGATAATTAAAATTAGATAATATATGGTAAATAAATGATATAAGACAGTGAAGATAAAATGGGTAAAAATATATTTATTATTGAGATAAATTTTAATATCATTTTAGTCCTATTTATAAATCCTTTTTAATTAATTTTCACTTACTAAAGAGAGTTAGTTAACTCATTAATTATGGGTTAAATTTCTAATTTCACCTTTATTAATGATTGATTCTAAAAATTAACATAAATATTTTTTTTATTATTATAATTAATAGAGTAAAAAATTATAAAATATATTTATTATCCTAAAACTAAACTTACAAATAGAACAAAATTTTTCGATTCAGGATATATAGAAAAGACAGAGTGTTATGATATTATAAAAAGGAACCAGCAGGTATAGGGACCCAGTGAGTAATTTATGGGGAGATCACATCACATCACACCTCCAAAGATTCACACGAGCCTTGCAGTTTGACTCATTGGGACGGGGTGTCTGCGTTCTGGAACAGCGATTGGCAAAACCCACGAGGATTCCTTGCCAAACATGAATCTACCAAGATCCGAAGCGTGCCCAGGAAAAATTGCAACCCCTTTTTCATCGAATCATAATTAAGTATAAATAATAATAATATTAAAATGTAATAAAGTAGAAGGCGATAGTGGCAGGTATCGGACGGTGGAGGGCCAGACAACGGGGAAGTTTTTAAAAAAGGCCAGCCGGTTGGGCCTGGGTTTGGGGGCTGCTTGGAATCTGGAGGGTAGGGGCAAATTCGTAATTGAAGGGGCACATCCCACTTGTCAATGCCAGGAAAAGAGCCCAGAAGGTTTCCTCTACGCGAGTCACCCACTCACACATGACCCACCCCACCTGGCACTTCCTCCAAAAATAATTTCGCTTCCTTTTTAGGCTGTAATGTTGTATTTTTTGGTAGTTTATTTTTTATTTATAAATACTTATAAATTATAATTTACGGTATACAAGATAAATATGTGAGAGGAGTTTTACTTTAGTTTATATAATAAACACTTATATCTCAAAAAAATGCTATCCCAGACATAGCTGTTATCTGTCATTATTCATTTTTAATTTTCAAAAAATACTTTGAAATAGCACATATGTGATATGTGGGTGAAAAATCCATGGCCAATGGTTCTGATTTGTATGCTCAATCATTTATATGCATTTTGCACACCAGTATTATAATTATACTACTAACGTATAAATATATAAATACTTCTACTTCCGATCTAAACTAAATATAGAAAATATAAATCAAGCTGATATGAGCATGGAATTACAATTACAATAGGTTGTCACCAGCTGCAGCGCGGGAGGATCGGGGCACGCCAATTTCCAATTAAATTCCAACACAATACAGGTTTGAAGTCCGAAACCGTCTATAAAATCGCGGCCAACGCTCGACCATTTGCAGTGGCACACGAACCTGATAGTTGTGAGGGCAGAGACCAGAAGAGGGGCAGAGAGAGAGATAGAGAGAGATGGGAGGTTGGGCAATCGCGGTGCATGGCGGCGCTGGTGTCGACCCAAATCTCCCACCCCATCGTCAGGAGGAAGCCAAGCAACTCCTCACTCGCTGTCTCCATCTTGGAATCTCTGCTCTTCGTTCCAACCTTACCGCCCTCGATGTCGTCGAACTTGTCGTATGTATTGTATTCTCACCCACTTTCAATTCTCTCTATGCACGCTCGCATCACATCCTTTTGTGCATCTTTTCTTTATTAGAAACTTAGCGCAATGCAACTGCCGCGCGTTTTTCGTTCTGTTTTTACGAACGGTCGGCGTTAAAGTTTTTCTTCCCCCATGGGTACAGGTGAGGGAACTGGAAACAGATCCCCTGTTCAACTCCGGCCGTGGATCTGCTCTGACAGAGAAGGGGACGGTAGAAATGGAGGCGAGCATCATGGATGGCCCAAAAAGAAGATGCGGCGCCGTATCGGGTGTCGCCACCGTGAAAAACCCCATTTCGTTGGCCCGACTTGTAATGGACAAGTCCCCCCATTCGTACCTTGCTTTCGACGGCGCCGAACAATTCGCAAGGCAACAGGTTCGTCTTTCTTCATCCGCACAAATCCATGTTCAATTTGAATGTTGTCGTGCGTCTCAGGAGCAATCTGATGCTTTTTGCGCGCGCGTCACGTGTATTCGTTTTCTTGTTTATTTTTTACAATATTCTTTAATAAGATAAACACAAGATAAAATATTGGTGGACATAGTCGGATTCCTGGAATCCTTTCATGGTGAACAATGAGATCATGTGATTTTATGAAGTATTGGAAAGAAGAGTAAAAGGGATTGGGGTTGTTGCAGGGTGTGGAGCTGGTGGAAAACGAATACTTCATCACCCCTGAGAATGTGGGCATGCTGAAGCTGGCAAAGGACGCGAACGCTATTCTGGTACGTGATCAAATCGTGTGTCAGCTTTTAGTCAATTAATTAACAATTAATTGAGAATAATGCGGATAAAGAGCGTTGACGGAATCCATTGGGATATTCTGGGAATCTGCAGTTTGACTACAGGATTCCAACGGCGGGATACGAGACGTGCGGGTCAGGGGTGGAGAGTCCGCTGCAAATGAACGGGCTGCCGATCAGCGTGTACGCGCCGGAGACGGTGGGGTGCGTGGTGGTGGACGGTGAGGGAAGGTGTGCTGCTGCCACGTCGACGGGAGGGCTGATGAACAAAATGACGGGCAGGATCGGTGACTCACCACTGATCGGGGCAGGGACCTACGCGTGTGACCTGTGTGGGGTATCGTGCACAGGGGAGGGGGAGGCCATCATACGTGGGACGCTGGCGCGTGAGGTGGCGGCGGTGATGGAGTACAAAGGGCTGGGCCTGCAGGAAGCGGTGGACTTTGTGATAAAGGAGAGGCTGGACGAAGGCATGGCGGGCTTGATCGCGGTGTCCAAGAGCGGTGAAGTGGCTTATGGGTTTAACTGTAACGGCATGTTCCGGGGCTGTGCCACCGAGGACGGCTTCATGGAGGTTGGAATCTGGGAATGAACTGTGTGTTTATGTTTGTTAGTTGGGTTTTGGAATCAGAGGCGCGTCGGGGTGCATCCTCCCTAATTAACCTTCTATTTGGAGGGGGGTCCTAGAATCTCTGCCAGTTGTGATTCTGAATATGTAAACCAACTGTTAAATAATAGATCATTTTCTGTTTGTGCAAATAAATTTAAGCAGTAGATTCATCTCCCTTTGGAGCCTTTTAATCTCTACCTCTAGTTTCTAATCTTGTTTTGTGGTCCACTTATGTTTTTTGTGTTAGCGGGAGCTTCTTTCTCCTTGTCAAAAGCAAGCAAGCGGTAATTATTCCGTCCCCCCTAACTAACCGCCCCAACAAAGCCGCTTCTCTGGTGGGAAAAAGTTGAAGTGGGGTCCTGTTGCTGTGGGGGGATCCTGACAAATAAATGAATCAGTCCTTTTACGGTTTTACTATATATACAAACCAAAATCAAAAAAGATTCCATCGGCCACTTGCGTCCCTGACGGCAGTGATGTAGTTATCGTAATTGCCTTTATTATAAAATACAAAGTATCAATTCTCATATATCAATAAAAATATTTAAAAATTTTAAATTGATCCTGAAATTTAAATAATTTTTCATATTATTTTTATTAATTACATTAAATTTAAATATTATGTTAATTATTATTGTCTCTTATTGCCTTTATTAAATATGGGTAGACATGAAAAAATAAATTAATTTTTTTTTGCCATGGAAAAAAAATTAAATACTTCTTGAAAATTTACAAATACTTTATAAAAACGATACAAAATATTTATTAGTTGGTGCTTTTGAATAAGGACTGAAGAAAGTATTAGAGATTAAGAACGGGTCCACACTGATCACCAAAATGAATTTGATGCCCAAAAAAAGGAGGGTGCAAGATTGTTATATTCACTCCCTCGCTAGAGTGAAGAGTGTTTTCGTGTTAAAATTATAATGTGATCATTATATTTAATAGGCATACGATATGTAACAATATTTTTTTAACAAGGGTAAACATACTTTGGGAAAACAATCTTATAATAAGGAGGGAAGGAGTAGTGGTAGATAATTTTATTGTGAGGTGAATCTTGATCTAAAATACAAAAGGGAGGGCTTTTTTGGAATGACAGTTGGGATATTTAAAAGCAGGTTTTTAATTATGGTTTACAGTATACAAGATATATTTGAGGGAGGAACTATGTTTCAGTTTAATTACGTGCACATACATATGATAAGCAACTCAAAACAAAGAGGAAGAGTGTGTTAAAGGGCACGCAAGGAAGACACAGACGAAAGAATATTGAGGGTGGGTAGGGTCAGTTGCCAGGCGATGATATGCTCTTCAAATATAAAACGAATAGTGCTAAAAGCGAGGGGGTCCCTGAAAAATTAATGTGTGCAAAGTGCAATAGCATTAGCATTAGCATTAGCGTGTGTGGTTTGGCCTTCTCAACTCGGCTTTGTCCCTGCACTACCTACTTCTTGTCAACTGCGCTGGCCACTCAAAGCAAACCATATGACCGCCACGTTTATTTTAATTAAAGCGCCTCAAATTCCATAATCCATAGGTTCCATTTCAGGTGCTCTCAACAGTATGCTGGTTTGATATAACTTATTTTTTATTTATAAATATTTATAAATCATGTTTTAAAGTATATGAGGTAAGTATATGAGAGGGGTTTTACCTGTATTTATATAATAAAGACTTATTATCTAAAAATAAGTGATGAAAATTACTGGTACTGCTCCTCCGTCTCTGCATGCAGGCCGCAGATATTTAGGCCGACATTTGGAAACACGTGACAATGCTTGGCAGCTTCCCATTGCTATTGCTGTACATATCTTCCTCTGACTTGAGACGCAATCCTTCAATTAGGCATTAATGCATTGGACTTTTGGGAGTTTGGTCCCGTTTTGAACTCCTCGATCCCATGAATCTTCCCTTCCCCTGATTCCACCTCCACCCCTTCTCCCTTCTTTTTTAGTATTTTTTATTAGTATTCTTTTTTCATGAGCATGCATGTCCATGCCAACATTAATTGCTACTTCTGCTTCTGTATTAGGAATAATTCATCAAATGTGACAGCCAAGTATACTTCCATATAACAGCAGTTACGTACGCCTTTATTTGCCGCATTCGCCTTTCAAGTGGAAACAAACAGGGCCTGGCTTCCCTCCGTTGTCAAGTACATCTATTGTTTGTGTTTTTCTTAAAACCACACCATGTTAGTATAGTTTTATGAAAATAAGGGGGTTGAACCTTTTTTCCCTTAAAAAAAATGATATTTAGTATTTTAAAATATTTTTCTGGATATATCTGGTATGTTAAAATATTTTTTAAGTAGCATGCAGTATTCTAAAATGATTTTTTAATGTTTTTAACCCTTTAAATTGTTTTTTTAGTTTTACCCAGCGTGTTAGCAGACTGATTACAATTTTATCCTTAATATATTTTTTCAGCTCCAAAAATTACTTTAAAATATTAGGTACTACTGGAAAAATATTTTAGAGTAGATGAAAATCAATAAACCCGTATCCTAAGTTTTGGGTGCTTGTTACTACTAAGAAAAATACATTAACGGTAAAATTGTATTCAGTCTTATAGGACAGTAGGTACAACTGAAATAATATTTTAAATTTTTAAAAGCATAAAAAATATTTAATAATTTTTGAAGCTGAAAAAATACATTAAAGGTAAAATTACAATCAATCTGCTAATACCTTGGGTATAATTGAAAAAAATATTTTAAGAGGTTAAAAACTCTAAAAATTATTTTAGGATACTATATATTATTTAAAAAATATTTTAAGATATTAAATACGTCCAAAAAAATATTTTAAAATACTATATACCATTTTTTAGAGGGGAAAGTTCAGCCCCATCTTTTTTTAAAACTACACCAAAACGATGTAGTTTTAAGAAAAGCACAGGCAACGGAGGGAAGTCAGGTTCAAACAAACACCTCATTTTATTAATTTGGCAACGCAACTTGGATGGCCAAATCAACCTCCCACGACAAAACACCAGCGGCTGTGAAATTTGCCAAACCAACCCTTACTACATATATTTTCTTTGGTCCATAATGTAAGTCCCTTTTAGAAAAATAGTTAGATCCACAATATAAATTATTTTGAAAGTAATTAATGTTAATTTATCAATTTTGTCCATATAGTTAATATTTAAACATGATTCATTGTATTTTTCTCTTTCCTTCAAAGTCTCATTTAATATGGGTAGAGTCGTAAATTTCTTTGAATTTAAGATAAATTTAACTAGTTAATTATCATTTCTTAATTTCAATAAATTACTTAAAGTGATTTATATTGTAGACTTGCGAAAGTATATATAAGTTCATTTTTCCAACTATGTTGAAGTTACAACTAACAAAATAATATAGATTAAAATGCTGATTAAAATTAGTTAAAAATAATAAATATGTAAGAGATGTAATATTTTCAAATATAATCCAATTTATGAAGAGAGTGAGTGAAAGAAATAATGATCGCGATAAATGAGAGAGGATAAGTGAAAAAAATAAAAGAAAGATTCATATTATCAATTTGGGGTAAAAACGAAAAGAGTATTAAAAATTTTTTTTTGAGAAAAGGAGTGTAACTTATATTAGCTAGGTTCCGCCCAATTCCAATTAAGTATAACTTATATCTAGCATTAGAGGAGTAGCACGTTTGTTTTTTTCCGATGCAAGATGAAATTAAAAACAAGAAGTAAGGGGGAAAAAGCAACAAACGAAACTAATAAGCAGCAGCACGTTAGACAACCGTATGCTTCGTAAATGCACTAATACCAGAATCATTTTCATTTATCCCAATGATAATCTTGAATAAATTTCAAGTTATAACTATTTTTCTTTAATTTGCTTGGAGACAAAACCAAAGAAAAGAAAAAAAAGGAGGGAGGGAAAATCCGAGGAATTGCCCGTTGAAGATTGTGATCCAAGCGCCTTTCAAATCAGGTAAATTAATACTTGAGCCGGATGCCAAAAAACAAAAAAAAAAAATTTCTGTTCTCACCATTCTCCTTTTTACTTTTTCCTTCCCAGCCTTCCCCACCCTTATATCTCAACTTCACGGGTCTCAATGACAAAATAAAAAAAAAAGGGCGGCCGATACCCTCGTACTCAGGTCTCGAAGATAAAAAAAAAAAAAATCATAAAAAACTCTAACAACAAATTTCTCTATAAAAAAGTTCTTTAAGGATTTCTCATTGATATTAATTATGAATGTGAAATTTCCTTCTTATTTTTAGTATTTGATATTTGAATATGATATGATATTAAGTTATATGATTAGGTAAAGGTATTTGTCACTTATCACTCTATGTCTTGTCAAGATAGGTACACGCATTTATCAAAGGGAGTTGTTTTATTTATCATAGATAAGTTTGTCAATCATCACTCCATGATTTGTCAAAATATGCAAATATACTTGTTAAAATAGATAGGCACACTTGTTAAAATAGGCACATAAACTTGATGAAATAGGAACATGCCTATTTTATAAGTTGTCATAGTAGTTATATGAACTTATGAAAATTGTCAGATACATTTATTAAAATAGACACACACACTTGCTAAGTTATAACTTTTCAAAGTAGGCACAAAAACTTGTCAAAGCAGTCATATAAACTTGCCAAAGTAGTCACACAAAATTGTTGAAGTAGGCATATAAACTCATCACAATAGACACTACACTTGCCATTTTATAAGTCATCAAAGTAGGCACATAAACTTGTCAAAGTAAAAACACAAACTTACAAAAATAGGCATATAAACTTATCACAATAGGCACATATACTTCTTGTTTTATAAGTTGTCAAAGTGGGCACATAAACTTGTCACAATAGACACATACACTTGCCATTTATTAAGGGTAGGAAGGTAATTTCATATTCAAATTCAATATTAATGAAGTTCCTAAGAAGTTTTTTGATAGAGAAATCTACTATGGGACTTTTTTGTGATTTTTGTTGTTCTTTAGGACCTGAGTGTGATTTTTCCTTTAATATATCATAAATGACATCATCATCATCATAATATTAAATAATAAATAAATTCAAACTTTTAAAGCAGTGAAAAGATACTTAAATGCCATTTGAATTTTAAAATCTCAATTTAGTTTTGTTAACAATAAAAGTAATGTGATTGACAGAAAGAATATAGCAATTGACAACTCTAATTTTTGGAAAATCATTTATTTAAGATTTTGAAGTTCAAGTAAAATAAGACCCAAAAAGTTTAAAATTAAACTAGAATAAAAAATAAAAAGGAGTTGGGGGGGGAAGGAGACATGAAGAAAATAGTGAAAACAATTATGAAGAGTTGGAAGGAAGGGGCGTGAGCATATGAAAGTACTATTTAGCTTTTTTTGCATGTGGATTTTTGGAAAAGTCAAATAGAAAAAAAATTAAATTGTATATGTGAGTTGTGTTTGGACTGGGGGTGTCAGAAGTGACTTTTTTTCTAACATTAAATTTGTTTGGATTATTATTTAAAAAACCCGTTTAGATAGAAAATGACCGAAAAAGGCATGAATCATATATATATATATTGTGATAATTGAAGTGAAAAATTAAAATTAAAACTTGATAAAATACAAAAAGTTATATTAATTTATTTTTTGGGACATTATTACATGATTAAGCAATAATTTAAATTAGGGACATTCATATTAAATTAATTGTAATCAGGGGCAAAATGGTCAAAGTTTGTAATTATTCATACAAATGATCTCTTAAACATTTGATGCTACCTTGTGCTTAATCTTGTATTATATGTACTTAATAAGAAATTAGAGATTTTAAAGGGTCATAATTAATATTTTGAGAACTCGAGAAAATTACAGAAAAATTTATAGAAAATACAAGTGAGGGGAGAAAAAGGACCAGGGAAATCATAGAAAAGATACCCAAATGTTTCATAAATTACATATAGACAACAAATATTTGAAACATTTACACTTTAGTCCCTTTTTTAAAACTTTTGAAGTTTGCCAATAAATCCCTGGTCAAATTATAATTTAACCAAAACTCCCTCCTCCTCCTCTGAACAGAGCCCAACCCAGGAAAAGTGAAAAACAGAGCTCGTGGCTTCCTTCCAAGTCCTACCACCGAACCACCACCCAAACGATCAGATGACAATTGAAAATCAGACATGCAACAACAGTTTTTCTTGCAGAAGCTCCAACAGTCACCTATCGTCACCACGAGAAGCTTTAGTGTGCGTTTGGAATGGCTTATTTTTGTCCAAAACGGGCTTATAATTCGTGATTCACGGTATACAAGGTAAGTATGTGAGAGGAGTTTTTTCTCGGCTTGCGTAATAAGTGCGTTTTTATTGTGCAAAAAGCTTAAACAAACACGCACTTAAAAGTTGGCTTCTTGTCAAAAGCCACTTTTCTTGCAGAAGTCCAGTTATACAGACGTTTTGTCAAACACCACAGTTTTTACCCATTGTTCTTTTCACACTCCACAGTGCGGTTAGGTCCTCCAAACACTTTGTCAAACATGCTCTGCGATGACGAAGGGACGTTCCTTCTGGTCTTATTCCTGTGAGCACTGTACAGATCCCCACAAGTACCGCCACAGACACAGAGGACATCATTTACATCAATCATTCCAGCCTTTCCGTACAAACAACATATGTGTAATTTTTTCGGCCCAACACAAATATGGCCCAGATCTGTTCTCTCCCGCCTCCCTTTCACCATCGACGTTTTGACCTTATCACACCAACACCTCACCCTAATCAACTTGCCATCAGCTTCCAAATGGGATTCCCCACAGTACACGTGTTCCTCTTTACATGATGTGCACATTATTCGCCAATACTATTTCATTTCTTATTCTACTGTTAACTAATTTTTGCCTCAGCTGCACATTCCTCCTTTGCGAATTTTCACTTTCCTTCTGCATAGAAACTCCTACAACACTCAAATCGACTGCACTCAGAAAAGAGCCCATCACAGAAACTTCTAGTCCAACCGATGGGATTTTTTCCCCCTCCTTTCAGTAAAAGGGAATACCAAAACCAAACAGTCAGACAACTATAAGACCAAATGCTTCTGACTCGACCTTCATGTAATTTGGCATAGATGCTGATATCTCTAAATACATGATTAGATTTGAGATTCTAATTACCAGCAATCAGTTACATTGTATGCACCTTGCAAACACAGTTTCCCCAAAATTTTGACACACAAGTCATTACTTCATAGCTTGCCATTATAATTCCCTTTGCATTAGGCAGTTTGTTTGCCACTCCAAGTTATCTCAACTGTGAATATTGCCATCCCCTTCTGTTAAAGCATTGAAAATCAAATGTAGCACCAAGAAGTAAAGAATACGTAAAGAGCAGTTAGACCTGCATAGTTTGATCTTTAAGTGGGGATCAAAGGCTCATGATATAAGCCATAGTAGTTTCAATCCACCAATATTTTGTTCAGACCAGCTTAGGCTGGATATAGCGGTAATATACCACAGAACCCAATCTTATTGTATGATCTGGTATCTGCTAGTACTCATTCTGGTTTTTAATATAGGACTATTTTGAAAATTGATATTAATCTTAAATATAAGATGAAGTTTTCATATTAGTCAATCTTTTCTTAATTTATCCTATTGATGCTTACCCAATAATAATCAATGAGGAATGAAAATAAGAGAATTGAGGAAGATGATTAGGATGTTTTAGAAAATATACGTCATATTAACTAGATTAACCAACTTCTTTAATATAACCACACTAAGTAATATGTCGAATGTTGGATACCGAGGAGTAACTCTCAAGCCATATGCTTGCCGGTATTATTCACAAAAAAAAAAGGATCAAAGGGTAGCCAGGCTGATTTAAATAATTGGGCAAAGAGACTTTAATGCCGAAATCAGCAAAAGGATTTGAATCGTGGGCGTTCTACATCCGGGCTTTCAGG
Source organism: Inga laurina (assembly GCA_963855925.1). Classification (NCBI taxonomy): domain Eukaryota; kingdom Viridiplantae; phylum Streptophyta; class Magnoliopsida; order Fabales; family Fabaceae; genus Inga; species Inga laurina. The sequence continues at coordinate 59,289,918 of OY979706.1, forward strand.
ACACAAGCCCAATAAGCGCACTTTGATTTTGTGCCATTAGCTTTAGTGTTTGTTTGTGATAGTTTATTTTTAATTTATAAGTATTTATAAATCATGATTTATGATATACAAAGTAAATATGTGAGAGAAGTTTTATCTCAACTTACATAATAAGCACTTATTACCTAAAAATAAGCTTATCTCAAACTCCTCCTAATCAGTTTGGCATTCTGGATCATGTGGTGAAAGAACGCATAATGAAGCATGCAAGGAGACTCTGCAGAAACCAAAGAAAGTAATGATTAAGAGTTGGAAGATAGGAGTGCCGGCATTCCAAAATATTTACCATTCCAAACTATAACCCCACAAAATGGACATCATTAATTAGCATTTTCAGTAACTAGTACGGCCTATTATAGTGTTAGTACCATTTCTCTATATGTTTCTGAGTCTTCAGTATTGCGTCTTAAGTGTCAGTTAGTTAAAGTCAGTCAAAGAGTCAAAGTTAATCACGAGGCTCACAGCTTATGCACTTGGTGTACCTGACTCAGTTACGATTGAATAAAATATTACTTCCTATTAATCTGTTGTACCCTGTTCTTTGGCATGGCCCCCTACCGAGTCTGAAAATTGCATTATATTATCCTATATTATTATCTACTTCATCTCACGCCCTGTACTTTATACTGCATAAACTAAATTTTTCTTGCACCATACCTTTTAGAATATGCAGTATAAACTAAAACAAGAACTTTTTATTAATGTTGAAATTATTAGTTATAATATCATTTTTAAATGCCAAAATGGTGGTTTTGCTCATAAGTCATGTTTCTACCACTTTGAAGGCACGAGCCTAGGAGGTTATGAGTTCAAAACACCACAACTTCTTGTAATATAATACACACACACACACAATATATAAGGCTTCGTCTAACTTTATTCTATCACAGATTACGCTCAATTATACAGGTCCTTTTGCTCTACGCGAGGTTTGCTTTGTGCCAGCTTCCTCAATCAGTATCGTTGAATTCTTCAAAATAATTCTGGGATTGAGCTTCTAGAGATGCTACTGCAAAATCTCTGTAGCCATATACAAGAGTACTTCATCCTTCAGGTTTAATCCACGTTCCTATTGTAGTTGGAACTATATATTCTTACCCATTCCAAATGCGCCAAAACTCAAATATGAGGGGTTGCAGAATGTCCTAATGGTGATTTTTCAAGTTGAATTAAAATGGTGCAGCATTTCCAAATGTGAGGGGTTGGAGATGCCACATTATAGCCTTATTTGATTCTATTCTTTTTTTTTTTTGGTCTCAAATTAGAAACAAGTTTTGAAAATGAAAAACAAAAAAATCAATTTGGAAATTTGTTTTAAAAAATTGTTTTTGAAGTGATGTGGCAATGGCCATTGCCAGTAGTGATATAGTGATGGTCGTCATTGATCGTGCGATATCGATAGTAGATAAATAATAGCCTCAATAAATTTTCTTAAAAAAAACTAAAAAAATATTTTTATATTTTAGTTTTTAGAAAACAACTTCTTGTTTGTTGGTTTTAAAAGCAACTTATTAAAAACAAATTTTTAAACAGGTTTAAAAAAAACAAAATGTCGTTGGTTTTAATATTTTATCACGGATGGATGGGTACCCATGTTTTGAAAACTAGATTGGACAAAACGATTTAGGCTGGAAACCGGCCAACCAGTGGTCCAACTGATTCGGTCCGATAATTGACCTTTATTCAACTGGTTTTTGTGTGGTTTCACCGTTTTTTTTTAAATATTTTATTCAGAATTTTGTATAAATAACCCTGAAATCTTCACCTCCTCACCGGTTTAATCCTGGGTTAGTCATAGTTTAACTCTGATCTGACTCACTGACCCTTGACTTAGCACCCCAATTATTTCAATGGCCGGACCGGATTACATAATCGATGGGTACAGATTCTCCCTGCAGGTTTCAGTCTTTTATAAAGCTTGGATTCATTGGATTATGGGTGAAGTTGGCGATTCGATTTAAGTTTCAGAATATACTATAGTATACTGTTCTGCCTTATAACTTAAAAATCTACAAAATGAGGACCACAAAATAATAAACAAGGGTAAAGACAAAAGGGAAGACCCATATATTAAATGCAGTACACTTTTTAAATGTTAGCCGTGTTTCCTGACTGCCTTTTTCTTCTGAAACCCAACCCTTCATCTTGAGACGGCCGACCAACGGTCCATGCCAACAATGCTAATGATAATATCATGTTTTAAATATAAGACTCAGTTAATTTTCTTTTTGAAGAGAGTAAGAAAGTTAAATACGTATTTAATCATATCATATATTATATATGAATAGTCTACAAGTTAGATAAATTAGTTTAGAGGAAAAAATAAAAATAAAAATACTTTAAAATAATTTAATTAGCTTCCTTAGTCTCTAAAAAAAATCAACAATGTTTTATAGTTAAAATATTTTCGACTAATATGGTGCAGACAAATTCTTGCATACTTCGGCAGCACTGCCTCATATGTGCTCTCACCAATTAATATCGAACAACAGGGCTCTTGGAGTGAGGTATTAATGCAAAGTGAAACGCTCACTTAAAGCTTACGATATATAACATTTCATCTTGTTGTTTTGGAATCAGAGAAACAATATTATTCCAAAATCAATTGCATGGGCAGAATTGGCCTTCTAACAACAGACTAAGTGAGCGTTTTAGCGGTCTTGCCTCTTCAGTCTTCAATAATTTATCTGATAATAATATGAACGTCCCTAACTGCATTAAAATTATGAAGTTGGTGCGTTTTAATTGGGTGGAGCACAGATGAGGTGGTGGTATGGAAGTATACAAGAAATTCTCATCTGGTGCCTATATCACGTGGGTAAAGTGCGTTAGGACAATAAAATGCAATTTGATGCGGGGCGGGTACAGAGAAATGAGACGAGAGCAAGTTGTTTAAATGAGACGAGAGCAGTATCAAAAAAAAAAATGCCAAGGCCCACGGCCCACGGGGCACCACATTAAGCAAACAATGAAAGTTACTTGTCAGAATCCGAAGGGTTAGTTGGAATTGTACCATTCACTTGGGGAAGCTGATTTATTTGAAAATGGGCTGGGACGTTGAAGTAATTGGTTTTTTATGTGTCATTTACGCTCCCGCCAGTCAACTCGGGTGTGATTTTAATTTAAATAAATTATAGTTTTCAGCGTGACAATCATTATATTATTAAATGAGAAATCCGGGGGCCCTAAATATCTTGTCACAATTACGAAGGGCTCTCCTTAATCTTATGGAAGCCCATTTCTCATGACTGAGGATTCTTTACTAGTCAATTCTCTCAACGGACACCACCCGCCATGGATTGCCCATGTTGCGTCACGCAGCTATCCACACGAGAAACACGATTTTAGTTTCTGTCAACGGCGTTCCCTGATTTATTTGCCTGATTTTTTAAAAAACCAAATCATCTTTGTTTTGCCGTTTTCACTGCTCATCATCCTTTCATTCTGGTTTTCTTGGTCTCTTTAAACATCAACTGCACCCTATTCTCCTCCGTCTGTGCCAAAGAAAAAACTGACACTTCTAAAAATAACCCCATAAAATATACAAAAAGGTATAAAAACAACTTACTACCTTCATCCTAAATATAAAATTCTGTTGACTCTTTTGAAGATATTAAAATAATAATAATTAAATTATTTTAAAATATTTGTATTTATCATCTTTTTAAAACTTATTTTGTCTAATTCATACACAATATATGATATGGTTAAATAATTTATTTAACTTCATTAGTTTTTTTTTAAAAAATCAACTAAATCTTATATTTAAAATTGGAGTTTAATATAAAGCAACGCATGCACAGTCACATATTTTATGGTTCTGGTCATGCATGTAGTTATCATGTGTGGATCTGAAAAAAGTGGGGTGTGCTCGGGTGGACATGGGATCCATGATTTTTTCCTTAGGGTGTGTTTGGTTTGAGGGGGGAGGGGATGAGAGGGGGTTAAATTACCTTTTTGGGTTAAAAATATTTAAATTTTAACCGTGAACCCAAAATTTAAAAGAAATGAGATGGTAAATTTAAGATGGGAATTCAAAATTTAAAAAAATGAGAAGGTAAGTTTTAGGTTTCAGTTGGACAAAATTGTAATTCCTCCCCCTCAAAACTAAACACACCCTTAGGACTCGTTTGGTACACAGAATTGATTTTGATGGAAATGGAAATGGATATGGAAATGAAGTTTAAAAGTGTGTTTGGTATGTCATGGAAATGAGACCTAAATTTTGTAAGAAAATACCAAAATATCTTTCTAAAGACATGGGTGAGTGGGTTGCCCGCCGCTATTGTTGCCGGTGATGGGATGGGACAGCGTGAACTAGTTGGGCGTGAAGCTTGAAGGGGTAAAAAGAAGAATCTAGTCTCATGGAAATATAAATCTGAGCTTTTGTGTTAGAGGCCAATTCCATCAATTTTGATGGAATTGATTTCTACATGGAATTGAATTCCATACTCCTAAAAGTATACCAAACATGCTTACATCATGGAATTCATTTCCATTTTCTTGGCTCCAATTCAAGCGTACCAAACGGGGCATTAAGGTTAAGTGGTGCCAATTACTGCTAGAAAACCTCTATCTCGTACTCGTAAAAAGTAAATCCAATCCAATGTTTGTTTGGAACAGTTTATTTTTGGGTAATAGGTGCTTATAAATCGTAATTCATGGTATACGAGATAAGTACGTAAGAGGAGTTTTATCTCAACTTGCGTAATAAAGATTTATTATCCAAAAATAAGTCAAACCAAACACACACCCAATTGGTTTGTCCAAAGTCGCCGTAGCATTAAAGAAAAATTCAATTTGTTTTTTTGGGGCAAAGAGAAGTTCAGTATAATGACTCAAGATCAACGGAGAACGGCCACCCATTGATCATTGAAGCAGACCGGACGGGAGGAGGAAGGGGGGGGGGGGGGAACCAGAAGGCAGAAAACAAAGGAAGTTCGCGAACAAGTATGCAAATTTTCGGCCAGCCACCGTATAGGATACAGTGTTCCGGTATTCCCACCAATTTTAACAGTTTTTCCCTTTAATGTATGATAGATTTTTAAAAAATATATTATAAACAAGATTGGATGGGGTTTTTGATAATTTGTTCGGGACCAAAAAAATAGTCAGAGTACTCGTAATTCTTAGGGGATTAATAAAGGAAAGAGGGCCCAGTGAAGTCACAATAAAGAAACGAATCCGCAGAGTATGATTCGGTGTGAGAGTGAGGGAAGCAGAGGAAGTGGGAGATAGCTGGCAGGGCCCCACATGACGAGACAACTTCCGGTGATACGGTTGTATCCGTTAAAGTTTCGGATTCCTTTTTGGGGCTCTGTTCATGTTTTGGATTATGTGGAGGCACCACCGCACCAGTGACCACACACTCCCCCTACGGCTCCCACTAACACTGAATTAAGTCAAATGCAGGGAAATATCGGAGAACCAAACCAAGGAGTATGTTCAATAATTGAAATTAATACTCGTGTTAATCTATACTCCTTGTGATCCTAATTATAAGATAAAATTAATATTTTTAGAGAAATTAAGAAAATCAATTAAATCACTTTAGAGTATTTATATTTTTAGCATTCTTATATTATGTATCAGTTTATTAGTCATATTAATTAGTTTCAAGAAAAAAAATAAAAATAAAAATATTCTAAAGCGATTTAACCGACTTCCTTAATTTCTTCACAAAAATTAATTTTATTTTATAATTAGGACCGAAGAAAGTACTACTCAATGTCTATTTATAAATAACTTGTACTTTATTTTCACAAACTAAAAAAAATATTAAATGAATTTTCTTTCTAGATTGGCCTTTATTTGTAAAAGAGCGTATATTTCCTCTTACATCCCTTTGTTTCTGTGCATTTCACCTCTCTGCATTTATTAATATAAATAAATAAGGATAAAATTGACAAATCCTATTTATTAAGTTACAAATTATTATATTTTAAACAAAATATTTTAGACACTGGTAATTTATAAATAGTCACTGAGTGGTAGTAAGATTTAAATTGAATTATTTTGGGCATTGCCATGCCACTGCTGCCAAGTCCACCAGCAGATCCTTTTCTCTCAAGCTGCTCAACTTGCTTTGATCATGTTTTTTTAGTTTTTTTTTATTTTTTTTAAAATATTAATTAAATCTTATATTTTTTAAAAAATAGTTTACGTATAATTATGCAGACTAGTCATATTGGAGGATTGTGAAGGCGAATTGAGGGCAGATCTGCTAAAAAAATTTGTATGCACGTGAATAATAAAGTAAAGAGGGAGGCTATGCCCTATAAATGTGAAGGTTTTGAGAGAACAGAGGGTAGGGTGGGAGGAGGGGCCTGACAAGGCAGGTGAGAGCGCTGGCAAATTGGTCACAATCTAAATTTGAATGGAAAGCTCCTTTTGGTTAGGGCCAAGTCCACTCCTTGTTCCCCACTTCATGTGACTTTATTCCCTCCTATTTTTATTTTTAATTACCCTTTCCGTAGCAACTTGTACTCACCATCACTCTCACGTCCTATGTAAAATAAAAACTGTTGCCATCATTACACATAGATTTCAAATATTATAATTATTTTTGCACGTAGAATTATTTTCGTGATTTAAATAATTTAATTTAATTTTTGTATAAATTCTAGTCCATATATTGCTTTTCAATTTTGAAGCCTTTTTTTTTTTTTTTAAAGGTGTGATCTTCATCATTAAAACAGATTGTGCTTTACCAGATTTGTTAGATCTGGCGCTAATACTTTTGGATACGGCTTCCCTTATCCATATTTAGTGACAGATCTAGAAATACAAGGCGACGCACAACTTGGCTTTCAAAAAAGCAATCCAACTCTTGGGCGTGTCAATTATTTATCCGTCTGCTTTTCCATGTTTTCCTGCTTTCGAAGAAGGCATGCCCTCCAATTCAACGCTACGCTGTTTTCTTCCTCCTTCTGAAGAGTGAAGACAGCTAGTTGGGGGTTATTTTAATTTATTGTATTGGGAGATTAATTTAAAAAAATATATTAAGAAAAATTTCAGAAAAAAAATAATTAAAAATGAAAAAAGATAAATTGATGTTGCGAATTTATCAAATCCTAAGTTATAATTGAAATAATAATATGGAATTTTTTATTCTGATCGAATGAATAAATTGCCCTGATTCGATAGTATAAGTTTCAAGGTCAATACAACATCTACATCTATATTAATAACATCAGATTTTATATTAACGACTTTATTTTCATATTTTACAACTTTATATCCCAAAAACCGGAGATAATCTTGAGGTCACAATTTTCAAGATTTAATAATAATAACATTTGTATCTATATTAATAACATCAGATTTTACACTAACGACTTTACTTTTATGTTTTACAACTTCATGTCCCAAAAATCGGGGGTATTTTTGAGGCACAAGTTTTAGGGGTCAATAGATAACATCTGTATCTATATTAACAACATCATATTTTAAATTAATGATTTTATTTTCATATTTTACAACTTCATATCTTAAAAACTAGGGACAATTTCGAGGGTATAAGTTTCAGGGATCAATAACAAGATTTGTATTTATATTAATAACATCAAATTTTACATCAATAATTTTACTTTTATGTTTTATAACTTCATATCCCAGATTCTCATTTCAATTCTAACATGAAATTTTATAAATACGTTGCATCAGTTTATCTTTTCTCATTTTTAATTATATATATCTCAAATTTTCCTGAAATATTATTTCAAAGAAATATGGTACGGAAGGAGGGTCACGTGATATGCGCACGTGGGAGGTTTTACATTTCGGGGACGAGACAGGACGACATATCGTACAGGTTGGGGATGCATGCATTCGGTACCGGTGTTGTACCCAAAAAGAAAGAAAGGATAGATGCATGCATCTTGATGAATTCAGTTTAATTTCTTTTATTCTCTAAATTTAAAACTCCTAAACAGGAACTGATGAAGCGATGGTTTTCAATTATAAATGATTCTTGTGTCCCAGATTATAGACAAAAAAATATGAAATTAATATTTGATAGACAATGTATAGTTTTGGAAAGAAAAGTGAAGAGAAGAGGATAAGAATAACAAAAAGAAGCATGGTTGCTGAGGTGTTTTTAATTGTTGGGAGGAGACGGGACGTTGGGGAAGTTAAATGCATGAAGGGAGTGGAGGGGCCAATAATGAAGCAAATTATGGTGTTTAAACAGGGGACACATTTCTCTCCATGTTATGCAGGAGGAGCCCAGACTTAGGGGTAGTAAGTACTCTACTAGCATTGTGTTTTATTTGAAATAATAATTGAAATATTTAAAAATAATTTTAAATAGTAATTTATGATATATAAAGAAAGTATGTTATAAAAATTTTATCTCAACTTATGAAAATAAGTATTTTAAAGAATACTAAAAATAATCTCAAACTAGTATTTGCTTTCTATATTATCTTCCATTCTTCTACCCCATGATTGCTTTGTCAAGGAAAGCGGCAGAGTGGAGCTGTGGAAGAGGGCAGCATACACGTGGTGAGGCGAGGCGATAAGGCCGTTAGTAGTTGAGCTCACCTTTCCACTTTTAATTGGCCTGACAGCCTGGACTCGCAATCAATACATCACCACCCTTTCTACCTCAAACCTTGTCCTTTTCCTTGCCAGTTCAGCGCCTCCCTGATTCTTTTATTTTTTGAAAATCAAACTAATCTAATTTTGTTTCTTCTTCCTTTTTTCCCCCTTCGTAAAAAGGAAACAAAAATTGGGTGGGGGGTTGCTTCCTCCCCAGTCACACTAAAATGCTCTCCAGGCTGTTTCGGTCAAAAAGTTATAGTACTCCATCTGTTCCCGTACACACGCCCTCAGGTTAGGTTCTCTTAAGAGTATGTTTTTTTTTTTTTATTGAAGAGAGTATGTTTTTTGTTTGTGGTTAAACCAATAAACCCTGACATATGTTTGATGTTATGTCTAATTAATTAAGTGAGTGTTTGGGAAACATTCAAATAATGATTTTACAAGTTAATTTTTATAAGTTGAAATAAAATTTTTCTTACATAATTATTTTATAAATCGTAAAAGCTATTCTTAAAAATCAATTTAAACACATACTTACACATATTTATTTCTTAAATCATAAAAATTATTCTCCAAAAATTAATTCAAACACACATTTTATGTGTTTGGATTAGCTTTTCTAATTTATAAGATAAACATATGAGAGGAGTTTTATCTCGATTTATGAAAAATTATAAATTATAAGCATTTATGAGTAAAAAATAAACTATTCCAAATATACACTAAAACCAATAAAACGGCTTACCTTATTTTGGGCGTTTAACGACCCAGCAGACACGCTTTTTTTTTATTTTTACCCTTTCACTTTTTCTCTGTTTTTTTTTTAAATATCGGAAAATTTTACTTAGGGGTTGGCTGCATATGAGATTTTTTTTTTTTTTGTTTGCAAAAACAAAACGTGAATTGAAAATGAGACGCGCTCATTCGAAAAAAAGAAAATTAAGAAAGCCGGGGAAAGAAGGAAAAGCGTGACTGGGAAGGAAGAGATATTAGGTGTGTTTGTATTGACGATTGGATAAATGACTTATTTTTATTTAGACTTATGAAATTTTAAAATTGAAAAAAAAAGTTAGATTTGGTAAAATGATGAGTATTTGGATTGGCGATTGAATAAATAACTTATGTAAAAATGAATAATGTTTGGTTTGACTTTTGTATAAGTGACTTTTGTATTATTTAAGAGAAAAAATTGTAAAAATTATGAAAAATGAAAAAATGAAGGGATAATTGTGAAAAAAGTCCTCATTGGTAACTTAATTGCCAATGGGATCTAGAAATATATCTACACACGGAGGGATTTTTTCAAAATTTTCTCAAAAATTAACTTTGAAAATTTGGTAATGGTACAATTTTAATAAAATTATATCAAACTCTAATTCAAATTGATACACTCCAAAATTTTTTTCTATTGTACACCTCAAATTTAAATCTTATAAATTATATCAAACTCTAATTTAAATATTAAATTTTAACTTATATTTTCACATAGCTCAAAATCTAACAAAATAAACCGATTAAAACCTCAATAATACCTCCAATAATCCAAATAAATTATTTAAACTAAATTTAATGGATAAAAATATTATATAGAAACTAATTTATGATACGTTTATAAAAAAATTGATTATAAAATTATAAAATAATTAAATAATAAATCTAAACTGATTAAAATTAATTATTAATTATTCTCTATATTTCTACAATTTTATATTAACAAAACTTAAAACTTGCTTAAACTCTTATCTCAAAGTATTCTATAATTAGCAGAAGATTACTATTTAAAAAAAGAGAAAATTATTTAAAATATTTTTCATAAAAGAAGTTTTGTGATTAGAAGTGATTTTGAGTACCTCATTTATCTCCAAAAATATAAAAATACTCCTATTAATATTATTTTATACACACACGCACATAAACTCTAATAAATTTCATTTTGAGGCTTATAACTCTTTCCAACTTATGACTTTTTTTAAACAAACACCTATTTTATATTTTTTACTGTTTAAATCCATTTACGCCATTATTTAAATCCGATTGAGAGCGCCAACTGCGAAACCAACATGCACATTATGAAGAAGGGGCCGGTGTGGGAAGACGGAAACAGCCATCAGCCACTTATTAATAGGCGCCGAGAGCGTGACCGTACGTGTAACTCTCACAGACTCTCATTTGACGCGTGTCGCCGTGACAGCTGCATCCTATGCTAACTGACTTGCCTGGAACAATCCTGAATCCTGGTCCTTCCTCCCTCCCACCGGTTCAACCAGTCATCCTTATCCCCTTCCCATATAAATTCTCTCCTTTCTCTGTTTCAATTTTGACTCCCCTTCTTGCTTAATCCTCATATCTATGATATATAATTATAATCCCATTTTAATGCCCCCTAAACAAATTATTTATTTCATTTTTTGTTTTTTCCTCCTCGTTTCGGTTTTTTAGACAACACAGCCCAGCTAGAGAGCCATTGAGAGCACTGGTCTTCCCTCCCACACTGCTTTCATCTCCATGGCTTCTTTGAAGAAAGACATCGACCGTATTAAAGGCCCATGGAGCCCCGAGGAAGATGAAGCCTTGCAGAGACTCGTTCAGAGTTACGGTCCCAGAAACTGGTCTCTGATCAGCAAGTCCATTCCCGGTCGATCCGGCAAGTCCTGCCGTTTGCGGTGGTGCAACCAGCTCTCTCCCAACGTCGAGCGCCGGCCTTTCACGCCCGAGGAGGACGAAACCATCATCAGAGCACACGCCAGGTTCGGCAACAAGTGGGCCACAATCTCTCGCTTGCTCCACGGTCGCACCGACAACGCCATCAAAAACCACTGGAATTCCACTCTCAAGAGGAAATGCTCCGCCATAATCGATCCTTTCAATCCCGAATCCGACGACCACCAGCATCTTAAAAGATCTGCCAGCGTCGGTGCCGCCCCAACCGTCTCCGGATTGTACTTGAGCCCGAGTAGCCCATCCGGATCCGATTTGAGCGATACGAGTTTGCCCGCTATGTCTCCCACGCGGGTTTGCAGACCCTTTGCTAGGAACGCCGCCCCAATCCCCAGCACCCAACAACCGGAAGATGCCACCTCCGCTCATGATCCACCGACATCACTATGCCTGTCACTGCCTGGATCCGATTCGCACGAGGCCTCCAACCATGGATCGGGACCGAATCTGTCTGTCAGCCTGACCCAGTTACCGCCAAGTCCGCCATCGCCAGCGACTGCCACACCAGCTGCAGGAGCATCAATACAGCAAGTGCGTTTACCAGCTCCTACCAGTCAGAGATGTGATCAGTTTGGGTGGGAGAAACAATTTTTCAGCGCTGAGTTTTTGGCGGTTATGCAAGAGATGATAAAGAAGGAGGTGAGAAATTACATGTCTGGGATAGAGCCGAATGGTGCGTGTATTCAGACGGAAGCCATTAGAAACGCTGTGATGAAGAGCATCGGAATGGGCAGGGTCGAGTAAAGAAGGATGATGCTGCTTCCGGCTCAGCTAACTCAGCATGAATCGGAGTGGAGAGAAACCCAAGTATCCGAATCGGAAACGATCTTTGTTTTTCTTTTACTTTAATTCCCTTTTTTTGTTACACTGAACGAAAAAAAATAAGAATTTCGGTAATGCACAGAAGAACCTAACGAGGTTTCTGAAATCAGAAGAGAACGACATTAATCGAATGGCGCATTTTGTGAATGGAATACCCAGATGAGAAAATGATTTGATGTGAATTTGTCAGGCCATATATGGGTTTCATTTTAAAACTTGTAAAAAATGAAGGAAAATGTTTTTTGTTTCACGGGAGGGAATATTATCATTATCACTTTTTACTAACTAATCGAACCGATGTAATAGGTACAGTGACCTAAAACCAACATGACGAACCTAATGGGAGGGGGCCGGTTCCCTGCTAGGCGCAGCAGGGAGAGATCATCAGATCTGAATTTAAACAGATTTTAGTTTTTTAAAAATAATAATGTTTAAATTATTTGTTAGAACAATAGTAATTAAAAAATAATCTATATTTTAGATTCTATACTTATTAAAATAGTTTTTTTTTTTAAATATAGATTTTTAAAAACTTAAATACGGGGAGGAGCTTTTCAAACCAAGTAAGAATTTTTTTTTTCACTTGGTAGGGAATTCCGGAGGGAGGGAGGAGTTAAGTCTCTTGTATTAGTATCTCAATAAGATTGCCTCCAATTGGAATATACTTGGGTCAAGAAAAAAAATACCCAAAGTGAAAAATAGGCAAACAAAGCCAATATGAAGAGCAGGTTGTTGGACGGACAGAAGCAACGCAACCGTTTTTGTATGTATTCATTGATGATTTGGAAGAAGAATGAGCAGAGTATCTGTTTGAGTCTTTAAGAGGAGATGGGGGGGTCCAATTGGAAAAATCTCTGGCCGTTGGTGGGACCCGCAACTCCTTCCCTGAGTGACTGGTTGATGCCATCATCCAAATGTTAGGCATAAAAATAAAAATTAAAACAAGTAGACAAAAAAGAAAACAAATAAACGTGACCGACATTTATACGCATTGGGAATCCTTATTAATCGATTGTCCAGGGGATAAAAATTCGGTTCATTTAATTTTAATGTCGTGGATAATGCCAATGCCTTTTATATTAGCAAGACATTGCTCTCCTCACGTCTCTCTTGGCTTCAAGTTAAGGTTGAATCATAAACGTATGGGTTAGGTTACAAAATGAGGCTAGAAAAATTGGAGGGGGAAAAGAAAGGTTATACTACTATTTTAGGGGATCTTGTACTAGTAGTTTGATTGTTCAGTCCTACGTACAGAAACATGATTTACAATACTATAGCAATGCACATCCGTCACAAAATGGGAGGAATAAGGATGTCAATTAAAATATGAAACTGAGATCCCAAAAATATTAGGCGTTCAAGTCCAATTTATCGAACTAATGTAAGTGCAACTCAGTGCTGAGCTTCAGGTTTTACTCAAATGTAGAGATTTTGAATTTATTAGGTCAAATTTTAATTTAGTATATCCCCTTCAATGACAATTTTTCCAACATATCTTAATCGATAAAAGTAAACTTCTGGCCCGTGATTTTAATTTCACTTATTTTACTATTCATCCTTAAACTCCTTCTGCTTCGAATCCACTCCCTTCCTTTTTCATCGCTCGGTCAATAAGTTCTTTTATATAATATTTGTTGATTTCTCTAAACACATGCTGAAAATAAAATATTATTTGTTACATCTTTCGTTATTAAAATAGCAACGACATAACGGTAGCAATTTACAAGTCAACATGAAAAAAGAAAAAGACTGACGAATATATGGGTGGGCGCGAGTGCTAAAAAGCATGACAATAAAAATTGGTGATACGCATTACAAAACAATGCCGTATTTGGGCTGTTCCACTTTACAGTTAATAGCACTATATAATATTTTTGGTTTTATAATTCAAAATTGACATCGTCTCCGTTGGGCAAATAAATAACATCATCCAATAGAGATCAATATAAAATATATAAAACGGTACACTATTTATAAGAGAAGAATAATCCAACATACCTCCAATTTATTCGACCTTGCTTTTCGTTTCCCTGAGCTTAAGACCCTCTCAGAAGTTGTGACATACTGTATATCAAAAAAAAAAAAAAAAAAGAAGTTGTGACATACTCTCTTCAAGCTGGATATCTGTAGCCTGGTATCCAATTTATAGGATACCAACTGAACCAACATTGAAGGATCTTGATGCTTGCTTTCTCTCCATACACCCATGGAAACTCTTCCTCTGCGATTGGTTGGATAAAGATGAAATTACATCTAACGAAAATTTTATATTAGAATCTCTAGTTAATGCATGGTAACATTATTTAAGGAAATTGGTTATCTTTCTACTGGTCTTTTACTATCTTGCCCATGGAAGGTATTGTTTGTGTTAGTTAGTTTTCCGTATAGGGAGACTGATCACTGATCTTTCAGGCATCCAAAGATCACAGGGTCCCGTCTTGACAGATGTTGGTGAGATTGATGGTGGGCTTAAATTATCTTTGACTGTCTTTAGTCTTGGTTCATATAAGTTCAAGGGTTCTCTCTGGACTCCAAATGGTGGAAATGAGCGCCAATTAGCTACTGCAGTCTGTGGATAACTGGTTAAGACATCGTGAGGTCAGCCACCCAGATTTCCTGTTTTTAAACCGTCGATGATCTTGGGGTGGCACTAGCATTTTAACTTCGGCCATTTAAGATGTGGTCTTACCATTTCAGTACGAGCTTGGCCCATGCAAGTACACCAAATTGACAGACAGAACATTGAATTGTGTCAGGGTGTAATGGCGTTCCAAATGAGCCTTGTCTGTCAAAAACGAAATCATTTCAAGATATTTGGCTTCCGCGATTGGACCTGAACTCGTATTCCCTAGTCCCATCACCAAACCTATCTTAAACGAAAGAGTTATTATGAAAAACGAGTCTTTATTCAGGATTCTAGTATATCTAACTTTGTGTTTTATAATTAGGCCTCTCCAGGACCAGGGCTTTGCTTTCATACATAAATTGAAACACTCTCTCCAGTCATTATTATAAGGTATCTTGTAGAAAGAACGAGTGGGATGGACCTTATATATTATAAGTCACCAAGGTGTTAATTTCATTTTTGCTTATAATTACTCCCATTTAAAGTTAAGTGTAATTTGTTCTTTTTCACTTTTCAATAAGTGATTTATGATTTTAGATATGGGTAAATTAAGGTATTTTTAAGGGTTAAGGTGCTATAATAACCTTAAACTTTTATAAAAAATATAAAAGTAACCATAAACTATTTTTTAGAGCAAAAGTAATTATAACTTTTAAAATTGGGGCAAAACCGTTAAACCCAATTAACTTCCATATGATATAATGGGAAAAATTAATCTTTTGGTTCTTAAAGTTTTGACTTATTTATAACCCAGTCTCTAAACTTTTGACTAGCTTGCAACTTAGTTCCTAATGCTTATGAGTCATCATATTTGACAAAAAAATGTTAAAATACTATTAAAAATTGTTTAGGTGAATTTTACGTAAATTAAAAAATAAAAAACAACATCCCCGTCATCATCAACTTGCATCCCCCTTAATCTATGTTTCCCAAAAATTCATTGGGCAAAATCCCCAAATAAAGTTAGAAAATATATAATAAAATATGAATTTTTCATCCAAAGTTGAATTCCAAAATTATAAATTGCAGGAAACCCATAAGTTTCAGGGCCATAATCACCACCCATACTCCATATGCCAAACCCACGACTAAACAACTAATAATATTAATATGTGCTACAATTCATTGTTGGTTCCTCCCTCTTACAAATTGGTGATGGATCACCGAATGTGTTTATACAAGTAAAACTCAAAAGAAGTCAGATCTTAATACTGGTGTAAATCTGTTGTTTTGAATGGTGAAATTTTCAGTAAGGTTCGGTCCCATTCCTTGATAGGGGAGAACAAAAATGGGACCGCACATTTTAGTATTGACTCAAGAATGCCGTATTGTGAATATTGTTTGTTTGATCAGACAGACATGTGAGACATGGGATGCGAGTTGGTAGGGGTGAGGATGCTGTTTTTTACTTTAATTTTTAATATATGTAAAATCTACTTAAGCAATTTTTAAATGTATCTTCACATATTTTTGCCTTATAGGATGACTTGGAAATATCAGGGACTGAGTTTCAAGTGTATCAAAACTTCAGAGACTGAGTTATAAATGAGTCAAAACTTTAAAGGTCAAAAGATTAATTTTTCCCATTATAATAGATGGAAATTAGTTGGGTAAAAGGTTTTGCCCAAATTTTGAAGGTTTATGGTTACTTTTACTTCAAAAAATAGTTTATAGTTACTTTTACATTTTTAATAAAAGTTAAAGGTTATTTTAACACCTTAACCTTTTTTGTTTTCATACAAATTTAATGACTTAACCACTTTTTCTTAGTTTTCGTTGAGATAGTTAAAGGTGCTTTGTAATGAAGACTGAAGGCGTATAATTAAATAAGAGTGTTTTTAGACAATGGTATGTAAGTTTAATTAACAATGAATGAAGTATTACTAACTCATACTGGCCACAACAAAATGACAACAATTGCCCAATAAATGAAATGTATTCGTGGGGCTTTTATATCCCAAATGACACTGGGCTGGGCTATTTTCAAAAGGAAAAGACCATGCCATGGCGCAAGAGACAGAAAACTCACCGTGCATGTGAATTGAATTGTAGATGAAAGTCCATGGCTTATATGGAGAGTGATTGAAATGGAGAAGGTGTGAGAGTATGGAGAGTGAGGACTGATCACTCTCCATACTCATCAAACAGGGTTTCCACAATCAAACGATGACAGGGATGTGAGATAAAAAAAAAATCCAAACAGGTAAAGAATTGTATTGTTTGGGGACAAGCTTTATTATTCTCTTTGGGGAAGAGTTCATTGGGCCTAAATCCTTATGTCTCACTTTTGTAGTTCAGGGTCAATGAAGACGCAAGGACCATATAAAGGGAGCATTACTTTACAAGTCACACATACTTTATTCTCTTGAATCAATAAAAATATTAAATAGATAAATTTTTCCATACTTGTCTTTACTTATGAAAGGGTGCACATTTTCTCTCATATCCTTTTATTTCTCCGCATTTTCACCTCTTTGCATTTATTAATATAAGTCAATAGGGATAAAATTGACAAGACATTATTTATTGCTAACAAGTGACTTATTGATGCGCTCCGCAAGTATACGGGTCGTGCCAAATCTTAAAGTGATAAGTAGAGTATCGTCCCACGAAGAATCAATCAATTAATTTTTAGATATTAAAATCTCAATTTCTTTTAAGTTAAACAAATCTAGCTATGAGAAAATTCAAAGGAAATTAATTAACGAAAACTATCAATATCAAACACAACCTAGAGTCACTAATCCCTCACTAGCTCTCCAAATCTAAAATTCATTTACTTAGTTAATCTCAAATATTAATTTTGTTAATCTCGAGTATAAATAGCTATAAGTGCCTGTCGGTCCACTTACAACCCTCTCTTAAGTATAACTGTTATGTCTAACCTGATTACTCAAGAGGCAACATAACTCAAACACACTATTCAACAATTATATGAGGATATTAGGTATATGTCTATCCTAATCGCAAATTAAATTATAATTTAATCCCATATTACTTAATCTCAGAGCTTAATTAAAATTCCCTTCGTCAAGGTAAATTCTAATACTCGAATTCACATCTAATGGTGATCAATTATCAAATGGAAATAATAAAATAAGATTAAGTAACCAAAATTAACATAAATCATAACCAATAAATCATGAAAATAAAATTTAGTTCATTAGTGAGTTCATAATTTCCCTAGATCTAAAAAAAAAACTAGTCACTCATGATTAAAATAAAATCTATAATGAAACAAAAAAAATTCAGATTCAATAAATAAAAAGAATAGAAAATAAGTAGAAGAAGAGCAAATCTTCTTGACTGTTGCACAAAGAAAGATCTTCAAACGTTCTCAACTCCCAGGCGGCTATCCTGATCCCTCCTTCAATGTCCGCCTCTATTTGTTCGCTCTCTCATATATATATATATATATATATATTATATAACATGGTGGGCTGGTGCTGTGCGTCGTTTTTCCCAATGAGTTATCTCAATGTCAACATAAAATAATATATTCTATTGTCTTATCTTTTCAACAAAATCTGCCGTGGGGATATAGGTTTATCCATTGCTTTCTTTTTTTCCTCAAGTGGGGTGCACGTCCATATGTATCTCATTCCAAATCTCTTGCACCTAATGCTTCTGAAGCCTTATGGGATATATAAATATATATTTATATATCTATCCACATCCACAGCATCATTATTTTCCCTTTCATTATCTTCATAGTACGACTCCTTTATAAATATATATACATATATATTTTTCTTCTTCTTCTAATTTTTCCCCTCCTCAATATCATCATATTTCCTACAAAATAAAAATAGGATATGAATAGATTTTATATCAAGATTTTTTTTTATCATCAGCTTAATTAAAAGATAAAAAATATATAGAAGATAATTAAATAGGTATAAAATATTAATAAATTTAATCAATTATGTCTTAAAATCTGTACCTATTTAATTATAAAATATATATTTATTACTTATAAATATGCATTGAGTGGTATTTTTATTGGGAAATAATGGAAAGAACAGCTATGAAGTTTTAGTTTTAGCTAGCAAGTTGCCAAGTTGGTTTATTAGGAACTACTAGAATCTTAATCGGAGGATGTTTTAAAATTTCAGTGTGCGGTCCGATTGCCATAATAATCACTCTAAAACCCGCAAGCTGATCGATTACGAAGAAGGTTGAGAGACACAATTGAAAATAAATGAATCACGGATCGATGAACACATCCAAATAAATTAAATGGCCACTATCATTAAGGAAAGAACGAAGAAGGCGGATATAAAAATTTCAAACAACACCGTTCAAACTTCCAAGCACGCTAAGATTCCAATTTCCATGACTATGATCATTCTGTCCATTTTACGCATTATGGAAAGTTAGGTATTCAAACCAAAGCAGCCATCTATATAAATAAATAACAGAAACTTGTGCCCCTATTAGAAACTCACATAACCGAGACCATCTCATGCTCTCTGCACTTGTCAAATGCATATCTTAATCGTCTTCCTCCTTTCTTTTGCTCTGTGTATTCCTTCTTCTTGTTCATCTGTAGCCACAGATACCCTCCTTCAAGGTTCTTCTCTCTCAGTTGAGAAACCAAACGGTACACTCGTGTCAGCCAATGGTGTCTTCTCCGCTGGCTTCTTTAAAGTGGGCGACAATGCTTTCTGCTTTTCCATATGGTTCACAAAATCCAAACAACCCACTCTTGTCTGGATCGCAAATCGAGATCAACCCGTTAATGGGAAAGCTTCAAGATTAACACTTTCCAACAATGGCAACCTCATTTTGAGCGATGCAGGGGCAACCACCATTTGGACCACAACGACGTCGTCCTCTTCGGAAGTGTATCTCATGCTCAGGGACAACGGCAACCTCGTACTCCGTACTTCGCCAGGCACTGTCTTATGGCAAAGCTTTGACTCCCCAGCCGATACCCTTCTTCCTGGTCAACCACTCACAGAGAAAGCCAGCCTTATTTCATCCAGAAGCACCACCAACTTTTCCTCTGGTTTCTATAAGCTTTACTTCGACAACGACAATGTTCTTCGGCTTCTTTTCAAAGGCCCTAACGTTTCTAGCGTATACTGGCCTGTCACATGGAAACTTCCCGTTGATGAAGGCAGGTCCACCTACAACATAACTAAAATTGCTCTGCTAGATCCCTTTGGCCATTTCACTTCCTCTGATACTTTCCAATTCTATCCATCTGATTATGGTGTTAAACGCTATAGGCGATTTAAGGTGGATTCTGATGGTAACTTGCGTCTCTATAGCTTCAATGAAGAAAATAGCATGTGGGAGGTGACATGGCAAGTCATAGCCGAACCATGTACGGTTCATGGTCTTTGTGGAGCTAACAGTATGTGCACTTATGACCCTTTCTTAGGAAGGACTTGTTATTGCTTACAAGGATTCAAGATCAAGAATCCTAATGACTGGACTCAGGGCTGTGAACCTGAATTTACAACCCCTCGTTGCAATAATTCCGCAGAGTTTGGTTTTGTTCATCTTCCCAGAATGGAATTATTCGGTTATGACTTGGAGGTAATCCGTGTAACAAACTTGACACAATGTGAAAATAGGTGCTTGGAGCTTTGTGATGATTGTAAAGGCGTCCAATTCAAATTCAACGAATTTACTACTTACAATTGCTACATCAAAACAATATTGCTCAACGGACGAGATTCCCCTAATTTCGATGGAGATGCCTATCTCAAATTGCCAAAATCAACTCTGCTTTCCCTTAAAGTTCCTCTGAAACATGTGCCATTGAAGTGCCCAGCCAATCTATCTCAGAGCTTGGATAGAACCTACCAAGATCCCAAAAAGAGCACGTGGTTGAATTTTTTGCTTTGGTTCGCTTGTGGGATTGGATCGCTCGAGATTGCCTGCATTTTCTTTGTATGGTTCTTCTTGTTTAGAAGCAGCAAGGAAAATGATAAAGGAGAGAGACAGCAACTAATTTCTGCTACAGGGTTCCAAAGGTTCACCTATTCAGAGCTCAAAAAGGCGACACGTGGATTCAGCAATGAGGTAGGACGAGGAGCAGGAGGGATCGTGTACAAAGGGACGCTAGATAACAATCGTGTGGCAGCAATCAAGTGCCTTATTAATGAAACTAATCAAGGAGAAGCAGAGTTTCTGGCTGAACTTAGCACGATTGGGATGATGAACCACATGAATTTGATAGACATGTGGGGATACTGCGTGGAGGGGAAGCACAGAATGTTAGTGTACGAGTACATGGAGCATGGATCCTTAGCAGAGAATCTCTGTTCCAATTCACTTGACTGGAACAAAAGGTTTAATATTGCAGTTGGGACAGCCAGAGGTTTAGCTTATTTGCACGAAGAATGCTTGGAATGGGTTCTACATTGCGATGTGAAGCCACAAAACATACTCTTAGACTCAGAGTTCCAACCCAAAGTAGCTGATTTTGGATTGTCTAAGCTGCTCAATAGGGACGACGAGCGTGCCAATTCTGGATTTTCCAGAATAAGAGGGACGAGAGGGTACATGGCTCCAGAATGGGTGTACAATCTGCGAATTACTTCTAAAGTGGATGTATACAGCTATGGAATTGTGGTGTTGGAAATGATAACTGGAAAAAGTCCAATGGGAATCCATAGCCAAGAAAATAGAGGAGGAATAGATCAACGGAGGCTGGTGACGTGGGTGAAGGAGAAGTTGAATGGTGCTTCTGAGGAGATAGCAGATGAGAATATGGAAGGAAATTATGAGGCTGCAAAGTTGGAGTTGTTGGTGAAAGTGGCTTTGCGGTGTGTGGAAGATGACATGGACGCAAGGCCCTCCATGAGCCAAGTAGTGGAGATGCTTCAGTTTCCAGAACATAGATAATTCCAATAATATCCATGTCCACCATAATCTCATCTCCGTCGTGAACTTGTAATTCTTTTTTTCATTCGTTGCCCCGCTGGATCATCGTATGTTTAGCAGTTGTTGCTCACGTTCTTGCGCCAATATATGAAAAGGTGTACGTTAATAATTTGTTGTTTCGTCCAAACATGTTCAAGAAAAGGTGCTAATATCACGTGGTTAGCAGAACTACTGGTTAAACAGAATAAATTTTAACCATTAAAATTTAATCCAACGATGGATATATTAAATGGAAGGAAAATGAAGGGAGAGATTGACACATTCCTCTCCTCATTGTACCTAGAAAGATAATTGTCAAACAAGATTTTGCTATTTTCATTCCCTTAATTAATTAATTAATGCTCAAGGTTACCAAGGGTTTGGGAATAATTTGACAGAATGACAGACGGCAAGCGCTTAAATGGACTTAATTACTAGCTAGTGATGATAAGATTGTCCCTAAATCCATTAAATATGAAAGCAAATTTAACTAACACTACTACAGAATTGAGATATAACCACCCCAAAAGACGTCCCAAATTGAAAATTAGGTGGTTAAAAAGGAAGGCGGTGGTATTTTCGTAATTATATATATGTAGGGGAACCTTTAGGCGTTCCAAATTTTAATTTGGGACGTCTAAAGTGCTTCCTGGCGCGAAATATAAATTTCATAAATTTTTTTAACGCCTAGAGCTGGGTTTAGGCGTCCCAAATGTCATTTGGGATGCCTAAAGTCACCTTTAGGCGTCCCTAATGCCATTTGGGACGCCTAAAGGCGTCCCCCTACCCGCATGTCAGACACTTGTCTGACATGCGGTCTTCTCATCTATCACACCCTCTCCTCACATCCTCTCAACAACAACTTTACTCTTCTTCCTCCTCTCCCCACCCACACCGTCGGCCTCCTCTGTTTTTTTCTTCAACTCCTCCCTCCTCCCTTGTTCAAGCTCTCTCCTCCACTGTCGGCCCTTGTTGAACTCCTCCCTCCTCCCTTCTTCTTCTTCCTCTTTGTTTCTTTGTTTCTTCAACGGCTGCAACCGACCCTGCTGCAACCTCACTTCCTCCACAGTGGGTAGATTTTTGCTCTCTCCTCCACCTTCGTCCTTCCATTGTTGTGCACACCACCGTGGATCTCCAACGTCTTCTACCTCTCCAACATACTAGCTAGTGGGCGCCCCTGATCAGGTTGGTTATTTTCTTCGTTTTTTTTGTAACAGAATGGTATATTTTGTTTTTGAAATATAAATTTACTTGAAATGGTTGAGATTGTGCTTATATATTGCTTATATTGAGATAGTTGAGATTAGCCTGATGTGTTTGTTGCGGTTATATTGCTTAAATTGCTGTATAATAGAAATCCCTGTATGTTGTTCAGTTTTAGGAAAATCTAGCTTTTATAAGCCAATGGAGATAAAGTTAAATTGTCAAATGCCCCAAATTCAGGGTAGGTCATTCTCGTTATCAATAATATTGTTGATTAAAAGAAATTATCAAGTGGGTTAGTCAATTAGAGAATGTTTGGTATTCTCGTTATCAATAATATTGTTCTTTGAAAGAAATTATCAAGTGGGTTAGTCAAGTGGAGAATGTCTGGTATGAGAGATTTGGAGCAAAGGAAAAGGAGAAAAAAAATTTGTGAATTAGATTTAAAAAACCGTAGGGGAAGGGAAGAAAAATTTTTGTGATTTGAATTTAAAAAATTGAAGAATTTTTTAATTGAAATTATATTAACATATTTCTGTTATTAATAATATTTTTTATTTAATAAAATATATTTTTTAATTTAAACTAATTTTATAATAATGTATTTTTGAAGTATTATAAATGTTTAAATTAAAGAAATTCTTGTATTCCAAACGAATTATGAAGAATAATTCAAGCCAAAACATAAAAAGAAAACCATAACCCCAATATTCATTAAATGATTTTTATCTAAATATTTTCAATAAAACAATTTTATTTTTGGAAGAACTCAATTTAAAATTGTTTTGTTAATATGAAACTCGTTTTGTTTTTAATTCTTCCAAACCTCAAAAAAATTCTTTAATTTAATCTTATTGTATTTATTTTATTATACATTAATTTTATATACATATACTTATTAAAAAAATAAGTTACATAGCACTGAAACTCTTTTAAGAGGAGAGATGAGGCTAGGAGGGGGCAATAAAGTTATTAAGCCCATATTTTAAAATCCTAAATTGGGTTGATAACTTAATTAGGCAATCCCATCATATGTCGTTGAGAATTGTACTAAACGTGTGAATGTTATTGGTAATGCCTTAGGTGGTAACAAAATGGATCATAGTTGGATGAATGCTTTGAGAACTAGTGAAGAATATGAGAAAGGGGTGGACGAATTTATTGAATTCGTTAAAAAGAATGCTCCTGCAAGAAATGGGAAGTATTTTTGTCCTTGTGTCAATTGTTTGAATGAGAGTAGACGGGATGTTGATGTCATAAAGGATCACCTACTTTGTGATGGAATAAATCTGCGATACACAAGGTGGATATGGCATGGTGAGGAAGTAACTGATTGTCCGTCACACAAGAAGGAAGCTGTGGATGTCATAGATGAAGATAGAATGGAGAGAATGATTAACGATGTTGAGACAGAATCCTTTGCGTAGTCGCAGGAGTATGACAGCCTGCGGAGTGATGCAGAGACACCATTGTACAGTTGTAGTAAGTACACGCGGCTGACAGGAACATTACATTTGGTTAACTTAAAGGCAACTTGTGGGTGGACCGATAGTAGTTTCACATTGCTACTTGAACTATTGTGTGATATGTTTCCGGAGGATAATGTACTTCCAAATCGTATGTATGAGGCCAAAAAAATCCTGTCTACAATGGGTATGGAGTATAAAAAGATACATGCTTGCCCTAATGACTGCGTACTGTACAGAAATGAGTACGGAGGTCTTAGTGAGTGTCCTAAGTGTAAAACTGCACGATACAAAGTGAAAAAAGATGGTGGTTGTGGTGATGTGACAAGTAAAAGGCAACCTTTAAAGGTTATGTGGTATCTTCCAATAATACCACGTTTTAAACGTTTGTTTGCGAGTGCAACAAAAGCGAAGAAGTTGAGATGGCACTCTGATGAGAGAATATTTGATGGGAAATATCTTCGGCACCCAGCTGACTCTCCACAATGGCAAAAAATAGATGAAATGTTCCCTCAATTTGGCAGCGAGCCGAGAAACCTACGGCTTGGGCTTTGTACAGACGGCATCAATCCGTATAGAACTCTTACTAGCACACATAGTGCGTGGCCGGTTCTCCTTGTAATATACAACTTGTCTCCCTGGCTATGTATGAAACGTAAGTATATGATGCTATCTATGATGATTTCTGGACCAAAACAGCCAGGGAACGATATTGATGTCTATTTGGCGCCTTTGATTGAGGACTTGAAGGAGTTGTGGGAGGAAGGCGTAGATGTGTTTGATGCTTATAAGAAGGAGCCTTTCAAGCTACGTGCAATGATTTTCACAACGATAAACGACTTCCCTGCGTACGGAAACTTGTTAGGGTACAGCGTGAAGGGACACAAAACAAGCCCAATATGTGAAGCAGACACACACTTCCAACAACTAAAGCATGGAAGAAAAACTGTCTACCTTGGCCACAGGAGGTTTCTTCATCGGTTCCACCCGTATCGTAGGCTAAGAAAGCGGTTTAACGGTTTACCGGAGCATGGAATGGCTCCAAAGTCACTAACCGGAGAGGAAGTCTACAGTCGAGTAGAACGTATCCATGTCACTTTTGGTAAGAATCAGAGGGTTGCGGGTGAGAAGAACATATAGAAGAAGAGATCCATTTTCTTTGATTTTCCATATTGGCGTTCGCTTGACGTGAGACACAGTATTGATGTGATGCATGTGGAGAAGAATGTTTGTGATAGCCTTATCAGTACGCTTTTGCACATACCAGGGAAGACTAAGGATGGGATTAATGCGAGATTAGACCTTATCGATATGGGAATAAGAGAACGGTTACATCCACAACTAAGAGATGATGGTAGGAGGGCATACATGGAGCCAGCAGCGCATACACTATCAAAAGCAGAGAAAAGAAGTTTGTGTGGGTGTTTGCATGAAATGAAGGTGCCGCAAGGGTATTCCTCGAATGTGAGAAGATGTGTCTCAATGGACGATTTGAAATTAGTGGGAATGAAGTCCCATGATTATCATGTGTTGATGCAACAACTATTACCGGTAGCTATTAGAGGCATAATGAAAGATGAAGTACGAACCACAGTGACAAGATTGTGCGTTTTCTTCAATGCTATCTGTAACAAAGTCATTGACACTGAAAAGTTGGATGAACTAGAAAATGAGGGTTACATTATTTTGTCACAACTAGAAATGCACTTTCCTCCTTCATTTTTTGATATAATGGTGCATTTGGTAGTTCATTTGGTGAGGGAGGTAAGGCTATGCGGTCCAGTTTACCTGAGGTGGATGTACCCTTTCGAGCGATACCTGAAGATGCTAAAAGGGTATTCTAAAAATCCTTATCGACCAGAAGCCTCAATAGTAGAAAGATATGTAGTTGAGAAGGCTATGGAGTTTTGCAAAGATTATATGTCAGGGAAGAAGGAACAATCTCGGCATGAAGAAGGGAGAAGCAAGGGAACACGAGGACTGAAAGTGAAGAATGTTCCTCGTGAAAAGGTGTTGCAAGCCCACTTGTATATCCTGAATAATATGGAAGAAGTTCAACCTTACATAAATGAACACAGAAACACTTTGAAGAACAAGAATCCAAGGAAGAATGACATGCAGATTGCTATTGAGCAAAACAAGACATTCATGCAGTGGTTCGAGGAAAAGGTTTTGCACGAAATCGGTGTGTCTGAGACAATCGAGTGGCTAGCTTGGGGGCCTTCGTTTCAGGTCATTACTTGGACCGGTTATGATATAAATGGCTATTCTTTCTATACCAAAGAGCAAGATGACAGAAGTACCATGCAAAATAGTGGGGTCATGGTAGAAGCTGAATCTATGCACTTTTCCAGTTCGAGAGACAAAAACCCCATATTAGCGTCTATGGCCTATTATGGAGTTATAGAAGAAATATGGGAGATGACATACAACAAGTTCAAAGTTGCTTTATTAAATGTAAGTGGGTTAGCAATAATGCCGTGGTAATAGATAAACAATTTGGATTTGTCTCAGTCGATCTTCGAAGAGTTGGCTATAGAGACGAGCCCTTCATTTTAGCAAGCCAGGCGAAACAAGTGTTTTATGTCACCGATCCTGCCAGCAAAAACATGTCCATTGTCCTTAAAAGTAAAAAACAGAAGTATGGTGATCCGACCTTCAACCTTGATAACACACCACCTTTCACAACAACTACACCTCGAACAAATGAAGTAGAATTGGTAGATGATGACGAATATGCTGTAAGAAATGACCATGGTGAAGGACTATGGGAAACAATATAGAGTAAGACCTTAATTTATAAACGAGAACTGTGTTTTTTCTGTTTTACTTCTTGCTTAGTATATTTCGTTTTCATTGCAATTTATTTACGTTTCTGATGTCGCTTTTTGTGTGTTAACAGGAATATGGACAACTCTAGTGATGACGAGAGGCGTAGAGATGACGAAAGCTCTAGCAATGACGAAAGGCCTAGAGTTGAACCCCCTGCAAGAAGGAGGGTTAGAGGCTGTACAAAGATGGGAGCATTGGTTGCACGTCATGAACATCAACAGGAGAGGCTGCATATAGACTTTGATGACAATCTGAATCCAGTTGGTCCTGAGGAAGACCACTTCATTAGCTACATAGGACTTTTGGCTCGAAGTAAAGTGCGCATTACCTACGATAATTGGAGATTGGTTCCCCCAAAAATGAAAAACATGATTTGGCAGCAACTTTTGGTATGTAAGTTTTAATGCATTGTAGCTTTGTTCTTATTGTTTGAAATATAATAATCTTATGGTTTACCTTGCAGCAAACATACGATGTCCCAGACACCACGGAGATGTATAGGCACTGGATGGATGAGGTTCGTGTACGTTGGAAAGGTTTCAAGAACAAGCTAACAGCGCATTACATTCGAGGGGCCCTTAGGGGTAAGGATCCATGTGCACAGTATACGTATTTGTCTCCAGAGGACTGGAGGTTGTTTGCGGCATCACGAGCAGATCCTGAGTTTTTGGTAAGATTTCTATCATCATGATATATAAATTGTAATTTTCATATACTTTATATTGTTGATTTATTTTTTGTTGTTTTTCATTCATAGAAATTAAGTGCAGCAAATGCCCAGAGGCAAGCAGAAAATAAATATCAACATTTCATGTCTCGCGGTGGATATCGGAAGCTTGAGCGGCAAATGATGGCAGAAAAGTTAGAGAAAATGAAGGAAGCAGCCGAATCTGATCCTAGCGTTGTTATCGAGCCACCGGCACCTCCTCTACGTCACAAAAAATGGAAAGCAGGGAGGATTAAGGATGGGAAGTACATAAATCCGACTGTTGCTGAGGTTGCTACGAGGATTGTAAGTAGTTATACCATACGTACCTAATTTTTTACATATCGCGAGTGGTTTCGATACATTTACGATAAACTGCATGCTACAGGATGAACTGGACGAGCAGAGTAGCCAAGGTTCATTCAATCCAAGTAAACGGATGGACATCTTGTCAACGGCTATTGGGAAGGCAGATAACCTTGGTCGTGTTCGAGGAGAGACACGGGGAGTTAGTGCCGCGAGGTATTTTGGACGAGAACCACGTTATTCGTCACAAGCTGGACCTAGTAAGGAAGTTGTGGCCAAGATTCGAGAGGAGCTCGAACGAGAGATCGAGGCCAACCTTCGCGACAAGCTCTGACAAGAGTTGTTGCCAGAGCTTCAACTTGAAATGGCAAAGATGTTTGAAGCACAGGGCAAGGGACGAGCATAGAACTCAGGAATCCCCGGCCTTCATTAGCACCGGAGGAAGTTAAAACCCTCTGGCGCAACCACTTGGCGACCCTTCTCCCACTCCAGTGTCGGGAGACCCTTGCACCCTCTATTTGGATGATCCACTGTTGCGTGTTGTTGCTGATGCTCTCGTTCACACTCGTGCTACCACCCACCATAATCAGCAAATTCCGGAGGATTTTCGTAGGGTGAATGTGACGAGTGTTAGAAAGGGGGAAGAAGGTACAGCCATCCCTGTTCCTGATCCAGAGGTTGGCACGTTAGGTCAAGCGATAGGATCTTTCATCCTTTGGCCTCGCAATCTTATTGGTTCAGATGCAACACCTCCAATGGTAGGAAATACCTTACTGTTACTGAAAATCTGTTGGCATCATAATAACAATTTGTTTTTTGATGTTCTAAAAGGATGACGAAGCTGCGAGCAAATGGCCCTACTTAGCACGGCTGCAACAGATCTACAAGGGCGTTAAACAGATTGACTTGAAGATGCCTGCAGGGATTGTGGGCCAAGTGGAGTATCCCTACACGATTGACAATACAGATCTGAAGCAATTTATCAGGTTGGAGGAGATAGATGCAGGCTGGGTGAAATTTGCAGTCCGGTAAGTTTTTTTTCAATTTTCCCACAGAATTCATTTAGTGGTTTTTTGATTTCATACATTCAATAATTCATTCCTTATTTTAATTCTATTATAGCACTTTCCACGCTCTCTGCACAAACATGGAAAGACGTGATTGGTATGGATTCTTATGTCCTGCGAATACGACAGGGGATACCCTTACTGTGGCGCATAGGACTCACTATGTCGGCTATGCAATGGGACAGACCAAACTTCGTTGTTATCTAGCACCCATTGTCCAACGGTTCATATTTACATTTTGTCAATTTAAGAAGTTTAATAAATAATTGTCTTCTCATCTAACTTCATTTTAATGTGTACATGTTGTTAAAGTTACCACTGGAGTTTGTGTGTTATATGTCCCCGCCGCCACGTAGTCTATTGGTTTGATCCCTTGGGTAAAAAGCCAGACAGAGATACAAAATCCGTCTTCGACACGTAAGTTATTCTGTTTGTATTTCATTGATTCTTTACAAAAATCAATAGTTCTAATTTCTGTTCATTTTGATTTTCATGATAGTGCTTGTAAAACATATAGAGTCCTAGGTGGGTCACGCGAGGGTACAGTTGTTAAAAAGCCAAAGTGGTTTTATCCGATAGTAAGTACATTCGATCCTAGCTAATTGTTTCATTGACGGTTCTTTTAGACATACCTTTATGATTTTAACAACCAATTGCATCCCTTTAATTTAAAGTGCCCTCGGCAACCTGGCAACACTGAATGCGGATATTATGTTATACTTTATATGTATAACATAACTCAAAGTGGAATTACTAGCGATTTTGAAAAGGTAATCGCTTCTTCATTCTCAAATTATAATATTTTTGGTGTTCTAATCGAAATGCTAATTAATTCATTTTCTTGAGATTCATTTCATCAAAGCTTACTTTCTAATTTTCAGATTTTTGATAATGAAGATGCCTACCTACGTGAAGACCTTGATTTGATCAGAGATCTTTTGGCTGGACATCTTCTTCAACATATAGAGCAGTAAACTTTTTATTTTATATCAGTTTGTAGTTGTGTGATGACAGCGTTTTGACACTTTCTGGTTGTTTTTTGTTGATATATATATAGTAGTAGGTTGTATGAAATTGTAGTGCTGGATGAAATTGTAGTAGGTTGTATGAAATTGTAGTAGTATGTTATTGTATGTATATATAGTAAAGATTGTAGTGCTGGATGTCCTTACCAGTTTGTAACGGACAGTGTGGTTTATGAATCCATCTTCTTCTATTCTGTTTCTGCAGTTTGAATTCGTTGGGTAATACAGAATGTAACATAAGGGTTAAAAAAAAAACCTAACTTTTAGACGTCCCAAATTAAGAATTGGGAGGTCTAAAGTCCCCCCGGGTGGGACTTTAGGCGTCCCAAATTACAATTTGGGACGTCGTTTGTTTCAAATTACTACGCCCCCAGTATATACGTCCCCCCGTTTTGGGACGTTAAAGGTGCCAAATTTAGGAGGTTAAAGCCCTTTTTTGTAGTAGTGTAATTAATTGTCGTGTGCTGGATCTAAACTTCATCAGTTTAATTTACTAAACATGCATGAATATATATATTGATGGATTTAACTACATAAATTTATAATTGAATTATTGTCAAGATGATGTGCCTCAAGTTCACAACGGAAGAATATAATATTATTAATCATACAACTGAAGGAAAGCTACATGAGCTACGAGAAGGTTACAAAAAGATTAACAATTTACTATTATTGCATGATGACCATTGATGCAATTGAAGGGAAAAAGAGATGGGTGAATATAATTCATTCATTTCCCTAACCAGCAGCAGTAGGTTAGGTGGGTGGTGATTGCTTGGAAATTAAAGAAACAAGTTGGCATTATTTAAGCGATCTAACCATTCAAGTATATGTATATGTCTAATCATATTGGACTCTAATTTGGGGCATCTACATGCACCTCATTGAATCTGATTTTGGAATATTATAAATTCACTTACATTGTTGGATTTTTAAATTACATGATCTTACAGCTGAATCGGAGTCATCGTGATCTTTGATGTATTTTTGTTAACTCTCGTGCAAACCAAGGCATGCAAATGGGTGGGGGTCAAAACCAGTTGTCCTTTTGAGGGAATTAATGTGATTCGGTTGATCCTTGCATAATAAGGCCACGTCATTAGTTGACCCTAGAATTGGAGCATCTACATGAGCCATCTCTTTTGAGTCATTATCCTTCTCGAGCTTTTAATTAATTAATTAATGATTGAGTGTCTGGCTCAACCGCACATCAGAATATATAAATAAAGTGAATTCAAAGTTGATATAATATATATATATATATATATTCAAAACCGAAAGAGAAAAACCAATGTGCATTCAAATAAGAGTTACTATTTGTCTATTTCTCATCAAGATTTATGTACATACTTTATAAATCAACTGGCTACATTTGAACAATTATAAGTATGTTTGGATCAGCTTATATTATTCCTGGGAAATAAGTGCTAGTCAAGACAAAACTCCTTTCATATATTTACCTCGTAACAGCAAATCGCGATTTAAAAACACTTATAAATCAAAAATAAGTTATTCCAAATACAGATATACTATCATAGTATAGTCATGCACTTTGGTCAGAATAAATAAAAACTCTCCCGCGCCCACATGAATGGACGTATAACATTCTTGTTTGTCAATTTAATTTACTTGTTTTAATTTTATCGAATTATTTATATATTTAATAATGTTGTCTGTTATTGCTTTTTTTTTTTTTAAATTTTGTGATTTTATTTATTTTATAATATATTAGAATGGCGTAGATTTTTCACTTCTATTCACACCACATCCTTCTTAATTCTCTTCATTCAAAGTCCGAACTAATAATCACAGGTGATTCTAATGTAATCTATTCTAAATTCATGTGCATTTGGAATTTAAATATTTATATTAAATGAAGCTCATAGTAATTTAATTGTACTGCATCAGTTAACTTTTTTTTTTTTTTGGCCCAGTACTGCATCAATTAACTATCAAGTGAGTAAATAAATAATGTTCACATTGACAGCGGGGCATAATTAAATCATTTAAAAGATATGCAGACAATATTATATATTTTAACGTAAGAAATTTAAAATATTTTTTTCATAATATAAAAGACTAAAAAATGTTTACCAAGTCTCAACTTCTCATCTTATATAGATCTTGATGAAATAATTCCTAACCATTCATTTCATTTCAATTTAATAAAAAAGATAAAGAAAAGGAGCATTCCGTATTGCTTGAGTTTCTTCCTACTATGAATAGAGTATTCCCTCCGATTCAACAGCTAAATGTAGGATGAGCTATATAACTAACTTACATATATTAAAAAAATTGATTATGTTAATTATTTGTAATAGAGGCATGTTGTTCTTAAAATACTCTTAATAATTTGTATTAGAACTTATCTCCATCGACAAAAACCGTCTTTAGCATGTGCATTTAATAGAATTGTTTAAAAAATGTATATAAATTTGTGAGATAAAATGGATTGAGACTTTGCATTTATGATCAAAATAAACCCATCAACTAATTAATGGAGGGGCTGGATCTTTGAAGAGTATAAGAATAAAAGATGAAGAAGAAAGTAATGCACAATACGTTTAAGACATGGTCACTACTTTCCTTTAAGCTTAATTTGCCCTACCTATACCTATTTTATTGGATGCTGATATATCTTGATTTTATCATAATATTTAATATATTATTTAGGGATTTTATCATTAATTTTGGGTTAAATAGCATTGATTGTGATTAAATTGAATTAAAGATGACTGTGTGAAAATAGAGCTTAAAAAAAAAGTTTTGTTATAATCTTGCGATTGCTCTTTAAAATTTGAATTTTGAATGAAGATATTACAAGATATTGATATTATAATGAAGACTCTTGAGTATAGATTCACTCCTAGCACTCAAGCCAAAACAATAATGACTTTTACAAAGTGATAATTTGACTTTATCTTTATGTGTACTCAAGAACAAAGGCAATGCGGTCGATCTCTTATTGTTGTGTGATTTCTAATGTCTGAATGGACTTATGGTGATAGGTATTTATAAGCATGAAGTGGTGCCTCTTCAAGCAGTACATTTTCAATGAAAGTCATAACAATTTGTTAGACTTATGAATCTCATATGTTGATTTAAAAACAAACATATGAAGAGTTATACCTTTATATTATGTAGAATTTTCTTATAAACACAACATAATATTTCACCAAGTGAAGGTTACCATATGTATCTTTAAATACTAAAGAGACATAATTTTGATGACTCTTAGTAGTATAACTCGTTACACAACTCTTCATATAAGCCGTTAAAACATTACTTTGCAAAAAGCACATCCTTTTATTTTAAAATATTCCAACACTAACTTCTACATTTAGAAGTAGATGGAGTATTATTTAGGCTGCATGCTATGTTTAAGCCAGATCCGCCCCTAATTTCTGATTGGGAATTCTCAGCCTCCTTCGTAGATGAAGATTAGGAAGAAGGAAAGCAACAGATTTTGGCAGGCCTATAATGGTTATAATTATGAACAAAAAAATAAAAAGAAAAGCAAAGAAAGAAAGAATCCCAAATTCAGCTAAAAAACAGATGTGGAAGTGTGAATAAGGTGAGTCATGGCATGTTCAGAGTCTTCAGCTTGTAATTTGTAAAGGGGGAGAGAGACGAAGAAAAAGGTTGGAACATGATTTGCAAACAGCCTGGTGCCCAAAGGGTAAGATCTCTCTCTCTGGCTCGCTCAAAGGAATTGCCTTCTTACTAACGCTATAAGACTGAAAGCCACATGACCCAAGATGGCATCTTCTTGGATGACAATCCTTCTCCAGATGATTTGATCCATGCTGTTTGTATTTTTGTTAATTGCACATTCCAGGTTAAGGACCTTGTTCATTTGTTGGATGCTGGCCCTTAATTTTAGTTGCACAGGTTTTGATTTCTTTGGCTGATTTTAGTTAAATGCAATAAGCTAGCAGGTTAAGGCGCATTCAACTTCCGCAAAACCGGACACTAACGCCGCCATTACAAATTTCAGAAATACAATGCATTTACAAAAATGAGGGTCTGTCGTATTCCTTCTGGAAATGTCACTCTCCCAACCTCAACATGGCTGACGCTGACAATGCGGTTCCCAATACTAAGTCATGCAATAGTAAATAGTTTGAACAAAGATGACCCACAACAAATATATGTCGATTCTGAAATACCTTCTTCTATCACAGCAGCATCTCAGCAGTATTATGTACAAACAGGTTCCTGAACTAGTCCTCTTGTTTGTTGGTGCTGTTCTCAATATCCTCTGGGACATGGTAAGTCGAGAGAAAAAAAGAGTTCTGATTTTTCTGCAGAAACCTGCACCGCAACAGAGATTATATTATAGTCAAGCACAAGGCAATGGCCGATCAATTAAGTTCCACACTTCCAATTGAAAAATGTAAAGGCTGAGGTCAGACCCATCAAATCACAAATTTTACAAGCACACATCTCCATATTTCATTTTTTCCCTTTGTCCATCTTTTACCTCAACTTTGAAATTGCAGACAGAACAAATAGCCATGCGTTAAAATGAAACTTCGACGGAAGCAGAAGAGAATATACCTGAGGAAGTCGACCAATTTTGCCTGCAGCTGCATCATTGTCTCCATTTCAATATTAGCATGGAACAATAATTCGGGCAACTTAACTGCAAATCCCGAGCAGTTACATTACTTTCTATCACAAAACAGAAAAATCACAACCAAAATGGAACTGGATAAAAAATTACACTTCATCCCATACAAGTTCGGCGAAACCATGAGAATAAAAAGATAGATCCGATGCTAGTCTGGAAGCCATACCAATGAGCCAAATGACACAGAACACCTAAAGGATAATCTAAATGTATATGTAAGGCTGGGGCAAGGGTCAGCATTTTGATGATGTCAGTTCGGCAAGAGAGCAAAGTAAAACACTATACACAGTGCCCCATGTTTTAACTCTCTAGGTAATGACAAATCACAAACTCACAAGGTGGTTACAGTAAAGTCCCTTCCATATTTACCCACAAAAGAAAAAGAAAAAGCCCTTTCATAGCACAGGTAACAAATTTGTAACTCAAACGTATAAGCCCATGCTCACTGTAAAAGAGCATACCAAAGAGGCGTAACAAATGTTCTGCACCATATACAGTAGAAGGAGTGATATCATCAGGGCAAGCTTCTTGGTACTGCTTACGCTCATTCTTGTACAAGAGCATCACTGGTAATGCCTTATCAAAGTAACAACACAACCCCTTGAAAATTTCTTCATCTGAATCAGCTATCCTATAGTAAACAGATTATGTTAAACAGTAGCAATTAAGCATATTAAGAGACATATATTGACACTAAGCTGAAAATAAATACACAGATTAATCATAATGAAACTTGCCAGTAAAATATGATTATCGCATCACCATGAAAAATAAGTTATCATCAATAAAATCAACACTCTTTTTGAAAGCATTTAACACACAGATAAACTTAACAATTACATCTTATGAGCAAAGGATACTACATGTTGTACCAAAGAGTAAGCGAGACAATTTAGTGTTCATGACAATTAACTCATTGAATATATGGAATGGTTGCAAAATATTGACGCTGATGAAAAATGAGGCTATTTCCTACAAATTCAACATAGATGACTAGAAAAATAAGGGAATATGCAAAATTGGATGATTTCAACAAGTGGCAAAATGCATGAGCCCAACAATGAAGAGGTGGATGTCAAGAATTCCAAAGGAAATGCTATTATATGCTTAAGATGATTTTTTAAAAGTTGGTTCTTCCACATCAATAATTAGGTTTGGGGGGAGGGTGCCCATCCCACTTTGGTGCCCACTAGAAACCTTGGGAAGACTACACTCTAAAAGCTGGCTCTATAAGCTGGATAGCTCGGGGTCCCTATCAGCCCCACATCCAAATCCTATACTTCCAACATGGGGCTCAATTTTCGTACTCTGTAAATGGGTCCTAACATTAACCTTTTTAGTGAATGGAAAGAATTAGTTACTCCTTATTGAAAGTTTGAGCAGTTAAAAGCCAGAAATAAAACTAGAGAGGTGCATTTGCCAAAGAATCAAACTGATAGAAGGATGTTTCCTCCATTTTTAGCCAAAAATAAGACAATTCCTTTTCTTTGGTACACACAAGACAGATTACTCTTGTGACCTTGTACTCAAACCCTCCCTCTCTTGACCTCCTAATCGAGCTTATTGTGGCAAAAGAAAACAATTCCAAGTTATGTAAACTGCCACCTAGCAGTGGTTGAAAGAAGATGAGTTATTTAATTCTGACATAGCATCCATATAAATATTAGGTATAATTCCCTAGATGGCAAAATGTTCAAGTACCATGCTCTTTTTTTTTGGGGGGGGGGGGGGGGGGTTTGGGTAAGGGTTTCGGCGAAAAAAAACTTACAATCCATCTTTCTTCGACCTGTAATCAAGATACTTCTTCACAATGTCATTCACATTTGGACTACGAGGAAGTTTGACAAGCTGCACAAAAGAATATAATAAACTCTTCTCAAAAAAAGTTGGATGGCAGAGTTTCAATATTTTAGGGCCACATAAAACTACAGAATAGTGTTTAGGATACCCAGATTATGCCAGTCAAACATGCAAATGACTACTAGAATAAAATGCAATAAATGAGCACACGATCAAATCTAACGAAATAATGAACACCAAGCATTTATGTCAGAATAATGCAATATAGCTATAAGACGAGGACGTGGAAATAACCATAAATACACAAATTTCTCTTTATGTAACTGTTGGGCCAAAACTTATCCGCATAAAAAAAAACTGAGGAGCCATTAACTTACATTCCCTAGCACAATGAATACCATGATATAAGACAGTTAGATACCATGCTATTTAAAATTCCCAAATTTGGTATAGTAGTTGGGAATAAAAGCAGAATTGATGTCATTGATGATTTATAGAAGTTCATAGAGCTGAAACTTCAAGAGAGTTAGATGTCCTTTGTGTTTTAAACATATAGCTAAATCTAGGCCTTTAGACATCTTGAGTACCACTATATCATCTTGATTGCTTCCTAGAATCCAAATTTCCTTGACGAAAGAAATGGTGTACTGAATGAACCTTAAAAGATCTCAAAGGGTCACCGATGATTAAAACACAAGATGGCTCAAATGTATTATTGAGGCATCTGAACCAAAAGCTAGAGAAGAAAATTACATGTTATATAACTTGCCATAGCAACTGTTTCAAAGAGAGTAATACATGGATTAATAGTTCAAAAAAAAGCTATAAATGGGCACAATATAGCTAGCTACCTTGCCCAGATGGGTAATAAATTCACAATCATCAACTAATTGCTTCTTGAGTGGTGGAGGAATCTGAAGGCTCAAAAACTTGTCAGACGGTGCAGCTGCTTTTTCCTAAGATTTAGCCAAAAAAAATAACTTTAATTACATCCAACAGCAAAATGAAAAATGAGCAAAACTGTCCCCTAACTAAGAAAAGGAGGGAAATTTTAAATATTTCAATGAATATTAGTTTTGATAGAATAAAAAAATATCGTTTGACTAATTCAAATGAGTAAAAATTAACGTACAATTCAAAGGCACTTAAAAAATGCTAGGGTGCACAATGAGTGGTTTATATAAAATTTAAAGCGAGAGAGTACCTTAACAAGAGATTCACTCTTTCGCTTCTTGCCTCTTGCTGCTGCAGTACATTTAAACAAAATATCTTAAACAGAGAGTGAGCACAGGGAGAGACTACAGCAAACTCGATATAAGATATTTGCAAACTGTAAAAATAAGGTCTTACTCTTTTTATTCATTAAAAATATGAGACAAGATTACCTTATTACCATATATCTAGATCACATGAATTCTTGACCAACTGGCTTTCATGGCAACTCTCAAATATATTTTCTTAACGGGTTGAAAAAACCATGTCATGGAAGATGAATTGCCTAATGTAGTTGTACTGGGGGGGAAATTACAGCAGCAAGTGAATGGTCAAACTCTCTCATTAGTTAACTGCCAAATATTATTATGTAGTCCCTAGAAAGGTTAAGAATGAACCAATTATCCTGCATTTTCCTTTTTTCTTGAGAAGGGGGGATGACTGTTAACTGTAAATGCTTTTTCCCCAAAAAATAATCAGCAAGTCTCTAGTGATTGGGTATTGAAATAATTATAGGAAAGAAGTATCTGACCATTCAAACTTTTGGACTTAAGTTGTGATGCACGGGCTGCTTTAGTATTCTTGTCATTGTCATCTTTCTCATGTGCAAGTTTTTTCTGTAAATTTTCCTGAGTGTACTTCATCAAACGATCCAGCCCGACCCATTCATCCCAACTGTAGCAGAAACAAGCACTAAGAAACCAAATGATACCGGAATTCTTAAATTTTAAAGTAAAAAACCTTCTTCCATTGTGGCTGACTAAAAGGACGTCATGTCTACCTTTTCTTCCAACCCTGAAAAAAAAAGGAGAAGGAGAAAGGAAGATAAATAACGTTGATTTGATTAAGAAAGATGCCAGACTGGAGCCAGAAATCCACGAGGAAGGTACAAGAAAGAGATATATCGAAATCAAACAGACTACTTACAAGATAATGAACATAGAAGCTCCATCCATCCTGCCTGTGCTGAATTCGTAACACCTTTGAAACAAGACAAATAACAGTTATGAGTAGTTCAATTCGTAGAATTACCCTCTGTCCTTACAACAAGTATTCACCAGCTGATACGATAGGAACAATCCACGTTACTTCGACATATAGCAGAAGAGAACGTAACA
Organism: Inga laurina; assembly: GCA_963855925.1. Classification (NCBI taxonomy): domain Eukaryota; kingdom Viridiplantae; phylum Streptophyta; class Magnoliopsida; order Fabales; family Fabaceae; genus Inga; species Inga laurina. The sequence goes on from OY979706.1 coordinate 59,328,914, forward strand.
ATTCGAAGCATGGGTTATTAAGGTCAATCAGAAGAGATATGGAGGTCGATAACATAAAAAAGGCAGGAAAAGGAGAAGGAAGGGAATAAGGAAAAAGTGGAAGCGTAGAATACCTTAACTTCATAGATTCGACCATTATGGGAGGCGAGGACTTTCTCACTTTCGGCGTAGGGAGGGGAATCAGACTTGTTGGCAACATCATTATCGGAGTGGGTACTGCTACTGGTGTCTGACTCCGTCGCAGAATGATCGGTAGTTCCCGTAGAAGTATCGGAGCTTCCCATTCAATCTGCGCACCGATTGCGTGTTCTTGTATTTGGGGGTTCGGGACTCTCAAGTTTTGCGACACTTCTTTTGATTTCTTGTTATATAGAAAGCGCCACTGCCATGGATGACGAAATCACAGCAACGAAGGTCGCAGCAACCGATCGTTGAGTTATCCTTCTCGAGTTGGCAGCGAACTTGTGCTTTCACCTTTTGCCAACCTAAAAACAATCTCCTTCCCGAATCGATGTGCCATTAAACGAAGAAATTCCAAGTCATGAAATAAAATGAATTTTAATAAACGAAACGAAACCATCGGACGTCCTTTTTACAAGCGAAAATTCTCCCTTTGTTCTGTACATAAGCATTGTCTAATCTAAACAACTTTTTATAGCTCTTTCATAAGGCGTACTTAAAAAAAAGACATATTTATTATTTTTAATTAATTTTAATCAACCGGACGATAGTTAATTTGTGTGATTTTAATAATTATTACCTATAAAAATAAATGAGGGAGCACATTCAACGTAAAATTAACGGTAAGAATGTGGAAAATTGTTGTTAGAATAAAATAAGAGATAGTACAATACTCTTCCTATTCGGTATTTTTAAAAAAAATCACTATAATTCTATTTTTATAAAATCTCTATAATTTTATCTAGGTGTTCTTTAAAACAAGTGCATTTTTTTAAAATTATTTCCTCTCTGTCTTCCATGTATGCCTCCCTCTCCCTCCCGCTCCCGAACCTTTTTTTCCCCTTCCCTTGTATCCCCTTCCGTAATCCCTTCATTGGGCCCATTCCTAATCTGATTTGAATAAATTCTCGCGAGAAAAATCTAGCTACATTTTTTAATGAAACTTATATACAGTATCATTTTAATTAAGATTAGCATTTCGTTAATGGAACTTAATTCTATTTAATGAAAATTTCTTAACTCTCCATTTTGACAGAATAATAGTATAGTTGTAATATTCACGTTTAAAATAACCAGTGGTTGTAAGAACTATGGGTTTAAAAGGGGAGTAAAATTGTTGGCTAAAAGGGGGGTGGGGACTAAAATTTAAAAGAAACTTTCACGTTCTATTGAATATGTTAAATTTTGGAAGGCTATTGAAAATAGAATGAATGATTGTATAAAAGATTATATTATTAGTCATAAGCCACCTTAGTAGCAGGAAACACTCTCTTCCTATGTAATGTGCTAATTAATGACATGACTCTCGCTTCGAAGAGAAACTTCGCCATTCTCATGATCTCCTGGTTCCTGTGCAGCTTCAGCAGTTGCTGCAAGGAGATCTTGCAGTTGCAGGTATTAAGAAGCCATGCATAGTTGTTACTAGTCCGAGACTTAATATAAGATATATTTACCTAATTTGATTAGATTAAGGAAATTGGTTAAGTTAGAAAACATAACATATATTTTCTAAAACATTCTAATCACCCTCCTTAATTCACTCATTCATTTTCCTCCTTGATTATTGTTGGGGGAGCATCAATAGGGGTAAATTAGAAAAAAATTGGTAAATATAAAAACTATGTCTTATATTTAAAACCAAGATCAACTCTCCAAATATGTCTTATATTAAGAACTGGAGGAGTATTTTGTTTGTTTTATGCATTTTGTTCTGTCATCTTTACCAGATTGTGAAGGATAAATTATCATTCCCAGTTTTGACCAATTACATTCTTCACTCATGCTAAAAAAAAAGTTTAAACTACTTTTAAAAATATTTAGTTTTGAGTTTATAATTGATTTTAATATGTATAGGAGTGTTTAGACATTTTTTTTCAAAAGATCATGATTTTGGCTCTCAATCATTCTGAATAAACAACCAGTAGTTGATAAAAAGAGATCTGTTCTGCTTCGCTACTGTGTAGTGGTGAAGCTCCCTAATACGCAATGCATTACAAGATTAGCAAAAAATATGATGGCCTTAAAATTCGACTAATACAGCAAGAAAACCTCGATCGGTAGCTAATGAAGCAGAAAAGAACAGACAATGAAGAAAACACGGGACAGTGGCGAAGAATATTAAGAAGGAGCCCGCACGAATTGAAGGCTCAGTGTCCTACACCCGGGCTAGGACCCGACATCGTGGTGGCGGCGTCTCTGAGATTCCGAGAATCGGTGGAGGAGTGGCCCACCCCTCTTGGGCTTGGTCCTCCGGTCTTCATCCCTCTCGCATGGAATCCCTCCAACGTACTATGTTCAACAGGGTAAGGACGACCTTGTGCGATGACGAGGAAGTAACTTGCCAGAAGAAGCCAGAGACACAGAAGCCTGAGGGACTTGAGATTTTCAGCCATTGAAGCGCTCTAATTATATTAGCTCTCACGGCAATGCTATGTAGATGGGAAGGAGCTTGTGAAATGTGAGTTAATTTGGTTGTGGATTGGAGCGGAGGTTGGACATGCGCTTCTCTTATATAGAGTGGGGGATGGGGGTGGAGTTCAAATACGAGGTTGTCAAGTCAAAAAAGGAAACGAAGCAGGAATCAAGAGACTGACATATGACTCCGAAAGGAATGGAAAAGTAAGGAGATGTTTGGTTTTGAGAAGAGCATTAGCGCCGATTTGGAACTCCGACCACGTGGGAATGGAAAGAGGGTGAGAGTGAAGGGCGGTGGGAGTTTGGTGAAGGCAGGATCTACGCAATTTGGAGGCTTTGCGTATATTCAACAGCCATGGTCTGCTACTACCCACAAATTTCACTTTCACCTCTGCACTAGATTCCCTCCTCATGCCAAGTGTCTCTCCCACATGAAGAAGAGGATGCGTTTTTATTATAATCAAATAAGGTTGACTAATTTCAGCATCAATATATCAATATTAAAATAACAAAGGCCCCTTGCTCCACTGCCAATGGACCTCTCTGCTCTTCTTCACATCCTCCTATGTTTCAACCTAGTGGCTGTTACTTTTCTCTACTCTCGATGCTAACATGTTTACGCCGAGAACCACGGCGGTCCGGTGATGGATTCATTCCCGCGGTTCCGTTTTTCAGGAACCTTCTCATCGGAATGGATCCCTCAACGGCAACAGCCTCATCAGAGAATATGCATGAAAATTTCTCAGCTTCCGTTCATTTATTTTCAAAACAATGCGTCCCCCTAAAAACATCGTTCATGCTTGATATGAGATGCACTTGTGCAGTATAAATTAATTCAGATCTTCATCTCAATAAAAACTGTAATTTTTTGAGGCAGCGGAAAAACTTCTTCATCCTTCAGAGGCTTTAACATTTCATCAAGTACCTGTGTTTTTAGCTCTCTAATAGGTATTACCGTTGGCTAATAAAATTCGTCGCATTAAACAATTTCCGCCAAAGGGAAAGTTCGCATGTGAATTTATCTTTCCTAAAAATAGTAGTGTTAATTAAGTTTATGTCAAACAACCTAAATTTAGCCTGGATAAAAATGGTATAATTCTGCCATAAATCCAAATAATAAGTCATAATTCATGAATTTATCTTTCCAAATCATTTTGCACCAGCTTTCATTGTCATGTCCCCATAATTGTTTTCGAAAAAAGGATATTGACGGAAAACCAAATAAAAGAAGAAAAGGGCAGAAAATGGGGGAAAATGAAAACAGAGAAACAAACACGGTATTCGTCCGAAACAGACAATTCCTGCTGGCAGGTTCCATGACCAGAGTGTTTCAGTGTATCAAACGAGGAATAAGGAATAACAGTTTGCCTAGTGCCACAATTATGGAATGCCTATCTCATTTGAGCATTCTGAGAATTCGGTGGTGCCAGAGCATAGGCTTTGGCTTCTTGAATAAAGAAGTCACTGCTTGTTAAATTTCTTAACCATACCATGTAAATCAAGCGATTAAAACTTAATTCAATCTTTCGATTTATCAATATTATAATACATCTCATTCAACAATTCCTTCTGAAATCACCCACAATCATATCATAATTGTTAAAATTACAGATCTTGAAATTCAAATCCAAAATCTACACCATAATAGCTTTAAAATCAAAATCTCACGGGCAGAAGATTATAACAATAAGAGGAATCATATGCAAAATTTCATCTGCTTCTATTATTAAAGTTCATTTTCTCATAATAGCGGATGGAGAGGAGTGACAGGGAGAGATGAACCTCGTCTTTCCCTAACCGTGGGGATGGTTTGGAGCGAATCATCGGCGGGAACGCAGGCCAAGACGACGACGTGGAGGAGGAGGAGGCGGCCGACGTGGATGCAGAAGAGGACTGGGGCTTGGAGAGAGGCCAGAGGTAGAGCGCGTGGAGACGACGGAAGCCGCCGAGCGCAAGTACGACGGATCGCAGCTGCTGCTCACCACAGCCGGTGTTAGCCCACTGCTTGGTACAGATCAACTCCCAAAGCCTCTCATCCTGCGCCGTCTTGTGCCACTGCTTGCTCACGCAAGCCGCCATCGCCAGCGTCCTCGCGTCCACGTGCTTCAGAACCTCGAACAGCAGATTATCGTCGAAATAGACAGAGCCTCTAGGTTTCCCTGAAGCCCAATCGTCACCCCGCTCATCAACATCCACCAGCTTCAGCTTTTTCATCTTCTCATCGTTGCCAGCATGTGACCGCTTCATCTCTAAGCCTGGATGAATTTAACAAAAAAGAAAACAAGAAATTCCTCCCCCAATCCTGCAACAGAAATTAAAAAATCTATAGGCAGCTTAAGCTGTGATGGCACGAGATGATATACAAATACAGGGTAATTGTGAGAAGTAATGGAGTAGTGAAGGGTGAAATAAATAAAGTTGCAGGAAGGGGGAAGGAAGGTGATAATGGGATTAGAGGGAATTGGAGAGGAAAGATAATGGGGGGCACGAGACAAGCAAGGGTCAAGATTAGGAGGTGCACCTGCTCTCGATGGTTTTTCGAAGACGACATTATGAGAAACGAATGCGCTTTGATTCTTTTCTGTGATTGACGATTTTGTCCTGGCCCTTTTCTTTTCTTGTCTTCACCTTCCCCTTCATTAATCATGTCATTTAAAATATCATCTCCTTTTTACCCTCTTTCCCTTTATCTTCCGCCATTGTCACATCCTTCGTCTTCCTGCGTTTTTAGCTTCTTCTTCTTCTTCTTTTTTAAAAAAAATGTCGGCACCTTTCTTACCAGTTCTTGTTAGCTACTACATCAAAAATGTTTGCTCCATCTTCAGTATCCCAACAAGAAAGAGTCTCCTTGCCACCTCGGGAATCACTCCACTTAATGTATTCGTTATGTAAGAAACACCCATTTTACACCGTGTTTTACTCATTAGACCTAACACTAATGTCCTCTTGAACTTTCATTTTCAAGGATTGAAAATTTTTTAGTCGCAAAAAATGAAAAAAAAAAAAAAAACTTTACTATAAACATTTGATTAAGCATGATTCCTATAGATTATATTCTTTGAACCAATTTTCTTTGTTTTTTTAAAGGAACAGAGAAAGCTTGGACCCTCAATATCACAATATATTCTTTTTCTTTTTAAATAACAGAGCGACTCCGGCCAGTTTCAAGATTTATGATTGTCCCTACCAGATATCTCATCTAAGACTCAAACTAGATATTAAAGGAACCTAACGAAATGTTTGTGTTTGTTTTGGCGATGGGATAAGTAACTTATTTTTACTTAAACTTATGGAATCTTAAGATTAGAAAAAAGTTAGATTGGTAAAATGATGAGTGTTTGGATTAGCGATTGGATAAGTAACTTAAAGTAACTTATGTAAAAGTTAGAATGTTTGGTTTGACTTTTGCATAAGTAACTTTTATATTAATTAAGAGAAAAAAATTAAAAAAATTATGAAAAATGAAAAAATGAAGGGATAATTGTGAAAAAAGTTCTCATTCACAACTTAATTGCCAATGAGACCTGGGAAGATATCTACACACGGAGAGATTTTTTCACAATTTTCTCAAAAATTAACTTTGAAAATTTGGTAATGGTACAATTTTAATAAAATTATATCAAACTCTAATTTAAATTGGTACATTCCAAAAGTCTTTTCTACTGTGCACCTCAAGCTTAAATCTTATAAATTATATCAAACTCTAATTTAAATATTAAATACTAACTCATATTTTCATATAGCTCAAAATCTAACAAAATAAACCGATTAAAATCTCAATAATACCTCCAATAATCCAAAAAATTATTTAAACTAAATTTAATGGGTAAAAACACCATATAGAAACTAATTTATGACATGTTTATAAAAATAAATTGATTATAAAATCATAAAAAAACTTAATAATCAATTTAAACTGATTAAAATTAATTATTAATTATTCTCTACATTTCTACAGTCATATATTGACAAAACTCAAAATTTGCCTAGACTCTTATCCCAAAGTATTTTCTAATTAGCAGAAGATTACTATCTAAAGAAAGAGAAAATTATTTAGAACATTTTTTATAAAAGAAGCTTTGTGATTAGAAGTGATTTTAAGTATCTCATTTATCCCAAAAATATGAAAATACTCCTCCAAACAGAAGTCATCACTCCCATAAGCTTCAATTCAAAGCTTATTTTCATCGGGACTTTTTCTAACTTTTTTCTGCTGATCTATCGCCAAAACAAACATCAACAAAATGCAAAATCACTGTATAATGCCGATTGAGTGTGTCAATCGGCCGATTGGGTGTTTCAACGGTGAAACAAACACACCCTATATCAACTCTATATTGTTATGGTACTATTACCTCCAATCATAAATATAAGATTTACTTAATTTTTTTGGAGATATTAAGAAAGCTAATTAAATTATTTAGTGTATTTGTGTTTATCCTTCTTTTTCAAAATTATTCTACCTAATTTATAAATTAATATATATAATCTAATGATATGCAACATATGATATGATTAATTAACTTATTTAACTTTCTTAATTTTTTTAAAAAAGTTAACCTAATGTTGTACTCCCTCCGGTCCTATTTATAAACAATTTTCTCTCTCATAGAGCTAATCTTTTTTATAAGCAATTTTCACTTTTTATCTAAAAAAAATAAGCTTCTTTTTTTTTATTTCACCTTTATTAAATACACATCCTCTTTCATATCTTATACTTATTATTTCTCATATTTTTTATCTATAATCTCTCTTACGTTCTTTTCATAAAAGAGTATATATGAAAAAAGATATGATATTTTTTACACACTAATAATTTTTAACTATCGGTTTACTCTGCACAATCAATAAAAAAATTATTTATAAAAATAACCGAAGAAGAACAGTACTGTTTAAAAAGAAAGTAGTGTTGTTTTATAGCCAGGCATAAGGCATAGAATGGGTAAAGCGCATTAAGTAGGAGCGCATCTTTCGATTCAGATTCCACGCGAGAGTTGTCCACTCCACACTGGACACGCATCTAATCGGACAGCCTTCCACTTCTTCTCCTTCTGCTCGTGGACGTCTCTCTCCATTCTCATGCTTCTTCTGTCTTGTGCCTTTTTATGTCACCACCACTCCTTCCCCACAAATCATAGTTAAGTAACGCATCAACTGTTAATTACATTCATCACCAAATTTAAACGATACATATTCTTCAAACAATTTAATTTGCCCCAAAAACAGAATAACTTACATTAATTCATTGCTTTTATGAGCATTCATTACATGCATTTTTTGGTTAAGAAATTGTTATTAGTTTAGTATTTTTGATACCATGTTTACTTTTTATGTTTCTTGAAGATATTTTATAGTTTAGTTAAAAAAATCTATACAAGTTGACTCGGATATCCAAAAGTAAACACAGTGTGTATTCTGGCAATATTTCATTTTAGAAATGATAATTCATCTCATTGATTAATAATTAATCACGGGCAATGAATTCGTAAGTGGTCAAAAAAGAATTTTTAAATGGTTCTGTAGGGTGTCGGTATTGCATTGTAGACTTGTAAATTAAAGAATTAGTATAACAAGTCTCAACGGATGACAACCAGGCCTATTAGCTCAGTTGGTTAGAGCGTCGTGCTAATAACGCGAAGGTCGCAGGTTCGAAACCTGCATGGGCCATTTTCATCATTCATTTGGAAAAAAATTTTATTCACTCCTTCTGCGTTGGCGTAGTTTTGCTTTGGGCTCGTCTTTTAACGGCCCATTTATTCTTCACGTGGTCTTGTCCGTTTTTAACTGAACTAAAATATCTTTATCAAGAAAATAAAACTAAATAACTCAACAAAATTTAAAATAAAGAATTTAGCAATCATATTTCGTTATGCCTGTTTAGAAAATTCTCCACAGACAACATAATTTGGATCTGAAACAGTAAAATAAATTAAGAAAATGGAATGAGTGTTTCACAAATTAATGGATGTCGTGTTCAAGACACTGCGCATGATCTATTCAATTATTCGAATACTATTGAATAATTCCTGAGAATTATTGAAATAATGAAATTTAAATATTTTTATGTCGGAAAGTCTCGTATATCCTGGATACCAATCTTTTTCTTGTCTAATTTGTTTTGGAAATCATTATCAAGTTTGTTGCGTTATTAATTATAAACATATAGACTGCGCAAGCACGAGTACAGAATTATATTTCCGGGGAACTAATCATTTGCTCACTGACAATGAAGAAATCAATAATCAAAGAGACAGAGCCAACGTGCAAAATTCGGAAAACATACACATCCTATTACTGATTTACGCATCAGTCAGTGATGTCATCCTTGAAAGCAAACAGTAAAAATTTTAAAAAATCACGGCTAGGCCCAAGAAGCCGTTCATTTTGTCGTCACTCACAGAGCAAATATTGCCTCCAGTCCTTGACGTAAGATTCTGTTATGAGATGTTACATTAAGGACGAGAAGTAGCATTTGGCAATGTAAACACGGAAACAAATAGTTTGTACGTAGGAAGCAAGACAAGAGCAAAGCTAAGGGGAATTAAGAAACCATTTGATGGCCGATTCCGCCTCGACTTGGACCAGAGTGAGCTTGAACCGTCCTGAAGTGGGTCGTGGGTCTGGAGCCATGGGCTTGCCCCGACAAGCAGCTTAGCAACAACAGCATCATCACAGTGCTCAACAAGTTCATCACTCTTCTCTTCAACATCACTACTTCGCAGGCTATTGTAATGTCTGCTTAATAATGATACTAAGACAAGGGTTTAGGGCCAAAGCCGTGCTCTCAGGCAATGTCGTCTTAATTTCTTCCCTGCTCTTGGACAAAACCATATATATATATATATATATATTGCAGAGCAAGAGAAGCTGTGCTGTTGACTTGTTTGAGTTTTTCAGGTCTCGTGGGAGATATATGGGGAAAAGACAAATTAAGAGGTACTGATTCGCCGCTTGGATTAGGTATGACTTGAGGGTTTTCCTGATTTTTTATTGTCGATGCCAACCACGATGATAAACAATCTCTTCCTCTTGCTTTTGTTTGATTATAATTCCAATACGTATTCTCAGTTCAACATTACAATATTATTATCGAGTATCCAAAAACCTCTTCTAATCCACATTTCCTCATGCTTTCACGCATCAAATTAAGGTATGTGGTCTGAAATGAAACACGACAGGAAATATATGTCATTGTTTAAGCAGTGGGAAAACGCCAAGATCGCTTACCCCACCAAACCATTGATCTCCCAGAAAGGTTGAGTTCGTTTTAATATTCTTGTAACGTGATCATGCCACACTGCCATTTATTGATATATATTATCATGTGATCAGAATGAAATTTGATTTTCAATTTTAGATAAAACTTATCTATCTATCACATTAAAATATAAAGATGGAAAGATTAATTTTTTTAGACGATAAATATATTTTTTAACAAATCTAATATATGAGAATGTTATGTGTTTGAGAATTCCATATTGGAATAAATAATAATCAATAATGTTAATGCGAACCGTGTAACACAAAGAAAATCGTTGACAAAATGTGGTTTCAAATTATGTTAATTTAGGGTGCAAAACTACCGCTTTGTGTTCAGTTGACCACATCACAAGGACACCAATTGACCACATCAAGCATTGATATTATAAGAGCAAGTAACATTGGAATGATACATGACATTGGGTCACGTGAATTTATTTCCAGGTAATCCGAGTACCATGTGACCCTGAGCCTTGGAAATTTGAATTAAACAAATATATTTATCGCGGGATTAATCATATATAAAAATGATACTTGGATTAAATTTTTAACACATCCATATATAAATTTGGCTCTTTTAAATTCCTTGCGTAACGATCTCAACTCTCATCTTACAGGAAGATTCTGCGAATCTAATTATATATAAAGTAATCCCGATTTCAATTACTCATAAGGTATAATTATAACTAGTTTCAAATTGTGAAACTTCAATTATAGGCGCCTATACGACAAAGGCCATATACGGGTCGATGAACTATCAAAATTTGCCTGCACGACTTCTTTACACAAATACCCGGCCACTTCAATGAACGATCATTTTCAGATTGTCTTGTGCCGATCAATTTTTCTGAATGCATGGACATATTATGTACAGGCCAATTTTTTTACCAATCAACCAAACGCGTACCCCTTTCCATGTAATACAAAATTGATTTTTGACAGTATGAAACAAACGGTTCTGTTGCTCCTTGAGCTCCTTTCTTTAGATACAACTCTTATATGTGTACAATGTCAAAGTGAAACCATCAGTATAATTTCTCCGTTGTCTGGAGTAAAAAGTTAGAAGTGGCATCTGATTTTTTGTTGGATCCCCCGAGCTTGGAGGGATTGCCATTACTACATAGTGTGGATTCAACTCCTATGGGAGTATTGCATTGTGCATATGTCGCCGGGCTGAAGACTGAAGACTACTAAGAGGACAAATAATAATAACTCACTTGAGGGTCTGTTTGGTGTGAGGGATTTGGAAAGGAAGGGAAGGGAGGGAAAATTTTTATGAGTTGAATTTTAAAAGATTGAAGAAGTGAGGTAATAAAATTTTAATAAAGAGAATATATAAGATAAAATAGTAAGAAAAATTAATTTAAAATTTTTAACCCCACTTCTTTATTTTTTTTAAATTCAACTCAAAAACATTTTCCCTCCGTCCACTTTCCCTCCCCTCCCCTTAGACCAAACAAGCCCTTCAAAGTAGCAATCAAACGTGTTTTATTAAATGATAAATGAAACATCTCAATAATAGATCAATGGGTGCTGGATTTCTTGCGTTTGATGGTGTACATGTTAAGTACGGTGTACTGCAGTATATGCTGATAAATTATTTCTGGAATATTAGGTTGCAGAAGAGTGCAAAAGGAATACTGAGATTCCATTATTGCAAACCCAAAGTACTGGAATTTGGGACTTACCCAAGATAATAAGTAGTAAATTCAATTTTTTGATGGATCATTTAACAAAGACGAAAGCATTGCCAAATTTGGTATAATCGATGAATGAAGTTATCAGAGTAGTATGGAAGAAGATTGCCACATTTTCATCTCTGAGATCAGATGCAATGGCACATTGAATGCTGTACGTTATTTACATACAGATAGTATATTCTTCATTACTATTCCAATAAGACCTTTACTCCTTTGGTCATAAGAGAGTACAATCTATCACAGACCTTTACCGTCACAAGCAACAGGTGTAAACAGAATCCAGAAGTAGCAGACCCATTATAACTCAAAAGATTGAGAGAAATAAAATGCCTTCATTAAATCACACCATCTAACACTAAATGAGTAAGAATTTAACCGAAAAGGCCCTCAACTAATTATTAGTCAAACTAAATGGAAACTTAATATACACATCAGTGATATGTGCCTGAATGTTACTCAGACAATGGACAACGCATTGGTAAGTGGTAGCTAAAATGCTGAGCAGAACATTAATCTACACAATCGTGAGTCACAATTGCTGGCAGTATCAGAAGGCAGATAGAAACAAGTGCAGGCATGCTTAAACCCCAAACGCAGTAAATGAATGAAGTATGCAAATGTTTGTCTAAGGTTCCAGCACGTGGCATAGATAAACTAAGAAGTTGCAGCTATATGACTATACATCTTTTAGAGTAAAAGAAACTTATCCATATAAGTCAGCCTACCTTTAGGTGGTGAAAATAAACAGGAAAGAGATATTCTCAGGCGGAACTTTGTTAGGGTGACATATAAAAATTAGTATAGTTGAGCATTTAAAGGATATGGTTACAATTATGAAATCACCCATCAACTTTTAAGTGCCTGCATAACACTATAAACCCCATTCTTGATAGGCAGCCAGTGCAGACTCAAGATCCCCTTAAGCTCAAGAACAGCATAATGTATAAAACTAAACAATCAGTAGCAATTTGTTTTTTTTTAAAAAAAACAATTCACATCTTGGAGCATGCACCGTTCTACAGAAACAGATCAAATTGTCAGAGTATTGCATAAGCACAAGGCTCAATATGTGAATCCGAGTTCATGACCTATAGATTGAGTGTGATCTGAAGTTATAGGCTACAATATGAGTAGCATCTTGGATGTACAAAAAGCTATTGAGAAGGAAATTTATTGTCTCTGGCATAAATTGTTCTTACTCTAGATATCTAGCACAAAAAGCTTTTGAAATTAAAAATTAGGAAAGACTCACTGGAAAGAAGAAAAGAAAATGCAATAAACATTTGCGATATCATTGATCATTACAACACTGCTGCAATAAGGATATGTTAGATCCGCTAAATTGACTTTTTAGATTATTTTAGGGTAAATATAGAAACGACCGATGAAAAAGTTTAAGATGGAAAATTTATTTATAAACATACCACAAATCACTTCTTTTAGATCATTTTTTTTTAATCGATCTACATATTGGTGTTAAAAAGGTTTTTTGTCCAGGCGTAAATATGTATAACCCCAAACCAAAGGCAACTCCAATTTTCATAGAAATGTTGTGTACAAGCAAAACATGGGTCAAATTGCTGATAAGGTACAGCTTAAAGATTCATGTGCATGGCTATGACGGAATATAAAAGGTTCTCCCGAGAATGAAGAATACTGAAAAACAAAAACTCAAACATTATCATCACGCTGAGAAAATGCACCCTCTAATAGTGTGAACAGTATCGACTGTTCAGTCTCTATCCATACAGATATTTTGAACACACAAGATCAAATATACCCTTTATAAAGAAGTAAACAACATTGCCCAAGTAATTAACCGTTGTGGTAAATAAAATAAACCTTGCACATGTAGTTTCCACAACTGGCAGGCATAATAACCAGGCAAGCTTTCAACAAGCACAACATCACAGCGTGCTAATACATGCAGTGATTTGTAAAACATAATTGGATGCAATGCAGCAAGAATCTTTAACACAAAACACACACAAGACCAATAGAAGCAAGCTAATGGCAAATGAACATCCTCTTTACACAAATGTGCCAGACTGACATGAGTGTTAAAATTAAACAGAAACGTATTTGATTCTATTTCTTTCAATTTGAAATTCAGAAAGATTTTTAGAATGTCGACAATCCAGAGTAAAACATAATTGGATGCAATGCAGCAAGAATCTTTAACACAAAACACACACAAGACCATAATAGAAGCAAGCTAATGGCAAATGAACATCCTCTTTACACAAATGTGCCAGACTGATGTGAGTGTTAAAATTAAACAGAAACATATTTTATTCTATTTTTTTCAATTTGAAATTCAGAAAGATTTTTAGAATGTCGACAATCCAGCGTAAGTTTCATCCCTCGATGCTCATCTCCTCAATTGCGCATTTGTTTAGTTTGATGGATTGGAGAAAATTAATTGAAAAAATCAGTCAAACGGTTAAATAAAATCTAGCTAGGAATTCAAAAACAAAAGGCATCAAATAGAGAACCAAGGATGAAAACAGCAATGGCAGTCTGCGGATTTGAAAATTATGTTACGCACAAGAAAGTAAATCAAGACAACGGTAAATGTAACGATGATCATGGAAAGAATCCAGAATGAAGATTGGCATCATAGACAAACAAGCTCAAACCCTCAGTGCGAGCAGACACCCTAAAAACACATGGAACAACGAACCTCATAAGGATCAAGACTAAGACTCAGACTCATTAGCAGAGACGCCCACCGCGTGAGAGGGAGGAGGCATGCCAGAGGCTGGCGTCTTGGTGGCGTCATTATCGAGAGCAGCTCTGGCCTTGACAGTGTCAATCATGAGCTTGCTGATCTCCTTAGAGTAGAGCTGAATAAACTCGATACCGCCATCGTCGAGAGAGGCAGAAGCAGCTGCAGCAGCAGCGATGGAGAAAGCCTCGTCCTCGATTCTGCGGGCAGCATCAGAGGCGTCATCGGAGGACAGAGAACCGTAGCGCTTGGACAGGACAGAGGGCGTAGAAAGGGTCTCGATTAAGCGTTGAATGACGGCATCACGAGTCCGCTGGGTGGGGGGCCATATGCTGAACGAAATGGATTGGGAGCACAGTGTTTGGTTGAGCTGAGACTGAGCTTCCATGGCCGGAGTCGCAGAGCCCTAGACCGAACTGGCTGCGGTTGTGATTTCCGGTTCGGGCATTGCGAGAAACACCACGGTTTTGTCTTATTATCAGAGTTTAGGGCCTGTTTGGAAGGGCTCAGCTTCTCTCCATTGAATTTTCCATATCCATTGCGCCTCCATTGCGAGTACACGACATGCGTTGGAGGCAGATGATGAAACGCAAATGTGTTTTGTATGGCCTCTAAAATGGGAGCTTAAAAAACTAAAGAGAAGTGGGAGGCTGATGTAGTGATGCGAGTGGTTTCTCTCCTTTGCTCCAAAAGCAAAGGACCTCTTTTACTTTTCTCTGGATCGTTGGATCAAGATCTCAACGGTCCAGATTTAATAATAATAATTATAATAATAATATTTTTATAATATATTAAATCTGGACCGTTGAGATCTTGATCCAACGGTCCAGAGAAAAGCAAAGGAGGTCCTTTGCTTTTGGAGCAAAGGAGAGAAACCGGACTCGTGTAGTGATATTAAAAGAGACCCACAAAATTTTAATAGCAGAGTGATATTTTTATCCAAAACACAAAAAGTCATTTACAAATAATTAAGGTAAAATGATAGAAAAAGAATTTTGAAATTATAAAATCTCAAATTAGTTTTGCTATTAAGAATTGATAAGGGATTGATAAAACTTGATAAGCAATTCATAACTCATTTTTTGAAAAATACCTTATTTGAAATTTTACAATTTCAAAATTCTTTTTCTGTTATTTTCCTAATAATTAAATACTATTGTTTTACATAATAAAATTATGGAAAAAATAAGAAAATACCAATAAAAAAATACCACTTGAGTGTCAAGATCTCAAATTAGTGATTTCTGATTAAAATGAATTGTCAATTGTTATACTCTTATAGTCAATATCTATACTCTAATAAAGAACAAGATTAATTTGAGATTTTGAAGTTCTAGTAGTATTTTCTTATCTTTTTTTCTAAAATTATTCCAACTAGTCCAAAATATAGGACACCTTCTAAAGAAATTATTACTTCTTTAGTCCTATTTATAAGGAAGGGAGAATAATTTTTTTGTTATATTTATAATTCATATCATTAAATTTTAGGAAAATGGTACCAAGGTCCCAAATAAAGAAAATAATGTCAGAAAAGTCTCATAGCTTATCAATAACAAATGAAATAGCAGTCATTAACAAGTTATGAGACTTTTCTAATATTATTTTCCTTACTTGGGATATTAGTGTCATTTTCCCATAAATTTTTCATGTAAATATACAATTTTTCATATAAAGGATTAAATTGTACATTTATATGAAAAAATTAATGATACGATTTATAAATATAACAAAAAAATTATTCTCTCTTCCTTATAAATAGGATCAAAGAAGTACTCGCTCCGGTTTAAATATAATACATAGTTTGTAGTTGACTTTTTTTCTCGGAGAGATTAAAGAAGTTAAGTAAGTTAATTAATCATATCATATGTTGTATCCTTAGATAATATATCAGTTTATAATTTAGGCAAAATAGTCTGGGGAAAACATGACAAAGATAAATACTTTAAAATAATTTAATTAGTTTTCTTAATATATCTAAAAAAGGTAACTCTGTCTTATGTTTAGGATCGGAGGGAGTAATAATTTTTTTAGAATGTGTTTTATATTTTGGACTAGATGGAATAATTTTATTATGTATAACAATAGTATTTAATTGTTGGAAAAATGATAGAAAAATAATTTTGAAATTGTAAAATTCTAAATCAGGTATTTCCCAAAAAATGAGTTGCGAATTGCTTATTAAGTTTTGTCAATCCCTTATCAACTCTTGGTAACAAACCTGATTTAAAATTTTACAGTTTCAATATTCTTTTTCTATTACTTTACCTTAATTATTTGTAAATAACTTTTTTGTGTTTTGGATAAAAATACCATTCTGTTGTTAAAATTTTTTGTACCTCTTTTTTTTTTTTTTTATTACAATACTGAGATACAAACGACCTTGAACCAGGTCATTACAAAAACAATGGCAAAAGCCAATAAACATTCATCCCTCATCACCGACCGCCTCACCAAAGAAAAGTGGTGGGTGATCAAGGAGCACAAAATTCCCTGAAATATCGTGAGCTAAATGCGCTAAGTGATCAGCTAATGTGTTCTGTTCCCTGTAAACATGGTTAATGAGAACCTGCCAGTCTTTGATCATCCACAGTTTTGCATCCTCAATAACATCTCTAAAGGGGTGGTTGCTATCACAACCCTTTATGAGAAGAGAAATTGCCTGAATACAATCCGTAAGAATCGAAACTCTATCATATTTTCTGTGCCAGCAAATCTGAAGCCCCTGGGTGATAGCAATAATTTCTGCCACTACCGGAGGCACTTGAGATAGCTTACACATGTAACCACATATCCATTGACCATCTTCTCCCTTGATAACTCCAGCACAAGCACTCTAGCCTGACTCCAGCACAGATCCATCCGTCTCCAGAGTAATGACTCCATTCCTTCTTGCATTATCACCTTCTTGTTGAAAACGAAGCTTCCCATAGAACGAACACCTAGACGATATGTTCAAATCCCAGGCTGCTCTGAATAGACTAGAATTTGCATTGTGATTTGTCATTTCTGATTCATCCCCAAACAAATGATTACATCAATTCACCCAAATGTCCCAACAAACATATCCGAATAAAGTTGCCCAGCTGATCTTCTTAGTGAAGTCTCTTCCAATATCCATCCTGAGATTCCATTGAATCCATTCCTTTCCCTGTAATGAATTAAAAGTGTTCCAGTACACCGGGTTGATTACGGAAATCCACCTTTCCCGCGCGTTGACACAATCCTTAAGAAGATGCATAGTGTCCTCATCTTGGCTACAATTAAAGGGGCATCCCGCTTGATCTGCTAATCCTCTTCGGACTCTGAGCTGCGCAGTATGAGCTTTCTCGTGCGCTACCAGCCACATAAAAGACTTGATTTTCTCGGGAACGACCCATCTCCAAAGCCTCCTCCACAGTGGATCCTGGGCATTCTGCAAACCTGCAAAAAGAAAATGATACGCAGAACTAACAGAAAAACAACCGTCAGAAGAAGGTTTCCAAATAAATTTATCCTCTCCTCTCTGCTCACTGGGGGGATGAGCATATATAATTCGCTCAATGATGTGAGGCTGAAACCATCTCCCGAGTTTTCCTATGTCCCAATCACCCCAGGGATTAACATAGTCTTGAATTCTCTCCTCTTCATCCACAAAAGCTTCAAACCCCGGAACCATTTCAATCAGAGGCCTATTGATCTCAGACCAGTTGTCGTACCAGAAGGAGGCCGAATTACCATTCCCAACTTTCACCCCAACTCCTTTATGGAATTTCTCCCAAATAGTACATATTGCCCGCCATGTAGATGAAACATTTCTTTTCAACACAGGTCTATTATATAAATCCCATTTATACTTTGCCTTGAGAATGCTTACCCATAAGCTGTGCTTATTCTCCAGAAGAAACCAACAAAGCTTCATGATAAAGGCTTCATTCTGCTTTGGAGCATTCATAATTAAATTAGGAAACAAGAAACGCATACCTGACCTTCTTGCTATTGCCCAGAATCAGATAGCTCCATGACTTCCCCTCTTGCACTAATAATATTTCCTCCATCGTTTTGGTTATTATTAGTTTCTGCCACCAACCCCATCGGTTCCACGGAGATACTAGTCTGCTCGTGCACATGCATATTTCCCATTGTTCCTGTTGGCTCATACATGATCTCTTTATTAACCCTTCCGAGATTCTCACGTTCCACATTATTCTCAAGCGAAGAATTAGACACTGTGTAATGTATTGTGAGTGGGCCATCATTGGTTTGCATTTCCTTAAAGACTTGATTCAGTTTAGTGTTGCCATTAATAGCAATGGACCCAAAGACAAGACTATGATTCCTCCCGGCCTGCTTTCTCTTGAATGTGGGCTTTGTAATTTTAGGCCCACAATTGATTACCTTTTGTTTACCTTCCTTAACAAAAATCCTTGGCCCATTCTGTTCAACGCCCTTAGGCCCAGTATTCTGAATAGTGTTCACAACGGGCCCAGAATCACTTTCTCCTATTTTTCCTTTGCCTTTCCCGTTCCTGGTACTGACGTCCACCTTTTGACTGCCCTTCAAATCACCGGATCGAGCTGCGAGACCCGCCCGTATCCCTTTCTTCTTCACCTCTTTCGATTTCTCCACCTCCTCAACCACATCTGTCACCAACTTCGTACCACTCGGCTCACCATTCTCAAACATCGAGATGAGGCTGCCTATACGCTGAGTCGTCTTCACCTCGCCCTCCTTCACGGATTGATTGACAGGTTCCTTCCTCCTCCATTGCAGATCTAACTCCTTTTTCCTATTAATTTTCGGGATTTCAGGCGATTTGGTGTCTGAATCTAGCCATTGCAAGGCACTGAACCTCGAGCCCATCGCTTTCTCTCCCTCTCTTCCACTTGATTGGACTACCTGTGCTGTTCTTGTCTGACTTTTCCTGACCAACTCGGCGCTCTGATTGCGAGATCTAGCCTTAGACTTGGCATGTATCCAGTCGCCGTACTCTTCCACCATCAAGACACCGGGTACGGACACTAGTGGGTGTTTCTCCTCCTTACATCCTTCATTCTCAGTCACCGGAGATTTCTTTGACGACACACTCTCCGTGACCATCGCTTGTTGTTCCTGATTCATTGAGCAAGTTTCCGTAGTATGGCCGTATAATCCACACTTAAAGCAAATTACATTGAGCCCTTCATATTCAATTGTATAGATATGATTTCGAAGTATAAATTTGGACTGCAGTTTCTTATTTAAATCAACCTTCACACTTACCCTTGCAAATTTCCCCCTTTCAACAATATGGTTGTTATTTTCTTGCCTGGCTAGTGTATTCATGTCAACTTTAAGTGTCTTCCCCACTAGATTACCAATTTCGAACATACAATCCTCTGAGTAGATATGCATTGGTAAAGTAGGTACCCTAATCCAGACTGCTACCTTTCTCACCTTGTTGCAATAAGGGTTAAAGTTAGGGCTCCACCTCTGTACAGCGAGATAGTGGCCCTGTATTAGCCATGGCCCGTCAAAGATAAGTCTGGAGCTTAAAGGTTGCTCAGTTGTCCTAAACACAAAGTAGTTGTTAGGCAGATCAATAAGCTCACAATTATCTAGAGCTGGGAATCAGGGCCGGCCCTAAAGGGCTCGGGGTCAGGAAAATTACAGTTTTTCAAGGCCTGGCCCGAGAGCATCAAGGCCAGGGCCGGCCCGCAGGGCTGGGAAATCCTTTTCACAATATTTAACTATTTTTCCCACGTATTTTCCCCAGAGAGATATAATTAGTAAATAACAACGATTAAAGTTCTAATTTAATACATAAATGTTGTCAACATTAAGGTTTAAATAACACATCTCTTGCAACAAACAAACACAGTTACTAATGTATAATCAAAGGTAAAATCATGTCCATAAATAACTCACACAAAGGTCAAAGTATAAGAAGGCAAGTAGCTAAATACTCTAACCTCTAAACAACATGAGTATGACGACTATTATTTTTATCTTCTTTGCCACTATCATCAATTTCAAGGACATTTGATTATGTTTAACTTTGAGCAGTAGGTTCAAATAATCAAATAATCACAACATCCATCAAAAATCATACTCTACTCAGGAAAAATAGTATATAATATGATTTTAGTCTAAATAGGAAGAATAATATATTAAAAAATTATACTCAAAAATCACAATATGATTCAATTAGACAAAACAATATACTTAAAAATCATACTCTATACAATATGAGGACAGAGTGACATATAGATTCAATAAGGTAATTCAAAAATGTGACATGGTTCCTTTTCAAGTAAAAAAAATTAAAAATAAAAGGGCCTAAAGGGCCGGCCCTTTTAAGCCCGAGGCCCTACAGGGCCGGCCCTTTTAGGCCCGACTTCCTTTTAAGACTACAATTTACAAGCCCGGCCCTTGAAGGGTCAGGGCCTAAAAGGGCCGGCCCGACGGGCTCGGCCCGTTTTCCCGGCTCTACAATTATCCGACCTTAGAAGCCATTTAACCCTATCTCGCATCATATGTAAGTTAACTTTCTTCCCCAGAACTGTCAATACAAGGGCATTCCTCCAAGGTTTACATAATTCTTTTAGCTTCTCATCAGAAATATTCAACAACGGAATTGAGCCAATCTTCTCCCTTTCAGCTTCTGTCAATGTTGGAGCTAGCTCTTTCTCCTCCTTAAACCATTCGTCCATCTGCTCCTCAAAACTCCTGTCATAATTGTTGTCCTCCAGGCCCAATAGTTTCGATTTATATGAAATTTGGTTTCTAGCCGGCATTTTTTTGTTCTGTGTCTGGTTTACTCTTGGCTGAAGTTCCTTCTGTGAAACATCCATCATCAACACATCACTCTGTTGTAGTCCCTGACTCCCAATAGAGCTTCCCTCTTTCACTGGTTCAGATGTATGCATCTTCTTAATATTCTTACCCAATAGGTCATCTTCTTCCTTAGTCTTCCCATCTTCTCCACCAGAATTTGTCCCACCCTCAGCAGTTTGATCATGGTGCACGCTGTTTCTCACACTATGTTTCTCTCTCATCTTGGCCATCAGGCTCAGGCTCCCCGTTGCAGATTATATTTGATCTCTGCGTACGTATTCAACAAGTGACTTTAGAATTAAGTGGTGTCTATTCGTTCAGAGTCGTCTGGGGTTTCGGCATAAAAAATAATAAATTTATATGAAATAATCAGACTTTGTGGATTTCTCTGAAATTCCAACGGCAACCATGCGCGTGCCCAGATCGTGCAACAGATCGATATTATTCTTTGTACCTCTTTTAATATCACTATAGCAGCCTCCCACTTCTCTTTAGTTTTTTAAGCTCCCATTTTAGTGGCCACACACCACATTTACGTTTCACCATCTGCATCAAACACATGTCATGTACCCGCAATGGAGGCGCAATGGACGGGAAATTCAATGGAGAGAAGTTGAGCCGCTGTTTGGAATGATGGCATAATAAAATAAAATGAAGTTACGCATCACACACCTCAAATTGGGATCCCAGACTTGAAATACGTTTTATTCCTAACAATTCATACAGCTTGTTTGATATAATGATTAGATTTTTTAAAAGCATTATCTCAATCATAATTTACAGAATCCGATGTAAATATTTGAGGGAAGTTTTATTTCAATTTATACGTATAAACACTTTTAAAGGTTTAAACGTGATTTCAAATAAATCAGAAAGTACATATATTAATTAACTGCTTGTTTGGGAAGCAAAAAAGCGCTTTTTTCTCAATGTGAAATAAAATTTTCCCTACATATTTACTTTTAAAAGATCTTGAAATTTATTTTAAAAGATTAAAGCAAACAAACACATTAAACACAACAGTATTTCTTTTCTAGGTGGTCAAGCGAAGGTGCTATTTATTTTTCAGACGTGATCTAACCGGTTTAATAAGCCAGTACTGTTTATTCTCCAACTGTGAAAACATTCTCAAATACTTCACAAGCTGGAGAGAAGAGGCATCGTCTCTTGGCGAGGCCTTATGAGAGCAACGAGACGCTCAAGTCTAGGAAGAGTAAGACCATCTCCCTCCATCATGTTAATCTCCTTATCCCCAATCTTCTTCCACTCAAAGGCCTGAACCAGCGATCCAATGGTCAAGGCCATTATTTTCTTAGCCAGATTAGCCCCAGGGCACTGCCTCCTTCCAGCGCCAAATGGAATCAGACTATAGCCTTCAGAGCTTCCATTCTGGAACCTCTCTGGCATAAACTTGGTCGCATCCTTCCAGTGTTTTGGATCCTTGTGTAACACCCACAAGTTCACCATCAACATCGTCCCTTTTGGCACGTGGTAGCCACCAATGGTACAGTCCTCTGAGTTCATGTGGGGTACTCCCAGAGCTCCGGCGGGATATAGCCGGAGAGTTTCCAACACTACATTCTGCAGATATGGCAGCTTTGGTATGTCTGAGTCGTCGATGAATCGGCCTTTTCCGACGTGAGTGTCTATCTCCGCCTTCAACTTTTCCATTACCTCGGGATGGTTCAGCAGAACTGCAAGTATCCATTCCATCGTCGAAGCTGACGTTTCCGTCCCTGCTGCTACCACCGCCTGCAATTTCATCATCAATATAAAATTAACTATTAATTTGGGGGGGGGGGGGGGGGCTGCTACCTTATCTTGATCAAAATTTTATGGGGTAACATTATATAGTTTGACATTTTTGGCCGATGAAAAGGATTTACTCTCATTTGAATCAAAATTTTATAACATCATATTATACAGTTTTATGATATCTATCGATCATCCATCAATCTCTACGCAACTTTTAAAAAAAATATTATGTACTTAAGATACACATCTATCTTTAATTGTAAAGATGGCATTTATATCAACAAATGATTTGATCTATGATCTATACATTCAAACTATTGCATAACTAGCTATTAGTAGGTCGCTTCTTATCTCAAGTTATTGATGTAGATTTAGTTTTTAATTAAAATAATTATGGGATATAGAATATTGGTGTATGACCAAAGTTCAATCCTCCCATCTTGAACGAATAGAGTCAAACTAGTAGGTGATGTATGTACTTACTTTTTAATATTTTTTTATAAGCAGTTTTCTCTCTCTTAGAGTTAGTCCTTTTTCTAAACAACTTTTTTTTTTGTGTCTCAAAATTTAAATTACTTTTTTCTTTTCTACTCCTATTAAATACACATCTTTATATTAATTATCTCCCACTTACCACTGATTCTCTTTTATTTATTTATTTATTACATATTATCTCTCATACTTTATACTCATACTCTCTCATATTTATTGTTTATTCTCTCTCTAATGCTCTTTTCATAAATAAGGGCATATTTAGAAGAAACATGACATTTTTGACACATTCATTATTTTTAATTAATTTTAACCATCAGTTCGTTTCATGTAATAAAAATAAAAAATTACTTACTAAAAAATCGAATGGACTAATAAGTTAACCACCCCAAGCTCAAAGGTTTGACTCTCATTTTTAATGAAAATTAGATAATCAAAGCATATAGGCCTATGATACGATGACCAGAAGGAACTCATACATGGAAAGCAGTATTTTTCAAGAAAAAGTGTCCTTTATATGGAAAGCACAGTATTTTTCAAGAAAAGGCGTCTGAGTTCACTAGGAGTTGTGACTATAATTACCATTTAGAGATATTGTAAATGAGGCTAGATTACTCCTCGGTAAGAAATGACACGGTGAGATAAACCACTCATGTTGGGAGAATATCTCCCTAATGAATCAACTGTCGAGTGTTCTCATAGAATCACAGGAAATTATTGGGTCTTAGATCACAGCCCATCTCCCATCACAGAGATGGTTAGTGATGAAGGAAGCTAGTCTTATTGATTCTTTTGGGTGTACAAGATGATAGATTATTAATGATATTCAGTTTTCCACTAAAAAAAAGAAGGAGAGGCACGCTCAACCAAAACCCTATATCTTTGGTGCTAGTAAGAAAGTAAGGATATGATTTTGGCTATATATATTACTCCTTTTATCTTTAATAAAATATATATTTAAAAAATTAATATTAGTCTTAAATATAAGATATAATTTTTATTTTTTTTATTTTTTTTTCTAATTTACCCCTATTGATGATCTGTCAATTATAATCAAAGAAGAAATTGATAAAGGAATTAAGGAAGAAGCGCGACTGATGTGTTTTTAGAAAATATATTTTATATTAACTAACATAATTAATTTATTTAACCTAATTAAATTAAATAAACATATCTTATATTAAGGATGGGAAGGAGTAATCTCTTACCGCTGCGATTCCTTTGATGTTTGTGTCGCAGTAAAACACCGGATCCGTTTCTTGGAGAGACAACATAACTTCAATCAAGGTCATGGTCTTTTTCTCCTGGTTGGCGCCATTATTATTGCTACTGGAGCTTCGTTCTCTCCTGTGCTCATCGATCAGGTTCTGAAGAAAACTGTCCTGCTTCTTCGCCACTTGCTTCATCCTTTTTTGCAACCCAAAGAGGTCAAATCGTTGTAGTACCGGAAAAAGGTCATCCGCAGCGGGATTGATAAGTTCAAAAATTTTGTCCATCATGTTCTTAAAATCCATCGCTTCATTCGACACCACGTCCGTCCCATAGTACCTCTTCCCTGAGATCATCCTCAACGTCACATCGAAGATAAGGTCAACGAATCTGTGTCTGACCTCCACTTTCGTCCAGCTTCCTCCTGACTTTTCAAACAGTTGTTTCACCAAACTCTGAACTTCATCGACCCTCACATCGCTCAACATGGCCAGTCGGCTAACGGAGAAAAGCTCCTGATTCATTAGCCGCCGGAGGCCTCTCCAGTGATCGCCGTAAGGTGCGAATCCCACTGTCGTGTAGTCGTAATTGAGGTGCTTCCCGGCGAGCGTGACGGGGCGGTTGGCGAAAACGATGTCGTTCTTGATGAAGCATTCTTCGACGGCGGATGGGGAAGAGACCACCAGAACTTTGAGAGTGCCGAAGCGGAGGAACATGACGGGGCCGTATTTCTCACCCAGTTTCTGGAGAGTCCGGTGAATGGGTGGCTTCATGAGATGAAGATGGCCGATGACAGGTAAGCCGGGTGGGCCCGGTGGAAGGTTTTTCTGTTTCCCATCTCGTCTGAGAAACAGAGCGGATATACAAATCAAGATGCACACACACGAAGCTGGAACAAACCACTGAGGAAGTTCCATCATCATTTTTTCCCAAAGAAGTTTTGAAATATTGGAGCGAAGACGTACGATTTAACTTGCCTCAATGAGGACGTGTGTATCACAAGGCGTTGGTGGAATAGACTCTAAACCATATAGCGTATACATAACTACTATATGGTAGACGATGTTGGTAGCTGCCTGCCTTTTAATCTTTAACTTTTAACTTTTATCTTTTGCCAGACTTTAATTTTTAATGTTTTGCGGTGGGTTAAAAATGTGCGTGTCGTACGTCATAAAACTTGAACGGTTGCAACTTGATCAATCCCCTATCAATTTTTGGGTCAGGTAACATCATCAAAAGGATGAGTAGGAAGGGCTCGGTTCATCTAAACAATTTAAATTTATTTTTTATCTTTTAAAAAAATCATTAATTAAATTTAGACCGTTCAAATCTCATCTAGATAGTCCAGATGAGCTGAATTCTCCCTGCTCATCCAACGGGAAAACTGGTTCCCATTAAGTACCATATTTTGTTTATTTCCATACATTAATTATACAGTTAATTAAAGAAGATTTGGGAGTTAATAAAGTGGTAATTTTGTTCATTAGGCCGGTCTCTTTATGTTGTATGTTGACCTCGTCAGTCCTCTAGATGAATTCATACGTCCTAAGCTGAATTTAAGCCCAAGAGATGTGTGCATTAATTCCGTCTGTACGTGCTTAATTACTTGAAAATTTTAATATCAGTCCATGATGAAAACTCAGCACTTTTACTTTGTTTCACTTTGGACCCTTTTCCTATGCTTTCTTTTCAATCTTCTGTTTCTACATAGTCATGTACATGACGTTCAATTTGAAAAGTTGGGACCGGTTTTCCTCCTTTTCCCTTACCCTCCTTTTCTCAATGTCTATTTGTTTATGAGATTAGCAGTTAGGTTGGAAGGAAATTTAAGCATTTCAGGTCCTTAAACAAACAGAGAGATGAATTTACATCTGGTGTTTGTTATTTTATTATATGTAACTATAGTTGGATTTTTTTGCTCTTTATAATGCTGAGTGAAGTGTACTTCCAGGAAAGAAGAAGGGGAGAGTAGACATAGAATTAATCTTTTTTCTTTTCCAACAAGACAAGGAATTAATCTATTTGCACATATACATTCCCCAAAATCCATTGCTTATAATGTTTTTTTAACATTAAATGTCACTACATTCTTCAATTATATATGTATTGTTTATAAAAAAAATATAATGACGAATGCGAAGCAAATTAAATGTAAAACAACACGGACGGTCATAAATGTTTAGGGAAATTCTAAATTCCCCTGCAACTCTGCAGTAGAGAATTTATATTTGATATCCCACAAATTTTTTGGAATCTCACTGCACCTAAAGATCAGAATGAATTAAAATTTGTGAGTGACAAGTTAATTGTACTTTTTCGGTCAAAAAAAAAAAAAAGTTAGTTGTACTTTTACTTTATTTTTTTAATAAAAGGGTCAATAGTCATTGGAACTCTAATGGCAGGCTGCTCTTGGCTGAAGCAACAGCCACAAAAACGGCGATGCCGACTTGCCGAAAAATTTAGTTGTAGATCACTTTATTTTATTTATAAATCTCTGTATTTAAGTTGTTAATTCATATATGTACACTTTCATGTATAGGATTTGTTAATTCTCTTATGTTTTTTTGTAAGTCACCGTATTTTCGTTTCAAATCTCCTTATCCCAATTGTTAGTTTATATATGAACACTTTCATTTATAAAACTTGTTAAGAGCCTCTAAACCATATTCCCTCATGTTCTTAATATAAGATAAATTTGATGAGTTGATATTGATCTTAAATATAATACTTAATTTTCATATTTATCAATATTTTCCTAATTTTGTCTCTATTGATGATTCCTCAACAATAAACAAAGAGGAGAGCAAATGAGGAAAATAATAAAGATGGCTCTGATATTTTAAAAAATATATATCATGTTAATTGATTTAACTAACTTCTTAAATTTAATTAAATTATGTATATATATCTTATACTAAAGACTGAAATATAAAATATATTGATAGCTACCTTTTATCCTTTAGCGATTAACTTTGTAGGCGGTTGATTAGGGATGTGCCTGTCGTCTTTTAATTTGAACTGTTGCAACTTTATCCATCCCCCATTAGAGAGGGAAAAAATAAGGGAAAGTTACTGACTGAGGCCCCAAGAAAGCGACTAATTATTAAGAAATTTCAATAATAATTGAGGTGTTATCATTTTCTATCTTATAATTTGTATTTGCATACTGTTTAGTTATTATTGGGTCTTATTAGTAATTAATTCTCTTTATTGGGACCATATAGTAATTCTGCCAAAAAATAACGATGATTTTAATTTTGTCACATTTATTACTCCCTCTAGTATTTAATATAGAAGCTAATAGGAGAGTTGATCTTAGTCGTGAATGTAAAATCTATTTCTTATATTTATTAATTTTTTTCCAATTTATCCTATTGATGCCCCTCATCAACAATAAGTGAAAGGAATTTATGGAGGAAATTAAGGAAGATGATTAGGGTGTTTTCAAAAAAAGTTGTCATATTAATCAATTTAACTAACTTCCTTAATTTAATCAAATTAGGTAAATAGGTCTTATACTCTCTTCATCCCTATGTATAAGAGCCTTTTTTTTAATGGTTTTGTTCTCAAAAGTAAGATCCCCTTATAGTTTGTCTCGATAATAAATTCATTTTTTTCTATTTTATCCTTAATTAATTATTACTTCATCTAGTCCTATTTATAAGCAACTTTCCTCTTGATTGTGCAAAACTAACTGGTAGTTAAAAATAATAAGTGCGTCAAAAATGCCATATTTTTTTTCCATATATGCCCCTGTTTATGAAAAGAGTACAGGAGCGAGAATAAATAAAAAGTATGAGAGATAATGAGTATAAAATATGAGTATTTAATAGGGGTAAAATAGAAAAAAGAAGCTTACATTTTCAGATAAAAAGTGAAAGTTGTTTATAAAAGAGACCAACACTTTGAGAGAGAAAGTTAATTACAAATAGAACCGGAGGAAGTACATTCCCTTTCATCATTTTCTTATTACTACTCTATTTCACTCATTCATAAATAGGGGCATTTTGAAAAAAAAAAAAGTTAAATTTTTTACATAATTATTATATTTAACTATTTTTTTCCTATTTTTTAGAATCTCACAGTTGATTGAAAATCTCTTATATACAGAGACAATGGGAGTACTTTTTTTTTTGAATTACAATGACAAGAGCAAAGAGAAGCTCTTTGGGCCACACGGGCCAGAAAGAAAAACTGGAAAATAGCTTAACAACAAAAACTATTAGCGCCCAAAAAGCTCAGCTAAGATCAGCTGACATATGTGACGTACAGAAGTCTGGTGGATACTGTAAAATGGATAAATCATTGTTCAAATCCAGTGCTCGTTTTGCCAAAAGATCAGCATATTTAAGGGCTTCTCTATGGCAGTGATGAATTTCTAGATCCCAATCCCTGTAGATTAATTCCCTGACAGCCTCCAATTCGTATTGAAGCGGGTGATACTGACTGCCTGTGTTGAATAGCAGTTGAATGGCTTGCAATGAGTCAATAAAAAGTTTGATCCTTCTAAATTTCCTGGATTTGCAAATCTGTAAGCCGATGCGAATAGCTTGGATCTCAGAGGCAGTTGATCCGAGGCTAAATCCCGTATTTTGCTGAAACCCGCAAATCCAAGCTCCAGAGTTATCCCGTACCACTCCTCCAATTGCTGAATTCCTGTGGTTATCTACCGCCGCGTCCACATCGATCCGAACATATCCTTCTGGTGGAGCACTCCAACCCTCTGAGTATCGTTCTGGAACTCTAAATATCTTATGTTTGAACCTGCCCTCCTCTACGCCTTCATAGAGAAAATGAAGTCCTCTGTGTAATAGCTGGTGAGGAAGGTCAGAGGTTCCTTCAAAGACTTTGTTGCATCTGTTCTTCCAAATTAGCCAACATAATGAACCGAAGACTCTCAGCCAAGGCCACTGGGAAAACTTGCGGACTCCTGGCTGGTGTTGCATGTTCCATCTGATCCAAACCTGTAAATTACCAGAGAAAAATGCAGAATGATAAACGGGGTTAGTACAGGAAAGCCACACAGAATTTGCAAACTCACAGTCCCTCAGTATATCAATCGCTGTTTCCTCACAAGTGCACTCAAAAGGACACTCAGGATTTAACCTCTCATCTCTCTTAGCACGAATTGCATTCGAAGGAATTCTCTCTTGAAACAACTGCCACATAAAGAATTTTACTTTCTCAGGAATAGGCCATCTCCAGATGCGTTGCCAGAACGGATCCGCTGGTTCCGAGAGTGACGAATAAATCATGGAATAAGCTGATTTGACGCTGAAATTTCCATCAGAAGATTTCATCCACCAAAATAAATCATTTCCAGTCTGGGAAGGAGGGGAGACTTGTTTAATCCTTTCAATCACCCACCGCGGCAAGAACATGCTCTATCGGTGGAGATCCCATTCCCCGTTAAGGCCAACAAATTGACTTACCACATCATCAGGGTTTATTGATTCGTGGTTTCTGTCCACATAGAAAATGAGGGGTTGGTCGAGGCTTGTCCATAAATCCCACCAAGCATTTGTTGATTGTCCGCTTTTGAGCTTTTTACCCACTGCTTTCCTGAATGAATCCCAAACAGTCGATATTGCATTCCATACCGCAGATTGGGTTTTTTTCCGCTCAACTCTTGGAATTTCTTTATTCCCGCAGTCATATTTTGCTTTGAGAACTTTCACCCACAGGGCATCTAGTCTAGTAATGAGATTCCAGCACAGCTTCATAATGAGAGCTTCATTCTGGCTAGAAAGGTCTTTGATACCCAGGCCACCCTCCTTTTTGTCTAACTTGATGTTCTCTCAGGAAATGAGATGCATTTTCTTTCTATCCTGCCCCTGACTCCAAAAGAAGTTTCTATTTAATTTCTCAAGGTCGTGCAGGACACCTTTAGGAAGCAGGGTAGTCTGCATCTGGTAGAACGGCAGAGTAGATAGGACCGAGTTGATCAGAACAGTTCTCCCGGCCATATTCAAGAATTTACCTTTCCAAGCGGATAGCTTTTTGTGAACCTTAGAAATCAGAGGGGTGAATGTCAGTTTGGTTGCTCTTTTGTGAAGCAGAGGAACCCCTAAGTACTTACCCAGGTCCCCGGATATACTAATTCCCAATGTCTGACCCAGTTGCTGAGCACGATGGAACTGAACATTCCTGGAAGCAAAGATTTTAGATTTCTGGAGGTTGATCTGATGACCAGATACCTTGCAGTAAAAAGTCATCAGGTCTCTAATATTCTCCATCTGGCTAATGGATGCTTCACAGAAAAGAAGTAGGTCATCGGCAAAGAAGAGATGGGAGAGATTCGGACACGTTTGACTAATCCTAAGAGGCTTCCAGCTTCTCTCGGCTACTGCCCGATTTATCAATTGACTCAGCCTTTCCATGCAGAGAATGAAAAGGTAAGGGCTCAGTGGGTCACCCTGTCTCACACCTCTTGATGGCTTAAACGGGATTGAGAGAGATCCATTCCAGATCACGCTCATTGTTGGAGAGGAGACACACATCATCAATAGATTCACAAAATGATCACTCAGGCCTAGACTACGGAGGTTGAAAAGCAGGAAGTTCCAGTCAAGCCTATCGAAAGCTTTCTCTATATCCACTTTAATGGCTACATAACCTTTCTTCTTTCTAGTCGTTCTCATTGTGTGGATCACTTCTTGGGCAAGAATTATGTTGTCGCAACTTTGTCTACCCCTAATGAAACTGCATTGAGTGGGGTGGATCAGGAAGTTCAACACAGATCTCAATCTGTTCGCAAGAACCTTGCTCAGAATTTTGTAACTCACATTGCACAGAGATATGGGCCGGAACTCCTTAATCGAGACAGGATTGTCTACCTTAGGAATCAGTGTGATGTGAGTCTGGTTAATATCTTTGACCCTACTAGGATCTCTGAAGATGGAGAAGATAAGATCACAGATCTTTGCACCCACAATGTTCCACTGGGTCTGGAAGAAATGTGGTTGTAGTCCGTCAGGGCCCGGCGCCTTAAAAGCATCCATCTCGAAGGCTGCATTTTTAATTTCCACTGCGGACACATCTCTTTGAAGGTGAGCAAGCTGAGAGACGTTCATAGGTTGGAAATCGACTAGCCAATCAGATACCAATTGCACCTCACGATCCGCCGAGTAAAGATCTTGGAAGTAATTAAGAGCTAATGACTTAAGCTCTTCCTGGTCGGTAATCCAGTTTCCCTGATCATCTTGAAGAGAGTCGATTTTGCTTTTCTTTCTCTTGATCACCGTGGAAAAGTGAAAAAACCTTGTATTTTTATCTCCATACTTAAGCCATTTGCATCGTGATTTTTGGTACCAGAGGAGCTCTTCTTGATTTACGACCTTGATGTACTCCTTCCAAAGCTTCGCTTCAAGCTTAAATAAACCCGGATGAGGCCGCATTGAGATTTGGTGGTCAACCCCCTCCAAGCGCCTAATCAACGACTTTTTCTTTTTGGGGAGGCTACCAATCACATTCTTGTTCCACCAAAAGGCCTTACTCTGGAAATCATTACAGCCCGAAAACCAATCATTGTTGTCCCACGCAGAATTAACTAAATCAGGGAAGTCATCTTCGAGGCAGCAAGCCGCTTGATACCTGAAGTGGTTTTAAGGGGGAGGATCTTGCTCGTTTCCAGCAGTGATCACCAGGACACGGTGATCAGATTTATAACGGAGCTGATGGAAATTTTTATGAAAAGGGTAAGCCATTTCCCAGGTTAAGTTGCAAAAAGCCCAATCCAGTCTTTCCTTGATATCATGTCTTGACCATGTGAATTTGTCCCCAACCACAGGCAGTTCCAGAAAATCACAATCCTGAACACAATTTCGAAAAGGAACTAGGGATCTATTATAAACAGCAGCGCCCCCAGACTTATCAGAAGGATTAAGAAAAGAGTTAAAATCCCCTAAGACAAGCCATGCCTCAGAAACCTTTACTGCCAATTACCTAAGGGATGACCAAAGTTCTTGTCTATAGCTCCACCTAGGGTCCCCATATACAAAAGTGGCACAGAAACTCTTCCTGGATTTTTTCTCAGTCAAACGGCAGTGGAGAAGCTGACTTGTAGAGAAGAGGTACTCAGTATCAACCTCAGTGTCGTTCCACAAAACCCAAATGCCACCCGCATAACCCGTTGCCTCAACCCTCAACCAATTGTTGAAACCTAGCTTACGGACCACTACATCTGCTTTATGACCACTAACCCTGGTTTCTAAAAGACACATGACCGAGATAGAGTACTTAAACAATATCACGAAGGATACGAGGAAAAGATTTACTACAAGCCCCTCTACAATTCCAACAAGAAATAATCATAGAAAAAATGAAAAGGAAACGAGCACAAGAAAAAAAAAATTTCTACTTATCTGGAGGAACGTGGCCAGACACCGATCTGCTTCTTCTTTTTAATTCTCTCAAATTTCTATTTGGTCTGCCCCGGTCATTGCATTTCTCGGAGCCTTCTTCCAGATCAGAGGTGGGGGCAATAGAGTCTGGAGGAAAAATGGAGGTGGTGAAAAATTGATCCTGGGATTCCATCATCTCCACCTTGCTCGGTTCATCAACGCATTCCATTTGGATAAAAGAATCCACTGCGCCGAAGGAAGATGATGGCTCCTCAGGAATATCCGAGAGAGAGGCAACCAATGAGATAGAATCATGATCACCTAATATTATAGGACCCACATTGTTTGACTTTTCCACGGTTTGGCTCTTTACAGCGGAATCCAATGCAACATGATTAAATGATGATCCAAGCGGATTGCTTGTTTCGTGTATTGAGCAGGGGATGATTTGCTTCTGGGCTTCGTTCATAGAGCCCATCACGACATGATGAGCGCGGCTGCCAGGTTGAGAAGAATTGGGCCCCTCGGTTTCTGCAGCAACGCCGTTCATTGCTTGGAGATCATTGGACCCCGCTTTGGATGGTTTGAATTCATTTGTTCTGGGCTCGCCGTTCTTTGCTGTGATTTCACTGGACCCCGCTTTGGATGATTGGGCTTCATTTAATATGGGCTCTTTTGGTAATATCTTGGGCAAAATAGCTTTAAGCCCACCACTTGCTGAACCCTTTATCCTATACACTTGATTTGCTTTCTGAAGCTTTTTCACTTGTCCGCTTCCTGTCCTGTTATTTCCACTTGCTGATAAATCATTTTGACTTTTTCCTACTCTTGCTCCTATGCGCAGATCAACACGTGACTCCCCAGTCTTGAAATCATCCATATCTTTGCCTTCCTCCAGGTCAGCCAGCGATTCAAAATTACACGATCTACTGCTCCTTCCTATGTCCCTGACAGACCCATACCTTCCTCGAGCCTCCCCATCTCTGAAATTTCCCTTCCTAGGGAACCGTTTTTTCATCTGGCCTCCTACCATCATCCATGGGCTAAAGGTTGCATCTTTTTCCTGGGGAATATTTTCCGACGACAAGACCACCGTTCCTTGCTCGGAGGTCACCGGAGATTTAAGAGAATTTTGATATTTGTTCCCCTCTTCCTTTCTTGAGTGCACTTCGTTCAGAGGTTTATTTCCCTCTTCCTTTCTTGGGCAAGTCTCTTTTTTGTGGCCATATCTTCCACAGTTGAAGCATATCATATCCAGCCCTTCATATTCGAAGTTGAAGATTGTGGAAGCTAAGATGACACGAGGTATAAGACTTTTTTGTAGATCTAATTCAACACATATTCTCGCGTATCTTCCTCTTGATAT
This sequence comes from Inga laurina, assembly GCA_963855925.1. Taxonomy (NCBI): domain Eukaryota; kingdom Viridiplantae; phylum Streptophyta; class Magnoliopsida; order Fabales; family Fabaceae; genus Inga; species Inga laurina. Next base: position 59,363,153 of record OY979706.1, read on the forward strand.
TATGCCTGTGGACTGATCACGAAAATTTAGAGTATTTAAATCAACTCTAATCGTCCTCCCTATCATGTCTCCCAGTCTTGCAATGAATTTCTGAGAGTAGTAGATAAGAGGGATATTTGGGATTCTAACCCAAGTTGCAATTTTTCCAAGTTGGTTTTGGAAAGGATCAAAATATGGTGACCATTTCTGGACCAAAACTGCGTGTTGAGCAATCACCCATGGCCCATCCAAGATTATGCGTCTGTAGTGAGCTTCCCAGGTTTCAGAATTTGTGAACCTAACAACGTAGTAATTGTTTGGGAGATCTATCAATTCAAAATCATTGAATTTCCATACTCTACAGAGCAATTCCTTCAATTTGTGGAGGTAAAAATGGGCACCCAGCACTGTGATTATGAGTGATCTGTTCCAAGGCTTACAGGCTTCGTTGAATTCCTCTTCAGATATATCCATGGAAGGATATAGAGACTTGAGCTTGTTGGTCTCCTCTGAAGGTTCAGGGATCTTCCACATTTGATTTTGAAGCTCTGATGTCAGCGAGTCCTCATTATTAAAAGGTGAGTCGTGCGCGGTTCCATTGAACTCCAGACGATTAAGCCCCAACAATGAATCCTTATATGAGGAGGTTTTCTTGCCTGGTGATGAGATTGAACTAAGCCCCTGTTTCTCGCTCTGCATCTTTGAAACAGGGACCTCAGAGATTGCCAACAGGTCGTTTGATAATGCTACCTCCTTCCCTTCCAAAGTGGACTCTTCTGATGCAGTGCATGAAATGAGTTTAATCTGAGATTTTTCCGGCAGCACTGGCTTGTCCAGCGGTCTGTCCGGCGGTATCTTCAGAGATACAACATCATCCATTAAAGCTTTCTTAGTGGCACGAGTTTCAAGAGAGAGAAAAACTGTTAATAACACGGTTCCAAACAATAGACAATGGGAGTACTAAACAATAGAGAGAGTCCGTCTAATTGGCATATATATACCGTTTAAAGTTGTGGTCTGGTGGAAGTTAAGTGGCATACCCAATCGGAATTGACTTCAGTCAGGTGTCTTTGACTCCGCTGCTCGTACTTTTCTTTAAAATTATACCATTTTGGTATGGTTTTGGGTGATGGGTTGAATTTCTTTTTTAAAATAATTTCTAATATTTTGAAGTATTTTTTTGGAAGTATTTGGTATCTTAAAATATTTTTTTTAAGTAAGATGCAGTATTCTAAAATAATTTTTAATTTTAACCCCTTAAACTATTTTTTTATTTGTACCCAATATGTTAGCAGACTGATTGTAATTTTACCCTTAATATATTTTTCAGCTCTAAAAATAACTTTAAAATATTTGTTGGTGCTTTTTTAACCCTTTAAAATATTTTTTTTTTCAGTTATACCTAGTGTTTTAGGGGACTGACTACACTTTTACCATTATTATATTTTTCTTAGTAATAACAAGCACCCAAAATTTAGGATACTAATTTATTGATTTCCACCCACTCTAAAATATTTTTTCAGTAGCATCTAATATTTTAAAGTTATTTTTAGAGCTAAAAAATACATTAAGTGTAAAATTACAATTAGTCTACTAACATACTGGATATAACTAAAAAAATAGTTTAAGAGGTTAAAAGTATTAAAAATTATTTTATGATACTGCATCTTACTTAAAAAATATTTTAAGATATTAGATATTTTTAAAAAAAATACTTTAAAAAACTAGAAACTATTTTTTTAAAAAAAATTAACCGATCACCCAAAACTATATTAAAATGATATAATTTTAAAGAAAGGGACGAGGAGCGGACTTAAAGACACCAGACTGAAACCAATTCGGCAATTCCTACTCAATCATGTTCATGAGGGCGGCCTCCATACGTTGATGACATCGGCCCCCCTGGCATTTCTTCTTTTGATGAATAGTACTTAATTTGAATTTTAGCTCAAGAGATGTGTGCATTAATTCAGCCTATGTGCTTAATTACATGGAAAAATGGTAACAGTCCCGATAAAACTGTGTTCCCGCATCAGTCATCAGTCTCCGTTTTGTTGCATCATTGATAATAAATGAATTTTGAAAAACATGCAAGTAAGAGAGATGACAGTTGGACTTTTTTCTTTTTCTCCGTTTACATGTATAACGTCCAAATTAAAAAGGGGTGCCAATTAATTTATTTGGAAAAGAAGGCGTGATGATCATAGCCTATTTTGGAGGATAATGGTCAAGTTAACAAAGGTGAGGGGTTTTTCCTTTTTAAAAGCTTCAATGTAATATTTGATTATTGTGAATGTAAATTTTAAAATGATATCTACATGTAATTATTTAAATAAAAATGAATTTTCGCTCATATTTTTTATATGAATTTTCGTTGATTTTTTTAACCCTAATGACTTTCTCAGCATAATTTACAATGATTTTATAATACCAAATTTAAAATCACGCTTGCAAAAAAAATACATAGAAACGAAGAAATTAATGAGAGAAAATATATTTACACACCTTCCCCTTAATTCCTTTGCTCATATGATGTTTTTTATCATTAAAATGTCACTACATTATTCAATTATGAATTATGTATTTAGTATTTTTTAAAAGATTAACGACGTATACGAAGCAAACACGGACGGTCATGAATGTTTCTCACAGATGGAACAATATACACAATTTCTTGAATCAGCAGACTAATAATTAAACATGTAATTACGAACTCTGATCTGCATTTTGAGACCAAGATTACGTGGATGAAAGTTTGACAAACTCTAATGTTTATTACATTTTTAATCAAATACTATTTCTTTTCAGGTTATTTTGATCAATTCCACGAAAACCTCTCCGCCAAACGATGTATAATAGTAGATTAAGAAAAATGTCAACATTTTAAATATAGTATTTCAATCCTTAATATAAAAGTCATTTAATTTTTTTAAGAGATAAATAATGAAGTTAAATAAATTATATTAAAGTATTCATATTATATTTTTTTTAAAACTAATTTGGTTCACTTATAAATTTATATATAATATAATAATATATAATATATGCTTATTAAATAATTTATTTAGTTTTATTGATATTTAAAAATAAGTCAACTGACTCTAATATTAAGGATTGAAGATAATAGCACATAATTAATTTATAGTAATATTGTTGGATTTCTTTCCCAAATTCGTGCGTAAAATTATTTCCATGGGCATGAAAAATACGGAGCATTTCGATGTTTATAGTCTCGGTCAAATTTTGCTCTATAAAAATAAGTCAACTCTATTTTCTTTTCTTGATAAGTTGATATGTACGCCAACTTGGATAATATATTTTTAAAGCCCTTTTCAAGCGATAGATCATACCTCTCAATGTATTTCTGCCCCCATTAATAGTATAAATATTTCGCAGTCTCTGTAAGACGGCAACATGCACGTATCAAAGTAATAAAATATTAACAGAGTCTTTATTTGTTTTTCCCCCCTCCTTGACAAAATCCCGCTTCAGAAAAGAAAAACAAGAATCAAGAGAAACAATCCGAATGAATAAGTCAACAAAAAAAAAAATGATTATGCCTTTAAAGGTGAATTATTGAATTGTCTACGAAATTATGTATTTCGACTCAATTAAAAAATAAAAAGTAAACGAGTGTATAAATAGATGGTCACAAAATATGTCAATTTGGATCAGATCACTCGCTTTCGTCAAACAAAGAAAAAACAAATCAGGGGTCCAAGCTCATGCCAGACATGGCAATAGGGGAAATATTATATAATCAATCAAACCGTTAAATTTTTATTTTCATGCCACATTGAATATTATTTAGGGAAAATTCTAAAAAACGACATTAAAAATAGTAAAAGGATAATTCCGTATATTAAAATTGTAAAAGAACAGATCAGGCAGTGTCTGACAAGCAGAGGAATATGAGATTTTGAAATCTCGGCCAAATGACAAAAATGCCCTTCAGCCCTTTATCCCCACTTCAGAATAACAATATGATCCTCGTAAGTAACACCTCCGGATTCGTTATTAACAACTTCAATTCTTCTTCTACAATTCAATAGTTTCAGAACCAATAACACCACCAATCTCGCCATTAACAACTCCGGATTCGATATTAACAACTCCATTTTCTTTTTTCGCACTTAACATATTTCAGGGCCAATAACAACACCCATATCTTAATTAACAACTCTGGATTCAAAATTAACAACTCATATTTCTTCTTTCACAAATAACCAAGGCATTAAAACTCGGACCGGGTATTGAACTGGTCGGGGTACTGGGTTAAGGGTCAGTGGGTCAGATCGGGGCCAAACCGGTGAGAAATTGAAAATTTTAGACTTATAGTATGAAATTCTAAAGCAAAAATTTTAAATAGTAACTCGGACCAGACCGGGAACCGGACCGGTTTACGGACCGATCCCCCGATTTCCGGGCCGGACCGGCCGGTCCTTTCCGGGTTACATAACCCTGCAAATAACAAGCTCCAGGGCCAATAACACCATCGATCTCGCCATTAACAACTCCGGATTCGCCATTAACAACTCCTATGTTGTTATTCCGACTAATGACTGAAGGGCATTTTCATCATTTGGCCGAGATTTCAAAATCCCAAATTCATCTACCCGTCTAATACCGCCTGATCTGTCATTTTTCAATTTTAATGTACTGAATTGTCATTTTGCTATTTCCAATATAATTTTTTAGAATTTTCCCTATTATTTAGTTGCACCACATTTATTTCTAGTACAAGAATACGGCCCGTTGAATTTTTAAATAATTCGTGAAAAAAATGGATTGCTTGAAATGAATTACGAGTACTATACAAATTTCCCATGCTTTTGTGAACTATATTCTGAAAAGAAAAGTAATATACACTATTTTTTTATTGGACAGAGTCATCGTTTTATGAAAATCGTGGCTCAATAACATATCAAGAATGGACTATGGTACAGTATCTATATTCCTTTGATCCTAATTATAAAATAAAGTTGATTTTTTTGGAGAAATTAAGTAAGCCAATTAAATTATTTTAAAGTATTTATATTTTTATTTTTTTCAACAAACTAATTAATTTGACTAATAAACTAATATATAATCTAAGAATACTAAAAATATAAACACTCTAGAATAATTTAATTGACTTCCTTAATTTCTCCAAAAAAATCAATTTTATCTTATAATTATGATCCGGTAGTATTATCGTTTGACTAATTGGTTGCTTTACCAATGATATTCATGCGTGATGGAAAAGTTCAAATCACGCCCCATGTCATTGAGAATAAGTCTTGCTTGAAACAGAAAGTTACATGGGGGAAATTGAATGGGAATGCGTTTTACAAGTTTGACTATCGATCATGTACGTGTCATGGTGCTTCCAGAGGGATTGACTTCAAGTTGTGGGTGTAATTAAGTAAATATGCCTTCAACAATTTCAAAATTCTACTCCATAGGGTTCAAACATCTTCATCCTAGTTGAAATATTTGTCATAGACTAGGTCCTCAATTTTGTTTTAAAAAAAAAACAATCTATGCTCATTAAATTTCACAATGGACTATATTTATATTAAGTTTCTTATATTAATTTTGTGAAGTTTTCTAATCACACTTGATCATGTGCCCTCTTTTATATATATATATATAGGTTTATAGTTAAATGATAATAATTTAAAAACAGGACACATGATTATGTATGATCGAGAGTTTGATAAAATGGATGGAAGAAATTTAACCTAAGTATTTTCCTTTCACAATCTTCTCACTCTTTAATTTGGTTCTCTCACATTTGATGCTCTCTTGATTTCTGAGAGTATTTTAGAAAAAGTAGTACACATTTTTTACATAATAATGATAAATAAATTATTAAGTCAAATGTTTAAATATCTGTGAACTGGTTAATTAATATCCCGTGCATATTTAAAACTAGAGAGAGTATTACTTTCATAATTGTTAAATTATCCTACAGTATTCAACCATCGAATTACTGTTTGTTTGGATTAATGATAGAAACTATTTCTTTTAAGTAAAAAGGTACGAAATAAGTATGAGAGTATTATAAAAATGGGAAAATATAAGAAATGTCAAGCAAGAGATGAAGAGAGAACTAGAGAGAAAGATGGAGCAATATCTTATTCATTTGGATGCAAACAAAGTGTAGTACATAGTGCTCTATTTATAGGCCCTCATCCACAACTAAGAGTTACACAAAGTAAATGGCAAACTTTAATCCTCATGAGTGCACACATTGTAACCTTTGAGTTATGGGCATGAAAACTCCTAAAGATCATTCATTGGAGAGGTTATGGGATGTAGCAAATGGAAGGTCAAGAGTTGGGAGCTCATGGACATCCACCTTGATTAATATTTTACAACACTCCCCCTTGGATGTCCATAAAAAAATATTGTGCCTCATTAAAACCTTACTAGGAAAAACCCATTGGGACAAAAACCTAGTGAAGGAAAAAGAGTACACAATGTTTACTCCCCCTAATGACAACATCACTTTATGTCTTTAAGCCTACGCATTCCAATACCATGCACTAACTTCTTAAATGTTCTAGTTGGCAGCGTCTTGGTAAACAAATCTGCAAGGTTGTCACATGAGCGAATTTGATGAACATCTATGTCACCACTCTTCATAAGATCATGAGTGAAAAAGAATTTTGGAGATATATGTTTTGTTCTATCTCCCTTAATGTACCCTCCTTTCAATTGAGCTATGCATGCTGTATTATCTTCATATAGTATTGTTGGAATCTTTTGTTCAGGAAACAAACCACACACTGATTGGATATGTTGAGTTATTGACCTTAGCCAAACACATTCTCGACTAGCCTCGTGAACTGCAATTATCTCTGCATGATTTGATGAGGTAGCTGCTAAAGTTTGTTTTGTTGATCGCCAGGATATAGGTGTACCTCCACAAGTAAATAAATATCCTGTTTGAGATCTACCATTGTGTGGATCTGATAAAAACCCTGCATCTGCATAACCAATCAATTGTGATCCAGATTCATTAGAATAAAATAATCCCATATCATTTGTTCCTCGAAGATATCGGAATATATGTTTAATTCCGTTCCAATGCCTTCTTGTTGGAGAAGAACTAAATCTTGCCAATAAATTCACAGCAAATGCAATATCAGGTCGTGTTGTATTGGCAAGATATATTAGTGCACCTATAGCACTAAGATATGGTACTTCTGGACCAAGAAGTTCTTCTGTTTTCTCTTGAGGACGAAAAGGATCCTTCTCCTTATCAAGTGATCTTACAATCATTGGAGTAGATAATGGATGTGCTTTATCCATATAGAATCGCTTTAATATTTTTTCAACATAAGTTGATTGATGAAGGAGAATTCCATTTGTTAAGTGTTCAACTTGCAGGCCGAGACAAAACTTTGTTCGTCCAAGATCCTTCATCTCAAATTCTCTCTTTAAACAATCAACAGCTTTTTGAAGCTCTTCAGGAGTTCCAATTATATTCAAATCATCCACATATACAGCAATTATTACAAACTCTGATCCATTTCCTTTTATGAAAACACATGGGCAAATAGGATCATTTTTATAACCTTCTTTTAACAAATATTCACTAAGACGGTTATACCACATTCTTCCAGATTGTTTCAATCCATATAAGGATTTATGCAAACGAATTGCACAATTTTCTCGAGAATTCTTACATCCTTCTGGCAATTTGAATCCTTCAGGGATTTTCATATAAATTTCAGTATCTAAAGCACCATATAAGTAGGCTGTAACAACATCCATTAGACGCATATCCAGTTTTCTGCTCACTGCCAGACTAATTAAATACCTTAAAGTGATTGTATCTACCACAGGAGAATATGTCTCTTCATAATCAATACCAGGTCTTTGTGAAAATCCTTGTGCTACCAATCGTGCTTTATATCTAACGACCTCATTTTGCTCATTTCGTTTTCGCACAAATACCCATCTATACCCAACAGGTTTTACACCATTTGGTATTTGGACTACAGGTCCAAAAACTTCACGTTTTGAGAGTGAATTTAACTCTGCTTGAATTGCGTCTTTCCATTTTGGCCAATCATTTCTATTTCTACATTCTTCAACTGACCTAGGTTCAAGATCCTCATTTTGATTAATTATTTCAACCGCAATATTATATGAAAATACGTTGTCGACAACTATACTTTCTCGGTTCCATATTTTTCCTGTAGTGACATAACTCATTGAGATCTCTTCATTATTTTCAGGTACCTGGACCTCTTCTGGGGTCTTTTGATTAGTTATGTCTGCCTCCTCAACTTGACCATCTTGGTTAATCGCTCCCTTTTTCTTTCTAGGAGTTTTATCTTTGGAACCAATCGGCCTACCACGCTTCAAGCGTGGCTTAGTTTCATTTGCAATTGATGGTTGTCCTACTGGGACATCAATTCTAATTGGAGCATTTTCAGCTGGAATGTGAGATTTGGTAATTCTCTTAAGGTCAGTAAATGCATCTGGCAGTTGATTTGCAATATTTTGCAAATGAACTATTTTTTGAACTTCAAGCTCACATTGTTGTGTACGAGGATCTATATGTGATGGTGATGTTGTTTTCCATGTAATTTCTTTATTCAGCTGCTTATTATCTCCCCCTAATGTTGGAAAAACTGTCTCATCAAAATGACAATCATCAAAACGTGCTGTAAATAAATCTCCAGTTGAAGACTCTAAATACTTGATTATAGAGGGAGATTCATAGCCAACATATATTCCTAACCTCCTTTGAGGTCCCATCTTTGTGCGTTGTGGTGGAGCAATAGGAACAAATACCGCACATCCAAAAATTCTAAGATGGGAAATATTTGGCTCCTGACCAAAAGCCAATTGTAATGGGGAGAATTCATGATAACTTGTTGGCCTGATGCGTATAATTGATGCTGCATGTAAAATTGCATGCCCCCAAACTGATATGGGAAGCTTTGTTCTCAAAAGCATTGGTCTAGCTATCAATTGGAGGCGTTTAATGAACGATTCTGCTAGACCATTTTGAGTGTGGACATGAGCAACAGATTTTTCTATTGTTATTCCAGTTGCCATGCAATAATCATTAAAAGCTTGAGATGAAAACTCGCTAGCATTATCAAGACGAATTGTCTTAATTGTATGATCTGGAAATTGTGCTCTTAGCCTAATTATTTGAGCGAGTAATCTAGCAAATGCTAAATTACGTGTTGACAACAAGCACACATGTGACCATCTTGTAGATGCATCTATTAAAACCATAAAATATCTAAATGGTCCACATGGTGGATGAATAGGCCCACATATGTCCCCTTGGATACGCTCTAGAAAAATAGGGGATTCAAGCCCAACTTTTGTCAAAGAAGGTCTTGTAATTAATTTGCCTTGAGAACAAGCAGCACATGGAAAATCCTTAAATTGAAGAATCTTCTGGCTCTTCAATGGATGTCCGTGTGAATTTTCAATAATTCTTCGCATCATAGTTGATCCGGGATGACCTAACCGATCATGCCAAACAATAAATATATTTTTATCAGCAAACTTCTGGTTCACTGTAGCATTTGTTTCAATTGTACTAATATTTGTATAGTACAAACCAGAAGATAATGTTGGTAATTTTTCTAGCACACATTTTTCACCAAATCTAGCAATTTTAATTTGTAAATATTCCATATTCTTCTCATTTATAGTCTCAATATGATACCCATTTTGGCGGATATCCTTAAAACTCAATAAATTTCTGAGAGACTTGGGGGAATATAAAGCATCATCAATAACAAATTTCGTTCCTTTGGGTAATATTATAATTGCTCTTCCGGAGCCTTCAATTAATTTTGTATTACCCGCTATGGTATTGATGCTTGCACTACTTCTTGTTAGATGTGAGAAATATTTTTTATCTCTAAGTATGGTGTGTGTTGTAGCACTATCTATGAGACATATATCTTCATTCTTGTGTCCAATGATCAAAACATCCATAATCTTCACCAAAAGAAAAGAAAAATGCATTAAAACATATTCAAAAATACATGATGAGCAATAATACCCTTATTACATATGAAAAGGGGAAATGAAAGTAAAGCATAAACTAAATTAAAAAAAAAAACCATAAATTAAAACATTTTTTATTGTTCTTCCAACCAAACTCATCTAATCATGATTCTCAAAAAAATCAGCCACCTCTAAGTGTGCCATATCATCAAGGCCATTAATACCAACTAGCTCATTGACACCATCATTCTTGTGTCCCTCAACATTATCATCTTGAAAAATCAAATTTGTTTCCACATTGTTCGCACTCCTTTTCATAGAGGCTTGATAAAGTTTTGCCAGATGCTCAGGCGTACGACAGGTACGTGACCAGTGCCCCTTCATACCACACCGATAACATTGATTCTCAATAACTTTTGAAGAACCACTCTTATCGTTTTTCTGCCCTTCATTATATTTCTTCTTCTGGTGGGTATTAGGATTATAATTATTACTTTCACCTCCATGATAATGGTAATTACCACGTCCCCTACCACGACCACGTCCACGGCCACGGCCACGGCCACGGCCACGACCACGACCACGACCATGAGCATGGTAATTATTACGTACACTCACATTCGCTTCAGGGAATGGAGCAGATCCAGTGGGACGATTTTCATGATTTTTCATCAACAGCTCGTTGTTTTGTTCGGCTACCAAAAGGCATGAGATTAATTCAGAATACTTTTTAAAACCTTTCTCTCGATATTGCTGCTGCAGGAGCATATTTGAAGCATGAAAGGTAGAAAAAGTTTTCTCTAATAAATCCTCATCAGTTATTTTCTCACCACATAATTTCAATTGAGAACTTATTTTGAAAACTGCTGAATTATATTCACTTACAGTCTTAAAATCTTGTAGCCTAAGGTGTATCCATTCATAACGAGCTCGAGGCAAAATCACTGTTTTTTGGTGATTATACCTTTCCTTCAAATTAGTCCACAATTCTAATGGATCTTTGACCGTTAGGTATTCAGCTTTCAGTCCTTCATGGAGATGGTGGCGAAGAAAAATCATGGCCTTGGCCTTATCTTGACTAGTTTCTTCATTTCCTGGTAAAATAGCCTTTCCTAGACCCTTAGCATCTAGATGGATTTCAGCGTCTAAGACCCAGGATAGATAATTCTTTCCCGTGATATCAAGAGCTGTAAACTCAAGTTTGGCAAGGTTGGCCATGATTGAAACTAAAAAAAATAATGATAACAATTAGAATCACGGTAAAATTGATGAAACATAAAACATCATTTTGAATTAAGACATATCATAATCAACATATTTTTAAACAACATAATTAATGGGAGCAAAATTTCATAAGTAGCCAACATATAATTCAATAAAGAAAATTTCTTGAAAATATTCTCCCTCTCTCTTTCTACTCTTTTCCTTTATATATGTTGGTATATGTTATTTATTGGAATATAAATGGTGTATACAGAGAGGAGGAAATTATAGCAATAAAAATAATACTATATAGTCATATATAATACTATAAATAAAATGACAATAATATGGTAATAAATGTAAATAAGAGTAAATGTAAACAGATACAATATATATAGATATATATATATATATTAACATAAATATAGCAATAACAAGGGTGAAATGGCAAATAAATAATAATAAAATTAAAAAAAAAAGAATTATAAATAAGAAACAAATAGAATAATAAAATGGCAAATAAATAATAATAAAATTAAAAAAAATGAATTATAAATAAGAAACAAATAGAATAATAAATGTGGTGATGAAATAAAAAAAAATGTAAAAGGAATAATTAAAAATACAATACAAATAAATAATAAAATATTAGAAACAATAAACAAACAAAACAAAATGGCTTAATAAAATGAAATAATATAACAACATCATTAAATGAAAAATAAAATAACAATAAAATGAGATAAAAAAACGTAAAATAAAGAAATGAACTAAAAAAAAATATAAATAATAGAATATCGCATGAAATGTAAATAAAATATAAATAAAATAACTATAAAAAAAAATGAACTAAAAGAAGCCCAAACAAAACAACAAAATGTATGAGAAGAAGATAATCGAATGAAAATAAATAAATGTAAATATAAATAACAAATCGAATGAAAATAAATAAATGTAAATGTAAATAACAAAGCGAAATGAAATAAAATGAAATACTAGAAAGTTGTGCCAACATAAAATCAAAATGATAAACAAATAAAATTAACTATTACAAAATGTAAATAACAATAGAATCTAAAATAAAGAAATATAAATAAAAAAAATAACAAAAATCTCCAATCTCAGCCATGGAACCCGATGTATAAAACAATCGGTAAAAAGATCTCTTTAATTCCATACAATGGCTCAGATCATCCCAGATAGATTAAATAGATATATGGTAAAAGAAGATAGAGGAAAATGTTGAGACAACGGTAAGGGGGAAAAAAAATACCTTGGTTAGAGAATCGTGCTGATAACGTATTATAAAAATGGGAAAATATAAGAAATGTCAAGCAAGAGATGAAGAGAGAACTAGAGAGAAAGATGGAGCAATATCTTATTCATTTGGATGCAAACAAAGTGTAGTACATAGTGCTCTATTTATAGGCCCTCATCCACAACTAAGAGTTACACAAAGTAAATGGCAAACTTTAATCCTCATGAGTGCACACATTGTAACCTTTGAGTTATGGGCATGAAAACTCCTAAAGATCATTCATTGGAGAGGTTATGGGATGTAGCAAATGGAAGGTCAAGAGTTGGGAGCTCATGGACATCCACCTTGATTAATATTTTACAACAGAGAGAAAAATTTTATCTCAATTAACATAAATATATTTTTTAAACGTTTGGTTAGACCTTTACTTTTTTTATTTTTTTGGAACAATTGCTAATGGCAAAACTTACTGACGCGGTCGACAAGCCAAGAGCCAAAAATTCTACACACACACACCCCCATCCAATGTGGGACTTTATTTATGCCAATTTTGTAATGACATATGAAACCCGTACATTCTCTTGGTCAGAATAAATCCTTATATTGCCCATCGATCTTAATCAGAGGATCGAGGGAGTGATTAGAGAACACGCATTATTGACCTTTACTAATGCGCCTTCTGCTAAGAATCTGTACCCGCCTCCTCCTGAATTGTATATACTGCTTCTTATTACATAAGTCTGAGGTGTAAATTTATCTTGAGAGTTTTCACCAATGAATAATGTTACCCTAAAAATTTCAGAATGTGGTAATGTTATTTCATACTGTTAAAAAAATTAATGCTGACTGTTAAATTTCTAACAATAAGCAACATTACTGTTTTTTAATACTTCCGGAACAACATTGAACTAAAAAAAACTCTCTGAGTAACCTTACTCATGAGCAAAAACTTTCAGGCAAATTTACACATTAACTCTTTTATATATGTAATGCCCTTGATCAACAAATACCTCCAATTCTAAATATAAAATGTAATTAGTTAGTTAATTAATTTACAGAGAATAAAAATTTGGTTAGTTAGTTGTTATTATTAATATATAAAAATTTCCTTAAAAATGTGAGCTCCTCTTTCATCTATGGCTTTGTCTTCAATATCATCTACACTGTTGGTTCAATATATTTGATCAACTAGCGATCAAATTTAACTTTTATAATAGGCAAAGTAACATTGCTAAAATTTGAAAACTTCCAAAGCAATATTGAACAAAACAAATTTTCCAAAACAACACTGTTACTAAATGAAAACTTCCTAAAAAAAATCTGTACTTAAATAAGAATGATATGGATGACAAGTAGACTTGTTAGCTTAGTATATTTGATCAATTAATAGTTAAACTTAACATAAATAATAGCCAAGAAATTACCAAGATTTAAGAACTTTCAAGGGCTTCGCTGTTTCTAAAAATCTTCTGAGGCCATATTGCTGTTCTTTTACCACCTGTGGACAAATTTAATCCTTAAACCCCTAAAATATTACCACTCTTTTACCCCTAAAATATTACCACTCTTTTGATGGGAGTATTAAATGTCAGAGATAAAATTATTGCAAAAAATATAAAATTATTAAAGATAATATGAAAATATTGAATGAGTAAATAAAGCGAATTAATGTTTCATATCTAACACTAAATTATAATGAGATAATTAATCTACAGGTCCTCAAATTTTTAACTAATTTTTAATTAGATTCGTATAGTTTTTTTCATTCTTATCAAGTCCTTATAATTTCACCTATTTTTAATCAGGTCTTTGTAGTTATTTTTCTTTTTATCAGGTCTTTATTGTTTTACTAGATTTTTAATTTGGTCCTTGAAGATTTTTTTAAATTTTAATTTATTAATTTAATTGAAATTTAAATAAATGAATAATATTAAAAAATAATTTATGAACAATAGATCTAAATGAATAATTATATAATTAAAAAAATAATTAATATAATTAATTATCAATTATTAATTAATTAATTATTATTTTATTTTATTTTTTGAGAAATTTATTATTATAATTCAAATTTTAATATTCCACAGAATTTTTTAATTAAACATATATTTATATTATTTATTATTTATTTTTATAATTATAAAATATCAATTATAATAATAATATTTTTTCTAAAAATTGAATTGAATTATAATTAGTTAATTAAGGATTACTAATTATTTATATTAATTATTTTTTTAATTATATAATCATTAATTTAGATTTATTATTCTTAAATTATATTTTAATATTATTCATTGGTTTAACTTGCAATTAAATTAATAAATTAAAATCCAAGAAAACTTTCAAATACCCAATTAAAAATTCGGTGAAACAATAAGAACATAATAAAAAGGAAAAAATTATAAGGACTTGATTAAAAATAGGTAAAAATATAAAGACCTGATAAAAAAAACTATAGGAATCTAATTAAAAATTGGTTGAAATTATAAAGAGTTTGTCACACCTTCATTTTATTTTCACCTATTTCAGAGTATTTGTGGAAACGATACACAGTTTAATGGGCAACACAAAAATAACATAGATATACTAATATTATGTGTGCGATTACAAAAATTTCCCATACGGGTTCGTACTTGATAATTACAATTAACATAGCCTCACAGTGCTACATGGGTGTCTAAACACGTCTCAATGAACGGAGACATCTTCTCGTCTTCGCTCCACCACCGCAATCCCCTTCGTACGGTTTTCTTTATTGTTCTCAACATACGTTCTGTCTTTTCCTGTCTAAATTGTTGGTAGGGGAGGGTGAGATTTTGGGGAATCTCAGTAGGAAAGTAATACCAATATGCATGCAAGATAAGTGCTTAATGCATGACATGCTTGCATTACATAACTCATGCTCACACAATGACATATCTGCGTGCTCAATGTTTCAATCAATATACGTATGGTCATAGCAAAAACAGAAACAGAGCTTCAATTATTCATATATGTTTCACATTATCAGGCAAAGCAATAACATGCATCAATACACCAGCACAAATATCAAATACATGCAGGAGAGATAAGTTCCCTACCTTAACCGCCCTTCCCTAATCTTCAAATAACATGCCTTGATTTGCGTGCCAATCCCTCGAGCTCTCTACCCGGTCCTAGAATGTCAAATATACAATTTAGACACTTTCATAGTATTTCTGGTGGTTATATTAGTCTATGGTGAAATTTTACCAAAATGCCCCCGAGACCCCGGCTCGCCCCTATTGTACCCGGCCCGATGGAACGTTTTCTCAAAATTTTGACTAAGGCTATTCTGACATATTTTCACCCAAGTAATCCATTTCCTGGCTCGAAATCACCAAATTCAGTGTCAGATTACGAAAATACCCTTGACAGCCCCAATTTAGAAATTTTAGGGGCGTTTTCATAATTATGCTTTTTCGGCCTCTACTGAAAAAGTGACCAACTGTAACCCCACCTATTTTTTCCCACTGAATCCAATAGAACCATTTATTTCATGAAAATCCAACTCCATCCCTTATATATGTGCTGGCTTAAATATTAGTCAAAAATTGGAAAAATGGAGTTTTGTGTTTTAGCTTCTAAAACTTGTACTTTTCCACTTCTAATCCTCTATTAACTCAAATAAACACTTCTTAATCATGATTCAAAGAAATTTAGGCAGCATAACCCCTTAGGGTTATAGCTTTCCAAATTTACAAACTTGACAAAAATTACCAAAACCAAACACAAACCTCAACAACAACACTATACTAGTTTAGATCTAAGGTTTGTGAGGTTACCTCTTGAGATTTTGAATCCTCTTTCTCTAGGCATATCCTCTCTCACTTCTTGAGCTAAGAATGGTGTTTTCAAGATCATGGATGCATGAAGAAAAGGAGTTTAGAGAATGATCTTTCATGCATATTCATAAGAAAAGGCTTAAGAGGCAACTATTACCTTGATCTTCCTCTTCCTCCTTCTCTATAGCTCTCCAAGCTCTCTCTCTCTTCTTTCTGTTGGAAATTGTGCCATAAGGGCCAATCATTGTACTTTGAACATTATTAGTTTAATGAAATTTCTCCATTCTGTTATTATATTATTTTCATGTTAACTGTGATAATTGTATCCTTGGATAATTCATAAATATTGTCTTAAAATGTCCGTGGTCGGTCATCTATGCGGGAGCAGAGATGAAACAAGATCAGTATGACTTTGATAAGATATGAAATAAATATTTCTTTCAAAAGGACTGTGCCTTTTTTCAAAAGCTCTAAGGGCGCTGACCCTTGCAACCCCGCAAGGGCGGCTCCCCTTGACCCCGCCCTCTAACAAGCTAGCGGGACCGCCGTGACCACCTCTGCGTAGCCCAATATAAGCTGATCACGACATTTATTGCTTTTCATATTGTACGAATTCTTGTTGTGGTTTATTATTTATCCTTGTTTGGGTATGGTGAACAACATGGCTTTAGAATTTTATAAAGGTTGTAATATTTAAATACGGCCTGCGTGCCGTGCCTTTCTCTAAATACTCTCGATGTACATTCTCTTCTCATCTCACTCCCCTCAAATGTTTAAATGAGGTTTCTCTCAATCTATTTCTTTTTTATTTAGAGAAGTCCTCTCATTGGCTTGGAAGGATTTTAGGTTAGGTAAGTCATGTTGTGTCACGTTTAAATTATACTTTTGATAAGATCATTGCATGATTACTTTTACGTTCATATGTATTTATCTGTATGAGATACGACCACGATTGCATCCATATAAACAAAACTAATTAATTAAGCCCTCTGAATCAAATCTTAAGTCATAATGCCGACAATTAATGAATACTTGTTAAAACCTAGATCGCTCAATTGTGGAAACCACCAAAGTGGATGCACTTGAGTTATCTTGATGAGACAAGCTTGAGTAATGGTGCTGCTCATAATATTCATTATTGTTTTTGACTTAATTGAGATTAACAAAACGATTTTGAATCTTAAGGCATTAGATGGGGTTAAACATGCCGAATCATATGATAATTAAATCCCATAAAGATCTAAGAGTTACATGTGATGTAATTGGTAAATATGTTACCTACCTAAATAACTTGAATTTAAGCGTCTTGCCAAAACGGACTTAAGTTTAAGCCAAATATGGATTTTAGCCCACTAATTATTATATTGAGGGTTGTTAATTTAGTAAGAGATTACTAACTAACTTTGCATATTTTAATTGTAGAATCATGTCGACTAGTAATACTGCACACTATCGTTGCGATCGGTCCTTGAGAAGGACAAACTCAATGGGACAAACTTTCTTGATTGGTTGAAGAACTTGAGAATTGTTCTCAAGCAGGAAAGAAAGGTTTATGTCCTAGATCAACCCATTCCTGAGGAGCCTGCAGCCAATACTCCAAGAGCTCAGAGATATGCTTACACAAAGCATAAGGATGATTCTGTGGATGTAGGTTGCCTGATGCTTGCCACTATGGTTCCAGAGCTCCAAAGAGATCTGGAACTCATGGAGGCTCATGAGATAATTGTACATCTCAAGGAAATGTTCCAGCAACATGCAAGGCAAGAAAGGTATTAAACCACAAAGGCCTTACATTCCTGCAAAATGGCTGAAGGTGCATTAGTTAGTACTCATGTGTTAAAGATGAAAGGTTATATTGATCATCTTGAGAGGCTTGGATTTCCCATGAGCCAGGAGTTAGCTACTGATTTGATCCTCAACTCACTCCCAGAGAGTTATGACCAGTTTGTTATATACTACAACATAAACAATATGGAGAAATCAATTTATGAGCTGCATAGGATGCTCAAAACTGCTGAGCAAAGCATTAAGAAAAAGCCTAGCACAGTTTTGATGATTCAGAAAGGAAAAGGTATGAAAAAGAAAGGGAAGGGCAAATGGAAGGGTAATGGCTCAGGTGGTAAGACTAAAGAGTCAAACAAGCTCAAAACCAAGCCTGCACCCAAGAAGGCAAAGCCTCTAAAGAAAGGAGTCTGCTACTTCTGCAATGAACCCGATCATTGGAAGAGGAATTGCAAACTCTACCTGGAAGATCTGAAAAAGAACAAGAAGGATAGCGAGACTATCGTTTCAGGTATTTATGTTATAGACATTCATTTTTCTACTTCCTCTACATGGGTATTAGATACTGCATATGGTTCTCACATTTGTACAAATGTGCAGGGTCTAAAGGACAGTAGAAAGCTGAAGAAGGGCAAGGTGGACCTACGAGTTGGAAATTTGGGTTATACATCGATCAAGTCATAAGCTTTTCTCATGTATAACCACGTCACAATGCCCTTAGATTTGAGGTTATCATGGATTCCTACATGAGAGTTGTTAAGCTTTGAACTAGTCAAAAGTCACTTTTGACCGGGTGATGATAAAGGCTACGATCGGACTTGGTGGTTTTTCATGCAGAGGAATATGAATGATTAAGATGGAATTTGTCCCTCACATTAGTAGAGAGATATTACTGGGCCCCTCGATGAGTGAGTCTGAGAAATGTATGGCCATACTATGATGAAAGGAGTTTCTGTCTCTATTATCAGGCTACTCAGGAATCGAGAAAGTAATAGTCAGGAACAAGAGGATGACATTATCCATGCCTTATCCTTGATCGATATATTGTGTGACAAAAGGGACGTGACATGGTTGTATGACAGGTTGTATCGTGATAACGATCCTCATATAAATTGGGTAGTCGTAATATCTTGCTAGAAACCGCTTGCGACTTTTGGGTTAGTATAGTTATTGGCCCACTGCCAACTTCATATGGGCCTACATGGTCGCATACAAGAATGGCCCAACACAAGATAATGTTTAATTTAGGGTGGATGAGTTTTATATTTATATATATATAATATAAAATTCATTAATAATATTATATAAATATATATTTTTTCGAAATATATATCTTATATATATATATATATATTATATTATTATATTGTGTTAGTTTTAAATTTAATTTATTAAGATATATTAAATTTAATAACTAACATGATAGAGATATAGTATCTCAGATTTAATTTATGAAGATAAATTAAATCTAATGGCTCTTTATTTGGATTAAATAAATAGGTTAAATTAAAACTGTTGGACAGATTTAATTTAAACTGAATTTATTTAATTAGCTCATCAAGATAATTAATAGTTAATTAATTTCAAAATTAATGATGATTAATTTTGAAATTTGAAAATAGCCCTCATAGGTTATAAACTTGATAGAGCAGATATATTGATATGGACATGAGATTTGAGAGCCGCAAGTAAAACCCTAGGAGACATTAGAGGCGTTAGCACGCAGTCTCGGTTGGAGAGCATTCGTGTGGATACCGGTAGAGGGAGCGGACCTGACGTGTTGGCTCCTAGAGATCGTGAAAACTCTGAATCATCAAAAGGTATGAATCCTTCCAACTTGGTTTAAACGCCGTTGATAGATCCTCGATTAGGATCGGTGAAAATTTTTAAAATTCTTCCGCTGTGCCTACCGATTCTAACACTTTCCTTTAGTGTGATCAAAATGTATGAAGGGAAGGGAAGATAAATGCTTCATAAACTTCCTCCCTTAATTCTATACCATTTATTTAATCAAGGGACCATAATGTGACACTTGTAACAATCCTCCTTTCTTCAAGTTTATGTCATACTTACTCCCTTTGGTTTCCCATTAGCATTGAACTAGCTTTTTTCCTTGGTTAGCCTTCAAAAAAACATGCTCCCCGTTGCTCCAACCAAACCAATTGCTTCTTCCATTTACTCAAGTCAATTGATACAAGAGTCGGCTACCTAACCTTATGACATAAGTAAGGACTTATGACACAACAATTATCTCCATCATCTTTCATGTGGTGTTGACACTTGGTCTCATTGGATTTTGACACTTGTCTTATCCTCCTTCATTCCTTAATTTCTAAAATAATTAAGAGGAAAAAGAAGATTACTTTATTTCTTAAATTTTAGGAATAATGCCAATTCTGACATATTTTCTACCTTAACTTTGAAAAATCATAACTAATTTTGTAGACATCTTTTCGAAGTGATTCCAAAGCCTATGGAACCCTCATTGAATCTTGTTTCAAGGAAAAATATGAAATTTTACTAGTTAGGATCATATTATTCCCATATTTTCAATATTTGACCGCTGCTCCAGAAACTTTCCAAATTTTCTGGATTAACTTCAAAAATTCATATCTTTTTGTACATAGCTTCAATTGAGTCATATGACTTATCAAATTAAAGTTCAGGATGTCTACTTCCATTCTATAAAATTTCATAATTTTTGCTCATCATTTGGTCTTCCAAAAGCATATGAAAAACTCACTACCTCAAAAGTGATTTCACTGAAAACACTATTCAACTTTCAATTTTCAATATTTAATTCTTTTGACCTTAAATATTCACCATTTCATTGAATATATATAATAATTACAATATATTCTTGGTGAATAAAATTTGGGATGTTACAAAGTTACTCTCTCCAATCCTAATTATAAGATAAAGTTGACTTTTTTTGGAAAAATTAAAGAAGCTAATTAAATTATTTTAGAGTATTTTTATTTTTATTTTTATTTTTTCTCCAAACTAATTAGTTTGAATAATAAACTAATATATAATATAAGGATACATAACATATGATATGATTAAGTAACTTATTTAGCTTCTTTAATTTCTCAAAAAAAAAAATCAACCTTGTCTTATATTTAGGATCGGAGATAGTACTAATTAATTATCCCAATTATAATAGATGGAGGAGTTCAGCTGGCTACTATTAGAGCTGGCAATTCGGGCCAACCCGCCCGAAATAAACGGGCTCGATCGTCCCATTTAAAAACGGACTAAATGGGCTGAGCCCGTTTAGCTCGCGGGTTGATACAGGCTGGCTCGCATAATTTTTTTTTTTTAAAGTTTTGTCTCAAATGCACTTAGTCTCTCCCTTATTTTATTTCTTTTGATAATGTGTTTAATTAATTCCTCATATTTTTATTTGACACTTATTTTCATATTATATTTATTTATTCTACTATTATTAAATTTAAAAGAGATATATTTATATAGTTTTGTGATGTGAATAGATTGAAAAAAAGGAAAGTAAGAATTAAATTGACTTCATAATACAAATATATAAAATAAAAGAAGTGTGATATGAGATGGTGAAAGAGAAAAAGAGTAAAAAATTTTAAAAAAAATGAAATTAAAAAAAAAATTTGGCAGCCTGCTAGCCCGCCCGAATTGCCAACTCGCAAGGGGGGCAGGCTGCACCAGCCCGCCTTGTCTCAGCCTATAGCTTGTATTACCACCACTAGCTACTATCTCCCGATAAACTTGCAATGGCAGCAAGGTATAGCGGTTAAAGAGATTACCCAACAGCTTTAGTGGAAGCGTGAAATCAGCATAGACCTTAAAAGAGTTGATCACTTAATTAAGGTTTCTTTTTTTATAGGTTTTCAATGCAACATGCACATATATGCATTCAGTCCAAGGGGAAACAGTAAGAATTAACATATCAATAATAGTAATAGTTAACTCACATTATGAGTAAAATAAAACATACTCCCTGTTATTCAATTGTTGTGGTTAGTTTACAGGGTCAAGGTTCATCCAGGTGGGCATTAAATCATATAGTTATTATTATAGAGAACCTATAATTAATATATTTTTTCCAAAGAAGGAAGAAAAATCAGCCTGCAGCAAAATGAGATCAATCTATATATCTATAAATACTCTTCCACCAAAAACACTGTTCATAAGGAACCAACAGCTGAGATTTTTTCTCCCTTATGAAAACACTGTTCATAAGGAATGAAGGGTCCAGATCTGGCGCATGTTCTCATCTTCCTTACATTACGTCAGCTACTTCAAATATCGTGTCCCCACATCAAATATTAACGCGCCTTCCCATTCGAATTCAAATTTGAATGATGACGGCATCTAAGTGGAAAGTATCATATATAAGATGGACAGAAGCAGGGCAATTCATTAGACGCTGGCTCAATCATCCCAATCTCACCGTTCTTTACTGCCATTAGTAGAGAAATGCAAGGAATAAACTCTCTCTTGAACTCTTCTTCTCAGATTCCTCCCTCCGACCTCCACCAGATCCAAAATTCTCAGATGCATCACTTCGACCCCCTTCTTCTTCCCACGACGATTTCCTCGACCAAATATATTGATTTTTTCCCCATCTCGTCATTTTATTTTATCGTATTACTCGTCAAATCCTTTCGTCCATCCTCCCAAAAAAAAGCTCCAAAATGTTGCTCGGCGGGGGTGAGGGTGACTGGGTAGAGAAGGCTTTCATTTTCAGTGGATCTTAATACTCTTCGCTGCTCCCCAATATTTTTGGGTTTTTTCGCTCCTCGTCTCTGGACCCTGTCGCCGTTGGTCTTTCCCAATCCACTTCCAAATGAGGTATTCCATCTCTTACTCTCTTCGCCTATATCTTTGTCAACGGGGTGTTGTTTTTCTTTGGATTGCACCGCATCCCCAGCTTAAAGCTTTTCTGGTTTAGAGATAGAGAGAGTTTGTATGTTTGTGAATTTTCTTGACGGGCATTTGAGGGTTTATGAGTACTCTGCTCGCCGAAACTATTTTGGGTTGAAATGCAGCAAATCTTGGTCCATCTCTCCTCATGACTCATCAAAATCAAGACTCTCTTTTTCCTTTGTTGGCAGAATCACATTTTATAGCTCCACTTGTTTATAAAAGGATTCAGTGTTACTAGACCATTTTTTTATGCATTTACTTTTTTAAATTCGGCGTTTAGTTATTTTTTCCCTCGTGTATGCAGTCGTCAACCTGAAGTTCTCTGGGCTCAGCGTTCTGATAAGGTTTATCTTACTGTTGCTCTGCCTAATGCCAAGGATGTTTCTGTTAAGTGTGAGCCTCAGGGTTTATTTAGCTTCTCTGCTAATGGAGTTCAAGGTGAATCCTACAAATTCAGCTTGGAACTTTATGGGCCAATCGGAGCTGAGGTGAGCTATTTTCCACTCTGGTATTGATTACTGGCTACATATCCGCCAAAAATTGCGGGATACATTAGTATGCCGCGTATGATTCTGTGGGGTTTTTTTTGTGAACTCCTTTATAGTGGTTTCGTGATGATAACTACTGCAACCCCAATAACTATATTAGAATACCAAGGTTTGGAGCATTACTTTTTTTTTTTGGCTAGGGTATAGGGATCACTAATCACAATTATTTGAGATCTCTATATGGACTGCCAGAAAGTACTGATCAATATGGAAATTTAAGACTGCCATTGTGGCCTGATGTGGCTATAGAAACTACTACAACAGTAATATAACTGCTGCAATTGTGGCTTGGAGTTTAGCTCATAATTCAAGTATGTATCTTTATTTTTTGCTTTAAATATTTTTTTTATGATTACAGGACATATTACTTTAATTTTTTGGTCTGCCACTATATATTCAAAAAGTATGCACAAGGCTGTTTCCTCCTTAAATGAAGCACACACCCCAATCTTTTGGCTCCTTGAATTTTTTGACGTTTACAACAGCCTATATTTTTTTTCAGTTTTTGTTCAGATTTAATAATAGGGAACATCAGCAATTGGATGCTTAGCTTCATTTATTACATGGGGCACTAAATAATTCCCCTTCTTCCTTCTCCTCCTAATGATGATTCTTTTCCAGTTTCATATGATATTTTTAGAAGAAACCATGGTGGATGGCTACAGAGTCATTTGCATTATAAAAACCATAGTATAATGGAAACTCATGACTGATATTGGAATTTTTAAAATGAAGGTGCTAGGAATTATGCTCCTGGGTGCTGTTCATTATGAAGGATTGAGCTTTAATGAAGTCCGTTTTCAATGGATCTCTTTATCTGCATGATGCAAAATAGGTTCTTTCACAAAATATTTTCCTTTTACATCAGTTCAGTTAAGGAAGCAGAACTTGGTTTGATAATATTGCTGATCAATGCAGATTGTCGAGGGTATTCTAGGTGTCATTGGAGTTCAACTTGATGTGATGGATCATGCCAGTCTTTGTAAGTATATTTCGCAGGTACAATTTATAGTCTTTTCGAAAGTAGTTTCTATAATACTCATACAAATTGATGTTTTCTAAAGCATCTTGCTGAGGTCTCCATTTTATGACTATAGTCTTTTTAGGGTCTATTACTTGATCAACTACTATTTCCTACTATACTACTTTTGCACAAGCTCCCTACATACTGATCTCTGTCCATGTTCTTAGGTTCTTGATGGCTGTTAGGCAGAGACATACATACAATTATATTGAAACATCATAGGCCCTTATACTATTTCACAGATTATTTAGATAAAGGTGTTCCTATACATGCTTGCATATATTATGGGGCATCACGATCTGACGGAAGTTATTTTTAAGTTTTATAACAAATACTACAATTTGTCATTAAGGGTTATTTTTAAATTTTATAATGAATACTACAATTAACTCTTGAGTGCAGTGGCACTTTGCCCAAGTGCCATGACACCACTTCAAGCAATGCTTCACATACCCTCTCGGGTGCTGTGGCACTTCGCCCAAGTGCCATGATGCCACCTCATGCATTGCTTTACACACACTCTCGGGTGCTGTGGCACATGGCCCAAGTGTCGTGGCACCAACTCATGAAATGCTTCACACACCCTCTCAGGTGCTACGACACTTGGGTTAAGTGTCGCGACACCAGCTCATGTAAAGGTTCACATTCCTTTTCAGGTGCCATGGCACTTGGCCTAACTGCCTCGGCACCAACTCATGAAATGCTCATACACCCTCTCGGGTGTTGTGGCGCTTGGTCCAAGTGCCGTGGCACCTGAGAGGGCATGTGAAATGCTTCGCATTGGGTGCTGTGGCACTTGGCCCAAATGTCATGGCACCAACTCATGAAATGCTTCGCATACCTCTCGGGTGCCGTGGCACTTGGAGACAAGTGCCATGGCACCACCTCATGAAATGCTTCACACACCTTCTTGGGTGCAATGACACTTGGCCCAAGTGCCACAGCACCACCTCATGAAATGCTTCACACACCCTCTTTCCTACAACTATTCATTTATGTTCTCCATTTATTAATTTTTTAGTGAATAATGAATACGTAACTTGCCTCCCCATTTTTTATTGAATTTGGTTGTCAACCTGATCCTATCTTTATATGTCTATTTAAGCTTATTTAAGTGAATATGCTGTTACTCACCTTTGAGCTTTCTGTCAAAGCCTCCATTGCAGAAAGCATAAAGACACATAGATCATCTTTATGCTTTATTTGTCTCATTACAATTAAATTTTTAACAAGTTCATGATAAAGTCATAGCTGTCTTTTAAAAAGTTCTGGTTTTGACTTGCTTTAAACATGTAATTCCGTCATCCACATGTCTCATTATGCTTTATTTGTCTTATTACAATTAATTCTGTTTGGGAATGAACAATGCTGATTTTGCTTTGTTCAAGGTCTAAAAAACTAACCCATTGATTTGGTGGCGTATTAATTTTGTTAGGGCATGAACAATGCTGATTTTGCTTTGTAAAAGGTCTATAAAACTGACCAAAAGGGCATTTGATCAATTTTGTCTGACTCTAGCTACTTACTTTCTGCATTCATCAATTTTTTAATACTATTTTCATGTAATTAAGCTTTTCTAACTTCATATGGTGTTACTCACGATTTACCTTTATGCCAAATCCTACCTTGCTGAAAGGTAATTAACAATTTATCATCTTTATGCTTTATTCATTATAATTACAATTAAACCTTTTAACAAGTTCGTGCTAAAGCTGCTACTGTCTTATAGGTTTGGACTTGCCTTAAACATGAAATTTTGTGATCCTCATGTCTTCTATGCTATACTGCTTGAAATTCCTGCCAAGCAACCATGTTGTTGTCATTTTTTGTTCGTGTTTGTCGTTTTGATTACAATCACAAGCAGAAAATCTTTCAATCCAAGTTATTCTTTCTGCTAGGGCATGAACAATGGTTATTTTGATTTGTTGAAGGTCAACAGAACTGACAAAAATAGCGTTTGATCAATTTTGTTTCACTCTAGCTACTTACTTTCTGTAGCCATCAATATTTTCATGTATTTATGCTTTTCTAACCTTAGATGGTATTACTCAGGCTTTACTTTTCTGTCAAATCCTCCCTTGCTGAAAGGTAATTAACAATTTATCAATTTTATGCTTTGTTCATTACAATGACAATTAAATCTTTTAACAAGTTCATGATAAAGGTGTTGTTGTCTTTTAAAAAGTTCATGTCTGGCCTTGCCTTAAACTCGAAATTCTATCGTCCTCATATCTTCTTTTGACTTGCCTTAAACATGAAATTATGTCATTCTCATGTCTTCTTTGCTACACTGCTCGAAATCTCTGCCAAACACCATATTGTTGTCATTTTCTATTTCCATGTATTTAAGGTTTTCTAACCTCATATAGTGTTACTCACAGTTTACCTTTCTGCCAAATCCTCCCTTGTTGAAAGGTAATTAACAATTTATCATCTTTATGGTATATTTGTCTCATTATAATTACTCTTAAATCATCTTTATGCTCTTTTAACGTCCTCATGTCTTCTTCGATACACTACTCGAAATTCTTGCCAAGCAACCATGTTGTCATTTTCTATTTCTCTTTGTAGTTCTAATTACAATAAAAAATAGACAATTCTTCATTCCAAGGTTTTTATTCTGTTTGGCTTGATCATGCTGATTTTGCTTTGCTAGCTATGAATCCATTTTTTGTTTACCTGTTTCCTTCATTTATTGCTGTGTTTCGTCTATTTTATTGCATGTATGACCTTCCCAACACTTACATATCAATGCAGGTATGACCTCGTCATATCATCATACATTTTCTCAAATTATATTGTAGGTTTTGCCTTTTGCCTATTCTTATCAACAAATGGTTTTCCTTTTGCCTATTCCAAATTAAACTTCATTATGTATCGCCGTTCTCTCCTAAAGGATCTTCATGATGGTAGTGAGTGATGGTCAATTGTTATTCGTGTCTTAAAGAAATGGAATGTTTACCAAAAGACTGTTTCCACCGAGTTATTTTGCATTACTATGATCTTGGTGGATTAGGAGGTTTGTCAATTCTTAGTTATTGTCTTTACCTGTTAAAGGCTGTTATATTATATCAGTTATCTCAATAATATAACAAAAATATGTGCACACCTTGATCTAACTAATTTTTTCTCACATAAGTGTAAATGTTCGTAATTTGATGCTCCCCGCGCAACGCGCGGGAGATTAAGTGCTAGTTGCAGATATATAAAGATGATGTTATGAACAGTGAATGCTTTTCCAGGTGGGCATAAAATCGTACACGTTGAACAGTCAAAAGATGGGCTTGATATTGTGTAGGGTCAGCCACTGGGCCTACGGGTGTTCTTAGCTTCCAGCGTTCTTTCTTTTTCAAACGTATCAACATTGCATCACTGTTTGATACTTCCTAGAAAACTTAATTTAACCTATATTTAGTATCACTTATTTTTAGATATTAAATTTTTATTATATAAGTAAAAAAAAAAAACTCTTCTCACATATTTATCTCATATATTATGAATTATAATTTATAAACACTTATTATTCAAAAATAAATCATTCCAAACTATCACTTAATCCACCTGACAAAATAAATCTTCTGCTCTTTATTCCTAATTTCATCGATACCGACCACATTTGATTCTTTGCATACAGGTGCTTCTCTCCCTCACTTCCTCCTTTGGGCAGAGCTATGATATTGATTCGAACTAATAATCTGCAGGGTTCTTCAAACAAGAAGCATGAATGGGCAGAGACACCATTTGCAGCAAACCTAAACCACATTATGGATACTTTTTAGTAATTAATTAATACGTTATTTTACGCAGCCCCCTCGTTGTTTCTATGCTTTTGTTGGATTCTAATACAAGTGCGAATATATAGATCAAAAGTTCAGATTCCAAATCGAGTGACAGGAGACTCCCCAAACCAGAGGCTGCAAGTGTTCTTTTCTTCGTCCCCCTGATTCCTAGTTTTTTTTTTCTCTTGATGAATAAGAATCATTCCTAACATGTCATGATTTATGATTCACATGTTGAGATATATTCAGCATTACATCATGAACCATGCAAAATAAAATCCACAAGATAACAACAATAAAGGAGGAAGATGGCCCATACAGAAAGACCAACGCATATATAATTCAATCACCTCAAAGTTTCAAACCTTTATATGTTCAACTTCAATTTACAAATCCAGTATATAGATTCTAGTACAACATAGAATATATGGAAAAGAGGGAGCCAAAACAAAAAGTTGTGATTGATGAAGAAGCAAGCAAATCCCGGGTGTGATTACCGAGGAGGAAACATCATTTCCCCACACAACCTTCAATCACCGTTGACAAAAATAATGCATCAACCTCAAATCAAAAACCATACTGTACATGGTACTACTACACTAACAGTAATTCTTCTCTCCATGGCAGCATATGAATCTCAACAAGACCCTATATCATAACCCCTATTCTCGCATTTCTTCCTCACTAAACACAAGCTCGAAGCTGCTCAACGATTGTGGAGAGGGTCTGATGCATTTGGGACTTTCCTCTTTCGTGACAAGTACAAATCAAATGGCTTCATTCCAAGCTGCTTACTCTGCCTCTGTTTCTGATGATTCCCTACCATGCTCGTTATTGTGTGGTTGCTCAACCCTACCATTGAGCTTTCTTCCTTATTGTCCCCGCACACTAGGAATAATGTAAGAACCACAAAAAGCATAACCCTGATCTGAAACCAACCCAGTAGAGAGAAGCGTATATGCATATTGTTTGGCTCTAGGAGAGAGACGGAGAGTTAAGAAGAGAAGAGGGTACTTATAATGAAAAATGAGAAGGGAGGGTTTGAAAAAGCAAGCACTCGATTGGAGGGGAAAAGCTATTAGGCTTTGTTTGAAGAGGGGGGAAAAAGGTGATGTAGAGTGATGTTCAATTGAGTGCACCTGCAAACAAGGGACACATCTCACGAAGCAACTTTTCTGGCCCTTTGCTTTAATATATTCTTTTGTCTTTCACGAGAACGCGACCCCTTTTTTGGATTTTTTCCCCCTGAATTTGTTTTCCTCTCCTAGCTTCCTGTCCTCCTCAAATAAAGGCTCAGTCCAGCTTCAATATATTCAGAATCTGGCTCTTGTGCTTTTTCTCTATTATCTTTGTCCTGGCTTTGCTTGTCGCCTTAAGGGAAGGCAGCCAATTTGCTTATTGTGGCTCTATGTGCTATGCTTTAGTAATCCAATTATAGCCACCTAAAATTCAGCAACTCCACCCAGTAATTAACAAAAGGTAAAAAGGTTGAGTTGCACCTAGCATCTAAAATAGTTTGTTTGCATCGATTCAAGGTCTATTTGGATTAATGATGGTAGAAATGATCTTTTTTTAATCTAACTTCTGTAAAAGATGGAATAAAAGTCAGATTCTAAATGTGATTTATGTTTAGATTAACGATAGTAAACGTAACTTTTTTTCTCAAAATGAAACTTGTTTGGATGATTATTTAAAACAAGTTAGATGGAAAATGACTAAAAGGGACATGAATCTTATTAAATTATAGCCACATATCCTAATTAATGTCATTTATGTTTTTCCTATTATTTCTTAACAAGTCGCCAAATCTGAATTTTGTTGATGATTTAATATTGTCAATAGAAAAACAAAAATTGTAAATACCAAAAATAAAACACCTACTTGATCCAGCAAGCCAAATTGTGTTTTCCCTGTTATTTCTTAAACAAATAGCCAAATCTGAATTTTGTTAGCAATTTAATTATGTCAATAGGACTTTTTTTTTCAACTTTCCCATATTATTTCTGAGACAAATAGCCAAATTTGAAGAAGAAAAAAAATCTCCAGATTAACAAAGAGCCATTACCACTATGATCCTATTCATAAGTCTAAGTTAACTAACTATCACATGTCAAAGAAAGTTAGTTTTCAATTTTACCCTTACCTATGATTGGTTCCAAAAGTCAACATGAATAAATTTTTTTATTTATTGCAATCAATAGGGGCAAAAAAGTAAAAAATGCATTTATTACCTTAAAATTAGACTTATAATAAGGACCAACATTTTTTGTCAAAATAGACTAATAAATAGGATCAAAGTGGTACCATACATTATGAGCAAGGTATTAAAACTCGGACCGGTCATTGAACCGGTCGGGGTACTGGGTTAAGGGTCAGTGGGTCAAACCGGGACCAAACCGGAGCTAAACCGGGACCAAACCGGTGAAAAATTGAAGATTTTAGACTTATAGTATGAAATTCTAAAGGAAAAATTTTTTTAAAAAAAAAATTTTTTTTTTTAAAAAATGAAAACCGGACCGGGAACCGGACCGGCCAACCGGCCGGTTCGCCGGTTACCGGACCGGCCGGTTCGCCGGTTACCGGACCGGCCGGTCCGGTCCGGTTTTCATAACCCTGATTATGAGTACTCCCACTCCCACAATTCCCATTTACCAAAGAACCTTTTTTTTTTTCCATAATCATTGTTTTCTCTCTCTATGGTGTCACCATAAAAGCACCAAATTTCAGTTTATAAGATACTGGGTATGTTTGGTTGAGCGATTCGATTGCTTATAAGTTGCTTTTTAATAGTGATTTACGGTATACGAAGTAAGTATGTGAGAGGAGTTGTGCCTCGATTTACGTAAAAAGCAACTTATAAGTTTTTATAAGTTGAAACAAACATGCTTGTAATTTTTACAATAAAAACCCATTAGCGCCATCGTGAACCCAAACACCCAAATAACTTTATTGTGCTTTTTTCCCCCACTCTAATTGTACATTTGAGGCTCTCCACTGCTTTGTCAAACATGCTCTCAATATTCTAAAATATTTTGTGATGCATTTAATACTTCAAAATATTTTTTTCAAGTGTATCAATTACCTTAAAATATTTTTTTATATAATTCTACACTTAATAATTTGAATAATTTAAGTTGTTGAATATACGTAAAAACAATATTTTAAGGCGTTATATGCTCAAAATATTTTAAAATACTGATGATGCACTGTCTCTCTCTCTGGATGAATAATTGTGCCCTTTGCTCTTCCAAGGACATCTGCATGCATTGCTTTAGTCCTATGTTTGCAGGATCTTTTTGTTTATATATAAAGTTATAAACAAATGAGGCAAATGTTGCTTAAAGCGGACGTCTATGAGTAGTCAAATCATGCGTGAGACCAATCCAGTGAATCCACAACGCGATTCAGGCAAAGAACCTGCGAGTAAATCACTGAATCCTCGATATTAATACATTAAAAATGATAAAATCACTACGACACTTTGATTTTCTCGTGTGCTTTACTTAACAGGTGCCACGTGGAGTTGTTTTTCCAAGTAAATGCCCTTAATTATTCTCTATTAGTAGCAGCCAACAACGGCAAGCAGGCCTGGCCAATCCCCACTTGTTCTTCCTGATTTGTGTTTTTCTGTGTTACGTTAATTGTTCTGGTTTTCATCTTTTATGTTCACCATTTCCACGGCAACTTATTTAGTTATTTCATTAAAAAGTCAATATTGTTAAAGTGTCTATAATTAACTATCTTTATCCTATTATCTAATACCCACTTGGCCTGGAAGCCTGATCACCATGTTTAGAACTTCATCATGACATGACCCTCTGTTCTATTATTCTGTTTTGATTTTTCCTTCCACGTATTTTTGCTTGGGGAATAAAACTTTATCTTTAATTGTAGAGAGATGGTTTTGATTTGAGTGTGAACAAAATTCCTGCTATCATCAATCCTCGTCAATTGTTGCCAGTTCCAGGATGGTAGTTCAGGTTATGGCAGCTTTTTTAATTGTAGAGTTTTTGGTAAAGATTATTTGAATATCAGATGCTTATTCCTGCTGGCAGGATAAAAGTAAAAGTTAAATAAAATGCGACCATTAGATGCAATGGACAATGATGGATGCTTGTTGATATTCTGATTATCTGTACGTGCTTGATTTAATAAAAAAACTAAAATTATTGTTATTAAGGAAATTACTTTGATGCTCATAAGTTTCTTGGCAGTTACTCAAAATGTCGTGCACTTTCACTACCAATAGAGTGGAACCTTTTTTTACAAAAAAAAAAAAACTAAAAAAGTGGAAATTTCAGTTAGCTTCCATAAAAGAAATTTTATTTCAGTCAACCCAAAAAACTTTGAAACTTCGTCCGACCTTTTTGAATCAAAATAAAATTAAATTTTATAGATAAAAAGATAATTATGCTCTTGCTTTATGTTTTTTAATCTCCTTATTTTTATTGAGAATGTCATTATTTATCTTATGAATGATCAAAATATTTTTAACTCCATATGTTCTTTTGAATCCCTTTATCTATCTTGTGAATGGATAAAATATTATTATTAATTCTCTGGTTTCTTTTAAATCATTTTATTTGTTTTGTAAATATCATTATTTGTTGTGTAAATAGCCTTATAAAAATAAATCAAAGATATTATTATATTTTCACTCATAAAATTTAATTTTATTTTAACATAAAGGATGTGCCAAGATTTTATAATTTTTTTTGGATTGACGGAAATAAAATTGTTTTTATGGGGCTAATTGAAGTTTTATCAAAAAAATAAACAAATACAGTGAAACCTTTCGCGCGCACTGTCAAAACCCTGTTAATTTCCACATATGAAAATTCTGAAAAAGTTGGTTGAAAGCAATGCATTAAAATCCGGATCGGATCGGCCGGTTCAGACCAGAAATCAGTGAATCGGTCGCCGGATCGGTCCGGTTGAGGTCAAAAAATCGGAGTCTAACTGACCCGGTCGATCCGATCTGAATCAGTCCAACCCGAGGTGAATCGGGGTAACCCGTGGTGAATCGATTTGCCCTTTTTTTAATTTTTTAAAATTTTTTATATCCCAAACAATGTTATTTTGTCTTTTTTTTTTAAAATTATTTCTTTGAAATTATATCCCAAACCGGTGAACCGGTCGCCGGATCAGTCCGGTTGAGGTCAAAAAATTGGAGTCTAATTGACCCGGTCGACCCGATCTGAATCAGTCTAACCCGAGGTGACCCGTGGTGAACCGGTTTGCCCTTTTTAAAATTTTTATATCCCAAACGATGTCATTTTGTCTTTTTTTTTTTAAAATTATTTCTTTGAAATTTTTTGATTTACAAGGAGTTTTAAAAGTATTGTGGAATATTTTTGCTGTTTTGCACTGGTTGGAGTAAAATCCTTATTTATTTAATGATACTTTTATGGGTATTAGGTTCATGAGGTTATATTTGACTATTTGTTAGAAAAAAAAAAACTACTATGCAGTTTTTTAAATGGTATACATGAACATTTAAATTATATATTTTTTTTAATTAACCCCGATTTGACTCCCGGTTTGACTCCTGAGTTGACCCCGGTCTGAACCACTGACTCTTGACCTAATATCTCGATCAGTTCAATATCCGATCTGATTTTCAGTACCTTAATTGAAAGTACATATTTAAATATTTTATTAGTCACAGGCACACAAAAACCAAATGCCGGTATTTTCTACATATAAAATATCGCCTCGGCATTGTAGTTACGTTGCGCACTGGATCTCATACTGGGTGAGGTAAAATTTCATAATAATAACATAGTACAAGTACTTTCTATGTGTAAAATTACATGA
Organism: Inga laurina; assembly: GCA_963855925.1. Taxonomy (NCBI): domain Eukaryota; kingdom Viridiplantae; phylum Streptophyta; class Magnoliopsida; order Fabales; family Fabaceae; genus Inga; species Inga laurina. Next base: position 59,397,229 of record OY979706.1, read on the forward strand.
TGTCCATATAACTACTCTTTTCGTTATTTTTATGAGTAATTTTTATTTTTATTGTGTAAAACAATCAGGCGGTTAATATTAATTAAAATATAAAAAATATTATGTTTTTTTTAAATATATTTTTATTTATGAAAAGAGTAAAAGAGATAGAATGAACGATAAATATAAGAGAAAACATGTAATAAATGAGTGAATGAAAGAGAATTAATGTTGAATAGAGAATAATTAATATAAAGATGTGTATTTTATAAAGTAAAAAAGAAAAAAATAATTTAAAGTTTGAGACACAAAGAGAAAATTGCTTATAAAAAAAAAATTTATTCTAAGAAAAAAAAAATTACTTATAAAAAGAATGGAAAAAGTAATAAATTTTCTAAACAGTAACTTTTAACTAATCTTTCCATTAAGCTTTTTTTTTGTTATGATTAAATGTTTGAAATGAATTAAGTGGATGTAAGTCATGCTACTTTTATAGTGGTTTGTTTACTTTGAAATTTAAAATGTTAAAATGTACTGAATAATTTACTTTATTGCTGTGTTCATAAATTATTACTATCTTCGATTCCAAATATAAGATAAAGTTGACTTTTTTTTAGGAGAGATTAAGAAAGCTAAATAAATTACTTAATCATATCGTATGTTATGTATCTTTAGATTATATATTAATTTATTAATTAAACTAATTAGTTTGAAGAGAAAAATATAAATATAAATACTCTAAAGTAATTTAATTACTTTCCTTAATTTCTCAAAAAAAGTCGACTTTATCTTATACTCCCTCCAATCCTAATTATAGTCAACTTTAAAAATAATGGTTAAATTAGTTAATCATATTTATTTTCCTAAAATATCCTTATTTAAAATTTAAAATGACATCCAATTATGTCGATTCTCTATTTTTTCTTATACTTTTTCGACCTCACACGACTTTTCCAAGCTTTCGCACAATCCGGCATCATCAATCTCCCTCAACAACTTCTGATCTACTCTTATTAAATTATTATTGATTATTGAGAGAGTATCAATAGGAGGTATTTTTAGAAGAAATTGACCAAAATTAGAACTTTGTCCTATAATTAGGATCAAGATAAACTCTCAAAAATCATCCTATAATTAGAACTTGAGGGAGTAATTAGGACAAGAGGGAGTATTATTATTATACCACTACTACTTATAATTATGTAGAGGCCACATTCCCCACCATCTTGGCCCCTAAATCCTTAATTTTCCTTTCTGCATCGATCTCTGCCCCTAAATCATTTTAAAAATTTGACACATCTTGGAGTGTTTTATCTCAATTTTATATACAAGATGAATACTAGTTTCATAATTTTATTTTTTGGCAAGGATATTTCAATTCAAATAAAATTCCAAGTGAAAAATCCCAACAAAACAATAATTAAACTACCCGAGTCTCTGGTAGTTTGGCATGCCGAATTGAGACCTTCCCAAGTCCTTAATCTTATCACAGTAATGAATCCATCTATTAAAGCCCAATTAAACTTTGATACAACCCCATCAAAGGACAAAATTTGGGGCAGTCTTTGATTGACAAGGAGCTCCTATATACAACTAAATTATCATCAAAAGAGCCCATAATCAAATGTTTCTGGAATCAGCGAGGGAATTTATCCTGGGTTGGGTTATACAGGCTTCGTTTCCTGCAACATTTCTTTCGATCTTTGAAACCTAGCACTCTGCATCACAAAAATACCCCAATCCCCATTACACTGGAACCTTTCCGAAGAGAACATATAACTACCCATAAGAATCCCAGACCTTCACGCCATAGAACTACCATTTTGTCGCCATTTCTCGAAATAAGTATCTGGTATCTCCGAAGGGGATGGCAAGGTTGCCACATTCTTGAACTGTTTCAGGTAAATATCCCAATTTAGTCATTTTGCCACCTTGAAGCTGTGACTGCCAGTAAAATGATACAGATCTGGAGGGAGAATAGAAGACAAATTACCTTGTGCTGCCTGTACTTCTCCCTTGTAGCTTGCAAGGAGCCCGCTTTTCTAGCCTGGTACAAGTCGTGTAAGATTAGCACGCATTGCTTTAACTCATGGGACTTGTATCCAGAGTATCGTTGCAGAGCTGAAGTCTGCCACAAGCACTAAACTCGATGAATACCTATGACTTTGAAACACTACTCTAGTACTCCAGACTATTCCCAGTAAGAAATGTAACAGTCACAACATCAAATCCTTACCCAGGGATGGACTTTAGGCCATAAGATAAATCTGGCTAGAAAAATAGCCGATGCAGCCACCATAGACGGCAAGAATTTTACACAATTGTAATCCAACAAACTTAGTTCACCAAGATAGTGTCCCAGAAACTCAAACTGCAACTTACGAGTCTGAAATATAAAATAAATAAATAAAATATAAGACAAAAAAAAAGGCGTTTCTTCAAATATGAAGGTAGATATGTCCTATATTTCAGCGTACTTTCTGATTCCCACAAGCAATCTCAGCAAACCCCCTGAACCAATAATTACAACAAGTCAGCCTAATTTCATTTCTATCAAGATTCAGACATTTGCATAACAGAATAATATGGCCAAGAAAAAAGTTTAGTGTTCTTGCCTTAGAAATGTATTTACAGTAGGATTTCCCATTTCAAAATTTAAGGACTTGAGTACATCAGCTTCCATCTCCACAACCTACATAGTTATAAACAATCAAGGGGGGAAATTAGGGGAGCTAACAGAGATCATAAAAGCTCCTCATGCAAGATAAGGTCATTCAACCGTAATAAAAAGAAACCGAATATTTACTTCTGCCTGGGTGTAAGTATTATCAGTTATGTAGCAGAAGTCTTCCACATGAGGAGGGGTGATTTCTTCATACTTCCTGCAGAGGATAGGAATTATCAAGTTCCATGCTTATCCAGCACAACAAAAATAATACAGTATATGCACAATCACAGGCAGCACAAAAATTATAAATTGTTACGATGCAATGAGCATAGATGAAACGCCGAGCAATTGAAGCCTCTGCCTACTGACGATCTTAGCAGAGAGGAACCTATCAATGTAAGAAACGGAGAGATGAAACGTGTCCGAGAGAAGCCTGTACTCCTCCGCCACCTCCGCTAACCAATTAATCAATATTCCTCTAGCTTTAGCACCGACGTTCTTTTGAACCTTCTCAAGGTAGTCAGGCATTGGTCTTCGCTTTGCCTCCATCTAAGAAACAAGCAACCATAAGCAAAGATAAATGCCCAAAATAGATAGCAAGACGCTGTTCTGCTTCTGCGTCACTCCGATCCGTTCTATTTTCCTGTTATCTTGAAAATCAAATTAGGGAATAAAATCGAGAATTACCTCCATTTCGCGAAGGTATTGGTAGATCTGAGAGACATGAGGATCGGTTTCTTGCGGATCGTTCAGCTTGACATGAGCATCTAACTTAGAAACAACGTGCACTGCCTCGTTGTCCTTGATATTGGTATTAGGATCCAATGGGAGGGTTTTCTTTCGGCATTTCTGATTCAAAACAGCGGGAAAGGTAACATTCGGTAAATTTGAAAGTTCCCTCAATACCACACGCTTCTTGTTGGGAGATTCAATCTGGGCGATGGCAGCGGCTTCTGCTCTCCTCTTGGAGGCGCGGGTCTCCATCTCCTTTATCGGAATTGTGGAGGGGAATAGAGGAAGACGAAGCCAGCGACGGGAAGAGAAGAGAGGATGAATTGGAAATGGAGGGAGTGAGTGGGAGTTTTAGAAGAGAGGAGGGAAGAGCGGCATGTCTGGATTTTCAAAAACCAAAATGAAACGAAAAATGTTTTCCGGTGCCGCTATTGGGCGTGGGTCGAAATTTTTATCTGATTTAAAATTCATAATTGTTATAAAAGTATATATGGTAAGAGAGAAGATTGATAGAATTCAAAGAAAGGATTATAGAATTTTTAGAGAGAAGTTAGAGAGAAGTTCTCATTCAGTTCAATTGAAACAATCGATTACAGCCCTTTATATAGAGGCAGAAATCTAACCATGGTTGTATTACCATGGTTATATTTAAATGACCATAGTTACTTTATATCGTCTTTATGTCCTTGTCTTCTTTTGCTTTTCTTTATGTCTTTGTCTTCTTTTGCTTTTGCTTTGTATCAAGTCATCTTTTCTTCTTTATGTCAAGTTAACTGGAAGAGTAATATGAGTCAATGGACATCCACATATTTAATATTCATAACACTCCCCCTTGGATGTCCATTATGAATGTGCCTCATTAAAAACTTTAACTAGGAAAAACCCAGTGGGATAAAAATCTAGCCAAAGAAAAGAGTACATCATTCATTGATCCACCGTTGAGTGCTGCCTCATTAAAAACCTTTCTAGGAAAACCCAGTGGGACAAAACCTAGATAAGGGAAAAAGAGTACAGCGTGTATCGACTCCCCCTCTTGATAATATCAGTTGAAATCTTTGAATCTCCGAAGACCAATATCATGAACAAGTTTTTCAAAGATTGTACCTGTGAGTGACTTGGTGAATAAATCTGCTAGATTTTCACTTGAACTGATTTGTTGGATATCTATTTCACCATCCTTTTGAAGGTCGCGAGTGAAGAAGAATTTTGGTGAAATATGCTTCGTTCTATCGCCCTTGATATAGCCTTCTTTAAGTTGAGCGATACATGCAGCATTATCCTCATAGAGGATTGTTGGGATCATTTTGCCGGAAGATAAATGGCAAGTTGTACGTATATGATGTATTACTGACCTCAACCACATACATTCTCGACTTGCTTCATGTATTGCTAGAATTTCTGCATGATTAGATGATGTGGCTGATATAGTCTGTTTCATAGATCGCCATGAAATAGCTGCACCTCCACATGTAAATAGATAGCCCGTTTGTGATTTACCATTATGTGGATCAGACAAAAATCCGGCATCTGCATAACCAACCAGTTCATGCTTGGATACATTTGAGTAGTATAACCCCATGTCTGTTGTACCTCTGAGATAACGAAAAATGTGCTTTATTCCATTCCAATGCCTTCGTGTTGGAGAAGAACTATATCTTGCTAGTAAATTAACAGCAAATGATATATCAGGACGTGTGTGATTAGCAAGATACATTAGTGCTCCAATAGCACTAAGATATGGTACTTCTGGACCAAGTAGTTCTTCATCACCTTCTTCACTAATTTCTCGAGGTCGGAATGGATCTTTATCTACCTTCAAAGATCTTACAATCATTGGGGTACATAATGGATGAGATTTATCCATGTAAAATCGCTCTAGGACCTTCTTTGTATAAGTTTCTTGATATACAAAGATCCCTTTCTTGAAGTACTCGATCTGTAATCCAAGACAGAATTTTGTTCTTCCCAAGTCCTTCATTTCAAATTCTTTCTTCAAACAATTAATTGCCTTTTGAAGCTCTTCAGGAGTTCCAATGATGTTGATATCATCAACATAAACAGCAATTATAGCAAAATCACTATTAGATCTTTTCATAAAAATACATGGGCATATCGGATCATTTTTGTATCCTTCTTTCAACAAATATTCATTAAGGCGATTATACCACATGCGCCCTGATTGCTTCAGGCCATACAGGGACTTATTTAACTTAACTGAGTATTGTTCTCGAGAACTTGAATTGGATGCTTCTGGCATCTTAAGTCCTTCAGGGACTTTCATATAAATATCACTATCAAGTGATCCATATAAATAGGCAGTCACAACATCCATGAGATGTAAATCAAGTCCTGCATCTACTGCTAGACTGATTAAATAACGAAAAGTAGTCGCATCCACTACTGGTGAATACGTTTCTTCAAAATCAATGCCAGGTCTTTGCGTAAAACCTTGGGCTACTAGACGTGCCTTATATCTAGTTATTTTGCCCTTTTCATTTCTTTTTCGTACAAAGACCCATTTGCATCCAACTGGTTTTACATCTTCAGGTGTAAGGACTACAGGTCCAAATACTTTTCGTTTTGCCAATGATTTTAATTCTGCATTAATGGCATCTTTCCATAGGGGCCAGTCTTTTCTTTGTTGGCTCTCACTAATGGATTTTGGCTCATGATTCTCATTATCATTCATTACATCATATGCTATATGATAAGCAAAGATGTCATCAACGTTGACTTCATTTCTATCCCATCGGATTCCATTCATAACATAATTTATTGAGATCTCATTATTTTCACATATATCAGGTACCTGGGTCTCTTCTGGGACTACAACATTCTCTTCTGGAGATAATATCTCTTCAGGAGATGGCTCTTCTGGAGCTACTAATTTTTCTTCATTATCCTCGACTTGACCATCTATATTCTTTGCTCCTTTTCTTTTTCGAGGATTTTTATCTTTGGAACCGATAGGCCTGCCACGCTTCAGGCGTGCTTTGGATTCATTCATAGCAGGTTGTCCTTCAGGGACATCAATTTTAATAGGAGCATTAGCAGCTGGGATATGTGACTTTGTCACTTTCTTTGGGTCAGTAAATGCTTCTGGCATTTGATTAGCTAAATTCTGTAAATGAATTATCTTTTGAACTTCAAGTTCACATTGTTTTGTACGAGGATCAAAATGAGCCAATGATAATTCATTCCAACTAATTTCTTTACCCAGCTGTTTGTTTTCTCCCCCTAATGTTGGGAAAAATGATTCATCAAAATGACAATCGGCAAATCGTGCCGTAAATAAATCTCCTGTAGATGGTTCTAAATATTTTATAATTGATGGAGATTCATACCCAACATATATTCCCATCTTTCTTTGTGGGCCCATCTTAGTGCGTTGTGGTAGTGCTACAGGCACATATACCGCACACCCAAAAATTCTTATATGGGAAATATTAGGTTCCTGACCAAAAACCATTTGTAAGGGGGAAACCTTTAAATAACTTGTTGGCCTAATGCGAATTAACATTGCTGCATGCAAAATGGCATGGCCCCAAGCAGAAATTGGTAGATTGGATTTCATAAGTAAAGGTCTTGCAATTAGTTGCAACCTTTTAACCAATGATTCTGCAAGTCCATTTTGCGTGTGAACATAAGCTACAGGATGTTCAACATCAATTCCAAGGGACATACAATATTCATTAAAAGCTTGTGATGTAAATTCACCAGCATTATCAAGACGTATTTTCTTGATAGGATAATCAGGGTAATGTGCTCTTAATCTAATCAATTGAGCAAGTAATCTCGCAAACGCCAGGTTGCGAGAAGATAATAAGCAAACATGTGACCATTTAGTTGATGCATCAATTAAAACCATATAGTACCTAAATGGTCCACATGGTGGGTGTATTGGCCCACAAATATCTCCCTGTATCCGTTCTAGAAATGTGAGAGACTCACTTTCTACTTTGTTTGGTGAGGGGCGAATAATTAATTTTCCCTTGGAACATGCAGCACATGAGAAATCATGGGATTGTGGTATTTGTTTACACTTCAGGGTATGTCCACATGAATTCCCAATTATTTGTCGCATCATTATTGAACCGGGATGGCCTAACCGGTCATGCCAAACATTAAATTCATTAGTAAACTTCTGGTTTACATTATCAAACTGCTGGTTTGTATTGGCAAACTTCTGGTCTGCATTATTGAACTTCTGGTTCACAATAGTATGTGTTTCAATTGTGTTTATACATGTGTAATACAAACCAGAAGAAAAAATAGGAAAACTTTCTAATATGCATTTTCTACCAGCAATTATATTTGTAATGACAAGATATTCCTTATTATCTTTGGTTGTTGTTTCTAAATGATATCCATTTCTACGGATATCTTTGAAACTCAGTAAGTTTCTTTTAGACTTGGTAGAATAAAATGCATTATCAATGCATAATTTTGTTCCTTCAGGTAACAAAATATTAGCTCTTCCGGAGCCTTCAATTAAATTTATACTACCAGATATAGTCTGAACATTGGCTTCTCGCATTACCAAGGAAGAAAAATATTTATCATGTCTGAGTATGGTGTGGGTTGTTGCACTATCAACGAGACATAAATCTTCAGGATTGATGCCAATAGAATTCATTCTTCATAAAAACATAAATAAAATTAATACATATGATAGAAACAACTTTAAATAAAATATAACAGTTTAAATTATATTAAGAAATCTGCAACATCCAAATAGTTATTATCTATATCACCATACTCAGAATTCTCGCCCTGATCAACATGATTAACTTCAACATTTGATCTTTTACCAATATTTTTAATTGATTCTTGGTAAAGATCAACTAGGTGCCTTGGTGTACGACAGGTACGAGACCAATGGCCCTTTCCACCACATCGATAGCATGGATTATCAGCATATTTATTATGCCTACTGCTTTCCTCTTTTTGGTTCTTATCAGTCTTTTCCCACTTCTGGTAGGAATTTGAACCTCCATGATATCGACCACGACCACGCCCATGGCTGTAACCACGCCCACGTCCACGTCCTTGTCCACGTCCACGGCCACGGCCACGGCCACAATAAAATTCATTTGTTACTACATTCACTTCAGGGAATGGAGTTGAGCCTGTTGGACGGGATTCATGATTTTTCAACAAAAGCTCATTATTTTGTTCAGCCACAAGGAGACAAGAAATTAACTCAGAATATTTCTTGAAACCTTTTTCACGATATTGCTGCTGCAGGAGCAAATTGGATGCATGAAATGTGGAGAATGTCTTTTCTAACATATCATCATCAGTAACATTTTCTCCACATAATTTCAATTTTGAAGTAATTCTGAACATAGCTGAGTTATATTCACTTATAGATTTAAAATCTTGTAAGCGTAAATGCATCCAATCAAAATGAGCTTTTGGAAGAATGACCATCTTCTGGTGATCATATCTTTCTTTCAAATTGTTCCAAAGGACAAGTGGGTCCATCACTGTCAAATATTCAGTTTTTAAATCTTCATGTAAGTGGTGGCGAAGAAAAATCATGGATCTAGCTTTATCTTTATTAGATGCCTCATTCCCTTCTTTAATCGTGTCTTCCAGACTTTTGGCATTTAGGTGAATTTCCGCATCCAATTTCCAAGATAAATAATTCTTTCCGGTAATATCAAGAGCCACAATTTCAAGTTTTGCCAGGTTTGCCATTGTTCAAACTAATTAAAGAAATAAATGAAAATAATTAAAATATGAAAATGTAAATATGCAATATAATAACTGTAAATAGAATAACTGTACATTCATAAAGATAATTATTCATAAGGCAAGATAATAAAATTAAAACATGTATGGCTTCGGGCCATTTAATCTCAAGATGAGGAATTAACTATTATCTTCAGGATAAAAGTTGTACATGACTTCTGGTCATACAATAAGATAAAAGATAAAAATATATATAGCTTCTGGCCATATAATAAGATAAAATATATATAGCTTCTGGCTATATAATAAGATGAAAAATGTATATAGCTTCTGGCTATATAATAAAAATGGATATGGCTTCTGGCCATATTATAAGAAATTAAAACATTATGACTTCTGGTCATAATTTCAAGAATCATATGTGTATATGGCTTCTGGCCATAATAACAATAATAATAATAATAATAATATAAAAGAACTTGTATATAAAACAATAACGATCTCCAATCTTAACCATGGAACCCGATGTTATATAACAATCGGTAAAAGTATCTCTCTAATTCCATATAGTGGCTCAGATTATCCCAGATCTATAAATAAAACAGGATATATATAATCATTAAAGAAACCATAAGAAGATCATACCTTCTATTAGAGCTTCGTGCTGATAACGTGTTATAAAAGTATATATGGTAAGAGAGAAGATTGATAGAATTCAAAGAAAGGATTATAGAATTTCTAGAGAGAAGTTAGAGAGAAGTTCTCATTCAGTTCAATTGAAACAATCGATTACAGCCCTTTATATAGAGGCAGAAATCTAACCATGGTTGTATTACCATGGTTATATTTAAATGACCATAGTTACTTTATATCGTCTTTATGTCCTTGTCTTCTTTTGCTTTTCTTTATGTCTTTGTCTTCTTTTGCTTTTGTTTTGTATCAAGTCATCTTTTCTTCTTTATGTCAAGTTAACTGGAAGAGTAATATGAGTCAATGGACATCCACATATTTAATATTCATAACAATAATCAATGTTTTTCTTTTAAATGAATCACGAGTATTGTTTTTCCCACTTGGCGCGAGTTGGCGCCATGGTTTTGAAGGAGAGCACCACCGCGGGCCCACTTCGGTGTACTTTTTGCCTAGATTCAGCCATTCAGGCCCTTTTTTTTTTAATTAGTTTTTTTAAAGGAGAATAAAAAGAAAAGGAGCTTTAAAATTGTAAAATTTTAAATTAAATATTTCTTATAAAATGAATTATAAATTGTTTATTAAGTTTTGTCTTTATTATATCAATTATTGATAACAAACTTGATTTAGGATTTTACAATTTTAAAACTTCTTTTTTGTCATTTGCCCTTTTTTAATTAACAAATTGAAAACTATTAACTTTTTTTTTTTATACAAAAGGTCAAGATGAAAGCTTGAAATTAGCGATAAGTCTCTAGATTACCCATCTCACCTTCTATATCATATCATACTGCATGTACCCTGTACAAGCAAGATGCGCCAATGGCAACACTACTAATCCATCTACTACTCGATGTGTGTCCCTGGTCAAAAAATCTGTACATCTAATTGCCTCCCTGGTTGTATGATGAAAAAACTATTAACTTCAAATATTATACTTTTAAGCCTGAAAAATGGTAAGAGTGAGAGTACATAATCTTTACCTGAATAACTAGATATTCTTTCATGTGCATTGCACTAAATGGTGTTTATTGTACAGTTTTACTTGGGAACAAAAACTAAATATATTAACATAATAATTCGTTGGTTAAATGTTCTTCAACCTTCCTCTCATGTAGAACATTATGCATGACTAGAACAACATGACATCGACTTGTTGTTTATATTTGATATATCTCTTGTACATGTTATGCCATTTGCTATTTCATCTATAAGAACGTAGATGATAGCATGACCCCCTACATGTAAAGGCAAAATTTTAAGAAGACAAATTTTTCCTTTTTTCGGGAAATCGTATGTAAATATGAGTCAACTGTATGACATAGAAGTGATTCGTTTAAAATCTGACATAAAAGGGTCACTAAAATAAGAATTTTGAATGCTCATATCCAATTTGTTCTTTTTTGTTCGTTGTGTAATTTGTAATGTGTGTTTGAGAAATTAGGGAGTCTAAATCTTGGAAATATATTATATTGTGCATCCAAACTTCTAAGAGTATGTAGTATTTTATATTGGTCAATATTGTCAAGTACTTTAAAAGTTTAAAAAATGGTAAACTTCACCCTCCTTGATAACTTGCATGGAACATTTTCACACTCTCCTTTGTGTATCAAAACTATCAATTCTGGTGCCTTATGTGCATTTCACAAGTCATCATAAGTAATGACAGGAAAATACTACATATATAAGGAAAATTTATGCCCGGCATACCTACTTATCCCCTAGAATCGTGCCAGCCCTTCAAAGAGCATACAATGGGGTCTTCATGCAATAAACAAACATTCTCAAAGCATGTGCAACAATAATGACTTAGGTGTTATTTCATTTATCAACGTAGTTGAAAATATCATGGAGAACACTTGTCATGTTGTATTATAATATTTTTGGAAGTTAAAGTAGAACGAGTGGAATTATGGTTTGCATGTGAACCAAACATAAATTGCACATATTATACAAGAATTTTCCTATTACAGTATTAATTAAATTAATTGTGACGTACTTGTTTATCCCCCAAAATCATGCCAGTAGGGGCAAAGTAGAATGTTTTCTTAATTCTTCATAATTAACATTTAAAGTTAAATATCTTCCTCTATATTTAGTTTCTCTATATATTCATAGAAAACACACATGGAAGATTATTTTTCCCTCTTATGCGATTTGAACTCACATCTATATAATTTGATTTATGTATTTCTACACTTCCAATTTGTTAATATGTGATTTTATTTTTTTGCCCAAGATTTGTTCAAGATTTTTTTACTTGTTGACTATGTTATGGGTTTTGCATATTGATGCTCTGATTGTTTTGTCTTATGAAAAAGATGACTAGTGTGAAGAGTTATTTTGTTTAAGGCACATATTTTAAGACTTTTTATTTCCAATTATACATAAAAAATAATTTCTCCAAATCTTATAAATGACAAACCAAACATGCTAATCGTAATAAAAATTGCATTGTACCCTCATTGCATTATCAAGAGGGTCTTCAATTGGACCAAATAAGCTCCAAGTCACTAAAGAACAATGTAAGAAAAAAAAACTCAACTCTATCATGACAAATCACGCCACAATAACAAACGGGATAAAAAAAACCAGCATTGTAAAAAAGAGCCCGATTCCTTTATTGTGAATTCAATGAGGTTTAATGTAACATGTATAAAGGCGTGTGCATCCAGTTGTTGCCAGCTGAATTTCTTTTTATTGCAATGGTGTATGCATGAAATTCCTCCTATGGAGAAGAAAATACAATAAGTTCATATCACTGAAAAAATTATTAAAAGATTTATTGCTTTGTTTCTTACCCTTGACGACGGATCACATCGGAAGAAGATATCCACACCCTCAACATGGACCATTAATCCAACTAAATCCAAGATATCTATCACCAAATAACCCATAGGAGAAGAATTAATAGATAAAAAACCATTTAAAAAAAAATATGCTAAATGATTTGCTTTTTTCTCCCTATGCCCACCACAAACTTACCTAGTTTGATGTCTTCCTTCACAAATCCATTTGAATGCAAGCATCTGATCCTTATAAGATATGGTCAAGAAAATGAGTGGCTAAAATTTGTATTCTTGAACTATACATGAAGGCCCTTGCTATGCTAATGGTAGTATTAAGGTGTAAAAACAATCATAATGTGAAAAATTTAGTTTAAACAAAAATCAAATGAAGATAGATGTTATATAACTCTCTGGATTATTCCATAAAGTGATTCAAGCATTTTCATTTTTCAAGATTGATTTGTTTTAAAAATGACTTTTGAACTTCGTGGGTAAATGGTTTTTTTAAGATGGCCTTTGGACTTCGAGAAACAAATGTTAAATGATAATAAGTACTTAAGGTTGACATAATAAAACCGAACCACATTCAACATAAATAATAAATCATATTAAAGTAGACTGAACCCATAATAGAATCCGTTTTAAAAAACCGGCGTTACCACAAGCTTTGAAGAAATATAATTCATATATAGATTTAGATGAAATATATGGTGCCTGATGCAAAAATGTACGTCAAAACCCATATGTAATGTTGGGATAGTGTCCCCCCCCCCCCCAAATTAAATTATGCCCAGTTTTGGTGGTAACGTTGAAGCATAATGTGAATAAAGATACACTTGTCAGGATTTAATATACATGTTCTGCGTGATCCTCTACGCCCAGTTAAAACAATAAATCTTTCTTAAATTTGCATACTTTTTATTTGTAGTCCTGACAAAAGCCATTTTGTAATTATTTTTAAATGATATTTGACTGTGGTCAAGAGAAAATATTTAGAATACCTCGCAGATCGCTGCATCATGACTTCTTTTACAACGTGTCCAATGTGCAGGAGTAGAACAGGTTCTATGTATGGAGCTACTGAATTCTAATCTTCACCTGTCGGTTTCGTCATTTCTTTTTTGTTGGGTGTTGGCTTGGAGACGGGAACCAGGCCATTCATTTATATGCGAGGGTTGTTTTCGAGGTGCTTTAGAATAAGGAGAAATTCGGCTAATAATCAAATGACTAAATTTATTTCAGTCAAAGATTAAAACATTCATTCTGAAATTTTATTGCAAGCTCAATGATCAAAATAAAAAAAAGTTTTATAGATAAAAAATAATAATGCCCCTTACTTTACTTTATTTTTTTAAAAAAAGATTTGATCGTCGCCAGAGCTCCGGTGATTGGTTGTCAGCAGCCGCTAGACTAGAGCGGCCACCACCGGTTGACCATCACAGTTTCGGAGTAAACCGGCCAGAGATTTGACCTCTGAAAATTAGTCTATTGTCCATAGGAGGATTCCATTTAATCATGAAGAACATAACATCTTGAAATTTAACTTGTTCAATTTGTGTTGTTGATACATATAATTCACTTATTCATGAAAAGCTAGACACTTGAAAATAGGATTTGTTCATGATCCTATGTTATCTTGTTAACCTATTAATTTGCATTGTTTATATGCTTATTTCACTTGTTTATGAGGAGCTTGACACTTACAAATGAACGTAACATAATTCAACAAGTCTCATTTATAAGTATGCAATTCTCCATAAATAAGTAGAATCCTCCTATGAATGATACATTAATTTACACTGCTTAGAGCTCTAGTTGGTCAACACCAGAGCTTCAATGGCAGACCGGTGGTGGTTGCTCTAGCCATGCAACGATCAAAACTTAAAAAAAAAAAACACAAGGGGCATTTTTTTCTTTTACCTAAAACTTGTTTTCATTTTGGTCCTCCGGTCTATGATAAAATTTTAGAATGTTTTAGTTTTAAACTGAAGTAAATTTGATCCTGTTGTTCTTTAATGAAATTCTCTTTCTATAATGAGATAGTGATAGAGTCCACCATGGTCTGAGGGCGTCAAGTCATTTTAACACTATTTTTTCTGACTTTTTATTAAAAAATTGTTGGTTGAGACGGTGAGTGAATTTATCCTATGAGGAGGAGAACACAAATTTAAATTACAGAAAACACAGTTATTTGAAGGGCTTTTATCTTACCGCTATTGGATTGACAAAGATTAGGGTCAAGGCTAAAATAATTTAGGGACACTTCGAGTTTTCAAAATAAAAAAAAAAAAAACATATAGAATTGGCATTTTTAGAATAAAGTGCCTCTTTTCATCACTTCACCCACTGAAATGTTTTTCTCCATTTATAAATAAATTTTTATGATTTTCTGTTAGGGTTAACTTACAAAAATAACCATTAAAATATAATAAAAGTGTAATAGTAACTATAATTTTTTTGTTCAGGTCAAAAAGTAACCATGAATATTATAAGATAGGGCAAAAGTAACACCAACATTAAGGGGCTGTTTGATTTTGTTTTTAAAAACTGTTTTTTTAAAATAATAAAAGCTGTTTGGTAAACTGTTTTCCAAAAATTGTTTTTAAAAACATAAAAAAAACAAATTTTAGTTGTTTTCTTGTTCTTGTTTTCCTATTTTTTATTTTTTGAGGTTGTCATTTATCAACTATTGACACTACACTATCAATGACGACTACTGCCATGTCACCATCGGTAACCGCACCTCCACGATACTTTAAAAACATATTTTTCAAAATAATCTATTCAAATAGATTTTTTTCTTTTTTTGTTTTTAAAAATTGTTTCCAAATACTATTTTATAAAACTATTTGTGATAACAAAAAACAGAGAACATAATTGAACAAGCCCTAAGTTTTTCAAACACCATTAGGTAATTAATTTTAATGTCATGATCACTTTTATACTATTTTGTAATGTTTATGGTTATTTTGGTTATTCTGGGTACCCATTGTAACTTGGATTAATTATTGTTACAGCTACTATCATCATTCTTCTTGGTAATAATTAAACATATTTATAAAAATGTTATCAATTCACTTGAATAACTTGCATATACTTAATTCTCTGTGAACCACGTCCACTGCATATATTTTTCCAAACACCAGTTCACCTAATGAGAGGGCTTTTAGAGACAAAATTATTTAGATTTCTTGGGCCAAAATTAAATATCATCGGAAGGCAGAGTGGGCTTAGACTTAGACCCTGGATTCTGACTCCTGTGGTTTTGATGTTTTTTATCCACTGGGCCTGTATTGACAAAGGAATGTGAATCACTTTCGAATTGTAAATAAATCAATAAAATTATTTGTACAAAAAAATTATAACGTAGAAAAAAATTATTCAGATAACGAAATTGAAAAGGTCTCAAAATTTTATTTCATACCCATCAATTTAAATAATTTAATATTTTAAAATTAAATTTTTATAAACGAGTCGAACTTGTAAATATTAACTTCTTAACACCTATAATTTTAAATTAAAATTTGGAAAACTTATTCGTATTAAATATAGTACATAAACTTAGTAATACTTCTATGTTCTTAATATAAAATATTTTTATTTAATTTAATAAAATAAAAAAAATTAGTTAATATGACATATATTTTTTGAAACGCCATATGTTATCTTTTTTAATTCCTTTATTCTTTATTCTTTATTCTCTTTAATTATTGTTGAGGAAGAATCAATAAAAATAAATTAAAAAATATTAATAAATATGAAAGCGGGGAGTATTTCCTGTACTTTTTTTTTTTGATGACATTCCTGTATCTTTCCTTTTTGCAAACTTGTAAATACAGTTGACAAACTTGTAAATATTATCTTCTTAATATAATACCTATAGTTTCTTTCTTTTTGCCTTGCTTTAATTTTTCTTTTCTCGTTTCACAGGTAAGAGAAATTATAAAATAAACTCTCACTTGCATATCCATATTTCCATTTCCACCTTCTTCTCATTCGCTCTTCTTTGAAAATCCACCTAGCATTCAATGGACACATCCAAAAACTTACCGAAACAAACAGCGAACACCTAATGTTCAAACTTCAAAACACTTTCCATTCTACCCGCCATTGACATCAGATTACGGTTAGTTGAGTTGAATATAAATTGAGAAAGCTATTTATCCCGCCTTCTTTCAACTCAGCGATCCACAATGGAAACCTACCAGTCTTCTTCCCCATTTCTCTTTATCTTCTTCCCACAATTTTTAGGTCACCCTTCTGCTTCTGAGCCAAACTTGTCCCAGTAATAGTCACTCAACACATCAAGAAGACGCCATGCGCAGGACATTATGGTTGCGTCCTTCAACCCGGCCTCAGCCCTTGTTGCATCCAACTCCTTCTCATTCTCACCGATGGCAAGAAACTCTGGCGGGATTATTGACTCCTCTCACAATTTGGCTATGTGGCATGTAATTTTTCATCTTTTATTGGATCTTCCATCTACTGACTCCTTTTACTAATATGTGGCCATACCGTTCTCTCTGTTTTTTTGCAGTTTCGGTCATTCTCCGATATGGGTATTTTGGGGCTTCTCGTCTCGCGCTTGGACCTAGTTCATCCCGTTTGGTGGAAGCAGGTTCTGTGTTTGTGAAGCAAATTGAAGTAAAAGATTATTATAACAGTGATGTTCTTATTTACGCATTTGATGAGAAACCTGAGCTTACTGTCCTCGCTAACTGGAATGCATCTAATTTCCTAGTTGTTGCGGCATACAGTCGCAAGGTGACCAATTCCACATTTTATTTTTAAACCTTCCCGAATATTAGTTTGGGATCCATCCAGAATCGTCCGAAGAATGCATATGAACGTACTGTGTTTTCACTTCCAGGGATTTTCCTTGTGGCTAAATAAGGGCTCCTCGATCCGCATGAGGTGGGAAGCACCGACCAGATATTTAAATCATCTAGAAGGTGTCGTCATTAAAGGTAGCATGAGAAGAATTCTCCCGTCTTCTCTTCGTGTTGTTTCCTCAAATATAATTTTACCCATCCCCCAGATTTAAAATGATTGAACATTTCAAATTTCTCTAATGACGGATTCTTAATTTACAGGAGAAACTAAGTTTAAACGACTGCAGCCTAAACAAACATTCCTTAATGCAGTTGCTGACCCTGAGATTATTTATGGTAATTAACTCTCACATTCAAACCATTCTTTGATAACCATAAACATTTACTTCTTCAGCCCGCCGGGCCTTCATTTGGTCAATTAATATTCTCTGGATATTGCCAGGTAAAGAAGCTGAATACCTAATTGAGGAAGACGATAGATACCACATTGGGGTTCTAAACATGAATGGAATGAATATTATATTGACCATGCATGTTAATGTTTCGGCAATGGTTTATGATACCTCCAAAGCCAAGAAGCTCTGCTCTACTGCGAACGGATTATGTAGATTGAGACTCCTATTCCCTCACACTCGTTACCTTACTCTAATGACAACCAACAACGTAAGCCACATTCATGTGTTACCTATCTGTGTGTGTGTGTGTGTGTGGGGATCTTCACCAAATTTAATTGAAACTGGTCATAAAAAATGACGGCAGGGAATTCTTGGGGATTGGTCAGTCGAAGTTTCTTTTGTGGCTCGTGTACTTGCTTACATAGCACTTTTAGGTACGTTCAATAGCACTAAAACAGCTGCAGTGAAGCGTAGGTTAAGTCTAACGTGATTGTCGCTTAAGCTTTCTCCCTTTTCAATTTGTAGGATTTACTGTTGCTGTTATATTTCTGATACTGAGATTTCTCGGGGTCTGTGGCGATGATCACAATCAGATTACTAATGTGACCACAGACGCGTATCGTACAAGTACTGTGGCCGCATCAAGCGGGGTTACTGAAACTGAGCCTTTGATGCCAGTGAAAACTATGACATATGGAACAAATGAGGAAGATGACGACGATAATGAATCAATCGCATCTAGCACCTCTTCAGAGGAGTTATATGACGAAAAACTGTGTGTCATTTGTTATGATGAACTGCGCAACTGCTTCTTTATCCCTTGTGGCCATTGTGCTACATGCTATGATTGTGCACAGAGGTACACAAATTTCGAGATGTTAATGTGATTTCAACCTATTAATAAATTCTGGGATTTTCTAATTAAGGTGCATTTTGCAGGATTATGGATGGCGACAGCAAAGTTTGTCCCATATGTCGGAGACTTATTCACAAGCCACGAAGATTATTCCATAGTTAGGCGCCTCAACACGTAATGGTGTTGATTATTATTGAACTAGAGGGATGCTGTAGATAGTGAGGGAAGTTTGAGAACAAATTAGGACATTGTGATATTATCATCTTCATTGTGTGCGATTCAATTTGTAGCTCAATGTATCCCATGGCTTTCGAAATTTTTTTGCATAAAGCTGCAGGATACGGGTTACTCTGATTTTGAGATGTTCTTGCAGATTTTATTGAGGAGATATTATTATCCAGAAATAATTATCATTATGATAGACGAGCATTGTTAATTCTCTGTGAGTATTAGTCAGTTATAAAGTACTTGCATTGAATTTCAGATTGAAGTTCATTCTTTCTTTACATTTGATTCATTTAAACTATGTGATAAGCCTCTTCAGAGATGTGGAGTGCTAGTACGGAAATAATTCAATATTGTTCACATACGATCCAGAAGAACAAATTAAGAAGAGAAAGTACTGAATTAGTTATACTGATATCCTGCTCAGCTCCTTCTGTTTAGATCCCCCCCCCCCCCAATCTCAATTGGTTTGGCTTAATAATCATGGAACTGTTTGATGTTGAACATTGTCAGTGTCGCGGATCAATTTTTAAGGTGGACCACCCAATTACAATTATAGACCAGTCAATAAACTGTCATAACGAATGTTGCTGCAAAACGTGTTTGCATTCAGCCACTGAAAAGTTTGTCTTGTTTGCTGCCACTGTCTTCTCTTCATATCCTAATATGTTCTATGAAAGCTTTGCTGCAAAAAAAGAAAAGAAAAAAAGGACTATTAAGCTTAAAGGACCAGTAAATAGACTAGCACCGATGCTGCTGCTCTTTTCCATTACAGGTAATTTCTCCACCTGCGACAAGGACCTGCTGTGTGTTAAAGCATAGCGGATGGTCCATATAGTTTGAGGTGGAAAAAATTGAGTGCAAACAACTTTTCCTTCAACAGGATTTAAGACCTTATTGTCAAATGTCTGAAAAAGTACGGTAGCCTACAAAGAACAGGGAAGCTAAATTAACTGCTGTAAGATTGCAGCATGATTGCTGGAATGAGGAGCTACCTTTTAGTATGTAAATGTAAAAAGCAATTTGCAGCATTAGAATTATGGATAATCTGAATTCTCAAGTCGCCATCGCATCGAATTTTCTCGATCCAGATTGAAATGATTAAATGAATATTATCCGAGCAGTCCAAATTTGAGTGGAGAACAAGTGTCGATTATTTGTGTGACAAGAACCTCTCAGTTAGCGGCAATTCAAATTCGAAGAATTTGAGAAACAGTGAACGAATACCAAAAAAAAAAAAAAACAAGCATATGAGCAGGGAAGCTGAGAAGGGGAAGTGATTGAGAGAATCAGGAAGCAGAGCCAGTGAAAGTGGCAGAGCATAGCTCACTTTCTTTCTTACATGAGCCAAATCTAATGTCTACGGTTATGGTTGGAGATGCGATAGAGGCAGGATGCCAAAATCAGCCATATCACACACAGCAGGACACTCTAGTGCCTTTTTTTTTAATATAAAATGCTACACTGTGCCTTGGGATATTATTCTCGCTTCCAAGTGTTGACTGGATTGTGCTTGATAAGCATCAACCCATTGTTTTAAAAGTCCTTTTTTATAAATTGAGATAAAATTTTTCTCACATATTTATCTCATAAATCGTAAAACCTATTCTTCAAAAATTAATCACAACACCCAATTAATGTCTGAATCCACCTGGCTCTGGTTTTTTGGACGGATGGGTATGTTTTTGAAGAGTTTGAAGTTCCTCTATTACCCTCATGTAGTACGATTCTCTAGTTTTCTAATCCACGTGGGTGACACGCGCCCCTTTCCATTTATTTCATAATCATGACGTGCTTCAGATGGCCAGATGCGCAATGCAAGGGCCCTCTATTTCATCTGAAGCCTTAAACCATATGCGCAATGCAAGGGCCCTCTATTTCATCTGAAGCCTTAAACTATACTGACATTAATAAAAAAAATATAAAATTTATAATTCAAGAAAACTTGTATTCTTCGTAATTTCCATAATTTATGAAAAATGTGGTGGTATTTTTAAATAGGGTAAATATAACTTTTGGTCTCTGAAGTTTGGTCCGAATTTGGTTTTGATTCCTCAAGTTTGAAATTGATAGTTTTAGTTCTTAAAGTTTGACCTGATTTTAATTTTGGTCTCTCAAGTTTACTTCATTTATAACTGTTGGTCTCACAAGTTTAAAAATGACTTGGTTTTGATCCTGTTCAGTCCAAAACTTAAGAGACCAAGAGTTATAAACGAAGAAGACTTGAGAGACTAACAATCATAAAAGGAGCAAATTTGAGGGACTAAAACTATTGATTTCAAACTTAAGAGATCAAAACTAAAATTAAGTCAAACTTCAAATATTAAAATCATCGATTTTAAATTTAAGGGGTAAAATAAAAACCGGATTAAAGTTTAATTACGAAAAGTTATATCAACCCTTAAAATATAATATTTGATAGAATAGAATTACGAGTACCTAATTTGCTGAACCCGCCGTGGCCATGCGCCCATGCCTCCATTTTCCTCTTATTCTCTCCTCACGTACTCTAACCAAACAGGATGCCTTTGATGGCAACTTATACACGGGAGTGACGAATATAGCCCGTCATTTTTCACGTGTCGGCTTGCTATTGGCCCACTCACTCCATGAGACGATTCGGCTCCAAGCGACGGCTATAAATGCTGCAATTCACGGCGGCAGCTGGTTGTCCACCTTTGCCGGCACTGCCACCGCCCTGTGCGCCATAGCTGCACACCACTCCTTTCATAGCCTGCGGGAAATTTAAATTATATAAACGTAGAATTTGTACGCCCTTTAATTCAAGCACTCTCCCGGCAGCTCGGCAATGACCCCGCAGTCGCGAGAAGATGAATCCCCAGAAGACGACAAGGACGAAGAGGTCAGCCGTTTGCTTCACCCCCAATCTGAATCCCGGCCTTCGACTTTGGACGAAGAAGAGGCCGCTTATGAGGCAGGGGAGAAAATTCTCATTGTAGATTTAGACTCTATCGATGATAAGGGTTCGACGACGGTGCCGCCTTTCTCGTGGAAGAAGTTATGGCAATACACGGGGCCGGGCTTCTTGATGAGTATAGCTTTTTTGGATCCGGGAAATCTTGAAGGAGATCTCCAGTCTGGAGCCATCGCCGGCTACTCCCTGATCTGGCTATTGATGTGGGCCACAATTATGGGCTTGTTGATTCAGCTTCTTTCCGCAAGGATCGGGGTGGTCACCGGACGGAATCTGGCGGAGCTGTGCAGAGACGAATATCCTAATTGGACTAGGTTGGTGCTGTGGTTCATGGCCGAGCTGGCCTTGATTGGTGCTGACATTCAAGAGGTCATTGGGAGTGCCATCGCTATACAAATTCTTAGCCATGGGGCATTGCCGCTTTGGGCTGGAGTCGTAATTACTGCTTCCGATTGGTAGGCTCTTTGCATCTTTTATACTTCTTAGTCAAAAAGCTTATCCTTCTGTGGTTGCAAATTTCATAAGGCGTCATATTGTTTGTTTTAGTTCTGAGAATCGTGCTAATTACATAGCGATTCCTTGCCGGGTTCGAACTTACGAAAAAAAAAGAAGCGGACTTTGCCACAATGATTGTAGTTGTTTTGACTAAAAATCAGATTTGATTATGGAAAAAGCATAAAGAAATGAATATCACCAATACATAGGGAATGATGACTCCTTATCCATAGATGTTTGGTCACGTTACATGCTGAATCGTATGGATCTAATGAAGCAACTGGGAATTGTTATTACGTTTTGAAGCAAGATTCTGAATTCAGCTTAGACGTTATATATGATTTTTTTCTAGGAGTTCAGAAGTATTAATTCATCTGTATGTTAAGATCTTACTAACTTGAAAGCTGTAATTAATAGTTTTCCATAAGTATTACTCAGAAGTACAACTCTTAGTATATGAGCGCTTGGAAGGTCAAAAGAATCCCCCGTCCAAAAAAAAGGAATGAAAGGTCAATTTCAGTGTCAAAACTCAGTATATAGTCTCTAAAACTGAATTGAGAAGACAATCTAAAAGCCGCATTTCTGATTATTGCAGCACTAGCGAAGGCTATAAGAATGCTTAATTTTACACACGAAACACATGCCAAGAGTATTATCTAGGATAAGTTTTTGGTAAAGATTGTAAACATCGTGATTCAAGACTCCAACTCGTCAAAAAGATATGAAAATGTTCAAATTTTCGTGAGTACAAATTTTCTTAAATGACTGTTAATCCATTTTGTAATACTTCTATCTCTGGTATATCAAGAGTCTCTGGAGCACATGTCAGTGAAGCAAGTGATCATGCCTTGTCTTTAGGACTCATTTTTGGGTTCATATTCAATATCAAAATTTTCTACTACAGATTGCATTCTCGATAATGATATTGTCAATCCTGTTCCAACCTCCCTCTCTTTACTTTCATGATCTCCTTATGTGATGGTTTTGTTAGAGCATTGCTTATCTGTATCACCTTGATGTGTTTATTTTCAAACTTTTCTTTGGGCCACACACCTTAGTACTTTTAACTCTTTAATTATGGCATCCCTGTGCCTTTAAATTGAACTGCCTTAGAATTTTTAAACGTTGATCCTATTTTGTAATTTATACAGTTTTAGATTCAACTGCAACAACTCTAGGTGAATATGATGATTGTAATTTACAATTGCGTTTTTGTGAGAGAACCAGCATTATATACCAGTTCTTCTCCTCTTAGATCAATTGTCTTTCCCTTGTTTCTATTTTCTGTCTCTAGTTTATAAAAGTCTTGTAATTAATTGCTTGGGAACATTTTAATTTTCATATCTAAATATGTCTAACTTTGGTTTATTTACTCTGTGCTGAACAGTTTCATCTTTTTATTTCTTGAGAATTATGGCGTAAGGAAGCTGGAAGCTGTTTTTGCAGTTCTCATTGGGACAATGGCCCTTTCTTTTGCCTGGATGTTTGGTGACACCAAACCTAGTGGAAAAGAACTCTTGATGGGTATTTATCTAATAATGGAGCGTGAATATAAATTTTATTATTATATGGCAAAACTATGTTTCTTCTGTATGATTGCTGCACCCTCCCCTCCCCTGTGCTGTTCATGAAGTAAAGGATTTAGATTTTACTGTTCTTGGTGTGTTCATGGTATAACTATGTTTGATCCTTCCTGCAGGTATTTTAGTTCCAAGACTTAGCTCAAAAACAATTCGCCAGGCTGTGGGGGTTGTGGGTTGCGTCATAATGCCTCACAACGTGTTCTTGCATTCTGCTTTGGTGCAGTCAAGGGAAATTGATCCCAGTAAGAAAGGCCAGGTGCAGGAGGCTCTTAACTACTATACCATTGAGTCAACAGTTGCTCTCTCAGTCTCCTTTGTCATTAACCTTTTTGTCACAACAGTTTTTGCTAAGGGGTTTTACAGTTCAAAGCAGGCCGCTGGCATAGGATTGGTTAATGCAGGGCAATATCTTCAGGAAAAGTATGGAGGAGGGGTCTTCCCAATTCTTTATATATGGGGTATTGGGTTATTGGCAGCTGGGCAGAGTAGCACCATTACTGGTACATATGCTGGGCAGTTCATCATGGGAGGTTTTCTTGACCTTCGTTTAAAGAAATGGTTAAGGTCATTAATCACTCGAAGTTTCGCAATTCTACCAACTATGGTTGTAGCTATTGTTTTTAACACATCCGAAGCTTCATTGGACATTCTAAATGAGTGGCTGAATGTGCTTCAGTCAATGCAAATTCCTTTTGCACTTATCCCTCTGCTCACCTTGGTTTCAAAAGAGCAGATCATGGGGACCTTTAGGGTTGGACTTGTCCTTGAGGTGAGTATTACTTGTCATTATTTGTTCATTTCATCCAATGTTTAAGATCTCTTGGGCCAGTTCCTGCATTCTTCACTGTTTGAAGTTGTGTCTACATTTTTTTATGACTTGGCTTTAATAGATAAGATAACAATGAATTGAATGGTAAGGAACGGAGATATGATTTTGCCTTTTAGATTGTTTTCTGCAGCCACCGTTAAGATTTTCAGGTGATTCTTTGTCTGGATCAACAGTGCCAGGAAGATCTTAATAATCAAAACTCAGAAAATCTTATGTCTTTGGCTATATCCATTTATATAGATGGCTCATAATAGTTCGCGTATCTTGTTTGCTGTGTGGAAATTATGCTTGTGATATGATCCATCTTGTTTTGCCAAAACCTTGGTGTAAATTAGTTCCAATTTTCCTCACCATTTTATTGCACCCCGGTAGTTCTGTCTTTATTTGGTTGTGCGTGTTTCTCATGTTTAGTCTGAACTTTTTACCTTGGGCTTGATCTATGTTACCCGCTCTGCTATTGTTTCAGTTTGTTTGTAATTGGGGATTGACCATTATTACAAGCTGCTATCAAACACTGTGCCCTGAGTGTATTTAATTAGAAATCAACTGGTTCTGCATGGTTAAAAATAAATTACTTGGAAAATGGGACTATCATTATGAAAATATAAGTAAAATACTCTAACCGCCTTGTTGTTTTGCTTTAATTACACAAACCTCCCTTTTATTTTGAAAACCAGTATAAATCTCCCTTTAAATTAAAATATATGTTACACAAACCCCCCCTTATATTTTAAAATTCTATTTCCTTCCACCCAAACCGTTTATTGATCGTTAAGTTTGATTTTTGAACTTTTGTTTGACCAAAATGCCCTTCTTTAACATTAGAATTATTTCCTATATAGGCCAAAAAAATTATACCACCAAATTTAAATTCTAACAGATTTTTTAACTTTCTGATATGTTAGAAATTTATTAATTTTGAGAGTATAAAATTTATAATTTTAGTTTTTCACTATATTTATTGAAATTTATTTATTTTTTGTTTCTTAAATGATTAAATATATATATCAAACACATTTTTTCTATCAAATATAATAAACTATATAGGTTTGAGAAATTGTATAAGTCATTTAAATTTGTAATTTCTTTTTTTTTTCAGCAAACACTTAAAAAGCTTACTGGAATTTTTAAAAGTTTGTGATATTTACAAGTTGACAATTTGAGATTTAGTATTAAAGGTAAATTAATAAATAATTTTTATTTTTATATAAATTTTAATAAAAAAAATTTTAGAATCTTTTTAAAATATTTTTAACGGAATTAACTGTTTGTACTTAAGTGTATGTTTTTAAAATAGATGGGAGGTTTATGTAATTAAGACAAAATAGAAAGGTGATTAGTGTATTTTACTCTAAAAATATCTCTGTCAATCCAAAGGAAAAGTCTTTAGAGGTACTACTCTTCTGCCATGAAGTGATCCTCAGATCATAAATGACTCGCTGTTATTTCATGTTCATTGAGCTGCTTACTGTAAGGTTATAGCGTTGCTTATTGTCTCTAAGTTAGTCAACTGATTTTTTGGGCATTTAAAAATCATCTTAATTTCCTTTATAATGAATTTTCATCCTTTTTTTTGGTAGAGGGTAGCATGGACTATTGCTGCGCTAATAATGGTGATCAATGGGTATCTATTGTTAGATTTCTTCGTTTCGGAAGTGAAAGGTCTGCTGTTTGGTTTTGTAGTTTGCTCCTGCACAACTGCTTACGTGGCATTCATTGCATATTTAATTTCCATAAGTGGTGCTCTTCCTTTTTCTTGGGTTAATCTACTTATCAAGAGATTTTCTTTCTCTGAGGCTTGAGTCAATATATTCATTCGTCATGAAAGAGACCGGAATTAGTACTGCAAACTCCTGCTAGACAATCTTACTATGAACTTTTGCTTCACACATCAAGAAGAATGCTTTGCAGAGTCTCCATCCTTGGTACCCGCATTAAAGGGTGCACTGGGTTGGACAATTGAAACACTTTAGCCAACCGGACTACATTTTTGCAAGGGAGTTGCACAGGTTACCTTACATGTTAAGAAGATGCAATATCCCTTACCTTGGAAGATGTGGACTGCGCAGCATAACGTGACTTAGTGTTTGTTTGGGATAGCTTATTTTTGACTTATAAATGCTTATAATTCATGATTTACGATATACGAGATAAGTATGTGAGAGGAGTTTTATCTCGACTTACATAATAAGTGCTTATTTCTCAAAAATTAGCGATGCCAAACATAGCTTTATTCTTTTCATACAACATACAGCATGTAAGCAAATTGTATGTAACAGTCAAAACAATGTTTTATTTCATG
Source organism: Inga laurina (assembly GCA_963855925.1). Lineage (NCBI taxonomy): Eukaryota > Viridiplantae > Streptophyta > Magnoliopsida > Fabales > Fabaceae > Inga > Inga laurina. The sequence continues at coordinate 59,424,236 of OY979706.1, forward strand.
AGGGGACACAGTAGATTTTCCTAGCTGAGTGTGGCTGGGGGGGCACAGTGATCGGTTGTACGTAGGGGTAGATGATATTCAACAAGGAGTAGACTCCTTTGATTTTGTCTAAATTACAGTTGGTAATAATCTCATTTGTGGGAACTATTCAGTTAATGTGAACCCACCAGCGAGCTGTTAGAACTGAAAATTCTAACTAAAGTTACCGGCTGACTCTGTTGAGAATCTAAGAAATCACAAACTGAAAGCCTTGAGAAATCAAGGTAAACACCCTTTGACAGATTCATACTCGTGTCTACTGATTGCGGTTCAAACTGCTTCTTCATGTTCTCTATGAAGAAATTTCTAGTTAAGATCAGATGTGTGAATACTCCGGGAAATGGTACAATTTGAATATAAGATCAATACCAAACGCGATTGGTTCTATCTTAAGGTAAAATATCACCTTTAAATTGAACCATTTCCTGGCAGTCTGGCACAAGGGATCCCAAATATTGACGTGCTAACATAGGCATAGAATTGATAAAGACAAATATTGTACCTGAACTAAACAATCAAAGCTAAACTTGAATGAGCCTTTTTCCTTTTAAATAAAATTGAATTTACTATTTGCACCTATGTTAGACTCTACGCATAATCTCAAGTGTGTAATTAATATTAACTAGTGGGCTTTTTTATCGGAATATTCTAAACAGTAAAAAATAATATTGAAATGATATAAAGAAGAAAGTATTTACAGTAATGATACATCTAAAATTGTTCTTACGAAAAACGATTTCAAATAATGACGAAGTCATTCCTGTGAAGAATGAGTTTCGGACTCACAAAAGCCAGAAATTGTTTTTCACGGGAATAATTTTGGTATGATTTTGACCTTTTTTAAAAATAATTAAAAACGGATTTGTCAAGAATATTCTTCTGTGCAAAATCGCTTGCGTGTTTGTAGACCACTCCTCTTTCCCAATGTCAAGATTAGTCATGTCAAGCCCTTCCCCTCATACAAGCTCATGAGTGAACAGTAATAAGGGGGCTTTATATTTTGCTTCATTCATGCATTCTCACTCTTCATTCTTGCATCCACACTCTCCTGTTCTTTTGCTGTCTCATCTCAACTAATTCTAAGTTCTTGCTCTCCCATTCTTACATCTAACCCAATTATTTCCTCCTCCTCCTTATTTTAATCTTTTGCTTTGTTGTTCTATTCTTGGTTATTTACATTGGTCTTTTTAACCTATTGTTGCTATGAGTAAGTTGTTTCTCTAGTTTTATTTCTTAATTTACTAGTTTGTAATATATGATTTGAATTTTATTTATGTTGCTCTTGATAACTATTATTTTACTATTTTTGATTTTTAGATGGTCAATGGTGGGTTTACAATTTGAAAAATCAAAATAGGTGCATCTTATTTTGACTGTAAGTACTATCCTATATTATATGGTAATATAGGTCATTTTTGAGACCTTGAGGTTTTAATTTAATCTCTATTGTTTAAGCATGTGATTTTATCAATGTGAGACAAAACCCTTGTCAAATTGCCATGACTTTGCTCTGATATAGGAGTTTCTTAGATAAAATGGTTAATGATGAGATAATTTGGTAATCATATGAATCTCCTGAAGTGTGCTAGTTTATTCCATAGTATTGCTTAGAAACATTCAAAATTTGGCTTGCTTCTGGTCCTCTGATATGTTTTAGTATCATAGAATGACATTACCTTGATCGTGTGCTTAGACAATTCGGTTGACAGCAACCAATTCCCACCCCCTGTTCATTTAAGAAATTACTACACAATGCAAATACGGGATAGAACAACTACAAATTGGTACTGGAGACATACGAGGCGATGGATTCAACATATTAGTGGTGATACTGGTTGGTTGTAATTTTTTCATCTTTTTTTCCCATCAATACCATCTTTTTTCTTCATATAAAAAGTGTTATAATTGAATCTCTTATTATTTATTTCAGTTTGATATAATAGAGGATTTATATAGGCTAATGATTAATACTCGTTCAACATGCTTGAGTTGTATTGATTATTGAGACAGAGTTTCTCGAGACCAACAAAACATTTTACTTGTGCTTAGAGAATATCGATTTAACATGAACCCTCAACCTTTTCCACCAATAATTGAGTTGCCTCGGCCACAAATTCCTCATGACAAGCCTAGCAAGCGATGTGATGGTTACTTGTCTACCCAACCACTTGTTGAAAATTAAAATGTTAGGGAATAAGAGCTCCAAATTTTAGTCAGCCTTATTACATGTCAACGTCATAATCATCCCATTGTTAGAATAATTTAACAATAAAGATTCCAAATACATTATATAAATCCTATAAGAAAAACCAGCAACAGAACACTTGATGAAATACCTCCAGCCATAGTAGACATGTAGTATCTCACAATCTAAGAACTGAAAAGTGAAAAAAGAGATTAGAAGGAAATAACTCAAGATTCTTCTAACGAGAAGATAAGGCATAATAATAATCTGGAAATAGCCGTCACCCGTCAAGGAACCCCTAAGGAGCAAGTAAGCGAGTTTTCCACGTCACTACTCTAAAACTTAGCTTACGCTATTTATAACCTCTCATCAAGGTTTTTAATAGCATACCAGCTAACTAGATAATCCATAACCAAATCTCATGCGGGTCACAATCAGGAGATATTTTATCCAAAATACATTAAACCGATAATATTTAAAACAATTAGATAATATCTAAAATATTTAACATGATCAAAATAATAAACTAGAATATCCTTCATATGATCAATCAATAAATATATCTAGATACAATTTTGAATAAACAAAAGGATATCATATTATCAATTTAATAAAATATCTAACAGTCTCCCACTTGGCCTACAACCTAATGCTATTTGGCGAGTAAGGTTCATTTAAGCAATACTACAGGAATCATGACGGTAAGTCTTCTTTGATTGAGTATTACCTTCCATCCATCACAAGTAGTACCCTTACTTAATGGGTCAAAACTTAATGAATAAACCCAGAATGTTTATTCAGTTTCAACTTAAATGTTTACTAAAGTCTCATAATTTAGGTACCAATAATTGAGACAACAAACTGCAATTTGAATTTCATCATTTAATAATGTCCCATCTAGATCACTAAATGTGTTCCATCCCTGATGAGACATTTGATCCTTTTGATTTCTCTAAAAGCATGCTCTTTATTAAAGAATCTATGCTCTGTGTTTATGACCTCTTTACTCTATGATCATATAACAATCTTAATTGGTTTGGATTAATTTAATAATTCCAAAACTCTCAAATAAAATTCCTTAATTGGCAATCTTGTAACCTGCCTCCAATAATGACTAGGCAGAGCAATACATGGAGAACTAAGCAATCAGCGATTGTTTAGCAATTTTATACCCCTCCATAATGCAACTTGTTCAACAAATGTAAAGATGTATCATAATGTCAACTCTTTTATAGTTAACACATCTTATAAGACTAAATATATTAATCATTCCACAATATATAAAACATGAAACTTAATGTACATTTGCTAATGTATTGCATGACTTGTAGCTCTTCGTCATTATTCAAGAAAACATATGCTTAACAATCCTCCTAAAATTCCTTTGCAATGGCATTTTCGATTTATGCGCACATTTAAGCAAACCTACACCTTGAAAATTGAATTAGAAGGAATAAGATGATATTAGAGAAATACAGACAATCTAGTCATATTCTCATAATAGATGTTACTCTCAACAATCACCATTATCCATGAATGTTCAAATACTTGTGATCGTAGGTTACTTATAATATTCTTAGATATTTTGAGAATAATCTCTTCATGCATTCTAAAAGAACACCACACCTAACGCAGTCATATCACAACTTTGAATAATGGTGATTTAGTCATTTATAAGACCTTAAGTCCAAAATGCAGAGGCTATAAATGAATCATTATTTTGTACCATATAGATGACTCAACTCCCGCTAATCAAGTTATATAATAAACCTTATGATGTTTTCAACATGGTCCTATATGTAGTCACATAATGATACCTTAATTATCACTATTGTGAGATTTGCTCATGACAAAATAAACTCCTAATTTTTTTTTTGTTTGACTAAATTCTCTATAGATTCATGTGACAATCTCTATTAATTCACACACATATATCTCCCCTTATGTCCAAAGTGGAAAGATACAAATGACATCCTAATTCAAGATAGACATTTAACTACTATAAAGGTGTGGAAGGAATTATACATGAATATAGGAGAAAATATATAACTAAATCAATTCTCTTTTCGTAGAGGAGTTATTACTAATAACTTTATTTGTATTACTTAATGTTGCATACTAGCAACTTTATAAACAAACTTATATTGTTGCTTACTTTACGTCTATTATGAATTAATACCTGCATTTGAAATCTATGATCACTTTTAATATTTATGTTCTAGTTAAATTTCCGGAAGTACATTACGCAATAACTATGAATTGCCAACTTTTAATCACCATTGGTTTCAACTGAATCTATTGAAGGTCAATAAGGCTAGTCTTATTTAAAACCAATGTTCTTCAAAAATTAGAGGTGGCAATCCTCCATATGTGATCACTCTCAATGAGTTTGATCACTCCTACTAATTTTAGTATTCTTAATCAATCTTGCATTTCAAAATACTACACAAAAATATAAAATAAAATGGACAACTCACTTAAATTCCTAAGACATCTCTGCATTTTCACCAAAATATGCAGTCTCAAGATATTTTCCTTACATACTCTTTCTTTTATAAGACAATTCTATGTAGGAGTATATTTTAAACTAGGCTCCCAACCTTTAAGATTTCAAAAGGATTTAAACATAAATTTTGTTGGAATCTCATTTAAAATATACATAATGGTCTTTAGTGTGTCCTTTAAGAGGAAACTATATCATTCAATATGTCTATTAACATTATATTTCTTCTTGCAACAATACCGCCTATATTAGGTGAGTTCAAATATAAAGAAACTTTACATATAGACTAGGTTTCAGTCCACTAATGATGTGCTTATCATGTCACCCATTTCTTTCAACTAATTTCACTATATTAATCTATTAAGATTAGCCACCTAGTTTTGCTTTATACACTCCAAATATGTCAAATGACACTATTCAATTATAAAGCAAATAAGCTTTGGGTGTTGTGAACGGTTGACTATAAGGAGAGATAAATCATTTCACAATTAGAACATAATCAATGGCAAGTGTAATGAAGACATCTTACCCTATTATAGAGAATCACTTTTATAGTCAACGAAACAATGTAATAACAATTATGAGAAATTCTAAATTTGTCCTTTTAGCTTATAAGCAACCATTGACTTTGTTATATTCTTATATACCTGTGATGATCAGCTCTTACTTGAGATTAATTTAATGAGATAATTATATCTCATAATGTTGTCCCACTTCTTATGCCAGTATTATTAAGTACTAAAACTTTCCTAATGTCAATTTTATCCCAATGAAAGGAGTAATATTTATCTTCTTATAGGCTCAACGATTATCTTTAATAAATTCTATCAAACTAAATAATTAAATATAAAAATCATGCTACAAGGTTAAAATGAAAATTAATCATGTTTACAAAACAACTATAAGAGGCAAAGAAAAACCATCACAAACAAGTATATGTTTACCAATGTAAATCATACAATTATAAATTCATATCACTAAGCTCTATCTGTGGGCAAAGACATTAGCATAGTATGAATTTATCTCGAATTGATGAATTTGGAACGCAGTTATATTTTCTAATATTTGTGGGCTACTTAGAAAATATAATGTCATTCTATTCCACCCTAATTAAATGTATGATTATAATTATCTACATGTGAGCAAAAACAAATTAAAACTATACATTTAATTACAATTAATGTTTTTAAATCCTTGAGTGATGTATTTTGTTCATTAGAACAAAATAAAGTATATTTACCTAATGAGGATGCTGTGGCTACTCCTCGATTCTATATACTCATAACAAAGACACCACACCATTGTATATACTAATTGTACATATGATCATAATTTGATATGGTAAAACCTTATGTGATTAAATAAGCATACATGTGCATAAAGATGTTGTAGCTATTCCTTAAACAAAATATGTATGTTAATTACTAATATCAAATATGTACAATTAAATTCCATATATATACATAATGTCAATGAGAATCCTAATTAATTTAATCAACTTCTAAATATTGATATTATAAAGTCCATATGGGATTATTTATGTATGTTGTAAGAGGGCGTTGTAGCAACCACTCTAACATACAAGTTAATCATAAATATCACTCATGCACACTTAAATTTTGTATATGCACAATTTTATGGAGTACTTAACCAATTAATTTAATCAACATAAGTGACTAAATACAATCCTCTCACTTTGATTAAATTAATATTATCCATTAAATAGAGTTGATATTTTTAAACCATATAAGTGATTATATACACATGCAATAGAGGATGTTGTGGTTATTCCCCAAAATGCATGTAAATAACAAATATCAACTTTGTGCATTTAAACTCCAAATATACACAATTCTTTAATGAGAATTTAATTGATTAATTTAATCAACAAAATATGATTAAGCAATCATCTTAGATAAATTCCCCCACTGTTTTGTGCATCCAAATTATGTCTAACATGTGCACATCTTAATGGAGGGATTAACTAATCAATTCGATCAACAAAGTCTCTAAATAATTAATTAAAAAATCCTCCCACTGCTTTATGTATCCAAAATTGTTTAAGAATTAATTTTGGCATGTTTCAATTTAAATCATTTTTACTAAATTTGAAGAGTTAGATAATTGTCTAAAATTGATTTTTCAGATTTTTAGACAAATAAATAACTCATAAAACAGTTTTTTTTTTTTGTTGCAAACTTTCCAGAGTATGAAAAATGCTAAAATTAACTTTTCTTAATTTAAAGAATTCAATGTGATGCAAGAGAATACATTTCACATAAAACAAGTTGCCAAATACATAAACAGTGAGAAAAAACGTTTGTAAAACCCAAATTGTGTTTCAGGAAATTAAACAATCACTTTTGCAAAAAGCATAAATAAATAACCCAAAAACACAAGGCCCAGACTTTTGCAAATCAATAAAAAAAAATTGCTAGCCCAAAACACAACAAAATTACAATAAAACCTGAGAGCCCAAACAAAATAGCCTAATTCGAAAATCAATGCATTAGTAAGCCTTTAGAAACCTACATCCATGCTTCGTAGTTATCCTCATCAACAGAAAAATAAAATAAGATAGTATACAAAAACAACTAGGCAGAGGGGAATGGAAAAACTGCTCTGATGTCATATATTAGAATAATCTAATAATAAAGATTCCAAATATATTGTATAAATCCCATAAAAAAGAGCAGCAGCGGAAGACTTGATGAAATACCTCCAGCCATAATAATTCAGCATGTAGTATCTCACAACCTAAGATTTGAAAAGTGAAAAAAGAGATTAGAAGGAAATAACTCAGGATTCTTCTAACAAGAAGATGAGACACAGTGATGGTCTGGAAATAGCCGTCATTCGTCAGGGAACCTCTAAGAAGCAAGTAAGTGAGTTTTCTACGTTACTACTCTAAGACTTAACCTACGCCATGGTGATTAAACCCGGACCGGACCGGCCGGTTCAGACCGGGAACAGCCAAACCAGCCAAAAAATCGGTCCGGGTTGCATAATGAACCGGGATCACATTGACCCGATCGACTCGGACCGAACCAGTATGACCCGGCGGGTTGCCGAGTCAACCGGGTTAATTTTTCTTTAAGCCTAGAGGACGAAACGACGTTGTTTCATTCTTTTTTTTAAAAAAAATTGAAAATTGGACAATTGGTATATAAGCCTTTTCTTCGTTTTTTCCCGAGAGTCTGAGACCTACGCTATTGTCAGCATACCTTCTTCTTCCTCTCACTTCTCAGTTCTCAGTCTCGCTCTCAACTCCCTGTCGATTGTGACGGCCGTCGAGACTCCGCGTGAGCGACCATCTTCCTTACCACTTAAGCCGCCGTCGAGATGAGCTAAGCCGTTCATCTTCCCCGCCACTTGAGCTGCCGTCAATCGCTGGTGGTCTTCTCATTGTCGGTGTCGTCGTCGTCGTTAGGTCTACGATTTGGGGTCAAAAAGGCTTCAACTTTGGTCCTCCATTGTTTCTTCTTTCTCATTCATTTGTTTCTTTAGTCGATTGAAACGCCCTTGAAGGATTTGGCCGTTCCGGTGACACGGTTCGCTATGGTTGATGGTTTTAAGCTTTGTGGTTTGATTTCTATGTTCTTTATACTCTATTTCTAATTCTAGTTCATACATACATTAATTTTTCATTGTTTTGGCTGCTTCAAAAATGGTTATCTATGGCTGTCGGCTGATACGGTGATGCTCTGATTTTATTTTATGGGTTAAGGTGCAAAAATACCCATGAACTTTTCTCAAAAGTGCATTCAACACCATAAAATTTTTTTAGGTGCAAAAATACCCACGAACTTCTCAAAATGGGGTAAAAATGTCAAACCGTTAATTGGTACAAACGTCCGTTTTGTGGGACCCACAATTTTATTTTTTGAGTTGCAAAAATATCCATGAACTTTTCTAAAAAGTGCACCAAACACCATAAACTTTTGAAAAGTTCATGGGTATTTTTGTACCCAGAAAAAATTTTATGGTGTTGGATGCACTTTTTAGAAAAGTTCATGGGTATTTTTGTACCTTACAAAATAAAATTGTGGGTCCCTCAAAACGGACGTTTGTACCAATTAACGGTTTGACATTTTTGCCCCATTTTGAGAAGTTCATGGGTATTTTTGCACCTAAAAAAAGTTTATGGTGTTGGATGCACTTTTGAGAAAAATTCATGGGTATTTTTGCACCTTAACCCTTATTTTATTTTTTTTGTGAGGCAAACATAACTATGTATGATTGTATGTAGCTATGGGTTGGTATTTTTAAGTCAGACAGTGTTTTTTCTGCCACCAGCATGTGCATTATTACTTTTAATTGTGTTTTGGCCTTTGGGAGATTTCTAAATAAGTCTTTTCCTAGGTTGATTTGCTTCATTTTATCAAGTAATGAACAATATTCTAAAAGTTGAAATTTTCTCTTAGGTACTATGTGAATCATGTTCATGTTAGATATTTTGAAAGCTTAGATATTTGAATTTGAAATATTTGAAATAATGGAACAAGAAGGACATAATGAAGGAGCTGAGCAAGAAACTACTCTAAATGATAATTCTACCAATCCTCCTGATCCTATCAGTAGTATGCTCACACCACAAACTTGTATTTTGTTATCATAAGCTTGTTTTGATATTTGGTTATGATGGACATTTTGGGATTATGATTATTTTGATATTTTTAATACTTTGTTAGCATTTTGGATTTGGATATATGGTGTTCATAATTTGGATGGTGTGATTTCAAATTACATTATTTTTTAATTTTTTACACCTCACCGGTCTGCTCCCCGGTTGACTCCAGTCTGACCTACTGACCTTTGACTCAATACCCCGACCGGTTTAGTGACCGGTGCGGGTTTAATTACCTTGGCCTACACTATTTATAACTTTCCATCAAGGGTTTTAATAGCTTACCAGCTAGCCAGATAACCCTAAACCAAATCTCATGTGGGCCACAATTAGAGGATATTTTATCCAAAATACATTGAACTAATAATATTTAAAACAATTAGATAATATCTAGAATATTTGATATGTCCAAAATAATAAACTAGAATATCCTTCATATAATCAATAAATATATCTAGATACAATTTTGAATAAACAAAAGGATATAATATTATCAATTTAATAAAATATCTAACACCCATTTCACCCCTTCTAACCCTACACAACATGAACCCCATTACATGTCACCCTTGTTATTTTCCCCTTCCAACTCACCCAATCCTACTCAGTTTCAATTGTTCACATCTTTATTGGATAATTTGCATTATTTTTAGTTGAATACAATACTTCTATTTTTGAGCATGCTGGGCCGTCAAATGAAGCATTTGCCACTTCTAAACAATCCATTTTTTTAAATGAGTCACCATGGTTTGATTTAAATAGGTCAACTACACAATAAATGAAACCCTCAAACCTCAAGAAGCTGATGTACAACAACAATCACCACAACGTATGAGGAGGAGAACTAAATATGGTACATGAAGTTACTATTTATAAGGTTGATTCATTTTCATTTTTCATTCATATAAACTTAATTATTATTTAGTATTAATTTTTTTAATACTTTATTTGACTTTTGTAATCATTATTGTATTATTATGTAGTCATAATTTTTACTCCATTCGGTCCTTTTTATAAACAACTCTCGCTTTGTGTCTCAAAATTTAAACTAATTTTTTCTTTTCTACCCCTATTAAATACACATATTTATATTAGTTATCCCCCACTCACCACTAATTCTCTTTCATTTACTCATTTATTACACATTTTCTCTCATATTTTATGCACATACTCTCTCATATTTGTTACTCATTCTTTCTCATATGCTCTTTTCATAAATAGGGGCATATTTGGAAGAAACATGACATATTTAACATATTTATTATTTTTAACTAATCTTAACCGCTAGTTCGTTTTGCGCAATAAAAATAAAAGTTGTTTATAAAAAAGACCGGAAGGAGTAGGAAATAACAATCATTCAACAATCATTGTACTTCACTGCTTCTTGCCAAAAAAAAAATCACTGTGTAAATGATACATATCATCTCATTTATTAGAAGATAGGATGTCATTTATTATGAGGGAAAAATGTTAGGAAATCATTCTTGAAGTGATGAAGTTTAAAATTCATTTACCTGAAGAACAATTTTCATTTAGTTTACCTTTATGATGTTGAGTTTGATATTGAAGAAATCATTCTTCAAGTGAACAATTTTTAAACTTTATAACCTTTATGAACGATTTTGCCGGTAGCATTTTGTAAATTCCTTTCACCCTAGAGTATTTTGGTATATTTGTTTGCTGTTTATAGCCTTTTGAAAAAAATCTCATAACTAGTGTATTTGGCTTGTTAGAATGAAATTAATTTTAACAGACTTATGATTCTTTCGTTAGCATGAATGGTGGTGCGGCAGGTGACCATGACTCACATGGGTCCTGTTTACTATTTTCCGCCTTTTAATATGACCATTTTACTTGGCCCAATGTATAGGATCCATTTTAATTTATCCCCAAGTGTTTTAGAGAATACACTCAACCATGTTGGCAAAAAAAAAAAAAAAAAGGAATAAACTCAACCAACTTTTTGAGAGAAGGTCGCTGTTTGGGAAAGATATTATCAATTATTGATTTTTTAAAAAAATAAAATTTTTAACTAATTTTAACTCTATATTCTAATAAATGTCATTTTGTTAAGAAGTGTGATGTAGATAGGAGGAAGTATGTGGCATATTAACGAGGCCTCTCTTACAAATTAATAATTAATCATATCAAAAGAACTAATGTAAAAAAAGTACTCCCTCTTATCCTAAATATAAGATAAATAGTGCTTTGATTCCATCATCCTGTTGCAAAGCTATTGAAAAGCTCATCAGAAAATTCATTTGGGGGTATTCTGAAAACAATAAAGGAATAAGCCTGATTAAATGGGCTGAAATGTGTCAACCGTTACACAATGGGGGATGTGGACTCTTGAAAATAGACTCCCAAAACAAAGCTTTTTTATTTAAACTGATTTTCAACCTTTTCTCCAAACCTCATGCTCTGTGGGTCCGAGTATTAAAAGGTAAGTATGGCATGACCACGGGTTTTACAATGCCCTCATCTGCTGGTTCAAACTCCTCTCACTTCTGGCGCAATTTAATTAAAATTTCTCATGAGGCACTTCCTCTCATCAAATGGGAGGTGGGAAATGGTGAAGGACTTCGATTTTGGTAAGACTACTGGATTGGTGATCATGGGCCCCTAAAACACCTGTCCTTTGCCCCTATCACTGCAAATGATTTAAACAAACCTCTCAAAGATTACTTGGATCGGAATGGTAATTGGCAACATCACCTATTTGAGCCTCTTTTGCCCTCAGATTTAAACAATGATATTCGCAAAACCAGCATCTCTGCGAACCATGATTTACCATCTTGCATATGGACACCGACACCCTCAGGAAATTTCACTGTGAAATCTGCCTATGAAGCTATAGAATCTCTCAACTGGGATACGGTTCACAAAAAATGGAAACTAATTTGGAAAATGCCCATAGCACAAAGGGTACGAACTTTTCTCTGGTTATTTCTAAAAGGAAGATTGATGACAAATGCCGAACGTTTCAGACGTGGGATGACTCAGGACCAAATATGCTCCTTATGCACCGGCTTCGATGAAGATATTAATCATGTCTTCAAAGGATGCCCGTTGGCCAGCTCTGTTTGGAAAAAAATACTACCAAGTGATATGTGGGCAGAATTCTTCCGCACAGACATCTCAGATTGGTTCATAAAGCAGCTAAACAATCCAAATTTGCAGAATACATGGAAGATTGGTTTTTGCATCACTATTTGGAAGCTTTGGGAAGTTCGCAATCGACAAATTTTTGCGAATGAAAGATACAACATAGACAAAATCTTAATTGATATTCACACTACAGTTTCTCACACAGTCAAATACCATTGCAATTAGTCATTGATCATAGTAGCTTTCTCTTTTTTAGAAGTCCATTTCCTTTTGTAATGTACCTTTCGGCTTTACTTTTGTACTATTGATTTATTAATGAAATCTTCCTTTTCACTCAAAAAAAAAAAAATATAAGATAAATTTGATTTTTTTTTTGGAGAGATTAAAGAAGCTAAATAAGCTATTTAATTATATCATATGTTGTGTATTATTAGATTATATATCAGTTTATAAGTTAGATAAAATAGTTTGGAGAAAAAATAATAAATATAAATATTTTAAAGTAATTTTATTTAAGACCTAATCAGTTATGCTTTTATATTATTAAGAGAATCTAATTCGATTTCCTTCTTTGCTAGGGTTTTCTTCCCTCTTCTAGTGTTCCTTTCGGTGCTATCAAGATGCCAATTTTTTCTCTTCGGACGATCTCTTATCCCATTCTGGTAGAGGTCTTTGAGTGTGTCCCTGCGGTATAGCCTCCGCCGGTTCTGATTGTGCATATGTTCTCCAAAGGGGCAAGCAGGAAGGTAGCGGGGATCAACATGTGGAGGCTTGTACTCCTCGGAATGTTATGGTAACCTTTGATAATGATCTCCAATGGGTGCTTCCAGGGCTTTCGACGATGATCTGTGGGTTGAGGTGGGGGTAGTTCGGAATCGAGATAGGAAGGACGACACTGGCGGAGAAATTGCTGAGTGAGAGGAGTGGTTTTTCCATTGGTGATCTTGAGGGTTTTGTTCTTTCTCGTAGGGTTTCTTCCGTTGCATCTTTAAGCCATAGAGCAATGGATTTGCTTAAGCCTCTTGCCTTTAGGGTCTTTTCTCCCTTTCCGGCGGAGCCTTTTGGGTGTTTTATTGTGGAATGGCCTTTTAAGGTTCCAGTGCCCAATGGGTTCTTAGATGGCGGTGGTCGGAGAGTCAGGGTGGATGGACATCTGAAGGCTTGTAATCATCGATTTTGTGTGACGACATTTGATTATGATCTCTGATGGGTGCCTCTAGGGCTCTCAGTGGTGTTGTATGGTTTGAAGTGCGGGTGCTATGATGAAATCTTAGAGGAATGGACAACATCGCCAGGTAAGTCGATGGGTGGAATATAGGGTTTTTAGTTAATGCAAGGAAACTAAAGGTTTATACACCAAAATTGTTTAAAATCATTATTATTAGTTTTCAAAACTATTTTTATTGTCAGATGTTCAAGAAGCATAACCCCAATACCACCTTCGATGTGCTACATACTTTACTGAGATTTCTGCTAATTCTTCTTTCCTTCTACAAGCCATGCGCACTGAGGTTAATGGATTGTTCAAAGCTCAAAGCTTTTCCACTAATGTTTTGCGATTGTGTTTTGAGCATAATAATGTGACTCAATTTGTTGATGGATCTAATATGTTGAGTACTGATAATTGCCCAGAAGGTTTTATACCAGTTGAGAATATGTTAATCAGGCAATATTGGGAGGCTCTTTGTATTTATTCTCACGAAAGAACAAATTATAAGAACAAATTAGTGAGGAAGGCTGTTGGGTAGAGAAGAGTAGGAGTGGATGATGATCGTGCTAAAAATTGGGCCATAATGTCCTTTTTTAAAAATAATTCCAATTGCTTTAAGGGATTTGACTATAGGAGGGAGAAAAGGTATTTTGTTGGCTTGAATTGTAATATATGGTTGATAATTGGCTTTTAAGAATCATTAAGTTCAATCTGTTCAGTGAGCCTGCACACACTGTTTTTAGTTGACTAAACATGTGCTTGTTCAATAGGAATGTCAACACTGTTCATCTTGGGGGTTAGACATGTGCCTGTTCAGTGAGTATGGCAATACTATTCACTATTGGGTTGGAGTTGTGATTCTATCCTCTATTGTCAGACTAATTGTGTTTTATTTGTTATTAATATGACTGTTGCCCTCCTTAAGTACTCTATTGTCTCAAGGAAATTCATTAGGAACTATTCTTGTTTATGGATTCCCATCGGAGCAGATTGGTAGTAGGATGGATTGTCAAAGCTTCATTTGATGGTCGTGCTCTTTGGATTGGATTCCTTGACCTCCTCAGCTACAAGCCCTTTGGGCGTCTAGCGTTTAGGATGTTTCTTCTGATCATGCTTTATGTTATCTCCACATTGAAGACCTTTTATTGAATTGTGTTTCTAGTTCTAATTTTGTTGTTTGAAGTTTATTTTGTACTTTCATTTTGCAAAAAAAAAAAATTATTAAGAGAATCTAAAAGACTGTTGTGCGTGACAGCTTGTGGTGGGTCATCATACACATTAAACTTCTTTCAAGTTTCCTCAAGTAGACAAATAAAAAAAACTTAACCTTTTTCTTTGATTAAATAAAGGACGTCAAACAGTTCGGCATTATATAGAGTCCATACTACGCATATAATAATATTGTTCTAGAATTATTTAATGAAAAAACCAGAAACGCCAAAAGTTGACTGGAAGGTTCCAAAGTAGTAAGAAAGAAGATTGGCATGAAAAGGGAAGGTTATTGGACCATTTTACATTGGTTACGTTTCTGGCTGGCAAGCAGAGAAAACAGTACTGGTAGGATAAACAAAATGCCACGGTTTCGTTAGATATCTTATAACTAGGATTTCTCTGTTTTTTTGATCCAGTTCCTCCTCTAGTGAGCATTTGGGAATTTTTTAAATCTAGGTTTTAAACTTAGGTTTGCATAATTCAAAATAAAACTCCTTTCACATACTTACCTCGTAAATCGTAAAAACTATTCTAAAAAACTAATCCAAATATAGATTCAGGCATGATACACTTTTTAGTTATTGGGAGAACCCAAATACTCTCTTTCAAATCGAGAAAAGAGCTTTCAAAGATCTTTTTTCTTTTTGGAAGATACAGGAGCAGATCAATCAACCTATTGATATTAGAAGACTCAAAAAATTCTTCCAATTTATCATTTCTAGGTCCAATGGAATTCATAGATATAGCTAGGAAGAAGCTTTGTCAAATAAAGATTTTTTCTTTTGACCATCTTTCTTTCGATTGTTAGTACGATATATAAGGAATGCTACTACAAGAGTACTACACCTTTGATCGTGAAATGTCGATTACTTGTTGAATCCTATAAATTGCATGAAAGTAGGATACTCCAAATTCGAGGGTTCAAGAGTTTTATAAAACGCTCTTGATGGAAAAAAATGTGAATAAAAAATCCCACTAAATTGAATTGGGCCCATGAATATAAGAAATAGTGAGAATTTATGATCTCTCTCAATTCGAAAATACAGAATTTGAATTGATATCCTCCCATAAAGTTCTCTTAAATTGTATTGATTTATCTAAAAGATTTTATTTCAGTTGGAATTATCTAACCATTTTCCAAAGCCTTCTTTGTTGGTCGGAAAGCAGTTTACTATAAGGGCCTGTTTGGTACGAGGAAGATGTGGGAAGGGAAAGAAACTTGTACAAGTTTCCTCGTTTGGTAAGTAATTTTGGCTCAATTTTTTTGGGAACTCAACACCCCGGGCCCACCAATGTTCCCTTATTTATGGGAAGATGAAATCCCCACCAAAATTGGTGGGATCCTAAGTTCCTTCAGTGGATGAAGATCTGAAAAACAAAAATACCCCTGAAATATTTAAATTAAAAGGCGGGAAATTCAAACTTTTCAGCAAAATTTACGTATCAAATTCGAAAATTTCAAAATTCCCGCCTTACAAGTTCAAACTTCATCAATAAATTCGAACTTTTCAAAATTCTCGTCTCGCAATTTCGAACTTCATCAATAAATTCGAACTTTTCAAAATTTCCGTCCTACAAATTCGAATTTCATTAATAAATAAATAATTTTTTTATTTATTTAAATTATAATTTATATTTTATTCATTTTATTTAATTTTTAAATTATTGTACTGCTAATTATTTAATTTATGAATTGAAATATAAATTTAATTAATATATAATTATTAACTTATGTTGAGGGTAAAATAAGCATTTCTCTTTTTTTCCCTCAAGTTCCACCCGCAATTTTCTTCCTACCAAACAACCCATGTTCCCTCAACTCATTTTCCATCACTCTTTACAATCTTCCTTTCCCTTCTCAAAGTTTCTTTCCCTCTTCAAATCTTCCGCGTACCAAACAGGCCCTAATTAGACTACAACTAGTAGTAACTTATGGGTGGAGACGTGGAGTGGGTCCATATTCAGTTCTCATCGTAACAATTAGTATCTAATTTTTTATTATTGTGATGAGATATCAACCACTTAAATTTATTCTAAACGGTCCAAATGTAAAATTTTTTATTTATGATTTTTTAAATAATAAATTCATGTGTATGAGAAGTGATAGTTATAAGATTATATTTATTTTAAATTTTACATATATTAAAATTAAAATTTATATAAAATATATAAATTAAATTAAATTAAATTTGAACTGTCCAAAATCCATCTTACGATGGAGATGAATGATGAGCACATTTTTTTTTCATGAAAGTGATCAGCATAGAATGTGCACCCGTAGGAGTCAATAACCCATCCCATACCACTCCCCACGACTCCATCCAAAACAAACGCCGCTTTGCCCCACAGAATAGAAAAGCGCCTGTTATTTATTCATTACGAACAGATGTAGTTTACATAAATATATTTGAAGAGTAAAATATCCAAGTAGCATTATTCAGACACACCGTCCTAATTTAACACACCCAGAATCCTGGTTACAACCAAACATACATATACGAAGTATGTATATATATATATATATAGAATATCAGATTGTACTAAATATCGCATAAGAACATGTTAAGGGGTGGATCAATTAAGGGCATTTGGGCTTGCCCTTGGAGTTCTTGAGATCTCTGTAGCAAGGACACTCATACTTGTTGCCATAAGTCCCAGAAGGCACACAGTTGCACTTTTCGCAGCATATCCCGCAGAACCTCAAACACCTATCCTTCCTTCCCGCTTTCGAACATCTCAGCCCGCACTTGGAATTGCAGAAAGCTATATATTCCACAACACAACGAAATTAAAAATCAGTACACATCGGTCTCTATATATGCGCAAAGCAAAAAGAAATTATAACGAGAGAGTGAAGGCGTTGGGCTTACGTGAACCAGCCATTGTGACCTCAATGAAAGAGGAACTTAGAACAAGGCAGACCAACAGGAGAGTTGCAAAGATCAGCTTCATCTTGTCAATTACTTTAATTATCTGAGAGAAAAACAGAGTGATCGATCAGAAACCGAAGGATATGTTTAGAGTTGTTGTGTGACTGTGAATGAAAGAAGACAGGTATTTATAGTACGTAACCAAGGGGGGTGGGGGGTATAGGTGGGAACTTAGGAAGATTTTACTTACTGTTACATTTTGGAGAGTTTATTTAGTGACTTCACAAAGTTACAAGCGGGTGACAGCTAGCTAGGGAAGGCACGATGCGTATCACATGCAGTTCTTATTGGCATATTGCCTGCCAAGTTGGTTTTTTTTTGTATGGCCTCTTATTTGCTTTTAGAGAAAAAGAAAACCCATATCGAAACGTACGTACGCGGCATCGATCTGGCTGTGGTTTTTCTGTGTTTGATGTCTTCCCACCTTAGCGCCAACTCCTCAAAATCTCCTAGCTAACTCATCATACACACAAACACACTAGAATGGCCCCAACAACAACCTTATGCGTACGTGTCGACTTCCACCAAATCCGGACTGACCCTCTTCTTTACGGCAAAGCTAATCCTTTATATTGCACAGAAACAAAAACACACCGAAGTTTACTGATTTGAGAGCCATGAACATGGTTCTTGTGACACAGCCCGGGATATGCAAGATAAAGTAGGAGAACCATATGCATGTGTACGTTTGATTCTATGACGTAGACTTATGTGTTTCTCGAATAATAATTTTCAATAAAGACAAGACAAATTATGGCATTTTGTTTAAACAGGGCATTTAATATAACCCTGTTTACAGCTATAGGAATGCCTGAGCAAACTGGGTACCTAACCTCAACCCCGCCAATATAAAATCTTATTTTTAGTTTGGAAAAAAAAAAAAAAGAACTCAGCCACCCTTTCAATGTTTTTCTAGTAAAACTTAATGTGCAATGGCAATGATAATTTAGGCCATTTTCATGAGCAAGAAAGGTAAAGGCAGATAACGCGGAGAGAGGTAAACGAATGGATAAGGACGAGAGGGTGTCCAAAAAAAAAAACAGTTGGTCTAATGGGATGAGGCCTCATAAATACGTTGAGTTCGAATCCTGAGCTATGAATGGAACTATCAGCTTAATAGGGTTGCCCGCTTTATGAATCTCTGGCCTCTGCAGTACTCAAATCCGGATTAATTTGAGCTTGTGAAGTCCTTCAGAAAAAAGGTTGGCCTAGATACCAGGTGCATATGCAAAAAGGAAAAGGATTGTGGAGTAAGGAGTGAGGAAGGTGAAAGAACAGCTGTCATGGGAGTGGGGCAAGGATGAGACCTGTGCCTTATTGGGAGAGACCTGCCCGAGTAAGTTGCTTTTAATTAGTTACGCGTAGGAACACTCTAGAATCTGTATTCTTTTTTTTTGATTACATAAGGCACGGGATCGAACCCGTGAAGTAGGGGAGGGGGGAAGTGGCCTAAGGCTACTTGGGTGACCACTGCACCTAATGGTGCTGGTCTAGAATCTGTATTCTTAGAGAAACAAGGGCAGAGAGGTTTGCCACCAGACGCGCCCATGGTTCCTTGCTTCCCTGTTTTCATCATTACATCGCCATCATCCATCGTCTTTTTTTTGTTGGACAAAATCATCCATCGTCTTTTTTTTTTGGACAAATCATCCATCCATCGTCTTATTAGCCACTCTTTTCATATTTTTTTTTTGGTTATTCTTGAAAAAGTTGTTGGAATCATTTCATTATAATAATATTGTGTGGATTAGCTAGCATTATACTAATTGACAAGCTTAATTAATTACCAAGCTATAATCATTTGATATTATGTCATCATTCTTGCTCTCTATTAAAATAAATACGATCTTTTGATTAAATAAATTATTATTATTTTTTCCAAAGATTAAATAAATTATAATAATGGGCTGAAATATTAAATTTGATTGTTTGGGCAGAGAGCTCTAGCTCACACACTGATTTGGGAGTCCGCCATTTTATTCCAGCTGATTGAGGGGCAGTTGTATTATTTTCCACCGAAAAAATCTGTACAATATTTGCAAAACCCACAATCTTTGCTTCGAGCATGAGTCCCCCATCTCGACCCCGTATATTCAATATATTTTGGTGCCATTGTTAGATTTTTGTTTTTGCGGACATCCTCTTATTAGAGGTGAGACACTGTTGAATATTAAACGGGAGCACCTCTCCCATTAGATATTTAAATATTAGTTTATTATATTGTGAAGAACAAACTCCTTTCGTTAAACCCAATATCTGTTGACTTGATATTGTGAGGTTCTGTTTCATGGGCTTCCACATAATGATGTGGCTTCATAGCCCAAAATCCAGAGCCATTTAAAGGAATTTTGTTGGGCTTTCTAGGCCCATGTGAAATTTTCTTTGTGATTGACACTGAGATATAGTTATATCTCATATACAATGTTTCAAATATAAATTGAGCATGAAAGAAAATATCCATCGTTATAGCGGAATCATACCATATTGTTAACTTAATACATGATTAATTAAAACTGAATAGTTAATAATGTATCGTGATGTTAGTTCTGATGACGAATTGTTAATTACTTATTAATTCCTATTGATGCAAATTAGATGTGGATCCTACACGAGGTCTGAAAAATGTGCCACAATGTTCACAGGATACCTCTGTTATTACGTACCCGGGCATGTAGCCAGATAGGAGTGGGATGCAAAATCCAAAGCTTCTGGGTGTTGATTATGATCATTGAGAATTATTGCCTCCGATGCTAATTATAAAATAAAATTGATTTTTTTAGAGATATTAAAAAACTTAAATAAGTTAATTAATCATATTATATATTATATATCATTAGATTATATATTAATTTATTAGTTAAACTAATTAATTTTAAAAAAATAAAAATAAAAATATTTTAAAATAATTTAATTAATTTCTCTAAAAAAAATTAATTTCACCTTATAATTAAGATAAGAAGAGTACCATCAAACTGTTTTTGAGAATTTTTGTTTATTAAATGCGTCAGATCACATTGAAAGATTAGAGGACTAATCACAACCATACAAGAGTGTGGTGAGTCCATCAAAAGAAGCCAGCATGCAGCGAGTTTCATGCCATCAGCAAAACACGAGGGGCTTCATTGGACGGTCATAATCAGAAGAGTACGCCATTGGATTTTGAATTGACCTGCATAGCCAGCTAGCCACATCCTAGGCCATTTACCTTTCCCTTCTCATAACTTCGGTTCACAATGGAAAGGATAAAAGTAAAGGCAGAGGAAGAAATTAAGAAAGGGAATGATCCGATTTGGGATCAGAATTGAACCAGCGCAGAAATCAGTTTCAGAAGAGGGAGATTTGGAAAACACGTGCTTCCCTTCCTCACCAATGCGTCATGCATGGCCCTATCTGCAACCCACAACTCACAACGTTTTGTCTCCAGCCATTTCCAAAGTTGACTAATTGGTGTCACCTGTTCCACAACCTCCAAGTACATACGCACTAAACCTTTCTTTTCTTATTTGTGTTCGTTTCATTCCTTTCTTATCCATCGAACAAGGCAATGAGTTGGTGGTGGGCTGGAGCTGTTGGCGTCGTCAAGGTCACTCCCTAACTTCCTCATTCTTCATATTTCTCACTCTCCTCTAACGCCACCTCTCACTCTAATTAACCCTTTTGCCTTTTGATATCTCAATTTGCAGAAGAAACTTGACGAAGATGAAGCCCAAAGCTTCCAGAGCGTGGGTCTAGTGATCGGCGTTACCGGCATCGTGGGTAACAGCTTAGCCGAGATCCTACCTCTGCGAGACACACCGGGAGGTCCATGGAAGGTCTACGGCGTTGCACGACGGCCCCAACCCAACTGGAACGCCGATCATCCCATTGAATACATCCAGTGCGATATTTTGGACTCAACCGAAACCCAAGCCAAGCTCTCCAAACTGACAGATGTCACCCACATCTTCTACGTGGCATGGGCCAACCGGCCCTCCGAGACCGAGAACTGCGAAGTCAACGGGTCGATGCTCAGAAACGTCCTACAAGCTGTCATCCCTAACGCGCCGAAGCTCCGCCACGTATGCCTCCAGACCGGAGCCAAACACTACAGAGGCCCGTTCGAGTTATTCGGAAAGATCCTAGCCCACGAACCGCCTCACACGGAGGATATGCCCCGACTAGACTGTCCCAATTTCTACTACACGCAAGAGGACATTCTGTTCCAAGAGGCGGCAAAGAAAGAGGGACTAAGCTGGTCCATTCATCGTCCACGCGTAATTTTTGGGTTTTCCCCATTCAGCTTAATGAACATGGTGGGCACCCTTTGTGTGTACGCCGCTATTTGCAAGCACGAGGGTGTTCCGTTGGTATTTCCCGGCGGCAGAGCGGCGTGGGAGTCTTATTCGGCAGTTTCCGACGCGGAGTTGATAGCGGAGCAGCAGATATGGGCGGCAGTGGACCCCAATGCCAAAAACGACGCGTTTAATTGTACCAATGGGGATTTGTTCAAGTGGAAGCATATGTGGAAGGTGTTGGCTGAACAGTTTGGGATTGAGAATTATGGGTTCGAGGAGGGTTGGAATTTGAAATGGAGGGAGATTATGAAGGGGAAAGGTCGTGTCTGGGATGAGATTATTGAAAAGTATGAGCTTCAGCCATTGAAACTTGAAGAGATTGGTCACTGGTGGTTTGTGGGCACTGTGTTGGCTGAGGAGCCCTTAATTGACAACATGAATAAAGCCAAGGAGCATGGCTTCTTGGGATTCAGGAACACCACCAAGTCCTTTCAACACTGGATTGACAAGACCAAAGCTTACAAGATTGTGCCCAAATTTATTTAGTGTTTTTGTTTTAAATTCGTACCCTCATGTTGGCCTGAGCCCGGATGCATCTCCATGTGTGTATTGAGTTTGGCTTGAGATTAATGAAATTAATTAAGTCGCTTTTTTAATATATAATCCCTCGTGCATGGCACATCATGCTTACGTTCCCCAGAGTTTATCTGTAAGGTTTAACTAATCAACTGCTATGAATATTCCCTCTTAGGATCACCGGGAGTTGGCGCCAGATATCAAAGATTTAAGTGCGCATTCAAGAGAGTTATTCTCGTTTAGAGACAAATATCTCTCAATTCATATCAGTATATGCCTCCCTTTTAATAATAAACCGTTCAATAATGATAAATGAAATCTTGCATACGCTTGAAAAAAAAATAATCGAGTCTTCCCTAGTTATTGTTATGTGGCAACATATGCATAGAAATTCCTTTCTTATCCCATCCCTTTCTTATTGAAATGTGGGGATTAAATTTATCTTTATGTATTTTTTGTGTAATTTAAAGTATATTTAAAAAAACAAATAATTTTGAAAGTCTTGTCCATACTATTGAGTTTGTTAAAAGAATCACGAACAAAGACCTATGGAACATGGATTATCTATCAAAAACAGACTTATGGATTCTATATTTTATATTATTATTAATTT
This sequence comes from Inga laurina, assembly GCA_963855925.1. Classification (NCBI taxonomy): domain Eukaryota; kingdom Viridiplantae; phylum Streptophyta; class Magnoliopsida; order Fabales; family Fabaceae; genus Inga; species Inga laurina. The sequence goes on from OY979706.1 coordinate 59,447,513, forward strand.
TCTAAAAGAAACAAAAACCAAAAACTAACTAAACAAAATTTTTCAATATTATTTTAGTCTTGCAAAGTGCAAATGATAGCTCGGCCCACCGAAAATTAAAATAGGAGCATAGGAGTTAAAGCTTTGGATCCAAACCCAATAGGGAAGGCCACTTCAAGTGGGCAGAAAAAGAATGGGCTTTTCCATACTATGACATGACGATGATGCGCACTATTTGGACTTCCTCAGTCGACTCTGGGAATTTAATTCATACGCCTCGTGCTTTTGCTTGAGCCGTTTCGCCGGAAAGAAATGGTTCTTACAAACTTCACCGGTACTGGTGTTGGATTTGGTACGGCTTAATTTCCTGGGATTTTCCTTTGTGGCGTTCTGGGTATCAAGATTTCAGTAAATTCAGAGTCTTCAGTTTCCATCTGATTGTGAATTTGTTTTTTCAGGTTTCGGAATGGGTTGCGGTTTTGGTGTGGGCTGGGGTTTCGGAGGTTTGTCTTTGCCTCCTATCCTCAATTTCTAGTTCATTTTCTTTTCGAGGTTTTGCGAGCTGGGAATAGGTCAGACGCTTTTCTATCCATCCATCCATGTGCAATAGCAATGCCTAAACTTCATCCTACCCTGTTGCAATCTCATATGCTCTGATAAATACTTAGCTTTATGATTCAGAGATGTGAGCCATTGATTGACCTGTCGAGGGAACATCGTGCGCACTGTTTAATCTCTACTCATGTAAAGTTCTTTAGGCGATGCAGATCATTCAAAAGTAGTCACTTCAATGCAAATTCCCTTGATGAGGTTGCATAAGAATGAAAATAAAGCATTTTCCTAAATCCTATTGGTCTCTTCTCGCTCCCTCATATTTTGCTAAGCTTTATGTTTTATCTCCCACCTCCCACCTCTTTCATTTCGTTTCAGCGATGACCATTCCACATCTATTGAACATTCTGGCTGCTAGCTGTCTAGCTTATAAGATTTAAGCTACATTCTATTATGCTCAATTGGTACTTTTGGAAGTTACTTTCTCACGCATTTTATATTAACGTTTAGGAAGTGACATCTGGAATTTAAATTTGCTTGGACTTGGGGGAGCTAGAAGTCTTGATTTGATTATAGAAGCCTTTCGTTCTTCTTTATATTGCATTGTCTTTATCTGGCTTCTGGCTAGAAACTCGGTTGAGTTGAAATTTGTTGACAACTTGACATAACTGGATGACAGGAAACTTCTATTTGGATTTTAAAATTTCTGAACTAAATGTTTAAAAATTACCACCTCCGGTATTACAAACTATGTCCTATATTTAGGACCGGAGGGAGTATCATATATGCGCACCACTGCTAGACTTTAAAAGTTGATTATCTTCACAAGATTCAGATAATAATGAATCTGTTAGAACCTAGAAGAAACATCAATGTCTTTCTCAAGGCTATTAAGGGTAGCAGACATGAAATAGATTGATGAGCATATTTGCGGCTCTTTCGCCTCTAGTCTCCAAATTGATTGCTTGGCCGTCTGCATAATTTTAAATGGCTGTGGCGCCAAGCTTGGCAAAAGGAACATCCACTTTCTTTATAGTGTTAATTGAACCAATGAAAATGATGGCACCTTGCTATTGCATTCTCTCCTAAATCATGGCTTAAAGAGTCTGTTATCTATAGTAATTTTGATTTTTAAAATAGCAGCTGCTCAGTGTCCACATGGTTTTCTCCCCTCTCTGCTTTGCTTCTCAAAGGGAAAAAAAAAATAGCCTTTCTAATGTGATCTGTTTTACTCCTCCAGGTATGCCATTAAATTTCCTGGGTCTTGGTGCAGGTATAATGCTCATGATATCATGCTTCACTTTTATTTCTTGAGACTTTATTTTCCAGTTTTATTGAGAACTAGAATTTATCACAATTCGGGCCTGTAGTGTACAGGGGAAGCTAAGATTAAAGAAAATTGCTAATTTTACCTAGTAAATAGTAATTAATCTGTAAACTTGATTCTAATTAAATATACATTGATGTCATACTATATATAACGTTGGTTGTCTTCTTTTTCCATGAAAATCCTTTTCTTACTACAGTTTAAACCTAAGATATCAGAAGGTTCAGAAAAGTATAACTTGCAAAGCATCACTTTTGTTTCAAATACCATTGTTTCCTCCAAGCTTTAAATCTAGTTCTGCCTTTCTTTGCCTTTCATACATGTGGATAATGTGGAGCTTATTCAACGTGTATTGAATTCGACATGTCTGCCTGGGCTTGACGTGGATTTGTTTTTATTCTGAAGGCGGGGGCTGTGGGATTGGAGTGGGACTTGGTTGGGGATTCGGCACTGCTTTCGGTAGTCAGTATCGGTCATCAAGGATCACATTTCAAGGGGTGGAATTCGACAGTAAGGAAAAAAGCATCAGCAACGAGCTCTCAAAAGGCAATTCTCAAGTGAGGTCTTCATGAAAGTACATATGAATACTAGTAAGTCTTTTCGCCATCAGAATGCTAGTAAGTTATGAGAAAGCATTTGTAGCTGCCTCCCTACCTACAGCTAAACAGCTCCACGATCTTGATAGTTGCTAGAGTTGGTCTACTTGGAGCACCTCAGTCTTAAATGATGTAACGTGATTCACTCTATGGATACATTATGAATGGGATGTACTTCCTCTGTGGTCCTTTTCAATGATTGCCTTATAGTTATAGCTGCATCAACACACAGTGCGTTTGATGTCAAGTTGGCATAGTCTCCTATTTTTTGTAGTCCTTGAGGGAGTTATGGACGCAGTAGATAATTACGATTTAGGCATGTTGCAATCATCTCGAATCGAAGCATTATGGCTGGCAAAAGAAAAAAAAAATCGTGAAGAAGACCCAAAGGTTCAAAACATGTCCTTTATTGACGAAAGATTCAAGATTTATGAAAATTGGGTATGACAATGGATAGTGAAAGAAATTGGCATGGGGGCAGAAATAATTTTAAAATACAAGAATACTGAGTGACATTTTTTCTTATTAATGTCATGCGAGTTTATTATATTAGGTTACTCCCAAAAGAGTTGCAGATAGTATGTGAATATCACTATTTTTATATTTACTTAATTATGGCTGTTTTATTTTTCACTACGCCTTAGTGTTTTTCTATGTGCTCTCGGCTGTAACTTCATTTGTCGAATGATGTTCTTTCCCTGTCCATTAAAAAAGTCATTTATTATGGGGAATTATTTTAAGTGCTCGGTTAATACAAAATAATTCCAAACAACGTTTATATGCCTGAACACAATGATCTATCCTAATACATTAAAAAAAAAAAAAGGCTAAAATAAACTTTTAGTCCTATAAATTTTATATGAGGTATATTTTTTGTCCTTTAATATTATAAAGTATATTTTTGGTCATATATTTTTAACCCTATTTGACAAAGAATATGGAAGTTTTAATTTTTTTTAATATAGTATATTAAGATTATTAAACTAGAATAAATCGACAAATCCGTACAAATAAAATTGAGATTTTGATATTTAAATTATTAAACTAATATATTTAGATTATTAAAATAAAATTTTTAATATAATCGAGGTTTTGATATTGACTGCTTCATTAAGTTTTTAGATATTTTTAATTTACATGTATTTTAAATTTAATATTAATAACATTTAATTATACAGTTATCACTTAAGTTTACAAAGTTATCATTTGAGTTTATTATGTCAGCATGCTCCGTTAACAACATTAATGATGTTAGAATTGTAGGACAAAATGTATAATTTTTAAAGTTAAGAGACTAAAAATATACCTCATATAAACTTAAAGGACTAAAAGTATACTTTAATAAAAAGCATATGATATCTTTTAATAGTTAGATAGAAAATCATCCTTACAATGGCGGGAAGGGATCTTCGGCAATAGAATTATTTAGTGAGATTTGTTAATTTTGGAGTTAAGAAATTCAACTAGTATGACACAATATAAAACACGCGATCTGGTTGGAGCTGAATATTTTAAGTGCATCACATTGGTTCCATATAATTTAGGAAAAATCACTCATAGGTCCCAAACAAGCAAGATATTATCAGAAAGGTTCTTAGAGATTGTAAAACACACTCAACAAGATGTGAATACACACTTTTAGGGTTGTAATCAGGGACTTTTCTAATAATATCTTATTTACTTGGGACCTAGGAATGATTTTTCACTATAATTTATTAATTATATATATAGACTATTTTCTTTGCCCGGAAAAGAAAATATGCTTGTACAGAGTATGGGGCTTTTTTTTTTTTTTTTTTAATCAGGGGGAGTAGATTCAAAAGCATATGATTCATGTATACTAATATTAAAATTAATAGTAGTTTTGAAAATGAATGGCACAAGAAGCCTGTGACCTTCCGACCAAACAAATATAGAACCCGTTTTTTTTTTGTTGCCATCGAACAAATACAATATTTATCATTGTAAAACGAAACAAAAATTCGGTCATCTTTATTTCTTAATTGTTTGATAAAAGATTGGAAAATAAATACGATTTTTATAGACCATGATAAATTCTCTTTGAATTGGTAAAACTTTCTTAGCAATAAAAGTTCACCTTCTTCCGAATAAAAAAAAAAAGTTCACCTTCAATCCATAACGTGGCACCAGGTTTTATTTTTATATTTGAATTACAAAAACCTCAAAATGTTCTTAAGTTATTATTTTTTATATTCAAAATGTCAATATCCAAATTTCAAAATATTAGATTCCTACTGGATTGCTTATTTATATTTTTACAAATTTTGTAGATATTTCAGAGTTTTTGTAATTTAAATAGTAGTTTAGGGCTTTTTTACCGGTACCCTATATGCAGAAAAAAAAAAAAACCCAAATGCTATAAGGTGGAAACTATTTACCAATATACTACACCTAAAGTTCATCACGCCAAGAACGATTTTAGATTTGTATAAAAATTCATCACGCCAAGAACGATTTTCACTATCTGATGTGATGTTATGATTATTTTTTAATTAAAAAGCAAAATCGTTCTTTGCAAGAACGATTTCACTTTTTCTGATTGAACTGACAGGAAGAGAGAGAGAGTGGGAGCTATGAGGGGGAGTATCACTGTCAGAGGAAAAAGGAGGGATGGAGATAAAAGAAAGTGAGGGAGATAGAGAAAAATATATGACTTTTAAAATTTATTTTTCTCTCAATTCCACTATCACCAATTTCTCCACATCCCTCTTAAACTCTTACTCATTATTGTTAAACTCACAAGTTGACTCTTTGAATTTACCGTTTTTATATTTTTAATTTATAAAATTGTGTAAGTTTGTGCTTAAACTCATGCTAGCCATAAACTTAGTTAAACTCGTGAGTTTACACACTAAATTTACTCTTTTTATGTTTTTATCTCATAAAAGTGTATCAGATTGTTCTTAAATGTGGAGAAATTGGTGATAGTGGAATTGAGAGAAAAATAAATTTTAAAAGTCATGTATTTTTCTCTATCTCCCTCACTTTCTTTTATCTCCATTCCTCCCTTTTCCTCTGACAATGATACTCCCCCTCATAGCTCTCACTCTCTCTCTCTTCCTGTCAGTTCAATCAGAAAAAGTGAAATCGTTCTTGCAAAGAACGATTTTGCTTTTTAATTAAAAAATAATCATAACATCACATCAAACAGTGAAAATCGTTCTTGGCGTGATGAACTTTAGGTGTAGTATATTGGTAAATATTTTCCACCTTATAGCATTTGGGTATTTTTTTTTTCTGCATATAGGGTACCGATAAAAAAGCCGTAGTTTAGTGTCATTTTAATATTTAAATTAAAATAAAACTCACCAACACGGGTGGCTCTCATCTGTCGTTCAACGCCATTTGGCTGTTGCTTTGTTCAAGAACGCAGACTCACCGGTGCTAAACCTAACGCAACGCAGGTAACCATAGCGGGTAGCTGGAGTTGCCTGCGAGACTCATCGTCCACAAATCCACACTCATTTCTTGCCTTACAAATCTGGGCAACTCGCTTCTTGTTTTCCCAATAACTGCATTTGCCTCACCTCATCTTGACCTCTCTCACATTCTCACCACCATAGTTCATAGTTCATAGCCATGGGTCAAGACAAAGTTTTCACTCTTTCACAGGTTGCCCAACACAAATCCACCAAAGATTGTTGGCTGGTGGTGTATGGCAGAGTAATAATCATCCCTTCTCTCTCTCTCTCTCTCTCTCTCTCTCTGTGTCCTTGTTTCTGTTACATGCAGTGTTGATATGGTTTGATTTGGATTTGAATATGGCAGGTGCTGAATGTGACCAAGTTCTTAGAGGAACACCCAGGAGGCGAAGAGGTTCTGCTAGAAGTGGCAGGTAAGGATGCGAGCAAGGAGTTCGATACTATTGGGCACAGCGATGGAGCTAAAAATATGCTCTCCAAGTTCCAAGTGGGGGTACTCCAAGGTCACTCAGTTCAGGAGCTTGGTGGCAAAGACGATGCCTCCAACGAATCCAAGAAAGAGATGAGTGCCTTTGTCATCAAAGACGACTCTTCTTCCACATTCAAGTCCCTCTTTGACTTCTTCGTTCCTTTCATGGCTGCTTCTCTCTATTTTGGTTACAGATACGTCACTAGATCTGACCAGATTGGTTACTGAGTCATCTCATTCTCCCGAGTTCGCACTTCATGGTCAAGTGCGTTAAATAAGGGTTCAACTCAAAAATCTCGTGGTTCCTAGTCATCAACTTCATTGTAACACCTATGTTGTTTTCTCTAATATTATTTTCTGATCAAATCTCTCCTTTTATAAAGCTATAAATTTGGGAAAGCAAACAATTAGGTCGATGCTTGTTAGTAACAATCAAACATTTGCAATCCATACAGTTTTGCGAATTGATAATCACATCTTCACAGACTAAGAGAAGGCACTTAAAAAGGTTAGAAAGGATATATAAATTTCTATATTCTTTGTAGATACATCGCTAAAAGCTTCGTGGGAATCGTTCCAAAGCGTTACAATTACAACATGTAGTATGCTAATATGTTACCTCTATCTTACGATAGCACAACATAAAACTACATTCGTGGACACCCCAGAAATTAAGAGGGAAAAGAAAACGAAGAAAAGCAACAAAATCAGGAGGACATAGTAAGATGGTAATTCTGCACCCTAATCTCAAAGCAGTTGAAAGGAATTTTGATGAATATTGACCCTGCTCGCGTGAGAATCAGAGAACCTCTCTCTCACCATAGATTATAGGGACTAGTACCAACAGACTCGTTACCCTCCATGCTGCCGCCAACTACAAACTGATTGAAAATGTATCCAAATCTCCGCTCTAAACCGCACGGAATGCAACTAAAACTGCAGATATAACAGCAAGCGTAAGCCACCAAAGAAGTGTTAAGAAAAAAAAGTTACTATTGGTCACAGAGAAGAAAGCAAGATACTTGGCAGAAAACATCCCGTAGGCAATTGCATTAAGCTTTTAGATTACACAATCATACCATGTCTGCCATTCTTCCGTGTTAGTGGTCATAATTTCAAACATTTACCAAGCGTACACAGACAGAATTATAAGAAAAAGCAGTTCAGAAAACATCAAATAATAATTACTGATAATTAAAAATTTCAAAGTAAAACATTAAGAGAAGACAAAAGGAAGTACTAAAAGCCGGTTTGGTAGGAAAAAAGGGCTTCAGCATTAAGTGGCTCTGCACTTAATTCACGGGCAATTGTCCTTCAAGCAGTACTCCTTTAGCATTGAAGTTCCTTGCCGTACTTTATGCAAAGAGTACAGAATCAATGCAGTCTCTGTAGCTAAAATAGTTTACCTAAAGAGGATGGAAAAACAGCAGCACCGCCTCTTTCTAAAGCTCGGAGTGTTGGAAAACAAGTATATTGAAGGTTTAGGACATAGTTCAACATCACAACCCAGGTCGTCAACAGAGGCTCCTCTCTTGATTAGAGTTTCAGCCTCGACTCCCTGAAAGCATATGGCATCAGGACCCTGGGTCGCTGCACTGATAGATTGATATCCTCTTGGCTATTTCTTCTCCTTCCTTTTGCACCGCCAGAGAAACTACAATCTACAAGGGAGGTTCTAAGCACAGAGTTAAGCAAATAGAAGAAGCGAGAATATAGGAGCCCTTCAAGTTGTCGGCAAGAATGTTGGAGGTGGGTAAGTCCATGGAGTTAAGGGAGTCTAAGGACGGTGACTAACTGGGGGCAGGATGGAGTCTGGGAAAGAGGACTACTTCCATCTCGAAAATATCCTTCCCGGGAAAGCAGCCCCTTTTTTTAGCAGATATGCAGTAAACCACTTTGCCAAATTTAATGGTAGCAGGCTAATTAAGGAAACCGCAATTATTGCATACTGACACAACAAACAAAGCTCTCCCTTTCCTTTTCCTCCTCAAAACCTCCTTTTCCATGCTACCAAGTAGGACCTAAGTACCACACTTCATGTACTCATTCCTAATGATTCTTACAGAATGCCCATGTCATTACAGAGTTTGACAAATTGAAAGTTTGCTCATCAATATATATATATATATATATATATGAAACATATAACAGCCACCAAGTCACAAAAAGTATACGCAAAGTCAGGAAAGAACAGAGTAACCTTTCTTAACAAGCATTCCAAAGAAATGGAACAGAAGAACAAGCCAAAGCATTATGATGAAGGGAGAAAGATGTAAATCATTACCAACAAAAAGTATTGAAAATAAGCAATACATAAGCAAAAGTGTATAATTAAGTCACAATTCATTCAAGCCCAGCCTTCCCAAAACTAGACAAAATTGCAACAGGCAAGATGCATGCACGTTCACATGTGTCAGCATGACGCACTCACAGCAACAAAAGCAAGATCTAGAGCTTACCAATCAAGCTAAGGGAAAGAACCATCCAGAAAAATATCAGAACAGGTCGACTGTATTGCATTAGGTACTGGGACCTTTGAAGCTGTCTTTGTATAGCCCCATACCACCCATATAATTGCTTGTCGTAGCATTTATCATCACTATCAAGGTAACTCTTACTTCTTTCATAGCACACACTGATGCCCTGCTAGAATAATAAAAACCATTGCATACTGATTCAGCAAAAGCATTAGAATAACAGAGAGAAACGAACAAAAACAGACTTATGGCGCACCCTGTTCAATTCTGATGATGGCAGCAATGCACTGTCAGCTCGTTGATTATTATCCAAGGCTTTTATTTTTCTAAATGCATTCTTAGGCCACTTGATCTCAGGAACAGATTCCATGGAATTAAAAAATCCTGAAAAACTGGGAACCTTGTGCACAAGACCAGAAGATCCATCGGCAGAACTATATGGTTGGACATCATCGGACACTGCAATCTTCCATGAACTAAAATCGGCACTAGCACTAGCTATCCTACGATGCCCATGTGAACTCTGTTCCTTAGTTTCCAAGGGATTCAATTCAGATGAAAGTGGATTTTTTGATATACTCCCTGAATCTTTATCACTTAATTGTTTACACTCATTGTCTCTACCTTTACTTTTTGTAGGAGTTCCTGAAAGAAATAAGGCGAGCTCATTCCGTTCTCCTTCATTCAGACGTACCCAAGGCAGAGGTGCCTTGCCATCTGAGACAGTGGATTCCTGCAAAGACTTCTCTACTTTTCTAACTTTTTCCTGAATGGCAGCTATAAAATCTTGGTGCCTATTCCGTGCTTCATCGCTTGAGCTTTTGCCATAACTTGTACTAACTGCCCGTTCAAATTCCTCTAACTGCATTGCCAACCCAACGTGAGACCATAATCATTATGATGGTAAATACGCCAAGCAAGTATTCAGCACGTTTGCTAGGCATAGAAGGCCATTTCATGCTTACAAGGGCAATAAATCAAGTTTACAGGAGGAAAGGTTACCTGCCATTTTGTAGTGCCGAGAGAAGTTTGCAGATCTCTGCGGAGTTCCTCAGAATCCCACCTACAGGAAGCATCGTTTTTGGCGTGCGTCCATGTCCGGTAAGTAGATTCCATCCTTGAAAAGAAAATGGTAGAAAATTAATAACAAGAACGTCCGAAGGATTACAAATAAGCAAAATAGAACACTGGAATTCTGCGATGTCTTTGTTGGCCAAAATAAAGAGGGGAAAATCTGCGGTATCAACTTTCAAAAAAAAGAAATAGACCAATAGCTAGAACATAAAAATCACAGGCTTCCCATTTTCGAGGTAAGAATAATAAAAACAGCAATTAATCCAGTAGAATTTGTGAGCGGTTAATTAATTCCTCTACGTAAGAAATGACCCAGAAGATCATAAAACCTCTAGTTCTTCTATATTTCCCTCATTAACGTATGATAAAGAACCCTAAGAAAGCCGACCCAAATGACCGAAAGGGTAGCAGCGATAATGACGGGTACCTGTCTGCAGATTCCTGAACCTCTTCAGCCGCCTTAAAGAAAGGATCTTTTTCCCATCGATCGAAACTCGACGCCATTAGAAAACAAGGGGCTGGTTCGAACAATGATAAACGGCAAAGAGGATAAATCCAGTACAAAAAACCCTAGCCGAGGAAATATTGGCTGCAATGTGCTATCAAACTCAACACGCAGATAAATTGGAAGATAGAGCCGTGAGAAGAGTTTCGATCCGTTGCAGGAGATGGATAATACGGTGGTTGCAAGATGTAATTAGGAGTAAGGGAACACAAGCGTTACAGCGGCCAACAAAATCAAATATAAATTTGTCTCTCTCGATTATTTTTGGTGATTGCAGACAACGAACCTTTCTCGTGGTTAAGCTAAACCATGAAATGCAAGTACATCCGCACGCGCAAAGTTCATTTCATGTCAGATTGCTACGGCGTCGTTTCTCAAATGACGCCAAGGCAGTGGTCAATCCTGTGATTCCTGTCTTTGCCCTTATCCTTCCGTAGCTGACTTCCCTAAGAGGCCATAATTCACAAAAATTCGATAAAACCAAACTCAAAGGTGACGCCTACTCGGTTTTGACCTAGGAATGTAATAATTAATCAACTCAATATCCCCTCTATTCTGTTTAGAATCTGAATCTAAATCACGTGTTATTAAATATTAATCAACTTAAGATTTAAAGGCTTTCTCCATTTGAAAGGTAAATATATGTAATCTAAAGTTCAGTATTCTAGGGCCTTATCTACTAACTTTATTTGCCAAAACTTTATTAGTTCGCATGTTAACCTTCATTACTACTAGCCTTATTTGTTATTGTTTTCTTTTATTATACTTTTGAGTAAATAAAAAAATTACTTTTGAGTAAATAAAAAAATTCAGGCAACTAGTAAAATAGTGGTGTGAGTTGAGTATGACCATTAAGCAACGAAATAATGGTTTCCACATTTTTTAAAGAAAAAATGTTTTCCATATTAAACATTGAGAAAACCATATTGTAGCCACATTTACATGTGGTTTTTTAATTAAATCATTAATTTTACTTTGTTAATGTTGTTGGTTTATGTACTTTTTCTCTGTTAGCACTATTAGTTTTTTTGTACATGAGTTAACGATGGTAACAATGTCAATAGAGTAAAATTAAAACATCTAATTAGGCAATAAAAACACGCAGGCACTAAATTAAAAATTAACAAATATATATATATATATATATATATATATATGCGCAAATAGGTTTTCCCTTAAAAATTTAAAATAAAAGGAATGAGATTAATTATGAGAAATGGAATAGAATCTGGGCCCATTTCAGATCTCACAAAGTTTGGGGAATGAACACAATTATGAGAAACTTAGCGGAGGCAAGTCTTGTTTCAATTTGACGTTTCCTGTGCCCAGCGGCAGGGTTTTCCACCGCAGGCCACTGAATTAGAGAACACAGACATGAAGGAAGCAGAGCAGCTACGCGAGGCCGCGAGGAACGGCGACTCCGACAAGGTGAGAGCTCTTATAGAATCCGGAGCCGATGTTAGCTATTTCGATGTCGATGGTCTCTCTCCTCTCATGCACGCGGCTAAGCTTGGCCACGCCGAAGTGCTGAAGATCCTCCTCTCTGCCGGCGCCCCCTGGAATGCTCTTTCTCCTTCCAACCTCTCTGCTGGAGATTTCGCTATGCAGGAAGGCCACCAGGAGGCCTTCGAGGTCCTCCTCAATGCTGGTACATCCCTTCTCTGCTTGGTTTCCCTTCGCCCTTGTCTGCTTGATCTCCTTTTCCTATCTCCTTTTCAATACTAATTTTCAGCGAATCCTTAACTATGGTTTATTTTATTAAACTTAAAGGTTCACTAAAGAATGACGATGGCCAACGGGATTTTCAAGAACATAGGCAAAAAGTTATGAGTAGCTTCGCATTGTAAGAAATCATGATATTTAGCGGAATTAAATGTAGTGAAACGGAATGAAACCTGGACAGTCTTCTAATAAGTCAGAACTCAGAGAGTGATGTACTTATTTTTTTTGTTTTTTAAAAAAAGTAGAAACTGGTTATCCACTTCTTTCAAATTTAAATGTCGAGATTAAAATTGAAAGTAAATAGTTATGTCTATTGGCAGGTGTAATTCCAATTCCTGTGATCATCCTGCGGATTAATTCCTTAGGATGCTTATGTGCTTCAATTCCACATTTTGTTACCTAGCTGACCCTTAGTTGTTTGGATTGTCCGTAACAAACACTTATGAAGTAGATGTCTGTTAGGGGCGTGTGAAAATGAAGAATGCGTGTCTAAATACAGTGCCAAGTTTCAATCCTTACCCTTTGACTTCTTCCAATTTCAACTCTACCAATCATACCCTCAATATTTGTTGCAATTTTCATGCTGTTACTAAGTTCTGCTTAATCAGGCATTCAAGCTGAGTTAATCCTGGGTACAATTGCAAGGAAAGAAAGTAAAAACGCCAATTTTGATCAAGATTATCTGGATGATAGGGTAAGTTTCGGCGAAGATAAGCTGATGGACTCTAATAGCAAGGCTGTCATGATGGCTTGGGAGAAGCCATTGATGGAGGCTCATGCTAAAGCTATTTGTTCAGGAGGTGGTCACATACTGAATATTGGATTTGGAATGGGTCTTGTGGATACAGCCATTCAGCAATATGCACCTGTGACGCACACCATTGTTGAGGCCCATCCAGAGGTTTATGAACGCATGCTTCGAACAGGTTGGGGCCAAAAGGAAAACGTGAAGATAATTTTTGGTCGTTGGCAAGATGTTCTGACTCAGCTTGAAACATATGATGGTAACTTAAATTTTCATTTGCAACATCATGTCTTAGTAGCAAACTCGCAGAATTTTAGTTGATGGAATTGTCTTTATGTTTGATGCTTAGATATCAGTATGACTAATGTTTTGTGAGGACTGTCATTTCTGAACATCATAATTGGTCATCAAAATATTATCAAGGAGCTTCTGTTTTGCTATTACGAATTAGCAAAGACGTTAGCTTTTTTATTTATGTATATGTTTATTTCTGGTTCCTTGTGAATCTTTCTTGTACTAATGTACCTGTTATTCTAAATTTTTGATCTGTTGATTTATCTGTATTTTGTTTAGGTATTTTCTTTGACACCTATGGGGAATATTATGAAGACCTAAGAGAGTTCCATCAACATCTTCCTGTGCTGTTGAAGCCTGGTGGAATTTATTCATTCTTCAATGGCCTCTGCGGGAGCAATGCCTTTTTCCATGTTGTTTACTGCAATCTGGTGTCTCTTGAGCTTGAGAATTTGGGGTATTCCACACAATTAATTCCATTGCCTGTTAAGGATTGTTTAGGAGAACAAGTTTGGGAAGGTGTGAAACACAAATATTGGCAACTCGATACGTACTACCTCCCTGTCTGTCAGTCTTCAGCGGACTCTGAATGATGTTAGTTCTATTTTTGTCTGTTGTTTTCAATGAAATATTTATTAGAATAGGTTTGAAATTCTCATGTCTTTGCTTGCATTACTATAACCTAACAAAATGGGACTGTAGAATTCGGGATCGTTACATCGAGTGTTTCTGACATTTGAATTAGTATACTGCCGCCAACGTAGAACAAATTTAAACAAATGCATTGTAACACTGATGGATTCCATTTTTTTAAATTTAATATTTGTTTGCTATGTTTTTGACATAATTAGTATTAATGCAATGACGGATGGCAAAAACACTGATTTGAGCGCTGAGCAACCGATCAGGTCACGTTTTCTCCTCTCATCTCGAAATAACTGAGATCGTATAAAATTGTACTGTATCTGCTTATTTATGTGAAGATATGAGTGAAACAACTTGGACTTATGCATGATTCAGTCACCCTAATGGTTTTATCATCACTCTCTTAATTAATTCGATTAACCCTCTGAAATTAGATAACTGGGTGGCCCATGCTTCCCGTTGGAAAAAAGGTAGACAAAGAAAGATGAGAATGGAGAATAGAATAAAAATATTGGACTCCAAATGGCTGGGATCATGCACTGCTATTTTCTTTGCTTTAAGGTAAAAAATTCTTCTAACTTTTGTTTGCTTCCAGTACTTAATAATTTTGAAGTGTTTAGACCGATACTAGTGAAATATAGGAAGTGAATAGCATAGAGCTGGGAAGATGATAAATGCAATTTAGAAGTCAACATTGATTCATATATAGCACACCTGACCCTTTGGCCCCAAAAAAAAAAAAGCACACATGACCTTGTAATTTTCGTTGTATTCTTCTTCTTCTAATTTCCCAAGTGACAGTGCCACCTGAAAAAAGGTCAAACAGAATACCTCTCAACCAAAGCGCTCGACGAGGAGTTTCGAACAACAACAGGGTAGGAGTATGGTGGTTATGTCCAGCTAAGAGCAATCGGAGAAACGACTTTATGCATCCCATCTGACCATTCCAGATGACCAAAGGTAGTTGCGTCATGAGGCATCGAAGCAGAAGTGAATGTCACCGTAAAGCTCTTCTTCTCGTGCTGTTTGCTAAAACTGTAAGTGTTTTCGGTGCAACCTCAATCTTCACCGACGAACACTTACACGACACAGATACCTGGTAAGTTCCTGGTGCGCCCACATTAGTCAAAATTCTCGTGTAATAGACAGTCATGGGTTTACCAAAGCCACCATCTCCTCTGCTTGAAGCCCTTTGCATAGTGACGGCAAAAGATGGGTAGTTCAAATCTTCCACTCTATACTTCTTGCTTGAGTCGTAGGTGAAGTCTTGTCCTGTGACTTGCTTGATTTTACTTGAAGTATAGTTCAAGGCACATAAGAAGTTGAGGTAGTCATCGATGGTAGTATCGTATACCAGACCTGGATCAAGCGCAGACACAGGATCCACGTGCCCATCACCAAAATCGAAGGGTGTTGCAGGTTTCCCAGTGGCTTCATCGAGTAAGGTTGCCCCATTTTTGTAGGTCGTGTAGGCCGTAGTCATGAGAGCAGATCGGATCATGGCAGGACTCCAATCTGGGTGAGCTGCCTTCAACAATGCAGCTAGCCTACTAACATGAGGACAAGACATGGATGTCCCAGAAATGATATTGAAACTCACACGCCTCGTATCATAGTCCAGCCCAGATGGTCCAGCTGCGTGGGTCCACCCAGCTTGGATGTGCTTTCCTGGTGCAATCAAATCTGGTTTGAGTATTGCTGGGGTTATGGAATTTGGTCCTCTGGAATTGAAAGTTGCAACCACTGGTGACGGTTGAACGTGTAACCAGTAACCTGGTCAATCCGAAACTAATTGTAACTGTGGGATACTTGTTTAATTTGATGCCGGCTTTATAGCCAAAAGAAGCCGTAGGAATGAGATGTGGAGAGGCAAATAGCTGTTCGCCCACTTCCTTAGTGTTGATTAAAATCATCCCAAGCCCACCAATTTTGTTTACCTGGAAACCCTAATCCACTCCATTATCAGTTAATCTGTTCTCACATATCACGATCTTTCCCTTAACTTTGGAGGGAATTAAAGTGTGTTCCTCGCAGAAAACAGAAGGAGGGTTGCTTACATTACCTGCATAAACAAGGGGCAATCGAGAACAAGTTAAGGGCTTGGCACTGGATAGGGAAGCTCCGGTGTAATTCTTCCCGTTTCCGAGGCTGACATAGGCTGGGAAGTCACGGTCTATGGTTCCGGCACCGACAGTGGTTATCCATGGCGCGTTATTATTCGCCAAGCTTTTTGAGTCAGGACCATCATTTCCTGCTGAAGCAGATACAAATATTCCATGTGCTGTGGCTTTAAATAATTCGATTGCCACAATGTCTTTGTAATAATCCAATGGCTTTCCCGCGAGAGACTTAGATATGATATTAACACCGTCTTCGATGGCCTTTCAATCGCAGCAACAATGTCAGTTTCGCGGCAACTATATTTCCAATAAACCTTGTAAATTGCTAGTCGAGCTTTTGGGGCTATCCCTCTTGCTTTCCCAGAAGCATAACCAAAGAAGCTAGACTATCGACCCACCCGCTGTAGAGGAGGTATGAGTTCCATGACCATTGGTATCCCTTGGTGATCTTGATTCTTCAGTTTCGTCGATGGGTTGACCCAGAGCTGCTTCATACCCTTTTAAGAAGTATCTTGCACCCACAAGTTTCCGGTTACAGCATGTTGCGTTGAAGTCTTTCTCTCTCTCACTTTCACCCTTCCATTTACTAGGTAGTGGTCCAAGTCCGGCGTCGTCAAAGCTTGGTAGCTCGGGCTATACACCAGTGTCAATTACTCCGATAATCACGCCGCTTTCCTTCTCAGAGGCAGGTAATAAGTAGTTGGTGCTGCCTTTTTCTAATCCAAGAAACTGTAGTATTCGAGTAGTAAGAAGCTGATATACAGTTTCAGGGATGGCAGATAGGACTCCCCGTTGCTTTGCGAGCAATTCTGCTTCTTCAATGGTTAGCCTCGCGGAGAAACCTTGGATTGCATGTTTGTAGGTGTAGAGCATCTCTGCAGAGTCTGAGACTAAATAATGTATGTGGTTTTAGAGTGCTGGGTTTTCTTGTCTGCTATGGAGGATTTACTAGAGAAAATTAGCGGCAGAAAAATTTGAAGAAACTTGAAGATCAACATCTTCATTGTTTTCTCACCTCCTCTGACTCGAGAATTTTGTTTGCCTGAAGAGTGCAGGGCGAGTTCACTGGTATTTAAGCTTTTTTTCATGCCATATGTTATTTCATAACACCTTTATGCCACATTTTCCTTTCAACAAAGAAAGTGGAAACGTACCGTGCAATCGAAAGCTAAAATTAAAGTCGTTTCCTCTTAAGTTGCTATGCATTTAGGAGCAAAAAAAAAAAAGAAAAAGAAAAAGAAATTTTGACTTGGAATGAAATACAGAAATAGCAGGGATTTGTTTATAGTGGAAGATCCGCTCAGGGTCTGTTTGGGAACACGTTGGGGAAAAGAAAAAGCCCATCTCCTTCACAAAATCTTCCAGAAGCTCAGTTGAGATAATGAAGCACCGTTTGGGATGACGTTTTTTTTCACTGGGCTTCTTCCAAAAATGGAGCTTCTGAGAGAAGCTCATCTCAGGAGCTTCTCACTGCCGAAGAAGTAGCTTTTGGGCGTGTGACCGTTGGACATAATTAATGGCATTTCAAAAACGAGAGACAATCTGTTGTGCAGCAATTACTCCTCCACCATTACTCCCATCTACTTCTCCGCAAACCATTTCTTGTCGACTTGCTTCTTCCTCTCATCCTTGGATCTTGAACACAGTGACGGCGTCGTTGAGTGGAAGAAGTCGTCGGATGTGCGAAGTCGTGATTGGCATCAGTGTGCTCTGTTCTTTGGCTTGCTTCTGGAGTGACTGGCTTTCACCTTGTATTCCCCTAGAGAGTTGGCTTTTTTTCCTCCTCAACCATGCTTCAAATCTGCAGTCGAGCTTAAATCAGTTTGGGTAAGAAAATTACTTCGCTTGGTTGTTTTTGCTTTCTCCACTTCTCAGATTCATTCAGCCTCTATTTTTTGAAAATTGTTTTTTTTTGTCTCAATCAGCCATTGTATCAATGTATGGTGGAAAATTTTGCATGATTATGCTGTTGTGCTCGTTTTGTATTTGTGATGTGTGGATGATTGATTTTTGAAGGAATAAAGTAGATTTGCAACTTTTTCACTGCTTATATTTTTATCTGCATGATGGGGAAAATAATTTGAGCCCCCTTTGACTCTTCACTTAAGAGAATGATTAAGCTCAGCTACCTTAGATTCCATATACGTTAATTTTGTGTACAAAAGAGATTCTCAGTTTGGCTTGATGTGTTTATGAAAAATGATTTTACCAACTATTGTCGTAAATATTGAAACTGGGACTTGTTAAAATATAAAGCACGTGTTTCACTGTTAAATAAAACCCATGAGCACTTTCAACTTCTATTTCTATCCTCCAGCTTCGTAATATATCTTCAATAAGAATTGGACCGTAATGAAAGGGTTAAATAGCATTCGGAACTAAATCCATATACATACACGCTGAAAGTGCAGTTGGGAGAATTCTTTTTCATGGAGGTTTGGGCAAACTGAATTTTGAGTCTAAATTTAAATAGTTATATACTAATTTAAATATCAATTTATCCTTTTTTAATTAAATACTTTAGTGTATTTTTTAATAATAATTGCACCTTTTTTATTTTATCCATTTTTTTAATTTTTTCACTTCAATTCTCACAATATATACAACCAACATATATATATATATATATATAGTATTTAATAAGATTCATGCCCTTTTCAGTTATTTTTTTTATCTAAACGAGCTTTTCAAACGTTAATCCAAACAGGTTTAAGGTTAGAAAAAAAGTCACTTCTGCCACCGCTAATCCAAACACAAATCACATCTACAATTTGACTTTTTTTCTATCTGACTTTTTCAAAAGCTCATCTATAAAAAAAAAACTCCTTCTCCACCGTTAATCCAAACATGCACTCAATGATATTTGCGCGTATCCATTTATAATCAGAAAGGTCTCCACCTTGCAGATTATAGTTATAAGCAGTGATGCACAAGGCATGAAGAATCAGACTAAGTGCTTGTTTGGATTAACGGTGGAGAAGGAGCTTTTTTTTGTTAATTGGCTTTTGAAAAAGTCAGATAGAAAAAAGCAAATTGTATATGTAATTTGTGTTTGGATTGACGGTAGCAGAAGTGACTTTTTTTCTATCCTTAAATCTGTTTGGATTAGTGTTTGAAAAACCCGTTTCGAGAGAAAATGACTGAAAAAAAGTATGAATCTTATTGAATACTACATATATATTATTGTGATAATTGAAGTGAAAAAATACAAATAAAATTTGATAAAATAAAAAAAAATGAATTATTATTAAAGAAAAAATACACTAAAGCCACTTCAATTAAAAATGGGGCATGAACTCCAATTCTTTGGCAAAAAATGGCCACTAAACTGGCTAAAACGACATCCTTGCTATCATAGTTACTATCACATTTTTTTTGTCATGATCTCTCTCAGCTTCTACGCGTCTAATCGCGGAAAAGCTACGCAAAACAGCTTCTCAAAGAAGCTACTTTTTTCTCTAAAGCTCATCCCGTCTCAATGCTTTCCCAAAATTATCATTGTAGGTCAATTGGACTTTTGGGTTCTAACCATGCCTTTTTTAGCCTCTAATGTATTCCCAAACAGACCCTAAATATATTTAGATATTAAAAGTCTCAGTTTTTCTTTTAAGTGAAACAAATCTAATTTAAAATTAATGGCAAAAAATTTCAAATAATGGACAACTACTAACAAAAGCAACATAGAGCTATTAATCCCTCACAAGCTCTCTACACTCTAGATCTTGTTCCCACTTAATTAATTAGCTTCAATATTAATTTTATTAATATTAAGTATTAATAGCTATAAGTGCCTTACATATAAAATGTTTATGTCCAGCACAATTATCTAAGAGGCAAAACAATTCCAATACACTCTTCATCAATTATATATGGGTCCATTAAAAATATGTTTATGCTAATGTCAAATTAGATTATAATCCAATCCCACATTACTTCATCTCATAGCGCAATTAAAATCCTTTGGTCAAGGAAAAGGATAATTCTCTAATTCAATCCATGAAATCAAAATAAAATTTCAGATTCGAAGTAGAGAAGAAGAACGGAGGAGCCGCTGCTCTATTTCAGATCTGGTTGCTGTTGCAGGAACTGAATGCATAGCTGTTCCTCGATTTCTCTGATGTATTTTTTTTTTTCCTGCCATCTAAATCTCTCTTCTTCATATAATATACTTCATGACTCCTTGCTTGTTCGTCATGCGTCTTGCTTCTTCTTTCTTCATTAATTCACGCGGCATCCACGATCTCTTTCTGACTCTCTTTTAAATCCCATATAATATACTCCCTCTGGTCCTAATTATAAGATAAAGTTAGTTTTTTTTGAGAAATTAAAAAAGCTAATTAAATTACTTTAGAATATTTATATGTTTATTTTTTTCTTTAAACTAATTAGTTTGACTAATAAATTAATATATAATCTAAAAATATATAACATATTATATGATTAAGTAACTTATTTAACTTCCTTAATCTTTCTAAAAAAAGTCAATTTTGTCTTATATTTAGGACTGGAGGAGATAGTATTATATAAAATAATAAATACATTATCTTCCAATATGTCCTGCTTCACGTGTCAAGTTTTGCTGAAGAAGTTCTTCAATTGCTTTTAACCTAGGATCCAGGCCAACTCATCCGTTTTCACTCTTTTATTGTCTATATATATTATATACGTATGATCTTCCTCCCTCATAGATATCATAATACTTCATTTTCTGTGAAGTAAAATAAGATATGAGTAGATTTTACAGCAAAATTTCTTCTTATCCTGTAATTGATTGAAGAGAGGAAAATATATAAAGATCAAATTTACACATATTTAATTACAAAATATACTAATCAAGCGCAAGCAGGTAGAGATAAGTTTCAAGTAGGATGAAGGTTTGCTGATTGAGAGAATGATTAAATCATTAGGAACATTCAATTAAATGATACCGTCTGTAATCTATAATATAAAACATATCTGGATAATTGATCTCTGTCTTAAATATAAGATATATTTTTTATAATTATCAATATTTTCTTAATTTATACTCACTTGAGATACTCTGTATTCGCCCATGTTTCAATGCCCACTCCTCCATATTGCTCCCTCATATATCGTACATCTCAACTGCGTCGGCTTATCATCACATCGTATTCGGACCTCCTTGCATGCAAATGCCGCTTTGGCCTAATCCGCGACTCTGTCCTCGTACTTCTATACAACCGACTGCGCTCAAAGCTCACATCCTCATATCAAGATATTGCGGATATTGCACTACACCTACAAATGTTATGAAGGAGTGGCTAGAGTCTTTGTAGAGATCACGAGATTGTGTCACTACCCAACCCCTTAGGGCCTCATTAAAAGCACAGACAACCAATACTGTCTCGTCTTGTGAATCGCCATCTGCTTGAAGGAAGTTCTTCCAACAGTTAAATACTCCCTCAATAATAATCAAGAAATAAATTAAAAAAGATGGTTACGGTGTTTTAGAAAATAAATTAAGTAAATATGGTTAATATTAAGGATAAGGGGGAGTAGTTTTTATAACTTGTGGACTATATAATTCTTTCTGCTTTAATGATGCAATTATCTTCATTGGACCTACCATTCCTTAATGCTAACCTCACAGGTTAATTAGGCACTGTACTTTTCTGACTCTTAATGCTTTGATTGCTGGAAAGTTGTTAAATAATTTGAGACGTTAACCTACCCGGAACCCCACTGAGGTTAAGAAAGATGGTGATGTCATCCATCAAGCCAAATTATTGCAAGATAGTTCATGAAATATCCGATATCTGATAGATCTTTGGTTTTGTGGTTTCTCTAACTCTCTATGACTATGGACTCCCCATAACCCCTTCAGTTTCTGAACTTGACATATAATATATCCCACGTGCATTATAATTAAGCATAACAAAAAAGTAGATTTTAGTACTGTCATGTATCGACACATGAATGCTGAATAATCTTCGAGTAGCACGTTCTGTCTGCAATAAATAATAATCAACATGTCCTGAAGCTGTCATGCGCAAAATTGAGGGAAGATACGCTTGCATATATGAAAATGGGAAATTAAAATTAATATTTTTGTCTCTATAGTTTTAACTTG
Source organism: Inga laurina (assembly GCA_963855925.1). NCBI lineage: Eukaryota > Viridiplantae > Streptophyta > Magnoliopsida > Fabales > Fabaceae > Inga > Inga laurina. The sequence goes on from OY979706.1 coordinate 59,469,552, forward strand.
GTTGTAATATTTACTTTAACTCAGTACAACTTACTCCTTATAGTTTGACTCGGTTGTAACTCAATTCTTCAATTTTGACGTACCGCAACTCAGTCCCTATAATTTAACCATTTTATAATTCGGTGTTTATGTTTTAGAATAAAAGTTAAGGACTGAATTATAAAATACTTACAACTATAAGAATTGAATTGCAGTGAGTTAAAGTTGAGGGAATGAATTATAACTGAGTCAAAATTATAAGGACTAAGCTGTATCGAGTCAAAGTACAGAGATTGAGTTAAAAATATAAGGAAAAAAGATTAATTTTCCCTTTTTCATATATGGCTAACATGACTACATATATTTCTGTGCTCCTATGTTAGATAGATAGTGCATGGGCCCTTTTATTATAGATTATTTCAAAATTTGATTGGCAACGGAAATAATACCCACGGGTCCATGAAGGACTTTGCCTCAGCTAGAATCATGGTTGCGGCAAAACTGTTGTCATCCTTGCAGCTAATTAATAGCGGCCTATTGTGAGATTATCCTCTCAGCCGTCATGTGAGACAAATTTACCGTCTTCCGATACATAACTGGGCTGTCACTTTTGATTTTATGTCAAGAAAAGTCAATCGATATACTTATCATTTGACTCATTAAAGACATCAAATAGATATTGAAGTTGGGGTTTGATTTTGGTCCTTTGCCCCAAAAGGCTTTTGGGGTAAAGGAGAGAAACTGGATCCTTGAAGTTGTTGTCATGAAAGTTTCTTTGGTGGAATATGAAGCGACTCTCTTAGAAGACCTCAGCCATAAACTTCCTTTAACTAGCTAGTCTCAATGCATTTTTCTTGCACCCATTTTCATTCAATTAAAAAAAAAAGGTAATACCCACCAAGAACGACAGAACAAAGTTGATGAGGCATTCAATATTTATATCGCAACTTCTGACAATATTTTTAATAATTGAGGGCGGAGCAATATCCTGATAGAGAGAGAACAAGGGAAATGTCGCTGCAATTGCATGTTAATGGAGAAAGTGAACCGTTTGTATGGAATATAACAAGATAGTAAATGTAGAGCACAATTTCAAAAGAGTATTTCTTTTTTTTACCAGCAAAAAGACTATTTTATTACAGGGAAGAGTTCTTTAACTTATAAATCACATTGGGTGTGTTTGGAATAATGGTGGGAAAAGTAACTTTTTTTCAATTTGAATTATGTAATCTTAAGATTGGGGAAAAATAAGATTATGTAAAATGATTAATGTTTGTATTAGCGATTGAACAAGTACTTTTATAAAATTGAAAAAGTGTTTGATTTGGTTTTTACATAAGTAGCTTTTATGATATTTAAAAGAATTTTTTTTAAAAATTATAAAAAGTGAGAAAATTAACTTTGAAAATTTGACAATGGTAAAATACATAATCAAAGTACAATAAAAATGCGAATAAATTATAAATTATCCAAACTTTAAATTTTTTGATAAAGTAAAATATAACAAAACTAATCAGATCAAAGGTTTTGTACAATTTGGTCCCTGATGGTGTCTCGAACATGATTCATTTGGGTTGAAGATATCTGAGCATCATTTGTCGACGATGGCTCTTGATCTTGACTATTATCTATATCAACTATATTCTCATTTTCTGCTTTCCTAAAGTCTACATTAGTTTGGGAATTTCTTCTAATGAAATTATGTATAGTCATTGTTGCACAGACAATGCGGACTTGCATGTTGAAGCTGTACTTGCGCATTTTTAGTAATATTTCGAACATATTTTTTCACACTCCAAAAGTCATTTCTATTGTGCACCTTAAGCTTGAATGATAAAAATTAAAGGTCTCATTATGATTATGGAACCCCCCCTCGATTCCTGAATTATGGGAGATGGTAACATTCACATATGTATGGACTAAGATACCCAACTGATGTTGGGTAGCCAGCATCGACCAAATAATATTTTTCTAACAAGTGTTAAAATCTTTGTAAATGTGAGATTATTTGAAAAGCAAAATGAAGACAAAGAAATGTAATTGAAATATACGAAAATATACCTAGAGGTGGGTGGGGGAAATTCATGGCTGGATTTAAGATAGTAGAGTGAAAAACACAAGCATCATGTGCTGAACATTTCCATCCCGCTAACACAAACGTGAAGCACATATTCCAATTACAAATAGCCATAACATTCTGTGCAAGATATCCCTTTCTCCTGATAAATTTATCTCTGCCCGGTCCACTTATCGTATACCTGATGTGAGTACCATCAATAGCTCCAATGACATCCTCAAAATATAAGAAATATCGGTTATCGTTTGCTATTTTTGGATGACATGGACGGAATTCATGATTGCATGGCTTGATAACTTCGGTTGCAAGATTAAGGCAAGGCTCCAAAACTATGTGTAAAAGCCTACTTACAATTTTGCCTGAATGTTGAAATATTTCTTGTACTATCCTACTTCCTACTCTGTGTCTGTTAGTGAGCAAAAACATCACAACCATTTATTCGACACCTACATTCTTAGAATTTCTTAACCCATACTCACCCAACTTATTGCATAAATTATAGAATACATGTTTTTCCATTCTAAAAATCTCATGACATTTTGAACCTTTAGTTGCCAACATTTCTTGTACCCAATAGTACGTGACCTGTTCGCTTACTCATTCTACGCGGTTGTTTGCACACATATGGCACCAAATATTGATAAAGCAACACACATAATTGTTCATATTCATCTAACTCAGCCTCGATAATCGAGGCGTCGTCACTATCTTCATCTTCCTCCTTCCCATGCAACCTGTCTTGGTTGTTACGATTTTCCATTGATGTACCTGTAATTGTAGTGAAATTGTGGTGTGAGCAAGACAATTAAGAAACAAAACATATGATACAAATATCAACAGAATAAAATTGTTCTAAACAACAGGTCAATTAAACCAAAATTTAAAAAAAATAAAAATGCCTTAATTCTCAAGTTCAATTGGAGCTACTGCTCCCCTACAATAAAATGCAACCATGTCATCAAGTACTTAAGGTCTCCTTTTTATGACACAAACATTTTCCGATGTGCCTTCTTAGTCTCCAGAGCCTGCATACACCAAACTCCAAAGGCTTTGTCACGCTTCACGTCGTCAAGGGACAGTAGATATTTCATAACCTTTGAGATGCTACTTTCTTTATTTCCAATTAACGTCGTTGCTCTCTCTAGAGATGCATTAGCATAACACTGACAACATTAGTTATTTGCTTTGCAGTCGGAACTTTCTGTTTTTTGCTCTTACTAGACCCTTCACCTCTCTTCCTTTACTGTTGGCTTCCAGATGCACTAGGACCAGTGTCTGATGGTGTTGATGTTGTTAATCTAACACTTGCCATTTCATCTGTGACTCTTGTACTAAATACAGGGTCAACACCGAAATGCTCATCCTCGTTGTCCCCAAAGCCTTCTTCTTAATCCATCGTGGGTCTACACACATTGTCCACATCTTCGTCATTTGTTGAGGTTGTGTGAAAGAGGGTGAGAAAATGTGCTCTCCAATCACCATGACATCCTTGAATATTATTCTTAACTCCCTTTCATGCTTAGGCATGAGTACCTAAACTTCTTATATATGGAATTCCCCTACATGCATACAAGTAAATTGAATCAAAATGAACATTTAAACGAATTACATACCCCGCTCACAGAAAAAGTGAAATAATGAACTTGTAAGTTACAGTGAAATTTTTTTACCATTATTTTCAGCTGCCACTAGTCAGGCATTTGAATGACATTGTTCGTAACAGGGTCTCAGCCCACACTAGTCTCCTTAATTAAGGAATCTCAAATCTTTAGATCTTTCCTTAAGATATCTAATCTCCTCTTTAATTGTTTCTTCTTGTATTGTTTTCTAGTCTTTGCATTGAATGTGGCAATAATATTCATCCATCCCGTTTTTGTAAATGTTTGCCCACTGCGTTCTTTTTTGTATATTTGTTCTATGCATGCGTTGATAAATACCTCTGTTGATTCTAAATCCCATATAGCTTTTGTGTTCATATTTCTATATCAAAAATATCACATATAACACACACCAGACATAATAAAGATCTGAAATACACATGGATATAGTGGAAATCAAACCCAAAAATCATTCAATTATTACAACATACACATATGTCTATATATATATATAGAGAGAGAGACACACACACACACACACAAAAAGAGAGACAGACACACACCAGCGATATAACATAACTACCTGAAAATGATCAATTTTAGCAGCTTGTGACAACAACTCCAGCAATAAACAGGGCCAGTTAGTACAACTACGTGCCAAAGACCTTGAAAACCCATTTGTCTTGTTCAAATGCGCAATGGCATTAGCTCCCCAACCAGAAAGAGGGAAGGAAGAAGAAAGGAATAAAGGGAGTTGAAAACAAAGCATTTGGTTTCACGGTATACATAGAGAGTACGCAAACCAACACATCTTGTTTCTATCTTGCTAAATGCCTTTTTAAGTTGGTTGGGTGATTACTCTGTTAAGCTCCACCAATCTTCAATCCAAGATAGAGCTAATTTTTTTTATCTCTAAGTTGGTGTACAACAATAGTATCTTTCTAAAAAAATTAATGCCAGAAATTGTAGATGCAAGACACCATATTAAGTTGTCAATTTGTCGTTCGTGGACTTTTAATCCGCTCACACCACGCATCTTTAGCTCAAAGAAAAAAGTGTGAACTTAAATTATATATTTGTATATTATATTTGTATAAATTTAAAAAATCAGAAAGTGCAATGAATAATGAGTAAGTAATATACTTGAAGATAAATGACGCATTAAGAATTTTTTTATGAAAATATGTCACTCAAAGTTTTTAGACAGTGTGGTAATAAAGGCAAATATTTGATGCTTAAATATGTTGAATAAAGCATTAAATAAGCGAGGATGAATGAAACGCATGAATTTTTATTTGACAAAAATTTTCCGGTAAACTGACAGAACATGGAATAGCAGATCAAACCGAAATGTTAAGACACAGCCCAAAACACTGATTAGACCTGACTCAAGCAAGCCCAATAGCTGCACTATCAGTCGTTGAAGAAGTCCTGAAGCTGTTATACATTTGAATAATTAATTCTAGTATTTGTTAGTATGATCCTATTATTATGGATCACATAGGTGCATCTTTTGCATATGTAAAATGGAGTTCAGTGCTCTATAAATATATCAATAATACAGAAGGCAGTTACGCCATTACAATATCCTTTCTTTATATTTTTATCTTGGTATCAAAGCCAGGTTAGGCAAATCGCCATGACAACCTTAAATGATGAACAAAGCTCCGCTACAAGCCATCACATATCGGCGTCACTATTAAACAAAGTCTTAGAGAAGAATAATTTTCCCTCTTTAGTTTGTTCTGTCAAGCTAGACAGAACTAACTACTCAATTTGGCTTACCCATGTCCTGCCCATTATCAAAGGGTACAAACTTGAAGGATTTTTAAATGGCTCCAAGCCTTGCCCTTCTCAATTTATCACAGAAAAAGACTATACCAAAATCAACCTAAAATTCGAAGACTGGGAAGCTGCTGATCAACTCCTCTTTAAATGGCTCCTTAATACAATAACCTTGGAAGCCTCCTCAGAAATAACATTTGTATCCACCGCAGCTGGATTATAGGAGGCTGCTAAAAACCTAGCAGGCGCACAAAACAGGTTACGCTTATTAATGCTGCGATCAGAACTCCAACACACTAGTAAGGATGTACTGAAGATGAGTGACTACTTAGCAAAAATTAAAAATATAGCAGAACAATTTACTCTTGCAGGTAGCACGATCCCTCTCCTAGATCTTATAATCCAAGCACTTGCTGATCTTGATGGAGAATACAATCTAGTGATCGTTTAGCTCTCACACCAGGAATATTCTCTCACCTAGATTGACCTCCAAACTGCCCTATTTACCTTTAAAGCAAGGCTGGAACAACTGAGCCAGTTCAACCAACTATCCATTACCAATAACCTTATCAGTTGTCAATGTTGCAAGGTCAGAAAGCAACTCAAACTCAAGAGCCACTTGGAGAGGTGGCCGAACAAATAGAGGTAGGTATGGTCGAGGAAATTGGTCTCGTGGAGGCCGAACGTATAACAATGGCAGCGAAGATGAAGAGCGTCCAAAATGCCAACTATGTAAAAGGTATGGGCACACAGCACAAACCTGTTTTTATCGATATGACAGGACCTTTATGCCTTCATCCAGGAAGCAGTACTCAAGAGGCAAGAAAAATGCAGATTCCAACAATTCTGAATTGGACAACGCCTATTGGGCTATACCTAAAACAATCTCTAATGACACATGGTATCGAGACAGTGGAGCAACAGGTCATGTCACAAATGATGCAAACAAACTTGATAATCCAATGGATATAAATGGTAAGGTTAACATTACTGTTGGTGATGGACATAAGATAAATGTTCTAAAAACAGGTTCTTCTACACTTGTAAATATACCAAATAAACAAATTAAACTCAGGGAAATCTTATTTACTCCTGAAATCAAGAAAAATCTAAGTGTTTATAAGGTCGCCCGTTATAACAAGGCGGATGTGATTTTTAATACTGATCATGTTTCTGTTAAGTCTCAGGAAACAGGGGAGACGCTCCTCACGGGAAATCCAAGTAGTGGTGGCATGTTCCGGGTTTGTGAACAATCTTCAAATGGTGATGCTATTCTTGTTTGTGTTGCTGATAAAGCTGAAAGACAAGGAAATAAGAGTGTTTTTAGTAAAGTTTTATAGCATTGCAGGCTTGGTCACCCAAATGATCGAGTACTCAATCAAATAATAACCAGTTGTAATTTGAAACTTTCTAATGACAATAATAAAGCTTTGTTTTGTGAGTCATGCAGATTTAGCAAATCTCACTCTTTACCCTTTAAAATCTCGAGTTTACATGCCTCTAAACTTCTTGAACTAATACATACTGATTTGTGGGGGCCCTCACCACTATCTTCTTTAAATGGATTTTGTTACTGTCTTGTTTTTAGATGATTACAGCCACTACTCTTGGATATATCCCCTGAAAACCAAGGATGAAGCACTACCTACCTTTCTGAAAAATGCAGATGGCTAGTTCAAAGTGACTGGGGAGGTGAATACAGGAGTTTTGCTAAGACCTTAAGTGACTCTAGAATACAGTTCAGACATTCATGTCCTCACATCTCAGCATAGAACGACAAAGCTGAAAGGAAACATAGGCATATCGTAGAGACAGGGCTCACAATGCTCGCTCAAGCTAAAATGCTACTCTTTTATTGGTGGGAAGCTTTTCACACTACTGCAGAGTTAATTAATAGGTTACCTACGAGTGTGCTAGGTGGCGTATCATCCTATTTCAAACTATTGGGAAAACGACCAGATTATAATGCTTTAAGGATATTTAGGACAGCTTGCTACCCATACCTTCGACCTTACAATGATAATAAGCTGCAATTTAGAACTACCAAGTGTGTCTTTCTAGGTTATAACAATGCTCACAAGGGCTACAAATGCCTAAACTCCACAGGTAAAATATATATCTCTAGACATGTGGTTTTTAATGAATCAGATTTTCCATAGTCCACAGGATTTTTAAATTAGAGAAACATACCTGAAGACAATGTTCAGCCAGCTGCATTTTTTAGGCCTTTACAGCATGTCCAACCCTATCAAATCTACATTAAACCCATCCATACTACACCCACATCTTCATTTGGCCTTAATTCTCCTGAACCAACACGTGCAAACATAGACCTTGTACATTCTAGTGCACGTCAAAAACCATTTCACCATGCTCACCAAACACTACCCAACAAACAGACTCCAATACAAATGACTCTCCTATACCTATCACTCCCTCCCAAACCACCCCTAGGTCCACTCACATAATTTCCCAACCACAAATCAGCCACCCACCACACGAAATAATCACTCACAGCAAATCCGACATCTACAAACCCAAATTACCTTTCATTAGAACTGTCTCCAATGCACCAATGCCACTTCGATAACCACAATTAGTGAAGGATGCACAACAAAATCCTATATGGAGAAAAGCTATGCTGAATGAGTACAAAGCACTAATAAAGAACAAGACATGGAAATTAGTTCTGCTTTGTGGGTAACGGAAAATAGTTGATTGCAAATGGGTTTTTAAAGCTTAAACCCATAACAGATGGCACCAACTTCAAACCAAAGGCGAGACTAGTTGCAAAGGGTTTTCAACAAATTGGCAGAGTTGACTTTTATGAGACCTTTAGCCTTGTTCTAAAGGCTGCTACACTACATTTTGTGCTCACTCTAGCTGTTACGTGTGGGTGGCAACTTAGACAGGTTGACATTAACAACGCCTTCCTCAACGATGACCTCTAGGAACATGTTCTTATGAGACAACCAGAAAGCTTTACTTCTACAAAGTTTCCCAGTCATTTATGTCTATTATAAAAGGCTCTCTATGGGTTACGACAGGCTCCCCGGGCATGGCTTGATAAGCTGAGAGCAACTCTCCTAAGCTGGGGCTTTATTAACTCAAAATGTGACACAACACTCTTCTTTATAAAGAATAAAGTGTTCCGTTATATTTGTGTTAATATACGTGGATGACATTATCATAACAGGAAGCTCAAGTAAAGCATTAGACGTATTCATACGGTAGCTAAAATCTCATTTTGCACTAAAAGACCTTGGCCAACTTCATCGGTTCCTAGGTGTCGAAGCCTACCGAGACGCAACAGGACCGTATCTAAAGCAAGAACAATATATCTAGAACCTGCTTGAACATTTTGAAATGCAGAAATCCTCACCAGTACCTACTCCAATGGTAGTCAACAAACATTACTCTAAAGAAGATGGAGAGCCCATAAAAAATCCTACAATTTTTAGACAAGCCATTGGGGGTTTACAGTACCTTGTTAATACGAGACTCGATATCATGTTCGCCGTCAACAAATTAAGCCAATTCCTCGGATCTCCTACGAACATTCACTGGAAGGCACTGAAGCAGATCTTCAGATATTTGAGAGGAACTTCGACTCTGGCACTGTACATCAAGCCGACAACTCACTTGGCTCTCCAAGGCTTCTCGGATGCAGACTGGGCAGTGTGCCCTGACAATCGACAGTCAATCGGATGGTATTGTGTATATTTCGGTGACTCACTCATCTCTTTCCTTTTGGTCGGTGAAGGAGCAACCGGTAGTGGCTTTGTCCAGTGCCGAGTCGGAGTACCAAGTGTTGGCCAACCAAGCAGCGGAACTCGCCTGGATCCAGTCTCTCATCAATGAGCTTGGGCTTCACCTCCTACAGCAACCCGTCGCTTGGTGCGATAATCTCAGCACCGCCGCGCTAGCTTCGAATCCCGTCTTCCATGCTCGGTCGAAACATATTGAGCTTAACGCTCACTTTGTGCGAGATTGCGTTCTCAGTCGAAAACTGGTAGTAAAGTACTTGCCATCGTCGGAGCAGGTGGCTAACCTCTTCACCAAAGCTTTCTCTCATCCCAAGTTTTGGGGCTTTGTTAACAAACTCAGTCTTGTAAGCCCACCAGACTCAAGTTTAAGGGAGCATGTTAAGACACAACCCAAAACACTTATTGGACTTGACTCAAGCAAGCCCAATGGCTGCACTATCAGTTCGTTGAAGAAATCCTGAAGCTGTTATACATTTGAATAATTAATTCTAGTATTTGTTAGTATGATCTTATTATTGTGGATCACATAGGCGCATCTTTTGCATCTGTAAAATGGAGTTCAATGCTCTATAAATATATTAATAATACAGAAGGCAATTACGCCATTATTACAATATCCTTTCTTTATATTTTTATCTTGAAAAAACACACCGAATAGCATATTAAATATGGTTTCATTCTAATCCATCTAAACATTGAAGGAATATTTGGAGATCGGCGCCTAAATGAAGCTGTAAACCTTACCTGTCGAAACAGATCAGCGCCACAGAGGAGATCAAGCACCACAGGAGCTTCAACGCCAGGCAAGAAAACGGGCTTGCATGCGCAAATCAGAAGGCACACATCAGAAGCATGCCGGAAACCAAATTGATCCGCCGAAAGTAGGTGGTGTCGCTGCCGTGAGGTATGAGTTTGCTCTCTGTTCTTCGACAAGAAGAGGACAAAAATAGAGACAGAAGAGCGAGAGATTCTCTGGGGGTAGGTGTGATTTTAAAACGTATTTAACGGGGAAATAATAGTAAAATGGGCCCACCGCCCAAATCGCAAAACCAAACGTACCATTTAAGTCAAAAGTAGTAAACAGTACAACCCCCAAATCCCATGATTGGCATGTATATTCTCCAAACCACATATGCCTATTACACTTTTGAGGTTATCTAACGTGAGACTCATAATATTATCCTTGCGGCTCTACATCACGATACTTCAGTTATAATCCTTTGTGATAGTATTTTTGTAAATATCAGATTCTCAATAAAAATATAAATGTAATGAATACAAGTCTAAAAAGTAAGGCATCACAAAATACTAGCTTATTAAGAAAGAGCCCCTTAACTTATAAATCATACTATAATTATGAAGCTTCCCAATGCGAGACTCAAAAATTTTCTTTAAAAAAAACATCCTAATCCAGATTACACAGTTAGAAGTATATGCAAATATAAGAATATAATATTATATATGTAATATTACAATTGAAGATATGAAAATAAAAGAATGTGAAAAGAGATTATTACCACAAACGTACTAATAATTCTAAAAATCTCATGTGTACTTGATTCAACGATTACAAGAAATTTTAATTAAAAAATATAAATAACAAAGGAGAATTGTAGAGTAGCGGGGGAAAAAACAGAAAATCCACTCACATTATATTCGTGAAATATGTTTTAAAGTTTCACCTCTTCCGATCTCTCACACACATAGATTTTAATTATCTTGTAATTTATTCAGACTTGTTTTACAAGATATCGGACTATCCCTAATTAAACATCTCTGCCAGAATAGTAGCAAACTGGATAGAGAGAAGAAGAAAATATTTCAAAGATACCAGATGCCCCTTTTCCTTTCCCAAGATGTAAAGCGCAACGGAGGCAAATTGGATATGCGAGCTTTTATGAAGTATGAATGTTCGTGAAAAACATGGACTTATGCAAGATTAATCAGTCATCCTAACGGTGTCATCATCACTCTCTTAATTAATTCGATTAACTCATTGAAATTAGATAACTAGCTGGATGTTAGGCACATATTTCCAGTGGGAAAAAGGGTAAAAAAGAAAGATGAGAGTGGAGAACAGAATCAAAATATTGGAGTCCAAGTGGCTGGGATCATGCACAGATATTTTGATGAAAAAATATTTTTTAGAATCAAACAAGATATATTTTGATCATTTCATATAGATATATTTTGGCTAGATATATATTACGATATAATTCTTGGTTACTGCTTCAAAATATATCCCAGAACAATACGGAAAATTGAATACCATGGAGCTGGGAAGATTATTAATTAAATGCAATTTAAAAGACAGCATTCAAAGATACCACATGACCTTTTAATATTCTGTGTATTATTCTTTTTGTAATTTCCCAAGTGCAAGTGCCTCCTGAAAAAGGTCAAACACATAATACCTCCAGCCAAAGCGCTCCAGGAGGAGTTGGGAAAAGCATCAGCAGAGTATTACAATATTGATGCTAATAGTATTTTTAAATATTTTCAGAGTTTGAAGGCGCAGGAACTCCGGAAAATGATCGTGGTCATGTCCAGCTAATAGTTATCGGCGAAACGACTTTATGCTTCCCATCTGACCATTCCAGATGACCAAAAGTGGTTGTGCCATGAGGCATCGAAGCAGAAGTGAATGTCACCGTCAAGTTCTTCTTATCGTACTTTTTGCTGAAACAAAGTTTTTTCGGTTCAACTTCAATCTTCACCGACGAAGACTGACACGACACAGAAACTTTGTAAGTTCCTGGTTTGCCCACATTAGTTAGAATTCTTGTGTATTGGACAGTCATGGGTTTACTAGAGCCGTCATCTCCTCCGCCTGAAGCTGTTTGCATATTGACGGCAAAAGATGGGTGGTTGAAATCTTCCACTCTATACTTCTTACTGGAGTCGCAGGTGAAGCCTTGTCCTGTGACTTGCTTGATTTTACTTGAAGTATAGTTCAAGGCACACAAGAAGTTGAGGTAGTCATCGATGGTAGTATCATACACCAGACCTGGATAAAGCGCAGCTACAGGATTCACGTGTCCAGCACCAAAATCAAAGGGTGTTGCAGGTTTCCCAGTGGCTTCATCGAGTAAGGTTGCCCCATTTTTGTAGGTGGAGTAGGCCGTAGTCATGAGAGCGGATCGTATCATCGCAGGGCTCCAATCTGGGTGAGCTCCTTTCAACAATGCAGCCAGCCCACTTACGTGAGAACAAGACATGGATGTCCCAGATATTATATTGAAGCTCACACGCCTCGTATCATAGCCCAGGCCGGACAGTCCAGCTACGTGGGTCCACCCAGCTAGGATGTGCTTTCCTGGAGCAATCAAATCTGGTTTGAGTAATCCTGGGGTTATGGGATTTGGACCTCTGGAACTGAAATCTGCAACCACCGGCGATGGTTGGACGTGTAACCTGGTGAATCCGAAAGCAATTGTGGCTGAGGGATTTGGATCAGCCAAAGCATACTTCTTTAATTCGATGCCAGCTTTGTATCCAAAAGAAGCCGCGGGAGTGAGATATTCAGAGGGAAATAGCTCTTCACCCTCTTCCTTATCATTGATTAAAATCATCCCAAGGCCACCAGTTTTGTTCACTTGGAAACCCTTATCCAACCTGTTAGTTTCTCCGTCTTCACATATCACGATCTTCCCCTTGACTTTGGAGGGAATTAAAGTGTTTTCCTCGCAGAAAACAGAACGAGGGCTGCTTCCATTACCTGCATAAACAAGGGGGAATCGAGAACTGGGTAAGTGCTTTGCAATGGATAGAGAAGCTCCGGTGTAATTCTTCCCGTTTCCGAGGCTGACATAGGCTGGGAAGTCACGGTCTATGGTTCCGGCACCGACAGTGGTTATCCATGGCGCGTTGTTATTGGCCAAGCTTTTTGATTCGGGACCACCATTTCCAGCTGAAGCAGATACAAAAATGCCACGTGCCGTGGCTTGAAATGATCCGATTGCCATAACATCATCGTAATAATCCTTTGGATCTCCCCCAAGAGACATGGATATGATATCAACACCGTCCTCAATGGCCTTGTCCATAGCAGCAAGAATGTCAGCTTCGTTACAATCATATATCCAACAGGCCTTGTAAATTGCAAGTCGTGCTTTTGGAGCCATCCCTCTAGCTTTCCCTGAAGCATAACCAAAGAAGCTAGCTTTTGCCACTTTCGACCCACCTGCTGTAGAGGAGGTGTGAGTTCCATGGCCATCGGTATCCCTCGGTGATCTTGATTCTTCGGTTTCGTTGATGGGATGACCAAGAGCTGCTTCATACCCTTTTAAGAAGTATCTTGCCCCCACAAGTTTCCTGTTACAGCATGATGCGTTGAAGTCTTTCTCGCTCTCACATTCGCCCTTCCACCTACTAGGTACTGGTCCAAGTCCAGCGTCGTGAAAGCTTTGTAGTTCGGGCCATAATTACTCCGATAATCACATCGATTTCTTTCTCAAAGGCAGGTACGTAACTACCGCTCTCTTTTTCCAATCCAAGAAATTGTGGTGTTCGAGTAGTATGAAGCTGATATACAGTTTGAGGGATGGCAGATAGGACTCCTGGTAGATTTGCGAGCAAGTCTGCTTCTTCATTGGTTAGCCTCGTGGAGAAACCTTGGATTGCATGTTTGTAGGTGTAGAGCATCTCTGCAGTGTCTGAGACTGATCTTAATGATGAAGCGTACCAGTGGAGTTCATCGTTGAAACTAGATGGCATGTTGGATGGGTCCATTTGAATAATGTATGTGGTTTTAGAGTGCTGGGTTTTCTTGTCTCCTATGGTGGATTTACTACTAGAGAAAATTAGCAGCAGAGAAATCTGAAGAAACTTGACGACCAACATCTTCATTGTTTTCTCAGCTAACTGAATATTTGGCTTCTTTGTTGTTTGCCAGGAAAGTGCTGGGCGAGTTCACTGATATTTAAGGTAGAATTGGAACCGCGTAATATGCTAATTTAGGAGAAGATTATTCTGCAAGTAAGTTAGTTTCAACTTTCAAATCCCCATTTGAAGTTGGGATGGTTTCTTTTGCAAGTTTCCTCAGAAACTGAAATGGTCCGCAATTCCCGTTGCCCACAAAAAGAAACCATCAAGAAATGGTAGCCTGCATCCTCTGATTTGCCTCTATCGGAAAAATCTGGACTCTCAAGTTTCAAAACATTCTTCAACGTGTTATGATCAATACATGATTTACCCCCAGCCATATATAAATTCTGCAAATTCTATCGCTTTGTCACTCTGAGTAAGACCCCAAATTTGATCTTTTTTTTGCGTTTTTAGTGTTAAGCATTTTTTTCCCATGCCATATATATGTTATTTCATAACACCTTCATGCCACATTTTCCTTTCAACAAAGAAAGTCGAAACATACCGTGCAGTCGAAGAAAAACTAAAATGAAAGTCTTTTTTCTCTTAAGTTAATTACTATATATGCATTTAGGGCAAAAATAAAACAGGGAATTTTCGCTTGGAAATTCAGAAATAGCAAGGCATTTGTTTATAGTGGGCGAAGATCCACTCAATATCGCAGGCTTTCTGATGCAATAAGACGTCTGAACTCTGAAGATTACACTTCAGAAAGAGCATCATATTTGCGTGTATACATTAAATCATTAGGAACATTTAATTGAGTGGTGGTTTTTATAACTTGTAAACTATGGTTCTTTCTGCTTCAATGAGGCAATTATATATATATATATATATATATATATCTGGAGTACGTGGACCTACCATTCCTTAATGCTGACAGCATATATAGGTTAATTAAGCACTCTACTTTTCTGATTCTTAATGCTTTGATTGCTGGAAAGTTGTCCAATAATTTGAGATTTTAACTTCCCCAGAACCCCAACACCAGGATTAAGAAAGATGATGTCGCCATCCAGCAAACCAAATTAAATTATTGCAAGATACTCTCTGGTTTTAAATATAAAATAAAGTTAATTTTTTTTAGAGAGGTTAAAGAAACTAAATAAGTTACTTGATCACATCATATGTTGTATATTCTTATATTATATATCAGTTTATTAGTCAAATTAATTAGTTTTGAGAAAAAAAATATAAATATAGATACTCTAAAGTAATTTAATTAACTTCCTTAATCTCTGCAAAAAAATCAGTTTTATCTTATATTTAGCACTGGAGGAGTACTTCATACTCTTTATCACCCTTATGTGGAAAGCACCGTTCGTAAAAGTAACAGGACGCTAATTCATGAAAGCTATTTATTTTTTTTATTTTTTTTTTTGCCAAATCATGAAAGCTCTATATACGAGACATAGAAACTGCTCGAGTTTATTGTAAATTTGACGTTACGTACTACTACTACTACTTACTGCTATAATAATAGCAAACTCTTAAGATTTTAATAAATTATTCATTGATGAAGTATATCAGTTTGCCTGCATTGTTGATAGCCATTGGGTTGGTGTGCCATCAATACCTATCAGGTAATTAGTTTGGTATCAGTTTCAACCAGAATCAAATTGATTTGTAGAGAAAATGCGAGGGTCAGGAATCATGAGAGGGAAAGAAAATGGAGTAGGAATTATGTTAATATAATATTGCATGGTTCGTAGCTAATGGAATATCCAATATCTGATACATCTTTGGTTTTGTGGTACGTCTCTCTAACGCTGTGACTATGAGACACTAGTGTCTGTTTATTTTAACTCTTTATTTGAAATAAATATATAAAAGAATTTTATCTCAATTTATAAAAAAGTGTTTAAAAAATTATTTTTTTGGGCTTCCCAAACAAACACTTAGACTTCCACCCCTTCGGTATATAAACTTGACACATAATATATCCCACGTGCTTCACAGCATAACAAAAAGGTAAATTTTAGTACTGTCATGTATTGGACTATTGGCATGAAAACTAAATAATCTTCACGCAGCACTTTTTGTCTGCAATATGCTATATAATAAACATGTCCAGAAGCTGTTAAGCTCAAAATTGAGGTAGCATAGGCTTGCAGATTGGGCCACGTACGTCTTACGTGGCTTTTCTCTTCGGTTCGAACTTGGCCCATCTCATGATAATTTTTTTTATATGGCTAACATGACTGACTATATATAATTCCACGTTAGATGCTGCATGGGCCCTTTTTATTATTGATCATTTCAAAATTTGATTGGGAACGGAAATAATATCCTCAAAAAACGACAGAACAAAGTAGATTAGGCTTTCATTACTTATATCGCGACTTCTGACAAAATATTTTTAATAATTGAGGGCGTAGAAAAATACTGTCCCGATAAAGAGAGAACAAGGAAAAATGTCATTGCTTGTCGATGGAGAGATTGAACCCTCTAAATGGAATATAACAAGATAGAAAACAGAATGGGAATGGAGAAGTTTTCTGTGACAATCACAAACCTCGTGAATTCAACTACACTGGTGAGCCTTCTCAACGTGGGACTGATGATAATATTGTCATCCCCTTGGAGAGGGGAAGTCCCCAACAGACTCCACACCACAGCACTTCCCTCAGTCTCATGTTGATCAAAACCCTCTGCACATAACTTTTTTTCGTGAATATCAGACTCTTAATGAAAATATTTATCAATGTCATGAACACAAGTCTAAAGTGAGAGTTCAATCCCTAAAGACTAATCTATTAAGAAAGAAAGCACATTAATTCATAAACAATATTATAATTATGAGGCTTTTCAATACAGTACTCATAACATTTCCTTGAAGAAAATCATCCTGATCTATATTACACAGTTAGGACTTAGGAGTATAGCTGCCATGCAAATATAAAAATATAATATTATATATAACACTGCAATTAAAGATGTGAAAATAATAGAATGTGAGAAGATATTGTTACCTCAATTGTAATAATGATTCTAATCTCATGTATACATGATTCAACTATTACAAGAAATTTTAATTCAAAAGTTAAAAAATTTAGATAACAAAGGAGAACTGTAGAGTAGCGAAACTTCAAATGAAGTCATAAAAAATGAAAAAGAAAATCCACTCAAATAATATTCATAAAATATAAGCATCCAATTTGCCAGATGTCTTTTTCGTTTAAAAAAAAACAATAATAAAGCCAAAGGAGAACTAGCTAGTCCCTAGATCTAAAGCGTAACAGAGGCAAATAGGACATGCGAGCTTTTATGGTGCATGAAACTGTGAAAGAACATGAACCCATGCAAGATTCAGTCATCCTAATGATGTCATCATCATCACCCACATAATTAATTAATTCGATTAGCTCTCTGAAACTATATAACGGGGCCCATGCCTCCAGTTGGAAAACAGATAATAAATAAAAATGAGAATGGAGAACAGAATCAAAATATTGGAGTCCAAGTGGCTGGAATCATGCACAGATATTTTGATGGAAAAATATTTTTTAGAATCAAACAAGATATCTTTTGTTCACTTCATAGAGATATATTGTGGCCAGATATATACTATGATCTAATTCCTGGTTACTGCTTCAAAATATATTCCAAAAGCAATACAGAAATTTGAAGTTTGAATACCATAGAGCTGCAGGGAAGAATATTAGATGCAATTTAGAAATCAGCATTCATATATGACACATATGACTTTTAATTTTCTGTGTATTATTCTTTTTATAATTTCTCAAGTGTAAGTGCCTCCTGAAAAGGTTACAACACAGAATACCTCTCAGCCAAAGCGCTCCACAAGGAGTTTGGAACAACAACAGAGTAATATAACAAGATTAATACTAATAGCATTTTTATATATTTTCACAGTTGAAGACGTACGCATTGAAATGGTCATGCCCAGCTAAGAGCAATCGGAGAAACGACTTTATGCTTCCCATCTGACCATTCCAGATGACCAAAAGTGGTTGTACCATGAGGCATCGAAGCAGAAGTGAATGTCACCGTGAAGTTCTTCTTCTCGTACTTTTTGCTGAAACAAAGTTTTTTCGGTTCAACTTCAATCTTCACCGACGAAGACTGACACGACACAGAAACTTTGTAAGTTCCTGGTTTGCCCACATTAGTTAGAATTCTTGCGAATTGAACATTCATGGGTTTACCAGAGCCGTCATCCCCTCCGCCTGAAGCTGTTTGCATATTGACGGCAAAAGATGGGTAGTTGAAATCTTCCACTCTATACTTCTTACTTGAGTCGCAGGTGAAGCCTTCTCCTGTGACTTGCTTGATTTTACTTGAAGTATAGTTCAAGGCACATAAGAAGTTGAGGTAGTCATCGATGGTAGTATCATACACCAGACCTGGATGAAGCGCAGCTACAGGGTTCACGTGTCCAGCACCAAAATCAAAGGGTGTTGCAGGTTTCCCAGTGGCTTCATCGAGTAAGGTTGCCCCATTTTTGTAGGTGGAGTAGGCCGTAGTCATGAGAGCGGATCGTATCATCGCAGGGCTCCAATCTGGGTGAGCTCCTTTCAACAATGCAGCCAGCCCACTTACGTGAGGACAAGACATGGATGTCCCAGATATTATATTGAAGCTCACACGCCTCGTATCATAGCCCAGGCCGGACAGTCCAGCTACGTGGGTCCACCCAGCTAGGATGTGCTTTCCTGGAGCAATCAAATCTGGTTTGAGTAATCCTGGGGTTATGGGATTTGGACCTCTGGAACTGAAATCTGCAACCACCGGCGATGGTTGGACGTGTAACCTGGTGAATCCGAAAGCAATTGTGGCTGTGGGATTTGGGTCAGAGAAAGCATACTTCTTTAATTCTATGCCAGCTTTGTATCCAAAAGAAGCCGCGGGAGTGAGATATTCAGAGGGAAATAGCTCTTCGCCCTCTTCCTTATCATTGATTAAAATCATTCCAAGGCCACCAGTTTTGTTCACCTGGACACCCTTATCCAACCTGTTAGTTTCTCCGTCCTCACATATCACGATCTT
This sequence comes from Inga laurina, assembly GCA_963855925.1. NCBI lineage: Eukaryota > Viridiplantae > Streptophyta > Magnoliopsida > Fabales > Fabaceae > Inga > Inga laurina. The sequence goes on from OY979706.1 coordinate 59,488,634, forward strand.
CCCCTTGACTTTGGAGGGAATTAAAGTGTTTTCCTGGCAGAAAACAGAAGGAGGGCTGCTTACGTTACCTGCATAAACAAGGGGGAATCGAGAACTAGGTAAGTGCTTGGCAGTGGAAAGAGAAGCTCCGGTGTAATTCTTCCCGTTTCCGAGGCTGACATAGGCTGGGAAGTCACGGTCTATGGTTCCGGCACCGACAGTGGTTATCCATGGCGCGTTGTTATTCCCCAAGCTGTTTGATTCAGGACCACCATTTCCAGCTGAAGCAGATACAAATATACCACGTGCCGTGGCTTGAAACGATCCGATTGCCATAACATCATCGTAATAATCCTTTGGATCTCCCCCAAGAGACATGGATATGATATCAACACCGTCCTCAATGGCCTTGTCAATAGCAGCAAGAATATCAGCAAAAGCGCAACCATAATCCCAACAGGCCTTGTAAATTGCAAGTCGAGCTTTTGGGGCCATCCCTCTAGCTTTCCCTGAAGCATAACCAAAGAAGCTAGCGTTTGCCACTTTCGACCCACCTGCTGTAGAGGAGGTGTGAGTTCCATGGCCAATGGTATCCCTCGGTGATCTTGATTCTTCTGTTTCGTTGATGGGATGACCAAGAGCTGCTTCATAACCTTTTAAGAAGTATCTTGCACCCACAAGTTTCCTGTTACAGCATGATGCGTTGAAGTCTTTCTCGCTCTCACATTCGCCCTTCCACCTACTAGGTACCGGTCCAAGTCCAGCGTCGTGAAAGCTTTGTAGTTCGGGCCATACACCAGTGTCAATTACTCCGATAATCACATCGATTTCTTTCTCACAGGCAGGTAAGTAGTTGATGCCGTCTCTTTCTAATCCAAGAAACTGTGGTGTTCGAGTTGTATGAAGCTGATATACAGTTTGAGGGATGGCAGATAGGACTCCTGGTTGCTTTGCCAGCAAGTCTGCTTCTTCATTGGTTAGTCTCGTAGAGAAGCCTTGGATTGCATGTTGGTAGGTGTAGAGCATTTCTGCACTGTCTGAAACTGATCTTAGTGATGAAGCGTACCAGTGGAGTTCATCGTTGAAACTAGATGGCATACTGGATGTGTCCATTTGGATAACGTATGTGGTTTGTGGGTGCTGCGTTTTCTTGTCATCTGCTATGGTGGATTTAATAGAGAAAATTAGGAGCATAACAATCTGAAGAAACTTGAGGATCAACATCTTCATTGTTCTCACCGTCTCCTCTCACTTAATTTGAATTTCAGTTTGGCTTCTTTGATTTTTTGCCTGACAAGTGCAGGGCAAGTTCACTGGTATTTATGGTAGAATTGGAACCGTGTAATCTGCTAATTTAGAAAAAGATTATTCTGCAAGTAAGTCAGTTTCAAATTAAATCCCCGTTTGAGCTTGAGAGGGTTTCTTTTGCAAGTTTCCTCAGAAACTGAAATGGTCCGCAAATTCGCGCTGGCCTCAAAGAGAATATAGTATTACGTGCAGCCACAAAAGATAAAAGGTGGAAAACAACACGGACGAAAACAAAAGTTTTCAATGTGATAAATAAAAAGAAAATATTTCAATAATCGTGCGTCTGGGGCATCAATAAATGGTAATCTGCATCGTCTGATTTACCTCTATTGGAAAGATGTGGTCCGCAAGTTTCAAACTGTTCTTAAGCGGGCTACGATCGTTACATGATTTAAAAGCCATATTTAGATTAATTCTACCAGTTCTTACTCTGTGTAGGACGCCACATTTGATCTTTTTTTTTTTTTTGCAAGATATACAAACGGCAGATCAGAAGATAATGGATGCAAAATGACGCGGAGCCTGAAGGGAATATGATAAATGGAAAATGAAATTCCGCAATGCGCTTTTTTTGTTAAGCTTTTTAATATTCATACAATATGTTAGTTCATAACACTTCCTTCATGCCACATTTTCCTTTCAACTTTGTATATAAAGAAAGTTGAGACGACGTACCGTCCAGTAAAAGAAAAACTAAAATGAAAATGGTTATCTCAGATTACTTTACGGTTTTTTTTTTTTTTTTTTTTTTGGGTGGGGGGGTTATCTCTTGGAAATCTGGAAATAGCATGGGTTTGTTTATAGTGGAAGATCCACTCAACATCGCGGGTTTTCTGATGCAATAATACGTCTGAAGATTACCCTGCAGAAAGTGCATGATATTTGCGCATATATATGTATCCATAGTCGGAAAGGTACGTAGAAGGAAAATGAAGTTCGCTTAGAGACCTTGCAGATTATAGTTATAGCAGAAGCAAAACAGATAAGTTTGAACGTTGAAGTGGGATAAAGGTTTGTTGTTGGAGCTGATGATTAGATCATTAGGAATATTTAATTAAGTGGTAGTTTATATAACTTGTAAACTACCTCTGCCCTGTTTATAAAACTTTTTTAATTAAAAAATTTGGTCCTAATTTATAAGTTTAGTTTTAATATGGTAAATAAGATTGTAATGATTTTATTCTTATTTATTATACCAATAAAAAAATAATTTAAAGAAAGAGTTAAAAAATACTATTTATAAATAAGGGCATAATCAGAAATTTATCTAATAATAATTTAGTTAATTATCTCTCTTTGATATATAAGATTGGTTAAAAAGAATTTATAAATAATTTCATAATAATATGATTTTTCCCTTTTAATGATCCAATTCTATATCTGGAGGTGGACCTACCATTCCTTAAATGCTAAACGCCATAGGCTAAGCGCTCTACTTTCTGATTCTTAATGATTTTTTTGGTCGAAAGATTCTTAATGATTTGATTGCTGGAAGGTTGTTCGATAATTTGAGATGTTAACCTCCCAGAACCCCACGAAGACTAAGAAAGATGATGTCATCTACAGCCGGGAATACGGGTCGGTCCGGTCCTACAGAGCCGGCCCTTCACGGGTTCATGTTTAAACGGACCGGTCCGTTTAGGCCCATTTGCTAAAAAGTATAAAATTTTTTAGGCCCTCGGTCCTACAGGGCTGGCCTTTCACGGGCTCGGGCCTAAACAGGCTTAAACTTATTTTAATTCAAAAAAATTTCTTTTTCAAGTTTTACAATTTATTTATTATTTTACTTTAAATTGAGATACATTATTTTTAAAACTCATAAATTTTTAGTTAAAATAATCATCTAATGTCCAAATTAACCTATTTTATAAAGTTTAAATTAATAAATCATTGTAGAAAATAAAATAAATCAAGCCAATTAATAAATGTTTGCTTGTTATTAATACTCTATTAGGTACTTAGGTGTCTCTTATATTAATAATTTGATATAATGATATTATATTTATTAATTTATTTTAAAAAATATTAAACATGCCTAAAAGGGCCGGCCCTCAGGGCTGCAGGGCTGGCCCTTTTAGGCCCGCTTCTCTTTTTAGCCTCTAAATCATAAACCCGGCCCTTAAAGGGCTCGGGCTTAAACGGGCCGGCCCGAATTCCCGGCTCTATTGTCATCCATCGAACCAAAGTAATATAGAAAAAATGATAGCAAGTACCAGATAAAAATGATAATATTAGAAAAATCTTATAACTTATCATTGATAAATAAAAAAATTATTTTTAATATATTATAAAAATTTTCTGATATTTTTAATATGATAGCAATGTTGGTAGGCATCAGGTTGGACTGCCAAAACCTATCAGGTAATTAGTTTGAAATTATGTTAATAATCTTGCATGGTTCGTGGCTAATGGAATATCCAGTATAATATCTGACAAATCTTTGGTTTTGTGGTTTCTGATTCTCCCTAATTGACGCCTGAAACGCCAATTTCAGCATCTGAACTTGGCACATAATACACCCACTTGCATTATAAGCAAAACAAAAATAGGTAAGATGGGCTTGCAAATTGGGCCACCATTGCCTTACTCTTCCGTTTGAACTCAGCCCATCTCATGAGAAAAATACAATTATAATATCATATGTATTATATTTCCCTTCTCAATGTAATTTCATAAAATAATAAAAAGGGCCCATGCACTGTCTAACATAGAATTATAATATTATATGTAGTGAAGGGGGCATAAAAAATTGGGAAAATTTCAGAAAGATATAATTAAAAATGAAAAAAGATAAATTGGTACTGTGAGTTTTTAAAATCTCATATCAGAATTAAAGTAGGAATATAGAATTTCTAATTCTAACCAAATTACACTTGGTTCAGTTGGAAAACATGAAAGCTGAGTCATTAATTTAAAATATGATGTTGTTAATATAAGCACAAATGTTGTTATTGACCCCTGAAACTTGTGCCCTCAAAATTATCCCTAATTTTTGGGATATGAAGTTGTAAAACATGAAAGTAAAGTCGTTAGTGTAAAATATTATGTTGTTAATATAGATACAGATGTTGTTATTGACTCTGAAACTTGTGTCCTCAAAATTATCCTTGGTTTTTGGGATATAAAATTGTCAAATATAAAAGTAAAGTTATTAACGTAAAATTTAAATTCGCAGCACTAATTTATCTTTTTCCATTTTTAATTACATTTTTCTGGAATTTTCCCAATTTTTTATGCCTCCCTTCACTACATATATAATATTATAATTCCATGTTAGACAGTGCGTGGGCCCTTTATATTACTTCATGAAATTACATTGAGAACGGAAATATTATTTTCAATTCTAAATATAAGACCTAATTAATTTTTTTAGAGAAATTAATAAAACTAAATTATTTTAAAGTATTTATATGTTTTTTGTTTTTTTCTCAAAACTAATTTGTCTTACTTATAAACTAATATATAATCTTATGATACACTGCATATAATATGAATAAATAACTTATTTAATTTTATTATTATCTCAAACAAAAAAGTAACTAAGTCCTATATTTGATTGAGACCGAAGGTATATTAAATACCCTTCAAAAACCCGACAGAACAAAGTGGATGAGGCTTGCATTATTTATATCGCAACTTCTGAGTCTGACTGCATCTTTTTAATAATTGATGGCGGAGGTAAACATTATCCTGATAAAGAGAGAGAACAAGGAAAAATGTCAGTGTATTGCAATAGAGAGAGTGAACCCTTTGTATGGAACATAATAAGGATATGTTTGGATTTACGTTTAAAAAATCTATTCATATAAGTTTAGATAAAATTTTTCTCACATACTTATTTCGTATTCCATAAATTATGTTGAAAAAACAGCTTTTATCGTTAATCCAAAAACAGGCACAAATATATAAACAGAAATGGGAATGGAAAAGTTATTTTTAAAAAACAAGACAAAATCGTCCTAATCTATATTATTACACAGTTAGGAGTATAGCTACGATGCAAATCAAAGAATATAAATCTTTTGTTTTTTAACCCTTTGTATGGAACATAATAAAGGTATGTTTGGGTTTACGTTAAAAAAATCCATTCACGTAAGTCGAAATAAAATTTTTCTCACATGCTTATTTCATACACTGTATATTACATTAAAAAAATAGTTTATACCATTAATCCAAATAGGTACTAAGATAAAAAGAAATGGGAATGGAAAAGTTATTTTTAAAAAACAAAACAAAATCCTCCTAATCTATATTATAACACAGTTAGAAGTATAGCTACGATGCAAATCAAAGAATATAAATCTTTTGTTTTTTTTTTTTTTGCCCAGATCTTTTGTATTTATTATATACATAACGCCACGATTAAATATATGAAAATGAAAGAATGTGAAAACAGATAATTGCCACAACTGTATTAATGATTCTAATCTCACGTGGACATGATTCAATTCCACGGTTACAAGAAATTTAAATTAAAAAATATAAATAACAAAGGTGAATTGTAGAGTAGCGAAACTTCAAATGAAGTGATAAGAAAGAAAAATCCACTCAAATAATATTCGTAAAATATGTTTTTCATTCTAGATGCCTTATCCAATTTACCAGATGCCTTTTTAATTTATAAAAATTATTAATAAAGCCCAGTCACTAGATCTAAAGCGTAACAGAGGCAAATTGGACATGCGAGCTTTTATGATGCATGAATTTGCGTTGTTTTCTCAAATACTGTACTCATTATTTCCATAGCTTCTATCCTGGCCCTTCTTTTGTTTGTCTTTAATCTTTCCTGACAAATAAAACAGCGCCGTCCTAATCAACAACGTGATTGTGATTCGAAGAATCTGGACACGACTGCGCACAGAGTGGGTTGGCTGAATATTAGTTCAGCTCACTGAAAAGTAGGAATAATTCCGATTTGCGGGTCAAATTATTCACCCGACACCTTGTTAATGTGTTTACTTTTTGCATTTAGAGCTGCCGTAAGCAAATGAACAATTAATTAAACCCGTTTATTTTACTAATTAGGATTAGGATGCCCTCACACTTCCACACATGATATTCCGGTCCTTGGGTTTATTAGCCAAGCACTTAAAAATGAATCGGTCGTGCTTGTGATTGTGGGGTCCAACAATGCCAAACCCTCCCTTCTAGGTCTTAGAATCTTCTTCAGCCCACACTTTGCCTTCTTCTTCGGTTGTCGTTTGTTCCAGTTCGTTATACATGCGAAACCCAGCTAGATGCAGCTGTCGTCCCTCTGTTGGGGACCAATTGATTTTGTTTTTCTTCGTTGATTACTGGATTCTTAAATTAAGGTTGCAATTATTACATCTTACGTTCGTCATTTGTTCTGTTTTATCTCTTGATGAACTCAATCACGATTCTCAATAACTCACCAGGATTGGCTGATATTTATTTATATCAAACTATGAAATATCCTCAGAGGTTGGTCACGAAATAAACTTCATTAAAAACGTGGCTTCAACTGTGAATATACGATGAAAGGAATACTGTCCAATTAAATTACTCCTCCATGGGTGAAATGTTATCCGGTGAATGGGTAAATTAATCCTTCTGGAAGTGGAAATCGTGGAACGGGTGAGCTGAAATTACAAAACGTGTATGCATATACAGTCCTTTTTTTAAAGTTTAATTGGACCACAGAAACGTGTCCAGAGGCCAAACTCCAAACTACAGTAAAGTTTCGAATAGATAACCATGAGTGTGAACAAGCTAAGGACGCGTAAGTTTAAAAAGGGAAAAACTCGGTTCTTTGATTAACACGCAAAGGCCAGAGTCGAAAATGTCAAAAGAACATATGCCTGGTTTTTATACAATTGACAACAAAGTGGCCTAAAATTGGGCACATGCCTTGCCCACCAAACACACCATGATTTGTGCCCTCAATCTTAAATGTTGGGTACCGCCCCATGCCTTATCAATTAAGACCCCCCCAACGGAGCGGGTAAAATTTGAAAAGGCCACTTTGAGATAACTACGTAGAAAATGAAGGACTCGTATATTATTAAAAAGCAAACAAAAATTTGAATTCCTTTTCCCACACATTCAAATTAAAACCCATCATCGTCATCAATATCCATCCCCCTTGTAACTTGTTCCATCTAATCTGGCATCTGCCCATCTAACCACACCGTTGAACGACGCGGCACGTCACTAAGAAAATTAACAGAGAGTCCTCGCTGGAAGACAACCAACTATAAAGGAAATCCACGCGTCCTCGTCATCGTTTTAGCTCCATTGCCTTTAGAATAAGTCCAAAACTTCGTTCTTATCCTTCCCAGCCATCCTCCATTTCCTCTGCTCCTCGTTATTTCTGATTTTGGCTATTTACTACTAGGTTGGGTAATCGAATCTTTTTTTTTTTTGGGAGGGGGAGAAACAGCAGATAGCGTGCACTTTTTGCGTGAAGTGGTGGTGGACACTGGACACTGGGGTGTTGTGCACACTGTGCTAACAGTAAAAACCGTCAACAACGTGGATAAGCATCAAGGGCCTGCCCCACCCGTCACACGAATCTGCTGTTTCGTCACCGCGTCGGTTAGGCCGCGCAACCACGACACTCGGATAAAAGGAAAACAGAGTCGTATGAATTGAAACAGAGGAACATAAATGAATGAATTTCAATTAAAATAAATAAATTGAATTGAATTTCCACTGTTGTCAAACTACAGAATCTAGACCAGCGAATAGGATCCGTGTACTGTATGTACAGGAACAAATGAATCCAGAAATTCCCCCCCACAAATGAAAAATTAAAAGAACAGACTAAGAATTTGATTCTATTTGATCTGAACTTCCTAATGATCTGCCTCTAGCCAAAACATATGAATATATGCTGATTCAGTGATCTTCTTCGGTTTTGGCTGCCATCAAAAGACGCGGCCTCTTCACCGGCAAAGGGCTCTCCACTTCGTCTTCCCCGTGAGTGAAGAACTTGGCAGAGAAGTCGGGCAAAGCGGGAAGGTTCAGGTCGAAATCACGGTGGCTGTGGCTGACGGTATGGGTGGATCCAACTCCCTCTGAAGCAGTGACAGCGCTGCTACCACCGCCAGCTGCAGCGGCAGCACCGCCGTCGTAGTGACAGCGCTTGTGACCTCCTAGAGCTTGTCCGGTGGGGAAGGACTTATGGCAGATAGAGCACTCGTGGGACTTACCCCCTGATGCAGTTGTAGTGGTGTTTGCGGAAGTGCTTGTGACGGCGGAGGAGGTGGATTGATCTTCGACGGGAGCGGCGCCTGCGGTGAGCTTTCTGTGACTGGCCTTGTGTCCTCCAAGAGCCTGGTAAGAGGAGAAAGCCTTGTCGCAAACAGAGCATTTGTAACTGAGCTTGGGGGCGGTGTTTGGATCTGGTGCGGACAGCGGCACCGACTGAGAAACAGCACGGGGAAGAGTATCCCGAGAAGGGGAGCTATGACGGTCGGAGTCGGTGTGATTGGTGGGGGAGACTGCGGAGCCACCGCGAGCGAGCATGATGAGGCAGAGAGCGAGATACTCTTCCTCGGAGGTGCATGATGAGGTATGGTCGAGACGGGAACGCTTGGAACGCTTGCGCTTAGTCCATGACTCCAAGGAGTGAAGATTGGAGTCCAATTCGAAAGGGAAAGAGGGAGGAGCGGCGGTGGGTGACTTGAGAGCTTCCAGAGCCATGTGATCTGACCTCAAAGCCGGAACTGGTATGAGCAAGTTAGATATCAGAAACAAAGAGGCTGAGAGAGAAGAAGATGAAAATGTTTTGGTGAATGAGCTGGAGTGAGAGTGAAGAGGGGTATATAAGGAGGTGGAGAAATAGTGGGGATGGGGAAGTTGCGTGACAAGTGGTGAGAAAAGTAAGCGCGGTGTGCAAGTCATTGCTTCCTAATTTAATGATATAAAAAATCTTAACAGAAAGAGTACCATGACAGAGAGCGAGCGTTTTCTTGGTGGCTAAGAGCTACAACTTAAGTCGGTCAAACAAAGTGTCACCTTTTTTTTTTTTTTTTTTTTTTTGGTGGAGTTAGAGTGAGAACCGAGCGGAGTCGGAAGCGAAGACTCGTTCTAAGTCAAAATCCGCCAAAAGGACTAGGGCTTTTTCTATTATTATTTGGAATTTGTAAATATGAAAGAATGGAGGAATGACAGTGGAAGTTGAGTTGCAATAGTAGAAAGGGTTGGTCCACAGTAGCCGGCTGAGACTATTCCTCGTCAACATCCATATAAGTATGTGGTCGGCCTTTTTTTTTTTTTTTTTGTTAAAAACCGAGTGAAGTTTGACGAGTTGAAAATAAAATGCATTACTCCTGGATTATCCTCCTTCGTTCATGTACCTCAGCATGATTCGTCTGAATCAAACATTATAAGTTAGAACACCGCCATTTGGTCGCCTTCCATGCCCCGATGTATTGCCTATGTTTGACCTGAGATTACTAAAACAACCCACCCGCATTTCTTGGATAACTGTCTTTTTTTTAAATTACTCCCTCCAATTCTATTTATAAATATTTTTTACTTTAATCACACAAAACGAACTGGTAGTTAAAAATAATAAGTATGTCAAAAATATCATGTTTTTTTTTCATATATACCCCTATTTATGAAAAGACTATAGGAGAGATAATAGATAAAAAATATGAGAGATAATGAATATAAGATATAAGAAAGAATTAGTACTTAATAAGAGTAAAATAGGAAAAAAAAAACTTATATTTTCAAACAAAAAATAAAAGTTGCTTGTAAAAAGGAATAACTCTATAAGAGAGCAAGAAATGCGCTTATAAATAGGATTGGGAGGAGTAAAAAAAAAATCCCCTCTTTCATTGACGGGTTCCTCCTTGCATTTATTTCTCTCGGTGACCCAGAGCCATGATATTACCTTTTAACTTCCCTCCAGACAATTTGGAAAATTATTGTATGGTTCTAGACACCATACATGTTGACCCTGAATTTAGCTATAAGTATACATGATTGAATTTTTACCAAACGCATGGCAAATATATGCTCGGACAAACTCTCACCTAACTCTCCTAACGACTAGACAAAAAATAATAATCTGAAAACTTGTGTCGTTACTATTGGTATTTGACCGCGTGCATTTTTAATTTATGACATATAAACAGGTCATAAATGTGTGCAAGTAGGCCTGTAATAAGGCCGAAGAATATATAATGCATGTGGAGATCAAAGTTAGCTAACTATTAACCAATAAGCACCTAATTATAGAACACTATCTGGACAAGAGTGTGTGAAGAAGTCGATAGAATATAATTAGGCGGTGAACGCAGAAGAAAAAGGAGGGAGAAGAGAAGCTGGGATTGATAAGAATGCGTAACACACGTGGATGCATTTTACTGATCATACGGAATTGTATTTTGTAAGAAATGAAAATGCCAGATGTGTAATAAATGACGTCCCATTGGATTTTGAGCGTGGTGTTGTGTGGAGTTATGAGTCGGCTATCTAGAATGATGAATAGGGAACCTCTGGAAAGCTACGCGAAGCATCCAGTTCAATCCACCACTAAACACGCACGTGCGCCTCCTTTTAAGTTGTAACTAAGTCTCGTGAACCCTCTCTATTTTCTGTCTCTCTGATTTTTTTTTTTTTTTCCTTGTGCGCTCTCCCGAATTTTTGACCCTCTTCTTCCTTCTTATGCCGCCACGCATGTCCTGACGTCAATTTTTTTTAAGTTCTCTACACCCTTTTGTAACTCTCCTCCTTTTCTTTTTTTGGAGGAAAAATATTTCGCTGCATTCAAGTGTTGACTGCGACCGTGATTCCCCACGGCCCCCGTTGGCTCGTTTTTTATTTTTGCCCTCCCTTCTGACTGCGTTCTCTTCGGGTCAGACCCAGCCAATGATTCAAAACAAGAAAGCCAATATTAATTATTCCCCCATTCTATTTATAAACAATTTTCTCTTTTATAGGATTGATCTTTTTTATAAATAATTTTCACTTTTTATCTGAAAATATAAACTTTTTTTTTCTGTTTTACCCTTATTAAATACCCATTATCTCTCATACTTTTTATCTATTTTCTCTTTTATGCTCTTTTCATAAATAACGGCATATATGGAAAAAACATGACATTTTTAACACACATATTACTTTTAGCTACCAATTCGTTTTATGCAATTAAAGATAAAGCTGTTTATAAATGGGACTGAAGGAAATACTCAAATGTATTGATACATAGACGCATCAAATTAGTTAGCATGAATTAGTTCAAACGTATACATGAAGCGCCAACATGGCCAAACAGAAAACAAGATCGAGTGTGTTCTTCTGTTTCTTAGATAAAATGCGTTGTTAAAATCTATAACAATGCATGAGTTTTAGTTTTAATGTGGATTACTTTCCAATATTTATTCAGGGGGCAAGAGATACCTCACAGGTCTCTTTCCGGCACAGGCTGTAGGGATAGTTGTGGCGGTGAAAGAGAGAGTAGGGATGTGTGGTTCTGCGTCAGATTCTGGGGGTACTTCTATTTTCTTGCATCCCCCTAGGCCCTACTGTCACCGACTCAATATTGGTTTGGATTTTAGAATATCAAATGAAACTGAGCAAACGAATAACGTGGGCAAAAAATTCGCGAGACCCTACGCCATTGGATAAAATAAAAACAATTAGGGTTTCATTAGTTTAAGCTTTCTCTCTCTATTTTTCTATCATTATTATTTTGATTTCTTGTGTTGATCATATCATATGTGGAGGCGATGATCATGGATGGAGTTTTTGTGAGCCTTCTTGTTTAAAATTATTTTAGGTGCTAAGCTACGTCAACATCTTTAATAATAATTGCAGAATTATTGGATTTCCAATCATGAAGCATGAATCATGAGCACAAAGAGCTATATACCTATGGTAATCCCTGATCCCTAGTATGCCCTACCCAGCTACTATAATTAATAATATATTCCCTCTTATTGTTATTACAATTTACAAGCCACCAACTGATAAATATTTTTAGTCCTTTTTTTAAGGTATTTATAAGTTTTTAAGGAATATTTAATTTATTTTTTTACACATGCTCATATTTAATAAGGGTAGTGGGAGTGTGGGACAGAATAATAATTAATAGATATTTAAGTTTAATGTAATTGATAAGGATAATATTGAAAATTATTAGAATTCTAGGACAACTTTAATGTTTTTAACTATCTCTATTGGTTTGTGAGAATTGGTAGTTGGTGCCTTATACTCCCTCCGGTCCTATTTATAAGTAACCTTCCTCTTGATTGCCTAAAGCAAACTAGTAGTTAAAAGCAATAAGTGTGTTAAAAATGCTATATTTTTTCTATATATGCCCCTATTTATGAAAAGAGTATAGGAAAGATAATTGATAAAAAATATGAGGGATAACTCTTAGTGTGTGTGATAATTAATTATAAATATATGTATTTAATAAGGGTAAAATAAGAAAAAGAACCTTAAATTTTCAAACACAGAGTGAAAATTGTTTATAAAAAGAACCAACCCTATAAAAGAAAAAATGACTCATAAATAAAACCGGAGGGAGTAATAAGGATCAAAGGGAGTACTAGTATTCTGCACAGTGGCCTGAATTTGGGTGATAAACTGAAAATCATGGAATGCTGTAACTATATATATATATATATATATATATTAAAGAATATGGGTTTCCTAGTAAGTTGAGAATAAGTGAGTGCAGCAAATGGACACCGTAACGCGGCTTCAAAGGTGGTATAACCATTTGGCCAAAAAAAAAAATGGTGGTATAACCAGATCCCAACTTGGGACTCTCGTGGCTTTTCCCACCCTGTAAAGCATATATACCCTTTCCCATCTCTTTCGCCCCAAGTAACCCAACCTAGCTAGCTTCAGATTCAACCCTCTTTTCTTTCCCCCCCCCCCCCATAATTCATATATCACCGAATTTACCATGCTAATTATTCATTACTATCATCACATGGATCTCATACAGTCTGTCTAGCCCAGTTCAAGTCTAGTATAAGTTTGATCATTAATTAATTTAAAAACATGTTAAATGATTAATGTGCAGTTAACGTCTGAGGTCTGGACTCATCCAATAAACTAGATATATAGATCCGGGAACGGTGGCGCTTTATTATTATTAATAGATACAGTGAGGAAGGTGATGGCTGAGGTAGTAGACGAATTGGAAGAGAGGCACGTGATAAATAAGCCATCTGTTTACAATTCAATTATTTATTATTTATTATTTATTTATATAATAACAACAACTTGGATCAGTGGCAGTTTTAGAATGAGGCCCCGCAGCCGAAAAGAAAAGGAATACTGACTCAGACTGCTCAATGATATGGAATATTCGGGTCCCAAACAAGCTTCGGTTTTACTCATGGGTTTTAATTTGGATGCATGGTCCTGACTAAAACACAATAAATAAATAATGAAATAAAATCGACTGATCAGGAATCACTGAATCTGAACTGAAATGTATTATAGTATAACAAAGGGGGAATTAAAAACGTGGGATTCTTGTGGAGCAACCTTTCAGCTGGTAAATGGGTGGGCATTAATAAGGCAGGACAGGTGAATAAACATCGTTGAGTGAAACTATAAAATTAAAAATGTCCTCTATATAATAAAGAGAGAAAAATGGAAGTGTGTGTACAGGCAAGTGATGACGCATTGCGATGTATCTATATATGAAGGTGAGAAGAAACAAATGGATCGGCGGGACAGGGGTATAATTGGGAATTACGTGACTTGCAAGTTGCAAGCTTGAAAGGTATGCATATAAATAGCTAGGGGTGGGTGATCATTTCCACTTGCCCCCTCGTCTATCACCTAGAACAACTCTTCCTAAGCTTCCACTTGGTACATACAAGTAACTTTTGTTGAAATTATAATCAACCCTGAGTAAATAAATTTTAATTTGTCAGTTTATTATTCCCTCTGGTCCTAATTATAAGATAAAGTTGATTTTTTTAGAGAAATTAAGAAAGTCAGTTAAATTACTTTAGAATATTTATATTTATATTTTTTTCTCCAAACTAATTAATTTGACTAATAAACTAATATATAATCTAAAGATATTAAAAATATAAATACTCTAAAGTAATTTAATTAGCTTCCTTAATTTCTCTAAAAAAAATCAATTTTATCTTATAATTAAGACCAAAGGGAATACTTTAAATTATTTGCAGCCTGCACTTGTGTGCGCGGAATATTGACATTTTTAGTGGTACTCTACCTGGTAAGATTGGAGGCAGGTGTTGATGCTGCGAATGAATTTTGCAATCCAATCTTATATAGCTAGGTGTTGGCTTTTCTATGAATATATAGATAGAATATGCATATCTGGCAGAGAGAGAGAGATCGAATATACATAATTCTTCTCAAGAAATTGAATGATATGCTCAGAACTCCACCAAGTACATCTTTGAGATAATAGTGAGAGTCTAATTACATTTGAGATCGGTCCTTTTTTTGGTTCGATAAAAAAAAAAAAAAAAAGACTTCAGCCATTTTACCCAGAGTTTTAGGCCGAATGAGTTCATTCATGAAACAAGGCTGGATACTTAAAAGTCACAGAAGAAAAGGCCCAGCCCAATATTCACACGGGAAAAATAAGATTGGTTGGGATTTTGGTAAATGACCTGGATCCTATTTATTTATAAATGATGACTTTACTTAATATAAATTTTATATTGTATAAATGATGACTTCAGAAATTTATGTTTTTATTTTCCTTTTTAAAAATGAGAAATATTAAAACAAGAGAGAGAAACAGAAACCGACTTTAAGATACGAACCCAACAGGCTTTGAAGAAAACTGACATTTTAATTCTCACCAACAATTTCATGAACCTTTTGAGTTTAATACAGTCAAAATTAACAAAGGACAAAAATGTGTGATGAATTTATGAAATTCTAAATCAGAGCAACCGTAGGGATTTAGGATTTAAAATTTTGACAGAAAGACAATAATACCCTCGTTAAGTTTAGAAAAACAAAAGGGCGAAATCGTGGTTCTGAAGGGTTAGCCACTACTCAGTCTCTTCGTTAAGCTTTGCTCAGCCATCCCTTGCTGTCTCCATTTCCAGTTGCTTGTACTTATAGAATAAGCCTAACAACACCAGATTCTTCATTAACGATTTCACTTCCTTGTTTAACATTTTCGTATGAAGGAAATGGAAAAGTGACAAGTTGGATGCCCAGGAACAACACCTCTCGATTTATTAACAACATCATATTCTTCATTAATGACCTCGCTTTCTTGTTTAACATCTTCATATGAAGAAATTGGGAAATTGAAAAGTTGGATGCTAAAAAATAATACTTCTTGCTTTATTAACAACACCATATTCTTTATTAATGACCTCACTTTCTTGTTTAACATCTTCGTAGGAAGAAAATAGGAAAGTGACAAGTTGGATGCCCAAAAATAACACTTCTCGCTTTATTAATAACACTAAATTCTTCATTAACGACCTCACTTCCTTGTTTTACATCTTTGTAGGAAAAAATTACGAAAGCAACAAGTTGGATGCCCAATAACAACATTTGTCTCTATATTAACAACACATTATTCAACATTAACGACATGACTTTCTACTTTCACATCTTCCTATTAGACAGACAATCGAAGACATGCCCAGTGAAAAGTATCAAAATAAGAAGTTATAGGGCCAATAACAACACATGTCTCTATATCAACAACACAATATTCAACATTAACTACATGGCTTTCTGCTTTCACAACTTGCTATATTTATCAGATGATGTTTGACGACAGTCTGCATAATTACGTTCATCAATTACCTGAAACCAAAAAAAGTATGACACTGACTCTTTTACATATTCACATATTTAATGACAAGAGAACATTAACACTAAAGTAGTACATAATGTTTCTTTGTCACTAACATTGCACTACATTAGATATTGTGAATACATTAATTACAGAATGGATTAGGCATATACCAGCAAACCATCTCCCAAAAAATTATGAGTGGGTTGACAGCAGCTTTACAACAACATAAACATTAGTTTTAAAAGTGTAAGTTCAAAATATTGCAGGTTCTTGTATTGCCCAAAATGTTATTTCAAAAGATAACTGCATCCAATATCAGTTTCTCTCCAACATAGAAATAGAAAAATGGTTCCTTCAAAGATGATGACTCTTTATTACATGTCATTTTGCATGCTTAACTAAAAAAAAAAAAGAAATTTACACCACTCTTGATGATGTCAGTTCAGTTAGCTTGTGACACAATATTTATTAAACTAAGTAACTTTCTATATCATCACCCACCACCTACTACTAATAACAATGCTATATATTTTAACATCTCCGTCTTGACTGTTAACAATACCCCCATTTCATCACCTTGCATCTACTATTAATAACAATACAATTTATTTTAACGCCTCCATTTTCACTAATAACAACACTCCCCCCGTATCATCACCCTGCATCTACTATTAACACCAAAACAATAGCTTTTCATATCTCTATCTTTACTAATAACAACACCTTCCCCCAACCTTACCATCGACGGTCGGTCGAACTTTCTATTGACGCAACACTCATCACCACTCATCCCATAATCAGTCATGAACAGCAAAAAAAGGTACAATCTTCAACAATAATACAACCAAATATAGTAAAATTGATCACACAACTATTAACATTGTCCCATTATCTTCAAGCCACTGCCTTTTCTCCATCTTCACCTAAGAGCCCCCTTACCTATAAAACGAAACCTTCAATATGATAAACCCCAATCTCAAACGACAACCAGTTTTGCATAAACATTGAAGAAGCACAACACAAAAATAATTTGTCTCAAATTTACTTACCTGTGGTTTAGCTCTTGTTTTAGTCACTGGGGTATCGTCACTTTTTGGCCCTAGCTTCACTCTCTGTCCTCCCACTCATGCGCCCTCTGTATTTCTTTTGCTTGTCACTAAATTGAGGGCATTTTCGTCTTTGCCTCAAAATTTCAAATCCTAGATTCCTACTGTTACTCTGATTTAGGATTTATGGACTTCATGACATCATCTTGTCCTTTCCTGATTTTGACTATATTTTTCTAAAATTTTCCCTTTGAGTTTTACATTCCTCTTAGATCTCACTGACCACAATGAAACTAGAGACAAAGTCCCTTTCTAATCGCAAGTGTAGAATCAAAGCTGCACTATTCAGGGGTTTTAACTACATATAGTAATGTACTATCATTTCAATTTTTTTAATGATTTTGCTTAACATGAGACCATGCGATAAGTTGAAATAACTCACAACCAATGCATTCAAGTGTTCAATGTTATCGCTTCAGTTTAGAATTATAAACATCATCATTTGGTTTAAAAAAACATCATCATGATAAGAATGCAAAGAAGTGCAATCTGCAGCCAACAATATATGATGCTATTGTACTATGCAAACAACAACGTTTTTAGATAAATTGCTACTCAAAAGATATTGCTCAGTAGCTTTATTTTTTACTCAATTTGCTCTTATTTTACTAATTTTTAAAGGATTACATGTGGCTTGATCATACTTCTTCCATGTGCCCTAGGCCTTACAACAATGTGATAAAAACTCCCTGATACAAATAATATTTTGGGAATGAATAATTCATTGTATATGAAGGAAAAGTAAGGAGAGAGAAGAGGCACGCTCAATTTATAGAAATTTAGGGCATGTTTGTTGTGATGTTGAGGTTGTTTATAAGCTGTTTTTCATGTAAATCGAGACAAAACTCATCTCATATACTTACTTCGTTTGCCGTAAATCACGATTGAAAAGCTACTTTTAAGCATTCAAATCGTTGTTCCAAATGAGCACTAATACCACTAATTAGAAAGTTACGTGCACTCTTGCTTGGCCTCTAGGTAATAATTATAAAATTAATCACTGATTAATTTTAATATACATTAATTTGTTTTTCAATTAATAAAATAATAATTAATGTTGATTTGTTTCTTATTTGATAAGTCTACTCATTTCCTAATCAAATAGTCTAGCTTATCAAGGATTGATTTGGACCCAAAGTCCAACATTCCTCAAAAAACACATATAGTACATATACACATAGTTGATCACACAAGATCTGTCAAATATATCAAATACTATGTAAGTTGTGTGTCTTGGCTTATTCTGTCTTTAACAAATACCAGTTATATTTTATCTATCACAATATATTTGATATCAACAACACTTCCCCTAAGCTGGTGTATAGGCACCTACGATTCTGAACGTGCTTATGATCACAATAAGCATTCAAAGATATTATGATTAACTTTGCTACTTGCGGGGGTGATTTGGTCTCCTGATTTAGGGTGTGTTTGTTTCGACTTTTGTGAGCTGCTTAACTTAAATAAGTCACATTTTGACTTACATTTATAAGTTTTTATGTTTGGTTGACCGATGGACAAATGGTTATTTGGTTGCTTTTAAGCAACTTTCAAATAAGCATGCCAGTGTTGCTTTTTTTTTTTTTACTGTTGTGGGTATTTGGAAAGCAAAACGATGAATCTACATTCAAAAGTCGGCGCCTCCCTCTGGTTCCTTCTCACTAACCACTACTCTCGTTCTAGATTGGAGAAGATGAAGATGAATGAACCATGGGAGCCAAAGCTGGTTCAGTGATGAAAAATCCTCAATTGTGTGGTGGTTGTTCTCTCCTTCTAGTCCGTTTTGGCTCTAGCTCAAGGAAGAAGATGGAGATAGTCCTGATTGATGAACAAAACTCTGGTGGCTCTTTACAATATTCTCTGATGGATGAAAGAGAGAGACTTTGAGCGTCAAATACATTAACCATGTCGGACGCTCTACCATGGATCCTTGAGGAGCTGATAATTGGATGAATAATTTCACGATGGTACTTGGTAAACAGGTGTCTCAAGGATGAAATTACTTACAAATGCAACATGTTGTAAGTGAGTAATTGGTAAAAAATTAGTTTGCCTTTGTAAGGCTATTTTTCTTGTTAATATGACTATGCGATTTGTTTATGATATATAAGGCACTTACAAAAATATTTTTGGGAAGGGATAAATTTCATTTGTAATAAGATTATTATACTTTTTCTTGATGTGTAAGATAATTGTAAATAAATAATTGTTAGGAAATTAATTTCTCTTGTTTTTAGGATTATCCCACTTTTTCTTGTTTTGGAGTCTGGAAAAATAGGTTTGCAATCTTACAAAATATGCGCAAGTATAGCTTCGAAACCCAAGTTCGCATTGTCTGTGCCACAATGGCTATACATAATTTCATTAGAAGAAATTCCCAAACAGATGTGGACTTTAGGGAAGCAGAAAATGAGAATAATATTGTTCATCTAGATAATACTCAAGATCAAGACCCATTGTCGACAAATGATGCTCGGACTCGCTCAACCCAAATGAATCATGTTCGTGACACGATCAGGGACCAAATTGTACGGGACCTTTGATTTGATTATTTCTGTTATATTTAACTTCATCAAAAACTAAGTTTCTACAATTTGTAATTTATTCGTATTTTAATTGTAATTTTATTATTTAGTTTACCATTGGCATACTTGATCCATTACAATGCTCTGCCGTTTGAAACCTATGCTATTTGTCGTGTAATTTTTGGTAAGGTACCTACCGGTTGGAAGATCCAGATTATCGGACCCAATTAATGTCCCCGAACAAAAGAAAGATTTGCGAGTGAAGAGTGTGCAAATAACTGTTATATAGATGGGTTAGCAGCACCAAACTTTTGAGTATGTGCCTTGTGGTAACACTGTCGCCATTGGATGGTTTGGATCAATTTATCACCAAGAATGTCACTTTAACAAATGCATCTTCCCATGTCCCATTTGGTAATTAAGTTGTCAATGAATTCATTTTCCATAGTTAGTCCTTCATTTTTTCATTTTTCATACTTTTTTCAAAATTTTTCTCTTAAATAAAACAAAAGCTACTTATGCAAAAGCCAAACCAAACATCTTTCACTTTTACATAAGTTACTTTAAGTTACTTATCCAATCGCTCAACCAAACACTCATCATTTTACCCAATCTTACTTTTTTCCAATTTTTAGATTCCATAGGTTTAAGAAAAAATAAGTCACTTATCCAATCGTTCAACCAAACATACCCTTAAATTTCAAAACACTTCTAACTTGTCCCTCTTAAAACTGCAATGCATGTAAAAAAGTATAAGCACTGCATTATGATTCGAATGCCTCTTCCTAATGAACATTTTCTTAAAAGGTGATATTCAAACTCCACGGCAAAAAAAAAAAAAAAAAAAAAAAATATATATATATATATATATATTCAAACTCAGTCGATCACTTTTATGAAGATGGTAAACTTCCAAACTAAATACTTTGGGTGTTAATCTTTGAATCATATACTAATATTCCATTTGTTCTTTAATATAGGATCCAATTATGGTATCAATCTTAGTCCTAACTTATAATAAATATAAGACATATTTTCATATTTGTCAATCTTTTCTTAATTTTGCACTATTGATACTCTTTTAACCATAATAAAATAAAAGAGAGATATATGAAATTAATGAATATGACTATGGTGTTTTAGAAAAAATATGTTATATTAGCTATGTTAATTAATTTTCTTAATCTCATCAAATTAAGCAAATAGGTCTTATAACTAATTTTTTTAATTTAATTAAATTAATTAAATATGTGATATATTAAGAGTTTGGGAATATAAATCATTCAGAAAAAGTAATGAGATGTGCCTAGAAAGCATGAAAACATGAATCACGCAAGGAGACTGAAACAAGAAAAAAAGAAAAAAAAAAGAAAAAGAAAAAGAAAAAAGGTATGAATCACCCCAAGTGGGAGACTTGGCGTTGCAGACTCTCTGCTGGACCAAAATGCCCTTGCCATTGATCAAGAGTTTGACCTAAGATCGAGCGCTAGATGCCGTTGATGCTGTAATAATGAAATTACGAGACTTTAAAGAAAGTAAGTAGGGCTTTTGATAAAAAAAAAAACAAAAAAGGGAAAGAAAGTAAGTAGGGCGGCTTAGACTGGAAGTCTAAAGCTACGAATTGTGATCATTCCTTTTTCCCCCACTTACAATCCATGTCATTCAATATATTTTTAAAGATCAGAGATGCAATCAACTTCCCTAGTGCGCTCGTTGAGTTCGTTGTTTCCGCCTTTTACTAGCTCACTACCTTCTTCTCTTCGCCTTCAACCTCGGTTTCTAAGGATCTTGAATCCACCATCCTCATTCTCACCGAAGAATCCTATCCACACTGACCGATCCGCCCCTGCAAGTTTGCGTTCTCCCGGTAATTTCTCACCTTTACCGCTGATATGCGCGATCCCCGCAAATTACCTTCTATATACTTTTGTGAAATCTGATTTCCTGGAACTTTATGTTGTCTTCACTAACCCCCATTCTTCTTTTTCTCACCAAGTGAAGCTCGGAATACAAGGGATGGGGTGGTTTAGTAACTGTATTTTATTTTATTTTTAACATCTCTTGTATCCGTACCGAACCCCACTTCTTTTTTCCCCTTCCTTTCCTTTATACGAATCTGCGCGAACCTCATTCCCTCTGACTGATCGTTGTTTAGCAGCGGGTGACTCTGTACAAATTCCAGAGATGGCTGTGAAGGATGGCCAAGACCCTCGTATAGCAAAAATCTCCTCTGCAATCCGAGTCATCCCAAATTTTCCCAAGCCAGGTTTTTTTAATAACCCACTAGTTATTTTTCTGTTTTCATAGTTTCGCCATTATTTTCTATATGATGATGGTACATTTTACCTTTCTCCGATTTTTAGTTTTAGATTAAAAGACGCACACTTTGTGAGTTTTTATCTTTGTATTCTTTTGATTTTGTCAGGGATCATGTTTCAAGATATAACAACATTGCTTCTTGATACAAAGGCTTTCAAAGACTCGATTGATTTGTTTGTGGAGAGATATCGAGATAAAAATATCTCTGTTGTGGCAGGTATTTCTGCAAATCTTTTTTCAACATCACTGTTTAATTGGGTTTTGTTGCCCTTGCACGTTGAGTTTACTTGGACACATTTTTCTGTCTCTAAAGCACCCTACTCCCGGACCTTAAGTTAAAATGGCAAAGTTCCTTTCTTTTGACATTGAAGATTGCTCAAGGAATACTAGCAGAATTGAGAAGTTAAAGTATTTGTATGCTCATAATGACATGAGAAAGTCCAAAGTTTCTATGTTCTATTTCAAGTTCATGATGTTATTTACACGAGTGTGTAAGACACAAGTATGTATGTCTGTAAGCACGTCATTTATTTTTTTATGGTCTGTGAAACAATGACAATAGCGCTCACTATCTGTGAAGTGCTAAAATTCAGCCATCTCTGCAATTTTAAATTGTATTGAATCTATAATCTGTACATGGTGTTAGCTCAATTACATGCCACTCGGAACTTCTGGTTCCATTATTAGAAGAAAGCAAAAGCAGACTTCCTCACCGGTCCCTGCAAGTTATCAGAATCTTACATGGATTTTCCTTTCTCTACAACTGCTTTATAATCTACTGAAAAACCTATCGGTTGTGCCTGACAACTGCATTGGTGGCATAATGTAGGTGTTGAAGCAAGAGGCTTTATATTTGGCCCCCCCATTGCATTAGCTATTGGGGCAAAATTTGTGCCCATGAGAAAGCCCAATAAATTGCCAGGTATATATTTTGCATTATTCTATAGAAAGTACCACATTCATGTATGGGAAAAATTCTTACTTTGTCGATAACTCTTGCTTGGTGATCTTTTACCTGTAAATAACTAGTATACCGCATGGTTTTCTAAATTTGCTGCTATAATTAAGCTGTTTCCATATATATTATACCAAATGAGCAAATATCGTATGTTGGTTCATAATGTTACACGCCTTGGGTGATGGACTTATTTTCTATTAATTCATTAATTAGCTCTCACATTGAGTTCAGCTATTTTGTTCTTGATCTCTTATATCTGTAAGGAGTTGAGTGAATCTTGATGTTAGGGACTGTTTTTCATTTTCCCTTTATTCAATGAAAGTTGTTTCAGGTACATCTACCTTCAGTTTTCTTTCTAGTAAGAAAATCTAAAACTACGAGGTGAACAGGAAAAAATCATAAGATACAAGAAGGATTTTGATTCTTTCACTGCATGGTACCTATGAGCATGACAATTTGTTGACCTCAAAGATCACCTCTTGCATTAAACGTTTGTTTACACTGGGTAGGCCACCTGTGTATCTTGTGCGTTATAAAGGGTTTGCTTGAAGCTGAAGTGACTTTAACATGAGTATGGAAAGATGAAACTTCAGGAACTTGAGTGCGTGTCTCAAAGCAAAAGTTAATGGGGCGAGTCTTGCAAAGATCTTCTATTGATATTTCTCTACTTTAAGTACACCTTTTTTGTGTTAAATCTATATTGAAGAAATTTAGAATATTCAGCATCATTTCACCACCACCATTTTGACCTCCAAGTTGGTTAATTGTTATTTATGGCAATAACTATTTGGATATATGTTGTCTACAGTCTTCTAATCGAATTCATGTGCTTACTTCCATATGCTTAACAAAGCACCTGAGTATGATTGTGTTTTGATTCTCTTTCAGGGGAGGTTATCTCAGAAGAGTATTCTTTGGAGTATGGGACTGACAAAATGGAGATGCATGTGGGGGCTGTAGAGCCTGGAGAACGAGCCTTAGTCATTGATGATCTTATTGCCACTGGAGGCACCTTATGTGCTGCAATCAAATTACTTGGTAGTTGATTGAGACTTAAAGTTTCCCTTGAGCTGCAAAAGCATGATTTTAACTCATCAACATGCACGTTTTAAGAGAAGCTTGACGCCTTTTTCCTGATGAATGGGAGAGATAATGACCTAAAAATTTCTTGAAAGTTGTGTTTATCTTTCTAACATTTAAATCTTTTTAAAATATTTGAGGAATCATTGAAATAATAAAAACATAATTGCATGGAAGCCAATGTAATGTATAGAAAAAGATTGAAAGATAAAAAAACAGCTTATATTGAGCCTGAAATGAGTCACACTGTTTGTGTTTTGTAAATACTTGGCTCCTTTCAGAATTTATTTTCTTATATAGATGTTGATTATTACTCAGTTTTCATCTATGCTTTAGCTGGATCCTACCCAAGTTATACATCACTTTTATGTTTGGTTTTATATGATGGGACCTATCTCTTGAAAGATAAGTGCTGGTGGAAGGATGATTTGTTGTATTTATAGGGTGATCTGGCTGATTGTATAATCAACGTCTCAGAAGGAAAACTTGATGAAATAATCAGGTTTGATGAATTTTTGAAAATGACAAAAAATATTGAGCTGAAGTCTTTCCTCACAAATAAACTCTTGGCGACATCTGTGTTTCACGGCTTTCATTTTTCTTTCTTCAAGGAAAAAAAGACAGATCATAATACACATATCATAAGGATGGAGACAATTGGTGACATTGCTTTGGGCACCGAGTGTAGTATCACCTGATCTTATTACTGTATACTTGCATTAAAAGCGGCTTGTTGATGCGGAACCATGCTTTATCATTAGTAAATTTTCTTCTGAAACATTAATGTTCAGTACATTCTCAGTTCTTTTTATTCTTTGTTGTAGAACGCGTTGGGGTAGAAGTTGTTGAGTGTGCTTGTGTAATTGAATTGCCAGAGTTGAAGGTATGTCCACTCAATGCAAACACAGTTTATCTTTCCATGGCTAGTAGTCGTTTGTTCAGCTGAAATATGTATTTTCCACACAAGCTGTTATGATCGCACCTCATTTCTGTTTCTTTTTCTTCCCTGCCACCACTGTTACATGTTATAGAGGAAATTTATGTGCCGTCAAGCTGTTTTTGTGTTTAACAGAGATTGAGAGAGTATCTAAAATTGATCAAACGGTCTGCCCTGTAATTTCCTATCCTTTTTTTCTTAAAAAAATTAAGACATATATCTTCATTGGTTACATACCTTGAGCAACTCAAACAATGTGAAGCATGAAAGTAAAAACCGTAAAACCGTGCTTGTCATCTGCAGCATGTCATTACAATTTTTGGTAGTTTTTGAGACAGTGATCTATTGCTTTCCTTGAGCGGCCATGAAATCAACGGAGAAATTGTAACTCACTCATCGTTACTGAGTGGGATTAGTTCTCTTCTGCCATCTTGTGACATCTTTGACTAGAATACCAATCACATACCTGAGGATAGGATACCAATGTCATTGGAAGCCAGCTTTTACCATAATTGCCTTTTCAAATTGTCTAGTCCATAACTTGTCCCTGTAGGGTATTTTTCGAGTGATGAATTAACTTGCACAAATCTTGCTTGTAGTGTAAAATTTTGTTTTGACAAGGAACTAATTTTCTTTCAGGGACGAGAAAGGCTGGGGGACAAGCCGCTATTTGTGCTAGTTGGTGCAGCTTGAATTCAGAGTTATGGTAATGTTTAACTTTAGCTGTTGAAAGACGTTGTGGGTTCTCATTTGCCTGGAGCTTCGTTAGAGGCTTCATATTATTCCTGAAGATCTTTTGGTATTGAAATAAAAGGGGGGGCTTGGGGTCTGGTTTGGCTGCTGAAGGAATTGAATTGTTAGGCTTTATTGAAATGAGAGTTCATTGAACATTGACACGCCTAAGGCACGTGTTGGACCTTTCAGCTTTTGCTATTGCGTCGTGCATGTATGGATTACTATTGAGTATGGAATATAAATCAGTTATGGGTATTTCATTCCATGTGGCTATGACTACCCTCCAGACTAAGCATGCTGAATTCCCGAGTAATTAGTGCTATAAGTACTGATACGTGGCTTCTACCGTAACTAGACCAACGCTTTGCATATATGAGTTTGACACAAGTTGTTTATAAAAGTGCGCATTCTTATGACCAAAGAGTGACCTTTCCATATTGACCAAGAAAGCTAACTCCATCTTTCTTTCTAGGTTAAAATATGTTTTTGATTCCTTAACTTTATAAAGTATATTTTTTGTCCTATACTTTTAATATTTTTAATGTTGCTTATGAAAAATATTGATATAGTAAATTCAAATGATTACTGTGTGGCTAATAAAATATGTTTAAGTTTTTATTTTTTAATATTATATATTTAGATTATTAAATTAAAATGAACCGATAAATCGCTTCAAATGAAAACATTTCCTCTTCTTGTATTTAAAAAAAGCTTTCTTCTTCTAAACCACCAGACTTGTGATTGCAGAGGAAAAAGTTGTTGAAATCATGGATCAATCTGCAGATGTGGTTTGTTGAGGTCGTAGAACAATTCGCAATTGAGAGAGAGATTGTTTCCTCTTTTCTTGGAAGTTCAGAACAATTGAGGTTTTGATATTGACAATTCTGTTAGGTTTTTAGATGTTTTCAATTTACATATTTCAAATATAAGATTAATAGTATTGAATTATACAGTCATCACTTGATTTTGTTATGTCAGTATTTTTCATTTACAACATTAATGATATTAGAATTATAACACTAAAAGTATATTTTATAAAATTAAAGGATTAAAAATTGTACCTCATATAAAATTAAAGGACTAAAATTATATTTTAGCCTTCTTTTAATTGTAACTCACATATTTGTTATATTCTTTATAGAAGGTTTGAATTCATAACTTCACAAAAGATGCATGGTGTATTCACATTTTTTTGGGGTCTACTATCACTTGTTTTCGTTAGTGGTCAATATTGTGGATTTTAATTTTTAACCTTTTGTTTGATCTAATTATCATTTTAAAAAATTGAAATAAGCGTAAAAATGCAATTGCGGTTGTTTGTCGTGGAAGTCACTAGGCTTTCCATTTATGGTCGACCACATTTCTTTTTCCCTTTGTTTTTCTTTTCTTTCTCCCAAATTTCTAAATTCATTTGTTTCTACTCCCCCCATGTTAAATAAAAATACATATGAAGGTTAATTAAATCAATATTTTTAAAAAATATTTTTAATCCTGAAATATAAAAATTGAGTATTAAATTTGAAAACTTAAATTATGATGAAGCCTTGATTTAGTATTATTGTTTTCATGAAGTCCATAATTGTCGTTCATTCTTTAAGTAATCATTATGTTTATGCTTGGATTTTCATAATATGGACTTGCCACCATCCATGTGGGGATTAAGTATTTTGATGAATAGTTTTAAATTAATTGCTCACGTAATGGGTTGAGAAGGCAGCTGTCATCGCCTCATTGGCTCCCTTGTTCTCATCAAACCTCCCTCACACGTCACTCAGGTCTCATACTTTCAATTATATTATCATGCATCCCACAACAATTATGTGATTATATTATAATAATGCCTTCACGCACTTCTTTGTGTAATTTATTAAACATTTACACATAAGGCGTGTTTTCTATTACATGCAAATTATTTAGCCTTGGAGTCTCATACTACTGTGTCGTTAGAATTTGCCGACATTTTAATATATGCTACCTCTAGTTTTTAATGCATATATTTAACTAGTTTAGATAGATTAAAAAAACTAGTAAAATTAGTTGTTTGTTAAAAATGTGTGTTGGTTCCCTTAAAACATTTTAACAATCTAGGACTAAATCTAATTTTAAGTAACTCTTATTATATTAGAGACTGATGGCAAAAAATATATTATATTAGGGACTGCATATTGTATTATCGGTTTGATATTATAAACAAGGTCAAACTCACGAAATTTTATTTGCAGAAAAACTATCATGTCATTAACTTATAAATCATATTTTTAGGTGATATCCCCCCTGTTTATTATTAATAGTATAGACTATAAAGTCTCCTGTTCGCATTTTTTTTTTCAAGGCTTGGTCATTCTTTTTTTTGAATTACAAAGACAAGAGAAAAAGACTCTTGAGGCCACTACGGGCCTTTACAATAGACTTGCGTACTTAGAAATACTACTGAGCTCAAATCTTAGCTTAGATCCACTAACATTTGGAGTGCACAAAAATCTGGCGGTTGTGCCAAAAATGACATTTCGTAGCTTGAGTCGAGGCCCGTCTTTGCCAAGAAATCAGCACATGTAAGGGCTTCTCGGTGGCAGTGGTAGATCTCTAAATCCCAATCCCTGTAGATTAGCTGTCGTACCTCCTCTAACTCATTCTGGAGGGGATGGTAGGTACCCCCTGGTTGGAATAGCACTTGAATTGCTTCAATTGAGTCAGTGTGTAGTCTGATCTTCCTCAGGTTCTTGGTTTTGCATGTCAAAAGACCTATTCTAATGGCTTGAATCTCTGCAGCTGTCGAGCCAAGAGTGAATCCAAAGTTCTGTTGAAATCCGCCAATCCATATTCCTGAGCTATCACGAATCACGCCTCCTACTGCAGAGTTTCTGTGCTCATCTACTGCTGCATCTACATCGACCCGAACAAAACCCGCTGGTCATTCTTGTCACGCGGCGCAACCTCATGCTTGGTTTGCTATTCCATTAGACCATAATGGCTTAAACTATCAATGACGTGGATCGACCTTAGTAGTGGAGCCCCAGTTTAGGTATGAAAAGAGTCAAATAAACCAGATGGCTAGACCAATAAATTAAGCATGAAGAAAACAAATTTAAGAAATAATATTTCCTCTATCCTTTTGATAAAACTATAACATCTTTGGCAAAAAAAAAAAAAAGATAAAACTATAACATCGAACCCAAGCAATACTTATTTAGTTATTTACTTACAAACAGACTAAGATATAAACATATATACGTTGATGGTCATTACGAAACATAAATATTTGAAACGTAAGAAAGGGATGAGATATTTTGGTGTGATGCTATATATATCTTCCTCCATCTCTCTCTCTCTTTTTTTTTATATATATTATCATATCGTATTCGATTAAGGGTTTATGGTTTCCCCTTCCAACATAAATGTCTCTGATATAAGAACTAATGCTTTTTGTAGTTTGAAGATAAAGAATAATTAATTTCCTTGTAGTTAAGTTTGATTCACATATAAAATTGAAATAATTTGATAAGAACTTTTACCAGTTGTGCTGATTGAGTTGGTAGAAAATAAAATGATATATAGATCAAGGATAAAGCTTAATTTTGAAAGGAAAGACAATGCTATTGAGCTATTCCTTCTAGAAGGATATGCACTTTACATATTTCATACAATTTAGAAATAAATTATATTATTTACAGCTTGCATACATTAGGATTTTTATTTCATTATCACATTGGTATTAAATTATCAACCATACCTTTATTTAATACCCGCCCGTCTTATTTATAAACAATTTTTTTCTTAATTGTGTGAAACGAATTGATAGTTAAAAGCAATAAATATGTAAAAAATATCATGTTTTTTTTCATACATGCCCTTATTTATGAAAAGAGTATAGGAGAGATAATAGATAAAAAAATAGAAGAGATAATGAGTATAAGATATGAGAGATAATGAATATTTAATAAGGGTAAAATAGGAAAGAGAAGCTTATATTTTCAGATAAAAAGTAAAAGTTGTTTATAAAAAGGACCAACCCTATAAAAAAAATTGCTTATGGATAAAAACGGACGGAGGGAGTATATGTTGTTTTCTTCAATCAATGTCGTAGCCTTTGCCTTTTTTTTTTTTTTTTGACCATGACATTGGCACCTGGTATCCCAGGCCAGCCCCTTACACGGAAAATTCAACGGGCTCAGACTAATCCGGATTCGGGGCGGGTGGGACCCTTTCAGGTGGCAACCCCTACCACCGAGGTTTAACATTGCTGTATGCCCAAATTCAAACTCGAGACCTTGATTAAACTGAACCAACACCTTTACTAGCTGATCTAAGTGCTTGATGGTTCGTAGCCTATGCTTTTGCTAACAATGAAAGGTTACACTCTTTTGTCAAGGGCACGCAGCAACTCTCTTCTTTCGTTTGGTACAGAGGAACGGCAGAAAAGAAATAAAAAACAATATCGTGTTTTTTGTCAAAAAATAAAATAAAAAATATATTAAGTACACTATTTTCTTTCCCTGCTCATACCCTAATACAAGCATATATGTGAAGACGAGGATTAAAATTCTCTCGTTCACTCTATTCATTCCCTCCTTTATCCTAAAACTACATAATTTTGGGTGAAAACAAGTCAAGGAAGTTTCTTTTAGACATCCGTCATGGTGGAATATCTTTTTTAGTAGTATCCAATATTTCAAATTAATTTTTAGTATACTCATTCACTCAATACTTTAAAATATATTTTTTGTGGTATTTAGTATTTAGCACCCATCATCCAAAAATATTTTCTTAGTAGCACCCAGTTAGGCTTATTATTATTATTATTAAGTTATTAATTAAGCAGATTATTAATCAATAAGTAGGGGAGAGCAATGGGCGGGTTGGGTAGCCCATGGCTAAACCTATAGCCCACCCATTTAACTTTATACGGGTACGGGCTAGCCCATACCCGCACCTTAACCCATTTAACTCGTGTTAAATGGGCTAGCCAATAAATGAGCGGGTTAACCGGATTATCCGGAACCCATTTATATTGAACCTATTTATTTTTTTGGAAGTAAAAAAACATATATATATTCACATAAGTATCAATATTTCAATCCAAATCCATCAAGCAATCAATTTAAATTCTGAAATCTGAATCTTCAAAGTTCAATAATCACAATTCACACAAAAGAACCTAAATTAACAAACTCTAACTTTTAAATTAACACATTACAATTATAGAGATTAACAAAATGGCATTTTTCCATTGAATCTTCATACTTTAGTTTTCACCATCATCTTCAAATTCACTTGAGGGATGGTCTGTAGCTCCATAAGCTAAATCTTTCTCTACAAAACAAATTAAGAAAAAACAATTCTTACTTTGAGTTGGGGAGGGAATGACCAAATGAGGGAGGGACAATCAAGGTAAGGCTAATAAAAAAAATTAAATGGGCGGGTACGGGCAGCCCCAAGGTGTGCTCGTAATTCACCCATTTAAGTCTTTAAATGGGCGGGTTGAAACCCACCCCATCATGGGTTCATTTTGGACGGGTTCAAATTGACCCAATTAGATTGGGTTATGGGCGGACTTACGAGTTCTGAGTTCCTTGCTCAGTACTATCAATAAGGAATAAAATCAGTTTTTTATTTTCTATGTCCTGTTTAGTTTATAGATTTTATTCTATTTTCTGCCTCTTCCTTCTTTTCTCCTCTTACTAGTTTGGGATTATAGCGCTTCCTTTGGCCATTTCAAACTCAAAAGGCCGTCCAATGGCCGGCGCAGAAAGAAGAGACGCTATGAACTTTCTTTGAAGAGATGATGTTTTTAAAAATTGGGGGAAAAGTAGTCCATTTCAGAGGCGTGTCCGGGAAAATCGCGCGAGGATAGCCGGAATCTGAGGATACCTAACATGACTGTTATCTATGTGTTTAATGCCTTTGTTCTGGTAATCTATTGGATTACGAGAATTTTGTGACGATGGATTAATCTTTGCTGAAGATATAACAGCTAGGTTTTGTTGCTCTGTCGTATATATTGCACTGCTGGCTCCTTGTGTATTTGTGCGAATCATTGACATTACTCGTTTTGTTTTGTTATCTCATTTTACTGCTACCCACCAAATACTCGCAGGTTTGACTTTGTAGGACTACGGGAATGTTTATCGACCAGCAATGTCAATGCCGTGTGGAAGACTACATTGTTGCTGTCATTGAATTCGGAAGGGATAGGGCAGGAGCGCAAATAACCAAAAAAAAAAGTTTGATAGAGCACCGAGAAGGTAGCAATAGAATTATGAACTAAATGTGGCGTGAAAAGCTTATCTGCTATCTATTGTTTTACCGTTCCACCCCTCTGCAGATCAAACTCTATAAACTCAAAAATGCATTACCAGTTTCATGATCAGTAACAGCCTTGTATTGTTAAGACACTGTGCATGTTAGAGGCTGGTATTATGACGTTTTCACCGGGGTCAGTCCTCCATTTTCCGTCTCTAGTTATAAAAATTGGGTCCCACTTCCCATGCCTGTGTAAGTTCTATTATATTATGAGTTCATTATTGTGTAGATATATGGCAGCCTAGATGATATGATCTCTGAGATATTACAGCTCAGATGTTAACCTGCTTTTTTCATTAAAGCCCGGCAATATTGTTGTGATTCCAAACACCCTCATTTGATGCTTACCGGGCTTTTTCTTCTTATCGTGCGTTTTTGCCCCCTCACCGCTGTGCCAAACAGACCCTTAATCTGTCAGCTTAGGATCTGGAGAAATACTGAATGAATTGTGCATTAAATATTGATGTTTCATCCTAATCTCATAACTGTATATTATATTATATTGCTGGTATATTCTGTGGGAGTCTGAGCAAAAAGAGCGAGCTTGTGATACTGAGGAGACAATGAGCGAACTCCACGGTCTCTGTCGGACTTTAAATTATCATAAAGAATGACAGACTCATTCCCACGATGTGGCCGCCCATTCCAAAGCTTCTTATTGTTTACTATTTGCTAACAGAATTCTTTCTGTTTATTATATTCAGGGGAGACTTTCATGTTCTGACAACATAAAAAACGCGCATGCTTTTTCCCTCCTTAGCTCTAACTATACGTCTACTGCCATTAAATAGGAGACTTATTAATCATACAGTTAGTCTACTGCCAGTAAATAAGAGATTTATTAATCATACAGTTAGTCTCCTTCAATGATTATCATTAGACCTCCGTTGCCTTGTTTATGACAATTTTGAGAAGTCTAACGTGTTTAAAGGCTAAAGGCCACTAGAGCATTGCATTATTTTAGTTTATCATGACCATGAACTTTGGTATCCCTCTGAGCTGTCATTTGCCTGGTATTGGCCCCACAGTGGACTCTTATGTTCAGTTACAAAGAACTAGGACCTACCCGAGTACAATGATTATTAATTAAAAAAATAATCACAAATGAAGTCAATCCTTATGCTAACACTCTTTATTGGCAATGGGTATAAATATGTTTCTAGTCCTTGTTGATGGCAAGCATCCTTGCTTCTCTTCGCAGTGGTATTAGACCAAAAAAAAACAGCCACTATTTTCCTTAGACTTCGTAGTATACTGAAAACAATGGAGCCACTTGGAGTCATCCCTGATGGGGAAATGAGTTGCTGTCAAGGAATATTTGCCTCAGAAGAGCATGATTACTCGCCACAATTTCTTGGCCAATGCTCACTTCTGCTCGGGGAACTTGATCGAATGCTCATAGGATTAGAATCTACATTTTGCTCTGCTCCTGAAGCTGCAGAAAATGAGTGCGTGTTTAATTCTTTAGATGCTCTCAACCCAGATTTGCAGTTTATTTCTCAAGAAAGTAGTTTCAGTAGTGACTGTAGTGGCGATGCTTTCTTCCCTGCCAACCCGGGTCATATGAACTACTATCTCAGTGATCCTAATCAGGCACTAGCAAATGATGCCTGTATGTTCATGAATGTTTGCATGATGCATGAGATCGACACTGGCGCTTTCATCCCATCACCAGGAAACGCTTTGGTGGAAGAAACTGTTAGCTTTAATGAAGGCATGAGAGGGGACAAACTGGAGAATACTTATCAAAGTCAAGCTGAATTCACAGCTTTTGCTGCCGAAAAGATGCACCTGAAAAGGAAGTTTGATGCGCCAGAACTGGAGGCCTCAGCAGAAGATAAAATAAACATAAATTCATCATCTGAGAACCCGAAGAAGAAACCTCGTGTTTCAAGAGATGTAAGTGTTTTATTTGATCCTACATTTTTGTCAAAACCCAATAATATTAATGGTGGAAGCAGGATTAGAGTTTCTCAATGGAATTTTCAAATCCAGGTTCAGAAGAGTAAGAAGAATGCGCAGCTAAAGAAGAACCAAAATGTTGCAGGAAATGGCTATGGGGCAGAAGAGACCGATACTGGATTACATGGACAGAGCTGTGGTAGTTACAGCTTAGAGGATGATAATGCTTCTCAGGAAAATAGTGGAGGAGCTTCCTCAGAGTCCAAATCACCAGTGACTCACAACACAGATGGGAAGACCAGAGCCAGTAGGGGATCAGCCACAGATCCCCAGAGCCTTTATGCCAGGGTAAGTTATTTGTTGCTTTCACCACAGAATTTATTCTTTCATCATGTGACAAGATGGTGTAGACGTGCTTTATACACTCTGTATAATACTCATTTTCGTTTTGAATCTCGCAGAAAAGAAGAGAGAGAATAAATGAACGACTGAGAATCCTACAGAATCTTGTTCCAAATGGAACAGAGGTGATGATACTTTATATTACTTTATTCTCTCTCTTTCATTTTTGGGGGTGGTTGGGGGCAGTAACCACATCAATTTGTTGGGGAGTACTCCGTTATAATTATAGGATATATTTAACTAATTTTGAAATTTTAGATCACTGATTTATTTTGCAAACGGTGGTTCAGGTTGATATAAGCACAATGCTTGAAGAGGCAGTCCATTACGTGAAATTTTTGCAGCTCCAAATTAAGGTAACAAGAGGCATTCATTGCGGAAGACCGACAGTTTTTTTGGAATTTAGATTTTTACGCAAACCTAAGTTATATATATATATATATCACCAAACTAATTCGCTGTGTATGTTTTTTTTTTTTTTTTTTGTAGCTTTGAAGTTCTGATGACATGTGGATGTACGCTCCAATTTGCTTATAATGGAGTTGACATTGAATTGAATCTCAGCCGCAAGATTTATCCACAAGCATGAGGATGGAAATGATAATGATATATATATATATATATATATATGCTCGAACTTGTTATATTCTAATATGAATGCTGCTGCCCTCTTCTTATCCATGATGGCAATTTGCACATTTTAATGAATCAAGCACGGTATGGTCCTTAATTTTGTGACCCCATTAAATGGATAAGGCAGCCATAGCCTTGGGTTTATTCAATCTTCTGTTCACCGAAATGTAGATTTATTTATATTCAAAACAACATGACAGTATTAAACAGGCGCATTCGTATTTTTCAGGGTGTATTTGATGCTTTGGGTTTTTTTTTTTTTATACACCGGAATTTAAAAAGAAAGTGATGAAACACAATTAGGCCCAGAACAATCGCTGAACAACACATTCTTTTCTAACTAACTAAACATAAAATCTGTCATTACAATTTGCATGTCTTTACAAGTATATTTATAGACAGAGGCAGTAGGTCTCAAGCTGGGACTCAATATCTAACTAGCCTACAAAATTACAATACAATCCCTACTACAAATATAAATACTATATTATTTTATTCTACACTCCCCTCAAGTTATGAACTTTATATTCATATGTTCCTAACTTGCCAAGGAGATACTCATGTTGTGGACCACCCAATGCTTTGGTGAGCAGGTCTACAATCTGTTCATCAGATTTCACATATTCAAATTCAATCATTCCTACCAACGATTTATCTCTTACAAAATGACAGTCTATCTCTATGTGTTTCGTACGCTCATGAAACACAGGATTCGTAGCAATATGGATTGCAGACTTGCTATCACAGAAAATCTTGACTGGTTCTACATTTTGAATGTTCAATTCTTTCAGCAGCCCTACTATCCATGTCAACTCTGCTGTAGCCATCCTTAAAGCTCTGTACTCGGCTTCTGCTGAAGAAATAGACGCAATAGTCTGTTTCTTAGACTTCCAACATATTAAGGAGCCTCTTAACTTCACTAGAAAACCTATCACCGATCTTCTGGTGTCAGCACATGCTCCATGATCGGAATCGCAATAGCATTCCACTTTCAAAGAGCTCTCTGCTGAAACATATATTCCACGTCCTGGAGAATCCTTTAGGTATTTGACTAATCTCAGCGCAGCTTTCAAGTGTGACTCTTTAGGCTCTTGCATAAATTGGCTTAAGACCTGCGCGGTAAAGGAGATATCAGGCCTTGTTAAGGTTAAGTACAACAACTTACCCACTAGTCTTCTGTACATTCCAGCATCCTCTAAACAGTGATCTTTCTTATTTGGAGCTGCTGCTAGTTTAAGGTTTTGCTCCATAGGTGTGATCATTGTTTCTGACTCATCCAAACATGTCTGGTCAATCAATTCAGTAGTATATTTCCTTTGATTAATAAGAATACCACACTTAGATCTTAAGATTTCCAAGCCCAGAAAATATTTCAAAGTTCCTAAGTCTTTAATCTTAAACTAAGTATGAAGGAACTGTTTTACATCATTAATAGCTTTCAAGCTACTTCCTGTAATCATCAAATCATCTACATAAGTAAGCACAAATACCAAATCATCTTTAGTTTGTCTTTGAAAAAGAGCATAGTCATGTTTGCTTTGTTGGAAACCACCTTTTATCAAAGATTGTGTTAATTTCTCATTCCATTGTCTTGATACTTGTTTCAAACCATATAAAGATTTAGCAAGTTTGTAAACCTTATTTTTCTCTCCATTTTTGTCAAAACCTTGAGGTATGGTCATGTAGACCTCCTCATGTAAATCTCCCTGCAAAAATGCATTATCTACATCCATTTGATGTATAGCCCAATCATTAATGACAGCGAGTTTCAAAACAGTCCTAATAGTTACTATTTTAACTACATGGGAGAAAGTCTCATAAAAATCTATACCTTCCTTTTGATTGTACCCTTTGGCAACTAACCTTGCCTTGAACTTATATAGAATCCCATCTGCCTTATACTTAGCTTTAAACATCTATTTACAACCTATTGGTTTTTTTCCCTTAGGTAAATTTACTATAGTCCAGGTTTTATTTGCCTCCAAGGCTCTAATCTCATTATTCATGGCCTCTACCCACCTATGGTCTTTGGAAGCTTGCTCAAAAGTTTCTGGTTCAATTTCCTTGTAAATGGCAGATAGAAAAGTCTTGTAAGTATTAGATAAATCATCAAAATCAACAGAATTGTCAAAACCAGCATTACTATGTAAAGCATTATCATGACTATTTCCGGGTTCCCTACTAGAAGAAGGTAAATAATCACATTTATAATCCTTAGTCCATGCAGGGGCATGTCTACTCCTAAGAGGCCTATCAACTAGAGACTGGTTTGGATCTGAATTGTCATAAATGTGATCATTTACTTCTCTATGTGGGGAAGCAATTGTATCATGTTGATTCCTATGATTATATATATGTATGTATTATTATCAAATATGCCAAAAGGATGTGGATTTTGATTAATAATGAATGGATCAATGGTTTTTTATCTTACTTACTCCCCCTTGATTCATAGCATCAATATCATGAAAAGGGAATTTGTTTTCAAAGAAAGTAGCATGCCTAGTGACAATTAATGACTTAGTTTTGATGCTGTATAACAAGTACCCTTTTTGATTAGTTGGGTAGCCTAGAAAGACACAAGGTTCAGCCTTTGGCTGAAATTTATTAGCACAATTCAAATTCACAGCAAAGGTCAAGCATCCAAACACTCTTAAGTGATCTAAAGATGGGGTTTTTCCATGCAACAATTTATAAGGTGTAACATACCCTAAAGTTTTGGAAGGAGTTCTATTAATTAAATAAGTTGCAGTTCTAATGGCTTCCCCCCAAAACTTAATGGGTAAATGAGATTGAAACATAATGCTCCTAGCTACATTTAAAAGATGCCTATGCTTACGTTCAACGACCCCATTTTATTGAGGAGTAAAGGGACAAGATTTTTGATGAACAATGCCCTTTTCCTCAAGAAACTGTTTTACCTCTTGATTAACAAATTATGTCCCATTATCTGATCGTATAGTTTTAATCATAACAGAAAATTGATTAGATACAAAGGAAATGAAAGTTTTCAAGAGTTTAGGAACCTCAGATTTGTAATGCATCAGAAAAATCCATGTGCTACGAGAATAATCATCCACTAATGTAAGGAAATACCTATGTCCTTGATGTGTGGGTGTCCGGTATGGTCCCCATATATCAGCATGCACAAGTTGAAAGCAATAGTGAGAAAGTGAAGAGCTAGGAGTAAAAGACAAACGAGTATGTTTCCCTTGAATGCATGTCTCACATTTATCATTGTCAAAATTACAATCACTAATTCTCAAATCATGTAAATGCTTCAAAACTTGTGTAGGAGCATGTCCCAACCTAAAATGCCATAGGCATTCCTTCCTAATGTTTACAAATTCATGTTCTTTATTAGCAACATTTAAATGCTCAGATTTATTCTCTCTTTTCAGAAGGTAGAGTCCTCTAATAAGCTTACCAGTCCCTTTGATCATTCCATTGTACATGTCCTGCATAACACAAAAATCAGGCCAAAATAGAACCATATACATGCTGTCCAGGGTGAGTTTAGCTACTAAAATTAAATTATAGCAAAATTCTTTGGCATACAACACATTTGTCAAAGTAATGGTATTAGTAAGTTTAACTTCTCCTATATGTGTGATTCGAATTCTAGCCCCACTAGGCACTCTCACCCACTTAGGTTTACCTTCATGCAACTTATAAGAATCTAAATACGTTAATTTACTAACTATATGACAACTAGCCCCAGAATCTAAAATCCATTCAGAGTTAGGGACCAGAACACAGGGAGAACGCCGATCCTTGGATCTTCAACGATGAGACGAAGGACCCAGAAATCCCGATCTTCAGCGATTTCCAGAAAGAAAATAACGGATGCCGGCAAGAAAACTCCAACCATCGGAGGGAAACACTCTTAGACCTTAGACCGAAGAGATTGGAGCATTTTCCCATCGAATCATTGTGCCCTAGCGTGTTTGCAAAATCTGAAAATCACAGTGTAGAAGAGGACATGATACACTAAAGAAACGGGTAAACCCACCAGAGACAAATCGGGTCAGTAATAACCATGGGCTCTGATGCCATGATGAAACACAATTAGGCCCAGAACAATCGCTGAACAACACATTCTTTTCTGACTAACTAAACATAAAATTTGTCATTACAATTTGCATGTCTTTACAAGTATATTTATAGACAGAGGCAGTAGGTCCCAAGCTGGGACTCAATATCTAACTAGCCTACAAAATTACAATACAATCCCTAATACAAATATAAATACTATATTATTTTATTCTACAGAAAGCAAACAAGCAACTCAGAAAATCATACGTCGCATAATCAAATGATGCCAATCCCTGCTTTGGGTGATCTTAGTGAGCACTTATCGTTAGATCCTGTCCAACTTAGCATGTGTTTGGTATCATTTATTTTTGGATAATAAGTCTTTATTACGTAAGCTGAGATAAAACTCCTCTCACATACTTACCTCGTGTACCGTGAATCACGATTTATAAGCACTTATCGCATAAAAATAAGCTATTTCAAATGAGCACTTACAAGAACATTCCCCTCTATTAGTTCAAACCCAAAACAACTGAACGGAAAAACAATTATAGACTGTGTTTGGTATCACTTATTTTTGGACAATAAGTCCTTATTACGCAAGTCGAGATAAAACTCCTCTCATATACTTATCTCGTATATCGTGAATCACGATTTATAAACACTTATTACCCAAAAATAAGTTATTCCAAATAAGCACATAGTATCATTTTGAGACCTGATCTATGAACCGGATTAAAATCCCAACCCTGATTTTAAGTATTAATTTAATGTCAATAGTTTTATAACTTGGTGATATGAAAAACCCACAGGATCCTGGTCCTCATGGTTTGGGTTTATTCCATTGGCATAGAGTTCCCAAGTTTGACCGGGTAGGTGAGCGTCTGAGCGGGTATGTCTCTTGTAATGGATGGACCTGATATTGATTTAGTGTGTGTTTGTGTTAGGTTTTTTTTAATAGCTTTTATGATTCATGAGATTAGTGTGTGTGAGGAGTTTTGTCTTGGGTTGTGTAAATCATGATTTGAAACCATGGTTTTGATGCTTGCCAAACACACACTTAATCATTTTGAGACTTGATCTGTGATCCTAATTAAAATCCCCAACCCTAATTTTAAGTACTAATTTAATGGTATGAAAGTCACCCTATAAATGTGAATTTACATGTTGGACGTCATTTATAACCTCAAATTAAAATTAAAAAACTGTTAAATCAAAACAGGATCCACGTTTGGGTAAAATATCACTTAAACGGGGAAATTGGTTGAAATCATTAATTAATTAAGACATTTTACCCTTAGTTAGCAAAATCTAACTTATAAAATTGTGAAGAGTTAGCACCACTTTTGGTTATTGAAGTTTCATTTAATTTTGGTTTTTAATCCTTCAAATTTTAAATTGGTAATTTTGGTCCTTCGAGTTTATTCCGTTTATAACAGTTGATTCCTTAAATTTAAAAAGGATATGAGGTTACATTTGACGGTGTTAATTTATCGGCACTAACTCTATTTAATTAGCTTACGTGGCATGCGTATAGTGAAAGTTGCCATGAGAAATATATTATAAACCTTGTGAGTTGGCTATTTAATTTTTTTGGTCCTAAATTGAGAAGCGTTTTGGAAGAGAGAGAACCAAGAAGCAATGAGATACCTCTAGGAATGTGGTGCTAAATATGACTTTGCTCTGTGTCATCACTTATCCTTGTGTCATCACTTATCCTTGTGTGTTTGGATTAGTTTTTTAGAATAATTTTTATGATTTTATGAAGTAAGTGTGTGAGAAGAGTTTTATCTTGGTTACACAAATCTATATTTCAAACCTAAATTTGAGAAATTACCAAACACTCACCAAACAACACATTTTGCTAATTGAAACATAAAAGAAAACAATTCCGAAACTGGAATTGAATTAAATTACAGGGCAGGTTGAAAGATCTCAAACCCTTCTATCAATTTATTTGTTCTCTCTCTTCATTTTCTATTTCTTTCCCAAGAAAATCGGAAGAAAGAAGAAGAATCGCAGCTGCCAGAAGAAATATTAACAATAAAATTTATGTCCTCCTTTATATGAAGATGAGGCATATATACAACAAAAATAAGAAAACAAACTACAGCGAATAAAAATGAAAACGAAAAAGCTCTCACTATCTTTCTCTCCTATCTCTCTGTTTTTTTCCCTGCGACGAAGCCATATCCTAGCAAAAGTTTTCAGAGGAAGGAGAGCTGAGGAGGTCATGGATGTCACTCGCTTCGTTGTCGTCCTGGCTGAGACCGAGACGGAGCGCTTCGAGGACGCGCTCGAAGACGAAGACGTGACAGGAAATTCGAAGCACACCTTACTGCTCATGTGTAAGCTTCGGCAAACTTGATTTCTCTGCTACCATCCTTGCCCAAGTCCCCTTCTGATTCATGGCTGTGGCTTGAAAAGCAGCAGAGTACAGAAGATGATCGCCGCCGACACTCTGAATAAGGTGCCCCAACCCGTTCCGATTCTTTTTTTTTTAATTTAAATAGCCAGCTTATAACGTCTATAATACATTTGCCACGTCAGTTTCCCATTAAGCTAATCTGACGGAGTTAGTGCTACATAAGATAAATTAACACCGTAAAATACAACCCCAAATCTTTTTCAAACTGCAAGAACCAATTGTTATAAATGAAATAAATTTGAAGGATTAAATCACCGATTTTAGACTTGAAGAACTATAACTAAAATTAAGTGAAACTTTAAAATCTAAAAATGATATTAACCCAATTATAAATGAGAGATAATAGATACAACTCTCTCTCTCTCTCTAACTCTAAAATTTAGTAATTTCTTTCCCTTTCTTAGAGGTTTATAGGGTACATACATACTTCTTTCCTTTGACACTTGAGTTAAGTGTAACCTAAAAAGAAAAAAAAAAAAAAATATATATATATATACATATATAATTGAATAAAGAGTAAGGTAATTAAACCTGAACCGGTCCCTAAATTAGCTGAGGCACTGA
The DNA here is from genome assembly GCA_963855925.1 of Inga laurina. Classification (NCBI taxonomy): domain Eukaryota; kingdom Viridiplantae; phylum Streptophyta; class Magnoliopsida; order Fabales; family Fabaceae; genus Inga; species Inga laurina. The sequence goes on from OY979706.1 coordinate 59,530,597, forward strand.
GTCAAGGGTCAGTGGGTCAGACCGGAGTCAAACTGGAGCTAACCCGAAGCTAAATTAGTGAAAAATTGAAGATTTTATGATTATTAATATGAAATTCTAAATTTTTTTTTTGAAAAAATCAAGTTGGATTGAACCGATCCACTGGTCAGTTTGGCGGTTTTCGGTTCAGATATAATTACCTGATAAAGAGACTATCAAGATTCTCTCTCCGAATTTCACTTACAAAGCTTGCCCTTGAAAGGGGGACTACATGGGTTTATGTAGAAGTTGAAAACAAGTCCAATGGTCATGATTGATTAACGAGTATAATAACTTTTGAAGATAAGTTAAGTATTCCTTTTTTTTCTTAACCACGGTTAATTTCATTTTTTTTTGGGCTACAATTAAATAGTCCTTTTTATGCTTGATCTTAGCCTAAAGGCCGAAAAATGTATGTGTTCGTTTGAGATAATTTATTTTTTATTTATAAATGCTTATAAATCATAATTTATGATATATAAGATAAATATATAAGAAAAGTTTTATCTCGATTTATATAATAAACACTTATTTTCTAAAAAAAAAAAAACTATTCTCATCATAGCTGTATATTCCTTCTCTTTAGCAAGCTTAACATCAACTATCCTTGAGGCCCAAAAAGATCATCCATCTCAATGCTTGTTGTAAAATCTAAAGAGGGGGCGCAGCAAAAGGAGGGGAGGCCCGTACAAAAACAGATATTGATTACCCATGGGTTTTTACCGATAATGTTGTGGCGCAAGCCCAACTTAGCCTTGCCGCCACGTGAACAGGCAAGCAGGCAGCTTCTCAGATATTGCAGAATTTTCAGAATTCATAACTTCGAAGTGTCATTTGCATTTTTGGTATGCGTTGCCGTAGAGCGGGAAAATGGGTTGTATACGTCGGATCGGTTGATTTAGGTCTTAAATTTATAAGGATTGAGTCTCCAATTTTTATCTTAAAAATAAAAACGTGTTTAAAAGGATAAGTCTTGTAAAACTGAGGACCTAAAATGGCCAACTTTATAGGGCCACAGGCCTATCCTTTAGGCTTTATATGTTTTTTTTTTTAATTTTTTAAAATTATTTATATGATAATATTATTATTGATTTTTTATATTTTGTTAATGATGTTGTAAATATTTTGTTGATATTAAATTTTTTAGAATTAAATTTTATAAGAATATCTTATATTAATAATCTTAAAAATTTAAAACTTATTAAAAATATTTCTTATTTCATAAGTATTCTTACCAATTTTGTATTTTTTGACTTATTTTTTTGTGATTGTTTTATTTATATCTTGTGTTGTTTATTCAATTGACTACTTACACTTTTCAAGGCATATTTAGAATAAGTATTTTTAATCTTTTTAAATTTTTTCATTAATTATTTGTAATTGTGACATATAGATAACCTTTGATTATGATATAATAATCGTGTTTGTTTGTTACATGATGCATACTGTTTACACTCTAATTTTAACAATATTTATATGTTAAATTAATAATTCCATTGTTATAATTAAAAAAAAATTATTTAATCTCATGAAAATATCATTATACCCTATAGATCAACCCTAATCTTTATACTTTCAAACCGAACTTTAAAAAATAACAATTTTTTTTTTTTGTAAAAGGGCCTCAACAGTTAAGGGCCGGCCCTGATTAAACCAACTCTATGCGTTGGTAGCTGTGGACAAGCACTTTGACCACTCAGCTCCAGGGTGCTTATGCTTCATACTTCTACCGGAGGAATTTTCCTCGACGGCCTCATTGCCATCTAATTCTAAGTATTGGTTTATCAGCATTCTTTGCTTGGTTGTGGAATTGCTGCTTTTCATTTGTCATACTATCGTTTGTACGATGTCGAATCGATATGGTCCGGGCAGGCAAGAGAGTAACAAGGGTTTCGTCAAAGCCCAGAAGAAATTTGTTCCCAGAAATCCGAACACCAACCCCAGCGGTTCAAAACCAACTCTCTCAACCTCCCTGAGACAGTCGAATTCACTGAAACAATCGGATGGCCGTACTGGGAGCAGCCCTTCCGTTTCAGCATCGATAGGCAGGGTTCAAATGGGCGACAATGGAGGGTGGATGTCAAACAGAGCCCAGGGTGGTAATTTTGTAAACTACTTGCCACAAGACGAGGCAGTGGCTGCTGGGCTTGGCGCTGAGGAAGGAGGATTGGATCCCGTCGAATCTCAGAGGGCTGTTGATCTTTTAAATAGAGAGTTGTCTCGTTTGCTTAAGTTGAAACCCAGGGAATTTTGGAAGGAAGGTACTTATCTACGATTATTGCTTTCATTGATGTATTTTGTTGATTCTGAACACGCCCAGGGTTGTCAAGTTGTTCTTTACAATCACAACACACATCACTTAATGTTTAGGTAAGCGTCATGGTTATTTATTTGATTTGTAATTTTGTGAATAGCAAAGGTTTTATCATATATAGGGACACAGAGGTCCCTCATTAATGTTCCATAGTTAGAGTGCTTCTTGAGTTCATATCTCATCTCCCAATTCTCAACTACTATGTTATTTCTGTAACATTTACAGGGGCTACTGATACCTCCTTGCATGAGTTTCTGGACAGCTTCCTAAAATTTAGAAGCAGATGGTATGATTTCCCATATCGTGGTGCCAACGGAATAGTCGCTGGGGTTATTGTTGGAGAGCTTGATTTAAGCCGACGTGTTTTTATGGTATTGTATCGCATGTAAGTTTTTCTGAAGCTGGATTGTTATGCTGGTTATCTTTTTTGGAAATTTTCAAACTGCATGTTTTCACTGCTCTTATCATCATTAATGTATGTTTTGCAGTTCTTCAAATAAAGATCCAGGTGTTCAGGTTGCTCATACCCTCAATGTGAGAGACCATGGAGGTGGGTCTTCTTTTATCTTTTCCCTTACTGAAAACAGGATGTAATTTAGCTCAGGAATCATGAGCCTTATTTATTTATTTTTTTTTTTTGCTGCTGCATATCTTGTTATAGCATATTTTTCAATAACATGGTTGCAAGATAGGTTTGTCTTATGGCTTCAGATTGTTGCTCTGCAAATGGTTATTTATATGGAGTCTGATTTTGATATGCAGAGAGATTAGGCAACTTTTTTTATAGTTTTGGTCGTCTTGGGTTTGTGCTCCTTTCCTGATGTTTTAGGGATAGGATCACCCACTAGTTGAACATTGAACCTCTTATGTTTTCTTTTTAATAATTTCTTAACTTATTCCAAAAAAATTATTGCTCAATAAGTGAGCTTCTTTTTTCATTTATACTTTTGTATTGGAATAAATTCTGATGTGGCATGGATGGTTTAATTTGTACTAGTTTTGTTCATGCTCTACAAATTTTATGGATGTAACAGAAGTAATTGGCGCGTGCATTGAATAAGACATGTCAGTCACATCCAATGATGGTAATTGATTGTCAAAAAACGTGCATTGTTGTGTGATATGTTGCTTGTTTAACTAGTCCTTGTAATTTTTAAAACACAATAGCCCATGTGTTAAAGAATTATTCCATAATCGGGTTACTGTTTGGCAGTTGCATAGTATATGTATGGTCTCTGATTCACTGTTGTTCACTAATTCTGCCTGTAGTTCTTTTGCAGGAGAAAGAGTTGCTTGACTTGCCAAAGTTGTTAGATATATGTGCCATATACAGTCATGAAAATGAAGAGTTGACAAGAATGCTTGTAAGAATTTTTTAATAATAATAATGGTTTAATATGTATGAAGAACAACCTTGGCATGCTTTAGGTTCCATAGATTTTAATATATAACTTAAGAAATTCCTCCAAGAAGTATTGTAGGAAATGATTTTTTTTTTATTGACAATTTTCCCTATAGAGAATGGTAAAAAAGTTCTATTTTATAAGGATATTTTAAAACATGGCATCCGCCCTCTTATTATTATTTATCAGTTAGTCTTGGACTTGTCAATTCTAGTGATACTTCCTTAGGTCCTTTCTATAAGAGCCCAAAATTTGAATTTGCTTGTTCCTTTTTATAAGAGCCCGAAAAAAATTGTCTCAACATTTATTTACTTTTTTCCTTCTTTGCCCCTCATAAATCATTTATACGTCATTAATTAAAAGGTGAACTTTTTTCATTCTCTCTCCTCGTTTTCTTTTATACCCTTGCTATTCTACATTCTTTTTCTTACATTTCCTCATTTATTACCCATATTCTCTCTCTTGCTTGCCTCATCATAAATAAGGGCATATTTGGAAAAATAATGTTTATTTCAGACATACTTATTACTTTTAACCAATTTTAACTGTTTTCTTAAACCGCGTAATATGGTTATTGAGCTCTCATACAAAGGACCGGAGGGAGTATATTAGAAAGTACCATTAATTTTGTATGCTTTGCTAAGTTGTTTACCAAATGTGAGCTTTCCCCTCTGATGCTTTTTGGTTTTATTGTCATCAACAATTAGATCTGGCAGATTAATATTTTTAACCCTGCAATGGAAACTATACCATAGCTTGGTGGGGTGCGTCAGTCCCCATTGAAACAAGATATTTGTTGGTGTTTGATCCTCTCTTCCTCCTCTTAAATTATAATATTATATTAGGTTACTTGATTTTCAACTCTGTCCGTTTCAATTGTGCACTTCCTCTGAGGTCGTGGGCTCACATGTGTAGAAGGTTCCCATGAGAGTCTGGTTACTCTTTTGTTGTCTGTGGTTTGTGTTAACAATACTTTCTCTCTTGCTCTTAACGCTTTAGCTTGCCTAGGTTTATAGTTTTTTGGTCCTTGTATTTGCCTCAGTCGAGGTGATGAACTGAGTTTTCTACAGTACCTTCTTGTGCCTGTCAAATGATATAAACTATGATAAAACTGTCCATGGGCCTTGACTTAGCAGCTTATAATTGTTTTTAATGTGGTTTATGACATGATACAAAACCTATATAAACAAGTGGACAGGAGCTCAACCCTTGCCGTCCCCCATTGTTCTCAAGTAAATGTAGAAAAAAAAATTGTATGCAGTTTTTATTTTTCATATTGTCTAATCATAACATGTTAAGTGCATGCTTTTCGAATAATAAGATGACAAGTGTATGATTTTTGCAAACAACTTTATGGTTTCTAATTAAATCATACACTTGACACTTTATTACAGGAGAGTGATGCCCTTATTGTTTTGAAATGAAAACTTGATAGTAAAGACATTAGGAATTAATTGCATGTAAGTCTAGTCGTTAAATGGAACTCAAGGCACGGGATAGGATGGCCTCTGCTTTGCTCATGTTTCATGCCTAAAAGTATGGGGTTATATGTTAGAGATTATAAGAAAAAGCTTTTGAATCTTCTCTTAGTAATGGTGTAAGCTTTTGAATTAAAGCGTCTGTCTTCTGTGCTTACTTTTCTTTCTTAATCTCTCTTATGTCATTACATCGTTCAGGTCAGAAATGCTTTGAAAGCTCAGCCTTGGATCCATGATAATCTTACAGCTGTCATATCACATTTTCTTGGAATTGCCCACACAATGCATGAAAGATGCAGTTCATGGTTGGAGGTACTTGTTGTAAATTGACAATGTTAAAGTTTGTTATGCCCATGATTTATCAATTTGTTTTCGGTATTGAGGTTTTTTCCTCTTTCTAAGCTTTCATCTCTTTGCTCTTGCCATTACAAGTATATATTACATGAGGAGTATTGTACTGTTTGGTAAATTATAATTAGATTACGCCGTTAAACTATTTGGTACAGTTATCCATAATTTCTCTTGATGGACATCTTGCCAGCATTGTAAATGCTATTCTTTTTTCATTTAGCATTTGTTATTCATAATTTCACAAGTAATGAACAATCAATCCATGAATGCACAAAACAAGTATGCTTAGTTTGATATTGGTTTAATATAAATTGAGTTTGAGTTTTTTAGAATGCTATTTGTTCAATTTTGAATTAAATAAACGATCCTAAATTGAGCACATTCACATACTAATGAAAAAATTTATCAGCTTGATCATCCCCTAGTGATCTCTCTTTACACCATCCATGAGTTTGACTTATTTAAAGTACCGTAATTAAATCCATAAGTACTCTTTTATAAACTTATTTACAATTCATTTAACTCGCAATAGCAAGTTAGTATGAAAAATAGTTAGATTAATAGAAATCATTTAATTTTTCTTTTCTGGGATTATATTCAGGTCTTATTTTCTTCTGGAAAACTGGATGATCACAGTGCTGCTCGGCATCAAGCTGATCTGCTTGAGGTGACATTTTCTTATGGAAGCTATCTTTGTTTATATGAATATTTTAAATTTAAATCGGATACAGAGGCAAAGGAGCAAACCCAAATAAAGTAGGGCTGTGTGTGCTGGGGAAAAACATTGGCTGCACTGGGAAGTTGAAAAGGAAAGCTGAATTACGTTGCTTCCAGATACTACACCCTAATTCATATATGCAAACAGTGATGCAGAATTACAGGCTATTCAGACACTTTTGCCATAAAATACTAAAGTACACCAAACATAGATGATACAATGGACACTGAGTACAATTTCAGAACTCTGGCAAATAAAATGAGCTGAAGTACTAAAACACGTAGGAAACAAACACTCCCTGCCAACACAACAACACAGAACTAGAGCGTCAAATACAGCCAATTTGCGAACTTTCAAGTGTTTCGCTCTCCTCATCCATGCTCTGACCCAAAATCCTTCTCTGCCTACTTTGATTCATCTCAGTTCATGTCTTTATGCACGCACTCACAACATTTTTACTGTTCCTTGAATAACCTCCAGTTCTTTCCATTCAGGTACCCCCTATTATATTGTTGATACTGGCTTCGGTCATTCTGTTTAATTTCCTTCTCTTGTGTGAAGTAGCCCCGATTCCAACAAAGCTTAGAAATTATCACTGGCATGAACTGGCCAAGCCTAAACTATTGCCATTAATGAATATCATAGTTCCTATGAGCTTAAGAGCTCATGATGTTATTCATTGATATGTCTAATGCTTAGGGATTACAACATATATATAGGAAAAGTAAATCAACGAAAGGAAACAGAGAATGCAGAAACTGATGGTAGGTGGTAGTGTAAACAGATGTGAATGAGAGTGTCAACAATGGCATGCAATTAGGTGCTGATATTTCTGACTTCTTACACTCCCCCTCAAGCTGGAGAGTATATGTCAATCATACCCAGCTTGCACAGAAACTTTTCAAACGTAGTTCTGCTTAGTGGCTTTGTCAGCACATCTGCAATCTGGTCTTCAGATCTAATGTAAGACAAATTTATGATGTCTGCTTCAATTTTCTCTTTAACAAAGTGTCTGTCTATCTCAACATGTTTTGTTCTATCATGATAGACTGGGTTCTTGACCATTTCAATGCTAGCTTTGTTGTCACACCAAATTTGCATTGGCCTCTCATATGGAATTCCCAACTCCTTCAGTAATCTGATGATCCAAAGTCCTTCACGTACTCCATGATTAACGGCTCTTAGTTCGGCTTCTGCACTACTTGGTGATACCACAGTTTGTTTCTTGCTTCTCCATGTAACAAGATTTCCCCACACATATGTGCAATATCCTGAGACTGATCTTCTAGTTTCTCTATCCCTTGCATGATCTGCATCAGTGTATATTACGATATCTCTGGTAGTGCATTTCTTAAAGAAGATTCCTTTTCCAGGATTAAGCTTTAAATAGCTTAGGATTCTGTATACAGCTGCCATGTGTTCTTCTTGTGGTTGGTGCATGAATTGACTTGTTATTCCAACTGCATAGCTAATGTCTGGACGTGTATGGGTCAAGTATATGAGCTTACCAACAAGTCTTCTGTACTGTTCTGCGTTGACTGGGACACCTTTTGGTTTAATTTCCAGGTGACAACCTTCTTCCATCGGTGTTCCTTCGGGTTGTGCCCCTAGCATTCCAGTTTCATGCAATAGATCTAGGGTATACTTCTGCTGGGATACATTGATACCCTTTTTAGTTCTTGCCACTTCCATGCCTAGAAAATACCTCATTTGTCCAAGGTCTTTCACCTGGAACTCAGTTGACAAATTCTGTTTTAAATGAGCAATAGATTCTTCATCGTTTCCCGTAATGACCATGTCATCAACATAGACGATCAAGATGGTGACTCTGCTGTTGACACGTTTGACGAACAATGTGTCATCTGCTTGTCCCTGAGTATACCCCAATCTTTTCATTGTTTTGGTAAATCTACCAAACCATGCCCGAGGAGATTGCTTAAGTCCGTACAATGACTTATTGAGTTTACATACAGAGTTGTTAGGAGCTAAAATTCCGTCTGGAATCTCCATGTAAACTTCTTCCAAGTTTCCATTCAGAAAGGCATTCTTTACATCTAGTTGATGCAATGACCAATCCAAGTTGGCTGCGATTGATAGAAGTATTTGAACAGTATTAAGCTTAGCTACTGGAGCAAATGTCTCCTGGTAATCAATTCCATATGTCTGAGTGTATCCTTTTGCCACCAGTCTTGCCTTGTATTTGTTGATACTACCATCAGGATTGAATTTTGGGTTGAAGATCCACTTGCATCCTACTGGTTTCTTTCCCTTGGGAAGAGTTGTAATCTCCCATGTTTTATTTTCCTTGAGTGCCCTTAACTCTTCTTCTGTAGCTCGTTTCCAATTTGGATCAGCTATAGCTTGTTGAAATGTTTTTGGGATTTTAATCTGCGCACTGTTTACAACAAAGCTTTGCATTTTCATAGACAGGTTACCATATGAGACAAAACGTTGAATTGGATGCTGAGTACAAGACCTTACCCCTTTTCTCAATGCAATAGGCCAACCAAATTCTTCAGGATTCAATCCCGAATTAGAGTCTTGGTCATTCCTTTGAATGGGAGAGATAGTTCTACCAGTGTTTGATTCATCTTGATCTTGTAGTCTGGATTCTTCATTTTGCTGCAGTTCAGTATCCATCCCTGAATTGATTTCAACATTTGTTTCCAGGTCATTAGGCATGAGTTCAGGTTGAGGTGGAAGATGTTCTGATTCATGATCAAGTTGGGTAGGAGTAAGTTGGCTTGTGGAAGGGACGGATTCAATGATGGGCACAAGATTAGGTTGCGGTGGTGATGATTCCGGTTTATTCAAGATTAGCCATTCAATTTCAGTGTACTCCCCCTGAATGGGTAATTTAGGGTAATATGCTTCATCTTCCGAGAAGACTGTATCTTTGGAGATAATAAGTTTCTTGGAAGCTGGACAGTAGCATTTATACCCTTTTTGAGTAGGAGAGTAACCAAGAAAGAGACATTTGTCAGCACGAGTACCGAGTTTGTTTCCATCATTGTTATGGACATAGACAACACAACCAAATACTTTAGGAGGTAATGAAGTGAGGATTGAGCAACTGGGAAAATTTTCTAACAGTTTTTGGATAGGTGTGTCATATTTGAGGACTTTGGAAGGCAAACGATTAATGAGATAAGCCGCAGTGAGTACGGCATCACCCCAAAAAATGTTGGGAACATTTCGTTCCATTAGTAAAGTTCGGGTTACTTCCAACAAGTGACGGTTCTTTCGCTCGGCTACTCCATTTTGTTGAGGAGTGTAAGGGCAGTAGGTTTGGTGATGAATTCCTTGTTGATCAAGAAATTCGCTAAAATTGTTGCTCATGTATTCCTTGGCATTGTCACTTCGTAGTACCTTAATAGACACATTAAATTGGGTGCGCACAAAGGTATAGAAGTTTTGAAAGATTTTGGCTACTTCAGATTTGTCTTTCATTAAATGAACCCATGTGGTTCTAGTGTGATCATCTATGAAAGTAACAAACCATCTAGCATTAGTGAAAGTTTTTATTCGTGAAGGACCCCAAATATCACTATGGATTAGTGTGAATGGCGAGGAAGGTTTGTAGGGTTGTTTGGGATAAGAGGATCTGGTTTGTTTTGCAATTTGACAAGTTTCACAATGAAAAGGACCAGAATTTTTATTGAATAAATTTGGAAACAAATGCTTCATATAATCAACACTAGGGTGACCCGAACGACAATGCCATAAGTTTACATCATGATTTTGTGAATTAGAGCTAACCAGTGCTCTTCTTGCCTTCCTTGCATCTTCGGATCTCAAGTTTGACTCTTCAAGGTAGAACAGTCCATCCCATTCTCTAGAAATTCCAATCCTCCTCCTCGATTTTGAATCCTGAAAAATACAAACATCGTTATCAAACATGACTCGGCACAGTTGACCCTTAGTTAACTTGCTTACAGAGATCAGATTGACAGTAAGTGTGGGTACAAACAAGACATTATGAAGTTTCAGGGAATTAGAGAGAATAACTGTGCCTATTCCTTCGACTGTAGTGTATAGCCCATTAGCAACTTTGACTCTAAGATTCTCATGAATCAGTTTAAGAGTTGAAAACAATGTGCGATTACCAGTCATGTGATCAGTTGCTCCTGAATCAATAATCCAAGCATTCTCACTAGCTCGTACAGTATTTAGAGCTATAATGGAGGTACCTGTTTGTACAAGATTGGTGCCGGGTGTGGAGTTAGACTTATTTTGTCTGTCTAGAATCCTGCGGAGTATCTGCAGTTCCTCTTTAGTCAGAGAATGATTATCCTCAGCTTCTGACTCAGTAGCAGAGATATGGCTTTGTTTGTTACTTCCTGGTTTTCCATGAAGCTTCCAGCACTCTTCTTTGATGTGGCCCTTCTTCTTGCAATAACTACACCATTTGTTTCTTCGTTCGTTTGGTGGTCGTTTTGCCGCCAAGGTGGTCCTTTCAATTGAGCTCGAACTACCTTGGTTTGCTGCCAGGGCTGACCTTTCAATTGGGCCTAAACTACCCTGATTCAAGAGCTTTCTGCTTTCTTCGAACTGCACATGGTTGACAACATCAAAGAGATGCGGTAAAGGTTTTAGACCCATTATTCTGCCCCGTATCTCCTCAAATGAGTCATTTAGTCCAAGGAGGAAATCATAGACTCGTCCTTCTTTGACTATTTTCTTGTATAACTGAGCATCTTCCACATTTTTTCATGGATGTACTTCAAACAGGTCCTGTTGTTGCCAGAGTTTGATCAACGCGTTATAGTAATCAGTGACGGTCAAAGTACCTTGTCTCCAATCTCGAAGTTGGCGTTTCAAATGGATCAAGGCTGCAGTATTATCAAGAGAGGAATAGGTTCGTCTGGCTGCATCCCAAATTTCTTTTGCAGTAGTTGCAAGGAGATATCCTTCGCTGATGTTATCAGTCATAGAGTTGCACAACCAACTCATAACTTGATTGTTCTCAGCAAACCATGTATCAAAATGAGTGTCATCAGGGGCAGGCTGGGATGCTTCTCCATCAGTGGCGGCGCGTGGCTTCACGCGCCAGTGACAGTGGCGGCGCGTGTGAAGCACGCGCTGCTCAGATCGACGCCGCGCTCTGGGGTTGCGCCGATCGGCGCCGTCCGAACCTCTCTGAGGTGGCGGTGTGTTCAAACACGCCGGTAGAACGGAGATCGGAGCACACAGTGGCGGCGCGTGCGAAGCACGCGCTGCTCAGATCGACGCCGCGCTCTGGGGTTGCGCCGATCGGCGCCGTCCGAACCTCTCTGAGGTGGCGGTGTGTTCAGACGCGCCGGTAGAACAGAGATCGGAGCACATTGTCTCCTCCCCTGTTTTCCGATCTGCCGCGCCTCTCTCTCTCGTCTCACTCTTTCTGGTCGCCGGACTCTTGCGTCTCAGCTCTGATACCATATGAGCTTAAGAGCTCATGATGTTATTCATTGATATGTCTAATGCTTAGGGATTACAACATATATATAGGAAAAGTAAATCAACGAAAGGAAACAGAGAATGCAGAAACTGATGGTAGGTGGTAGTGTAAACAGATGTGAATGAGAGTGTCAACAATGGCATGCAATTAGGTGCTGATATTTCTGACTTCTTACAGTTCCAAAAAACTTTTATGCATTGCTACTGAAGAGTAGATTGCTAATATATTCACGATCTTTCATATATAACACAATGGCCTCCCCTCTCAGATTCTTAGAGACGATATCTAATCCTTATCTACTATTTTAACTGGCTTTTGGGAAACTTGTATAATTCCTTCGTTATTTTCTATAATAGTGTCCAAGTAAGAGAATGTATTCAGTTTCAGCTGCAAAATGCTTGGCATTTGTTATCAAGTTGTTTGGCTTTCCTGAACATAAGATCAATGTAACTTGTTTTTATAGGTGGTCGACTTTATAAATGATGCAATTGTATCAATGGATGCTTTTGTCAGTGCGTACGAATTGGCAGCTGTATTTTTTTCGTGCCCAGTTGAAACAAGGTATCTTCTATGGCTGAAATTGCTTGAATTTTATTGTAAGACTGAATGTAACAAATTTTCATTATAAGAATGTCGTTACAGTGAAGTTGTCATTTGAGATTGATGCTGATTTGAATGGATATTTGTTATTTAATTGCTCATGGTATTTGTGGCACTCACCTTCAAATTCTCTAAGGGATGTCTCTTTCATAAATCACTTGTCGAACCCTCTATAATTGGTTTTTATAACAGCAAAAGTTTTACTGGTAAGTTTTGATTTCCATTGATTTGCATTCTTATAGTTCTGGAAATGAGGAGCTGCTAAGCTTTCTTGCTAGATTGCATGATTCACTACTTCCATCCTTGCTAAAGGGCTTCCATACCATTATTGTTGATAAACAAGATGGAAGAATGTCAAACATTGTTGTTAGTCTGAAGATGTTACAGATGCGATTGGCGAAGTTTGGTTGGCAATTATTGCACTTTAGCTATCTTAGTGATGAAGTGTTCAGAGACAGTTACCCTCTTCCTGCTGCTACAAAAATGTTTCCTGCCACTGTGGAGGACCCAGTTATTAGAGCTGATATTCTGGTTCAAACATTTAGAGAAATCAATGCAGTTTCACTACAATTACAGGAAAACCAGCAGAAGGAAACATTTATTCGACATATTGAAAAGAGTTACAATATTTTGGAAAGGGTTGAAAGCTTGCGAGATAATGGTAAATGATCTTGCATATACACAAGTTTTACTTGCAGAAAAGTTTAGTATGGCTTTTACTTTCATGAGTTTATCTGTTGAGCTTAGAATGGTTTTTGGTAGAAGTTTGATGCTGTAAAGTCCTCAAGTGGGCTTAAAACTTTTCTTCTCATGTATTTATATGATGGAATTTGATCACCTTGATCCGTCAGTTAAGTTTGTCTCATTAGCAATTATTAGCTTGCACATATTATTTTCTAACTGTGTTGCTTTTATTCAGGTTGGATATTCATTGATGATGAACAGTTCCAGTATATATCTGGGATTATGAATTCGTCAAAAGAGATTTATAAGGATCCACAGTCTGCAAGAGGCCCTGCGGAGAGCAAACCATTGCAAACGGATGAAGATGCTGCTATAATTGAGTCCAAAATCAGTCAAATAAGGGACCTATTTCCTGATTATGGTAAAGGGTTTTTAGGTGCATGTCTAGAAGCCTATGATCAGAACCCGGAAGAGGTTATTCAAAGGATTTTGGAGGGAACCCTCCATGAAGATCTGCAATGCTTGGACCGATCGCTTGATATAGTACAACCGGCCCAGTCAACTACTGTGAACAGAAATGATAAAGGAAAAGGTAAACTAGTAGACTCTATGTCAATACCCTCAAATGCTGCTGCAGCTTTTAGCGGGAAGCAACAGACAGAGGGAACGTTGGTTTCATCCTCCACATCACTTGGAAAATATGTGAGGAAATCCAAAGCTGACTTGTCCAATGTCAGTATTCTGGATAAAAGAGACGAAAAAGACACATTAAAAACTGCTGCCTTAGTCTCACAATATGAATATGAAGATGAATATGACGACTCTTTTGATGATTTGGGTTTTAGTGTAGCGGACTCTGGCGTAGAAGAAAATGAGATATTGGGGGACGCTGCAAAATCAGGGAAATCGGGGCCAACTGAGACTGGAGAGACTGCTCAAAAAGCCCCTAGTTCAAAATGGGGTTCCAGGAAAAAGCCCCAATACTATGTCAAAGATGGCAAGAATTACAGCTACAAAGTGGCAGGTGCGATAGCAGTTGCCAATTCAGATGAGGCTTCTCTAGTTAATCAAGCTCAAGAAGAATTAATATATGGTCTTGGACGAGGTGGCAACCTTCCTCTTGGTGCGATAAAGAAGCTGACAGATTTCTACAAGGATGACAACGACCAGTCCCCAGGTCCTGAAACAGAAGGGAGAGGGAATTCGGGTGGTAGGGGAAGGAAGGAAGGGGGAAAGTCAAGTGCTTCTCTTGTACAGCAGGACAAACAATCTGATGCCTGTGAGAGTGAAGGAAGAGGTAATACCTCGAATTACAGAGGCAGAGGAAGGAGGGGTGGAGGAGGAGGAAGGAGCAACCATTACAGAAAGGACCGAGCCATGAAGAAGCACTTCTCTGGGTTGAGTGGTTATTAGAAGCATGAGTTTCATATACCTCTTCCATGCCAAATGTTATGCCCATTTCTGCTTGACAGAGTTCAACTCGTATACAGGCATTTCTGCCCCAAATGGATAGATCAGGTGGGCAAGGGCCGTGGCTTTTCTGGTATTTGCATACTCTGTTCCTTTAGGGTGTGTTTGGTTTGAGGGGATGGGAGGGCAGGGGAGGGGAGGATGGGCAAATTACCTTTTTAGGTTGAAGGAATTTAAATTTTGGGCGGGAATCTAAAATTTAAAAAGAATGAAAAAGTAAATTTTGGGCAGGTACCCACAATTTAAAAAAAATGATAGGGTAAATTCTGGGTTTGTTTTATTCAAAATTATAATTTCCCCACCCTCCCCTCCCCTCAAACAAAACACACCTTTAGGGTTTGTTTGGTATGAGGGGAGGAGAGGGAAAGTGGACAGAGAGAAAAATTTGGAGTTAGACTTAAAAAAAATGAGAGAAGTGGGGTATACAGTTTTTAATTAAGTTTTCTTATTTTTTTTATATATATTATATATTCTCCATATTAAAATTTTGTAACCCCACTTCTCTCATTTTCTTAAATCTAACTCATAAAAATTTTCTCTACCCTCCCCTCCCTTTCAAATCCCTCATATTAAACAGACCTTTAGTTGCTGCTCAAAAGGGAAAAAAATATCCTTTTTAAGTCAAAGGATAAGAGCCATCCAGCATAATATTGAGAAGCTTCTTAATGTAATGCATGTTAAATGAGTAATCAACAAAGCTAGAGATACAAAATTTCTTTGTTGGGTAAGATAAATGATATCGAGTGTTTTTTGGCCTTTTCTGGATGGCAACAGCTTCAATTTTGTATGATACAAAAAAATTTGAATTACAATGTACAATGAAAGTTTTTGAGGGGTTTCTGTTTCATGGCTATTTTTGTTACTTTCGCAATCAATGTTTTCTCTCCTTTTCATGCAGTTAACATTTTTAATTTCATTGACTGTGTCAATTTTAATTTCAATTAGAAGTGGTCCTTACATAATGATTTTTTTAATGCGGAAACAAACCAATAAAATCCCTACAAGGTGAGGGAGGCAATAACGCAAAGGAGAAAGTATAGATATTTTTTTTTTTAATGAAACTTAGATTCACCTCCGATCATGAATGCAAGAGTTAGTTTGTAGTGCAATATAATAAATAAAGTGTTATATTTATGACTGAAAGTATTAAATTTACAAGGGCCAACATCTTTGCAATTGCCATTGGCCATTGCCCATTTAGCAATTGATAAGGAGTGTGCTCCTTCCTGTTCTTTCGGTAAACTCTGGCTCTGCCTTCCGCTCTTCCACTAAGATCAGTATTGGAAGCGAACTGAACAGCTTTGAAGTGGGGAGCAAAATTTCTTGCGCAAAAACTGAGCCCTCCATATGTCTTTCTCTATATTTGCTTATAAGGACAACTTTGTAAAGTCGTTGATATTTTTAATTACAGATAATGACCATGATCTGATTTCAATATTTTTAGAGATTTTCAAATGTTATTAGTATCTTCTAAAGGGTCTGTTAGTCTGTAGTTGTCATTTTCCTTTGTCTTGTGCAATTTTTTTTTTTTTTTTTTTTATCAAATTGTCTTGTGCACTTTAGATGAGTGCCTAAAGCCTAAAACTTTGGACTACATTATTGCTCGCATAAAAAAAAGAGGCCCATGATTGTTCATTTAACACTGTCTTAAATATAAGATTCAATTTATATTTATAAATTATTGGCCAAAAAAAATTTTATATTTATAAATTGGCCAAAAAAAAATTTTATATTTATAAATGTAATTTGGTCCTAAATAGTAAATAAAATATCTTGATCTATGTTGTCTCTCTCATTCAATATTTATTAATTTATTTTCTTCACTGTTTTGGTCTTTCACATTGAGTGACAGTAATTTTTAAATAATGATAATAATAAAATAATTAAATTAATTAATTTGTAATCTTCACAAGTTAATGAATTAGATATTATATTTATGAGAGTATATACACTCATGAGAGAGTCTTCTAACCGGAGAGAGCGAAATTTTTATCACATAACAACAAAGAATGAAAGTGAGTTGTACCTAAAATAAATAAATAATACCGTCGTTTGATGAAGGAGGACCGAAAATTCTAATGCTCTCGTTATCCCTTTTCTTATCCTATCTAGTAATTTTTAAATCATGTTCGTCTAATTAATTTAAAAGATAAAAAATGAGTCACGTCATCAAATTATTAATCTTTTGATTTTTCTCTTCTCTTTCTAATCGATAATTCAGATGGGCTTCTATTTCTTATCAATAGTTTAGATAGATTAACAAGAGATGATGAGAAAATTAGATGGCGAGAGTACACGCTACCGTTTGACCAGGCGTTTCAATGAATCTCAATTTTCATTGAGGAAAAAAAATATTTTCTTCAGTCCTAATTATAAGATAAAGTTAATTTTTTAGAAGAAATTAAGGAAGCTAATTAAATTATTTTAGAGTATTTTTATTTTTATTTTTTTCTCCAAACTAATTAATTTGACTAATAAACTAATATATAACCTAAAGTAATTTAAATAATTTTCTTAATTTCTCTAAAAAAAATCAACTTTATGTTATAATTAGGACCGAAAGAAGAATATGCAAGTCAATAGTTCCTTCTTTTGTCTTTTTTTTATCCCTCTTCCTGCAGGCTCGACCAGCAATTTTTTTTTCTACTCTGTTTAGTATCTATCTCCTCACAGCCATCAAGTTTCTCAACCTGCTTTTGCTTCCCACGCAAAAACCGTCAATACAATCCCGTTTTCTGATTTCAGATGAAGAACTCCGACAACCGCACCGTCGCCAGGTCCCATGCCAAGTCGCCTTCAATGGATCGCAGAATTTGGAGCAGGTTGCCGCCCGAACTCCTCGAGCTTATCCTTTCTTTCCTCCCACTCAAAACCTTCTTGAATCTGAGATCCACTTGCAAGGCCTTCAGGTCTCTCATTTATTCTCCCTCCTTCATCACCAAGCACTCTTCTTCTTCTTCTCCGCCTTTCTCGTCGTTTTTCTTGTTGTCTCATCCTCAATTTCACCGTCAATTCCCTCTCTACGACTGTGCGCCTGGTACCTGGCGCGACGTCTCTCTCTCTTTCTCCGATTTATTTCACATCTCTGCGCACTCTGCTCTGGTCTCTTCCTCTGGTGGCCTCTTTTGTTTGTCTGACTTCAATTCATCATCCTTGCTTGTTTGCAATCTCTTGGCCAAATCCTCCAGAAAGATCGATCTCCCAACCTACTCTTATCGTTTGGAGCATCTCACCCTTGTCTCTACTGCTATCGGGTACAAGATATTCGTTCTCTCTTCTGAGTCAGCCTCAAATAGTGCCATCGTGTATGGCTCAGACTCACTTTGCTGGGAACGATTTGATTGTTCCGATTTGTGTCTCAGCGACAACTATCACCAGCAAGGTGTTTCCTACAATGGCGGCTTGTACTTTACGACTCCAGAACCATTTTCAGTGGTTCGCTTTGATTTTGGGAGCGGAAAATGGCAGAGGCCCAACAATTCACTACCCAGCCAACTCTCGTTTGCTCGATTTGTGAGTGACGGAGAGAAGATATTATATCTTGTAGGTGGAATAGGAAGCAATGGAATCTCAAGGAGCATAAAGATATGGGAAATGAGTGAATTGGGGAATTGGGTGGAAGTGGAGACGTTGCCAGAGTTGATGTGCAGAAAATTTGTGTCGGTTTGTTATCACAATTACGAGCACATTTATTGCTTTTGGCACCATGGAATGATCTGCATTTGCTGCTATATATGGCCTGAGATTTTGTATTACAAAGTTTCAAGGAGGACTTGGCATTGGCTTCCCAGGTGCCCTTCTTTGCCCGAGAAATGTAGCGGTGGTTTTAAGTGGTTCTCTTTTGTTCCTAATCTATATGCCCTTGTCTGAGTCACTTTCTCTTCATCTTTACTTGTAATATACTTTTATACTTAGCATTTGTATGTGCTTTTCTGAAATCTTTTGATAGTCCTCGCAGCCGAGGGTGTGTTAGTATGAATCTATATTTACTGTACATTTTCCAGGGATGTGACAACTTTCAACCTAAATTTGGATGGTTGTATTTTTTTTTATTATCCGAATTAAACTTTTGCTCTCCTACACATAAACACGCAAAGATCAAAGTTTCTGCGCGGGCAATTTGCACTGACTGACCAAAAAACCCAGCAGAAATGTTGATATATATTTTTTTTTTAATAAAAAACTGGAATACAATAACTAATAATAGATTACAACACGAAACCCGTTCCCTAAGGAAAACTCAAAAAAGAAGGCATCATCTATCATCCACAGCAGAAATGTTGATATTTGATAAACATCATGACTCAACATTCCATTTGCCGTTGTGATTAGCAGTGTGTTTGTCGTAATTGGCTTCTCTTCTCTGCCCATCTCATCCACTTCCTCTCCATTACCCATCTTCACCGTTAGGTTGAAAATTGAACAACCCAAATTTAATGTTTTATAAAGTTTATTTGCCGTCTTGTTTTTATCGAGCTTTTTTTTTTTTTTTTTCCTGTGGAAGAACGGGGTCGTCTTTATAGTTATCGACAAACAAATGACTTTCAGAATGGGCAGGGATGAATTCCAATCTCCATCGTGATCACGAATGACCTCTCAAGTTATTGACCGTGTAAAATGAGTACTGTTCTTGTAGAAAGGATTAGAAAAATCCACCAAATAAAATAAGACGAAAAAACATTACCGGCTATGATTTAGTCAGTCTTATCTCTTCTAAAATAGTGTTATTTATTCATCTAGTCTAGCACATGTTTACAAGATTTGAAATTTACAAATGGATTGTGTCCAGGAGAGGCCCGATAGCTCCAGCTGACTTTTCTAACATTTTCTTTTACTACTTGGCTAGAGAAAACAATAATTTAATTAGCATTTGTTATGAATAATATATTAAAATATATTAATATAGATATCTATTTTCTTATTATTTCTCCTCATTATTTTCCTACAATTATGCAATCTTATTTACTCTACGTTATAGAGTTATGCTTATAAATAAGAGATATGTGTTATGTATTATACAGGTCTTGAATAATGAATAAGAATTACTCTCCTATCTCCTCTTCTCATATTCTCTCTTTTATTTTTTTCTTTATTTATAATACATTATCAGCACGAAACTCTAGCCAGGATATGATATTTTTATTATCTCTTTATTTAGATTCTTCTCCACTATTTCTTTTTTCCTTCTACTTTCATGTGATCCGAAGTCACTGTTTTCAATGGAACCTAAAGTTCCAATCAGTACCTTATTATTTTTTAATCTTTCATGATAACCTGATATTACCATATATGATGGAATTTGAAGTTCCAATCTATATTTGCATTTTCCTTGAATGATTACCTCATATCTATATCTTATATTCTCTTTTTATTCATTTATATTATTGTACTATTGGGTTAAGGGATAAACGGAGAATACATTTTTTTTTCCTCCAATGACCTATCACCTACTTCATTTATTTTCTTTCTTTTTTTTACTCTTTTATTTTATATTTTGAGATTATATGGTCAGAAGCCATATAATTTTAATTCTAGATTTTGAGTTATTTGACTAAAAGCCATATAACTTACATCCTCTAATTTTTTTTTATGGCCAAGAGTCATATTATTTTTATTTTGATATTATATGGCCAAAAGTCATATAAATTTTATTTATTTTATCTTATTTAATTGTCAGAAGCCATATTATTTTTATTTCTCATTTTAATATTATATGGTCAGAGGCCTTATAACTTTTATTTCTTTTATCTTATTCAATGGTCAGAAGCCTTAGTTTTGACCTTTTTTTTTTTTTTTTTTTTTTGCCATAAGCCATGAATCTTATTTAACATGAAGATGAAAGGCCAAAAGCCATTTTATGTTATTCATCCTAAAGATAAAAGGTCAAAAGCCTTATAATTTTATTAATCCTGAAGATAGAAGGCCAGGAGCCATACAACTTTTATCCTCTATATTATTAAATGGTCAGAAGCCATATAATTTTTATTTCCTATTTTGAGATTACATAGCCAAAAGCTATATAAATTATATCTTATTAAAAGGTCAGGACCTATAATTTTAATTTTTAGATTAAATGGCTCGAAGCCATAATTTAATTTTTTTTAGATTAAATGGCCATAAGTGATATAATTGTAATTTCTCACCTTGAGATTAATTGGCCTGAACCCATAAATATTAAATGGCCCGAAGTTATAAAGTTTTAATTTTTTTGTAAAATTTTACTTTATGAATTATTTCTTGTCTTTACAATTTTTTTGTTATTATCGTTTGTATTATTATATTATGTTTTTACATTTCATATTTTAAGAATTTTCTTTTATTGTATTAGTCTGAACTATGTTAAATCTTGCAAAATTTGAATTCGTGGCTCTTGTCATTACTAAAAAGAGCTATTTATCTTGCTTGATCCATGATTTTTATACGCCACAATTTGCATAAAGGTCTTGAAACTAAATATATGACTATAAAGACCCATTTATTCTTTGAAAGATATGACCACCAAAAGATGGTTATCCTTACAGAGGCTCATTATGAATAAATGCATCAAATTTTTTCCTGTAGTAATAATAGCGTAAATGAAGTTTAACAAATATGTTGAATTAATTTTTTGCCTGCATGTGGCGAAACAAAATAATAAGCTTTTATTGAAAAATCATGAATTTTGTCCAACAGGCTCAATGACATTCCCAAAAGTGAATGTAGTAATGAATGAATCTAATTGTGGCTATGGACGTGGACGTAGACGTGGCTATAGCCATGGTTATAATCGTAGCAGTTCAAATTCCCACCCGAAGAGGGGAAAGATTGAAACAAATTATGTTAATAAAGCTGATAATTTTGAATAAGGTGACATGGACACTGCCCATTTATGTGTTGCTGATTTCTTAGCATAAATTATCTTCATCTATTTGAACTACTATAATTTAATGTGTTTAAAGTTTCTACTATAATGTCTATTTCCCTTTTTAATTATCTTTTCTTTTATTTTCATGTTTCTTTAAATGAAGAATGAGTTTTATTGACAAAAGTCTTAAAGATTTATGTCTCGTTGATAGTGTAACAACCCACACCATGCTTTAAAATGACAAATATTTTTCTTCTTTAGTAATGTGAGGAGCCAATGTTCAGATTATATCCGAAAGTATAAATATGATTGAAGGCTCTGAAAGAGATAATATTTTATTACTTGCAGGAACAAATTTATGCATTGATAATGCATTTTATTCTACCAAATATAAAAGAAACCTGTTGAGTTTCAAAGATATCCGCAGAAATGGATATCATATAGAAATAAAAACTAAAAATAATCAGGAATATATTGCTATTACAAATATAATTTCTAGTAGAAAATGCATATTAGAAAGTTTTTCTGCCTTTTCTTCTGGCTTGTATTATATATTTATAAGCACAATTGAAATACATGCTATTGAAAATTAGAAGTTCATCAATGCAAACTAGAAGTCTACCTGTGCAAACAAGTAGTTTGCTAATGTAAACCCGAAGTTTACTAATGAATTTAATGTTTGGCATGACCGGTTAGGCCATCCCAGATCAATCATGATGCGAAAAATAATTGAGAATTCATGTGGAGATGCCCTAAAGTGTAAACAAATACCACAATCTCATAATCTCTCATTTGATGTATGTTTCAAGGGAAAATTAATCACTCAGCCTTCACTAAGCAAAGTAGAAAGTGAGTCTCTCACATTTTTAAAATAGATACAGAGAGATATTTGTAGGTCGATACACCTACCATGCGGACCATTTAGGTACTATATGGTTTTAATTGATGCATCAACTAATGATCACATGTTTGCTCATTATCTTCTTGCAACTTGGCATTTGCAAGATTACTTGCTCAATGATTAGATTAAGAGTTTATTACCCTGATTATCCTATCAAGAAAATACGTCTTGATAATGATGATAAAATTACTTCACAAGCGTTTAATGAATATTGCATGGCTCTTGGAATTGACGTTAGCTCATGTTCATACATAAAATGGACTTGCAAAATCATTAATTAAATGTTTACAATTAATCGCAAGACCATTACTTATGAGATCAAATCTCCCAGTTTCTGCTTCGGGACATGCAATTTGCATGCAGCAGCATTGATTCGCATTAAGCCAACAAGTTATTTAAAAATTTCCCCTTTCTAAATGGTTTTTGATCACGAACTTAATATTCTTATCTAAGGATTTTTGGATGTGTTGTACATACTCTAATTACTCCACCATAACATATCAAGATGGGTCCTTAAGGAAGGATGAAAATGTATGTTGGGTATGAATCTTCTTTAATAATGAAATATCTAGAACCATCTACTGGGGATTTGTTTACAATTCGATTTCTCGATTGTCATTTTGACAAATTATTTTTTCTAATATTAGGGGGAGGAAATAAGCAATTGGGAAAAGAGGTTAGCTGAAATGAATTATCATTGGCTCATTTTGATCCTCATACAAAACAATGTGAACTTTAAGCTTAATAGATAATCCAATTTACAGAATTTAGCTAATCAAATGCCAGAAGCATTTACTGACCCAAAGAAAGTGACAAAGTCACATGTCTCAGCTGCTAATGCTCCTATTAGAATTGATGTCCATAAAGGACAACCTATTATGAATGAATTTGAAGTACTTCTGAAGCGTGACAGACCTATCGGTTCCAAAAATAAAAATCATCAAAAGAAAAAATGAGTAAGAATATAAATGGTCAAGTTGATGACAATTAAGAAAGATTAGTTGCTACAAAAGAGACATTGGACAACACCAATGTCCTAATTTCAAAAGATATTCAGGTACCTGAAATATGTGAAAATAATGAAATTTCAATAAATTATGTTATGAATGGAATAAGATGAGACCGAAATGAAGTCAACATTGATGATATTTTTGCCTACAGAGTAGCGCTTAATGTAATAAACGAAAATGACGATCACGAGCCAAAATCAATTAGTGAGTGCAAACAAAGAAAGGATTGGCCAAGATGGAAAGACACAGTTGAAACAGAGTTAAAATCATTAGAGAAATGAAAATTTTTTTGACCCGTAGTTTTTACACCTGAAGATGTAAAACCGGTTAGATACAAATGAGTTTTTGTGAGAAAGAGAAATGAAAAAGGTGAAATTACAAGATATAAGGCACGTCTTGTTGCTCAAGGGGTTACACAAAGATCTGGTATTGATTTTGAAGAAACATACTCATCGGTGGTGTATGCAACTACTTTTAGATATTTGATTAGCCTAACAATAAGTGAAGGGCTTAATCTGCGTCTAATGGATGTCGTTATAGCATATTTGTATGACTCATTTGACAATAACATTTATATGAAACTCTCTGAAGAACTTAAATTGCCAAATGCATACAATTCAAGTTCTCGAGAATGATACTCAATAAAGTTAAATAAATCTTTATATAGATTGAAGCAATATGGACGTATGTGGTATAATCGACTTAGTGAATATCTATTAAAGGAAAGATATAAAAACGATTCAATATGTCCATGCATCTTTACAAAAAAACTGAAAATGAGTTTGCTATAATATTCATTTATGTTGATGATATGAATATTATAGGAACTCCTGAAGAGCTTAAAAAAACAATTAATTGCTTGAAAAAAGAATTTGAAATGAAGAATTTTAGAAGAACAAAATTTTGCCTTGGATTGCAAATTGAGTATTTGAAAAGTAAACTTTTTGTATATCAAGAAACTTATATAAGAAAAGTTTTCAGAGTGTTTTTACATGGATAAATCATATCCACTATGTACTCCAATGGTAGTAAGATCTTTGAAAGTTGATAAAGACCCTTTTAGATCTCGAGAAATTAACGAAGAAGGTGATGAAAAACTACTTGATCCAGAAGTACCATATCTTAGTGCAATTGGAGTACTAATGTATCTTGCTATCACACTCGACCTGACATATCATTTGCTGCAACTTATTGATTAGATATAGTTCTTTACCAAGATGAAGACATTGGAATGGAGTTAAACACATTCTTTGTTATCTTATAGGCATAATGGATATAGGGTTATTCTACTCAAATGTATCCAAGCATGAACTTTTTGGCTATCCAGATGCTATTTTTTTATTTGATACACATGATGGTAAATTACAAACAGGGTATTTATTCACAAGTGGTGGCACAACCATTTCATGGAGATCTATGAAACAAACTATATCAGTCATACCATCAAATCATGCAGAAATTCTAATAATGCATTAAGCGAGTTGAGAATGTGCATGGTTAAGATTAATAATACATCAAATATGAACCACTTTTGGTTTATCTCCTAGTAAAATGACTCCAACAATCATATATGGGGATAATATTGCATGTATTGCCCAACTAAAGGAATGGTACATTGAGGGAGATAAAACAAAACATATTTCACCAAAATTCTTCTTCACTTGTGACCTTCAAAAGGAAGGTGAAATTGATATTCAGCAAATCCGTTCCAGTGAAAATCTAGCAGATTTATTTACGAAGTCCCTTCCTAGTACAACCTTTGAAAAGCACGTTCGTGGCATCGGACTTCATAGACTCGGAGATATCAACTAAGGTTGTCAAGAGAAGGGGTTGATACATGCTGTACTCTTTTTTTCTTGTCCATGGCTTTTCCAACTGGGTTTTCTTAATAAGGTTTATAATAAGGCAACACTATTAAGTGTATCACTAAATATTGTACTCTTTTTCTTCTATTAAATTTTTGTCCCACTGAGTTTTTCTTAGTTGAAGGCTTTTTTAAAGCACATGTTTAGTCATAGACATCCAAGGGGGAGTGTTGTAATATATATATATATATATATTATAAAAAAAAAAGTAGGGAAGGGGGCAAACTGTCGGTAAAGGAAAAAAACATGTGGGGTTCGCTTAAGGAAAAAGTGACGGAAGGGTATTATTAATACCTTTCCCTTCACTTTCTCATTCAGGTTTCACGAGAAGCGATCAGCGGAGAGCGAACGCAGTTCAACAGGTAAGGTTCTAAATGTATTAGATAATTTTGGTACTTAAAATCACTTTTTCTTAACAAACTTCCTTCATAAAAGTTGTTCTACGTATTTTTATCTTTCTATTGATGGTAATATTATACTGATTAGCGAGAATTTTGGGATTAGGATTTTGGGAGAATTTTGAGTTTTTACAAAAGATGGTTATAGATATGTAGAGAATAAATAATAGTTAATTTTAATCGGTTTAGATTTACCATTTGGTTGTTTTATGATTTTATAATTAATTTCTTCTTAAATAAATAATAAATTATGCTTTAGGAACATTTTTTACCGATTAACTTTGGATTAAACAATTTATTTGAGTTATTGGAAGTATTATTGAAATTTTAATCGGTTTAGTTTTGCAAATTTTGAGTTATGTGAAATTATAAATTATGATTTGATATTATAGTTAGAGAATTATGGTTATTAAATATTTTATTGTGAGATAGAGTTAATAAATTTTAGAAATTTTGATTTAAAAGGAATTTGAGGAATAGATAAATTGTTGTTATTTTTAAGAAAATTGAGCCAATTATGGGGATTATTATTTGCTATTTTGTAATAGTTAACAATTATTATAAATTATATTAACATGTAAATATATATATATATATATATTTATTTATTTATTATAGAGTGAATTTGAATTTGGCTTGTTGGAGTTAAATTCTTAAGTTTAGGTGTCAAGAACTTGAGGTAACCACTTTCCAATTTATCTTGTATGCTTGTTGAAATGATTATATGCGTATGTTGGTATTTTTAATTGCTATAAATATGTTATAATAATTTATATATGAAAAATGTACAATGACAGTATTAATCATGTTTTTAGTAATTTTTTAGTTAAGTGGGCCTGAATGATTGATGATGCATAGCATTAAATATGAAATATATGAATAAATTATTGATATTGAAGATTGTGATGTTGAGATGTTGGATGTGGTGAGTTGTGATTGAGGAGATGTTTGATTCTTTTATACCACGTGGTATAGCCGCCACCGTGTGCACAGTGGATGACTTTGGCATTCTCAGGGCCCTTGGTATCACCCTTTCCTTTGCCGGGTTAAGGGTCAGCTCAAGGGCAGGTGACACCTTTCCATTTTCAACAGAAAGGGAATCCATGATCCGATATGAGTTCTGTAGCCTTTGGCTGGGTTACACCTCATTATTGGAGAGCTTGGTGTAGTCTTGTCAAAGAGACTAATCCTATTATATGTTGTAGCTCATGGGTTCTATCAGCGATAAAGGAGGTTATAAGGATAGTTGAGGGAGTTTTATGCATATTGAATTATTTTGAAATAATAATGTTTTGGGAAGATTAAACTTTATGTTTTATGAATATATATATATATATATATTGTGCCCGCTTAATTATCTTATAATCATTCTTTGCATACTTGTTAAAATGGAATTGTGGTTACTGAGTCCATGTGACTCACTCTATCGATATTTAAATTTTTTCAGGTGAGAATGTAGGTAGTGCTACCAAGGGGAAGGCAAACAAGACTTGATTTGATCCATCGTATGTTTTGTTTGGTTACATTATAATGTATATTGCCAAACTTAAGGGCCTTTTTAGCTTTACGCTGTATATGTTGAATGCCACGCTGCATACTGGGGTTTGTACTGTGGACGGAACCCCATAATATGTTGTATTATGTAATATTTAATGTTTTACTTGATTTGAAAATTAATTATATAGTAATTAAGAGGGGTCGTTACAAGTGTTATGAATAATATATTAATATGGATGTCCATTTTCCTATTATTTCTCCCATCTTCCTATTATCTCTTCCCATTATTTTCCTATTATTATGTAATCTCATTTATTAAGTTATAGAGCTATGCCTATAAATAGGAGGCATATGTTATGTATTGTACAGACATTGAATAGTGAATAAGAATTACTCTCCTTCCTCTTCTCTCCTCATATTCTCTCTTACGTTTCTCTTTATTTATCACAGCATTCTAATAATTTAGCCTGTGAAAAAATTACTCCTTGTTTTGTTTGATAGTCAAAAAAATTTTTTCATGGGCTTTGGGGTTTCTGGCTTTCTGCTGCAAGCTCACATTGGTTCTCCCAAGCGATCGCCGATGTTTTAGGTATTGTTCATGGTTTGTATTTGCGTTGGTCAAAAGGGTATAGAAAGGCTTTTCTCCTCTCCGAATGTATTGAGGCTATTAATTTAGTAATCAAAGGCTGTGATACCTCTCATTCCTTTTCTGAGATGGTAGGGGAAGCTAGATTACTCCTTTACCGGGATTGCCAGGCAATTTTGTACCATACTCTAAGAGACAACATTCCGAATGCTGATCATATAGCGAAATTAGCTCATAGTATTGGAAGAAATTTTTGCATCTTCAATCACCCTCTATCTCCTCTTCAAGATGATGGGGGTTGATTAAAGAATATTATTCTGTTCGATACCCATGTAGTGGCTCCTTATGAGTTATGACATCCGGCTTGAAATCGAAAAAGAAAAACCAAAAACCTTTTCATTTAATCCTAGAATAGTGACCTGTTTTTATTCATAAAACATCCAATTTTAATCTCCAACAAATCCCTTTCAAGCAAGACGAGTTATCTACTATTAGTGATATATTCTGTGTTTGTTAAGACATACTGCACGAGGCAGCACATGAAAGTGCCCATGAAACTAAAATTACAAAGAGGAAATTCGGAAATTTCGGACAATAATCAGGTCGGCATATTACTGATATCACTTTTCTACAACTGATTTTAAATCGGATTATCAGGAAATCACGAGTTATTACTTACTATTAGAGATAAATTCCAAATGTCTCGAAGACGGGGTATGTATGAGGCAGCATACAAGTATTCATATAATTGAAAAAACGACACGAGAATTTGGAAAATCTAGGCAATAAATCACCGGTCAATAGATAATTGTTTACATTTTCTTTTCCAATAGATTATAAATCACACTATAAATAGCGTAAATCCATGAAGAGAAGCTTTTCTAGTCTCATCTCAACCTTGAATCAATCAATTGAAAATAATAGGAAGGACACCTACATTCTAACATTTCCTACACTTTCTAATTATCATTCTAATTACTTCAAGACAAAAGTGAGAATATTGTTGAAGTATTATACCTATTAATGAATATGTATAGCTGTTTCAAGGCTTGAGAGCCAGTGCTAAACCAAACTTGGGACTCCTCTCCAAAGTTTGGGTTTGAAAGGACCCCGAGATTGTCAAGAATGACTTGGGAATAACCTCATGCTTCAAAAGTGCCGTAAGATTGCCGTGGTTGTTCAGCTTTGCTTTAACAAAAGTCTGACCATTGATTACATAGGAACATCCAACTGTCAATGTGTTCTCATTTGTAGAAAATCTGCGGCTAATCTCTCCTGCAACAGCTCCCCCATTTAAATGATCAAGATGTTGCAAGTACGATGCCCTCAAGGAGTCTCCCTTGTCAGCACTGAAAAAGTGAAGGAAATAATTGTATCTCCAATAATTGGAAGGAAAAATAAGGCTTAAGATTGTGCTGATTCATGCCGCCAAAAATCGCACAGCATATATATCTTAAAAATCAATGTGAGTAATGATTCTTCAAACTCTTAGAACACTTTATGAAAGGTTTCATCTCATGTATTCAATCAGAGAGATGTTTTAATTGTGCTATTCCGACACTCAATCATTAAGACACCTCAAGTACTTACAGAATTACTGATGCGTTGGAATTAGGCTTTGTCAAGCTCACCCCCGCATTGTACTTTGAAAATTTTCCACTAGAAGCCAAGAAGCTCATTTCTGCTCCAAAGGCAATGCTAGGTGTTCCAATTGTTGCAGAAAAATCAATCGCAGGGAACTGGTTTAGACCAACAGCAGTACTAAAAGCCACGTGATCATGAAGATACTGAACTTCCAACTGCATAAAGGTATAATAATAATTTATTGAAAGGATTATATATCTCTGTCAAAATTTGCATCTCCATAATATAACAGCACCTTGCTTAAGCTATAATCAGGTAGCTGGATTGAAGCTATGGCTTTTGTAGAATTCACAATATCTGGTAGTGTGACTGTCGTCAAAACCTGTAAAATAAAATCATTTGCCATGAAGCAAAGCTCAGCAAAGTTTTTAAATTTCGTAATTAATGGAATAGAAGCTAGGAAGATACCGTAGATTCAGTATCAACTTTGACATCAACTGTGCTATTATTGCACCTAAATGTTGCTGCCAAATCCCCAGAAGACAGTCGTCCTTTTTGAACCAAAGTGGAGTTCAAGTCCTGATGTTCGAGAGGTAAATATTATAAATAATTAAATACTCATAAAAAATAAAATATGCGGAAAAGAGAAATGAACATACATAGTTGAAAATAAATTCGAAAATTAGTCCCCTGCCTTTTTAAGGAACATAATTTACCCTCTATCAAGATCACCCGGAAAGGAAATGCTAGGCATTAAATTAAATATAACCAACAGAGTTCACAAAAATGTAGCATCAATTAGTCTGAAAAACACATTCAATTTTATATTGTATAGTTTAAAAACAAATCACAACATACGGAATAGAACTGATATGCCATGTGTTTATATAGACTAGGCAGATCTATTCATCAAAACTCCCAATATCAGGAAATAAGTATTGGAGGAAGTGCTTATAAAGCAAGAGAAAATATGAAAGTAAGCGAAAAATTCCCACATTCAACAGTTTTCTCATCCCATCAAGTTGGGAATCAATGAGCGAAAAATTCCCACATTCAACAGTTTTCTCATCCCATCAAGTTGGGAATCAATGATAAAGCAAATTCATGTATTCATCAGTAGAGAGATCAACAGACGACAAATTCATGAGAGTAAGAAGGAAATACAGCCAGTTTAGAATCGAGATCGGAAATGAAATAAACGCACCAGAACATTACCGCTGGAGGAGTTAATGGCGATCCTTTGGTCGGAGGTAAAATCCTTGTTGAGGAGCTCTGCGAAGCAGTACAGATCAGGGACAATACGCTTAGAAACAGAAAAGGAAAACGAAAGGACCATGAGGCTTACCTCTAGATTGCTGGCCTATGCCTGAGAAGAGTCCAGGCCCCTTGCTCGACATCTCTGCAGAGAGGGAGAGTAAGAGCCTGTACAGTAGAGAACTCGAGGATTTTGGAAACCAGTTTGGGGTTTATGTAGGGTTTCTAAAACCCTTCTCCCTCCGTGGGATGGGCTGAAATTTCGGATATTTATATTTGGAGTTTGGAATTACAGTCTTTGGGAAGTTGTCTTGAACCACAAGTACAAATTGCAAATTACAAATTACTACAAAATACGGTAAAATGACTAAAATCAGGCTAGTTTATTTATTGTGAAACAGAACCATTCATAGTGGCATATTTTCTGGGGCCACACTGAATTAACTTGGAAGAAGCCATATTCAACATTTAGATTATCATCGCTGGTCTCCTATTATATATAAAATTATATATAAGGTTGAGAGAAAATGCATTTTTTACATGAATATATGATTTTATTATTCATTTATTATTGTCTAGATAGTTTTTTTTTGTTGAGATTGTGTGGTTAAATAAGGGTAAAAATATAAAGCTGTTGAATTTTAAGATAGAATTAATGAAGTTTAAGATTTTTCCTATGAAAGCACTTTGTAAATAGCAACAGAACAATATATTTCTAATGTCTACTATAACTTATTTCCACAAATTAAGGCATTAGGTCCACTAAAAATTTCGATAGAGCCATTGAACTTCCAAGTGAGATGAGATTTATTTTTAATTAACATAACTAATAATAACTATCTACTGCAATACTTGGAAAGAATTCACAATCATTATAATTAAACAATTTTTTTTAATAATAATAGTTCCTCGCATTACAATAATCATCACCAAGAATTCCAACGGAATATCTTATATAAAATCATACTATTTCCGATCATAAATATAAGACTTAATTAATTTTTTTAAAGATATTAAGAAGCTAAATAAATTATTTAATCATATCATATACTGTAATAGTTCTTCACATTACAATAATCATCATCAAGAATTCCAATGGAATATCTTATATAAAATCATACTACTTCCGGTCCTAAATATAAGACTTAATTAATTGTTTTGAAGATACTAAGCAGTTAAATAAATTATTTAATTGTATCATATATTGTGTATGATTAAATTATATATTATTCTCTCTTATTCAAAATATAAGAGTCAAACACCTACTTTGCATTTATCAAAAAATTAGTTAAAAATAGTTCAACACAATAAATATGTAAGATATCTATCTACTTTCTTTTCTAAATATACTCTTATTTATTAAAAGAATAAGTAAGAGAGTAACAAATGGAAAAAAGAAAGAAAGAGAATGTAGCGAAAAAGAATTATGAGAACGAGCATGGCAAATTTGGAAAAAAAAAACATTAAATGCATAGTTAAAAAGCAAAGAGGGTCTTATAAAAAAAAATCACATCCCCTCACATATTTGGCTCTTATATTTTGAACCAGAGAGAATAATTTATAAGTCAAATAAATTAGTTTAGAGAAAAAATGATATACATATATATATATAGAAATAATTTAAAGTAATTAAATTAATTTTCTTAATCTTTCAAAAAAAAAAACCAACTGGAACTTATATTTACTATCAAATGTGAATGTAGTATGATTACTTGTTGTGCTAACAATTATGATACTCCCTTCGGTCCTAATTATAAGACAAAATTGATTTTTTTGGAGAAATTAAGGAAGCTAATTAAATCACTTTAGAGTATTTATATTTTTAGTATCCTTATATTATATATCAGTTTATTAGTCAAATTAATTAGTTTGAAGAAAAAAATAAAAATAAAAATATTCTAAAGTGATTTAATTGGCTTCCTTAATTTCTTCAAAAAAATCAACTTTATCTTATAATTAAGATAGGAGGGAGTACCCTTCGAGTGAACAGGAGTATATATTATTAATGCTCACTACATTCATTTTGGTGTAGAGAACATGGTCGGGAAATGTACCATCAGAACATCATATCCATACCCAGCACCATAAAATTTGTATAACTATTTAAAGAGCAAAATAAATGTAGTTGTGCAATATATGTCAAAGATAAACATCTAGCTCCACTCCTGCCCCTGCAGTTACAAGGCCTCGACACATTAAGGGCTTGTTTGGTCTGAGGGGAGGGAAAATTTTTTTGAGTTAAATTTAAAAAAATAGGAGAAGTGGGGTTAAAATTTTTTAATTAATTTTTCTTACTCTTTTATCTTATATATTCTCTTTATTAAAATTTTATTACCCCACTTCTTTAATCTTTTAAAATTCAACTCATAAAAATTTTCCGTCCCCTTCCTTACCTTCCAAATCCCTCACACCAAACAGACCCTAAGGAACTGCAAACTCCCCCTTGTTAGTCTGATTAAATGGCAAGGCATAGCTTTACTCTGATATGAGGGAGCTAAGGTATTGAAATTCAAATAGTTCCTCCCATGGGATTCTAAATAAATAAGGCATGGGATTTTAAAAGAAAATGATCAGGTGTCAAGTAATAGTGTGACAAGCTAAGCCTAATACACGAGCCGGCACTGTAGTTGAAGATGGACCATTCGTGTGCATAGTTAAAGCAGAGAGAAGTCGTATTGAATTATGAAAATGATGCAATTAAAGTGATTTTCTCACATATAGATTATACATTGATGAGATTGGCCTACCAAATTTTTTCGTATGGGTAGACAAATTAGGAAAAAAGGTTGTTTTCCACTATATCTAAAAAATATTAAAAAAAATCACATTTTCAAAATAATTTTATACATGTAAAAGCTATCTAGCTTATCTAGTTTAGAATTTGTGTAATCAATTCAGTTGAAATGATTAATAAATTTTGATCTTCTTAAAGTATATTATTTTATATTTATCCGTGTCATGTCAGCGTCAGGGAATTTAAGTTTGATACATCCAAGGTGAGTGTTTGGACTTTGGACAGCGCGTTTGTAGTTGAAGTCGCACGAATAAGGTAATTCGTACGATTAAGGGAGGATAACTTTTTTTTAAGTGTCTGGTTGGCTTAAAAGTTAAAAGAAAATTAGTGCTTTTATCAAATTCACGCCATTAATAATAAGTTCCTAGGGGTTGTTTTTTGCCAGTGGTTCGTGCGATTTGTGTTAAAATATTTTTTTAGTTATACTTAATGTATTATCAGATTGATCATAATTTTATCTTTATTATATTTTTTCAATTCTAAAAATTATCTTAAAATATTTTTTAGTGCTTCTAACGCTTTAAAATATTTTTTTGGCTATACTCAGTATTCTATCAGACTGATTACAATTTTATCCTTAATGTACCTTTTTAACTCCAAAAATTACTTTGAAATATATTTTAATGCTTTTAACCCCTTAAAATATTTTTTAAGTTGTACCTAATGTGCTATCAGACTAATTGTAATTTTACCCTTAATGTACTTTTTCAGCTCAAAAAATCACTTTAAAATATTTTTTTGTACTTTTAACCCTTACCCAGTTTTAAGAGATTGACTACAATCTTACCTTTAATATATCTTTTTTTTTTGTAGTAAAGAGAACCCAAAACTTATAATATTAATTTATTGATTTTCACCCATTCTAAAATATTTTTTAAGTAGCACCTAATATTTTAAATTGATTTTTAAATATTTACTTGATTTTTTAAATATTTTTCCACCAACTCTCTCTTACCATTATTATAAAAATCACTTATATTTAAGTCAACTAAACAAGTTTTACTTTTACAAAAGTCATTTATATAATCGTCAATTCAAACATAAGTCACATTACACAGTCTGATTTTTACCAAAAGTAAGATTATAAAAAAATCAAATAGAAAAAAAAAATCATTTTTTCCATCGCTGTCCCAAATACACACTTAGTTTATAGGGAAAATCACTCTGAGGTTCCAAGCAATAGACATATTCACAAAAAAGTCCCAGGAAAAACTGGAATATGAGAAAAGTCCCTAAAGACTTTTCTGATATTATTTCCTAAAGTAAAATGACACACATGCCCTTCTTGTAAATGTAAACATCGAAGCTTTAGAAAGAAGAGGGAAAGCGCATGTTTTCCCATTAATGAGATAGAGAAACGAGGCGAAAGCGACGGGATTAAACTCCAACATTGAAGGGATCAAGTGTAGTGTTGAAGTTCTTAGTAAAGGATCGAATTTGCAGGCTTTATATACTTGTACAGAGGTAGAAGAGCAAACTGATTTTTTTTTATTCTATGTGAACGTTGGATGAAGTGAAATTGAATGATAGTGAAAGGTTGTTACTTGGGGTCAATAGTGGACAAAGTGGTAAATGGTAGATGAGTAAAGGCATGATTTAGGTAAATATATCATCTTGAGCATTGTAGTTGGGGTTTCAATGAGGTTGGGTAATGTTAATGTCATAGTGCTCTGTTTTTTTGGAAGGTTGCAGAGGAAATGATAGATTTAAAGTGGGAATGGCTAATTGTCATGTTGGTGGGATGCTGTCAAAATGCTAATATGGGAAAAAAATTAAATTATTGTTAATTCACGCAGTTATAGTTGTTAATATAACTGTAGTAATTGTTAATACAAAAAATGAGGTTGGGTGTCATTGTGCTCTATTTTTTGGGAATATAACAGAGGAAGGGGTATGTTTGAAGTGGGAAAGGTTGATTCTCATAGTGATGGGGTAGCGTGAAATGCTGATATAGGGAAAAATTATTGTTAATTCGTGTAGTTTCAGTTGTTAATATAACAGTTTTAGTTATTAATACAGAAAATGAGGTTGGGTGTCATTGTGCTCTGTTATTGGGAAAGGAAATAGAGGAAGTGGTATGTTTGAAGTGGGAATGGTTGATTCTCATGGTGGTGGGTTGATGTGAAAAGGCTTATATGAAAAAAAAAATAAATTGTTGTTAATTCGTGCAGTAGTAGTTGTTAATATAATAGTTTTAGTTGTTAATATAGAAAATGAGGCAGGGTGTCATAATGCTCTGTTTTTGGGAAAAGTAATAGAGGAAATGGTATACTTGAAGTGAGAATGGTTGGTTCTCATAGTAGTGGGGTGGTGTGAAAATGCTTATATGGGAAAAAAATAAATTATTGTTAATTCGTGTAGTAGTAGTTGTTAATATAACAATTTTAGTTGTTAATACCAAAGTGTTGCTATGTTTTTAGGCAATGTAATAGAGAGAATGCCTTATTGTTTGAAAACCTAACAGAGGTATGTCTTTATTTAAAGTGGAAGTGATTGAATGTGATTGTGCTTTGTTTGATTACAAAAAGGTGATATGTTTGTAAAAGAAGTGTTGTTAATATGTGCATATACAGTGGTAATATCGCTTTGGACGTTGTTACTACGAACTTCAAGTTGCAGATTGTCATGAAAGATGGGAAGTAGTTCTGGGAAGAATCTATTGTGTTTCATTCATGTTGGGGGAAGTTTTTAAATGGAAGAGGAGATGAAATGCAATATGTTGGTGGTTTGGTAAGAACAAGATGTGTAAAAGAAGGCACAACATATGAGGAGTTGCGACGAAACATATCATCTATAACGGGAAATGAAAGTAATGAAATTCAAGTGAAATTCAAAGTTTCCGTTGATACATCAATATTTATGGATTTTGTAGATGATGAAGGGGTGAATCATTTAATGAAATATAATGACCAATATAGTAATGTGTACATTGAAGAAGATGGTAATAATGAGAATACAGTTCCAACAATGAATGGTCAAATGGAAGAGCAAGAAGTGTAAGTCAGGTTGTCTTAAGAGAAGTAATTTGTTGTAACTTAATTATGTGGAAGAGCAGTTTAACTTGTCATTTATTGCAGGATTGTTCAAATGTTTGTAGGTGCTGGAGGATTGTGTATGTCCCCACCTCTTGTGATGAAAGTCAAGAGATCCCATCGTTGGCATGTTGTACTTAAATGGTACCAACACCCATATCGGAAATGAATCATACCTATAACAACCCCTCTTAATTACCATATAATTAATTTCCAAACCAAGTAAAACATTAAATATTACATAATACAACATATTATGGGGCTCCATCCACAATACAAACCCCAGTATGCAGCGTAGTATTCAACATATGCAACATAAAACCAAAAGGGCCGTTAAGTTTGACAATATACATTATGCTCATGTAGCTAAACAAAACATACGATTGATATCAAATCAAGTCTCGTTTGCCTTCCCCTTGGTAGCATCACCTGAACTCTCGCTTGAAAAATTTAAAATATCGATAGGGTGAGTCACACGGACTCAGTAACCACAATTCTATTTTAACAAGTATGCAAGAAATGATGATAAGATAATTAAGCGGGCAATATATATATATATATATATTCATAAAACATAAAGTTTAATCTTCCCAAAACATTATTATTTCAAAATAATTCAATATGCATAAAACTCTCTCAACCATCCTTATAACCTCCTTTACCGTTGACAGAACCCATGAGCTATAAAATATAATAGGATTAGTCTCTTTGACAAGACTGCACCAATCTCTCCAATAATGAGGTGTAACCCAGCCAAAGGCTACAGAACTCATATCGGATCATGGATTTCCTTTCTGTCGAAAATGGAAAGGTGTCACCTGCCCTTGAGCTGACCCTTAACCCGGCCAAAGAAAATGGTGATACCAAGGGCCCTGAGAATGTCAAAGTCATCCACTGTACACACGGTGGTGGCTATACCACGTGGAATAAAAGAATCAAACCTCTCCTCAATCATAACACCACATCCAACATCTTAACATCACAATCTTCAATATCAATAATTTATTCATATATTTTATATTTAATGCTATGCATTATCAATCTTTCAAATAAATCATTCATGCCTACTTAACTAAAAATTACTAAAAACATGATTAATACTATCATTGTATATTTTTCATATATAAATTACTATAACATATTTATAGCAGTTAAAAATACCAACATACGCATATAATCGTTTCAACAAGCATACATGATAAATTGGAAAGTGGTTACCTCAAGTTCTTGACACAACTAAACTTGAGAATTTAACTCCAACAAGCCAAATTCAAATTCACTCTACAATAAATATATTCATCTACATGTTAATATGATTTATAATAATTATTAACTAATACAAAATAGCAAATAATAATCCCCATAATTAGCTAAATTTTCTAAAAATAACAACAATTTATCTATTCCTCAAATTCCTTTTAAATCAAAATTTCTAAAATTTCTTAACTCTATTTCACAATAAAATATTTAATAACCATAATTCTCTAACTATAATATCAAATCATAATCTATAATTTCACATAACTCAAACTCTGCAAAACTAAACGGATTAAAATTTCAATAATACTTTCAATAATTTAAATAAATTGTTTAATCCAAATTTGATAGATAAAAAAACGTTCCTAAAGCATAATTTATGATTTATTTAAAAATAAATTAATTATAAAATCATAAAACAATCAAATGGTAAATTTAAACCGATTAAAATCAACTATTATTTATTCTCTACATATATATAATCATTTTTTGTAAAAACTCAAAATTCTTTGAAAATCCTAACCCCAAAATTCTCACTATTCAGTATAATATTACCACCAATAGGAAGATAAAAATACGTAGAACAACTTTTATGAAGGAAGTTTGATAAGAAAAAGTGATTTTAAGTACCAAAATTATCTGATAAATTTAGAACCTTACCTGTTGAAATTACGTTTGCTCCGCTCGCCTACTCGTGAAGCATAACGAAAGTAGTGAAGGGAGAGGGTATTAATAATTACCTCCTTGACTTTTTTTTTCCTGCGGGCCCCACATGTTTTTTTTCTTTTCTTTTTCTTTCTTTACCGACAGTTTGCCCCCTCCCCTACGTTTTTTTATAATATATATA
Source organism: Inga laurina (assembly GCA_963855925.1). Classification (NCBI taxonomy): domain Eukaryota; kingdom Viridiplantae; phylum Streptophyta; class Magnoliopsida; order Fabales; family Fabaceae; genus Inga; species Inga laurina. The sequence continues at coordinate 59,568,939 of OY979706.1, forward strand.
TATATATATTACAATACCAAATGGAAGAATTTGATTATTGGAGAAGGACAGATATTTCCGAATGCTATGAGCCTTCATCCGGCATTATACAAATATAGCATTTCACACAAGTTTTCATACCAATTTGTGAAGAACAATCAACAGAAGATAATTGTGAAGTGTAAGGTTGATGGTTGTCCGTGGTACATGGGTGCTTATTCATCAAGAGAACATCAAGATACGGAGTTTCTAACGATCAGAACATACAAAAGTGAACACATTCACCATACACAGGTCAGCCTAATTGTCTGGCATCCACACAGGTCGAGCTTAACATCATCAATCATAATGGATGAATTAAGGTGCAATATTAATAAGACTTCTAATGAAATTCGAGCAAACTTGTATAGAGAGTATGGGGTGTGACTAAACTACCCTCAAGCATATAGGGCAAAAGAAAGAGCATTGAAGGAATTACATGGTCGAGTATAAGGCTCTTATCAAGCAATTTCTTAGATATGTGATAGATTGATTGAAAGTGATTTGGACACGGTTGCAAAAATGGGAAGGGTCATCTAACAATAGATTTCAGTGGATATTTATTGCTTATGGTTGCTCGGTTTAAGGTTTTATAGGTGGTTGTCGGCCGATTGTTTATATAGATAGTTATCATCTAAGTGGCCCTTATAAGGGAATAATGTTGTCAGTTTGTGTATACAATGCAAACAACCAAATGTTTCCCTTAGCATATTCCATTGTCAGCGGTGAAACATATGATGAATGACTTTGATTTCTAGTCAATTTGAAAGAAATAATAGGATCAATCATGATAACAATTGTGTCAGGTCGCAATAATGCAATTATCGATGTTGTTAAAGAAATATTTGGTAGCGAGCGACATGCTTATTGCTACAAGCATCTGAAGGAAAATTATAGTGTAGAGGTCTTGCAAATCAATAGAGGTTGAGCACGTATATCGGCGAATAGCAAGGAGACTGCACTTAAGCTCCTTGATGCAATTGCGTATACAATGTTGGATATGGACTTTACAAATGCAATAAGAAAATTAAGATTGTTCAATCCATAATTGGCACAATAAGTGGAGACTAATGGGGATGTTGACAAATAGGTTTTAAGCAAGTTTCCTTTTAATAGGTGGGATAATGTAACCACGAATCTTGCAGAGTCGTTTAATGCATAGATGTTGAAGGAAAGGAAGCATAATGTGTCAATTCTAATTCATGAACATTGAGACAAATTGGCACGGAAATTGCTTGCAAGCAAGATGGCAATGGCCAATTGAAAAAATGGAGTTGGTCCCAATATTGAAGAGAAAGTTATGCAGCAAGTTAAATATGAGAAAAATATGGATGCAGAATATTATGGAAACCATCAGTTTTCAGTTTGAACTAGATATGGTGAAGCGACAATTTATGTCAATGTAGATCTTGCTCAAAGAAGATGCACATGTTTAGCATGACAAATGAGTGGAATACCTTGTGGCTATGAATGTGCAACTATTAAGGTACTCAATAGTAATGTATACATATTTGTACATGATTGGCTGAAAGTGGAAGCACTGGAGAAAATATATGCAAACACCATGAGGCCAATTGCAATACATGATTGTCCATGAGCTGATTCTCTGACCATCACACATTTGCTGACACAGACATTCTTAGATCCTCCAACAACTACAAGGCAGGCAGGGAGACGGAAAAGAAAAAGAAGGAAATCTCAGTTTCAAAACAAAAGGGTTTATCATTGTGGGCGATGTAATGAGGCTGGGCAATCCATCAAGACTTGCAAAAATCCAAATCCAACATAAAACACAATTAATATATGCATGTACTTGCCTTTTGTAGCTATTTATTTTGGATTATGTATATATACACAATTAACTAGTGTCTTCCTGTAGCCCCTATTGGTTTTTGAACAGGTCCAGATGTTCATGTACTTAAACACAAATGGTATGATATTAAATTAAATGAGTAGGTGAAAATACCCACTTACTCACACAACTTAATATTTTAATATTAGATGATATGTGGATATGATATGTTATTAAGTTGTGACATGCACGGTGATGAAGTTGCAAAATTAGATTGTATAAGCTGTTTAAATTCAGGCTATGTTGTACTTACAGTGGGACTTTCATTTTGTAGGCTATCGGATTTGACAGTAACCTTGTGAAAATAACTCATTATGTTGTGAAAACATGCATTAGGAATTTTGAAAATTGGCATCAGTTGCTGTCAAATTTTGCAGCAGGATTTGTACTAAAATAGACATTAAAATTTGTTAGAATCATGGGTTGCTTAGGTGATAGTGGAAAGGTGTGTAATTTATAAAGTTATGGGAGACTTAAAATTCACTTGTGCATGTGACTAATGCACTTGATACAATAGGCCAAGAAGTTGTTAACCACTTGATCAATTATGACCAATTCAGTTGTTGTGAGCGGCCTTAATGGGAACTACTGATGCAGTCACGACAGCAGGTTGTGAAACACACAACAGGTTGTAAATACACACTTTAAGAGTTGTAAACAACTCAATTGGTCATGCTTAACATGAGAAAATATAGTGTCAGAGAGAAACGTGTGGGAGGTTGTGAAACAAACTAATCAAGTTGTAAATACACGCTTTAAGAGTTGTAAATAGCTCAATTGGTCATGCTTAACATGAGAAAACATAGTGTCTGAGAGAAACGTGTAGGAGGTTGTGAAACACACACACAACAGGTTATGAATACACGCTTTAAGAGCTGTAAATAGCTTAATTGGTCATGCTTAACATGAGAAAACATAGTGTCAGAAAGAAACGTGTGGGAGGTTGTGAAAAAAACTGATCAGGTTGTTAATACATGCTTTCAGAGTTGTAAACATACCATTTGTCAAACTTAACGTGAGAAAATATAGGGTCAGAGAGAAACGTATGGGAGGTTGTAAAACACACACAACAGGTTGTTAATACATGCTTTAAAAGTTGTAAACAACTCATTCATCATACTTAACGTAAGAAACATAGTGTCAGAGAGAAACGTGTGGGAGGTTGTGAAACGAACTCATCAGGTTGTGAATACATGCTTTCAGAGTTATAAACATACCATTCGTCAAACTTAACGTGAGAAAACATAGGGTTTGAGAGAAACATGTGCGAGGTTGTAAAACACACACAACAGGTTGTTAATACACGCTTTCCGAGTTGTAAATAGCTCATTCGTCATACTTAACATGAGAAAACATAGTGCCAGAGAGAAATATGTGGAAGGTTGTGAAATGAACTCATCAGGTTGTGAATACACACTTTCAGAGTTGTAAATAGCTTATTCGTCATACTTAACATGAGAAAATATAGTGTCAGAGAGAAACGTGTGGAAGGTTGTGAAACGAACTCATCAGGTTGTGAATACACACTTTCAGAGTTGTAAACATACTATTCATCAAACTTAACGTGAGAAAACATAGGGTCAGAGAGAAACGTGTGCGAGGTTGTGAAACAAACACAACAGGTTATTAATACACGCTTTCAGAGTTGTAAACAACTCATTCATCATACTTAACTTGAGAAAACATAGTATCAGAAAGAAACATGTGGAAGATTGTGAAATGAACTTATCAAGTTGTGAATACACGTTTTTAGAGTTGTAAACATATCATTCGTCAAACTTAACATGAGAAAATATAGGGTCAGAGAGAAATGTGAGCGAGGTTGTGAAACACACACAACAAGTTGTTAATACACACTTCAGAGTTATAAACAGCTCATTTGTCATACTTAATATGAGAAAATATAGTGTCAAAGAGAAACGTGTGAGAGGTTGTCAAATGAACTCATCAGGTTGTTAATACATACTTTCAAAGTTGTAAACATACCATTTGTCAAACTTAACGTGAGAAAATTTCGTTTCAAGTTGAAAGGTGTGGGATGTTGTAAAACACATTGAACTTATTGTGAATAGACACTGTAACAATTGTAAACAAAATATTTTCCATACTGAATGTAACCACTTGTACAACAAGGCATATGCAGTTGTGAAATTGCCTAAAGAAGTTGTAAATATTAACTTGTCACCTAAACATGGCAGTGAACAAAAAAGCATTGCATGATTACCTTTCCTACAACTTCAAAATAGCCACACAAGGACATAAGGTTCTCAAAGGACCCACAAAATAGCAACATATATACATAACATAACACATTGCCTACACAATAACATCACAAATGCTACTTCTCTCTCTTCCTCTTCAATTCTTCCTTGCCACCTAAAATGAACAGTACCTTTTCAGCATGTTAGTTCTTGTCATGTGTCACTAGCCACCATAACGAATCGACCTTTATCTGCCGAATTTGGTCACGAGACAACTTAGGCATCATATACCCCCGTTTGTCCAGAGCCGAGCCATCCCAACCATATAACCATGACAGAACATGGACGCCACACGAATCACTGCAAACAGAAAGCAAACATACATAGTTGTACATTTCAACAAACGATATCAAACAAACAACCAACCATTTCAAAGTCATGAGAAACAAAAAACAAGTAATAATAGCGTATCACATTGGACATACACTTTTGGCCAGTTGACGTCTTTAGGTATTTCTCATCCTTTGCCAAGTAATTCAAGTTTAACCCTACGAAGTACGCTAATGATGCAATCTCTTTGCATGAAGCAATTACTTTTGTCATTAAACAACACAGCAAGGACAACATTCACAAAATAATGCATAAGCTTAAGTTGGAGTACTTACACACTAGTGTTACGAGTGTAAATGGTCTATTAAATAGTGCAAGTGTACACTGTCGTAATCAAGTAATATAGAAGTAAGTAGAGTATCGTTCCCACGAGGATTGATCACTAAGTACCAAAATAGGTAATTTTAATTCTATTTAGTCAATCGATTCGTTGGTGATTAAGAGTACGAAATAAAAAAAAAACAAATATGAATGCAAATGATATGAAACAACAATGAGAAAAAAGTCCTAGGGATTAGATTTCACTTAACAATTTCCGGATTGAATCACTTATCTAATCTAGCCCAATTTATTCCATATGATTGATAGCCGAGTTTCCCTAATGTAATTACTAGCCTCTTCCAAGATCAAGCAATTTTATAATTAATTGCTAATCCAATATATTCCTATATGAATTTAAGTAATTAATTATGCATTAAAATTTATGGAACTCTATAAGACTACACAACTCATATGAATATATTCCTATTTCATATGCAAGTTATGGTTTTAATTATAGGGTCTACACACATGTATCTCCTTCCGGTCTCAACATATATATTGGAATCATTCAAAAGATGGTCAATCAAATGAAAGCATTACGAGTAATAATTAAAACTCAATCATAAAGGAAAAATAAAACTAGATTTAATAAGTTAAGATTCAATCCGTTATTAGTAAGCTACGTCATCACCCTAGGAAAATGAAAATTTAGCTCATGATAAAATTAAAAACAAAACCAGAATAAATTGACATTATATAAAGCTAGAATGAAATCCTTATAAATACTGCATAAAACTTGAATATTAAATTCTCAAACATAAATATACAACCAAAAGATGCATAAAAAATGTAAACATCTAGCCGTCCCTTTAGGAGGTAAAACCTTCCATGTAGGTGGCATACAAAGAGTAATACAATCCTAAGCCTTCCAAAATGGAGGCATGCAAGAAAATAATACAATACCTAAAATTAATTCCAAGATGATGTAGTAAGTGGAGAAGAGATGAGAGTAATGAGATGGTGTGTAAGTAGATAAGAGAGAAGAGTAATGGAAATGAAATGGTATGTGTGGAGAAGAGATGTGAGTAATGGATATGAATTGTTGTCTCAAATGTGAAGGAGAGGGTGGCTATATATAGGGAAAAATGGAGTAAGGTAGATGAAGTGGTAGATGAAATGTGATAGGTGGATTAATAGATAGAATGTGGTAGATGGAGCAGTAGGTGAAAAGGAAGATGAAGTGGTAGATGAAATGTGGTAGATGAAGTATTAGGTGAAAAGAAAGATGAAGAAGTAGATGAAATAGTTGGTGGAATGGTAGATGATTCCCGCTCTCAACTTTCAAGCAAAATTCGAAATCCTTGGAGATAGAACTGGAATTTCGTCTCAACATAAAAGTTGTAGAGCTCTTTCTTAGCTTTTTATCCATATAAAGAATGTCCTGATCTGACATCTAGAGCTCCAGATATTGCTTGAAAACTAAAAGAGGATCTAATTTAGTATTTTCCAAGAAATTCTATTTTATGCCAAAATCATTATTTATTTATAAATTACACCCAAATTTATTAAATTGAGCTCAAATATCATCCATAAAATCATCATATAAGGGAAAATAAATATGCAAATATTTTACTTATCAACTAGCTTGCAAACCGGTCCTTGGCACACAATTCTTCTTGTTGCTTTTAGCTCAATGTCTTATTTTTAGTTGTCTTTTCACCCTCTAAAAGTGCATCTTCTTCCTTCTTTTCTAATCTTGAATATGTCAGGTGGTCAACCAATGAGTCAAATACATAGAAACATAATGTCTTCATATCCAGCACATAACAAAACCAGTGATTGAGCCGCAGTGTAGGAGCAAAGATTAAGTCACAATCCCTAATGTTGTATCCAATATGCTCCAGAAGGATCTCCGCTTAATGCACTTGCCAAGACCACTTCTTCGGATCAGACAACATTTTTTCCATCAACTCTGAGGAAAAGATGTGTCTACTGACACGGCTAGAATTGTGCAATTGATCCCCCACCAATGTCTTTGCTACCATTGACATAAACTGAGAAAAAAATATGAAAATGTAAGCAAATATCGCACTAAAGTAACTAAGTATGCGTTCTTGTCAATGTAAATGTAACTTACCCTATTATTAATCCACCCCCTTTCACAGAGATAATATAGTTCACCTCGTGTGACAAAATAATCATACATATCTACAAATTCCCTATTAGACAAACAAGCATTTTTCAGTCAGTTTTTTTCTTCACCTTGCTATAAATAGATATTTAATGACTTACTTTTGTGCATCCTCTTTGTTAGGTCTTTGTAGAGCACAGCTGGTATAAAGCTTCTTGTCCTTGTTATCTTACGTTATCTTCTTACCTATAGTTGTCACCCAGGGAGAGGCAAGAGTAGGTTTTTTTACCCCTGTCGATTTCCTCAATTGTACTTCTTCTTCCCCTTTCAATACATCTTCAGCACACTCATCTTTGCCCTCTTTGACTGGCCTATTAGCTTCACCTTCATTTTCTTCCTCTGACCCTTCTTCTTCGTTTATGGACCAAACTTCGTCATCTTCTCCTTTTCCTATGTCAGCTACATCAACTTCACTTCCCGAGGAAGGTTGTTCATCTTCACTTTCTGATGACAATTGTTCGTCTTCCAAATTTTCTTCCCCTCCATCTATTTTTCCCCCGGCCAACAACCTTGCCTTAAAGGAAACCTATTCCTCTTGCACAATTAACACCACCCTTGACATAATTCTTTCATATATTCTCTTGATTTCCTAAGAATTAGGAGGAAAAAATTAGTCATACAATAATATGGACGGCATGTGAACCTCACATCAAATTTCAACACTTATCGGGTGTGTTATCATATTTTGGTTATGCAATTCTGAAGCTGGACCCCCAATTACTTTACCCATAGAATGTAGCAACCCTTGGTTGCTTTGCTTCTCTATTTGCACTCTCCTCTTGACTTTTTTATCATTCCAATATACAATTGCTTCATCATTTTTAGAGGCTTGTAGTTCACGGAGGGGAAATTATTGCAAGCAAAAAACCTGCATAAAATTTAAATAACAACTTAACATAAGTAAATGTCAACATTTAATGCAGCAATTTACAATTCATTATACATTGCCAACTTATGTTGCACTTACCATAAAAAAATATATACATCCTCCAATGTTGATTTTTCCTGAAGCTTTCCCTTTGCTGACTTTGTTGTTGTACTATCTAATTGAATTGGATAATTCACTCAATATGAAGGTTGCCCAATCATTGTCTCCAAAAGCTACCTTTGTTGCCATCATCACCTTTAACACTCGGTTACTCATTTTAACAGCCGTCCTGGGACACAAGAGCGTGCCCAATGCATACATAACAAAGAGGAATTCAAAATCTGGATCCTCTTCTCTCTCAATCAGCTATTTCCAATTCGTCTTGTATGGCACTGTCCCATACAATTTTTCAATTACTGAAAATCTTTGTCTTCGTTCATCGCATTTCTTTCAATGTCCCCCCACACACACGGTAACCCTATAAATTCTATTACATCTTCCCGGTGAATGTGAAGTGACCTCCCTCGGATGGAAACATTGTAGTTGGAGGGTCAAATGCACCTATAAACTGCCCACATAAGTCTCGGGGGATTTATGAGCAGCATATGTTGACCAACTTATCAAGTCCAACTCTCTTTAGTCGCTCCATCCTATCTTCTCTATTCTTCACACTTTTGCGCATCTTGATAAACTGATTAGGGGCACACCGAGTTAGAAATGAAACCACATATTTTTCCCTTTTGCCCGTCTTCTTAATTTCTTCGCCCTTACCTTATATGTCTCCTTCTCATCATCTTTTAGAGCGTTCCAAGCTTCTTTGACCGACTGACTCTCCTTTTTAAAAGGCCTCTTTGGTTCATTCTTTTTCTTCTTATTCTGGTAATACTCTTGTGTGAACAATATATACGCATACACTTTTGGCTGGCTCTCTTAGTCTTTTTCTTTCCTTTTTCTTTTGTTCGGCATTTTTTTCTTAACCTCAAACATAATAATTAATCCAATCCTTCCAAAAATCAATCATAAGAGCTTTAACATAGAGTAAAATCCAATGAATCAAAGAATTTTCGTGTGCAAATAATATGACCAACAATTAGAATTTCGAACTCAATATCAACAACAATGATCTAATATGACTCCATCACAACACTAGTTTAGTGCCAGCAAGAGACTACTGCTTTGCATAGCTTATAACTAGTAAATTCCACAATAAAAAATTAGATTCAGATCCAAGATTGGCCAAAATTTTGAAATTTCAGTAGGTACACCTAAAGTCACACAACTTAGCTCTGCAGTTAATAAGTATGTCAAATGCAAATTTGGACAAGTAAGCTCATATGAGAAATTTCACCAAACTCAACAATGTGTAGAGAATTTCAACGATGGATGCAAAGCTTTGGAATATAACATTTAGCAAAAATCCAGATTTTGACAACAACTTCAAGTCACTGCACCAAAAATCTAACCCAACTCCACAAAGTTCAGTTTCATCACAAAACAACTCAGTATTATAGTAGCAAACATCTATCAAATGGTGCACACTAAAGCTCCAGAGACTAGAAACAGTAAATGTGCAATAAAAACAAGTTAATATTGAAGAGGTATAGATTAATGTTTTTTATGATTTGTTTAGAATTTGTTTGTATAACCGGACAAAATAAACAGAAATGACAAAATATAGAGTGAGCAACATCCGTTATTATAAGATCCAAATAACATGGAAGATGGAAGGAAATTAAGAAAATATAAGAAAACAAAAACTAATTACTAGCTACAATATGGAGCTAAATGGTTGGGTGTTGTCATTTTTGTTACAAGAAAAATTACACATTTTCAGTGGAAGTCCTAAGATGTAAAACTTTATCCTAAATCCAACAATTTACTGCCAATAAACAATGATTTTTTGCACTCACCAGTGGACCAACAATGACGGACGGGAATGTCGCCTTCGATCGGAGCAACGACAAACAAACAGAGTGGAGGAACGACGGATGCCACTGGGCGCCGACCACCAACGACAGAGAGGCAGTCGTAGCAAACGACCGCACCGACGGTGAGGCAGCCCAAACGACCGCAGCACCGACGGTGGGCAGCCCAAACGACCGCAGCACTGACGGTGAGGCAGCTCAAACGGCTGAACCACCAACACGGAAAGGCACCGGGAACGACCAGACCGACAACGGAATCGCACCACACAGAACTGAACCACCGCGGAGAGGCAAGGCTAGGTCGTTTCCGAAGAGCTCTGTCAATGCGATTTCATAATGCTTTTGATTAGAGAAGAGAAGAGTTTAAATTTCAATTGGGGGTATATATGTCATTTTACTTTAGGAAATAATATCAGAGAAGTCCCTAAGGATTTGTCTGATATTTCAGTTTTTTCTGAAACTTTCCTATGAATATGTCTGTTGTTTGGGAGCTGAGAGTGATTTTCCCTAACTTATATTCAAACGTGACCTGCAAAAGTTATAGAAATCTGAAATCATGCTGAGACAAGGGGTGGGTGCCTCGAGGCATCATTAAGCGTGGGCTCGAGGTCACCGAGTTTGACCACAATGAAACTGAGTTGGCTCAGTACATACGCGTGGAGATGCAAACTCGGTCTCGATAACAATCTGATTTGGGAAATTGGAGGAGCTAATAAAAGTAGGATACTGTGGGGATTGTACTACTCACTCATAAGTGTATGTATGGCTTCACGAGCCCTTGAGGAGCTGTAGTTAATGGTTGGGAAATAGATCCGGAATGAAATGGGAATTCACTTGCATCTGAACGGCCTTTTGGTTGAAGTCATCCCCGAGAACCTAAGACAAGGAATAACGTGAAGGTGAAGAGAAGCAGAGTTTGGCTCAACAATAACAAGATTCCAATGCACCCATGAAGTTTAAGAGTTCCCCTGCTATTTGTAAGTAGGGTTGCTGTTATCTACACTGTTTAATTAAACGTGTGTTGCAGGTTTCAGCAGCTCTACACATCATTCCCTGGTTTGAGTGTACCGGGATGCTCTGCTGCATTCTTATTCGGGAACAACAACCAGTCTATATCTATAGATACGAGACATAATTTTATTCTTTTTAACTTGGAAACTAAAAATGGCAACACAAATATGGATGTACTAACTGGTCCCCAAAAAATAAAAAGGTAGGTCTAAATCTGGATGAATCAACCACCTTATTAGAACACGGATGGAGGTGATGACATTGAATATAGGACATACATACAGTTAAAACAAGAGGAGCGTTTTGAGCAAAAAAACAAAAAAAAAAAAAAACAAGAGGAGCGGACTTGGCAGGCCCCATTATGGCTTGAGATTGAGATCAGATGAGAACAGAGCAAGGGCGAGAGAGTGGATCCGCATAAAGAAAGGGTGAGAAGCAAGCAAACATTTCACGCATGGAACCCACGTGGCAAAATACCCAAGCTGCCAAGCAGTTCCTTTGCTTGCAAAATTGTAAACGAACCCAACAAAACCAAATGCCACGAGTGCCGCTCCCAGAAGGCAAATTAACATGAGGGGGCAGAGGAGGAGGAGTAGTACTGTTATTGTAGCGCACACAATTTCCCAAAACAATCCCCCGCAAAAAGACACATCGCACGTGTTTGCCTGGGACGGTCAATATTGAATCCCTGCACGTGCCAGCCCACACCCCTCGGAGGCAACGCCGTTAGACACCCTTGTCGCTATTCACATCACATGTATTTAGCCCCCCTCGCCCCCTCTCCCTCTCCCTCTCCCTCTTTCCCCTCTCGAACCTTACCGAACAGCTGATCAATCGCCGTTTATATTTCCTCTTCTGGTCCCAGCGCGGAGGAGACTCATGGGGTCGGAGAGTTCAGTGAATTTCACATACATGGGAAGGAGTATAAGCGAATTAGGCATCAATGATCATTCCTCTTCTGCTTTCAGCGATTGTAACAGTGACAGATCCGGTGAATTCACCACGGCTTCTTCCCAGAGCCGAGACCTCCTGATTGCTTGTGCCTCCGACAATTCCGATGATTTTATGGCTTTGGTGAACCATCTCCAGTCTGGCTCGATTGACGACCAGAAGCAAGCCGCCATGGAGATTAGACTACTAGCCAAGAACAAGCCGGAAAACCGCCTTAAAATCGCCAAATCCGGCGCTATTAAGCCGTTGATTTCGCTTATGTCCTCGCCTGACCTCCAACTCCAAGAGTACGGCGTCACCACGATTTTGAATCTCTCACTGTGCGATGAGAATAAGGAGCTTATAGTTTCGTCGGGAGCGATAAAGCCTCTGGTTCGAGCACTCAAGACAGGGACATCGACGGCGAAAGAGAACGCCGCATGTGCTCTGCTTCGCCTTTCGCATATAGAACAGAACAAGGTGGCAATCGGACGGTCGGGAGCAATTCCGCTGCTAGTGAACCTTCTAGAGAGTGGCGGTTTACGAGGGAAAAAGGATGCCTCTACGGCGCTGTACTCGCTGTGTTCTGTGAAGGAGAACAAAATAAGGGCGGTGGAAGCCGGGATAATGAAGCCGTTAGTGGAATTAATGGCTGATTTTGGATCAAACATGGTGGATAAGTCAGCGTACGTGTTGAGCGTGCTGGTATCGGTGCCGGAGGCGAGAACGGCGTTGGTGGAGGAAGTAGGAATTCCGGTGCTGGTGGAAATCCTAGAGGTGGGGTCGCAGAGACAGAAGCAAATAGCGGTGGTTATACTATTACAGATTTGCGAAGACAACGCCACCTACCGCACTATGGTGGCTCGCGAAGGAGCGATACCACCGCTGGTGGCTCTGTCGCAGTCCGGCGCTACTAGCTCCAAGCACAAGGTCCGTGTCTTAGCTCTCAAGTCTTAACATTATTCGGGTCATCAATCGGGGCCATTGTTCCAGTTGTGACGGACGTGGCAATTTCCTCTGCCGCCACGTCAGTCCCCTCGTATTGGTAGCCACCTTATTAATTTCCTTACTTTGGGATTTTGTTTGCCCCATGTTTATTCTGCAACCGAAAATTACATGTTTAAAAAATATTTTTATGGGGCAAAATTAATAAAACTTATTATGTTAGTTATTTAAACAGCAGTAATAATTGTTAGGGGGTAGTGTGTGTGTCTGTTGGATTCTTGTCGCTTATTGTTTGTGTACGTGCGGACAGGCGGAGACACTAATAGAGCTTCTGCGGCAACCAAGATCCGGCACCGCCGCTGATCGTGCAATGGAGGTCTCGGCCTAAGCCCCACCACTCACCGTCAGCTTGCCCATTTCATGTTATCAATCTGGGACACACTCAAGTACGTCTCGGTACATCAAGGGAAAAAACCAAAAAAAAATGGAAGAAAGGAAATGATGTATTGTATATGTCTTTGATACGGTAAAGCTTTGTAAAATTTGTGATAAATGAAATGAGTGTGGTTTTGTTCTATTTGTGGCTTTGGACAACAACGCCCCTCCACCAGTTCTTTCATTAGTTATCGCTACACGTATCTGGAATCCTTCCCTTTTCTGCCATCATAAATAAAATACGACTAACTTTATTTTTTAAAATTAAAGAAATAATTTTCAGTCTAAAGTACCAAAACAAAACGCTCCACACGCAAAAAAAGAAAGAAAGAAAAAAAGAAATAAAGTGAGGTGACAGTTGAAGAGGAAGAAGGGTGGAAGTGAGGATGGCGGAGCAATAGTTGGTTTTGGTTTACTTAAGAAAAGATTGTGTTATGTACATGAGTGTTTGGTTGGGTTTATTTTGCTTAAATAAGTATTTATTACGTAAGTCGAGATAATACTCTTCTCACATACTTATCTCGTATATCATGAATCATGATTTATAAACACTTATTATCTAAAAATAAGTTATTCTAAACAAGCATTATATATATATATATATATATATATACATATGATGATTTGGAAAAGGTCCCCATGGAACGCGTGGACAAAAGCAGCCAGGAAATGAGGGGTTAGGGCAGAGCAACTTTAATTTTGTATATCTAATTATCTAGAAATTAATATCTTATCTCTTTGTTATGGAAAGGCAAATTGATTCCTCTTGTGGGTCCGTCCTTGCTTGACGGCTCTTGGTCCTTTTTCTTTCTTTACGCGCCCTTCCTCTATTCTATTCCGTGTTTATTTTGCCTTTAATTCCTTTCCCACTTTTTTATTCTTATTTTTTTTCCATTATCTCTTGGCATTATCAGCGAAGACTTGCCGTTGCCCATCAAACGTCGTTATCAAAAGATGGCATTGAATATGTCTCGAAGCCAAAGAAATTTTAAAAAAAAAAAAAGTGGTAAAACTAGGGGATTCAGTTTTGTGGAAAGTGGGAACAGGCAAAAGACAAGTCAAAGATGCAGAGATAACTTCCCCAACATCATATGTTGAAGAGACACAATCTTTCATAGGATTTGGAGCAAACACAAGGCGAGTTCATAAACATATACACCATGAAGTTATATAGTACTTCAACATGTTCATTCACAGAACCTAAGATAAAAGCGACATGGATTCTGCGAGGTGACAGAACATTTTAAATTAGTGAAAAACATTAAGCTTCGAGGAAAAACATGTTCATTCCTTGGTTTCTTTTACTTGTATTTTTGGTGCGTAAGTAAGTTTCCTTTCTTTGTTCATTCAAGCACTAGATTACTAGCTACGGTGAGGAACCTCTCCATTGCGTCTCCATTTAGATTAAGCCGTACCATTTGAAATAAAATAAAATCTCAGCCATTAAATTTTAAATATAATTTCAGCCGTCGATGAGATGAGACCCGGCCCTTACCATTCCATTCTTCCGACTGCCCTCTTCTGTTTCGCAGCAATATGGACATTCAGCCATTGATTACTTTTTTCACTATCTGTTTTGTTAACTAACACAAACTATAAAGGGTGTCTATCAGAACTGCCTGAAGATTTCTTTCAACAAGACTGAAACAATTACTTTGCTGGAGGAGCACGAGCCGCCAAAATATGTATGCAAAAGATGAGGCAGGATTGAAAGACGGCAAGTCGACAACGGGAAGGGGCCAACCGTGAGGGTTGGGTCTCTCCTCAGCAAGATAGCAACGAATAAGATTATAATTAAAAATCAATGGCTGAGATTCGCCGTTTAATTTAAACGGAGACGCAATGGAGAGGCCTTACCATGGAGAAACTAGTTTTCCTAAAGAGCTCATCTAATTTAAACTGAATGAAAAATTCATATTTAATAAGAAGTTGAAAAAGGACGCTTGTACCGCAACATAAAAGCTAACAAATACCATTAACATGCTTTTTAACTAAAACAGAGCACTAGTAGTTAAAGCGTCAGAAGGAAACTAGAAGGATCGAAGTCAACCCACTCCAATTTTACAGTTTTCTGAATGCAGCATAGAATTTAAAGGGAATGAGAATAATTTTCACCGTGGATCAATCGGACACATCTCTCGCTTTTTTTTTTTTTTTTTGAAGGAAAAAAGGGTTTGCCAAATGCCAATACTTGTTGTGCATGGGATGGACTGTGCTTTTGTTTTGGTATGAAGTAGTAATCAGTTATTTTCAGTTGGTTCGATTTCTTTTGTTGGATTGTGACTTGACCTGGTCGTTAAGGAGTGTCGCCGGGTTTTCTATGCGATGGGTTCACCTGACTTTGTCAAGCCTAGTGGATTCTATAATTTTTTCCAAATTTTGACATCTTCTATTTTTATTTAATGCCACTGTCCATTTTACATAATAGTAGTATATTATTATTCATTTTTTATTGATTATTTCAAGATTTACACAGGAAGTCATGCTGATTGTTCCAGTTTTTATTTTTATCAAAACCATTATTAAACAATTAAAAATTAAAAGAAGAAGAAGAAGAATCGTTTTATTTTTAAAGCTTATACTGTCTTTTTCATAGTAAGGAGACCCATTCTATTTGCGCTTAGTGTGTGTTCGGGTATTAGCAAAATTCCGTTTTCGTAAATTGAGACAAAACTCTTCTCATATACTTACATCGTAAATCATAAAAGTTATTCTCTAAAAACTAATCCGAACACACATTTATCCAGAATTTATCCACTAAGTGAGTTAGAACTAACTTCCAGTTTCACTTTGCAGATTCTCCTCATCTAATGGCTCTTGATGAAGATACCAATAATCAAATCCACAGGTATCTCATGTAAGATTCCTTGCTATTTTTCTTGTGTTGTCAAAGTGTGTATTACTACACTCATGCCAAGTTTAACCTACACTATTCCTATATTCAATATGCATATTGTTTGATATGCAGACAATAAATATTAGTTAAAAAATGGTTATAATTTTTTATACATGAGTTAAGGAGTAAATATGTCCATGAAGAATTTTGCTAGGGATACCAAATATCATAATTTTTTTAATGAAAAAAATATATATGAAAATTTTAAAATAATTCAAAAAATGTCATGACTGTTAAGTTAATTAGTATTGACCTTTTACCAAACATATAAATTTAGAAAATGTCGTGGTGATTTATGTATATTCATGATTTAGTACAAATTACGTGGTATGCATATTTTTAGTGTGTTGTTACTATCTTGCTTATCATCCCGTCACATCATATTAGCTCTAACTCCGTTTCATATTGGGTGCGCCTATGGTTCCAATTTACTTGCTCTAGTGTGCTGTGCCAGGGTCCTATTAAATACCTCAAGGGGTATAGATGTCTTGAACATATATACTATATAGAGACGTGACCATTCTTTTTTTTTTGGCCAACACATAGAGACGTGACTCAATGGTCAGTATTTTGTGAGCTTGCACGTAGAATGATTTTTATCTTGGTCGTCGAAACCTTCAGCGGCATCCCGTGTGAAGGCATCATTAGCTTTATGCTGTTATTTTCTAATTCGTTGTCATGTTTTGTTTTTATAATCCGTACTTTTACTTGCTGTAATTTTGTTGTTCAATTTAAAAATTCCTTTTCATAAAAATTATTTAGTAACAATTATGAAATGATCCTCGATTTTTTTTTATTAATGTCGTCCTATTATATATCCAGCTGAGTCAGGTCAGACAAGGACACATTGACTAGGATTGAATATACAAAATGACTACTCAATCTATTCAACTGCCGCGCATATTGAAGTTTTTTCATTCTTGATTATGATTTCTTATCTTAAGAAATATTTTGGTGAAGTTTTTTTTTCCCCTTTGAGGTGATGTCATTATTTATGCAGAGCCAGAATTTAATATGCCCGATTGAAAATGAGCAAAGTACAGAAGCATAGTATAATTTCTGCCATCAATTTAATTATTCCCCCAGTGGACGCCAGGGTGTGTTTGGTTTGAAAAGCGGGGAAGAAATGGGGTAAATTATAATTTTATATAGGAGAAATATAAAATTTACTTTTTTATTTTTTTAAAATTTTAAATCCTTATTTAAAATTTACTCTCTCGTTTTTTTTAAATTCTAAATTCCTATCCAAAATATAAATATCTTCAATCTAAAAAGATAATTTACTCACTTCCCCTAAAACCAAACAAAAGAAAACAAGAGAAGGCGACAAAGCACCTTGAATTTTATACTATTTTAGTTTTTTTTTTTTTTGCCAAGAATACTATTTTAGTTTCACTTGCATTAAAAAGGAAGCTAACACTCCCAAGTCCCATCTGACTTTACCAAGAAGCTTCTCGACACATCTTAAAACGCAAAAGACAAAGCAGCACAATATGTTCCTTTTTTTTAGTGTTGAGGGTATATTAAACATTTCGTACAGGCTCAACTTCCCTAATCAGCCAAATAAATTAATTAAGATATGGAAGTAAATTAGTTGGGTTGGTTGCATCACACTTGATTTGAAGGATTGTGTTATGACTTATGAGTCACATATAGAAACTTATAAGTGAAATGTGGTTTATACTAAGATTATTAAACTCAAACCGGCCACTACATCAGTCAGAGTATTGGGTCAGGGGTCAGTGGGTCAAACCAGGGCCAAACATGTGAAAAAGTGAAGATTTTTAAGATTATTAATATGAAATTCTAAAAAAAATAGAAAAAATATTTTTTTTAATAAAAAGGTGAACTAGGTTGATGCCCAAACCGGACCGGTTCACTGTTTTCTGGGCCGAACTGGTCGATATGATCCAGTTTTAATTACCTGGGTTTATACTGCATTCAAGAGATTCTATTTTATCACAATAGACTAATTTCTTTGTATGATTTCTTTATTTTGACTTGCGTTCGTCATATTAGTATTTTGGACGAAACAGTCTTTTAAACTTATAAACCGCACTTCACTTATGAGACTTTTGACGTGACACTCGTAACAAATTGAAACAACGAGGAAGACAAAGCACCAATTCATTGTTACTTATCTATCTATCTATCATGTATCTATTATGTTTCTTGAAAACAAACTTGTAGTAATAACGGTGTTTTTAAACGGATTCCGTTATTAGTTCGGTTTATTTTAACATATTCTATTACTTATATTGCATTTGGTCCTTTTTTTCAACGATTAGTTTTTTCAACAACCTTTATTATTCATTATTATTTAATATTTATTCTTGAAGTCCAAAAGCCATCTTAAAAAAAAACATTTATCCTTAAAGTTCAAAAGCCATCTTTAAAAAAAAAAACTATCTTGGAAAATGAAAAGACTTGAATCACTTTATGGAATAATCTAGAAAACTATATAACATCCATCTTCTTTTGATTTTGGTTTAAACTAACTTTTTCGCATCGTAATTGTTTCTACTCCTTGATACTATCATTAGTGGGGGCCTTCATGTAGAGTTCAAGAATACAAAATTTAGACATTTTGTTTTCTTGACTATAGTAACTTGAAAGAATCAAATGTTTGCGCTCATATGGATTTGTGTAGAAAGACATCAAATTAGGTAACTTCGTGGTGGGCATGGGAGAAAAGCAAATCAAATAGTATTAATTTTTTAAGTGGTTTTTTTTATCTATTAACTCTTCTCATGTGGGTTTTTTAATGATAGATATCTTGGATTTAGTTGAATTGATAATCTATATTGAAGGTATGAAAATCTTCTTCTGATGTGATTGTCAACAGGTGTAAGAAACAAAACAAGAAATCTTTCTCTAATTTGTCAATGATATGGGCTAATTGTGTTTTTTTTCTCTACATGACGAATTCCTTACATACACCATCTCAACAAAGTCAAATTCGTTAACATTTGACAACAGTTGGATATATATGGCCTCATATGTTACACTAAACCTCGTTGAATTTACAATGAATGAATTGGACTCTTTTTTACGCCATTACTTTTTTTATCCCATTTGTTGACATGGCATGATTTGTAATGATAGAATTGAGTTTTTTCTTTTTTACATAGTTCGTAGGTGACTTGGAGCCTATTTAGTTCAATAGAAGACCCTCTTGGTACTACAATGGGGATGCAATGCAATTATTATTCTTGAAAACTTGCAGTAACAACAGTTTTTGTAAACAGATCTTGTTATTAGTTCGGTTTATTTTAACATATTCTATTACTCATGTTGCATTTGATCTAGTCTTTTTCAAAGGTTGAGTTTTTCAACAACCTTCATTGTTTATTATCATTTAATATTTATTCCTGAAGCCCAAAAGCCATCTTAAAAAAAACATATATCCTTGAAATTCAAGAGCCATCTTTAAAAAAAACTATTGTGGAAAACGAAAAGACTTGAATCACTTTATGGAATAATCCAAAAAGCTATATAACATCCATCTTCTTTTGATTTTGGTTCAAACTAATTTTTTTTGCATCGTAATTGTTTCTACTCCTTGATACTACCATTAGTGGGGGCCTTCTGTAAAGTTCAAGAGTACAAAATTTAGACATTTTGTTTTCTTGACTATAGTAGCTTGAAAGAGTCAAATGGATTTGTGTAAGAAGACATCAAACCAGGTAACTTCGTGGTGGGCATAGGGAGAAAAGCAAATCAAGTAATATTAATTTTTTTAAATTGTTTTTTCATCTATCAACTCTTCTCCTATGGATTCTTTGATGATAGATATCTTGGATTTAGTTGGATCAATGATCCATGTTGAATGTATGAAAATCTTCTTTTGATGTGATATGTCATCAAGGGTAAGAAACAAAACAAAAAATCTTTCTCTAATTTTCTCAATGATATGAGCTTATTGTGTTTTCTTTTTTATAGGACGAATTTCTTGCATACGTCATCGCAACAAAGACAATAACATTTGGTAATAATTGGATGTATATGGCTGCATATGCTACACTAAACCTCATTGAATTTACAATGAATGAATTGGGTTCTTTTTTACACCATTACATTTTTTATCCCATTTATTGACATGACATGATTTGTAATGATAGAATTGAGTTTTTTTTACATCGTTCGCCAGTGACTTGGGGCCTATTTGGTTCAATAGAAGACCCTTTTGGTACTATAATGGGGATGCAATGCAATGTTTATTGCCATTAGCATGCTTGGTTTGTTATTAACAAGTGGGAGAATATTTTTTTTCACGTTTAATTGGAAATACAAAGTCTTAAAATGCACCTTAGACAAAATGACTCCATCCCCAGTCATATTTTTCTTCAATCAAAACACTTAGAATTAGTGTCAATATGCAAAACCCATAACAAAATCAACAAGTGAAAAAATCTTGAACAAATCTTTAGCAGAAAAATCACACATTAACAAATTGGAATAGGGAAAAATAATCTTCCATATGTGTTCTCATCAAACAAATACCTTCTTACCCATACAACAGCCAAACTCATTTTATATTTCAACTTTTTAGAAAAAACAAATATAGAGGAAAACATCTAATATTCTTCATAAAACTAACAAACATATAAAAAAATCGACTTGGAACACCTTTTGGAAAATGATGCCCAGTATATTATTATATTATATCTTTGAAAAACTTATAGTAACGGATTTAATTTTTTTTAGAACCGTTAGTTGATCTTGATAATTTGTGATGAAGGAATTGGTTTTTTTTAACACTATTCGTTGAAGTCTTGATTTTTTTTTTTAATTGATTGGAAAAAAGGTCATTTGAATGTTAATTATGAATCGGTTGAAAATGTAAAGACACTTGAATGTTAACTATGAAATGGTAAATGTCAATTTGAATCAAGTGCATTTTATACTCAAATATACACCTTTCATATTCCTGAAAAAAAGAAAAAAAAAAACCAATTGAATGTTAACTATAAATCAGTTGAAACATGAATAGTCACTTGAATGTTAATTATAAGTTTGTTGAAAAATGAAAAGCCACTTGATTTTTAATTGCGGGAAAGATTGTTGGGGAGAAAAAAATGCAACTAGAATGTTAACTATGAATCGTTTAAAACATTGAAAGATACTTAAATATTAACTATAAAATAATACATATCAATATGAAGCAAGTGCATTTAATCCTTAATTGTACACTTTTCACTTGCCTACGAAAAGAAAAAGGAAACTTGAATATTAATTATGAATTGGTTAGAAAATGAAAAGACACTTGATTTTAAATTGTGGCAAAGATTATTTGAGAGGAAAATGACCATTTGAATGTTAATTATGAATAACTAAGAAAGCATTCAACTTTGCCTCTATTGGCATGATTCTGGGGAATAAGCATGTAGGTCATAATGAATTTATTAATATTGTAGTAGGAAAATGCTTGTATAATCTGTGTGATTTATGTTTGGTTCACATGCAGGGCATAGTTCGCTCATTTTACTTTAACTCTTAAAAATATTAAAATACTACATGACAGGTATTCTTCATGATGCTTTCAGCAACATTGACTATCGAAATAACACATGGGTCTTTATTATTGCACGTGCTCTGAGAAAGTTTATTTATTTCAATAAGTCCCCACTGTATGCTCCTTGAGGGGTTGGCATAATTATTGGGGGATAAGCAAGTATGTCAAGCATAAGTTTTCCTTACATGTGTAGCATTTTCCTATCATTACTTATGATAACTTAAGAAATATATGCAAAGAACTAAGATTGATAGTTTTGATACACAAAGAAGAGTAAGAGAATGTTTCATGCAAGAGATCAAGGAGGGTGAAGCCTACCATTTTAAAAATTTTGAAGTACTTGACAACATTGACTAATATAAAGTAACTCCATACTCTTGGAAGTTTGGATGCCATAATAGAACATATTTCCTATATTTAGATTCCTCAATTCCTTAAAAACACATAACAGATTGCACAACAAACGGTCTATAACTAATTAGATAGGAGCATTCAAAATTCTTATTTTAATGACCCCAATTCCTATTATCAAATTTTAGGCGAACCCCTTCTGTGGCATACAATTGACTCTTACTCACCTACGGTTTCCTCAAAAAAGAAAAAAGTTGTCTTCATAAAATTTCACCTTCATATGTAAGGGGTCATGCTATCATCTATGTTCTTAAACATGAAGTGACAGATGGCATGGCATGTATAAGATATACATTGAATATAGACAATAAGTTGATGTCATAATTTAGTTATGCATAATATT
Organism: Inga laurina; assembly: GCA_963855925.1. Taxonomy (NCBI): domain Eukaryota; kingdom Viridiplantae; phylum Streptophyta; class Magnoliopsida; order Fabales; family Fabaceae; genus Inga; species Inga laurina. The sequence goes on from OY979706.1 coordinate 59,591,131, forward strand.
CTACATAAGGGGGGGATTGAAAACCATTCAACTCATGAATCATTATGTTAATAAATTTAGTTTTGTTCCTCAAGAAAACAATGATGTGTGATGCATGAACAAGCCAATGAGTGACTACCAATGAAAATAGAGGTGACAGATATAAAAAAACCATAAGAACAAAAGGTAGAATCTATAAACAAATGAAAATGATGATTCATGAAACTCCTTAATTAAGATAATTTATTTATTCATCTTAAATTAGTAAATTAATATTTTGAATGAATCATAAACAATAAATACTATTCCGTGCAACGCACGGCAAGAATATCTAGTTTCAGTATGAAACCTAGAGAGCAAGCGAAAAAAAAGAACGCAAAAATTAATCACAAAATAAACGCGGCTTTGCTTTACGAAAACGCTGCCCCGAAACATCCTACGGCTACATATAGTGTGTGTTTGGAATGGCTTATTTTTGTCCAAAACGAGCTTATAATTCGTGATTCACGGTATACGAGGTAAATATGTGAGAGGAGTTTTTTCTCGACTTACGTAATAAATACGTTTTTACTGTGCAAAAAGCTTAAACAAACACGCACATAATGTGCTTTGATATAGTTGCGAACCTTATGCACGATTGCTCTGTTTTGTTTCCACTTTCCACACACTCAGTGACTGATTATTGCTTCAGTGGTGAGAATTTTTAATTTAAGACATGCCTAAATCATGGGCAACCCACAATCCACCACCCATATTCACCCACCGCTTTCACATTCTTCCACATTAACAATGTGCAAACACTCACAAATATCCTCACTATTTCTTGCACGTGCAAAAAATATTTTAAAATGATTACTCATCATCCTTATTCATCCCTTCAAACTTATAGCCACCAAAAATAGATAAATAAATAAATTACATCCTCATTTTTCTTATTTTTTATTCAATCCAGATTATATATATTGCACTTGATATTGTGTAGAGTATACGAACAGCATGGATAAATGTAATTACTTGCATGAATACGGAAAGGAACAGTACATATACGTGGTTTTTTTTTTTATACTGTATATATGCGTGGTTGAGATGCCAGAAGAAGAATAAAAAGCATTGTACATTCCAAAAATAAAAATAAAAAGCATTTAAAAACACTGGTGATGATGAGGGACCACGAGATCGAGGCTCAATATTAAGAGCGGGCTTTTGCATGGACAATTTGTTGGAAGTAATGTGGGCCTAGGACTGGACATCATGAGCCCAAAAGGAAAACTAAACTAGATAGTGGATAAACTAAACTCCATCCCTATTCCCAATTGGGTCCTCATACTGTGCTCATCCAAAGATGAGCACAGCATGCTCATCCCCCAATTTTAGGATGAGTGCCTTTTTTTTTAAAATTTTTTTACATAGTATTATTTGTTTAGATTAAATTGTATGCTGCACTACGAAATATTTTTGCCATCTGGTATCTCAAATTAATTAATTTCTAATTCTGCATCCAAAAATATTTTTCCTGAAACACTAGTAACTTGTAATATTTTTCCAACAGCACTTAATAACTGAAATATTTTTTTGCACCTGATATTTTAAGCTAATTAACTTTTAGTATATGAAGTATTTTTTAAAAAAAATTTAAAAAAAAAAAACCAAAATTGGGGGATGAGCATGGAATATGGATTCATTCCCAATTATACCCTTAGTGTCACTTTTTTTTTTTTTTTCTCCTTTCGAAAATATAATTTCATTTAATTTAAGAGTAGAAGACAACATTAATGATTGAAATACATTAGAGGTACGTAGCAAAAGTTAGAAGGAATTAGCAGATGAATTATATTTCTTAATTTGCGTACTACAGTAAAACCATGAACAAAAAGATTTTTTCTTAAAAGAAAAACAAGGGAGTATGGTTTTTGGAGGAGGGGATAATAATGAAGAAAATGAAGGCATTTATTCTGAGATTTCCGACAAGAACTAGAAGTGGGTATCCGATACCCAACTCAAAAAAGGATTTAACTCAGTCTCTAACAGCTAATTACTGCTTTCACCAATCAAGAAAGTGCCACATCTAATGCTGATATAATTATAGTTTATTTTCGTAGAATAATATCGAAGGGTACTTGTTCTAAAAAAGGCTTCTGGGAGAAGTATTTTTATCTCAAAGTCTCGATTCAAATTAGTCCGATAATCAGATCCCGGATCATGTGATTCAGAAAATGCGTGAGACGCCGGCTGATCCTTTAGGGTGTTGTCAACTAGTAGCTAATAAACATGCACAGCAAAAATTTCGCCGACAATATTAAAAGAAGCTGACGCAAGATACATACAAGCTTATGAGCAAAGGAAATCAATTAAAAAAATGCAAAGAAATTTACGAGTTGTGTGATGGAATGGCCTAAATTAACGTTTATGTGGGAAAGATGGGTGTAATTGGGAATGTGGGACGTGGAAGAGGATAATAGTGGCCGGCTTGCCGCCAAGTTGGAGTGTGATAAGCAATGAGATGTATTTGCTTTAAGCGGGGATGCAGGGTATCACAATACATGAATACATTTGAAATAGTTTTTGAAAAATAGTTTTTATAATTTACGAATTAAGTATATGAGAAGAGTTTTGTCTGGATTTACTAAAAAGGGCTTCTAAAACTATAATTTTATTATTTCTCAAACATGCATTTAATGCATTAATTCCCTTAGAAAATACGCTTCCATTCCTTCAAGTTTTAATTAGCAGAAATATTGGGGGGCAAATCATATTTCTCTATGCCAAGCTAGTCATAATCCTGTATAATCTTACACTCATATTAGTTTGTTTTAAGTAGTTTTGTGCCCCACGATATGTAATACGAATTTCGTCTTGTAAACTGTTTGATTCTCGTTATTGTTACTTTTTTTTTTTTTTTTTTGCATGAGCAGGGTATACACCGCCTAATGGACGATGACTAATCCCTTCGCTGCGGGTCGGCCAATTAAGGGCAAACTGCTGGCCACGGGTAGGTTTCCATTCCCAAAAGCGGAACAGAGTTGATCCCAAGGATCGAACCCCCGCCAATTGGTTAAGGGACGAGATGCCGAACCATCACACCACCACCACGTGGTTTATTGTTACTTTTTTTTAAACAAGTGCAACTTGTCTTGGAGTCATCCCCTCTCTTATCACAAGGGTTTCAATTAACAAAAATACAAATTTAAGTAGGATATATACATTGTTCATTATGTTTAAAATTATCAATTTTATGCATTATCATATACTTCATGATATAATTTTTTCCTTATTTGATAGTTGCTGTCGTATATATATAAACACACCTTATTTGATAACATTTATTGATCAACGCGGGCAAAATATTTTTGAATAGTTGTTGTAAGTTTGTGTTACTGTAATCTCATTGCAAGTATGCTTAACCTCAGTAAACTGGACAACTTTATACGGACGAATAAAGTCAAATGCGCACTGATGAAGAAGAACCAATGTCTGCATTTGGATTGTGCCACTTTATTGGATGGAAGAACATTCAAGGAACCGGACCACAAAAAAGTAGGCAATTCAGTTTTCAAATACTGCTGCATTAGGTAACCTATTCAATCTGCAACAACCAGGGACCACGAGGGTATTTAGGGTGTCTTTGCTTTAACTTATTGGGCAGAAATAAATTCTTTTTTAGGCAATAAGCCTAAATAAAAATGTGTTACGTTTTTATAATGTCTGGTTCAGCTTATTTTAATTACATCACGGGTATAATAAACTACTTATTAAATAAGCTCCTCACTACAGCTTTTCTATTAAGTCACTTATTACGCAAGCAGAAATAAAACTCCTCTAACATACTTACCTCGTATACCCTGAATCACGATTTATAAGCATTTATGGCCCAAAAATAAGCTATTCCAAACTAGAACTTACAAAAACTGACTTTTTTATTAGGTCATTTAATAATGAGTCAAAATCATAATAAATCATTTATTCTACCGTTATTCCAAACACACACTTAATGTAAAGTCAGTAGGCCCTTAAATGTTCAAAAACTTGACTGCCTCTTTTTCTATTTTACATCCTGCTTGGATACGGAAAAGCTGGGAGAAAGAAGCAAGAAGGAAAAGTTCGGAGAAAAGAAAGTAAGAAGAAAATGAGAAGAGGGGAGAAGAATGAGAAGAAAATGTTACTCTTAATCTATGATATATTTATATTACTTAATTAGATTGAATAAGTTAGTTAATATGATATGTATTTTTTAAACCACCTTAGTCATTTTCCTTAATTCCCTCATTTCCTCTTCTCCTTGATTATAGTTGAGGGAATATCAATAGGGATAAATTAAGAAAACATAAACAAATATGAAATCTATGTCTTATATTCAGAACTAAGATAAATTCTTCAAATATATCTTATATTAAAGATCAGAGGAGTATCACCCTTTATGCTCGGATGGATAGGAGAAAGTAGGGAGAAAAGAAAATGAGTAAATATCAAAATGAATAAAATACCCTTATCGGGAATAATTTAGCAAAGAATGTTATTTTTCCAGGAATTATTTATAAACATTTCAAATTGTTTTACAAACATACATTCATATATTGAAAAGGGAATAAAATAATTGAATAATATAGATTATTCATTTTTGGATTAAAGTACTTAAATAACCTTTACCTTTTTTGAAAAGTACAACAGTAATCATAAATTATTTTTTGGAGCATAAGTAACCATAAATATTATAAAAGAGGGCAAAAATATCCATGATGTTAATAATCCGTTAACGTTTGTTACTATGAGCTTTTTAATAAAAGGTTAAGATGCTAAAATAGCCATTAGCTTATTTCTTTTTTTGCCAGCAGCCATTAACTAATTTCAAAAGTGCAAAAGTAATTATAAAATTTTTTTTGGACGCAAAAAGTAATTGAAAAGTGACTTATTGAATATTAATTCATAAGTTTTTCTTTGTTTTTATATTATGAGTGTTTTATCAATTTGAGCATTAAAATGACAAAAGTCAAAGAAAATTTTTTAAATTAATATTCAAGAAGTCACTTTTTTCATTCTGCCGATAATGATAAAGGGAATGAAACTTGTCACCTTAATTCCAAAAGCTAAAATCCCCAATATGAATCGCTGACCTTAAAAGTGCCGTCATCACAAATGTTGAAACAATCCCACAACCAATCATAAGAAGATTATGAGGGAGGATATTTGAGAGGAAAACTAAGAGGCAATGAAAGATGGCATTTACATATTGTGGGGTTGAGAAAATCTATGTCACTATTGATCATCTCATAGTTAAAATCCACTTGAACTCCAACTTGCATAAGTAACAAAAAAAACTTATAAATTAATGTTAAAGAAGTCACATTTTAGTTACTTTGCATCCAAAAAAAGTTTATGGTTATTTTTGTACTTTTGATATAAGTTAATGTCTATTTGAACACCTTAATCTTTAATTAAAAAGTTCACAGTAATGGACATTAACGTCATAGTTACTTGTACCTTCTTTTATAAATTTATGATTACTTTTACTCCAACAAAATAGTTTATAATTATTGTTGAACTTTTCAAAAAAATTGAGGGTTATTTAAGCACCTTAACCTTTCATCTTTTCTTTTAATTACAGTACAGCTCATACAATACTCTCTAAATATACAATCATTTTCCACCCCTTCCTTGCTCTTAGATATAGAATCTTTTGTAGTGTGCATGGTATTTTATTAGCCCTTGTCTAGTGAACAAAACTTGTGTCACCACAACCCATGCTTTGATTAAATCTCAACTATTTATATGTTATCATAAATTTAATTACAACCCATTATTTTTAAGTAAATGATAAAACAAGAAACACAGACAAATGTCGAGGTCCAAGTGAAGAATTTGGTGTTATATATGAAGCAAATAGACATAAATTTTGTCTTTATCAAATATATCCTTATTTAATCAATGTAAAAGTGAATAAGCAGAGTCTACCAATTGTCTCTTTTTCTACAGTTAAACTGAATAGAGATATATTTGATAAAAAAACATAATCTTAAAAAAATTAAAGTTATTGATTACCTTTAATCACTTTCTTAATTCACAGGATTCCATTGAAAAACTCTTATCTCTAAGACACATGGGAGTCCAGGTCAAAAAAAAAAAAAAAAAGACACATGGGAGTCATATCTAATCTGATTTTTTACTTTTATAAATTATCACTGTGCATTTTTTTTTTTTTTTGCCAACATATCACTGTGCAATTTGCCCATTATACATACACTTTTTCTGATCATGAATGTGTTTTTGGGACCAACTGCTCATAGTTGAAAGTAAGATACGGAGAGCCATGTTGCCGGCCGAGACCCATCCAAAGGGTGGGTGCCTCATTTTTTTATAATACTCCTCCTAATCTTAATATAAGATATATTTAAGAAGTTGATCTTGATTTTAAATATAAAATATAGTTTTCATTTTTTTTCAATGTTTTTCTAATCTACTCTTATTAATGCTCTCTCAATAACAATCATGGAGAAAAAGGAATGAGGGAATTAAGGAAGAGAACTAGGATGTTTTCAAAAATACACATCATATTAAATAACGTAACTAACTTTCTTAATAAACGATGATAGCTGGGATATTATATTCCATAAATATAAAAAACTTGGAAGCATTATTGTCATGGAATTATTTGTCATCGGGATTATCCCACGAAGGAGATTCTGTAGCAGAATCAGACCGTTCCAGGAACTACTTTCCATTCCAAGTGTCTTCATGCCGCTCTATTTTGGATTCAAAATTCTAGGTTGCAACAGTCAGAGACTGCAAGCATCAGCTAGTCATTTACCATGTCAACAAATATTTACCTTCCTAAAGATTCCTCCTCAAGACTTACTATCATTTAGTCGGAAATCTTGACATTATTCTTTGCTTTTTCAAATGTTACTATTTGTAAGTTGTAGAACTTGTTATTTCTTTTAATATCAACTTGTCCTTTTATCCAATATATATATATATATATATATATAATTTTTTTAATTTATCAAATTAGATAAATATATCTTATATTAAAGACCGTAAGAAGTACTCAAAATGAAGGTATCAAAATTTATGAACTATATAAAAATAATAATTTTTTTTCATCTATTTAAGAAAAAATTGACCAAAAGTAGTTGTTTGAAAATTTCATTAACGAGACACACCTAAATATAAGTTTGTGCGAACGCTTCTTTAGTCTTTAGTCGTGTGCAATATATCTTTAGATATATGTAAATGACTTGCATTAAAAAGACTTGAACATAGTTAAAAATAAGTGGAATGTTTTCATTCAATCAGTTGAAGATTAGGCACACCAGTTACTTTAAACCAATATTCCCTCTATTCAATGTCGCGGAAAAAAAAAAGGTGCATTTATAAAAATTAAAGGGGTGATAGGAAATTTACATTTTCTACCAAGAGTATTTTCAAAAAAATAAAGTATTAATTATAACTAAGAATTTATGTATTAAAACTAGGACTTAGATTAAGAAATAAAAGAAGGTGAAAACATGACATAAATTTGTTGTTGGGTTAAGGGTCAATTTTACTCTCTAAGTTGTTGAAGAGGTAATTTTGAGCCGGAAGTGTAAAAAAATGATCAATTCTACCATAACCTATGTCCCAATTAATTTTAACTATTATTTGATTAAATATGCTGAGTTGACAATCCGTACACCATTCTTATTAAGAAATACATTTGCCCAAAAAGTTTTAAATATAACTTTTTAAACAAATGAAGTAGGACTTTCAGAGCAAATTTACGCCTTAACAAAAATATCGTAGACGATATGTAGACTATCAACTCAGTATATTTAGTCAACTAACGGTAAAATTAATTGGGATAATGATTAAGACAAAATTATTCCTTTTTTTATACTTTCGGAACAAACTTATTTCTTGACTACAATTTTCAAGATAAAATTACCCACTTTTCCTTCTTTAAAATAAAATTGCCGCCTTTTTAATATGCGATTGATGTTTATTCTCCACTATTTTGTTCAACTTCACGGGTTGCCAATGGTGTTTGACTTATTTATTATCCACTCGTAAATATCTAATGCCTGAAGACACTCATGAGTCCTATCACGGAATGGAATATAGAGATAAAAAAGGAAAGCATAAATGTAACCAAAAAGAAAAAGAAAGCACAGGGTATTGAAATATAAATCATGAATTACTTACTATAAATACAAATAGCTCCAGCCGCATCAGAGGATGAACCCGTGCCGATTCCTATCCCTTCGCGCGTCATAAGCATAACCATCCCAGCCCAACGTAGACCACACCTCATTAGCCACGTGTCCAGCTTTGGTGCATTGAATACAAACTGCAATTCTCTTTAGGGCACTTCTGCTTGGATTGAAGACTTGAAGTCGAACCTCTTTTCTTCGAATAAGTAAACAAGACAGTAATTAGGGAAGGGATGGTTCTTCTGGGTGCACCTCTAGCCTCTAGAGCCTATACTTGCAAGAGCTATCTATCCACGAACGCTACTGAAAAGCCACGCGCCTGCCAGGGGCACGCGCTACTGTGCGAGGGCTATTTCGAGCTGGCGAGCCAAGTAGGCCGGAGCACTCAGATGAGGTAGATGACCCTCCGTGTCTAACCACTGCACCGTGGTCCGACCACCCAAGTGTTCCTTCATGTACGTCGCCACCTCCGCCGGCACTGAAACATCCCTCGCCGTCTGCATAATACAACACGGCACCTTCACTAAGCCTAAAATCCCTCTCAGATCGCTGGTAAAAACCGTCTGAGACACAAACAGAGATATGTCGGGCCTCATGTTGAACAAGGTCCTCGTGAATTCTCGGACCGCCGCCGGTACGTCCGCTCCGACTGCCAGAGGCGCGAAACCGCTGGCCCACGCTTCGTAGTTATCCTTCATTGCAGAGAACACTTCTTGGATTTCTGCTTCCTCGAAACCTCCGTGATAATCACTGTCGTTTAGGAATCTGAAAAGGAGGGCGCAAATTAAAAGTGGAAAAAGGAATTGAAGGCAGGGGAACCAGGGGATGATGGTTTGGATCGTCACCTGGGAGAAGCGCCGATGAGGATGAGTTTGGTGAAGAGTTCGGGTCGGCGGATGGCTGCGAGCATTCCGATCATGGCGGAGATGGAGTGACCGACGTAAGCGCAGTGAGTGACACGAAGAGCGTCAAGAATGTCCAGGAGGTCGTCGATGTAGGCGTCGAGGGTGGTGTATCGGCGGAAATCGAAGTGGTCGGGGTTAACACTGCCGGCGCAGACGAGGTCAAAGAGAATGACGGTGTAGCGGCGAGTGAAGTAAGGAAGGATTCGCTGCCAGGCGGATTGGTCGGTGCCGAAGCCATGGGCGAGGACGAGGATCCTGTCGCCGGATCCTTCGACGCGGACATTCAGAGCGTCGAGGATGGAGGTACCCATAGTATTGGGGGAGAGGGATTGAAAGTTGAGACCGAGAGAGATGAGAGAGAGTGAGGAGAGAGAGGGATGTTAGTTAATTTGTTTGATGGGAATCAAATTCAAACGGTAGTGAAGAAGAGGAAGCTAGGCGCTAGGCAGCTAGGAAAGCTATGGCCTATGGCAGAGTGGAGAAAACAAGGCGGGTGCGTGTGTGGGGGTTTGGGTTTTCTGTTTTATGATTTATCTCCTGCTTTTTTTCCTTCAATCCCCCGGCTCTTTGCTTGGGCGCTGTTTTCGGGTGTATTTGGTTTGAAGGCGCAAGACATGTTATCTTGTTTGATTTATTATAAGGATGGGAGGGAGATTTTTTTTATAACGAGAGTAAGAAATAAAAAGAGAGAAAAGAATTAAAGTCAAAATTTTGATTTTCTTGTCACTCAAAAATTCAAACTGAGTAAGAAAATAAGGGCCTCTCCCCTCCCCTCACATCCCACTCAAAAATTCAAACGGAATAAGACAATGTTTATTTATAAATTAACAATTTCTATTTTTTAAGTTATAAATAATAAAAATAAGTACTATGAATTATTGTTGTATTATTTGATTTAAGATTTATAAAATATCACACTGCTTCGTTTTTTTTTTTTTTTTGCCAGACACACTGATTATTTATAAGTCGTTATTTAGCTTTCTATTTTATTCCTTCGATTCCAGATAATGCATGAGATTCTGTATTTAATTGTTGGTTTGTTTGATGAATCAAAATTATATTTTTATTTCTTATTTGCTACAAATAGTTATATGCTTCTTAAATTAAAGGTTAAATCCCATGTAACGTCTTTTACATCAAATTGCATATGAATTGTTTTTTTTATAACACTTTCACCACCCAAATCTAGCGTTTTTTTTTAATTCTATTATTAAGTATATGACTAATCGATTAATCCAGATGAAGATTTTGATATCAAGATGCTCCTCCTTAGGGTCTTTTTGAAGAATGTGAGATTCTTCAACTCATTCTGTAGTATAGCTAGTCCGCCGCTAGACCAAGGTGTAATCATTTATAGTCTTTAAAATTGAAAACTTTTAAATTTAAAATTTGTTAAAATAATTGAATGATTATTATTTCATTAAAATTAAAGTACGTATTATGGGGGTTATTTACATGGAAAACCATTTGCACATAATTCAAACTTCAAAGGAGCTGTTTTTATATAAGAATAATCTTTAAAAAAAATAGAAAAGGTTTTCTTCATAATTGGAAATTCAAGGAATTGTTCCAATTCGATCTGGGATTGAAATATCTATCTAGTACATCACAAAATTTGTCTAGTGTCATTCATCATGTCTTGATGAGAACCACAAACTTAATTTAATAAAAACATAGCACTCGTACTACAATAAAGTTTATATGATTTAAGATACGTCCTTTATATACGCTCAAAGGTATTTATTTTTTCTAACTTAAACTCAACAAGTCTCTAGCAAATTTGTAAAATGGAGAAATTAACTGAGAGGCATGGAATATAAAGTGATCCGTGGAGCATTGTATTATGCATTTTTTTAATTAGATTAAGGGTTTTCTCATCGAGACTTAGAGGGTAAAGAGTTATCACCTCTCCTAACAAGTGTGCTTCCCAATAATTGAATTTATGTTCTCTTCCTTATGAGATGAGGCTCCTTATCACCTTAACTAACAGCATGATGGTATTGTATTATGCAATATGTTGAGAGGGTTTGAGACAGGGAACGAATCGTATGTTCGCCACGACCCGGACTCCATAGCGTAAGGTTCAGTTGGAAATTGGAATATCACACCACCAAGCCACTTCATGTTATTGTCAAATGAAATTAATTTACGAAAATTAATTAATCAACTTTTAACACGGATGTTCCGTGTTTGTAATAATTTATCTATTTTGTCAAATACTCTTCCAATCTCTACACTTCAGACTAAGATTGAATGTGCATGTAGAGTTGATAATCAGGGCCAGCCCTTCACCTTTAAAAAAAAACACATGTTTTTCAAGACCAGACCTTTGAACATATGGGTCAGGGCTGACCCTAGAGGTTTGGAAGTCCTTTTACCAAACTTTAACTATTTTGTCTTCTTCTTCTTCTTGTTTTTTTTTTTTTTTGTCAAACAAATAAGAGAGCTAAACCATTAACCCCACGATACACAAACAACTAGAAGGAAGTAGACTACATATTCAAGTATAGCTCCAAATTCAACAAGAAAGACAAGAAGTAGACTACCGATTATAGCAACTACAAAAAAACCAAGAAGAAGTCGTTGGTTTCATATCTACTAATTTGACACCAAATCAAATGGAAAAACACACGAAAATCCCCAAAAGAAGAATCAACAAGCCCAAATGAAGAATCAAACATCATTCGACCGGATGACGGAGGAAAGGGCAAGAGTTGCAACAGCAAGGCGAGCTTTGAGACAAATCAAGAATTTCGGACAAAAGAAAGGGCAAGACTTGAGAGGGTGAGCTGGTAAGGAGTGAACTACGCCACGCCAACTGACCGCTTGACCGTCTCCGAGACTCTCACTCAAGATTGTTCGTGTGCCTAAAGACAGTAAAGAATTTTGGGCACAGGAGAGGGCAAGACCATTATTATTTTTTTCAATGAAAGGGTTTTGTTTTAGTTAGATGTGACAATTTTAAGGTTAGTGGGAGGGGCAATTAGGCAAGTCAGAAGATATAAAAAATAATAATTAACTTACTTAGCTAGTTCTTTTAGGCCTGACTTCTTTAGAGGCTCAAATTTAGAAGCCCGATCCTCCACTTAAAAGGGCTTAAACGAGCCAGTTCTATAGGCTTGATCTGATTTCCCGACTCTATGTACATGTGTTTCTTGTTTGTTTGTTTGTTTGTTTGTTTATTTTGAGTGGGTGGGTGAGTAGATGTGGGTATGTGACACACATGTATATGGAGGCCTTCCCACCACCCCCTACCCCACCTCCTCATAAGTAGAAAACTGAATGATGGGCGACAACAATTTATTGATCTGTACAGTAATGTCTTGATCTTGAAGTTCTTAGTGGTGTATATGGGATACTATGAGTTTATTTGAGCAACTACTTTAGCTTTTAAATGCCCAAACCTATTAAAATAGTCTAACTTAATTTGATATATAACTTAAAAGCATTTAGTGATGGTAAGAATTTCGATCGTGACTAAAATTTGATTAATTCGCTGAAATATCCATAAGAAACCAAAGCATCAATGCAGATTCTGATAACGTTATACAGTAAATACACTAAAATGAGGGGGAAAAGAGAATATTTATATGAGAAAATTAGAGGGGGGAACATTATTCTATGTGTTATTACATATTTCTTATTCCCTCAATCTCACATCCTTTATATAATATCTATACGGTCATATAAGCATAGATATATTTCTTTTATGTACGGTTATATGAGAATAAACATAACTTATGAACCATAAAGGAAAAACCCTCACTTTCACTCATACTTTTTCATATTGCTACGATACCCTTAATTCGCATTAGGCTTGGGCCATAATCTATCAAATGTGGACTAAGTATATTCCAACATAGACGAAATGCTCAAATGTCCCACGCACAAAATAAGACATAGACGTGCTTTATACTGATTGGATAGAGAAATTAGTGCTGAGTTTTCTCTTTTGGAGAGGCTAGAGGTGTTGATTATTGATTAACATGTGCTAATTTTCACGAGGAAATAGACATAAAAATATTAGGACTATGATGTTGGGTACAGAGATGGTGGTTTTCTGTGTGTGAAGGCGGCAGGAGCACCAATGAGTGTAGGCTGAGATCCGAATAATCTAAGAAGTAGCCGCCTCCAGGATTTGCGGCTTCAAACTAATTAAACTCACTGTAATTGCGACACTTGTCTTTTTAATTTCGTTAGTTACGTTGCTGTCTTTTTAAATGTCCACAACATGCATCAACCATCATTTGCCACGCTGATCAGGTTACTATAGTATATTATAACCACTAATCAAATCCATATGATTAGTGAAAATATACTGCTTGCTAGATTTTACTGAACAGCCACAGGGGTGTATATAATGGTTTAAGATATAGAGTGAAGGGTGACACCCTGATAGCGACGGCCTCTTCTGTGGAATTCATATTTTTCACCATTAAGGCTGTCAAGGTGAAAAATCTGGACACACTTTATCATCCAAAAGACAAGAAGACATAGCCGTGCGACACCGAGGCGCGTGATCTGACTTCTGAGCATCAAAAAAGAAACCAAGATGGAGAAGCCAGACACATGAACATGTAGTTGCATGCATTAAAGTTGAACAAGCGTACCATCCCTGTGGAAATCACACTCGTGAAGCCAACAACTTTGATCATTTCGATGATTCAGTTCAGCCTTCAATATATTAACGTTAATACAAACAAACACCCTTGATTTCTCTGAAAAATCAAAGATTACTTCAGACTTCTTCGTGTCTTATTCACACATATATGCTTTTCTGAGTTTCTCTCTATATTAATTAGAAACTCCATATATATATATAACAGATAATTAAGAATGAACAGAATGAACGTACAATCAGAAATACTCCCTCCGATCCTAATTATAAGACAAAGTTAACTTTTTTGGAGAAATTAAGGAAGCTAATTAAATTACTCTAAAGTATTTATATTTTTATTTTTTTCTCCAAACTAATTAGTTTGACTAATAAACTAATATATAATCTAAAGATACATAACATATGATGTGATTAAATAACTTATTTAGCTTCCTTAATCTCTCCAAAAAAAATCAATTTTGTCTTATAATTAGGACCGGAGGTAGTAATGTGCAGATAAGTTTTGTGGAGGGCCCCATGACCCTGCAATTGGCTCATTCATTTTGAAACTAGGACAGGGACAACATAAGAGACACACAGAGTAGAGGGTCTTCCAATTTCAAAGGTTGTATACATCGTGTCGATCAGTGTGTGGTGGCTAATTTTGTTGTGCGTTTTCAATTGTCCTCTGCTGACTCATTCCCTCCTCATCTTCTACCTTTATCTAAGGCATACCCCCAAAAAGTTTGGTGCTTTTTATGCATGATTTAGCATCTGCCCGTATTCTTCACATCGTCTTGGCTCCAGCGAATGATGTATATATCTAGAGCGAGAGAGATGCATAACTAATCCACGTTTAATTAATTAATTGCGTCAAAACCAGCAAATCTCAGTTATAATTCTTTATTGCCGCCCAGTGATTTGTGGAAAAATCTCTGCTATCATTCTTCTATATAATATATAATTAGTGGAGGATCGACGTGTATGCTAGACCCGTAATTTAAATCTGTGATTTGAGGGTAATGAAGAATGTGTTTGTGTTTGTGTGTGTGTGTGTGTCGCTTTCATATTTTCCATACAACATATCCAAAACTTTATCCAACTAGATTGGATTTCGGATTTCCCGTACAGACAAGTCAAAGAAAAACCTAACATCTGTGTGGTTTGGGTTTCTTGCCTGAGATCAAGGAAAGAGCAATGATAATTTTTCTCTTTTAATTTATCATCCATCAACATTAATTTGTTACGTATATAATCAAATTTGAGTAGTATTTTGCTGTATTCCTAAAAAAGAAAAAAAAAAACAGATACATTAAAAATATATAATAGAGCCCAACAGTTTCAGTGTTTGATTTTAAGATGTACAAAAAAGCACAGTAATCGACTATTATTTCTAACTACTCTGCTTCGCTCTTGGAGATAAGTAGCTAATTAAAGCCAGATATAACACGTAATTAGCTTTTTTCATTGAACTCATTCATCTAAAATAGGGCATAATGATCATCACATCAGTGCCGAATTGAATAATAGTGTTCATAACTGCAAAGTTGACATGCTTTCATGGCCAAATTAAACAAAGAAAGTTATCACATAAGCTTTGCGAGTGAATATATTCCGAGTTCGTCTTTAACCACTCAGTAAACCAATTAGAATCAAACGCTAATAACATTGTTTCTTATTTTAAACTCGCCCACTCAGACCCACATTCTTCTAAAACTAGACCAATATTTTTTTTTTCTTAATTAGTGCCTATCATAGGATTCGAATTCTATCTTCTCTGATTTGTTCGATCACTTTGATATTCGATGAGTACGTAATCATGATTCTTTCCTTCGTGGCTCGTCCTAGCGTGGAAGCTGCGTTGAAATATGAAGGATTCTGGGGTTTGATGAGGATAAGCGATACAGGAAGAGAAGCTAATTATAATTAAAGTCTCATCATGATGCCAAAAGACGCATTAATTGGTGGCAACAATAATTTACAACTAATTACTTTCAAAGTCAGAAACCTCAATTCTTGATGAACAAGTCTTAAACTTATAATTATATGCCCCACTAACATATATATTTAGGAAGGAAAGCATCTCAGGTGGTGTATCGACTCAAGCCATTGTAATTGATCGTGCTCCATGGTTTAGAAATAAATATACTTCTTCTAATACCTAATATAAGGTCTCGTGTGCAATGTAAATTGCATAAATGCGTTCTTATATTAGGGACATGATGTAATGCAATGAATGGATATTATATATATTAAACACGATGTTATTGAAAGTAAGTTTAAATGATTGGAGATTTTGAAGTCATTTTATTTCAACAGTTATTTTTTTTTAAAAAAAATATATATATAGGATGAAGATAATAATGCTTTTAACAATCAATTTTGAAAACAGTAATTAAAATTAAAAATATAAACCGTGAAAGAAAAAACTACATAACTCTAAAGATGGGTTAGAATATCTGAATTGCCCGTATGCTTGTCTTCACACAATATTAATATATACATTTTGAAATTTTCAATTGAGATCAGACGTTATATAAGGAATATTCTGATTGAAGAGAATTAAATGATGGGAAGAATTAATCATTAATTACAAAACTTAACACAGTATATCGATTAAAGCACTCAAGTTTTTGTTGAACCAGCATAGATGGATACATCTCATAGACGGTGTATGTTATTATTTTTTATATGATAATGGCATAAAAGAACGGAGTATCTGGCTATATCGAAGGAGATAATGTCATTCAAATGAAAGTATAATTAGAGAAGAGAATAAACGGGAGAGATTTTAGACATAATGATTAAATTCCACTGAAAAACACAAGTCCAAAATGAGCTTTTTTTTATAATGAGAGATTCACCCTATAGAAACCGGGAATATGGTCTTAAACCTCTTTTTTCGCCAGTAAGCACAACGTGGATCAACTATGAACGATTCAAGATAAAAAGTTAGTTGGGAGATATATCTTTTTTTCTTGGCACGCATGTAGCCACCAATGCTCCCACTTCATTGTGGGAATAGGATTGTGATGATGTGACTTTTATGTTGCGTGTTCTGACTTTATTTCTTTGCAATATATAGATTAACTAATAAATCATTAATTTCTTCTGATCGCAGAAGAAAATTAAAGTGCTTTATTTTTGTATATTTAAAGTCTAGGTGTGTTAGATCACAAAAAATTCCCCGCAAGTAGGTGGGAACCGGGAAGAGGGTGCCTGTAATCCCTGCCAAAAAAATTATTCCATTCTATCCTAATTATAAGATAAAATTGATTTTCTTAGAGAAATTAAGGAAACTAATTAAATTACTTTTGAGTATTTTTATTTTTATTTTTTTCTCCAAACTAATTAATTTGACTAATAAACTAATATATAATCTAGGGATACTAAAAATATAATCATTCTAAAGTAATTTAATTGACTTCTTTAATTTCTTCAAAAAAGTCGACTTTATATTATAATTAGAATCGGAGTTAGTAATATGAATATTTAGAATTTAATGTTATTTGTTTGGCTTGAGCGTTATTGCATATGGGTGTAAATAAATTAAAGCACAATTTCAGGAGATTCAAGGCAAAATTAAAAAGAAGAAAAAGCACCCATTAACTTTTTCAGTAAATTTATTTGATAATCCTTATTGTCAAGCGTTAGTATTGAAAGCACAGTCTCACTTGACAAGAGTAAAAGTGGAATCAGATTCAGAAGACTATGAGGTATGTATATATATATATATGGGGATCCAGTTAGCTGGCCTGTTTTTTTTTTTTTTCCCCCTCCTTCTGATTCATATAAAGTTTATATTCACCCAATACTACCGACAATAATGAAACGATCCACGCACAAGAAAAGGGAAAATCCAAAGGATAAGATCGTGTTCAATGGGCGTGTGTCCTGGTTGCTTTGGTCTGTTATATCTTTCTGAATGGAAGGAAATATGATAAATACTCCTCCGGTCTAATATAAGACATATTTAATTAATTTAACTAGATAAATAAAGTTGGTAAGTTAGTTAATACAACACATATTTTGTAAAATACTTTAATCATTTTTTTTAATTCCCTCGTTCTCCTTCTTGATTAATGTTGAGAGAGTATCAGTAAGGATAAATCAAGAAAATATTAATAAATATAAACAATATGCATTGTATTAAGAATTAAGATCAATTTCTTAAATATATCTTATATTAAAGACACAAGGGAGTATGAATTAGTTTAGTGGTGCTAGATAACAGTACTGGTACGTGGGCTAGCTAGGGGTTCATAATATCCGTCATGCATGTTTAGCTTAAAATAAAAAAGATTTGTGGTTTCATGTAAAGTCTCAACAAACTAGAGTTTTGCTTGACTACATACAGTAGTTGAAAGAGATTGGTGATGATAATTAGAGGAAGGAACTGTGAGGGGTGACGCATCCAAGGTGATGGGCACATGCGAGGGAATGGAAAAAAGGAGAAAAGGGGGAGTGTTTGGGCGTGGGGGCAGTGAAATGATGAGTTGGGAGGTGTTTGGGGAGATGAAATAATATAATGATGAGTGAAATGCGACGGAGTCAAAAGGCATGGGATAAGCAGACAACGAATTGAGGTGTGATTAGATTGCTCTTGCACGCGAGCCTCCCTACCCATTTATTAGCCCCGTACTTTTCTCTCCGTCATCCCTTCACCTCTCATTATAATCCCCCTCCCATTAAAGAATTGTTTCCCCATAATCTTAAATATAAGATTTATTTTTATATTTATCAATTTATTACTATTAATGTTTTCATAGTTGTAAAATAAATCAGATAGAGGATATTAATAAAGATGAGTAGGATATTTTTATGAGAAATATGTTATATAAATAATATTAACTACTTTTTTAATATGATCAAATTAGGTAAATTAAATAAGTTTATTACATGAAAGACCGGAGGGAGTACTATAGAATTTTAAGAAAATAACATAATCATTAAAAAGTTTCACAACTAGTGAATGAGTTTGTTGCATTTCATACACTAGAATTTAGATTGTCTGTTGATCACTTGTCGATGTTTTTTAGTGGTTACAGTTTTCTCTTGGATCCTCAAAACAGTCTTCCCCTTCAGGCAGTTTCAACCCACATCAAAACGCGCTCCCATTTTGCCAACCTAACCCGTTGCTTTTGTTGGGTTTAACCTACACTACCACCTCTAGTGCAACATCTTTTTAGTTATACACGACCTATCTTTAGTTATGTGCAGAAGTATTCAAAACAAAATTCATCTACACATAATTGAAGATACGTTACACACAACTGATGATATTGTTTATAGAGATACTTATAAATCTCCACTAATAAGTACTCATATCAGGGGGATTTAAACCTCAAATCCAAAACAAAAGTGCTCAAAACAAAATTCATTTGCACATAACTCAATATATGTTACACGCAACTGAAAGTAGCTCTAATAGAGGTACTTAATCTATTTGAACCTGGTTACAAGCCAACCTTTGTTGGTAATCTACCAAGGTTCATGAACCTAGATCGGGTACTGAACCGGTCGGGGTTCTGGGTTAAGGGTCAATAGGTAAGATCGGGGCTAAACTGGAGCCAAACCGGTGAGAAACTGAAGATTTTAGGTTTATTAATATGAAATTTTAAATAAAATTTTATTATGTTTTTTTAAAATAGAAATCCTGACCGGACTGAGAACCAGACCTGTTTACCGATCGATTCCTCAACTTCTGGGCAGGACCAGCCGATCCAGTCCGGGTTCGCAAACACTTTAATTTACCTTAATGCATTCAAATCTTCAGGGTTGCCGAGGTTCAGTTTCTCAATAAATCTGGGCCTCAGGCACTGCCATGCAAGTACATGGAGGCCCAAAACATTGAATGGGTTTGCTCAATTTAAAATGTCAAGGCGTCATTGTAAAACATGAGCGAGCCACGTAAGCGTCGTTAAAAGTTAAGGACATGGTTAAGATTTAGGCCCAAATCAGGACATGGTTGGGTTTGGAACAATAGCAGGCTTAACACATCAATTCAATTTGTGCATGAGGTCACTGTCTCCAGACTCCAATTCAAACGTTATACTCCAGACTCCAATTCAAACGTTATATAATAATAGTATAAAAAAAAAAAAAAAGCCTTATATAATACATAGGCATCGACGCTTCCAAGTTCCAAAGCTTCCTTAAAACGACCCAAATTACCTCTACAACAACCATCAGGCTGGAATGAAGCTTCAAAGCTCCGGTAACAAACACCGCTTGACAATTGACATAAAAGTTAGTTAAATTAATAAACATGAAATGTTTTTTTTCTTGCTTATCAAAAAAAGACATGTTTTTTCCCTTAAAATACTCTTATTCGTCTATAATAATTATTTAACTATTTTGAAGATTTTGATTCTACAATCTTTTAGAATTTGACGGTTGTAATAAAACAAGCAAGTGTGCAACTAAAACAAATTTCATATATAACAATTACAATATGCATACTCATTTTCACATTCAGATATCACTTATCACATGATTCTCACACAGGAGTATGATTTTATTGATTAGTTACTAGTGAAAGAATATATTGGCTTATTATGGAATCTGGAGTATTATTGATGATTACTGTGGTTAGTAGGGAAATAAAAACAAAAATAAAGAATATAAAACAGATGGAGAAAACAAAAAGACGAAAATGGCACACTCTGTCAATGCGCCATCTCTTGTGACCGTGCAGGACAGCGAGATTTTCGCATCCAATCACATCACCCCAGTGGCACAAAGTCAGACGGATTTGGCTGCGGTTCGCTGCCAGTCATTTTCTCCCAAACTACACCGTTTTGGTGTAGTTTGGGGCAAAGGGGTTGGGTTTTTTTTTTAAAAAATAAAATATACTATTTTAAAATATTTTTTTGAAAGTATCTAGTATCTTAAAATATTTTTTAAGTAACATGTAGTATCCTAAAATAATTTTTAGTACTTTAACCCCTTAAAATATATTTTAAGTTGTATCCAGTGTGTTAGTAGACTGATTACAATTTAGCTCTTAATGTATTTTAAAGAGTTAAAAGTACCAAAAAATATTTTAAAGGGTTAAAAACATTAAAAAGATATTTTGAAGTGATTTTTGGACCTGAAAAATACATTAAGGGTTAAATTACAATCAGTCTGCTAACATAGTGGGTACAACTGAAAAAATATTTTAAGGAATTAAAGCACTAAAAATTATTTTAGGATACTACATGTTACTTAAAAAAATATTTTAAGATATTAGATACTCTCAAAAAAATATTTTAAAATACTATATTCTATTTTTTTAAAAAAAAAAAACCCAGCCCCTTTACCCCAAACTACACCAAAATGGTGTAGTTTGGGAGAAAAGGACTGGCAGCGGACCGCAGCCAGATCCAAGTCAGACGCTGTTTAATAGCAAGATATTGAAAATTGGATCGAATGTTGAACCTGTAGAGATATTGGGTCAATGATCAGTGATTTAGACTATGGTCAACTCAGAGGGCAATTTAAATGTTCATGTATACCATTTAAAAAGTTACATAAGAGTTTTTTTTTTTTTTTTTTCCAACCAATAGTCAAATATAACCTTCTGAACCTAATACTCACAAAAGTATCATTGAATATATAAGGATTTTTCTCCAACAAATGTAAAACAACAAAAATATTTCATAATACTTTTAAAACTCTTCGCAAATCAAAAAATCTCAGAGATGATTTTAAAAAAAGATAAAATGACGTCGTTTGTGATATAAAAAAGTTTAAAAAATAAAAAAGAGGGGCAAACCAATTCATCACGGGTCACCTCGAGTTATCTTGATTCGTCTCGGTTTAGACCGGATCAACCGAGTCAATTAGACGTTGATTTTTTAACCCCAACCGGACCAATACGCCTTTCAGTTCACCAATTTTTAGCCTAAACTAACCAATCCAATTCAATTTTCAATACACTGTTTAACAGTTACGACACACAAGGTTCAACTTTTTCATTAATCTACGTTTATTATATTACTCGTGTAAACGTTTATTGGGAAATTGCCCTTAGATTCTTATTTAAAAAATTATTTGTTAGTTAGGATTTAGGACCTAGAATCTTGCATAGGTGTGGGGTCTTTCTTTTTTCTTTTTTGCCATAGTTGTGGGGTCTTTCAGTATAAATAATTGTAATGGAAAAAAGATAAAATTATAGTTAATAAAAACATTCACCTGATGCAATATATCTTTTCTTTATGTATAATCTATTATCCTTTGTGTACAATTTCATGTTTTTTTTAATGTGCAGTCTATCTTCCTCTGTGTTACAAAATTAGTTCAATCTATAAATTATGTTATGTGCAAACTATCTTTCTTTTTGTGTAATACATCTTCCCAAGTATAAATTATCTTTTTTTATGTACAATAAATCTTCCATTTGTGCGAAATAATTCTCTAATATGCAATTATATTTTGTGCAAATGATTTTCCCAATATGCAATCCATCTTTTTTTACGTGCAATGCATCTTTTCTTTGTGTAATTCATCTTCATTATGTTCAATTCATCTTCTATAAAAAATCTAAGATTTTCAATTTATTAACCTACAATTCATTTTTGCCACTTACATTCTTCAAGCTCGTGGACTTTCTACTTTCATGACCCACGATAGATGCAAGACTACCATCAATGACCCTACTCATCGATGTCGTTGCCACTATCAACCTCCCCAATCACTGATGGTGCTGCTGCCACCATCGATGACTGCCTCCATCTACTTCATTGATCTGTATCCTCTTCAGTCTTCATCTTCTCTCTGCTCCTCATCACTATCTTTATGGTGGAAGCAAGACGATGGCTTTACTCAATGGCGATAGCTTCTGTTATCATAGGCTTTTGATAGATCAAAAACATATATATATATATTTTAGTTTCATTGGTTATGTGAGTTCAATATTATTGAGATTGATTATGTCTATTTGAATTATGTTGTGTTTGAAGATGATGATTTGCTTCCATAGTTTTTCAAACTAAACCACGTTGACGGTTCCTTAATGAATCAAGCGCCGTTGGAGAATTGTTTTATGGTGAATGTTTTATCATAAGGAAGAGATTACAAAAAGAAAATATTTTTCTTAAAGGCAATTTTATCTTTCTCCTATTACAATCATTTACAAACCTCACATCTTTAAATGATCTCAAGTCCCATTTCATACTAAATTTTCACACAGGGAATCATGAGCAATTTTCCCATGTTTATTTTAGAATTGATATTTTATCCAACAACCACATTAACTATCAAGAGTAATGGTTGGTTTCAAGGATATAAGGGATTTTGATGGAAGAAATGGAAGAAACTAAAATATACAGTACTTTAATGCAATTTAATTCTCGCTCCTAACTTTGTAAAATGCAAATATGTGCTACTGCATATATCCGTTCATCTTTTAAGGAAATATATCTTTCCAGCAAAGGCCAACAGGGTTGACTGGCGGATCTTGCCTTTTTCGAAGTTCAACAGCTTCCTCTAGCTGCGAAGCTACAGTAATCCCTTTTCAGTTAAGGAAATTATACTCATTTTTTTAATTTTCTAAAGCAACATTAAGTTGGGAATAAAGTAGATTTTCAATATATATCAACTTAAGAGAAGCTGATCCCTGTCCTTAAAATCGATTCCCGGTGTGTTCCACGATTTGATTTGATCTAGCTTTTCTTTTTGAGCTTGAATGAGCTGAGAGGATTTACACTAGATTTGCCTTGAGTTGCCCGAGAGGCAGAGAAGGCACAGATGGAGAATTATCTGAATGAGAACTTTGGGGATGTGAAGCCCAAGAACTCGTCTGAGGAAGCGCTTCAGCGATGGAGAAAACTTTGTTGGCTTGTGAAAAACCGTAAGAGGAGATTTCGCTTCACTGCCAATCTCTCCAAACGATTCGAAGCGGAAGCTATAAGACGCTCTAATCAGGTTTCTTCTTTTATACTTTTCGCCCCTTCATTTTTATGCCTGGTCTGAAACTTTGGGGAAGCTTAGCAGGAATCACATGCCTTGTCTTATTCTCACGAAGAAGACAAGCAGGGTAAAATAGTATCAGGGTTCAGCTTTTTCTATTTTAGCTCATATTCCTCCTCCCCCATCCCAACAAATTGTCCACAATGTCTATAAATCTGAATGGCTCTCTTGCTTAGTTGCTTTATCTGTTAATGGATTTTTTATTCTGCTTATATGATTCACTACTCAATTCAAATGGAATGAAAAGTTGGGCTGGTCTTGAGTAATTAATGAACTGCATGATCCTGCTGATATTCTAATACATATGGAATGTGCCGTTACTCTTCTCCACAAGTTGCTTAAATGGAGCACAAAAATCTGGTGTTTACGTTAATTGTGGTTTGATGCTCCTTTTCTGATGGAGTAAAGACTCAAAGCACTTAAATTATATTCAAAAAACTGCAATACCGCAACCATCTAAGTGTGCAATATATGTAGATATATTACACTGGGTGATGATACATATTTGGATTCCTGGCAGCGCCTATATTTGTAAAATGCTCAAGTGCAATGTATCGTGGAGGAAAAAAATGATCACAAGTAAAAATACAAAAGTAACAAATGTTTTGACTTAACTGCGCTTCATTATCTAATGATATGTTGTTAAGTCACTTGATTTTGGAATGAAGAACCTCTTGCAAGACTATTAGTAAGATGCATGTAATGTCAAGAATTGCCCTTTGATTGGTCCTTTTTTAGAGTCAGCTCACTTGGCATATTGTATCAGCTTTGAGGTTATGCTAAGTAATATTGAGGGGTAAAAGTATTGATGACTGTCATACTTGTGGAGCTTTGATCAAACAGAAAGAACTAAAAGAGTATTGTCTTCATTTAAAGAGACTTCCAAGTTTGGCTGGTGCTTATTTATATATATATTTGTCTATATTTGAGCAAAACATTGCAATTTCATCATTTTCATATTCTTGCAATCCTTGAGTTTGAGATGAACACTTCTTGAAGTCCATCTCAGGGACTATGAATTTAGATTGAATAATTATGGCTGGATTGGGAGTTTTGGTTTTCTTAATGCAGTACCGTGATATATTAACAGCTTTCCTACAGGCTTAAACTTGTAGGGTGATGTTGAATTAGACATAATAAATGTAGTAAAAATGTTCCAGCATCTCATTCTTTGTCCTTTTTCCCAACTTCTATACACTGTAGGAGAAGTTCCGAGTTGCAGTCTTGGTTTCACAAGCTGCACTTCAGTTTATCCATGGTAAGAGGGTGAGCCTTCTTGTATTTGATGATTGATATAAAGAATTATCATTTTCATTCTCATTTACATAATAAGAAAATGTTCACTCTCTCCAGGTCTGAAATTGTCAAGTGAATACACTGTACCAGAAGAAGTTAGAGCTGCCGGTTTTGAAATTTGTGCTGATGAGTTGGGATCAGTTGTTGAAGGTCGTGATGTCAAGAAGCTAAAAATTCATGGAGGGATTGAGGGTATCTCGAACAAGCTTGCTACCTCTTTAGATGAGGGGTTATCAACATCTGGGCAATCACTAAATAAGAGGACAGAGATTTATGGAATTAATAGATTCACCGAAAGCCCCGCCCGGGGGTTTTGGATTTTTGTTTGGGAAGCCCTTCAAGATACAACCCTCTTGATACTTGCTGTTTGTGCTTTAGTCTCTTTGTTGGTTGGCATAATAATGGAAGGATGGCCTAAGGGCGCACATGATGGAATTGGTATTGTTGCTAGCATATTACTTGTTGTGTTTGTCACTGCCACAAGTGATTATAGACAATCATTCCAATTTAAAGATCTAGATAAGGAGAAGAAAAAAATTACTGTTCAGGTCACACGAAATGGATGCAGACAGAAGATTTCAATATATGATTTGCTTCCTGGTGATATTGTTCACCTAAATATTGGAGATCAGGTCCCTGCTGATGGACTCTTTGTGTCAGGTTTCTCTGTGTTGATAAACGAATCAAGTTTGACAGGAGAGAGTGAACCAGTGAATGTCAATGATCGTAACCCTTTTCTTCTTTCTGGAACTAAAGTTCAGGATGGATTCTGCAGGATGCTTGTAACCACTGTAGGAATGAGAACACAGTGGGGAAAACTAATGGCCACTTTAAGTGAAGGGGGAGATGATGAAACTCCTTTGCAGGTCAAACTCAATGGTGTAGCAACCATTATTGGGAAAATAGGCCTTTTCTTTGCTGTTGTAACGTTTAGTGTTTTGGTCCAAGGACTATTTAGCTGCAAACTACAAGAAGGGTCCCACTGGAAGTGGTCTAGTGGAGATGCTAGGGAAATTTTGGAATTCTTTGCGATTGCTGTTACTATTGTTGTTGTTGCAGTTCCTGAAGGCTTACCCTTAGCTGTGACATTGAGCCTTGCCTTTGCTATGAAAAAGATGATGAGTGATAAGGCTCTTGTCCGTCATCTGGCTGCTTGCGAAACGATGGGATCTGCTACTACTATTTGTAGTGACAAGACTGGCACTCTCACCACTAACCATATGACTGTTGTTAAAGCTTGCATATGTAGGAAGATACAGGATGTAGGTAGCTCTAAAATTTCTTCTGATATCTTGACTGATGTTCCTGATTCTGGTCTGAGAATTCTCCTTCAATCAATATTTACTAACACTGGAGGAGAAGTTGTCAAAGACAAAAATGACAAGATTGAGATTCTGGGAACACCAACTGAGAGTGCACTATTAGAATTTGGGATATCCCTTGGTGGTGATTTCCTTCAGGAACGAAAAATGTCAAAAGTTGTGAAAGTGGAACCCTTTAACTCTATGAAGAAGTGCATGGGAGTGGTTCTAGAGCTTCCTGATGGTAGCTTCAGAGCACACTGCAAAGGTGCTGCTGAGATAACTCTTACTAATTGTGACAAGGTTATAGACTCTAGTGGCAAGGTTGTTCCACTTGATGAAGAATCCATCAATGAGTTGAAGAATACAATCGAAAAGTTTGCCAGTGAAGCTCTGCGAACTCTTTGCCTTGCTTACATGGAGATTGGAAGAGAATACTCTGTTGAAAGCGCTATTCCTAGTAATGGATACACATGTATAGGAATTGTGGGTATCAAAGATCCAGTTCGCCCTGGTGTCCGAGAGTCTGTTGGCATTTGCAAGGCTGCTGGAATTACTGTTAGAATGGTTACTGGAGATAACATACATACTGCCAAGGCAATTGCTAGAGAGTGTGGAATTCTAACTGATGGCATAGCAATTGAAGGTCCTGAGTTCCGGGAGAAGAATGACCAGGAATTGCATGATTTAATTCCCAAAATTCAGGTGCACACTGATGATCATGCCGTTTTTAATCAATATTTTCAGTATTTTTGGCCCGTGGGGGGGGGGGGTTAAAGGGAAAAGAAAGAAACTCTTACAGTTGCATGCATGCTATCCTAAACTTGAGAGGTCCTCTCAATTATTATGAACCTGTCAACATCTTATACGAAATAGCCAGGGGAAGGATTATGAGATTGTTGGTCCAATTTATAATCCTTTACTGAGAAGAAATTTGTCTACTAACTCTGTCATATGTCTATCTCTGCATCCGCAGGTAATGGCTCGATCTTCACCCATGGATAAGCATACACTGGTAAAACACTTAAGGACCACATTTGAAGAAGTAGTTGCTGTTACTGGTGATGGTACAAATGATGCTCCTGCACTTCATGAAGCAGATATTGGACTTGCAATGGGCATTGCTGGAACTGAGGTGCATTAATAATTCTTCTGAATTATGTGACAATAATTTTTTTTCCTGTGCACGCGCGTAATCGTCAGTCCTAAATGTCATCAGAATTATGTAAATTGGATTTATATGTTATGTTTCAGCATTTTTATCTTAGAAATGCCACTGCTCAAATATATTTTGAGAATCAGTCCCCTCAGAACACCTAATATGCATCACTGAAGATGAAAGTACTTGGGATATACAAGATGGACAACGGGACCTTGTAATATGGTCTATATAACAAGTAGAGAAATATTTGGCTCAACTTTAGTAGAAATTTTTTACAAGTCAACTTGAGTGGATGTTAACCTTAAATTTAGTAGTTGCTTCTAAATTCCTAAACCTCCTTTTTACCGCCTAACAGTGGAAACTGGTGAGTTCTTGATCTTTGAAATGAATATTATTCTGAATTCCTACTTATATATCTTATAACATTCCATTTTGAATTCCAGGTAGCGAAAGAAAGTGCAGATGTAATAATACTAGATGATAACTTTTCCACCATCGTGACTGTGGCCAAATGGGGTCGGTCAGTCTACATAAACATACAGAAATTTGTGCAGTTCCAGCTAACTGTAAATGTTGTTGCTTTGATTGTCAACTTCTCTTCTGCCTGTTTGACTGGTAAGCAAGCATGAATTCCTTCTCTTATCTTTTCCCTACACAAAGTCCAGTTATTCTGCAATGGTCTATTAAATCTTCTTCATTCTTTTCTCTTGCTATACATGAACTCCTAGGAAATGCTCCCCTCACTGCTGTACAACTTCTATGGGTCAACATGATCATGGACACTTTAGGAGCACTTGCGCTGGCAACTGAACCTCCTAGTGATGACTTGATGAAAAGGTCACCTGTTGGTAGGAAAGGAAACTTTATCAGTAATGTGATGTGGAGGAATATCTTGGGACAGGCTTTATATCAGTTTGCTATCATCTGGTTCCTCCAGACCAGAGGACAAATAGCTTTTCATCTTGAAGGCCCGGATACTGATTTGACATTGAACACACTCATTTTCAACTCATTTGTATTTTGTCAGGTAAAATTCAACCTTCATGATATTGGCATCAATAGTGTCTATTTTCGTTGCGCCAATATGGTTTTGTAACTCCAATGACAGAAATTGCTTGGATAGAACTTGCATCCATGTCCACATCTGCTTTTGGAAAACATTTTCTTTGAAAATGCCCATATCTGGTGTTTATCTTTTTATTCTTTCCATTTTACTTTGTTGAACATGTAACGAGGTGAGCTCGTTTGGGTCTTGGTCATTTTCTTTGTTGTTACCTATATCATGACAAGACATTCTGACTTTTTACCCCCCCCCCAGGGGAATTGTCTACATGACTATTTACTTGCTCTCTGATTCTGGTATTTCTTTGTCATGCAAATTCTTTATGTAGGTTTTCAATGAGATCAGTTCCAGAGAGATGGAGAAGATAAATGTCTTTGAGGGTATACTGAAGAATTATGTATTTGTGGCTGTCCTCACTTGTACTGTCCTCTTTCAAATTATAATTGTTGAGTTCTTGGGCACGTTTGCAAACACATCTCCCCTTAGTTGGAAGCAGTGGCTTGGTAGTGTTTTCTTTGGATTTCTGGGAATGCCAATTGCGGCAGCTTTAAAGATGATCCCTGTGTGATCTGTCTGAAGTCAAGCTAGATAAAATAGGTACTTTCCTTTTTGTTGTGATGCTCTTGCACGTAAATCAAGATTCTTCTTTTGCCTCTTACGTCGCCACCATCCTAGAATGTCTCAGGGTGAAGTTCAGTAGGCCAGCAAATTAAAGGCCGAATTTTGTCTGTTTCTGGTGTTGGCACTCAACATATACACATTTTGCATGACTGCCATCCAATTTCAGTCTGATTGGAACTGTATCATCCGAAAAACTTCCATACTGTGGGGGTGGGTTTTGATATGGATGGGCTGTATTTTTGTTAATTTCAGATATGTTTTTTTATTATTCATGTTGCCCTTCTACATTCTTTTGCTCCTTATTATGCAGTGGGTAAGAATTATTTACACTGTCATGTTGTGTCTGCATGCCTCATATTGGATAGTGTGGGGTTCATGCTTGTGTTCAAATTGGTCCTGCCATAGCCCTCATTCACAATTGGCCGGACCATGAGAATACTGTTGGGCTGCTATCTAGTTATCATCTTCTTGTATCAAATAAGGTTGAGTACTAGAATTATTGACGAGTCATGTATAAATGGGCTAGTTCTGGAGGTCCAGCATTTTTAGGTATTCAGTTTCGAACTTACAACGCTAATAAACATGAGAAGAATGTCCGTTCTCAACTTGGCATGGCATGCCTTATCGTCAAGCAAGCCCTGCTTTTAGTAATCTGTGTGTGGGTGGGTATGTGTATAAAACAGGGAAACATGGATCCAGTGGCTTAGGAGCGACATGTGACCAGTAAAATTCTTTGAGGTTAAATCGTTCTTATGTCTCGTGTGATTAAAAATTACGTCTGGCAGGTTGGCTGGCGCGCCCCCACAGGTGATGGATCGAAATTAATTTTGTCGACTAAGTTATGAGAAGAAATGGCCACAGATAACAATTATGGGCGGAGAGCACGATGTCGGTGTCTTTAGCAGCAAGCTTGGCCTCAGGGAAAAGGTAATTCGGAGATGATTGTGGGTGCTGTAGGACAGCCTCATCATTGTCCTTTATTGGACTTAAAACCCATTGTACTGGAATTGTGTGCTCTATTTTTTGAAGAACATGCACAATTGGGCTGTTGACAAAAGTTCATGATCAGCTAATTATAATACTCCTTAAGATTGTCGTAGTACGTGTTTGAAAACATGTCCCAAGCACCGAAGAAACACGTTCCGAATATTTAGCCACTCCTCACATATCTGGTCTCGTCTCTGCCATGGCTACTTTTCCCCCATAAGCTTTGTTTTTTGACGGCTTGGTTATAAAATTTGTGACTGTAGACTCTCAGGTTGGTGATTGATTATCTGTTTGGACAAAGTGTGGCTGGAGATTCTTAACTTGCATGAAAAGAAAACAGGAAATGGGTTGAAAGGTTAGGATGTCATTCCAAAACAGATCAACGCGACGGGGAAAGGGTTCGTGGAGAAAAATATTCTTGTTTGATTTTATCAATGGCATCCTCAAGGTAATTTATTTCCAAACTTCAAGCGTAGAGGGTTTTTGTTTCACCAAACAAGTGTGTTTTCTGAGATTTTGAACTTGTATTCTCTTCCTTATGATGGTGAGATTTCTTACCACATCAACCAATAATTTGTTGGTAATAGACATCCGATTTTTATAACATTGTAATTGGGATTCTTTATATGTGTAAAATTAATGAACAAAGGCAGAAAATGAACAGAAAATAGACCAACGCGACGGGGAAAAGGTTCGTGGAGAAAAATATTCTTGTTTGATTTTATCAAGCGCATCCTCAAAGTAATTTATTTCCAAACTTCAAGTGTAGAGGGTTTTTGTTTCACCAAACAAGTGTGTTTCCTGAGATTTTAAACTTGTATTTTCTTCCTTATGATGATGAGATTTTTTATCACATCAACCAATAATTTGTTGGTAACAGACATCCGATTTTTATGATATTATAATTGGGATTCTTTATATGTATAAAATTAATGAACAAAGGCAGAAAATGAACAGAAACCTCATATACAATCTCTTGTGATTAAGCAAAAAATGAATCGTATAAAAGCAAAAAATAATGTCCAAATTCTTGTGATTCAAATTCAATGGGCTGAAGACAGCGAAGCAAGTGAAGTATGGAGGCAAAAAAGGGTAGCGTCGGCATTAAAGGCAACCCCAGTGGCCAGACATTGAAGCAAATTATAATTACATTCAGCTTTTTTAACACAACTTTGTGTTTGTGATGCCCCAATATGCAACACAAAACCATGCATCCAATCACACCAACACATTTCTCATATCCCCTTTTTCGAGACACTAACCGTAGAAACAGAGCATCCCAAGCACCGTAGGGTTGCTGAAGTCACATTACAAAACACCCACTTTCATGTGGGGAAAAGGAAACCCTCCCGAGGTTTAAAAAAGACCCCAAGCAGAAAGAAATAAAAGAGAAAATTGATTTGGATAAAAATGGCAAAAAAGGTACGGTTAAAAAAAAAACAAAACAAAACAAATCAGTATTTCATACATATATCACTATCGCCTATTTGGCCCTCCCCCTCTTCAATCTTTATCACGTAGCTTTCTATGCCATATCTGGCAATTGTCCTTTCTGGTCCACTGAGCACTCCAATATTTGCCCAGAGCCAGCATTTTTATTATTCACCTTTCTCCTCATCTTCCTCTCTTTGCTTCTTCCTCAGGGACACTTTCAATCAAATACCTTTGGAGGAGAATATATATATATATATATATATATATCTTTATGCCTATATATATATATGAAAAAAATGAGATAAAAAAAATGAACGCAATCTCTGAAACTTGTTAAGCAAATTCAAAATCTGATTTTCCCCCCAGTGGAATAATCCCTTAACTTCCCTCTTGC
Organism: Inga laurina; assembly: GCA_963855925.1. Classification (NCBI taxonomy): domain Eukaryota; kingdom Viridiplantae; phylum Streptophyta; class Magnoliopsida; order Fabales; family Fabaceae; genus Inga; species Inga laurina. The sequence goes on from OY979706.1 coordinate 59,623,004, forward strand.
TTGCCTTGACCTTCTTCATGATCAGTGAATGTGAGTCTTCTTCTCTTGGACGAACTAACTACAGAAGTCTCAAGCATGTCGATTGGCGCCACCGATCCCGTAGGCGGCGGAGGACTCGAGGAATGTATAACCTTGTCTCTTTCAGTTTTCTCCATGTATAATCTGTGGATTAGATCATAGCACGCAAATATGTTCTCCTGTTCATAGCAGACTGAACTGTTACATTCTTCTGTCCCTCAACTAATTTTAAAGAAAAAAAATTCAGTATGTGTCATCGGAAAAGAAACATAGAACTCACAATTCCGAGACTCCAATATTGAGAAACCGAACTCATAATCTTCAATTCTAATGTATTTCTTGTCAAATGCGGATCAATTGCCACCAAAGTAGCTGCTGCTGCTATCACAGATGGCCTATGATCCATCAAATTGACCTCTGCATATAGCATCATATATTACATCAATACCTTGATTGAGAAGTTCATCTAATGTGATGAAGAATTGTGGGGTAATTAACTTGCCTGTCATTAATGTGAAGATGAGTTGCATAATGTTGGACCAGATATGAGGTGGCGGGGATTGGTTGGAGAACTTTGAGATGAAATAAGGTAAGAAGGCAAAAGGAGTAGTAAAGTTCATGTTCCATTCCAATGTGGAGAGCACCAAAAGCTCCATTCTCTGAATCACTTTGCTTTCAAAGTTATAATCTTGTGAAGGAAACTCTGATAGCGATGGAACATCACATTCCTCCATCTTAGCAGCCAAAGAAAGGCATGCAACTGATAGTAACCGAAATGCCCAACACTTCTCACTCTGCATATATATTAATACCAACAACATACATATATAGTTTGTGATTTAATTATATTAATCAAGAATGGTTTGATAATACAGGGAATGGGATAAAGATGAACTCACATCAATGGACCGTCTAGAAAGGAATCGGTCGAAGTATGTGACAGACAAGTAAGCCGTTTGAAAGCGAAAGCCGAATGTTGCTCTTGTCTGGACTCAAAATTCACCCCCAAAGAGAAAGGAAATCAGAAAAGATTCAAAATTTGAGAGATTGAAGCCTGATTATTAAGGAATGAATGAACATCTCAATCAGAAACAAAAGAAGAGAATAATGGGTTTAATGTTGGTGGAAACGAACTAACTTTGAGAATCCAATTGATGGCATACAAGCGAGCAGTTTTGATCCAATCACTCATCAACAACAAAGAAAATTCTTCCCTTCCAAACCCAACGCCGATCTCTTTCTCAATCAAAACTTGCAAATACTCGTCCTCTGAGACACCCGAATCCTCAAACTGAACGGATAAATCTTCATCCACCACCGCCACCTCTCCTTCATGGTTTTCTTGGCAGAGAAGGCTGGACAGTGAATGATCCATTTTTATTACTGCTATCTTAGAAATGAAGAAAATAACATGTGTGGAGCGTATATTTCTGGGTGACTGATATCGATATCAGGTAGCTATTTAAGAGAAGCTGCGACACACAGAAGAAATCTGTGAGAGGTTGTTGTTTGTGGCAGTCAAGGGAGGAAGCTAGACAGAGAGATAATCAGAGAGTAATGGGTAATAAGGATCATTGGCTGGGAATGAGGCGATATTTCAGTGGTTTGGTTTATGTGGGGGCGAGTGGTGTGGGGTGCGAGTGCGATAATATCATGAAATTGAATTTAAGTTTTTCTGGGTTTTGTGGCAAGGATATCGAGGATGATCAAGGTTTTGACCATAAAAAGCCTTCGTTTTTGGGAACAAGGTAACACGGGTCGCCCCCGCACGCGACCCCTTACGGAGCGTGGAGGCCACCGCCCTCCCTAATGGCCCCGGTTCGGGTCGCGGCTTTTTTTCTCAACCTGGGCAGAAAAACCGTACGTGGGCCCGCCCCCACAACTAAACCGAACCTCACTCGTCACTCCCCTGCTCGTATGCGTGTGGGTCGGGTTCTAGACAGGCGTGATGGAGGACCCATAAAGAGTCCTGATTCTCTCACCAATCCGTCCAATCAAATACTCATTCATATCATTAACATTATTATTATTATGGATTACTATAATTATTGGATAAGTACCACAATATAGTCTTTCTTAAATAGAATTAAGATTCTCCGTAATTTGATTTAGTTGATATGGCGCAAATGAAGAGAACAAAATAAGATTCGCCTCAATCTCACATGAGTGGGCCTAGCTCCTACCTCCCTCCCTCTTTTTTAATTTTGTTTTATAATTAAATAACTAGTATTTAAATTTTGTTTTCGATCATGTGTTATTTTATTTATCTCAAGTTATTAATTCAATGTGTCATAAGAGAGAAGGTGGCTATTCGAATTTCAGACCCCGGCAATATTGAGTTAACAGTAGGATTCACCATGCAGAAGGACGTGCGTTATTATCTTCCTGTTAAACAGAAACAAACACAAAATATATTTTATGTTTGAAATGCATTTTGTTTCATGATTTTTTTTCTTTTGAGCAAACCATTATAATTTTTTTATTATGCCGTTTATTAAAGTATTATTGTTTTGTATACTAGGGTTATGCAACTGGAGATTATTTTTTATAATTATTACACATTGACCTGAAACTGTAAATGAATGGATGCAAAGGGATCGCATTGGTCAACTCGTCAATTTTTTTTTTTTGTTGTCGGTGCTATTTCTAAAGTACTCATATATATCTTGATCTCTGGGCACAACATATATATATATATATATATATATATATTACACTTCTCTATATAGCATCGGAAAGATAATAACAAAAATTTAATGATTTCCAGGAAACACTCTTATGGCCAACACGAAGAATCTGATCTGGATTTATACGCATCATGAGTGAATTCATTTTTACACCTTTTTTTAGTGTTTAATACCCATATATATGCTAAAAATTTAAATTAATTTATTTCAAAATACTAAAATATATTGTATATTTATAATATTTTGCATCTGATTAAATTTTGTCAACTTTTAAGTGTTAAAACTTCAAAAGCCAAATTTCAATCTGGTAAAAAAAAAATCCAAATATTCAATTCCCCACTCAAAAATGTACTGAATGAACTGACAAATTTTAATCTATTAATTACCTTGCCCGGAGTTAAAGCCAGCTGTTTTTGTCGCAGGGAAAATAATTTGCAGTTTCAGGTCAATGGGTAATAATTAAAAAACCTGAAAGAGGGTATTTTTATTTTCTAAATAATACTAGTAACGAAGACTATAAGTCTCCCAAGTCAACAAAGAAAAAGGGAAAATCTGAGAGGTGTCAATTTGGGACAAAGTAAATCTGATCCTCACCCTTTATAATAAACCGAAAAGGACAATCAATAAAATATTAGATCAACTAACTGTAAGTTATTTTAATTTAATCAACAGTAGTCTCATATTTGAGTTTTGAGTATACAGTCATGATAATTATTTGAAAGTAACCCTCCTCCATTATAGACATACATTTTCATGAATCAAACTAATCGATTACTAATAATATCGGATACCGGTGGATTAATCTAAAAAACTGAAAAGGACAGTGGTGATTGGCACCTTCGGTACCTCCACTAGTCTTTTATTGGTGCTCCCGCCATTATTATATGAGAAAATAAATTAATATAATAGTATTAATTTAAATATAATAGCTGTAATATGCTGATTGAGACTCATTTATACTTTATTTTTGTGTTGGCACTGAGATGTTGTCTTCAATGCATTATTCAATGTTCATGAGTTCAAGATGCATGGAATGTACACAGCGCAAGGCTATAAGCATAAACTACCTCCATATGCTCTATTATAAACAAAAATTAACGCATGTTTTCAACTGTGCTCCTGGATCATTTAAAATTAGAAAAGATGAATAGTTAGAATTTGTTGTAATAAATGACTATCATTATACTCAAAAAAAAAAAAAAAAGATATGTATGACGAATAAGTATTTCATTTTAAACAATGTGAGACAACCTTTTTATTTATCATTGAGACTGAAGGGAATATACATAAAGGACAAGCATTACTCCCTGATTCTTAATATAAGATATATTTATCTAATTTTATTAGATTAAGGAAGTTAGTTAAGTTAGTTAATATGATATGTATTTTCTAAAATATCGTAGTTACTTTCCTTAATTCTCTCGTTCCCTTCACTCCTTGATTGTTATTGAGGGAATATCAATAGAGATAGATTAGAAAATAATTGACAAATATGAAAATTTTGTCTTATATGTAGGACGAAGATCAATTCTCTAATACATTTTATATTAAAGATACAAAAAAATATTACCCACGATACCTCATTAGATTGAGCGAAAGTCCAACAAAATCGGTTGAGGCTATATATATACATGTATGCATGTATGTATGCACATTTAAATGTATGTACTACACCCCCTCTTTAACATAAGATATAGTTATTAGTGCAAATGTATTATAAACTACATCTCATATAAAGAACTTGAGGTTATTATATACTCTCTTTAATCTTTAATATAAGATATATTTATCAAATTTGATTTAATTGAAAAGTTAGTTGAGTTAGTTAATATTACATTTTTTTTCCCTAAAACACCTTAATCATTTTCCTTAACTTCTTTCATCCCTCTTTTATTTAATTATTGTTGAGGGAGTATAAATAATAGTAAATTAATAAAAGATTAACAAATATGAAAAATATGTCTTACATTTAGGAATAAGATCAACCCCCCAACGAAACCAGTTTTAGTGATTATCAAAATAATAAGCATTGAGAGTTTTTCATTGTAGTGAGATCTCTACGATCCAAATAAAATTTTAACAGTCTAGATTAAAGATTTTTAATTATTTATTTTCAAATACAAAATCATTTTTTGAAAAATTGTTAATTAAAATATTATCTTTATTTTATATCCTGTACACTCTAAAATAATTTTTTTTTTTTGAAAAAGTAGTAAGAAAAAATGATCTTAGTCATCTAAATTAGTTCTAAACGGTTTTCAATGTTGAAAAGCTCTTAGTGCTCATCATTGTGATGAGCACTGAAACGAGTGTCACTCCTCAAGTAGGTCATACATTAAAAACCGGATGGAGTATATAACAATGTTTTGATATGTGCCTAGGACCTCTGCTGATTCAATAATACTAGGTATCTTTCTTAAGTCTTTCTTGCGTATGAAATTGTGAGTTGGTCCTTCTACAAGTATGGTGAGTTGGGAATAATTGTGATGTAATTTGTATAATAAATTAAGTTGTGCATAGGCACAAAACTTGTATTCTGAACAGTACACTCACAGTAAGAAGCTAGAACGAACAGGAGATAGGTGTCTCTATTGATTTTTTTCTTCATGTACTCTCCATTGAATGTATCTACCAATAGATCAACTTTCAATAATTAAGATTGAATAATATTAAATAATATTATTATAATAAAAATCTCCTTTGATAAATCTCAACTATTAAAAATTGATCTAATTATAGATACATTCAATAAAAAATAAATAGAGAGGGAAATCAATAGAGACACTTCTTCCCAAAACAGACAGACATGATGCATAGGGAAGAAACAAATTAAGAAGGACGTACGACTCGATATTCTAACTCTGAAACATAATCTTAATTAGAACTCAGCCCTGGATCCGCATTTTGCATCACACCCTCCACCACATTTCCTCATCACTCTCTCACCTCCTCACCTCCATCTCCCTCCCTGATTAATTAGTACTTCTCTACTCCACTCTCATCCTTTATCCCATAACCGTTAGATCAATATTGAATTGTTCCTATATTTAATATTTCCTTCTCATCCTTCTTCTATTGTAATGATGTTTTTATAAAACATTAAATATGGATCATAGATTTTGATCCAATGATCATGAATGGGTTAAAGGATAAAAGCAGAAGGAAAAAGAAAATGAGAGAAGCCAGGTCCATCCCTCACATTCACATCTCTGAACACCCAGATTTATAAATACCCTTAATAAATTAAATTTAACATCACAACACTGCGAGATCCATCGCTGTTGGGGAAAAAAACTCAGAGATCCATCGCCAATCCCTCCCTCCACCAAACCAAAATAATAAAATAAGATATAGATTGAACTTAATTAATTGCAATTTTTGGTGTGCGTGTGACAATAATTTCATCGTGTCCTCGGGCCTTCACCAGCTTGTGAAAGTGTACTCATCGCTCCATATATGTACTGTGTTGCTTTTTTTTTTTTTTTTTTCAGACGGCAGGGTTAGGGCACGTATTATGGATGATGGGGAAAAAGAGAAATCCCCATATCCATTAGTCTTTTTGTGTATAATATATAAAAAACACAGAGCATGGAGGGAAATGAGATGATGAGTGAGTGTAAGTGATAATAGGGAAGTTTTGTCCTCATCGATGGAGGCTGCTTGAGATGTCAACAAAAACTTAATTAGGTGACACAGACGACCCTCCTGGCGCCTACGTACGACGACGTTCTGCATGTGATGTTGCTATCTATCGTCGTCCCAATCTCGCAGTTACATATATTGGAAGCATATTTCCACATGCATTTTGTTCCCACCCCCGCAAGCATTGCAAATGAATACGTCAAATTTCATGTTAAAGCCTTTCTCTCCCTTTTCTTTTCCATTTTATTTTCCTACGGGGCCAGCTATATATTTATCTATGTGTGTGTGAGTGTATATATATAAAGTCATGAACCTAGCTACTAGCTACCTTCCTTTTCCTTCTTATGACAGCTAATTAGTCTCTCTTTGTTATACTATCTACCGTGCTTAATATATGAGTTAATATTTAAATGTTGGGTTTATCATAAATATAAGGTCTTAATCTATTTATCTTTCAAATTCAAATCTTTTTCCTTAAAGTAACTATATTATATTATTGTCAAATTTGTGTGTTGACTTTTTGAGTTTATTGTTTTTACCTTTCTACCTTATAAAATCGTATTGAGTTACCCTAAAACTCATGTTAGTTGTAAATCCGGCCAAACTTGCAATTATACACACTGGATTTATCATTTTTATATTTCTAACTTAAAATTGTGCCAACTTACTTTTAAACCCATATTAACTTTTTCAATTTGATCATGCTCAGAAGCTTTATATATATATATATATATTATAAAAATTTATTTGTTGGGTATGATAAATTATTAATATTGATGGTTTAAATTTCAATTATTTGGATTGAAAATATATTAAAATCAAATTTTTGTCATTTTTTATATTTTAATTATTTAATTATACACTATTAATACACGTTTAATGATAAAAGTAAACTCTTTCAAGTTTACGATTCGAGGCTACAATACCATTTTACGTATTGTGAGTTTGATAACCTTGCTTAATTATTAGGGAAAATCCTATATAAAGTTGCTGAAATAGAAAAATTCTTAATCAAGTTGTTAAACTCAACAAATCCCTAATTAAGTTATTGACTCAATTTAGGATTTTAAAATATAAGTAAAATGACTTTATTACACTCTTATAATCTACTTTGTCCTCTTTTCTCTTAAAAGAGTTTTATTGCTCTGTATCTTAGTTTTTCTAGATGTATTAATATTAATATATAATAAAATAAAATGTGATTCCTTTAATTGGGAAGAATAATTCAAGCCAAAAAAATAAAAAGAAAAGCATTAACCCAATATTAATTAAAATATTTTTATTTGAGTATCGTGAATAAGAAATTGTATTTTTAGAAAAACTTGACTTAAACATTTTTTTGTCAATAAAAAAATCAAAATTTCATTAAATTTTTATGTGTATATTGTAAGATCTAGTTTGTTTTTCACGTTGATGAAACTCTTTTCTTAAAATGCTGCTAATGAAAATATTTGATATATACACACTAGTCAGATTTTTTTTTAATTAACATAGTCTAATTTTCTTTTCATCAAAAAGAAAATCTAGTCAAAAATCATTCCCCCCCCCCCTCAACTTTCAACTGAAAATAATTTTATTGATATTGGGGTTACGTTTTTTTTTTTCTTTTTTCCAGAATTATTCTTGATGATCCTTCCATGACACAAAAATTCTTTGATTTCAGCCAATCATATTTTATTTTATTATATATTGATGTTGTATACATAATTATTGAAAAAAATAAGCTACAGCCACTAAAACACTTTTAAGAGGAGAGGGAAGACTAAGAGAGGGCAATAAAGTCATTTAACTCATATTTTGAAATCTTAAATTGGATTGATAACTTAATTAGGGATTTATTGAATTTACCAACCTGATTTATAATTTTCCTATTTTAGGCAGCTTTATATGGAATTTTCCCTAATTATTTTACATATGTTAAAGGAGTTTCTATTTAAAGGTTTTTATAATTAAAAATGACATTTTAGGAAAATCAACACATATTTATTACAAATGAATAACTTAACTAATTTTCACAGTATTTACAAATCAGTTATTTGTTTCCTATATAAAGAACTTGATAAGGTCAATTTTTAACGTTGTCCGTCCCTTTTTTAAGAAAAAAAGGACACCATATAATCCTCTTCAAGTTATACTATTGTTGGATCACATGCATAAACGGATGAGATTAAAAGGTCACAACTTTCCAAATAGTGTAACCTCATGTTACGTTTTGAGTAAGACAAATAATGTGATTGGTTTTTGTAAAAAAGATCACTTGAAAATTCAAGCAAATATTGTGTATGTTCAACTAATTAACAATAGAAAGACTTTGACAATAATCCGCATGAAGGATGAGAGTTCAATTTGTGTTTATGATGTGGGTATTTATTTAGAGGATAATTTGTAAATATTTTTACAAACATTTTTCAAGTCATGAAATGTATCATGATCGTAATGAGTTCTTGAGAGATGTAACTCAGAGAAACTGTAAGAAAAAAATATGACTAAAAAGGAGATTAGGCGTACTTGGACGAATCCATGTTCAGATCCGAGTCAAAGCTCCAATACTCCATACTTGTGCCCACACAATTATTAAACTACTAGAGCCTAATTGTGATTTGCACAACAGATCACCAGAACCAGAAAGATGGTAGGAGAGAAGAGAATTGCCAGAAAACTCAATGGCGGGGTGAATTGCAATTGAGGAGGCACACCCTATTTATAGTGGTTTATGGAGGCCACTAATTAGGAAACGTGTGCATTCCTTCTTGCCCTCCAAGACAGCACTTAATTGTCTCTCAATTAATTCCCTAATTATGGTGATTTGTTCCTCTTTTAACAAATCCATAATTATTGCTGAATTATTCCTCAATCTCCATTTTATGCTGATTTTATTCTTATTTGATTAGGCTACTTATTTCTTAATCAAATAGTAAGGGCGGACTTGGACCCAAAGTCCAACATCTCCCACTCACACTTGATGGGCTTCCCATCGTGCGTGCGTTACTCTTTCTTGTTTCATACTTGGCGTTTGCCGTGACTGCGTGGGCAAAAACGTCTTTAAGATTTGGTACTTGTGATATTAGAAATCCCTCATATTGGATCAGCATCAAAGGACACCCTTTATATATAACCATAAGCTATATGTTCATTGCCTCATATGCCCCAAATTCTCCCACACATATTACTCATGGCATATCTAATCCCTCTCGAGTTAATATGTTGATTAACTCAGATTGCCTTCCACGCACATAGTATCCGCACTTACTAGCTGCACATAGAGCTAGTAAGGGGTCGACCACAGATACCATCACATCTTATGTATCTAGGAGTAAATCTTCCTTTTTGACTAAACATCAGTCCATCTTTATTTGGTCGCTTTCCTAGTTTTCACTTGTCTGACCGAATCGACTGTGATTATGGAGCTTTAGCTAAAGTAGCTGTCACCAAACCAAGCTTTCATGATGCCGTCTAAGTCTTAAAGGCATCGCGAAAGGATTTTTCTTTCCTGGGACTTATACTGTAGTGAACTAGGGATCTTTCACCTACATCTCGCGTTGCACTTTAACTCTTAAACACATGCAGTATAAATTGCATGCTACAGTGAGGTGTACGTCGATTTCTTTATCTTTCACCATACAGACATTAATTCCAAAATGTACTCAACATTCGAACATAGAACTTTCTTTTTCACAATATCTCTTTTACAATCTCATTTGTGAAAAAGAGCTCTTTGCCTGGTTACAGGTCTATATTCATGCTTCGATCCATTTTCTGTGTATATGCACACATGTAGATCTCATCTCAGTCTAACTGAGGCGACTCAAATGCAAAGATTATTCTTAACCATCTCATGGTGATCATTTGCTCGTCTTACCCTCCCATGCCCCCACAAAACATAGGAAGATGGTTGTTCGTGTGAGTGAACCAACTTTTTCTGACCTGTACGACATACAAACTTGTATACCTTATATGTATTTACTCATAACATACATACTATTTCTTTTATCTTCATATAAAAGTTCACGACCTTACATTTTATTTGCGCCCCAGGATTTTCACTAACTCAATGAAAATTAAGCTATGGGCTCATTAAGGGGATCTACCAACATTCTGTCAGTAGAAGGTCATTGAATTGTCGCTTTCCCTCTTTGAAAGCATATCTCTCATAAAGATATATCAAAAAGTATGTTTCGCCTTACTGTAATACTTAGGATCCTCATCATAAGATGTTATCGCTTGGATCTTTCTATCCACCATTCATTCCCAATCTCTTATGGCACTTTGAATGATGATAGAACATGCCCTGTGTTCTATTTCTATGGATACTAGGAAAAAATATTTTGTATATTTCCTTACTCCATCACTATTTGCCTAGGTCTTGTATTGGAGTATCTTTTCAAAAAAATGAAAGTTGTTGTCTTGACAACTTAATCCATGGTTACTCTCATAACCCATTTCACAGCAGGACCAAAAAGCAACTTCCAAGTCTGACCAAAAACATTTGGTCTTATGTACACCAATGTGTACATTCATATTACCAACTATAGTCTTACATGGGACTCTATCCACCTTTCTTATGTTGGATTCCTCATAGGACATGTAACCTCTTTAGGTTTATGCCCTTGACTTTAGGGGTGTCCATGGGTTTTCAGTTTGACATCCTAAGATGTCTAAGGATTACACTTGTACATGTCTTAGGTGGAAAAGACTGTATCTTTCTTGTGCAACTCCGTTTATCTTGTCAATCAAGATATTTGTTCAACCCATGACTTTCTCAACTCATAATTTAAGGATTCTCTGATCCTTTATTCCTTTGACTCCTTTGGCACTTGTTTCATATGTCATTTGATAAAGGATGACTTCACAAAGAATCATCATTAGACCATTTGGGACTTATGTAGTATTCTTCGATTATTGGAAGTTGGTGAGGCTTTCATCTTATGAAAAACCTCAAATACTACTATTTGGGTGATTGTTTCTACGAAGCCCTTAAGCTGCTTCATGTAGAGTTCATCATCCAATTTCCAAAAGTCCAAATTAGAAGGTGGTCTTTACATCATCTTGATGCAATTTTCAAGACTAAGCTTGTTGTCATAGCCAAAGTTCAGAGTTAAAACGCACAATGGACAACCTTCCATTTTATTACCCCTTAGCCACTAAGTGTTTTAGGTTCTACATGTCCCCAACAGATTTGAGAATCTACTTGTTCCCAATCGCCTCTTGGCTAGGTGACAAATTACCTAAACACGTATTTGGCTTAAAAGGAATCCAAATCCTCCTGCATGACACTTTGCAATTCATCTTAGCAGGTCCTTCTAGTGTCTTTCATACACTTATAGGTATTTATCATCACCTTCTAGACACTTGTTGATGGAGGCCACTAATTAGGAAACATGTGCACTCCTTCTTGCCCTCCAAGACAGCAATTAATTGTCTCTCAATTAATTCCCTAATTATGGTGATTTGTTCCTCTTTTAACAAATCCATAATTATTACTGAATTATTCCTCAATCTGTATTTTATGCTGGTTTTATTCTTATTTGATTAGGTTACTTATTTCCTAATCAAATAGTCCGGCCCATCAAAAATGAACTTGGACCCAAAATCCAATAGAAACATATATGCACTGTTGTTAAACTTGCGAGAGAGAGTGTCCCCTTTTATCTTTTTTGCTTCAAATAATCTTAAAACGGATCTTTTGATTTTTCTATTACAGTGCTTAATGGGTTTTCCCGTGTAATATATAATCATGCGTCAATATATAATTAACTAGGAGGGAAAATGGAAAGGGAGGTCGCAAGACTGGTATTTAAATTACTTTTCGATTTCCAAATCAGAACATTCAATAAAGGAAATATGCCTACCCCGAAGGTAATCAATTAATATCATTTAACTGGAATTTCCCTTCAATCTGATCACCCTCACTTTTAGAGGGGAAATTAGAATGATACTTCCATAATAATACCCTCACTTTTAGTAGGAAAATTTATCTCACTTTCTGCCTACTATTTTATTTAGCCAAATAAGGAAAGGAGAACAAAATCGCTATCCTCCAAATCCATCCAACCATAAAGCAACTTAATTAATTATTCATTATGCAAATAAATTAAAGTCTAGTAATTTTTTTAAAATATGTTTCTTCTTTTCACGTGCAATGAGTAATCTATATATATATATATATATATATAATACTTCCTCCAGTTTTAATTATAAGACAAAGTTGACTTTTTTTGGAGAAATTAAGGAAGCTAAATAAGCTATTTAATCATATCATATATTATGTATCCTTAGATTATATATTAATTTATTAGTCAAACTAATTAGTTTGAAGAAAAAAATAAAAATATAAATACTCTAAAGTAATTTAATTAGCTTCCTTAATTTTTTCAAAAAAGTCAACTTTATTTTATAATTAGAACCGAAGGGAATAATATAATACCTCAAGTTGTTCACAAATCTCTGTCCGAATTAACCCCACAAACAAGGATTTTCTTCATATTCAAAAAGCATAGTCCAGTGATGTGTCTTATTGATATAATTAGCTGAGTCGAGCAATCAGTAGGAAATGAGAAAACTGATAGCAAAAAAAAAAAAAAAAAACTTCAATTAGTAGAGAATAAGACAGCAATTATATTATATCATATTTTACATTATATGTACTTCTACGCTGATTGTTTTTAATTCTCGACAAATATTAGATCTGTTTAGACCATATTGAAATATCATATTAATAATGGAAAAGAATGACTGGTGAGTAATCTTTATACGAGTGGCTATGGAGTTTCGACCAGGCAGCAATTTTTATTATAATTTTTGAAGTTCAAAATAAAAGAGAGATTAAAACTACTCTGCGTTAAAAATAAAGACACACACAGACAATAAGTAGAAGTGGGACTTAGGATGGATGTGTCAAATTGGCAATAAGTCGTCCTTATGAAAAAAGTCGCAAGTTAGGTATGCATGGGGCTGCATATATATATATTTATATATTATTTGGACACTCCATCTAATGAACTTTAATTTTCCCCTCCTCCGTGCATCTTGTCAGTATAAATTACCCATTCACTTTAATTTTTCCCCCAGCGAGGAGAATTCTATAATCAATATAGGGTATATGCAAGGGTAAGTGCAACAGTAGTTTAGAGATATATATATATATATATAACAGTAGTTGCAAATTGTTAATGTGTCCCGTCATGCAGTTTAATAGTGTGCTCAATTAATGCGGCTGAATATTAGTGGGCACATTAATTAATGACGCTCTAAAACATTGTCTCTTTTTTAGAAACTAAAGAAAGGAGAAAATAAAATACACACACACTCAACACATAGAATCTATCCTCTATTGAATGGTTTGGGTCCGGTTAGTTTGACAAAATTAAAGCTATGCATGCTCAGTTATAGTACTTAAAAAAAGAGGTAATTTGAAGGTTGAAACGAACTAAAAGACTTTTGGAATGACAGTAGGAGTATGAGTAAAAGCTGCACTGTGTACTGTGACTGATCTCTCCCATTCTCTTATCATTGACCAATTCAATTATGAAAGCAGATGAATCATGGAAAAGCATGGGGTATGGTTTGAAGTTTGATCACTTCAATATTCACTTTCTGATTAATGAAAGTTCATATATATATATATGGGAATTTTATAGGAAGAATATTATTTAAATCCCAACTAAAAAATAATATATTAATAAATTTTATAATTTATTAATAATAACTCTTTTACTTGTTAATGGGAATTTTTCTGATATTATTTTTTATAGTTGGGATCTTAATGATATTCTCTCAATTATTTATATAAATATATATATTCCTGTGAAAGCCAGACACGTCGTTCATAGTTAAAAGTGATGCAGAAGAAAGTGAATAAATATGAGTGACGATACTAGAACCAACAAACAAGCTAACAAAGCGACTTTAAAGCAACAGGAGCTAGGTTGGTGAACTTAGTTAAAACATAAAAGTGATACAAAAGAAAGTGAATATATATATATATATAGCTATATAGCAGGAGGATAATTGTAGAAGTAGGTGCGTTGTATAAATAATATGACACAGAAAGAAGGGAGGGGAAGGTGTTATCTACCCCACAAACACTAACTCTCATGGCATCTCTCATTCAACAAAAGTGCGTGCAGAGACAGAGATCTAACACTGCATTTCACAAGGCTCAGTGAGTGTATGTGTTGGAGTTTTGAAATTTCCAAAGCTTTGACTGTTCCTTTCTCTCTCTTCAAACTTAACTGGGGCTCCCCAGAAAGCCAGTGGGCAGTGTGCTCACATGCCTGTATTAGATCCAGTGAGTCTCCACCATCATTCTCCATGCCTTGCGTCTTCAAGGCCCTCTTTTTTTCATATATAATATATAATAAAGAGGGTTTGCCTTTTTTACCTTCAATCCCAACACGTGGCCCTTTGGATTCTTGGACGTGTTTCCATGTTCTGAAACAACCACTCTGCGATAATGGCATCGATCATTTCCAAACACTTGGGGCTTCATGAATACACAAAATAGAGAAACTAGCTCCTCTTGTTTCCATGCCAATGCCCACATGTACATCATTTTGTGTTGTATAACTAATTAATAATGCACCAAACCATATCACCTGCTGCTAGCTGCTGTGTTCACCTTCCTTGTGAAGAGTTTGCCTATTTTTTGCCCTACTGTCTCTCTTCATTTGTTCTTGCCTCTTCCTGCATCATTGGTCCACCACAAGTAGTTATGAGGATAGAAATTACTCTTTCTGGTTCTTATTATAAGCTCCAATGAACTACTGTATACATAAGTTGAGAAAATTTATTTTTTTTTTGTAAAATCTCAAAATTATTTTTCAATAGAAGTTAATTAGTTTAGAAGTTTTATGATTAGGGATGTTAGATGAAAAAAGGGTAATACTTAAAACAAAACATATATAGTAAGTAGTACAAGAGTTACGTTCCTGAATAAGAACTCAAGGAGAAAATGCGATTCAACAACCTGCTAACTGCTAGAGCAAAAAACACAAGCATATTCAATTTCGCTCCGACAGGTTGTGTGGATTCTTCTAGAAGCCCAATGACAGTCCAAATATGTAGATTGCCTTAGCTTGTTTACGTTGTTCAAATCATATAAGCTATGCATGAGGCGTGTGAAGCCCACTTTGTGTGACTCCGACTAGCCGTCAAGCCCACTACCAGAGTCTACGAAAAATGTACAAAAACCTTTTTTTTTTTTTTTATAGAAAAGTTTAGATAAGTTGAGTTCCGAGACTTATCAAAATCAGGATAAGTTTTTGAATTCAAAGAGAACTTACATAAATACTTACAGATCACCTATTAATAAAATCCTCACATTGATAAAATTTGAACTCAGTAGAATCATAAGCCAGCCCTTTACTATTACCATACTTGTCCCGTCACAATTGAACAGTCAAAGGCACTCGGCAGAGTCCAGAATGCAGTTAGCTTTGTCCACTTCATTGGTGATTGGTTCCATGTACTGTTCTTTACTTTAACAATATTATTGCCGCCAGCAAAATATTAACGCAATAATAAACTGGAATTACAACATGACAAAAAAAAAACTAGAATTACAAATTTTGCAAGTAGCTAGTATGCGCCTTCAACGGCATAATAACAATCATCAAATAAAGAGTCACACAATATATTGCCGTGTCGGTGTTCTGTATATGGGGTATCATTCATTCATATAATGTTTCCCGCGATGATCGGATATGATAGTAGACGAACATTTCAGTTTATTAATTAGTTGTGTCCAAATTATTTTTTAAAAAGAAAAATCGCGGACACTTTTTTGAAGGTAAACAATCTCACAGATATTTTAAGATAAGAATGATGATAGGAGAAGAGAGATATATAAAATTAGCTGATTTATCGCTTAAAAGAAGCTAACCATGCATGCAAGTCGATCCTTCAACGCCGCAATTAATTTTTAGGCGCCAAAAAATAAACCTGGCCTAATCGATGGTACTTCTTCTAGTTCTAATTATAAAATAAAGTGGATTTTTTTTAGAGAAATTAAGGAAGTTAATTAAATTATTTTAAAATATTTTTATTTTTATTTTTTTCTTTAAACTAATTAATTTGACTAATAAACTGATATATAATCTAAGGATATTAAAAATATAAGTACTCTAAAGTGATTTAATTGGTTTTTTTAATTTCTCTAAAAAAATCAACTTTATCTTATAATTAAGATATGAGGGAGTATTAATTTGCCACGTAAGGGTATCAGAATCCTTCGTAGCCTCTCGCATCTGTGTGTGCCGCTGAATCTCCGTTTCGTAAAAACCTCTATTATCTAACTACTTTCTTTCGGACGCACATCTTTTCCATTTTAATGGCTCATTCCTCATCCAACTTAACCGGTTTCGTTTCCCTCTTCTGTCCCATTTCTATTCAAATCAGTCCCACCGATATCACACGTCGTAGGCTCTCTTCCACATTGCCATTTAATCTTATCACAATTTCTAACACGAAGAAGCAGGCAAAGGTTCCTTCACCATGGGAAAGCGTAAGCCCTATATCCCACCTCTTTTTTGCTAAGGAATTGATTTTTGTTGTTGTTGGTAGCCGGTCTGATTGATAATGGTTCAATTCAATTTCTCTGTTAATTGTGTAAATCCTTTTACCTCGGTACAATTTTGTTCGGTACAGGCAATCAGTATGCGTCAATATCAAAAGTATGGAGTATGATTGAATTCAACGGAATTGTTTGCTTTAGTATTGCCCCAACGTCCTCATGCTTTTGTTAAAATGTTTTGAGTTTCTGGGCTGTTTCGTTTTTTTTTCCCCATAAAAAAAAATTATAACCATGATCGAGGCGAATGTTGAAGTACATATTCCTTATTAACTGCAGGTTCCCAGCGTAGAAATGCTGCGATGTTGGATAGCGATAATGACGATTGTGTGAGCTTGTTCTCACCTGGCCGTTCTGCTCTCTTGGAGGTGTCAGGGGCTGAAGAAGTGCACTTAGATCAAGATAGCTTGCTCGACCGAGCTCTAGACGCTTTAGATGAAAAGAGGTCGTTAGTACTTACTGACTTCTACGATGGCTACGCATAGAAGAGCTTTAGCCTTGCAATGATGTGATTAATGGAATCATATTTGTCATATTTTGCAAATTGATATGGTGTATATTTTTCATGCCCATTTCTTATTTCTGCCCCTTCTTGGGTCTGAAGGACATTTGTTGTTTTCTTGGATGAAGGGGATCCACAAGGGAGAATGCTTTGTCATTTATTGTTGAAGCATTCAGTAACAATATGCAGCATGAGTTTGTGGAGGAGAAGTAAGCATTTCTCATATAAATTGGAAATTATATTATTTTACTATTTTGTTTCGTTATGCTGTTTGCTTTATTGCTGCAATAGCAACACTAACACAGATTGCTATTGCTGGGTTTGTCGAATGGAACCGTATCTTCAGTAATTGAAAATGAAAAACCGTTTCGTTGGGCATCCTTCTCTTTGATTTTCAGGGTTTTAATTCAAGTCAGACTATAAAAAGTTTCTGTTAAATCATGGGTAATTCATTCTTTTAAGGTTGTGTACCTGTTACTACCTGTCCTTTCTAGATTTGCCACCCTATTGCATCAGTGTGTTGGTTCAATAAGAAAAGGATCCAAAAAGGCCTCTGCAAAGGAGATTGCTCTGGCATCTCATGTCATTGGTAAGATTTTGATCAACGTGCTTGGGTTCCACATTGCCTTCGTTTACCTGAATATTTATTTTAACTCTTTTCTAGGCTTGTTGATATTGACTGCTGGATATGGTGATAAAGCACGTGAGATATTTGAAGAATCCATCCGTTCTCTTGACGAATCTCTTTCATTGGGATCAGATGTTTCAAAGATATCAGTAAGTTTTTTTCCGAAATTATTCTCATTTTCGTGCTCAATTTCTCTCGAATGATTCTTGAGAGGCCGTGACGGTGTTTTGTTTTTCTATGCTCAATTCCATGTATTTTATAGTTGGTGGAGAGCTTGGCTATTATCACTTTTGTTGGAGGGAATGATCAAGAGGAGACTCAGAGATCAATGGACATGATGTGGCAGATAATCAATCCTAAACTTGGTTCCAATGTAGGTTCTGTTTCAAAAATGTTTATGTTGTTCTGCAGTTTTCACTCTCATTAATTAAAATTAATTTTGCTGATTAACACTCTTGCTAGTAGGATAGTTTTGTAAGTGTGACGCGTTTCTGATAATAATTTGGTGCTGCGATCAGTGCTTACAATCTAATGATTAATAAGAATGATTTCTTTCTACATTGATGTTCCTCATTTTTCTTAAATTTACTGCTTGAGTTATTTCATTTTTAGGTAGTTACGGTCAAACCCTCTGCTCTGTTGATAACCAATGTTGTGTCTGCTTGGTCCTTTCTCCTCTCCACCATGGATGAAGTGAAGCTAAACTCTAAAAATTGGCAAAAGTAAGCAATCTTCTCGCTGCTCAACCTGCTCCATTCCATTCCTGCCCTTCGATTATGTGCAATTCTTGCATTTTGCCAGTGGCTATGGATTGTCATTAGTCAAATTATCCTGCTTGTTGCTGTCATAGATTACCCAAGACCAAAGATGACCAATGAATCTGACTACTAAATTCGAATTTTTCATGCAGTTACATATCTTATTTGTCTAGTCTTCTAGACAAGGAAGACCGATCTATGCGTAAAGCTGCTGGTGAAGCACTGGCTCTAATTTTTGAGATTGGAGTTATTGAGAATTTGTCTGCTGAACCTAGGAGTGCCAGTGACATGCTTGGAGAAGAGAGTGAACCACGGGAAAGTTATGCGCATATCCACGGTTTAAAAGGGAAGGTCATAAATCAAGTTAGAAACCTTTCAGTGGAGGCTGGTGGAAAAGGTTCTTCCAAAAAAGATCTGAACAGTCAGAAGATCCTGTTTCGAGATATCTTGGAATTTTTTGAGGTAATTTATGTCTTCATTGCTTATTATTTCAAGCTCTAAATAGTTTGTGGTTAACTTAGGCTCGTGAACTGATATTGCTTGTGATAACAGCATGGTCACTCTCCTGAAATTTCAATGAAGCTTAATGGTGATTTGCTGCAGACATCATCATGGACCCAAGTGATTCAGGTATTTCTTGTTCCTTCTATTATCTCCTACGGAGCTCTCCTTTTATGTGTTGGGTTTTTTAATTTACACTTTTCTTCTTGCAGTTCAACTTTCTCAAGCGTTTCTTGGGTGGAGGGTTTGTTAAGCACTTGCAGGTGGGTTTCTCTTGGCAGTCTTCTATCATATATTCTGGAAAGATTGTGTTTTCTGATTAGGTGATTCCTCCTGCCCCTCTTGTTTTATCCCCCAACTTCCTTTGGAAAACCAGGAAAATGATCTTCTTCATGATGTCTTCAACTTCACACCCAAGAGAAGAAACTTGAGTGACAGAGTACATCAAATGACTAATTGTGAAAAGGTGATTTCTTACTTCGGTTGTACTTAGCCATCATGTGTTGCATTTTATTGGAGATTTTCCTCTTATCTAATTGGCTGCTTATCAGGTAGCTTGTATTTTTGTTTTAATTTTCATCACTCTGATCTTCATTATATTCTCTTGCAGAGAATGTTCAAGTCTTCGAACTCAATTCTAAGCAAGGAAAGGGCACAATCACTTAAAAAGCAACGGATGTTATCTGAGGTTTGCATTTTCTCCCCTTGTAAGGAATACCCACTTGTGTTGCAGGTTCACCATTATAGCGATCCTTATTTATTATTATTTTTTAATTTTCTGCTAACAGGGCAGAAAATTGGGCCATTACGCAGTGAATATGGGTGAAGAAGTCATGAGCTATTGACTGGAGACCGGAATTATGATGACCGCCGGGAATTCAATCATTCATTATCGCTCTGGTTGTCCCCATGACATCACGTTGGTATAAAGCCCCATTGTACAGATACCCAAACAAATAATCTATCTACATAGAATACAAAACCAGAAAAAAAAAATATATTATTTATAAGTTACAAAAAATGCAATTCACATCTAGGTAAATCGTGAGAGCCTCATTTTCATATTCTGTCTATGAGAATGGTGTGCATGTCTGTGGTCAAGTAGAGACAGTATCGCATGGAAATAATGTGATGTAACTATGGTATGTGATGTATTCATTCTCAAAATGTGACTGCCCTTCTAGGAGTGTACTTGAATCCTTTTCTACAGCCATGTTTGTAATTGTATTTTCGTATGTAAAGGAGAAAAACGATTACTTTGAATATTTGTTCCATAGCTAGATTTAGAGAAATATTTTTGTCCCAATCTGAGTGTGACATGTTGCAGTTCATGTTGGGACGGTGGGAGATGTTTTGGGGAACTTGCTATTAGGGTTGTGCAACCGGCTAAACGGATCTTTTCATATTATAGTGTCTCGCTAATATTTTTTCTAAAGAACTTCAATGTTCATTCATTTGCACTGTTAATTTTAATTAAAACATGTATTGCTTTAATTTTACTTTTATTTGTTCTTAATTTTTTACCAGTCATTAAATTTGAACAAATAGTAATTAGAATGTGTAAACTGTTGAAAGTATGTGGCTAGTAAAGAGCATCAGGCTTGAAATTGTTCGGCCATGAGGATGTGGGAAGAGAGAAGTGATTGGGTTTTATTAGAATATAAATTAGATATCTTAGGTTGTAAGAGTAGATAAATAATGTCAAGTTATTTCAATATAAATTTTAATAGAATGACATTTTACTCAATTTTCAAATTATCGATGCCTGTACAATTGCGCAAGCGTTTTTCTAGTTTGTCTACGGAAACTCCACAATCGGCAACAGTAAAAAAAACTTGGAGGAGTCCGATGAAGCTAGGGTAAAAGACTGCTTGTTTACATACGACTTTATTTACCACAAAGTAATGATACCAAGAAAACGTCTATATCTATAGATTCTATACTATGACTTGCAGGAAAATATGAATAAAATCATGAACTACATAGACGGAAAATCCAATACAAACAAATTTATCTACGTATGTTATGCAAAGAGCTACACCTATACAGTTTTGAGCTGGTATTAAAGACAAATGTACCCGATCAAAACTAGGTTTAGTTTGGTACATTCACAAACATTTTGGATCTATAGAGGAAAATGTGGGGGGAAACCTAAGAAATGACCGGAATTAATCACAGAGACTAGGGAGAATGATGCTAAAAACATCTAGTCGCTCCAGTTATCCCGGTCCTCGACAGATTGTCCATTCTGCAGTTCATGTCAAGAAGGTCAGACAATAACGTCTTGGAAAGGGTAGTTAATTAGCAAACAAACTTAGTAGACCAAAAAAGATTGAGTTTCAAGGATGCACCGTCTCATCATCAATTAATCTAGGCGGTGACCAGACCAGAATTTGTCTATCATTTCCACCAGTGTATAGTTCCTGTAGAATGTAAAAATGAAAAATAAAGTAGAAATTCAGAAATTTAGTAGTACTTCACAAAAATGCTTTATATTGTAGTCATGGGTAGCATGGAGATTAAAAAAAATCATATATTTTATATCTAAATAGACGCCTATGGCTATGTTGATGAGATTCTTCTTTGCAGCTTCTGCTAAGTTAGAGATATATTAGTCCTAAATTTTAAAAGAAGTATATTGTTATTTTTTCTCATATTATGGAGCCATATCATAAGGCCCCATAATCTAAACTTCGTTCCTATAATAAAAAGTGAGACCAATGTCATTTCATGAAGATTCAACTACAAAGTCTTCGGCTCCTCGTATTTCCCTTTTCTACAAGAAAATGAACAGCAAGCCATGAACATACCTGATCCTGCTCATTAAACCAGCAGGAATTCACACATTCATAGTGGCCACGAAATGTTGCGTTTGTGTTCCCGGACCACATATTGAATGACTGAAATATAAAAATGTTCTATCAGGATTCATTAACGTAATTTTAGGGGTTAATTTGAATTTGGAAGTTGTGATAAAGAATATGAAGGGATTACTTTCACAGATCTCATGCATGGAACAAAAACAAGTGTTGAATCTTGAGTGGTGGCCAATTGAATTGGCTTGTGTGTTTGTAGGCGCACTGTTTCAAAGTTCACCAATGTGTTGCATCCCGATTCAACATCCCATAACCTCAATCTTGAATCAGATCCTGGTTCCAAAAGCAGAGAGAGGGGGGGGGGGGGGGGAGTAAGAACTTCAACTTCAATTTGCACAGATCTTTGATGATTTGATGAAACATACAAAGGTAGTCTACAAATTTTATGCGGAGTCATATTTAAGAATTATCTTTTGCATGAATAATTCTTATAATTCTGCAATAGCAAATAAAAAGCAACCTGCACTTAAGAGATGCATGCCATCCTCAGTAACTTTTAGCCCAGTCACGGCACCATAATGAGCAGTTGCACGATCTTGAGTAGACAGCATCCCTGGATGTGATCTCTGCTTCATTGGTCCCTTGGCAGATACTTTACCAATTGGCAACTCTCTGCTACCACTCCCATTAGAAAGTTTCCTTTGTCCAGCATGTGGTTTTATACTCAGATTCTGTCCAACCAAGGAATTACATGTTGAATCCCATGAGTGATGATATTGAAATTATTAATTTGGCAGTCTTCAATATAAGACACGTTTCTGTGGGATCATATTTCGCATGAAACTAACATGCTAAATATCTGCTGCAACTTCAGCCATATATTACAATGTTGTGTATAATTTTCAGCTTTAAAAATAGAAAACACAACCATCAACGCATCAATATTTGAAGAAAAAGGATTTACTGAACTATAATAAAACCTTAATTGTACTCCCAAAAAAAAAAAACCTTAGTTATCATGGAACGCTTAAGCACTGGTGGGCGCCTTCCGAGTTGACTTGAAGACTGATTCAACACTAAGAAACAGCCAGCTCTTCTGATGTCCCAAAAACGTATAGCACCATCACATCCCCCAGTAACTAAGACCCACTCATTTGAAGTAGACCATTCTGCAGTCATTACTCCGTCTGCCATCACAGAACATCTCATGAAATTATGAACACTCACACAAATAGGCATTTTATTCTCCCGCATCTCATATAAACGCGCTGTGACAGAGGCTTATGGATTTATATGTATTTTTTAAATACAGCATACATACCACGATGACCAGACAGTGTGTGAGTAGATGCTCCTGAGGCAATATCACAAAGGCGAACTTGGACATCCTCAGTTCCAGCAGCAATAAGCATGTGAGATGTTGCCAGTGAAGACATTGCAGTCCTATAGACCTTTCCAGGCATTTTGAAATTCATTACCACCTACAGAATTTTGTGAATAAACCATAGAAAAGGAAAATAAACGCATATTATTAACGGTAAGATTAAGACATAAGGAAGTAGATAATAAAGGAAGATCAAGATTCATCATGTAGGACAGTCACCTGGGTGGTATTTGTGTCCCAAACATTAATATGACGATCATATGAACCCGTAATGAAGAGGCCTGTGTCAACTGGATACCATATAGCCGAGGATATGACATGTTTGTGCCCAAGATCGTGTTGCTTGTCAACAGCAAATATGCACTTGTGTTTAGATATCAAACCACCTACTTCATAATCCGTAGCCCGTTGAACATCATATATGGCTAGAGAAGCATCCGATGCAGCAGATAACAAATATCTTCCCTCTGTCAAATCAATCTGATTTCAAGGTCAGAAAGATTGGATTTTGGATTTCCACATGCTAGAACATCACGTTCATGTAAAATAAAGTGGTTTACAATTTGTTCTTCCTCTTTTAAAGATACAAGACAGGCACAGTGAAAGTCTAAGTATGATGAGAAATATCACATTTTTAATGAGCAAACGGACTTCTGTTTCAGTACCACCTTGCTATAACCCAAAATACAATTCAAGGAAGACAAGTCCAACAAACTAATGATTATCTGCAAATAAATTAGAGATGTAAAAACGCACTAATCGCGAGGTTGAAATGGAGCAGGAAGAAGTTGATGATTTGAAAAGAATGAATAAAAACAAGAATGGAGCACCTGAAGCGAGTTTACGGCGCCTTTATGAGGAGAAACAATATCTTTGTAATTGGAAAGTTGGAGCTGCGCAATGCGATTGGACTTAAAGCGATGAGCGAACGATTCTGGGCGGATTTTCCCCTCTTCTCTGTCTCTGATCTGCTTCCACATATTCGAAGCATCTTCGAATAGAGCCGCACTGCCTCTCCTTCACAGATTCTATCTCGATCCAATACATGCACGCTTCTGGTTGAATTGCAGAGACAAACTCAATTCAGAGCCTCACAAAGCCTTGCCACTCCAGCTTCCAGTTCCAATTTCCCCCTTTCGTACGCGGTACGCGAGAGGTCGCCCCTGATTTATATTTTTGGTAGAACGACAAATGGACTCTATCGTAATTGGGCCAAATGTATTTCTTACTGCCCACGGCATATAACAGCCCAATAAGTGTGGGCAAATGTTGGGCCCATTCAACTTCTGTAGACCGACTGTACCGACAGATCAAGGCCCATATATTTAGTTTTACAAAAGTTGAATGAGCCTTGGGCCTCTTGAACTCTCCCAAACAAAAGCAGAGAAAACATATAAAGAACTTTTCATTCTCTTCTCTTATCCTTTTCTATCTATAAGATCAATATTTGAACAGTCTAGATGGTGAGATTTGACTCCTCCACTTGCATGCCAGAAATCTTAGTGGCTCAATGGCTGCCCATGCATTTCAATATACATAATGCAAATATATATATATATATATATAAAAGTTTACTTCTCATCTTTGTCTCCAACTCTTTTCCAGATTTTATATGGGCATTCCTCACATCTTTTTAGTTATTATCAATTTTCGCTTAACAACTAACAATGTTATACTTTTAAGTTATTCGCAACTTTTATAGAGGCACTTCTCACATTTTCATTAGTTGTTACAAGTATTTATTTACTAAATAATAATACATCCACACTTTTAAGTAATTCATAAGTTTTATAGTGTCGGTTTGGGGTGGCTTATTTTTTAACAA
Source organism: Inga laurina (assembly GCA_963855925.1). NCBI lineage: Eukaryota > Viridiplantae > Streptophyta > Magnoliopsida > Fabales > Fabaceae > Inga > Inga laurina. The sequence goes on from OY979706.1 coordinate 59,648,332, forward strand.
TAAGTGTTTATCAATCATGATTTAAAATATATGAGGTAAGTATATAAGAAAAATTTTATCTTGACTTACGCAATAAATACTTATTCTTAAAAAAAAATAGACTCATCTTATAAAAGGAGCGGGCATTGCAGAAAATCACGTATTATACCAGCTTTTTAGGGTTGAGGTTTCAGCTGAGGAACATGATGTTTTTTTTGCCCCCCGTCCATAGTCGAGGAAATGATTGGCGCCAATAAAAAGGCCTTTTTCCCTCTATCAATCTATAATGGAACCTGACAGCCACGTGCGAACAGGAATTCCATGTCCATTCAACGGTATCCCATTTTAAAAGGTTCCTCCCTCACGTCACATCACATCATCTTCCAATTGTAGACTTATTTGCTCTTCCAACTCCAAATTGCAACTCAAGCGAGGAAAAAAAAAAGAATAATAAGAATGAGAGCGGCTCTTTCCTTTACTTGTTTTCCCCTTTTTATTTTTTACAGTCCTCGCTCAAGAGATCTGAGATTTTCAAGCCTGATTAATACAATTCTGTGCTGTTGATTGATCAACTATTGAGTTTAATTTTTTTTTCTCCAAAACTATTGAGTTTAATTAATGCTTTCCCTTTCTTTTGTCCCTTGAGATATGCGACCATTTGAATTTCAACAACACACATAAAGGTAGTGCCGCGCTATGACCCAGAAAAGATGGGATGTGATGTTAAAGCTCAAGACCGATGATTTATCCGATAATCTCGCGCATGGGTTCAAATTAAGAGTCTGGGTTTATTCAATTTCAAACAAAACAACAGCCAAACTGTGTTATAATCCCATGAATTGGGGAAAAAATAAAACTTTTTGAAATAATCGTATCATCCACTGTGAAGTGTGAAATCGAGCTTTTTCACTTCTTGACAAAAGATCGAGCTGGCCTCAAGCGCCGCATTCAATAATAAAGTAATCAAAACTGTAGTAATACATGTTTTTATCTAAAAGTCACTCAAAAAAAAAAAGGAAAAAGAAAAACAAAGTATTGATTTTTTTTTTTTTTGGCCAACAGAAAAACAAAGTATTAATGGTTAATTGGTTATGCATGATATTTCCTGAAGCAAGATTAGTTTGTTATTAAAAGGGATCAATTATGTTCAGTACCCGAACTATGCAAGAGCAGTTAGTTGAGCGTGCGTGAACTGATGGTGAAGACTTGAAATAATGGGAAGAAGCATCCAACAAATTCTGTTGATCGAGTTTGACGGAAGAACTCTTAACAAATAAATATAAATAATTGAGGCGTAAAAAATCGTTACTGACATAACTTAACCCTAACCAATAAATTATCTATAAAAGTGCCCATCAACTGAGTAAAAGTCGTGGGTGTACGTATTAATAAGTTTGTTAAACCATCCCTAGGCAACAGAGAGTTTGTTTAAATATACTCTTAGAGAAGGATTTTTTTAAAATCATTTTTATAAGTCATATCGTTAATTTTTTTTTTATATAAATACATAATTTTACTCTTAAAATTTATTATTGTGTAAGACCTTATTCACATGGGCTATAGTATGTATTAGTATTAACTAGGGGTAAAGAATTATTAAATTTTAAGATGAAATTAACAAGAGTTGGGATTTTATTGTTTATGGTGAAAAATGATGTTGGGAGTGAGTTGTATGTATTATACATAGCACCAAAAGAGCAGTGCTAAATAAAATGACTTGCTCGCTCCTCTCACTTAAGGGTCTGTTTGGTTTAACAGAGGGGAGGGATTTTAATGGAAGGAAGGAGAGGGGAGAAATTTTAATATTATCTCATTTGGATTGATAAGAGGGGAGGGGAAGAGATTTTAATATTACCTTATTTGGTTGATGAGGGAAGGGGAGGTAAAATATTTTCATACGGACAATTTCATCCTTATTTTATTTATATCATTTTTTGAATTTTGTAGAATGTTTAATAACTATAATTTTATAATTATTAAATTGAATAATTATAACTTTCATAGGTATAATAGTCACATCATGCCAAAATATCACCCCTCCCCTTAAAATCCCCCCATTTTGGGAGGGGAGGGGAATGTCAAAAAATCCTCCCTCCCCTCCTTAAATTTTTATGTTGCAAAATAAGGAGAGGGGAGTACAATCCCTCCCCTCCCCTCAAACCAATTCTCCCTCCCCTCCTTAAATTTTTATGTTGTAAAATAAGGAGGGGGAAGTAAAATTCCTCCTCTCCCCTCCCCTCAAACCAAACAGATTCTAAGTTTAGTTATTCAGAGGGAAAGTATTAGATGTTCTCCTTCTTATCTATAATATAAGATATTTTAACTAATTCATGAGAATTAAAAAATGATAGTTAACTCATTGAATATGTTTAAATTGAAATTTTTGTTCAACTCCACCCTTATTAAATTAGGTTTTAAATGAGAAAGAGCATATAAAAAATCACATTTAAGTATTAACTATATAGGCAAAACTAATAAATAAATATTAATTACTCTTTAAGTGACTTATATTATGATTTAAGACGTTTTAAAAGTGACTTATGGTGTGGAATAAAAGAAGTATATAATGTATGTACTATGTACAAATGCGTGTGATAAATAAAAGTTCATGAACTGGGTTTTAAAGAGTTGTTGAGGTCAAAAAAAATGCTTTTATAATAATATAGCCTTTTATAAAGGTGCTTACAAATTATCTATGACCAAATTTTTCATATGGACAACTAGATTTGGATTCAAAATTTTGTGGGTTAGAATCAAATTCTCATCAACTTATCCATTTTTGTAGGATAATAAGTATATTTATTTTAAAATGTATGAGAAAACGGAGGAGGGGAATTGGAAAAAATGATTAAGGGGCAATTTTGTCCTGAGTTTTTTGGGGGTAATTTTGTCCCGAAAGTGTGAAAAAGGAGTAATTTTGCCCCAACCATTTCCTAGTTAATTTTGACCACTAGTTGACCAAATATACTGAGCTAGTGTGGTCCACATGTCATCCACGTCATTTTTGTCAGGGTATAAATTTACACCGGAAGTTAATGTGTCAAGCATTTCATCTTTTTTTAAAGTTAGATTTAAAATTTTCGCTGCAAATTCACACTTTAACAAAAAAAAACGTATATGATATGTGGACTGTCAGTTCAACATATTTGATCAACTAATAAAAGAAATTAACCGAAATAATGGTCAAAGCAAAATTGTTTCATTTTTTATACTTCCATGACAAAATTGCCCCTCAGTGTAAACTTTTATTATAAAAATATCTCTTAACAAAGGAAGTAAAATAAAATAGAATATAAGAGAAGAAGGGGGAGTTTAATTTGAAATGGGGAAGTGGTTGGGGTAATAGAGTGCAATATTTGCAGCTGTCCACCTGGACAGCACTATCTTGGTCCCAGCATCATCTGGTGTGGTCCATAAGTGCATAAACACACATAATGACGTTACAGTGTGAGTGTTTCCTCTGGTAATTACAACTTATTATGCCCCAACAATATTTTACCTGCCATTTGTGTTTTTTACCATGTGAAACTTCAATCATAACCTGCCAACAAAACAAAACTCTCATAATTATCCTTCTTAAAACTCCCTTTTTTCTATGCTATGTGCAGTCCAATTTACTGTATGTTTGAATCAATGGTAGAAGTTGTTTTTCCGACATAATTAATGGTATACGAAATAAATTTGTGAGATGAATTTTATCTTGATTTACATAAACATGTTTTTTCACCACTTTCTCAAATATAGACCCTTAATATGGTATGACTCGTATCTGACCAACAACATAAATGTATAATGTCAATCCATAATACTAACCCTGGTCCCAAAAATATGAATTGGACAAAGAGTTCTTTTAAAAACCATGGAAGAAAAACCTATTTCTAAATGCAGCCATTTGCATATAGCTAAGCAGCGTGTCATTCAACGCCTTTTTGCTAGGAGGTCTGCCGTACGTGATGTTGTTTTCCCTCTGAATGTATTATAATAAGAGACCAATCCTTGTGGAGATCAGATTCCTCATTCTGGAGCAGGAATTAGACAAAAGAGTTTAGTTTGATATTAAATTTAAAATCTCAACCCTACAATTAATATCTTAAATTTATAATTTTTTAAAAATCATTTTTGTTAACTGCATATAATAAGAGAGTTTCTATCAAAGGATAATCATCACAATGCATATGACTATAGGGGGTATTATAGAGGAGTTGAGATGCATTTATTACAGATAACTAAGTTAATTAATTTTTTAATACTACTATATTAGTTATCCACCTCTAATATTAATGAGTTTAGGGGGTATTATCCATTGACTAAATTTCGAGATAAGAGAGGAAGTTGATTGATTGAATGCAGAGAATTCCATCTCCAGTTATGTTGCGTAATCTGATGCCTCCATGCTATTCAGGGTGTGTTTGTTTTAGCTTATTGGGCAGAAATAAGCCCGTTTTTGGGTAATAAGCCCAAATAAAAACGAGTTACGTTTTTACAGTGTTTGGTTCAGCTTATTTTAATTGCATCACGGGTAAAAAAAACTACTTATTAAATAAGGTCATCATTACAGCTTTTCTATTAGGTCATTAATTACGTAAGTCGAGATAAAACTCCTCTCATATACTTATCTCGTATACCGTAAATCACGATTTATAAGCACTTATTGTCCAAAAATCGCTCATCCAAACATAAATCACATTATAAAAACTAACTTTTCTGTTAAGTCATTTTTAATAAGTGCTCGTTTGGAAGAACTTATTTTTGGGCAATAAGTGCTTATAATTTGTGATTCACGGCATACGAGGTAAGTATGTGAGAGGAGTTTTTTCTCGGCTTGCGTAATAAGGGCTTATTTCTCAAATTTAAGCTCTTCCAAACACACATTAAATCATAATAAATTATTTTTCCTACCACTATTCCAATTATACCCTAAATCGTACTATTAGAGTGCATAAAAGTATCCAAGCAGGGAACTTCGTTCTTATACCATACTTTATATTGATAAATTGCATCTACTCTTCACACATACACTACGAATTACCATGTTAAATTTATGCATGTAGATTCAAACTTTGATTTTAGTAATGACTTGCTTGATTGGATAAATCTTTTGTTTTTGGCTAATAAACTTGGATGGAATTGGATGGTTCGAGTAAGTGATGACTGTGTTGATCAGGGAAACTGTAGTTTTTTTTTTTTCATTAATTTTTTCACCTACTATTCAAGAGCCCTAACATCACAGAAGTGGATAAAAAATTTAAAACCCTCTTAATCTCATTAATAACATTAAACGCATTCAACTAATAACCAATACCAAAAAATTGAAACCGTGAAAAGGTCTGTTGGGCTCCAACTTTTTGTTTATAGAAAATTGCCCGTAAATACCAACCACTTTGGTCATTTTTGTAAGTTCAAATTACCTAATTTTTACACCAAAAAAAAAATTTACTCATTAAATATATTCTAAATCGATGCGTTCTTTTAATTTTATCCTTATTTACGAATGATATTCTCAACTTCTCTCACATCCTCCTCTCTTTCTAAATTAGAATTATAAAAAAAAAAAAATCAGAGTGGTATTTGGAAATTTTATTGTTTATAAAAGGTATTTTTGTATATAGGTAGTTATTTACAAATTTTACTATTCACGAGTTTCATGTGTTTTTACACACAGAAAACATAGAAGGAGAAATATAAAAAAAAGTGTGTGTTTGGATTAGCTTTTGAGAATAACTTTTATGATTAACGAGGTAAATATGTGAGAGGAGTTTTGTCTCGACTTATGGAAAGTAGTTTCTGAAACCACGGTTTGGGTATTTTTCAAACACTCATGTGCGTGTTTAGATTAGCTTTTGAGAACAGCTTTTACAATTTACGAGGTAAGTATATGAGAGAAGTTTTATTTCGATTTATAAAAAATAGCTTCTGAAATCACGATTTGGATATTTCCCAAACACTCACGTATACTCCCTCTGGTCCTATTTATAAGCAATTTTCTCTTTCATGGAGCTGGTCCCTTTTATAAGCAACTTTCACTTTTTGTCTGAAAATATAAGCTTCTTTTTTCTATTTTACCCTTATTAAATACTCATTCTTTTCATATCTCAGTGCTTGTTTAGGATAACTTATTTTTAGCAATAAGTGCTTATAAATCGTGATTTACGGTATACGAGGTAAGTATATAAGAGGAGTTTTACCTCGACTTACGTAATAAGGATTTATTACCTAAAAATAAGTGATGTCAAATACACACTTATCCTTATTATCTCTCATACTTTTTATTTACTCTCTCTCCTATACTCTTATCATAAATAGGGCTATATATGACAAAAACATAAATTTTTTGACATATTTATTATTTTTAACTCTCAATTTACATAAATAAGATAAGAGAGAGCACATAACAATAAAAAAAACCTGGTGAAGGCCTTTATTTAGCGAAGACAGAATAATGCTCATTTGAACCAAAAGGGGTGTGATTGTTAGGAACCATTAAAGGCGACACCAATGATAGAGCATGACAGGTAAATTGATGATCAAAGAGCCTCTTGGAAGCAGCGCAAGCCCATAGCTTCAATTTCCCTGGTTTAGCCTACCTTTCATTTTCCCTCTTTTAAATATTTGTCTTCTTCGTCCGCCTGCTTGTTTCACACTCTCTTCACTCCCAGTCTTTTCCGTTCATTCATTGCCTACTGGCTTTCTTCTTTAAGAACTCTCTCTAGTCTGAACACGCACCATGACTTCGTTGAAACTTGGAAGTCCAAACGCAGAATCTGTCAAATACCTGCTACTCTGCCGTCATCTTTTCTCCTATTGGCCCCCGTCTCGTGCCCAAGCTCTCTGAACTCTGAATGTAACAGATTAATATTAATGAGTAAAATTTTTAAAAATGTTGAGAGGGCGCATTTTTAAATTCAGATCTATGAATCCAGTTCACAACATTTGTTCCCTCTTTCACTGTTGAAGCAGTTGCGTCATTTTCTTTCTTTCTTCTTCCCTTGGGCGTTGTGCTCAGCGCTTTGTGGAATACTGGAACCCCTTTATGGATAAATATAGCTGTTCCCTCAGAAGCGTAGCTTTCATGGCGTCGACGAGTGCTTGGTAATTTCAAAGCCTGGCTCGCATTGATTGTCTCGGCCCCTTCTTGGTTCTTAGCTCCCTCCCACCCGTGTTCTTCTCTGGACGACCTTTTGTCTTCTTCTCTTCTTCTGACGCTCCCTCGTTGTCTCTCTTCGAATTGATAAAACTCTCGCTCTCTTTCTTCTTTCCTCTCCTTATCAAGTTTGACGCGCTTTTTATTTGCTTAACTTCCCCCCAAATGTATGGACGGTTTCTGAAGTGTGGCTTTCGGTTAAATAGGGATTTTGTATGGAATGAACTAAGCTACTTTCGGATCCCCGCTTTCTGGTATTCTATTGAATATTGAGGATTCGAACTGAGAGGTAAAAGGGAACTTTGTGGCATTTTGGCATTTCTTTTGAATAACATAGAAAGTTATCGTTGTCTAGTCAGTTCAATGTGATGATCATTTTGCTGTCGCTGTTCATTGAAGGTGACCACTCCTCGTGAAGGCGCACATTGAGAACTGGTTTTGTTGCATCGTTTGTGAGAGAAGGATCCAAACTTCGCCGATTGTTTTCCAAGATGTTGTGTGCTTGTTCCGGGGAGCAATTCAAATTCGAAGAGCCGCCACACTCGCCGGAGTCCCTTGCAACTAGAGATTTCTCGGCCAGTGGACTCTCTTCGAGGACTGGGGATTGGGAATCTAAATTTGATGATACGCAAGTAGATGAAGCTGAATCTACTCTTAAAGAAGCTCTCTCCTTAAACTACGAGGTACAATGGTATTTCTTTATTTGTAAATTTAATTGGCCACAAAGAAAATGAAGCAAGGAATCATTCTGCATATAGTATACTAATTTTGTATTCCTCTTGTTGGATTGAATTGCAGGAAGCTAGGGCTTTGTTGGGGAGGCTTGAATTCCAAAGGGGGAATTTCGATGCTGCCCTTCAAGTATTTCAAGGGATTGACACTAAGGGTTTGACTCCAAGGATGATTAGGTCCATTTCTGAGAGAACCAAGCAAAGAAAACCACGTTCTAAGACCGATCACGTGCTTCCCTCCATAATGTCAATGCATTCAGTAAGCCTGCTTCTTGAGGCTATTCTGCTCAAAGCTAAATCATTGGAGGCACTCGGACGCTACACTGGTATATTACTATATTATTGCCTCTTTTATACATTTTGGGACCTTCTTGTGAGTTTCATGATTATAATGAGTTGTCAAAATGATCCAAAATGTCGTTTGTGGGAGCTGGGAAGTTGAACGTTTTGTCTTCAGACGAATTAGCATTAGCATTAATAATGTCAACAACTGCAACTTCCGTGTATTTGTACACTCACGGGTGCCAATCGTAATGACTCTGACATTTTCTTTAGCAGAGGCTGCAAAGGAATGCAAAATAATTCTGGACACGGTTGATTCTGCACTACCAGCTGGAATGCCTCCAGGTTTTGGCGAAGATTGTAAACTGCAAGAGATGTTCCATCGAGCATTGGAGTTGCTTCCAGAACTTTGGACCAATGCAGGCTTACTAGATGAAGCTGTCACTGCATATCGGCGGGCTCTGATCAAGCCGTGGAATTTGGAGCCACAACGGCTGGCTGCCATTCAGAAAGATTTAGCTGTCACACTCCTTTATGGCGGTGTTGAAATAACCCTTCCATCTCATCTGCATGTGTGGGGTGTAACAACGCCGAAGACTAACATTGAAGAAGCTGTTCTGTTGTTACTAATACTCATGAGAAAGATAGTACTTCAGGAAATCGAATGGGATTCAGAACTATTAGATCATCTTTCATTTGCACTTTCGATTACTGGGATGTTTGAGTCATTGGCAGATCATTTTGAGCAGATCTTTCCAGGTGTTTATAGTCGTGCTGAGAGGTGGTACTTTCTTGCCCTGTGTTATAGTGCTGCAGGACGGAATGAGACAGCACTGAACCTTCTGATGAAAGTGTGTGGTAGTTCTGAAGCAAAGCATATACCCCATTTCCCTTCCTTTCTGTTGGGAGCAAAACTGTGTTCCCAAGATCCCAACCATGCCCATGAGGGCATTAAATTGTCACGGAAAGTGATTGATCTTGCCAAGCATCAATGTGAGCACTTTCAGGGTCAAGGTCACAGATTTCTTGGTGTTTGCTATGGGGCTGCGGCTAGAATTTCTGTACTGGATTCTGAAAGAGTTTTGTGTCAAAGGGAGTCTTTGAATTCTTTAAACCAAGCTGCTGTAATTGGAAATTGGGACCCTGAAGTGATATTCAGCCTTGGATTGGAAAATGCAGTTCAAAGAAATCTGGTGGCAGCTTATGAGAACGCAGTGATGTACTCAGATATGATTGTTGGTAGCTCAAGAAAAGGTTGGCAACTGTTGGCACTCATAGTATCTGCACAGCACCGGTTCAAGGATGCCGAGACTGTAGTTGATTTTGCTTTAGACGAATCTGGAAGGACGGGTCAGTTACAACTTTTAAGATTGAAAGCTGTGCTTCAAATTGCTCAGCAGCAACCTAAGCAAGCAATAGAGACCTACAGAATCTTGCTAGCGCTGATTCAAGCACGAAAGGAATTTTGGCTTGAATATGAGAACATCGATCCGGCAAACACGTTGAGACAAGAGGTGTGTGCTTTAAACTGATATGTAAGGTGATTGTTTAGAATTAACACTTGTCTGTGGGAAGGTACTAAAAGATAAGGAGCTCTCCGTCACCTTTAGCTTTCTGAACTGTGCAAAAAGAATGTTCTTGCTTATTTTAACCCTTCTCTGTGCAGGAATTAACAGAAAAAAAATTGGAAATGGAAGCCTGGCAGGATTTGGCAACTATTTATGCCGATCTTTGTGCCTTGCTTGATGCAAAAACTTGTATAGACAAAGCCCAGCTGATAGAATTCTTTTCTCCCAGAAGTTGGCATATTACAGGTATGAAATCTATCTGTTCAAGTATTTATTTAATAATTGATGTGTTTATGAACATGATAACTTGATAAGTTCATCCATTAACTAGTCACTAAAATTCCATGGATGCGGCACAATTGCAGGGAAATTGTTTGAAGCAAAATCGTTATACAAGGAGGCCATTGTTTCTTTCACAGTTGCGTTGTCGATGGAACCAAATTATGTCCCCAGCATCATTTCAACTGCAGAATTGTTGTTGAAAGCTGGTACACAAACACTACCAATCGCAAGAAGCTTTTTAATGAACGCTCTGCGGTTGGAACCCACAAACCATGATGCGTGGTTCAACCTTGGATTGATTTCAAAAATGGAAGGTTCATTGCAGCAAGCAGCAGATTTCTTCCAAGCTGCATATGAGCTAAAGCTTTCAGCTCCAGTTGAAAGATTTGTGGGAGTAATTGAGACTTCGATATGAGAGAACCCCTGTAACTTCGCAGGTCGAGAGAAAGTGAGCTTCATCAATAGCATAGTAGATATTTGTTCAAAATGTATAGCAATTCTAGCTACTCATCTGTAGATCTACTTCATGCTGCTCCAAGCCCTCAATCAAATGTCTCACATTTCAAAGTTGAACTGGTACATGTAGACATTACTTAATACATCTATACAATGAGTAAATTTTGCTTCCACCAGCATCTTGTAAAACAATGAATTTAGTTTAACTTTTTATAACAACAGCTTGATAGTTACTACTACCATTTCTTATTGTCGCTTTGCTTTTCTACACCGCGAAGGGAACTTGTACTCAAACTTACTGTACCGTTTCGTAATGCTCATTCGTGGCATCGAGTAAATCCAGCTCAGATAGCCTAGTTTCAATGAAGTTCCACATGGTCCTCCAAGGCAACATCACCCTTATTCTAACCTCATTGTGGAATTCCTTGCAATATGGATTGAATTGGATTTTAAGCCTATTACTCAATCTTGTGCTTCTGCCATAAATCGCATTATCTAACTCTTGCTTCTCTGAAAAGCTCAGAAGATGAATTTGTAATTTTGTATAATGCATTTAATCTTCAAAAAAAAAAAAAAAAAAAGAGTTAAAGGGGCAAACACTAGAAGCCTGATATTAAAAGCGAAACCGAACTAGCGACTTCCTACTTACAATTATGTAACTAAGCTATAAAGCCATTGATAATCCTCGAATTGTACCTCCCATTGTTTTCCAGATTTCTTATCTGGTAAAGAGAAAGATGTGAGTGGGGTCTGGGGTAATAGAATGCTCACATTAAAGCAGACGAGTCAAATACAAGACAACTGAATTTACAGTCGATACACAGGGTGGTCCTGTTCAAGTTTAACTTTTTTCTTCTGACGAAATATCAACAAAGAGAGAGAATATCTGACAATATTCTAAAAATTAACCCTCGTTTCCTTTACACCATGAATTCATCTTAATCACAGTATTTCTTGCACTCAGACAACAAATATTTGATGGATGATGCAATTAAGTTAAAGACCATTTGTTCAGCTTTGGAAGAACGGAATCCGGCTGCACGAAGAGTATGGCACCTATAAGTAGTACTGCAGAACAAAAAAGAAACTGATCACAACGAGGGAATGACACTGATCAGAGAACTAAGGTTCAGTATGTTGCAAACATTATGCCCTTAGGAGTGACTCTAGTCTAAATAACCAGCAAAAAGCAGTAAGAGTCTAATCCAACTAGGTTCTCTCTGATTCAGTAGGTCAGACAGCTTGGCTTTAATCAAAGTAGTTTTCTTTTCAACAAGATAGCTTTTGAGTCTAAAAGGAGGAAAAAAACATGGCAGGTTTGATCCAGGAATAAAATGAAGAAAAAAATTATTAAGACAACTAACATGCGCACACAATTAGCGGATTATTTACGGTGGAATAACCACCAAACCTACCTTAGCATTCAACAGATTGGTTTCATAGATTTCCTTGACCTTGTCAAATTGATTTGGTACAAAAATATGAAGTGCAAGTTTACAAGTTCGATTGAAAATATACAGTCCAAGCATACATGTAAAAACAGTAACATGCGAACATTTAATAACGATGAATGTAGGCTTGAATCATCAACTAAGAATGGAGTCATTAAAATATTAATGCCTAATGTCTCAATGAATTCTGCCATAGGAAAAACTTGAGTTCCTTTTTTTATACCTGGACTGAACTGTACAGACATGTAAAACCAGACAACAGGTCACATAATTTTGATCAGATAGATTATTCACCTCACCTTACAAGGAATTTGACATTGTGACGGACAATTGCTGAATCTCAACCCATCTGCCACTGCATCCACAATTGACGGAGTCAGACCATAGTATAAGTTCTAAACCATTTATGATCGTTACTCAAAATGCACAAAGAACAAAGTAACACATTAAAGATCAATATTTTAAAAAACAGAGTCATGCAAAAATATTCATAATTAATATGGATTGAGTCCATCTTGATATATACAAGGACGCTAGCGGATTTAACAAATAGCAACAATTCATACTTGCCAAAAAACCAAAAAAAAAAAAATTATCTTCAGTCAATATACCTTTAGAACTGGTTCGCCCTTGTTGGTGTTTGCAGATTGCTTTGCCATCGCCTGTTGCTGTGCACGTGCAGCTCGTCCCGCCGCTGATTTATCAAATTCTTCTTGCCTGCAGTTACAATCAGAGCATATAAGTTGGGCCAACATTTGCATGTAGTCCTATACTGTCACTACTGCTGCACGCGGAGGTCCATGCAAGCTTTGTGTTTTCTTTTGAGGCCTCACCTCTTCATATAGCAAGTTTCTATTATTATGCTTCATCTACTAATTACAGTGGCCTTTTATTGAATGCTCATTCACAAGCATGTTAAAATGTGAATGGTGTCCCATAAATGTCCTTTCCTGTCATCCTATCCATTTAGGTTAGGATAACTTAACTACCGACATTGACTTCGAAAATGAATTTTCCCTAGTGATACTGAATTACTGATGCCGCTCGAAGCTTCTAGTAGATAGAATCCAGAAAAGACCACTAATTATATATGATGTTCAACGATAACAAACGGCAATAACTCTCCAAGGGCAAAAAAAACTTGGAACTGTGAAACAGAATATAAACAACAGCTCAACTATTGATCTGATCGACATAAAGGTTTTAGACACCAAACACCAACGTCAAAATAAGTCCGTCAAGATTCACAAACCCCATGCAAAGTTACGACTCCGATTGATTAATTTTCAAACGTACGATGATCAAAGATTCCGATATTCCATGCGGATATTCCATCAAAACCCAAGTTGGCGAAATATTTGCACGAATTCATCAACCATGACAATTAAATTGTAAGAAGAAGATAAATTCACGAGAGAAAGGGGAGAGAAAGGGGCAGAAATTGCCTTCTCTGGGCGGCGGCGGCGGCGTTAGCGCGAGCTTCTTCAGAGGCCAATCTCTCCTCTTCCCTAGTCATTCGCTTGTCGCCTCCGCCGAAACAATCAAAGCAACCCATCTCTCCGACTATCAGACCCTGCCTGCCTCAGTTTCTGTTCAATCTACTTTCTCGATTCCTCTGTTGTTGATCCCTGCTTTCTTCACCTCCTCCGATTGGACCTCCCTCGTATTGTGGATATTCTCCTCATAATCTTTTTTCTGATATTATAATCAGGCTCTTGTCATCTCGTGTATAAAACGCGTGCTTTCCTACTTGTGAGTTATCCATTTTGCCAGTCATTCCGAGTATTTGTTGGAAGGTTCGTTGCTTTGATTTGATTTTTCGTTTTAAGATTTAAAAAAATCTGAATACGCGTATTTCTTACAACTAATAATGTGGCCACGAGGTGTTTTTTTTTTTTTTTTTGAGAATTACACAGGGTCCCATGGAAGTAAATATACGAAGAAATGGTCCCGGGAAAATCTGAAATTACCCTTAAGTCTCAAGGGACCATTTTGTAATAAAATCCTAATGAGAAAAGTCACAATTGCCCCTGTCAGACAAACAGTGAAATATGTGATTAAATGCTGTGAATCACGCATGTTACGTCCGGAAGAAGTCTGGAGAAGGCGGGAAAAACTCAGCGAAGATCAGCATCCATGGTTGAAGATTAAGGTAGGGAATTCATGGCATCCACTCTTTTGTCTTGATTATTGCATCTGACTCACATATTCTGTTTAGTTGGTAAACATAGCTTTAGGTTTTGTTGAGTCATGTTCGTTTTGATCATCAAAATGGAAAAAAGTTATGTACTTTTGATGGCTATTGTCCTGTATATGCTTGCAAATTAACAAGGAAGATCTATTAAATGCAATGGATATGGTTTGACAAAGTTTGCATTGTGTTTGGGTATAATTTTTTATGCTCTGTTTTTAGTGTTATTAGCTCTATTTTCTGGTGTAAGGTGCTGTATTTCTGCAATATAAGAAGCAAGGAATGAAGATGTGGGTCAAAGGTTTGGGGCTACATGACATGATTTGAGTAGGAAAAAAAGAGTTGTTAATGCAAGTAGCGATAGTTGTCAATGGAGGCGCCTTAGATTGTTAATGACAACTAGAGGTCATATTTAAATGATTTTTGTGACAACTAAAGGTTTTTTTATTGATATTTGTTTTGGTCAAGATTTTTGTGGTAATTTTCCTCGATATGCTTGCAAGCTATAAAGGAAGGTCTTGTAAATGCAAGGGATATGTTATGGCTAAGGGAATGCGTATTGGTATGAGTTTGTATGCTCTGTTTTCTGGTTCATGGTGGTGTGTTTTTGCAATAGAAAAGGGAAGGAATGAAGATGAGGGTCAAAGGTTAGGGGCTACATAACCTGATTTGCGTAGGGAAAAAAGAGTTGTTAATGGCAGCAACAATAGTTGTCAATGGAGGCTCCATAACTTGTTAATAACAACTAGATGTCATATTTAAATGTTCCTTCCTTGTGGTGTAATGGTGTTTGGAATGGGGCTGAAAAGTTTGGAATGTTTTTTAGTATTTTGTGCCGTTTTCAATCATTATAAGTGAGATTTAATGAACAAGGTGTGAAATATGTGTGGTTGGCGGTGTTGATTATGTAGTAAGAAAGTGTTGTTAATAGGGGCTGTGGCATTTGTTACTAAGGCTACTGACATTGTTAATGACAACTTTTTTGTGCAGTAAACAACGGAGATGGCTACGACGTCCGGCAAGATTCTACTATGTTTCCTTCATATAAGGGGAAGGTTTGAAGTCAGTAGAGACGGTGATTTAACATATGTTGGTGGAAGCGTCAGATCTAGAACCATTAAAGAAGGAACAAGTTTAGAAGAGTTTAAAATAATGATATCCTCCATTGTGGGAAAAGAGAGTGGAGGACTTGTTATGAAGTTCACATTGCCGTGTGATAGAATAACATTTGTGGACATAGTAGATGATGAAGCAATTGAACATTTAATCAATTATAGCGGAGAAAGTGGGCATGTCTATGTAGATGAAGGACAAAATGAAGATGATAATACAACGGCAATAAGGGATGATCGAAATGATGAGCAATATGTGTAAGTGTAAAATCGTTATAAGAAAAAGCTTGTGAACGAATGCAAATGAGCTTGTCGTTAGTAACATGTTTTACTTTGCAATGTGGTGCAGGTTTGATAACTTGTCAGAAGGTTGGGATGGAGGATCAGCCACTATGTCTATTGAAGATTCTCCTGCATTGCAATGCGCTGTCCAAATGGTGCCAATAGGAACACCTGAAATGAACTCTACAAAGTGGAAGGATCTTATAATCGGGGAGGGACAAGTTTTTGTCAATGTGGATGGCCTTCGACAAACATTATACAAGTATGGCATTGCCCACAAGTTTGCATATAAATATGTAAAAAACAACAAGGAAAAGATCATCGCCAAATGCATGGTTGATGGATGTCCATGGTACTTGGGAGCATATTCAATGGGTGAACGACAAGATACAGAATTCCTCACTATAAGGACTTTCAAAGGTGACCACAAACATGACGCACAGGATAATCTACTTGTACCTCACTTGAAGAGATCCAAATTAACTTCATCAATAATCGTAGACAGTTTGAGGTGTAATATAGACAAGAATGCAAATGAGGTTATAAGAGATATGTATAGAGATTACGGGGTGCGTCTAAATTATAGTCAAGCGTACAGGGGGAAAGAAAGAGCATTGATAGAAATACATGGCCGCGTCGAAGATTCATACATGACTCTTCCTTGGATATATGATAGGCTTATAGAGACCGATCCAGACACGGTAGCCCGGTGTGAATTCTCTGAGGGTGATAGATTTGAGAGACCATTCATTGCTTATGGATGCTCGATTAAAGGCTTCTTACAAGGGTGTCGAGGCATACTGTATATAGATGGACGTCACCTCAGTGGCCCTTACAAGGGAACACCGGTTTCAGCTAATGCGTATGATGCTGATAATCAATTGTTTCCCTTGGCATATGGCATAGTCAGTGGAGAAACACATGATGATTGGAGTTGGCTTCTTAAGATTGTGAAGGATATCATTGGCACAAGGGAGATCACAATAGTGACAGATAGGAATCTTGCGATCATAAGTGCTGTTTGTTGTATATTTGGATCTCAGAGACACACATTTTGTTACCGGCATGTGAAGGAAAACTTTAGTTCACAGTTTGTCAAGCTTAGAAGAGTAAAGGATAGGACTTTTTCGAACAGCAAAGAAGATGCACTTAAAATGCTTGATGCTATTGCATATGCACAACATGAACATGAATATAATGTTGCATTAGGAAGGCTGAAATTGTTTTCTCTGGAGTTAGGTATGTGGGTTGAGACTGGAGGAGACGTTGAAAGATGGGCGCAAAGCAAGTTTCCTCACAAAAGATGGGATAAATTAACATCAAATGTTGCGGAGTCATTTAACGCATGGGTATTGAAAGAGAGGAAGCACAATGTTGATGTTTTCATTCATGAGCATAGAGAAAAATTAGCCAAGAAGATGGTTGCGTGCAGAGCAGCGATGAGAAATTGGAGGAATGGGATTGGGCTGAATATAGAGTCTAAGTTGATGGAACAAGTCAAGGGCGTTGAAAATCTGCAATGTGAATATTATGGTGATGATATGATTTCAGTTGCAACAGTGTGTGACAGCCGAGTCATCCATCTGAGTGTTGACCTCATAGGGCACACAGGCACTTGCCTTGCATGGCAGATGAGCGGAATCCCTTGTCCACATGCATGTGCAGTAACAATGGTCTTTGCGACCATCGTCATTAACTGCAGCAATGTCATGAAAAAGTTATACAACGGAAATATGACAGCAAATCAATAACACATAACTTAATTCCAGTGGCATACCCTATCATTTATCCATGATTTTGGTTTTAGACATTGGAGTTCCCTCCTTGTGAGGAAGTCATCATGCATCACCACGAACTCCCTAAAATAAAACAAACAGCAAAAAAAAATGTAATTATTACTATAACAGCAATGTAATACAATTGCAACGTACTACTATAAACTTACTCGTCGCCGTCTTCGTCATTACACTGCGTTGTGCATAACTGAAATAAAATTTCCTTCTCATCAACTTTTCTCTTCCCCTTAGACTTTCTGGTTGCATCTATCCAAGGAGATTTGACAACCCAACTAGGAGTCATGATCCTTGTAGACTTTCTTACTTCCACATCACTCCCTTGTTGCTGGTTTTCTCCAAGTTCATGCTACTGGAATTCTTCTTTTGATGGTTCACCTCCATCATGTGCGTCAATTTCAATGATGGCCTCATGATGTTCATCGTCTTCGTCATCGTCCTTATCATCGGGACCTTTGTCTTCACATTCTGATTCATCCTCCTCTCCTTGTGTGTATGCCTCTTCCTCCTTATCATCTTCATTTTCTTCCTCTTCAGCTGGCTTGTCATCATCCTTCTCAAAAATCGTTGAACTTGATGGCTTGTGGATTGTTGCATCTTCTTCTTCATCTTCATCATCCTTCTCATCATCGACTTCGTTGTTGTTTCCATGCAACAACCTATTTTGAAGCGCGAGCAGCTCATTGCCAATAATGCTAACCAACCTAGTGTATGTCCGCTTCAATTCCTATAACATTAACATACTCATCACATTTTGCAATTAAGCCATTACCAAGTTAACTGAAATGCAATCTACAACAGTGTGCATATTTAAATAGGCTTAATTATCGGGTGTGTTAGCATTGTTTCAGGATGAAATGATGTAGATGAAGGGCCATCCCCCTTCCCGACACCATAAAGAAGGCCTTTTTTACTAGATTTCTCTAGTTGAACTCTGCTCCTCACCCTTTCCTCATTCCAGTAAAGGATGGCATCTTCGTCTTTACTTACTTTCAGATTGGCCAGAGGAAAATGTTGGAGGCAAAACATCTGCATGACATATTCATCACAATTAGCAATTATACATTGACATTTCCAACTGCAGAAAATAAAGACAACATAGACACGTACCATGAGGAAGTATATACAACCTCCAACAGTTTTTCTGCCTTTAGCGTCCCCTTTCCTCAACTCCTTCTGGAAATCACTAATTGCAGCACAAAGTTCATTTAGAATGAAGGATGACCAATTGAACTAACCAAGTGCATCTTTTGTTAGTGTCATCAACTTTAAGACACGGTCACTAACATAAATACTCGCACTTGGAGACAATAAGGTTCCTAAGGTGAAAATGACAAAGAGGAACTCAAAATTTTCATCTAAAGCACCCATCAACAAATCCCCTATTTGTTGGTATTTTAGATTTTTGTATACGCTCCTAAGGTCCTTGAATATCCGATCTTCCTCGTTCACATGTACTTGAATATCTACCCCACCATTAGGCAGCCCAAGCAATTGGTGCACATCTTTAGGCTTTAACTCACGTGTCTGCCCTCGAAATGAGATTTGGTTCGTAGGAGGGTCAAAACATCGCATGAACTCCGCACAGATGTGACAGTTTATTTGTGGGCAACAAATATGCACCAGCTTGTCAAACCCAATATTCTTCAGCCTTTTCATGGCGTCGGGTCTGGACTTCAGGTTTTTGCACACAGCCATAAACTGTTTTGGTGCGCATCGTGTCAAAAATGGAACGACATACGTCTTCCTTTTGCTAGAGCCTCTTAATTTTTCAGCTCGTTGACCATATTCTTTTCTCTTCTCTTCACTTAATGCATTCCAAGCCTCCCTCACCTCTAGGTTTGACTTTTGAAAATTGTGGACCTTATTCACCTTTATCTTCTCTTTGTCTTTCACCTTTCCCTTCTGCTTGTTCTCCTTCTGGCTGAAAAACTCTTCCGTGAATAGAGTATACCCAGAAAAGCTGGCTGGCCTTGTTCCTGTGGGGCTGTTTGTTGATTGTTTGGTTTTTCCAGAACCAAGTGTTTCCATATTCCTTTCCTGGACATGGTTAATGAAAAATAGGTCATACTTTGATACAAAGACCTACTGCACTTCACTCTTAAATTATATGTTGCTAAACATTTAACACGGATCTACTAAGAAATTTAACATATGCAGCAAAAAGAGGCCCACCAGATTCAGAAATTTTCATAAACCACACACATAGCCAAAGAAAATTTCAGGATTTTCCCCAAATCTTATCATATAAGCAAAACTTTATTTACAACACAAAAAATGGCAGACCATAATATTTAAATGCAGAATTGAATCATTCCATGTCCGAAAACAACGTCTACCCAAACTTTGAAATATAAGACAAGCAACACAACAGAACAGAACGTTGGCTGTTATTTGGATTGATAGGTTGATCCTAAATAGTTTGTGCAAAAAAATAAGAAGAAAGAGGGGAAAAAAAGTGGAAGAAATCATGGCAAAGTTTGATAAACCAAACCTCAAAGTTCAAGACAACTTAAGTAGCTTGAAATATTCCTTGTGGACGTTCAGCAGCAGCCTCTGTAGCCTCCTTATAATGACAAGCTCCCAACTTTAGATGAGGATAGGAGGTTTTTTTGGGCCAAATAATGTTGAGTGGTAGTTCACAAGTAAGAAAAGTTGAGACAGTTACAAAATATCCTGACACCAAACAAATAGATAAAACCTGGCAACATGATAATAATATTAACGAAATAGACCACCTAAAAGAATGCATGACAGAACATTATGTAAGCATACAGAGGACTTGAAACGATGGGAAAAGAAATTACATGAGGGAGAGGAGATGGTACCAAAGATTCAAACAATTATGAACGAAAGGGACCACATGTCGAATGAGATTGACAGAATATTGAGGCACAAACAGAAGGAAATAGGGTTTTCCAACAAAACAATTCAAATGCTCCACTGATTGCCACATCATGTACTATTGAAAATAAAGAGATAAGAGGGCAGTTTGTCTTCTTATTATTCATTTAAGTTGTGGATTTATTTGCTGTGGTTAGGGATTTATCCTGTATTTTCTATTTCTTTCTTTTTTTTGGGCTTTTAGGATAAGTTTTATTTAAATTTTATCTTTGTCTCTCTCTTGGGATCTAGTGGGATAAAGTTGTTAGCAATAGATACTATACAAAGCATCCTATTTCATCCAGAAATAACGCAAGATCAGAGTTTAAGCTCAAGTTTTTCACAATATCACTCAGATAGCAAATAAATATGACTCAGATAGCAATAAGTCTCTAGTGTTAGTTATTGTCAGTTTTATATGGATAGGATAAGGTAGTTATTTTCAGTTTATGTGTTAGCCTATAAATATCATACATTTATTCTACCAAAACATGGATGAATGAAATTATTATTGAGATGTTTATCTCTTCTCTTTCCCTAGAACTCAGATTTTGGTTCTAGTCTCTCCTCTCTCCCCTCTAACTAGAGTTTCAAGATCTAGCTCTAGCCTTTTCTCCTCTTGTCCCTTTCTTCTTCCCTCTTCCCTCTTCCCTCTTCTTTTCTCTTCTAACTCCCTATTCATCTAGAATTAAAGATTATGGTTCTATAGTTCTTCTTCTTCTCTGCCCCCTATTTCTAGTTCTGTTTTCCAGGTCCTAACACGCTTCACTAAGATCTATGTCTAAAATTTATAAAAGGGTGAAATCTATAGCTATAACATGATATATATACATATAGTTACTATAATGAGACCAGATAAGCAGGTTTAACAAATACATACATATTACATGCACATATTTAAATACACAAATAGGGATTAACAGACATCAACATACAACATGATGGTATTATTATTTTCCCCAATCTAAATATTGAATTACAGTAATTATGCACAATATCAAGTCTTTCATTCAGCCATTTCAGCAACTACGATAATTTGAACAAAAATCTATATAGACATCAATGGAACAAGCTCATCAATAGTCTGTCAAAACGTGAGGCCAAAAATATGAAAGAAAGATGCACCTTTCTTTTCTGCTGCCTCTGGAAGATCTACGCTTTGGTTGAAGTTGCTGTAAGGACAAGGAGGTAAAACTTAAAATTAGATGAGCAGCCATATATAACATGCTACAATAGCATAGATTTTGGGTTTCCACTTTCAAAACCTAAAATTTTTGCCTTTGTAAGTTGAGCAGTGCAATTTTAAAGGCAAAGTTGAAGACAAGAGGAAGGAAGGGGGATGGGAAGAATACCTAAGCCAGTCTAGCATAAAAAGTAGCACATCACTCTTCTGGTTACGAAATTTGAGGACCCTAATAAGGGCATCAGTAGCAGATGATTATACCCTCTCAATTAGAGAGTAAACAAGACTGATCAATGTAGGCAAGTGCAATGAAGGGTCTGCAGAAGTATTTCAGCAACTCATAAGTGCCACTAATCATAATACGAGAAATGTAGAAAAAGAAAACCGTGATCAAGAATCAGAGGCCAATAATAACCAAATCTATATAGGTCAAAATCACATGCATCACTATCATAAATATTGATATATACTAAATCATTTAGTTGTGTAGCACATTAACAGAAGGTTTATCAGAAATCATAATGTGGAAAGGGATAAAGTCAATAT
Source organism: Inga laurina (assembly GCA_963855925.1). NCBI lineage: Eukaryota > Viridiplantae > Streptophyta > Magnoliopsida > Fabales > Fabaceae > Inga > Inga laurina. The sequence goes on from OY979706.1 coordinate 59,670,212, forward strand.
GACGATGTTAATGCTTAAATACATACCTACAAGAATGATTTATGTGGCACGTGAAAATTAAGTACGCAATTTTGTTTTCACAGCTTAAGTCTCTCTTTCTCTCCTCTCCACACGCATGCACAAACATGCATATGCATAATCAAGAACATAGGCACACCATTCAGTTTTAGGACTAACCTAAATCTGGAAGTAATTTGGAAGCTTGCTCCCGAATCACATTATCTTCATCTCCAAGCCTTAGTTTGTAATTCAAAATTGAAATTCAAATTTATGACTTATTGCTCAGCAATGTGAAGAACTCAAGCCTTGTTGCCAAACATAAACTACAATCCACAATATAGTGATAATATCGCTTTCAAAAACTAGATCGAAAGCAAGAATGTCAAAAAGAAAAAATCAAAAGCAGTACTTACCCAAGTTTATTTGCCTCTTAATTTTGCTTCTTTCACACTTCAAAACCAGTACCTTCCTCTCAGCAGATACCAGATGAACCTCGCCGCAAATGCAAGACGAACCTCACCGCAGCCTGCCCATGAATGACTGAATATCAGACTTGCCCATGAACCTCGCCGCACCTAGCCGCCGAACCTGACTCCAGAGAAGCCACGAACACCATCGCACGCCGTGCTAGCTTCCGTTGCCCAGAGCTGTGTCGCCTTTAGGGTTCAATTTCGAATAAGGAACCCAATATCAGACTTGCCCAAGAACCTCGCCGCACCCAGCCGCCGAACCTGACTCTAGAGAAGCCACGAACACCGTCGCATGCCGTGTTAGCTTCCGTTGCCCAGAGCTGTGTCGCCTTTAGGTTTCAATTTTGAATGAGGAAAGCAGCTCCTCACACTTTGTTTTTTGCCCAATTCTTAAGAGTGTTTATGTCTTTTCCCAACTTGAATTTATTATAAAATGGCCCCATGGGACTTGACAGTAATTTCAGAATTTTTCGGGACCGTTTCTACGTATTTTACCTTCCATGGGACTACAGTGTAATTCTCCCTTTTTTTTTCCCGTTCAGAAATAAGCTGCACATTTTATGCCTTATAAAAAATAATTCGCGCTTTTATCCTTTTATATGGAGTTTTTCTTAGTCGACTCATCCCTAAATGTAATATCTTTTTAAGTTTGTCTCAAAAACAAATATTTTTTTTTCATTTTATCCTTAATTAATTATTATATTACATATATTCTTTTTTTTTTCTTTTTCTCATTATTACTTTCTTTTATTCATTCATAAATAGGGGTGTTTTAGAAAAAAAAATTAAATTTTCTATATAATTATTACATTTTATTATTTTAAATTATTTTTTAAGATCTTATGATTCAGTTGAAATGCTCTTACATATAAGAATGGAGTGAGTAAGTTACTTGATTTTATTTTTTTGCCATCAAGAGGTAATATATGGGGTTAAAAAATGAGCTTCAATGTATGTAAACCGGGGGATACTTTTTTTTTTTAGAGAGAGGAAACAAATTGTGGAGTATACTACTTATCATAGGATGAATTTAGCGCAGGCGTTGTTCAAAAAAAAAAGGTTAGGCCACTGGCCTGATTCTATCCATTGAAACTGATGAGGCTTGATTGCCTGCTTTTTTTTCTTTTTTTAACTTTGTACATATTTTAGTTAATATACTTCTCATTCTCACCCAAAAAAAAAGATTGAATTTAGCTTTGCTTGTTTGCAATGATTTCATTTTTAATTTAGCAAGAGTCCACAGGCAAAATACAGAAAGCATTAAAATAAAAATGGAGGGGCTAAGCTAATGAAAAAACTAGAGCTAGGTGGATTATAGGACATTTAGGGCTTACGCTTGTCTTTGTTATTTAAGATTATAATTTGAATTTGAATTTAAAATATTATTATTTTATTATTCCTCAAACTTATAAATAGAGTTTGCAACTTTGCATGGCAATTAATAATGGTAACGGCTCAGTGAACCGAAAGTAGTGAATGGAGGCTGCTAGTAGTTTCAAGGGCATGAACTTTGAGGAGGAGATAGAAGAGAGGAGGAAAAATGAATTCTTATTCAATAATCAATCAAAAACTGAATACAAATAAGAAATCCTAGCTTCCCTGCCCGTTGCACAACAAAACTTCAATAAGTTGGTGAGTTATTTGTTTGTAGTTTAAGGGTTGAAAGATACGAGTTATGAGTTCTGGCTGTGGAGGATTGGTGGGTGACCGCTAATTTATATGGTTGCAGAATAGTTGGTCTCATACATAAATCATAACAAATAACAGTCAAGAAATATTATAAGTCTGTTTGGTTCAACAGTATTGTATGTCTCTAATGGGAATTATGATTGCGTCATTAAGATAAGAGCTTTTGGTTGCTCTTTAGCATAGTAATAGAGTTTATCATGGTAATAATGATTACCAAAAAATTGATAGTTCTCATTCATACCTCTTTCCCTATCAATACTCATTATCATCTCATTACATGGTTGAAAAAATCTAATTTATCCGTTAGTTTCATTTCACATGTTACACCATGCCATAACCGCCACCGCAGCCTCCGCCGCCATCTTTACCATTGTGGCTGCCGCCACTATTTCCTTCTCCTCCATTGCCACCGCCACCTCTTCCTCTTCCACTGCCATCATCACCACCCCACGTCACCGCCGCCATCGTCGTCAGTCCTATCACCTCCACTATTGTGGCTACTGCGACTACCTCCTACTCCTTTGCCGTCGCTATCACCCCACCACGGTCATCACTGTCACCACTATATCGCTGTCACCGCCACCACTATCTCCTCCTCCTTCTCCACTGCCGTCATCACCACCCCCATTGCCGCCACCTCCACCTCCACTATTGTCTTCGCCGTCAGCACTACCTCCTCCTCCACATCCATTGTTAGCACCCCCCGTCACTGCCGCTACCGCCTCCACCGTTGCTGACGTTGCCACCATTACCTTCTCCTCTTCCACCGCTGTCGCCGCCCTCCCCCACTGTCGTCACTTTCACCGTTGCTGCCACTACTACCTTATTCTCCAACGCTGTAGCTGTCACCACCTGTCACCGCTGCCACCTCACTGTTACTATCACGTTCACTATCACAACCATTGACATCGGACGATCCTCAGCGAGATAGCATGACGGTTATTATAAGGCAATGCAATGGGTCTTAACTATTCTCCTACAAAGATTATATTAAGGGTAAAATAGATTTTGTGTGATATATTAATTTTAAATAATTATTAAAAAAATAACTCATTGCACATGCTTAAAAATCATACCAACACTAGCACTATAATTAATATTGAATTATGTTACCATTGTATCACATTGCATTGCGCCGCAGGTAGAGTCAGGAAATCGACGGGCTCGGCCCGTTTAAGTCAAAGGTCGGACTTATAAATTGAAACCTCTAAAGAGAGTTCGGTCTAAAAGGGTCAGCCTTGTAGAATCAAGGGCTTAAAAGGGCCGACCCTTGGAGCCCATTAATTGTTTTTATTTTTTTACTTTTCTGACTTGCCCCACCCTAACCCAAAAATTGCTTGATTTTACGCCTTAGCCCCTCTCACTCTCACAATCTCATTTCCTTTGTTCCTTAAACCCTCACCTCACCAGCTCACCGATCATTGCTCACATCTTCGACTTGACAAATTTGGAGTCTCACTTCCCTTATTCCTCAAACCCTTTCGAGTCTCATCCTCTTCGACTTGTGTGAGTTATTTATGGATAATAGTTTACCTTTGATTATGAATTAGAGACTGTGTTTGTTTATTGTATGATGCATATTGTTTAGACCTTAATGTTGATAACATTTATATGTTAAGTTAGAACTTTAATTGTTATAATTTACTATAATATTTCTTTGAAAAAAAAACAAAAAAAATGGTTGAAGTTTGTAAAAAGAGTTTCCGGCCTTGCAGGGCCGGCCCTTGAAAAAACAACTATTTTCTTACCCTGAGCCTAAAAAGACTGGCCTTTTTAGACTCTAGTTAGTAAAGGGCCGGCCCTATTTTCCAATTCTAACTGTAGGATATAATGGAATTGAATCAAACTGGCCCTATATGACCTTGTCTCAATATTTGTTTTATTCTGAAGAGACATTTTGTTTTTTATCATGTACTTATATACTTCTTTGCTGTAAAAGTGGATGTATCTTTATTGGAATTAAAAGATTAAAATTTTTAATTTTTAAGAGAATATACGCCCTTTTTAAATTATTTAAATCGCATTAAAATGTTTAAATATGAAAAGAAAGTTACATATCCAATAAAATAAATAATAAAACATTAAAAGAATAAAAAAAAAATGACACATAAGCATCACTCATGAATCGATATCGCTTATGACTTATCTTTAGTTGATACCAATCACAGGGCAAGTCAAGAGCAATTATAACTTTATCTGACTTTAATTTATTTAGCATCATGAAAGAGGTTAGCAAGACTTTATAAAAATTAGAAGAGGGAGTATATTGATGTATATATTTATAAGTCATAGTGAAACTTTTTTTTGGGAGAATTGCTATAGAGCCCTGAAAAATAAGTGTAATAACAAAATAGCATGGATCTATTGTTATTTTTATATTTATAACTTATCCTTACATACTGCTCACTCATTACAAGACTTCTTAATAATTATATTCCTTTTCTTAGATCTCAATAACTTTTTTCGGGATGAGATGGATGTGAACATTTTGAAATGTTTTAAGTACACATTTTCAAATTGCTTTGTAGTATATGAATGATATTTAAATAATTTTTGACACACACATCATCTTTTTATTCACTGACAAAGAAGCTTTCTTCCTTATTACTCTGCATCTTTATCAGCTGCAAAGCAGAAGGCAAAATCGCATTGTGATCTGATCACCAAGATGAAACAGTTTGTTCTGATGTTTCAAAATAGTGTAAAGACCACCTTTTTTCTGTGTGTACAGTTATAAGCATATGCTTCAAGTCTGTAAATGCAAATCACTTTAAACAACGTAAAAATAAGTACGAGTATTTTTGTGTCAAGGCCCCCTTTTAGTACGTTCAGTCATGTTGCCAGGACATTTTTATACTCCCTGTGATTCTCGAAAATATCCTTTTTTTTCGTGAAGAAAATTTTTAAGGACAAGATGAAAATATACAATAACTACTTAAAAAAAGGAAAGATGAGAAGGTGAAATTTAAAATAATTAGATTTTTTTTTTTTTTTTTTTGGCATTGCCCAAAGTTTGCCCCATTATAAATGCGGATTTTACATAGTGTTTTATATTCCACTCTTGAGATGCTTCAACGGCTCATGGGTTTGAATCAAATCCCGCGACTTTAATAGGAATGAACCATGAGAGGCGTTTTGGCTCAAACTAGCCAAGCTATGTGCAAAATTTCGTTATCATATATATCTCTTTGTAAATTTTAATTAGGTTTTAAGCCTGGATTTTATGATTTTCATTGAAGGCCACAGTTGGTTGACCATATAGCATGGCCTCTTAGTCTCACAGAACAACCATATACAATTATATTTTCTTCTATGATGATTACCATCAGATCAGCCTTAATCCGTCTATCGAAAAAAAAAAAAAGATCAGCCTTAATCCTATAAAACATTTACACACAACATGCCACAGCATGTATTCACGGAAGCAAGAGACCAGGGGATCGTACACGTTTCTTTTTCCAAAAAAAAAAAAAAAAAACAGAGAGAGAGAGAGAGAAATGAATCTCGGATCACCTTCACCAGCTTTTCCGATGGCCATGCCTTCCCGGAGACTTGGCGCCTGGCGTCGGAGATCCCTCCATCTTCTTCTCACTCACCCCTCTCACATACTCTTTCTTCTTCGCTGACTTTCTTGACTCCGAGCTCTCCGGATTCAATGTTGGCAGGATTGGCACAATATACCACACAATACATGTACACAGAGTCGCCGCAGATCGCCCAAACACAATCAAGAACACTAAAATCAATACCATCACCACCGGCAGATACACTGACGGTCGTCTCCACATATTCCAAGTGAACCTCGTCTTCTCCGCCTTTCTGCGATCAGATTCCGCAGTGGAACGCCTTCTAGAAATTTTTTCCACACCACCACAAGATTCAATCGCAGCCTTGTTATGATCGACGACCCGCTCTGAAATTACTGGCGCAGCAGGTCTTAATTTCGTGAGCTCTTCGCTCTTGTGCTTCCGTGGGTCCCTGTTCTTCGCTTTGACCACCACAGGGGCGAAATCATCTGTTTCGGTGTAGACGAAGCGAACCAGAGATATACCATGAGGATTCGTCGTCTGCGAATAAATCTTCTGCCTCCTCTCGTCCAGATCAGCTAGGAGTGCAGAAAACTTATCCCGCCCACGCGACGAGTAAGGGTTATTGTTCTTGCTTGACTTGCCATGGCTTTTGCTTCTTTTAGATCTCGGGGAGGCAGAGAAATCAGAGCTCTTGTGACATGTTTCATCATCTTCTTCTTCATGAAAAGAACCGCACGCGAATGTTTTGAGCATGAAGGAAATTTTGGGGTTTTGATGCTTCTGGAAAGATAAGTGGTAGATTGAATTGAAACAGAGGATGAAAGAGGAAGGAGTGTATATATATGTGTGTTGAAGATGTGGAAGAGAGAAGACTGAATCAAACCAGAAGCGGGGCTGTATGACAATTCAAAGGGCTTATAAAATTAAAAACGAGGGAGGAAGACTGTGACGTGGTGATGAAATTTTGTTGATGTTTGACTCCTTCGGGAGGAGGAAACTACGGCGTGTTTGGTTTATTATTCGGAAGAAATTGCGTTGGGGATTACAAAATGAACAACGTGTTAGTGTTACTGTTTGTTGCTTGAGGAGCAAGAGGTTGATCCTTGATACAGTATCTGTTTTTTTTTTTTTTAATGCCAAGTCCTTTCATATCTTTTTATGTGTTTGTTTGGAATAGTTTATTTTTAGATAATAAATGTTTATAAATCGTAATTCACGATATACGAGGTAAATATGTGAGAGGAGTTTTATCTCGACTTATGTAATAAGAACTTATTGTCCAAAAATAAGTGATGTCAAACACACGCTATAATAACACTACGGTGTCGGGTGTAGCAATTTGCAATCTTTTTTATATTTGGATCCACATGTGGGGCCATGCGGGACCCTTTTTTTAAAATATATTTTTTTGTTTGTGAAGATTGATCCGATTTTAATTTTGGTCTCTCAAGTTACTCCGTTTATCATCATTAACCCTTCAAGTTTGAAAAGGACTTGATAGAACCTTTGACGGCGTTATTTCCTCCCATGTTGCACTAAAGCCGTTAAAATAGTTTAGAGTTAATATAGCTTTTGGTTCATAAGGTTTGATCTAATTTTGATTTTAGTCTCTCAAGTTTGAAATTAATGATTTTAGCCCCTCAAATTTACTTCGTTTATAACTATTGATCTTTTAAGTTTGAAAAGGATTTGGTGGCGCCTTTGACAGTGTTAATTCGTCCGATGTGACGCAAGCACTGTTAAAATAGCTGACAAATATATTATATTGTGCAAAAAAGGAAAAAGGAAAAAATGGCATCAAAACAAAACGCACGAGATAGAAATAACTTATGTGTCATGCCTTTTAGGACAGTTGATATGGCAAATATATTATATTGTGTTGGAAAAAAAAAAGAAAAAAAGGGCATTAAAACGAAACGCACAAGTTATAAATAGCTTATGTGCCATACCTTTTAAGTTTGTGTATTTCGTTTTGATGCCCTTTTTTTCCTTTTTTTTTTTAATCTTAATATAATATATTATAGTATATTTTGTCATATCAGCTGTCCTAAAAGACATGACACATAAGCTATTTTAATGATATTAGCGCTCATCGAACAAATTAACGCCATTAAATGAGCCATTACGCAAGATAATTAAATCCAGACCGATCACTGAATCAGCCAAAGTACTGGGTCAAAGGTCAGTGGGTTAGACCGGAGCTAAACTGGGACCAAACAGGTGAGAAAGTGAAGATTTCAAGGTTATTAATATAAAATTATAAAGAAAATAAAAAAATCGATTAAAAAAAAGCTGAATATGGTTGATTCCCGGACCAGTTTACCCATCGGTTTGCCAGTTTTTGAGCCGATTCGGTTTGGGTTTCATAGCCTAGCCACTAAGTCTTTTTCAAGTTTGAGGGACCAACAATTATAAATGGAGTAAAATTGATGGATTAAAACCACCAATTCTAAACTTGAGTCAAACCTTAGGAACCAAAAGTTGTATTGATCCTGAGCTACTTTAACGACGTTAGTGCCACATGGGACGAAATAATGCTGTCAATGATGCCACCAAATCCTTTTCAAACTTGAGGGACTAACGGTGATAAACGGAGTAAACTTAAGATACCAAAATCACTAATTTCAAACTTAAAGGACTAAAACCTAAATCGGGTCAAACTACAAGAACTAGAAGTTATATCAACCTTTTTTTATCAATTTCATTATCAAGTATGTGACTGTGTGCAATCAATCAACTAATAGTTTAATATAGCCTCATCGGCACAGGTTTACTTAGGACTAGCAACAATGTCTCATTGACACTTTGACAATTTTCTCCTTACCTACAAATCAAGTTCGATAAGCTAAGGTTGTGTTTGGTTTGAAGGGAGAGAGGGGAAGGGGGCAGAATTATAATATTGGACAAAAAAAATCTAAAATTTATCTTCTCATTCTTTTAAATTTTGGGTTTCCGTCCAAAATTTACTCTCTCATTCTTTTTAAATTTTGGGTTCTTGCCCAAAATTTAAATACCTTCGACCCAAAAAAGTAATTTAACCCCCTCTCCTTCCCTACCCTACCCTCAAAACAAACACACCATCAAGGGTCAATGTACCTATTGTCAAGGTCAACCTAGATTAGTTATATATATATTTGCAATCTTTTAATTTCACCTATTTCATATTTATTTTGTCTAAATTCAGCTTAATTATTAAGTAGTAGGAACTAATATTAAGTTTTATTTATTTATTTTTAGATTTCAATTTAATTTCTTAATTTCATCTGGATTTCAATTTTAAAATACAGGAAACAAATTGAATTACAAGAAAATAATTTATATTTAAATTTAATTTTTAAAATGCAACATTCTCAATTTTTTCAGCTAAATATTACTTTTTCACATAATATATGTCCTTTTAAAGATAAAATTTTAAACTGTCTAGTAAAAAAATTTTAACTGTTTTTATTATTACATGAAAAATAAAATCGTATTTTTTTTCTTATAAAGTAATAGCAAGTTAACCGTTTTTACTTGATATTAAAAATACATTAATTTTGTATTGTATAAAATAATAATTGTTTTGAAAATTTGTTAGTTAATTATTTTAATATTAAAGTATAATTTTTTAAACAAACACGATGCAGATAAATTAACCAAAGGGAAGGGACATAAACAATTTTTTTGCCGTAGTTAGTCAAAATTATTAGCGAGTAGATGAAAGTGTTCGCGAAGGACACCGGCTAAAAGTAAACGCCACAAACAGTAGTTGGGCAACGGGAAAAAAAATGTGAGACTTGTTTTTTGTTTTTAGTAATAATAATGACCCAACATCGATCCATTCACTGATGTAACCATCAATTTAATTACTCCCTCCGATTCTAATTATAAAATAAAGTTAATTTTTTTTGAAGAAATTAAAGAAATCAATTAAATTATTTTAGAGTGTTTATATTTTTAGTTTCCTTAAATTATATATTAGTTTATTAGTTAAATTAATTAGTTTGGAGAAAAAAATAAAAATAAAAATGCTCTAAAGTAATTTAATTAGCTTCCTTAATTTCTTCAAAAAAGTTAACTTTATCTTATAATTAGGACCGAAGAGAGTATGTTTCAAAGTCTGTATTCTCATTCATTTGATTTAGACAAGCTTTTTTTTTTTTTTTTTTTTGAATAGAAGGGACAAGTGTTTACGCTTGGCTAGTTACCACTATGGTATATATATTACACAAAAAACACAAAAGAGAATTGATAATCTTAACATTAACCTTAAACAAAGAATTGGAGTTTCCTGAAGCACACGAAAGCTCATTGTTTGCCATATGTGTTGATCTGGTCAGGTAGTTTGCATACCTAATCACATTTCTATGAGCATGAAATCTTTGTAAATCTCAGTCGGAAAAAATAAGGGATCTAGTATCAATTAATGTTTGTTTGGAATAGCTTATTTTTTGTTAATAAATGCTTATAAATCTTGATTCACGGTATACGAAATAAGTATGTGAAAAAAGTTTTATCTCAATTTACATAACAATAATTTATTATCTAAAAATATTCGATACCAAACACAGACTATTTCTTATGAAAGGAGATGATCTCTGCCACAATCATCCATCAGTAAATGCAGAGCTTCAATCGAATCTGACAAGAGCTGAATTTTTCGAAAACCATGTTGTTTAGTCCTATATAGTACATTATTACTATTTTGTGACGTAACCAGCTAGCTACTCGAAATAGTTTTCCTACATATCAATGATGTGAATGATCTGCATTTTTAAAGTATCTCGTAACAACCATAATTAAAATCTGCTTATCTATAGAAACTATTTGGCAGTTTACAATTAATTTGTGAAATTTTCCTCAAACTCCAATCAGACTTTCGGAGCATAAATTAAATACAAACAAATTAAGAAAAAACTAGACATGTATGCTAGAGCTAGTTCCTATATATATACACTGTTCTTATCTTTTTTCGGTTTTTAATTATTTAAAACATATACTTGCAGCCAACGTAACGCTGAGCTTGATTGCGATTTGCACGAGGTCATCATCATGGTGGTAATTATATAATGGGTTAGTGCTCTGCTATTTTAATTTCCCTTATTTTATTTTTTCCCTACAATTTTAAGAAAAAATTAGTCCAAGGTCCTTATAGTTTCATCTAATTTTGAATTAAGTCTTTACACTTTTTTTTTTTTCTTTTTACTGGATCCTTTTAATTTCTACCGTTATATGTATTAATCCTTCATTATTAAAACCGTTAAATCAAGATTAACAATGTTAGGAGTTCTGTTAAATAACAGTGTCCTGATGTGGCAAAGAGTTAGATTATGCTAACAACTTGAAATCTTACTCAGCATTTATAGAGAAAAAATTTAGCCCTAAAACATATCTAGTTCTCCTTCTTCTCTTGTATCCGCCATTGGAGGCCTTATGGGGTATGTTATGTATAGGTTTTGGAACAGATTTTTCTTTTGAAGCCACAACTTTGCAATCTGAACCACTTTTGCATATCTGAAACACATCCCAGATCAGAACCACCAGCTTGCTACACCCAAACTAAACACAAAACCAAAGGAGGAAGGAAAGAGATTGATGAGAAATAAAACTAAACCACACCCAATCTCAAGTTTAATGATTTTAATTTTGTTTCCTAAAATTTTAAATTATAGGTTTTTAGCCTCTTTTTATTTTCGTTTAAAACATTAGTCCTTATAGGCTAATAAGAACTTGAACCATTTTGTTCTTTGAAAGACAAAAACCTATAGTTCAAGTTATAGAGACCAAAACTAAAATGAGAGTAAATTATTATCAAATCAAACATTATATTAACCCTATATAATTATAAATTTAAGTGTTTGTTTTTTACGTACTCATTGTCCATTTCATATGATTTTAAACACCAACGAATTACATGCAATAAAGAAAGAGGACAAGTCACCTTAAATACCAACAAAAAATTGTCACACCTTCAAGAAAAAAATTTATCAATCAGGTTAAAAGTTATTTTCAGCACATTATATGTTTCTTAAGAGCTTAATAAGATTCACTGACTCAAAAAAAAAAAAAAAAAAGCATTTCGACATTTGTGATAGTTTAATATTTGTCGCTCTATTTTGACACCAAAAATATTGCTATCGAGTGTTATTAGTTATTATATAGCATTTAAATTGATGTCAAAGCTCAAGGGACTGAATAACATCAATGTTTCCTTACTTGTTTATGAGTCAGCCGCATGTTTAGATGTGTAGTTGTGCCTGAATCTTTGGATTTCTCAGATGAAGAAATAACTTATTTATCATGATTTCATTAAAAGGACTAAATACAATACTAACAAAGTACATTTACTCTATTTTTTAATTTTTTTGTAAATATATCTGAAAAGTAAAATTTCTCGAGTCAACTTGGGAACTTTCAAACACATCCATGCACTGAATCCTACAGAATAACACAAAAAATGAAACGCGCTGTGATAAACGTATCCTTCCATACCATATAGAAGCTTTGACCAGAAAATTAAACTGTCTTTCTTATACTTTTATATAGGAAACAGCGTTCTGAAATGGTCGTCGCTTTATGCAATAATTTGCAAAAATCCAAATCTTTTAGGAATTGGTAAAACTTAGATTATCTTTAAGCTGTACAGCTTTGCATAAAAATAAAAAACCCGAGTGTTAACGTGCTCCCTCGATACTCTTTTCTCCTTTTCCGGAATTATAGAAGACTACTTGAAATAATCTGAATAACTGAATAAAATTCTAATGACAACGCTTGGTTTCTAAGTGTTAATATGATAGCGCAGTTCTATCCGAAAAAGTATATTCCTTCCGGTCTTAAATATAAAATAAAGTTAATCTTTTTAGAGAGATTGATGAAGCTAATTAAATTACTTTAGATTATGTATATTTATATTTTTTTCTCCAAATTAATTAGTTTGACTAATAAACTAATATATAATCTAAGAATATACAATATATAATATGATTAAGTAAATTATTTAACTTCCTTATTCTTTCAAAAAAAATTAATTTTATCTTATATTTAGGATTAGAATGAGTACATAGGAAGTATATAATAGATTAGGGTGGTGGCCTGTGAAAAGAGCTAGTGGGCCAGTTGAAAAATTGTTTATTGTCCCTTCTTTTTGAGCAAGTCATTAGGCTAAAGATGAAGTTTCATACGTGGTTGAATCAGAATATTTATCCTTGTGCGCCAAGGAGCCTTTGACTACATATGACATGTGCATATTTATATATAATGAGGATCTGAGAGATTTGTCCATATTAAAAAACTCAAATAATCCTAAAGTCAACTTCATAATTTATGGTCTCTGGCTTTCACACAGAATAAAAAAGCCAGCAAGCAACAAAATTTAGATCGAACGATACCTTCTTCTCCAAGTTGGCCAAAAAGATGTGGAAAAAGGACAAAATGGGGCGTTCCGAGAATCGAACTCGGGACTTCTCGCACCCAAAGCGAGAATCATACCACTAGACCAAACGCCCAGTTTGTGTAACCTATATGCAAATATTAATAATTAACCAAGACTTAATCAATAATCATACTGCCAAATTAACCTGGAAAACCCGAAAATGTTGGGGAAAAAAAGAAAACGGAATTGGGAAATTGGCCATCAAGACCTCATTAATAAATTAATTGTTAAATGAGACCTGAAAATATTTAAAGGAAAATCTTTTCCATATGAGAAAGATTGTTTGAATATAAGGGAAGATATTTTATATATAGGGAAGATCACATAGAAAAGATATATTGAACATATAAAAAATTGTTTAAATACAAGAAAAAATCTTCTATATATAGAGAAGATTGTTTGAATATGAAATCCCATTTAACAATTAATTTGTTAATAACGTTTTTATGGACAATTTTTCTAAAAAAGTTTCCCTGAAAATATAAAGGGGTGCGTCCTGCAAAGTGGGACAGTCATGGACTAAAATGCGCGCTGTCATCATAATTGAAGTCTGATGGAAGAATCCCAATTCACAAGCACAGCTATCATTATAGGTTCGTGTGCAGACACTGTTCATAAAACTAAGGGCATATAGATCTCCATGATTTAACTTCGTTTATCTCAAAAGCTCTTTCTTTAATATCTTTCTCCCAAAAGTTATTAACCTAAAAAGCGCTGTCAAGTTTACAACCTCTTCCAGCTCTAACACAGCATTGTTGTCTGTCAGAGGCTGTAAAAAAAAAATTGTTATTTTAGTAACAGCACTTGATTCAACTAGTAATAAGTTGCACTAGATTAACCGGAAATTTTAAGTTTGAGTTCTAGAAGTGCAGGAGTATTAAATACATTGTGGTAGAGCTTTGCTGTTTTTATGGTCCTACCAACTTGATCCGGATCATTCTGGATCCCTGATAAATTCTCCGAATTACAAGGATCCGGGATATTGGATGCGCCACGAGGGGGAAAAAAAAAGATGTTATTTTTATTCTGTCATGGCCTCACATGCTCAAATGGAACTTCTTCAATCCTTGTAACAAAAGAAACTAAATGGGTTAGGTGCTTTAATCTGGAAAGTGAGATTTGAGAATGAGAGCAGGCCAGCTGGGTGTTAAGTGATTAATAGCTGACGGTTGGCCATTTGGAGATATGGGACCTCCCAATCAATCACAAAGTGGCTTTCTAAAGCAATACGTATTGATTGGACTAAAATATCTATTCGCTCTTATTTTTAACCCTCGCTTTGGTACTTGTAATTTACAATTCAAAGAAGAAATAAGTAACAATTAGTCAGTTACAAAGCCAAAATGTTAGGGTCATGCCATCAAAAAGCAATGCTGGTAAGGCATGAACAATCGTAAAAGTTGCAATATTTCACGAGAGGAAAGTTTTACTTTTTTGTTTTGCCTACTACAAGCTACTATATATTCCTTGCAATTTACTCATTCATTCCCACAGTCAAGAGATGGTGAAAGAAAAATAAATTATATGGGAGGAAACTGTAGTTAGGTGCATAAGATTTGGACAAAATGATTGTCAGTGACATAATATTTGTTAAGAGGTCTACTTTTGGTCTCCGCAATTATCTGCGGGACACATTTGTCATTCTCTTTTTTCTCTCAGACATCTTCATTGCTCTTGTCGAAACAGGAACTCAAACATTCAGAGAATCATATTCTTGCTTGTGCTGGGTGAGGGTGAGACTCAGAGAGAAGAAAGGATAAGCAAGTATGGCATTTGCAGGAACAACCCAGAAGTGTATGGCTTGTGACAAAACAGTTTATCTGGTTGACAAACTAACAGCAGATAACCGAGTGTACCATAAAGCTTGCTTTCGATGCCATCACTGCAAAGGAACCCTCAAGGTCTCTATCTTTCTCTCTGATTTTTATCGGAGACTTGATCATGTACTTCTTCTTATTTACAGTCCCTATGTTCAGTTTCTAGGATTGGATCTGGTGTCTAAAGTTGATCCTCTGAATAAGCAGATAGATTGACTAGAATCACCACAGCAAGTTATATCATTTTGTGCACTTTAATTCAACATTCTTTGGTGTTCTAGAATAAGGCATATTCATCCTAGGACATATAAAACGCCACAACTTCCATTGGTTCCTTGTATCATCGTATCTTCTATGTTTTTCCGGTCAGTTCTGATTCTCGTCCCCAAAGCACACCAGAATTTTTTGCTAAAGAATTCTCGATTAACCCATGAATTTAATGTGGAAAACAATTCTTCTAGTTTCATACCCGGAATTTTTTTCCTTCCAAATATGGGAAAATTTGAGTATTAGTGTTTTACACTGTCCTTATCTATTTATCACCCAAAGCAAAGCGAAATCCAGCTGTTCTTGTGGCTTGAATGGAAATATTTATTTTTTTCCGAACGTGATGAATTTTATCATTTATCCAAACTCTGGAAAATTAAGGTAGATCTGATTCTTTGCACCCCACGGATGTTCTGTTTTTCATTTTACAAAATAGAAACTCAACTGACATAATTTTTTACTTTTTTCAGTTGTATCACTGTATGATGAGCAAATGATGTTGGAATCAGTTTCTGTTGTTTTCTAAGATGCTCTGAGCAGCTTCTAGATGACTGTTTGGAAGTTTACCGACTGATCAATGTATTTTGCAGCTTAGCAACTACAATTCTTTTGAGGGAGTTCTTTATTGCAAGCCACACTTCGACCAACTTTTCAAAAGAACTGGTAGTCTTGATAAAAGCTTTGAAGGTAACAAAGGATCAAACGCTCCCATCATTAATTTCACCTCATATTCTTTTTCCTTCTCAATAACTCAATCAACCTTACTTCCTTTTGCCTGATTAGGGACACCAAAAATTGCAAAACCAGAAAAACAAATTGACACAGAGGTAAAAAAAAAAAAACTCTAAATTAAATCTAAGGTTCTTATTAGTACAGCAAAGAATAATTTCAACTTTATGGCATTCATCTAATTGTTGAGCTGTTAAACCAGAAACCTGCAGTAGCCAAAGCGTCCAGCATGTTTGGTGGTACTAGAGATAAATGCACTGGTTGTCAGAAAACAGTCTACCCAACTGAGAAGGTAGTTGACTTATTATGTACAGAGCATCCAATGTCACACAATTCATTGGTTTTCTGTAATCTGAATAATTGATGCAGAGGTTTAAACTATTTGTATTTTAACTATAGGTTACTGTAAATGGAACACCTTACCACAAGAGTTGTTTCAAATGCTGCCATGGAGGGTGTGTTATAAGTCCGTCGAACTACATTGCGCACGAGGGTAAACTCTACTGCAAACACCACCATATCCAACTGATCAAGGAGAAGGGAAATTTAAGCCAGCTTGAAGGTGACCATGACAAGAGTGAAACAAATGAAAAGATCAATGGGGAAGAAGTCGCTGCCTAGTTGCCTTCATTCGAATTTCCTATATTTTCTCTATCCTTTTGCCTGTGTTTCTGGTTTTTGCCATTTATTTTTGAGTCCATCAAGCTTTTTTGCCTGCAACTAATATCGTATTCCTCTGTTTCCAGTTCATGTGTGTGGATTGATCTACATAATTTGCTTTTGGATTCTGTTGTGATATTGTTTATAATACCACAATGAGTTGTCTAAGAGCATTTGATTCGATTAACGTGATTCAGACTATGTACTTCAGTAATTGAAAGTTCACTCATTGATTTCTGTCTCACGTATCATTTGTCTCCCCAGTTTACTTACTAAGTGACCCGATCAAATTTCTTTTCCGTCAATCGAACATACACAGAATTGTCCATTTCAATCCATGTGACAGTTGCACTTAGGGGAGTGACTTATAAAGTGCAATTCAGAATCCCATTTTCCTTTCCGCAGAAGATGAGGCAATGCTCAATATCAGTGTTCTTGAATGTTAAATAACGATATAACAATTGCAATGCTCAACTTGTAGGATATATCATATTGGCAACTGAGGGAGGACTGCAAGTAATCAATGAGTTAATGATTAATAAAGTAAATTATAATGTGACCTCCCCTGTTGGATCCTTAGTGAGGAAATGTACAATTCAGATAAAGCAGTTATATGAAACATTCTGTCCTAATAAAGACAGGGAAAAGAAATAATGTTGCACTAGACAAGCAATCTCAGCTAAGGAAATTGCCATGGTTGTCATCATTATCATAAAATTCACAGGGAATAAAACACTATGCCACCACGAGGTATGGTGGCATGCGGATGAATTAATAATTTATGCCTAAAGACCTATGCAGAACAAGGAAATTAATCGGTAGAGAGATCTAAATACAGTCATCATAGGCAATATGCTTCAGGTCTACTATAAAATTGTCCCGAAGGAAGCCAAATCCAAAAGTACCATTCTGGTACTGCCAAATCCTTCCTTCTGCAGTCCTAGGATTTATAGTTCCAGCAAAGCCTGGAATAATCAACTCGTAGCTTGAGTTTATGTGGAGAATTCCATTTACCACTTCATTTTCTGTCAAAGGGAAGTGCTGGTGAATCTCATTGGCTGCTTCAAGTGGTCTGAGATGAATGCGAGTGTCATATAAATACTCCTCCTCAGGGGAGAAAGGTGATTCTAGAAATGTAGCATTTGTTGCCCAGAACACCAGGGCATGACCGGGAAATCCTTCCGGAGGATTCCCAACTTGCCGGCAGACAACACCCCCGATGTCATCATACACCACAAGGTAAAAGGCTAAACTCATGTCATCACCAATACCCTGCATATTTTGGTATCCAAGAGACCAATTTCAGTCATCATGCCAAAGGCATCATCAGTTTCTAAGTCAACCAGTTCACAGATGGAATGAAAAGAGGGATTGTACAGTATACTTTTTACTTAAAAACCTTCCTCAGTAGAATAATATGATTTGCTGATTGTGTTTACATTTCACATGAATTCGATAGTATGGTTGCATATGCTCAAAGACATTCTACATTGGCAAGACTCTATGCAGGCAATGAAAATCGAAAAAAAAAAAAAACCACCTACACCGAATCATTTGTCCTTATTCCATTTTCCCACCACTCTAAACTTAATCCAGGGTTGAAGTGTCAGAAGTGAACTGGTATATGGGACTCAAATAAATATATATTCTCCATAAACGGCTCGACCACACAATGATATCAAATGACAGATATCAGAGCAATATATAAGATCAATAAGAAAACTTAATGAGCATGGCAAGTTGAATGACAAGTTCAACACCTTCCATAGACCTTGCAATGGACGTGATGGAGTGGGAGCACAATAAACAATCTTCACGAAATGCTCAGGCTCCCACTTCCTTCTGGTCAGCCTTTCCTTCTCTCTTCTCCTTTGTTTCCTCGATTTATCACTACCTGGGCTTGTCCTGTTAGCAAAATGCTGATAAATGTCTGACATCAATCTGTCTGGTAAGCTTCCCGGTAATCCACTTTCGGCACCAATCACAGCTTCTCCAACATTGCAATCGTCTGAACTCAGATTCGTGCCACTCGAACTTCTCCTGAATCCATGTTTACTTTGGTCTTGACCATTGAAATGGATAAAGTTTTGATTTTCCTCCACAACAAAGTGTGTTTTCCCCATAAAACTAACATCGACCGGAACCAGTTCATTCTCAGGCATGTCGAATTGCTGAGAAATCTCAAAATTACCGGACATTTCAGTTTTCCCATCGGGATCGAGAAAATTCACAACCTGTCCTTCCGACGATAAACCCATCCGCAAAAATGGCGACTTTAGTATATCGTAGGTCCCAGTTTTCGACGGGGAAAGTCTGGAACCGGCGAGGAACGACTGACCCCACTCGAAGATAACCAGCGACGGTGACCCAATAGCGATGCTTCCCGGTCCGCTTCGACGCCAAAAGCCAATTAGATTCTCCCATTCGTCGAGGGTTTTGTACAGTAGGCGGTAGCTAATTTTCCCATTGCCCCATTTTGCGATCTGTGTCTTCGAACCCCACTTTCTATCGCACAGGATAAACCAGAGTTTGCTATCGTTGCTACAGAGGGAGACGGATCGCTTCGATGTGCAGGCAAAGGTGGCAATTTCAGATGGTGTGAGGAAGGAGAGAACACAAAGCTGGACATCTTCAGGGAAATCGGTGAAGGAAATCGAACCTCTTTCGTTTTCCGTAAAATTTGAGTCTCTGAGATTCGCCATTCCAGTCCCGGGGACGATAATTCTCTGCTGATCACCCAGTTTCTTTCTATAGGCTGCAAACGAAAGATGCAAGCTACGGAAAATAATGAGGAGGGAGTATGGCTTTCGTTGAGGGTCTTCTACTGGATCAAAATAGGTATTTCATAGATTAATGTGGAAGATTGAAAAGGAGTTATTCCCAGATTCTCTCCATCTTCAGAGTGTAGGTGAAATAGCCGTGATTTTGTGTGCCGCAGGAAACTCACAGCGGAAGTCGTGCGGCCAAAACGGCAGAGGGAAACGTGACGTTTTTTAGTTTCGTGCCACCATTTGATCACTTGTCCGTGCGAGCGGCCAGAGTTTGAGTCGGAAGCGAAAAAGAGTTTTTGAAAATATTCTTCGATTCCAATTTTATTCCAGAGGTTGATTGGTTCGTTCAATGACTACTCTCTTCCTAAACGAACCAACGAAGACTCGAAAAGGATCACGTTTCATACGATTTACATTTTAAAGTGTTTTTTAAAAACCATACAATCTTACTTATTTCTTCTGATGATACTGCAGTCTCACTTATTTGATTAACAATATCATATACACACTTCAATTCTCTATTATACTACGGCTGATATTTATTCAAATTTTGTCATGCTTTTTTCACCTTTTGTTGGTGCAATTTTTTTAAAAAAAATTGAAGGAGCTGTTAGTTGCCCCTTAACTCGAAGTAGATCCACCATTGAATATGAATATATCAGTGTAAATTCTGTTTCTTTTTATTGTTGTGACTTGTGAGATTGATGTGGACGCTTTTAAGGGCATTCTTTTTTTTCTTGTAATTTTTTTTTTTGGATCGGCACAATTATCCTCTTAATAAAAGTAATTTTGTTTGAATCACTGTCAAATATTAAAATATGGGCACCTTTCATTTATTAGGTTGTGAGGGAATAGTCCCTTTAATTGGGGTTGATATTTTTTAAATCTTTCATAATATCTTTCAAGGGCATTCTTCTTCTTTTTATTTTTTTTTTGGAATAATATGAAGGGGTTTTTTTTTTTTAATTTAGAACATAAAAGATTTTTATTTCTCTTAAAATTACATTTCTCAGAGTTTAAACTTGATTCCTCATCTTATGAGGTAAGGTAATTTACCACGTTGAGTCCTTGACCAACAAGCTGTTGGTAAAGGGCATTCTTCTATTTTTGATATGTTTTAATTTGTTTGGTGAAGACCAACACGTTCGTTATATCATGGTGATTTATGGGTGAGCTTGGGCTTGGACCAAGCACCAAGTTAAACAAATTCGGCCCGATATATTTCTTGGTTAATCTAACAATGAGGCAAAATGCCCCAAAATAAAACAGAAACAGTAATATAAATGGGAATTGGTCTAAATGGTAAGCGGCTTGGTTCCACTTAAGCAAGGCTTTGGGTTCAAGCCTGGTATAAATAGAAAATTCTCATTGAGAGACTTTCCCAATATAACTAAGTGCACGACGCGGATCGGATCCAGATATAATCGAGATAAAATTCCGGTAAACCGAATGAGGAAAAAAAAAGAAGAAACACTAATAACATGAAAAGTTATATTAAATTTACTCGCATAATATAACTCACCTAGCAAAACACGTAATGAGAGAAAAAGCGCTTGAGCTGCAAGTAACCTAACAAAAAGGTCGACGTGGTCACCAAGGCACAATCACCCCCATAATTGCCATTCATTGGTCATCATCCGCCAATTAAGCATTTATTAAAAATGTTTTAAATCATTTTAATTAAATTTAAGCATTTAAACCAAGTTGCAAAAGGGACACAAGTGACTGGAAATTGGAAAACGAGAGCAAGCCCACGGCAAAAAGCCAGGTTCGCGCTTAGGGTTTGTTTGGTTTGAGGGGAGGGTGGGTAGAGTTGGGAATTAGGGCCGGCCCTTGACAGACTAGGGCCTAACAGGGCCGGCCCTAAAAGGCTCGGGGTAAGGAAAATTGCAGTTTTTTAAGGCCCGGCCCGCAGAGCCGGAAAATCCTTTTCACAATATTTAACTATTTTTTCCTGTGTATTTTCCCCAAAGAGATATAACTAGTAAATAACAACAATTAAAGTTCTAATTTAATACATAAATGTTGTCAACATTAATGTTTAAATAACACGTCTCTTGCAACAAACAAACACAGTTACTAATGTATAATCAAAGGTAAAATCATGTTCATAAATAACTCACACAAATGCCAAAGTATAAAAAGGCAAGAAGCTAAATACTCTAACCTCTAAACAACATTAGTATGACGACTATCATTTTCACCTTCTTCGCCACTATCATCAATTTCAAGGACATTTGATTGTATTTCACTTTGAGCAGTATGTTCAAGTAGTCAAATAATCACAACCTCCATAAAAAATCATACTCTACCAGGCAGAATAGTATATAATATGATTTTAGTCTAAATAGGCAGCACAATATACTCAAAAATCACATTATGATTCAATTAGACAAAACAATATACTCAAAAATCATACTCTATACAGTATGAGGACAAAGTGACATATAGATTCAATAAGGTAATTCAAAAATGTAACAGGGTTCCTTTCCAAGGAAAAAAATAAAAAATAAACGGGCCTAAAGGGCCAGCCCTTTTAAGCCCGACTTCCTTTTGAGGCTACAATTTACAAGCCCGGCCCTTGAAGGGCCAGGGCCAAAAAGGGTCGGCCCGAAGGGCTCGGCCCGTTTTCTCGGCTCTAAGGGTAGGGAAGGGAGGAGAGGAGATGGTTGATAAATTATAATTTTGGACAAAAGAAACTCAAAATTTACCCTTTCATTTTTTAAAATTTTAGATTCTCGTCTAAAATTTAAATACCTTAAACCCAAAAAAGTAATTTAACCCCCTTCTCCTCCCCTCCCTCCCCCTATCAGACTTTGTTTACTAGCTATTTTAGATTAGTGTGAAGCATTGATTTGACGTTTTATTAAATAACTAGGCTAAAGTAACTGTACTCCCTCTCACCTTATTTATAAGTAATTATTTTTTATGGGTATCTGAAAATATAAATTTTTATTTTATTTTATCTGTATTAAATACTTATTATCTCTTATATTTTTTATCTATTCTCTCTTATATATTTTTTTCATAAACAGGACATATATAAAAAAATATAATATCTTTTATATATTTATTATTTTTAATTATCAACTTATTTTACATAAGAAAAAAATTACTTATAGTAGCGGAGTAAAACCTCTCCTTTCCAATTCAGCATACACGCTGGTCTCCTCACTTTCCTTTTCCTTCTGCACACCATCTTCGCATTCATTCATGGGTGCATCTTCGTCAAAGTAGCATTTCCCATGGAAGACAAGAACAACCTCCCTTCTCTTCCTTCCAACTATGTCACTCTCTCTCAGCTTCAAGAGCGCTGGCTCAAGCAAAAGGAGAACGAAAAGCAACTCCAAGAGAAGCAGCAAGAGGACCAACAACAAAAACAACAGCAACAAATCCCCAAGCTTCCCCGACATAATCCTCGTGAATATCACCGAGGACGACGACCCAAGGCTCAGCAACAAGCATGGCGAGCGATTCCAGCTCATCCAACCGGATTAGGGCATGCTGCTGTGGAACGTCCACCGGCT
Organism: Inga laurina; assembly: GCA_963855925.1. Taxonomy (NCBI): domain Eukaryota; kingdom Viridiplantae; phylum Streptophyta; class Magnoliopsida; order Fabales; family Fabaceae; genus Inga; species Inga laurina. The sequence goes on from OY979706.1 coordinate 59,693,083, forward strand.
AAATCGGGGCCTAAGAATCCGAATGTTCCGGAAAGCAATCGCGTCGCTGTCGAGGTCAGTTGTGAAACGAATGAGAGTGTGGAGGCCAAGGCTGACATTGGAGATGGAAGTGATGGCCAGGATGGTAAGAAAAAACAATCGAAGAAGAAGTGGAAGAGTGGGAAACGGAAACCTAGGGCAGATACGGAGAAGAATCAGTTGGCTGAAGATGCGACGGCATCTACAATGATGGGGAGCAAAGAGGTAGCGAATTCCGATGGAAAGACGGAAACAAAAATTGAACTGAATGATAGCAAGAGTAACGGTTTGATGATGGATGTTGAACAAAAATTGGGGACTATATCAATGAACTCTGAGAATGAGAAGCAAAATAGTAGAGTTAAGACAAATGATAGTTCCCGTGGCTCTCAGAGGCGTAACGGAGGCCGCCATTACAGGATCGGACCTCATGGCCGGGCAGATATGGAGAAGAAAAAATTAGTTGAAGGTACAACCCAATCTACAATGGTTGGGAACAAAGAGGTAGCGAATTCCGATTTTCGGAGGGTCGATGACAAGAGGGAAACCAAAATTGAATTGAATGGAAGTAAGAGTAACAATTTGATGAGTGAGGTTGAACAGAAATTGGGGGCTATATCTATGAACTCGGAGAAGGAGAGGGAGAATAGCAGATTTCAGACATGCGATGGTTCCCGTGGCTCTCAGAGGAACATCGGAGGCCGAAATTACAGGATTGGACCTCATGGTAGGGCAGATAAGGAGAAGAAAAAATTAGTTGAAGGTACAACCCAATCTACAATGGTTGGGAACAAAGAGGTAGCGAGTTCCGATTTTCGGAGGGTCGATGACAAGAGGGAAACCAAAATTGAATTGAATGGAAGTAAGAGTAACAATTTGATGAGTGCGGTTGAACAGAAATTAGGGGCTATATCTATGAACTCTGAGAATGAGAGGGAGAATAGCAGATTTCAGACATGCGATGGTTCCCGTGGCTCTCAGAGGAACATCGGAGGCCGAAATTACAGGATTGGACCTCATGGTAGGGCAGATAAGGAGAAGAAAAAATTAGCTGAAGATGCAACCCAATCTACAATGGTTGGTAACAAAGAGGTAGCGAATTCCGATTTTCAGAGGGTCGATGACAAGAGGGAAACCAAAATTGAATTGAATGGAAGTAATAGTAATAATTTGATGAGTGAGGTTGAACAGAAATTGGGGGCTATATCAATGAACTCTGAGAATGAGAGGGAGAATAGCAGATTTCAGACATGCGATGGTTCCCGTGGCTCTCAGAGGAACATCGGAGGCCGAAATTACAGGACTGGACCTTATGGTGGCAGAATTCGTGCCCATGAAGTTCAGTGGAGCAGGGCTGGTCAGAAAATTTGGGTTAGAAAGAGTGAGGATTCTAATGGTAATGTTGATCACAATGAGATATCCAGCAAATGAATTGTTGTTTTAGTAGTGATACTTGGTGAGTCTTCAGAGTGAGTCTTTATTTTTTTCTAACACTCAAGTTGATCGCATCCTGATATGGGCTTATTTTGCTATCTTTGTGCCCATTGCTTGCACATTTTGAACTGTCATGATGCAGAGTTATCTTTTTAATTAATGAACATTTAAAATATTTCTCTTATCTCGAGTCCAAGAAATGTGAGTCTTGCTCTTGGTGTGAGAGTTAGCAGCCATCACTATCTTGGTTGAAATAAGCTGAAGATTGTCATGTTCTGGAAACACAGTAACTCGTACATCACTTGACTTTAGCGCAGCAGCTCTTTGGGTCTGTATGATCAAGTCATGGTTTTTGCACGACCTTTGCCTCACCTAGACCATCTTAGTGTACAGATACAGTAAATTCCTATTGAGAAGTTAAAACTTCGAAGCTTTAGCAGCTATTTTATTTCATTTTTGTGTATATTTCATTTGCACAATCCATGGGATCTGAATGTTTGGCTGAATCATTGGAAGTATTGCCTTGTTCAATGAAGCTGCATGGTTGTCTTCGATTCACGTATCACTAAAGACATTGCTGGGAAATTCAGCTTATGTGGTGCTGAGGTTAAGGGTAATAAACTCTATGCTTACCTCAGGCCAAATGGGGCAAAGGAAGGAAATTTATCTTTCATATACAGGCTTGATAAGCTCTTTACTTGCCCTTTAACCGCCTGCATTTTTAATTATCAGAAGAAACTCTGTAATTTCTTATTTCTTATAACGTGAGCTCTTATCTTCGGTGCAATTTTCCTTCAAGGTAGGAGAACTTAGGGAACATTGAATTTTCCCTTTGTAAGTTGGAATGTTGGATTAAGTCAGGCATGGGCACCCACTAAATGAACGGGACACTTTTAATCCTTAAGCTTCAAGAATCATGTTATCGTTTTATCAATGTTTTAAATTATAACAGGGAACGGAAGCGGCTTCTCTCCTATGTCTTTACGGTATGCTCCCATGCTTTTCCATTAAATTGTGCCGTTTTGGCGCAAAACACTGCAGCAGGTTTTTTTTTGTTTTTTGGAAAAACACTATCTAACATTTTGAAGTATTTTTGTAGTATCAGTTTCCTAAAATATTTTTTCAAGATCTTAAAATAATTTTTTAGCATTATCTAGTATCCTAATCTATTTTGAAAAACATGATTCAAAATCTTGAAGTATTTTTTCAGTACTAGTCAGTCCCTTAAAATAATTTTAGTATTATCCAGTATCCCAAAAATATTTCAAAGTACTGGCTGACAATAAAAATATACTTCAAGATATTGGATAATACTGAAAAATTATTTTAGGATTTTGATAAAATATTTTAGGGAACTGACTGGTAGTGAAAAAATGTTTCAGGATGATGGATAGTGTTTTTCAAAATACTTCAGTATATTAGATAATATTGAAAAATTATTTTAAGATTTTGAAAAAATATTTTAGGAAACTGACTTATTTCAGGATGTTAAATATTATTTTTTTTTAAACAAAAAATTGCTACAGTATTTTGCGCCAAAACAGCACAGTTTAATAGAAAAGGACGGGAGAAAACCGTAAAGGCACAGGAGAGGAGCCGCTTTCGGACATAAACTGTCCAAGTTGCTCAAAATTATCAATGGCCCTACTTCTTTTAATGGAAGAAGCAGAAAATTTCGAGAGCAAAGCAACGTGTTGCCAGTAATACAGTCCTGGGTATCATTTGTTTCATGATTAAGTGGGTCTACATGAATTCATACGAATTTATGGATTTATTGATTTATATGTCAATATCAATCAATCAATTAATTGATATTGATATTAATTAGAGCTAAACAATCCTGTGGCAGCCTTGTAGCATCAAAATTCTGTAGAGAATGAAGGATCATATGAATGTCCTAAATCAAAGCAGTTAGTTGCCATAGGCTGCGTCCAAATGAAGAAAGTCCTCAATTTTGAGTATATCAATATCCTGAGCTGTATAACTCATGAATTACACTAAGAATCAGTGAATTGTGTCTATTGTCTACTGTTCTTCGCGCCCACTATAATAGGCACTCTCTTCAAATTACCTCTCTGAATGAAAAGTGACACAACAAATTTGCATTTCTTGTCTTTGATCTAGCAGGATAAACCTTAGCTTCCCGATAACAAATGAATAACAGTCACAATGTTGACTGTAGTTTACTTGTTTCCCTTCCTCAATGACTCGGGTTCGTCCATGGGCAAACGATTTCTCCTAATAAATGGCCATAATCATAGTTGTCATTTCTTAATGCAATCCTTAAACCAACCAACAATCTAACCAAAGAGTGATATATTTCTGCTGAATAAATTCAGGATGAAGAGTTAAATTTGACCCAACCCCAAATAAACTAGAAAAATGACTCAATAAAAACAAGTGATCTAGACTCTTATCACATTCAGAACTTGATGCACAATTTTTTTTTTTTGACGACCTTTCTGTAAAACATAAGCTACATTCATAACTTGGTTACTTAACAATTTTCATAGGAATAACTATAAATATGGGAAATCTTTAATTTTATAAAACCTCTCGTGAGATGATGGACATATCTGAAATGCGAGTTACTATCTTAAATACCTAAACTCAACTGGATTATAATCTGACACGGCTAAGAACACACAATAAATGCACCACTTATAGGAGGAGAAGAGAGACTTGAAATTGTTCTCGTATATCAAATAGCAGGAAAAACAACACACACATATACATTATCACAGAACTTGAGTTATGGCTTCATTAAGAAAACAAAAACTATAGCTTGAGTTATGGCTTCATTAAGAGAAGAAAACCGATGACCGCTCAGTGTAACTCAATGCACACAATTGTTTCCTTCACACAAATTAAATATACAGAAAATATCAAAGCTAGTCGCCTACAATAAATATTATTTGCATTTTAGCCCCATGACTTAGGGGACTTAGACCAATCTACCTAGGTGGACTAGCCCTAGTCCAACATCTCGTAAGAAAGCAACTGTATCATCTAGAAAACTTTGATTAAGCAAGTTATTGATCAACCATCAGCTACACTGTACACACCTTCACAAGATTTCCTCTTTAATCATCTTACCCCTCCTCACCAAAAACCCGCATAACGAAATCAAAGCCATCATGAGTTTTTCTCATGCTTTCATCTCCAGCATGATTCCAAGCTTAGACATATTCCGGCCATACCAGGAATACATCAGCTACCAGCTCCTCAAATTGTTTTCTTTGTTTTTCTTGGCAGATTATCAGGAGTATTTCTTGGTATCCATTTGACTCTGTTCTGTGAACTAGTTTTTTGTTCCTATTACCAACTATCCATATGTCAAACTGTCCAAGATTAAGTCGCTCTTTATGACTTTTGTCCATTATTGGACCAATCTACGTGCTTGAACTAATTTACTATAGTTAATTAACTTAGCTCTGACTTTGAGGGCCAATGCCAAATGGTTGGCGCCTCTGACAACTCTTGAAGGGTTAAGCAATCTACGTGCTTGAACATGGGAAATGACGATAGACAATAAGTATGAGACATGCAAATGTGCAACAAATACCCAAAAAAATGGCAATTTTTTTTTTTTTTAAAAGGAAGGAGATGATGATGACGATGAAGAAGAAGGGTTCGTCAGCAGATCAAAACGGCGGGATAGGGTAAGCACATGGCTCCTTATACCTATTTTGTCTGGCTGACCTGTGACTCTCTCTCTGAGGGGATTGTTCGGCCTCTAGCTTTATAATTATCATCATCCCCAAAATATGCTTGCTTGTACCTCTTCTTTCGCCGCTTTCTTATTCTAGTCACAATTCTTTGTTCCCTTTCTCTTGGGTTTCTTCACGGCGTGGATCATAATTATATAAAAAAGCAGGAAAATACTCACAAGGCAGAGAACAAGATTAAAGAAAAAGAAAACGAGGGGATAGCTATATAGTCTATAATAATTAATATCAGTACCATTTGCATTATATTATTATATCCTTTGAATCATGTGTTTTTGTTCAGGGTGGGTGGGTACCAGTACTAATACCATATTTACCTTGGAATCTGTAACATTAGTTTTACCATGGTTCGGTCGGCAGGATGTTTTACCATCCTCATTGTTGTTTCAGATGAGACTTGAATTCTGGTCTCTCTCTGAGTGGAGTATTGAAGGCCGGACAACTTTTACTAAGAATAGCAGGGTCTGTCAATTCATGTTAGTCCCAGTTTTCCAACCTAATTTCGCTTTAATAATTGGGACCATATAGCTATATATCTAAAAAAGTCATAATCATAGAATCATCCCTCCCTCCATCATCAACACCACCTTTTACGTCTCTTGGTAAGTTGTCACATTCCGAGAGAGAGAGAGAGAGAGAGAGAGGGAGAGAAAATTGAAGCTTGAAGATCTGACGTTAATCTGTGTGTGTGTTATAGGACGAGATTGCTTTGTCCTGCTTGTGAAAGAGAGAGAAAAGTTGAAGAGAAAACAGGGGAGGGGGTATCTTCTTTGGCCAAAGACTTTGAATTTCCACAGTCGGTGGTTTTGGTACTGTTTTAATTGGCAATCTTTGACCTTGGCTAATTCACAAAGGGGACCATATAGCATCAAAGCTGGTGCTACAGGGAAAAAGAAAAAGGCCCATACCTCTACTCTAGTTGGTTGCATCATCCCTTGAAGGCTCTACGTACCCTTACTTTCTTCCTCATTCCATTATTTTACTCTCATTTCCTCTGTTTTTTTTTCTCTCGCATCAGAAATATAATATAAATGTCACATAATTCATGTCCCATGGGGCTGCAAATTAATTGGTTTGTGAGTTGTTTTGTTCTTATGTTGTGGTGTCAAAACAGGGAAGGATGAGAATTTTTTAAGTAAAAGATTCTGCATATTGATTTCTCAGAAATAATTGAGATTGATAATTAACCTCAGTACTTAACAGAGCAAATATGGCGAACCAACAAGCAAAGGGACATAATCTATTAAAAGGTAGGGACCAATAAGAGTTTTGCACGAGATGAAAATCATATAGTGGCCCCGTTATCTTAACATAAAGTCTCATTTCATTGTCACTTCGCTCACAACAAAGGGGAGAAATAAATGGAATGGAGATTCACTGGCTTCTAGGCATGTGGTAGGGTCATTTCTTAAAAATAATTGAAAACAGAGGAAGATCAAAACTAGTTAATAATTTTACCACGTTTCCCATCACAGCCGACGTGGAATTGGTTTTTACTGTTCATAATTTCCCTCCCTCCCAGCAACTGTCTACAGTATCAGATTCCTAGGCCAGCTTCATAAGGTCACATTGTTTTCCAGTACAAAGGGCACAGACATAGAATGAGAGTAGAGCTATTTTACTGGGGCCTATATGCGTTGGAGGTACTATTATGGATTTTCTACCTTTTGGGTGAAGTGAGTTTTTTTGTCACTTAAACAGCAAATTGCAGATAGTGGGTATTTGCTTCTGATTGTACCCCCTCATGCATGTTCACCATGTATTTTCTGTACTATGTCCTCTCACTCAGCTTGAGTGGTTCATTTTCTCTTCACAAAATCAGACCTTTAGTAAAGTGTTATACACAGAGTTGAACAGAGACCTTATTACAGAGTGGTAAAGATTTAGAGGTAAAGAAGGAGAAGAAGAGTATGTTGGTTGTTGCATACACAGAATATAACCAAAGATGTAGTAGGAGAGGGAGCACCAATTAGTATCTGTTTGTGGAGTCAGTTTGTGAAGTAGGCCTGACTTTTAATGTAAAGCAAAAGGGTAATCATGAAAGAATCATAAGTTGTGACTTCAGCAAATCAGGATTAACTTTTATTATTATTATTACTATTATTATTATTATTATTATTATTATTTCTTTTGGGTTTCCTTGAGAGGACAGCACTATCGTTTTTATGGAAGCATGGTAATGCCATAATTGTTGAGGGAGTGATGAGTGATGACCTCTTTCGTCTCTCTCTCTCTCTCTCTACGCAAAATAGACCCAATAGTACACACACGCACACAAGGCCAACTGTCAATATTGATTCATTCGCATAAAGATAAAATAAGGAGGCGAAAAAGGACACACGGAGTTTAAAATTATAGTGCAAATCGTTTGTTCTCTCTCTCTGCCCCTTTTTTCGGTCGATGAGTTTTATTTTTTATCTATTTATTTTACTTTCTTCTGGAGTTTTTCTCCTCTACAAATACTGAGAGCAATATCATTTCAAAGCACGTAGAGGGGGAGAGAAGAAAGAGAGGAAAACAGAGCAGCTCTGGGTCTGAGTTCTTGTACATGATCTCTCATGGTGATTGGTGAGAATCTGAAAAGAAATATACTCATCTAGTTGAATGGATATATCAGCTCCACATTACAATAGTGCGAGTGAATCTGGTTGGACCCATTACTTGGACCAATCCTCTGTTTCTGGAAATTATTTCCAGATGAGTGGTGGAGTTGCAGAGGATGATGAAGAAGAAGATTTGTCCATGGTCTCTGATGCTTCTTCTGGGCCCCCAATCTACCATGATGATGATGATGAATGCTGCTATAAAAACTGGTATACCAATCATTCCTCTTCCCAACACACCAAAGAGAAGAAGATGACGAAGAAGAAGGTGAAAGCATCTGACATTCGTCAACAGGGTTCACACCTTGATGATGACACTGCAAGTTCCTCGGTTTTCAACTGTTCCAAGGCAAGTCAATGAATTGATTTTCTTTAAAAAAGTTTCATTTGGAGAAAATTAAAAAATCGTACTTAATGTGGCCTCTCTCTTTTTCCTATTATTATGGAACAGAAGAAAGCCAATTTCCCAGGAAATGGAGTGGTGGAAGATGCAATGGAATTCTCTCAAGGTTTTTCTGCAACAAGAATGAAGGTTTTTCTGCAGCTCCATTATTGATTTCTTCATTTGATTATGTCTGTATATAACCTCTTACCCACTTTCGGAGTTTGAGCTAAATTTGTCGGTCTCTCTCTGCAGGTAAAGCCTAAGAACCAGAAGCACTTTAGTTTCTTTGAACGCTCTCTTGCTGCAAAACAAGCTTCAGGGGAACCAGGTAATTCACTGACATATATTGATATATACCAGTAGTATTATTTTCGTCCCTCTTAGTTACAAGCAAAGGCCTCAAGAAAACAAACTTAGCAAGTAACTTAGCAAGTGACTGTTTTGTTGGGGTTTATGCATGTGTCTTCCTTTTCAGGTGGATTCGGTGAAGAAAAAAGGAAATGAATTTTTTTTCCCAATTGGAAATTTTCCCTGCCGCTGCTGTGTTGCTGTCAAAAGACATTCTAAGAGGACGTCAAAGGAGAAGCCATTCAACGTCAAAAGAGACTCCTTTATTACTCTGTTCCTTTTTTTTCCTACCCAAAAAAATAATAAAAAAATCAGTTTGGTGTAGTTAGTTAGTAATAGTCCTTTTAATGAGCCAATGCTGCCAATGCAGTAGAAGTAGAAGAAGAAGAAGAAGAAAAGTGAGAATATAAAACCCAAAATGAGGATTTTATCTTCAAGTTCTCTGTTGTCATTAGTGTCAAGTTCGTTCCTTTCGCCATAATTCTCTAAAATCACAAATGAATCGACAAAACATGGAAGATTCGAATTCGAACCGAACACTGAAGCCTTTTTTTTTTTTTTTCCAAATGCATTATTTTTGTGAGACAGGAAGGTCATGAGAGAAACCCCAAAAGCCAAAGGGCTTATATGACTTGTGAGGAGCGAGTGGGGTCCACTTTTATGAAGTGACACTGAAGTGCCAGCCTAGCTCACAACACAAGTGCTTTGGAATGGTAAGTATAGTAAGGGGAAACCAACACAAAAGCTTCATTTTCGGCCAAAAAGTGCCAACCCCACCCACCACCATCTGATAGCTACCTACACACAATTTGATCCATTCGTGACACTGTTTCAATTATTTGTTCTGTTTTTGGTTGCAACTGCATATCCAACAAGAATCTTTATTGCAAGTGTTTTCTTATTGGTCCTCCCATGGATCTACATATATATAAAAGCAAAGAACGAGCTTGGATAATAAACGGATAGTGATCCTACTTTATTGTTCCTTTTACTCTGAATCTGTAGATTTAGATATGATTAACTGATTAAGGATCATATGTTTGCCTTTTTGTGTGTTTTTTTTACGAGCTTGCATTCAGTGGTGAAATAAATTTGTAGTATTTCGTACGCGATACAGTTAATAAAGTTCATGTCGGCTCCCTTGAATTTGTATTTCAGACTGAAGCATTGTTTGGTAGTGTAGAAGTTAAAAGAAAAACACAGAAATAGTACACGACAGAGCATAGAAAATGAGATGCACTGTCTCTTACTTTTTTTTTTTGGGGCTATATATGAGGAAAATCAAGAGACGTATATTTTCTTTATTTGGTATTGAATACGAAGTCATGAGTTGACGATTCTCTGTTTTTAAAATTTAACACTGAACATTTTTTATTTTTAAATTTGTGTGGATAGTATTCCTCTTATTAGTTATTCTATCATTTCACAAATCTGAGTATGACATGCAATAGATTCTTTGAACTATTTGTATGTAAATAACTGCTAAGTGCTAACATGCAGGTCGGTAATAATTTTAAAATGTGTTTAAATTTTTAAAATTTTAAATTATTTATAAGTAATTTCTTGAAACATCGAATTTTATTAGTAAAATAAGGAACTACCAATATGGGATAATTGTACGAATTTGAAAATTTGGAGAAGTTAATTACTAAATTCTAGGGGTTAAAAAATTATTTCCATGTTATTTATAGTTCAACAAAAATTTGTACAATTTAGTGTTAATTTATGCAATTATTCACTCCATTTTGTATTTTTTATTATTCATTTATAAATACTTTTTTGCTTTTTTTATTTAATTTTCAGTTGTTAAACTTGTACAACTTTCAACTTCTATTCACCTGAGTCTATCAGTTGAAGTAAAAATTACCAACCGTTAAAATATTACAACATTTAAAAATGACGATCACATTATAATGTACAGATAACTAACGTTGCACACATGACGTAATGTCAGGGTCAATTCAACACTTCATTCCACTCCTTTCATTTCTTCTTGTAGGATTTTTTTTTTCCATTGTAGCAAATGTCATAACAAGGCCACTGGAGAAGTTTCTTGTTCTTCCAATATTCAGGATCTTCTCACACCTTAACATCTTTCTGAGGTGAAAATAGAAGGCTCAAGAATTTTAATAAATGGGTAAGCCAAAAATTCACATGCACGTTAAAACGCAGAAGTCGTAGATTTAAAAGAATTATGAACTACAGCTATTACTGATGGGGCAAAATTAAATTATAACGATACAAATACATACTATGGGAACCCAGCAATGGAGAAAAAAACCAAAAAAACGGAAACAAGACAAAGGGATTTTTATCCCACGTTGTATCTCTCCCTCCAGCTGAGACCACACCCTATGACTGAGGATGTTATGTCCCAAAAATATGTCTGTGGACTGGTTGGGCTTCTAAACTCTTGACCACTTCTAACCACGGCTTGTCTATTAATAAGACGGAACTTTTCGAAAGATGGGCTATATGTAAAACAGGATCCCTGAATTCCAAGATTTCAAAATTCCTCCTAGGTTTGTGTTTCCTCTTGCGATGATTTTGTAAATTCCTAACCATTGAATCTTGAGCATATGATAGATCACCATCATCTTGCTCCACTGGCAACCCAAAATCGATCAAACACATTGCCCTGAAGGTAGAATCAAGTTTCAAACATCAGATACATCATGGAAGACAAAAATCTATAAATATATATTTAATTTTCCCATTATGTTCTAATTTCAAGTGAGTCAGGCTAACTATCACAAATTTGAAAGCAAACGCTCCCAAGGTTCATAATCTCTGCTTCATTTCCCATAACTATGTACTGAGCTCTCACTGTAAGCAATTACAGAAAAAGTAATGGCTGTATGCAAGTCTAATTTCGTTACCAAATTAAGACATTCTAAAATATCCAATTTGCAGGAAAAAACAATGAAAGCTTGTGATCTTGAGACATCTTAAAAAATACTTTGGTGAACCTAGAGAAAAGCTATTTAGAATTTATATTTAGCATTTTCTTACACTAAAATATCATTTCACATAAAACATATCTGCATTATGTGCCCATACCAATAATTTACAAAAGAACATAAATGAACAATTAATACATCAGTTTTCTGTAAAAAAAGATAAAAAAAATGCCATGACTATCTACCATGAGAAATTGATTCGTTATTATTATAGAAGCATTAGTTTTCCAATACTCCAAATACACGTATGACACATTTACTTCTCTCATTTAGTTTGGTGATTTCATCAACCTTTATCAAACAGAGGTGTATACCTGGCACTGTAAACAACAACAGAAGATGAAGTTGAGGAGGGAAGGAATGAAAGCCCAATAACTTCACCAGGAAATTCCTGGAATCTCTTTGGAAGAACAAATGCATGCCGCATTGACCATTCTCCCAACTGCTTGGCCTCTACATCCAATGCATACACTTGATTTGAGGACGTTGTAACTATAAGTACATTGTTGTTCTGGGGAGGAAATCCACCAGCAGTAACAGAGGCGCCATCTAATCTAGATATGAACCAGTGCTGCCTGTTAAAAAAATTAAAGTTACCTAATCATTATATGTCAGGAAAATCAAATGCAAGTATTTCCATATCCCAATTGCCAAAAAAAAAAAAAACAAATTTAAGAAAAATGACATTGGACTACCATGCATGTGAATCCTAAACATGCCTTTCATTCTCTTTCTTAAGCAAGATGACCTAGCCAATCACAATGGTGTGACTACAGGAACAAACTTGTTGATCAAAGGTTTAAAAGGCAAAATCAATTTAGTGGACAAATTAATCAACCTTAGTATCTCGAGATTGAATACATATACATCTCCAAAGCAATTCACAGCTGCCAGCCACTGCCCATCAGAACTGGCAAACATCCTTGTTATGGGAGGTTCAGTTGGAGGCAACCCCTCATCTTGCATCTCACGGGATGGGGTAAAGACATGCACTAATCCTGAACTGCTCACGTCCACAATCTATAACATTCAACAGGGAAAACCGTTTCAATAAATCACAAGCTCATGTAGAAACATAATAATCTAAATGGGAACCGCTGGCAAAAATGTTCACTCAAAAATATTAGAAGTTTATTCAACGAGCCCGCTAATTTGGCTTCATACATATCAATCCATGTATATTCCCAGTTCCCAGTGAGGAAGGGTTCAGAATAGCAGTCAATAAATTTTAAATTGGATAAAAATAAATAAATATAAATTTTACTTCTAATACATCAACTCATGTCCAGCACAGAACACAAAAATCTACAGTTGCTTAAAGTATCCCATTATGGTATTTGGTATTCAGCTAACAAGTGTGATCTGTAAGCACTATCAGTCAGGCATGATAGACAATGGGACAGACATCAATAAGAAACCAACTCTCGAAGAAATGCAAGAGTTACCATATTTTACAGAAAGTTATGATTGGAGTTTCAAAAGGATAACATTTTAAGAGAGAAGGTTTTGTGCCAGCTTACATATATCCTTTGGTCATGGCCAGCTACTATCAACCGAGAGGAATCATGAGTAAAAATCATAGAATGAGCAAATGGTAGTCTACCAGGAAGTTGCCTTTTCATAACACTCCATGAACTTTCCCCAACTTTAGGGCTCTTCAATTCAAACAGACTAGGCTTCACATGATCAGAGTATGCAAACAGCACACCTGAATCAGCAATAGTGCTGCAAATTATTTTCCGAGATGACTTGCTCTTAAATCGAACAAGCAGTTCACTTTTTGCAAAGCCACCAGGAGTGGGACGTGTAACGTCAGGGAAGACACCTTTTTTGGGTTGTACAGAAAGAAAATCTAAATAGTGAGAAGACTGGACTAAAAGAATTGCTGATTGATTGTTGGCCGTTTTTAGCACTAGTTGAATGGGGGCTCTTTGTGGTGCAGGGCAGATATCATGTGGGGAGAATTTAGTGAACTCCTTTACCGCATATGCAAAGAGTTTTGTGTCATCACCTGCTGATATCAGCATGGGAACACCCAAGTGGGCCCATTTACGGTAACTAAAATCAATGGGCTTTTCCAGACGACGGGGTCTTTTAGTCTCATCTGGCAAGGGGTCTGTCAAAAAGAAGCAAAGAAATAAGGAAAGAATCAGCAAATTAAATTGAAACCAGAAAAAGCTTTTTTTTTTACATGCATAACAATGCATTAATACAAACCGTCTCAAAAGAGAGTGTAAGATTTGAATCCATGGACAAACCTTCTCGACAAATTGGTATTGCCACAGTCAAGGCCCTGACATCGTGTGTATGAGCCCTCACATAATCAACATAAATCCATCTCTTCATTACTGCTAGTGACTCAACACTATTGGATGACACTGACTCACTGGAGAGCTTATACAGGATAATCTTCAAAATAGAATAAGTTAAACATGTATTATTATTATGTCACATGGTCTAAAAAATCAACATTTGATAATAGGACACCATAGGGAATAGAGGGAAAGAAGATTACAAATAAAAAGAAAATTAAAAATATGAGAATATATTGTTTCATACATAACTGGATAAGGACAACATCAAAATGCTTCATACCATAAATATCCATCTCCTATCCACAAATATTACCTAGTTGTTATTGTCATAAATATAAAAGGACAAAACATCTTAAAGGTGCCTGAGATAAGAAATTCCTAAAATATGGTTCATTCACGGAAAATAGGAAGAGAATGTCAAATACGAAACAAAGACACATGAATCAGGTTGAAAATTTTGTAATGCAAGTAAGGGTGGAAAAGCATCATAAAGAATATACCCTTCATATTTAACTTAGTTCAAAAGAACGGAGGTGAAAGCAACCAAATTATTTACCAATCCGTCACAAAGGCTCTAATACCAAGTTATTTAATTTAGTTTTACTGATAAATATAATATCACCAACAGTGACTATTGTCTGGGATCTGGAGTTTGCAACAGGATAATCAGGTGATCTGGGGTTGGTATGAATAATTGGAAATTGCAAAAAAAGTTATTTAGATCTAGGATCCCATAATATTTAATATTAAGAGTTTTATTTGCTTTCCAGTATTCATATTTGAGCTGCAGAGATTTTTATTACAAGCACATTCATTGTTTGATCAAATTAATACTTAATTTTGTTCAGTTAATTCCCTATGTTTGTTATCTTATCCTTCATTAGATACCTGTGCTAATGCCTTACATATTTTGTCAATATCTTCATCTTCACTGCCCTTGATTTTTATTAAAAAGGGTAAATAACCAACAGCAAATAATTTCCATAACATTGACTTGATACAGGATATAAGCATCAATAAACAGTTCTTTACGAACAATGGTAATAAATATTACTTGGTTCAGTTTCATAAGAAAGAACCAAATATGCAATTCCATACCTTGCCATCAGAACCAGCAGAGAACACCCTGTTATGAGTTGGAGCTGCAGCCAGTGCATTTACATCTCCCTTGTGCAATGAATGAGCTTGTAAGAGAGTTCCTTGCTGGCTGTCCCAAAACTGGACGCTACCACTGCTGTCAGCACTAACCAGTGTCCCAGATCTAACGAACAAGCAATCAGAAAAATAATTTGCACATAAGTGAGTAGTCAGATAGTATTCCAGCACTATAATTAACAAAGTCACCATGGTTAGAATCCTAAGTATTAATATTAGAAACTCAATCCAAAAGATGTCTTCAACATTACCTCAAGGACAGTAATGACCAAATACAAAGTTCAGGTCCACTGCCCAGACCTCCAAGCCCAGCTGTAATCCTATAGATTTCACGACCCAGTGTAGCATTCCAGCATCGTATCAAGCTGCGAGGCAAAAAGCACAGCAAAGAATTGTAAACATAATTAAACCACTAGTGCTAAAAATCAAAGAAAATGTGATCATGCTACTTTGTCTACTTCAGGGAGCAGAATGATTAACCCATATTCATATTGGCAGAAATCGAGAAGGGTATAATGTCATAGAATTTTCACGAGATCGTTAGTCATCAACACGTACCCATCACTACTTCCTGAATATATGAAATTTGTGTCTGTACTCCAAGTCACACTTAAAACGCGTCCTGAAACAAAATGGAACTTAATAAAATCTTGGAAGAATTAACAAAGAATCACTAGCAAGCCTCATAATTCAAGGAGAAGAAATCTCACCACTGACCCGAGGCAACGATTTTGTACACATGAACTCATCTGTGTCTGAGATGGCATATATTCGCACACATCCATCATCACAACCAATTGCTACACGTGGATATTCAAGTGTTTTAAGAGAATTAGATGAGTCAGACTCTTCTTCACTGTCACTAGTTTCATGTTCATCATGATCATTGTCTTCATTGTAAGTCAAATATCCATTCCCCATATGGTCAAGCTCTGCTTCAGTATTAACTAAGTCAGTTTTAGATGGTGCCAGTGCCATTTGCCAGATTGAGACACCAATTGAACCTAGCACAGGCTGCAAAAAGCATCATCAGATTAGGCAAGTCATAAAGTCATATATTAATATAAGCGTGGCATCAAATTGTCTTTCGGCGAACATTCTTTAATTCTTTAAGTTACAAAATAAAGCATGCAGAGACAATGTAAAAAGATCTGACACCTCAGGACAGATATTTGACTCTCCTACGATTTTATTTAAGTCCCGTAAATACTTCAAATTTGGGGAACAAGAAATTGTATCAAGATACCAAGAACTTTTAACTTTATAAACTCCCACAACAAGGCAAGAAGTATATATGCGGTTTTTCAAGCTTACTCACAATTGTAGACCGTGGAGGTTTTTTTTGGGGGGGCCATCAGGCCATGAGTTCCAAATGCAAAATTATAGAAGGCAAACAAAACATGGCGGGTAGAACGTTAAAGAAAAGCATATGTCACACCTTCTGTTTCAAATGGGAAAGATCCCACTTACAAACTGAACCATCGATGTTAGATGAGAATAATCGACCGAATGGCATTCCCCTTGAAACCCCGTGGCACCAAATAAGTGAGGATACTCTTTTATTAGGGTCTCCATGAATAGTCTGCGCGTGCCAAGCTTAATGTATCAGTAGCTTGTATGAAGTGAACGAATAATAGTAAGTAAATCAAACAAGTCCTGAACTAGTTAAAAAAAATCCAAGACTAGGAAGAAGCTACTTTACCAACTGACGGTGCCAGCCGACGGAACCGGGGGAGACAAGCCAAATCTCCAAGGAACCATCTTCACGGGCAGCGGCGACCTGCAAACCATCGACGCTGGTGGCTAAAGACACTACCGGAGAAGGCTTCCAATCTACTAAATTTGAACTGATTCTATGAAGCTCAATCATTCTATGACAGAAGTCGAATCACTGTCAAAAGAGCTGCAACACTTCCCTAGTCGTGAGGTGGGTTTGTATATTCGTTCGGGAGTTTCGAGCGACTAGAATACGGAAGAACTTGGGAGGGCATCAGAAGCGAATGAAGGCGATTCAGTGATGAAGAAGCTAGGTTTGGCTCTTGGCAGGGTTTAAGCGCGGCTATGCATTGAGTGGAGGCTTTGATTCGGGTTTTAAATCGGGCATTTGGGTCGGAGGATCCCTCGTCCTCCTTGTTCATTATATTTTTTTTGGATTGAGGGGGGGGATTTATGCGTGAAAATAATTTAAATTTATGGCTCTGTATGATTATGTTGATATTTTGATCGCTTTTCTCTTTTTAGCAAACTGTTGTCACTTTGTCAGCGCTTCAAATCAAATTAAATTTTTAACCAGTTTTAATTAGTCCATTATTAAGTATATTTTATGAATTAATTATCACATTATATTGGATTTTTTTATTTATAATTCTAATTTTAAAAATCAAATCAAATAATTTCGGCCTAAAAGATTATTTTCCATCTTGTGGCCATACAGCCATCATGTTTTCCGAATCCGTTAAGTCCGACGTTTCCCGTAAAGGCCCAATCCACAATTCATAATGGGCCGAACTACAACAGGCCAGAAGGTCCAACATGATGATCGCTGTGTTTGGAAAGACGGTTTTGGGTAAATAAATCCTTATTACACAAGTCGAGATAAAACTCTTCTTACATCCGTGAATCACGATTTATAAGCAATTATTATCAAAAATAAACTATTCCAAACCACCACGTGGGGTCCGCAATTGGTTGGTTAGCTTGCGATGGAGTTGGATCGCGCGAAGCACAAGACCAAGTATCGAATGTAAAAACGCTCGCAAGTCACTTGATCACAAAAAAACTGAACTTGAAGCCAAGGTAAATGGAATTCATGTGCGCTAGCTCTGGATGATTGAAGTCACACTCATAACACTCAAAGCAGAAGGCGCATATTTCCGATCCACATTTGCATTCGACGATGGACGATGCGTATGCCAGATCTATTCCTGAGGTAAGCCTCGTTCGCGCCTTGTCTGTTTGGATGCCGCGGGAGATTAAAAAGAGAAAATTTTAGTCTGATATTGTTTTACCATCTTTACTCAGCGCTATTTCTTCATTCATTTCTTTCATTTAAGTTGAGTTCTTAGCTTCCTTTTCAAAATCCGGATGCAAGAGTTCTCGTTTTCGATTTCGCTTTCCATTTCTTTTCGAATCACTTGTACATTTGGCTATAAACTCAGATGTGCTCCTCTGGTACTTATGAGATGGAATCAGTATTTACATGTTTACGGGCATACAGATGGTGGGATTCTTATCAAGTCACCCACAATTAAAATAAGTGAGAACCAACGTTGATCTTGTATAAATTTATTCTCAGAAAGTTGGCTATAGACTTTCTGTTTTTCACGCTTCAAAAAATACACTAGACAAACCTCGGCATAACTGCCCGAAGTGTTCTCAGTCTGCATCCATGATTCAACTATTACAGTATTCATTAGAACTAAAGTCGTTGGAACACCTCCCATCACCTGCACAATTCTTTTCCTTAGACTGTGTAATGAAATCTTATACTCTTTTCTTTTTCTTTCTTGTTCTTAAATCCTATTTAGGTACTCGATTTCTTTGGAGTGAACCCAACAAAAGGTCTTTCTAATAGCCAGGTACTTGGATGTTCTTTTTCGATGCTTTCTTATTTTCATGTAGAAATAAGAGGCCTATCCATATAAGCGCTATTTTAAGTTCACCTTTGACTATGAAAACTGTGATGGCCTACTTGCTTTCGAGCCCAATTTGCTGGGAGTTCTAAAAAATATTTCCTTTCATTTCACAGGTGTCACAACATGCTAGACTTTATGGTGCAAACGGTATGTCTTTTCCTGCAGGGGCATGTACTTTTATCTAATTTTTGTGTTTACTGTTACTTATGGAAAAGTGAATAAAGGAATGCAGTTTGTCCTGAAACAAATTTACATTTTTGTACCACATGATAGAAATCGTGTGGTACACATGATTTCAAGGGAATTCACCGATGCTGATGTTACACATGATAGTAATCCTTCTTAAAGTAATTTCGAGGGAATTCACCTCCTGGCTTCTTATTTTCAGGCTTTTACCAATCAAGTTTTTCATTTGGTGCTATTTTATTTGCTTCCTGACTTCCCCCTCTTTTTTTGTGTTGCATGTCCTCCATTTGCTCCTTAGTGCTGCCAGAAGAGAGAAGTAAGTATATGGAACTTGGACTTCCTTTTTCAAAATTTTTTTCTTTTCGTTTATATTAGTTTATATGATTCATCTGCACTCAAAACGAAAAGTTCCTCTCTTTTCAAGGCATATTTTATTTGTTTCTATCAATTTCTAAAGTTTATTTTAATTCCTTATTGTGATCATTTTGGGGAAATTCTTTGACATTGGCAAGCTTTATTTTAATCTTCTCAGTCGTTTTAGACAAATAGATTGCTTCATGTATTAGAATGGAATGGATGGTAATCAATTTGGAGATTGTGCAGAAAGTCCATTTGTGCATGTGTTGTGGACTTTTAAATTCATCCGTTATTTTGGCCAAAAACAAAAAAGTTCATATATTATATCATTGCTAATTGAGGTTTTAAAGTGTTGGCTCAATTTTTTTATTTTTATGTGAGCCTTTACTGCGCTATTATCTGTTCCATTGAAAGCCTCTAGATTTGGTGTAATGAGCTGATTCTTTTGAAATCTCTATGCAGGGGCTCCTTTTTGGAAATTGGTCTTGAAACAATTTGATGATTTACTTGTGAAGATATTAATAGCAGCTGCACTTATCTCTTTCATTCTGGCTTTAATCAATGGAGAAACAGGCTTAATGGCATTTCTGGAGCCTTCTGTATGATATATATATATATACACTCCCTTCTTAGTTTTGTTGCTTGAAGAACGAATTTTTTTCATGGATCTCTAGTTCAGGCTGCAGAGTGAAGACAATTGTTGATTAAGATGAAAATTTGGATATTAGAGATTTAATTTGTGAATTTCAATTGTGAACTAGGGATTGTATCCAGTTTGGATAGGGTTTCCTATCCTGGCTTATTGTTTGGTTATTTCCTAATTCTTGTTGAATATTTGTGTTGAGGCTTACTATATTGTGTGTTATTTTGTAACTTTTTTTTTTTCTTTTTCAATAATTTTTATCAAGCAGAATGCATTCCGTGTTGAATGGCCTTACTCAAGTTGAGCTATTACTGTCTGTAGCGTTCCAGTTGAAATAATGCAAATTAATCTTTATTTTGTTAGTGAATATGCTGCGTACATCTATCCTTCCCTAAACCCAACCTGGTGGTAGGCTTTTGCACTGGCCGCCCTTTTTAATGGTTTTTTTAGTTAGTAAATATGTTGGAAGTTTCTGTATGAATATGTCAGTTTTGCCTATTCAGTCAGGTCTATCAAAAATGTAATCTTAGTCTTAATTTCAAAATATGTACAGGTTATTCTAATGATATTGGCTGCAAATGCAGCAGTTGGGGTGATTACAGAAACAAATGCTGAAAAAGCTCTTGAGGTAAATTTCAAATAACAATTTTGAGCATGCGTCATTCTTCTGGACAATGTTTTAGATAATATTTTTTTTACTGTTTTTGGATCTCTTCCCCCTCCTAATTTAACTCATTTGGATTCCCAACTATTTATATTTTTCAAGTTTTAATCTTAGTTTTTAATGACTTCACTACTTGTATCTGCTTTCAACAAGATTTGCCTGATTAAAATGCATTTCTGGAAAGTATAAATTCTGAGACTCTATTTTGGGATTCTTTATATCGGTCTATTGAAGTTTACCTCACATTGATATATTTATTTTCTTTTCTATAATTCAGGAGCTACGGGCCTATCAAGCTGATGTTGCAACTGTACTTCGAAATGGTAACAGGAACCATTTATAGTAATACATGCCATGCTCTATTGACTATTGATTTGTCTAGCTTGTTGGGTTTTAAGACGTCTGATTTAATGAGCGTGGTTATTTCCTTTGCTGTATCAACAGTGTTACGATCTTGAAGTTCCTTCCATCAGATTTTTTGTCATGCACATTGGTTATATTGTGTTTTGTGGTTCTTTGCTTTGTCTTTGTCGCGTAATGGTATAGTCTCTACTTTCTATTTTTTGTCCCTTTTTTCAAAGGATTCACAGGGTTACCATTAAGAAGAAATGGGAGATGAGATCACTTTGTACGATTGGTTTGATTAATTACATATTACTCCTGGAGCCTAACTCACTGATGTCAGAAATCTTATGTTTTTTCCTCCTTGACCTGTGTCTACTCCTTGGCTATGTTCTGACAAGTCCTCAAACAAAATATTTGAAGTCACTTTTTGTTGACAGCACATCTTTTTAGACTGTTCTCTGTTTAAAGGAAAAACAGTAGTTAGGTCAGGTATCAATTTTTGCTCCATCCATGTGCTTAGCGTGCTGAATTTTATTGATATGAGTCCTTTCATCTGCCATGGTGATATTATGAAAATCACAAATGAATTGCTTAAAACACATAAATTGATGTTTGAGATTGTTAGGATTTTAAAGTAGGCAGGATCTGTCTTTTGCAGGTTGTTTTTCCATACTCCCAGCCACTGAAATTGTTCCTGGCGATATTGTGGAAATTTCTGGTAAGCAGATTTTGTAATGCCTACAGACGAACTGAATTATTTAAATATTATCCTGTAGGAATGAAAGTCACTATCTCTATTTTGTATGTGTATTGAAAAGTTGGGTGCAAAATTCCTGCTGATATGAGGATGATTGAGATGCTGAGTAATGAAGTACGTGTTGATCAGGCTATTCTTACAGGTATACTTGTGTATACATCATACACTGGAGAATTTTTAATATGTCCTATGTTAAGTTTTTTCACCAAAAAAAATGTAAGATTTACTTGCAGAATGATGGTGGGTATTCTATTTTATCATTATTGGATGATTTACTTTGTGGCTTTCTCAATGAACAATAAATGTTTCTACAATTTCATGTTTGCTTGTTTCAAACTAGATGTGGGAATAGTGCAGCTGCATGGGAACCATACAAAAAAAGGGAAAAAAACATAAAGAACTTTCTCTACATGCATCCTAAGGGATATGTGTTATTCATGGCTTTGGAACAGTGCAGTTCCCTCCAGTTTTATTTTAGATTATAGATATAGATTTATTGATAGATTCATCATTATATACTTGGTGTTTGTTTTTTTTCAAAATTTATATTTTAAATGAAAAAATTCACCGACTTATTTCTTTCTGGTTTACTCTTTGAACAGCTTTAGTTAGGTGTATGGATTGAGGTGGTCCTTTTATTTCATCAGAATCTTCACCCTTGAGCTGTCGAAAATTTGATCATTACCACCCACATACTTAATAATTATTGAAATTAAGGCACAAAAGATGGTGGCCTTGCACATTTTTCCATGCTTTTATGTTGAATGCCTTTCGCACCCTGGGGGGGGGGGTTGTTGTGTTAGAGGTACTGATAAAACAATGAATTAGCTTTTGCTACAACGATTCAAGCTTTTGGTTTGAAGTGATTATTAACAAAGATAATGCCCATGCTACTCTTTACCTTTCTCTCTTTTCTCCTCTTCTTTTCATACACAACTGTCTATATATAATGCTGGTCATTCTATCCTTGACCCTGAAAATTAGGTTTTTTGAATGGGAAGGAAGGGTCTTGGATGCTATCTCATTGCCATTCAATTCTATCCTGACCGAGACATACTTACTGGTTTAATGACTTGTTAAAATATGATGGTAGGTGAGAGCAACTCCGTGGCAAAAGAACTTGAAATTACCACAGCAACAAAGGCTGTATATCAAGACAAAACAAACATATTGTTCTCGGTGAGAATAATGAATCCCTTGCTAAGCTAATTAACCTGATGTAGTCTCTGATATCCACAATACCCTTTTTTACTGGTGCATCTTATGTTTCTATAAATTTCTATCATAGACATTTGAATTAACCAAGTTAGAGGCCATTGTTTTTATTATTTGGGTCTTGGACACTTCCTTTACTTGCCAATTAGAAAGGTTTATTTTTTCCCTGTCAGGGAACAGTTGTGGTTGCTGGTAGGGCAAGAGCAATTGTGGTGGGAGTTGGTCATAACACTGCCATGGGCAGCATACGAGATTCATTGTTGCAAACAGAAGAT
This sequence comes from Inga laurina, assembly GCA_963855925.1. Classification (NCBI taxonomy): domain Eukaryota; kingdom Viridiplantae; phylum Streptophyta; class Magnoliopsida; order Fabales; family Fabaceae; genus Inga; species Inga laurina. The sequence goes on from OY979706.1 coordinate 59,716,106, forward strand.
GTAAGACTTGTGTTTTGCTCACTAATTGCTTTGCTGGTGATGCTATATCTTTATGCCTTTTTCTCAGCTGCTTCTGGATATTTTTCATTTTGTGATCCGTGAACTAGCAGCCTTTTGACTTTGCTTATGATATCCAGTACAAAATAATGCAGTGACATGTGTATCTATGCTGGATTTTTTTTCTCTTCTACCAATGAAAGACAGGAAAATGCAGATCCTGCATGGGACAAACAATCAATCATATATAAGGGGCTGTTTGATTTTGTTTTTAAAAACTGTATTTTTATTTTTAAAAACAAAAAGTTGCTTTTAAAAACTAAAAAACAAAAACAGTTTTAGTTGTTTTTTTGTTTTTGTTTTCTTATGTTTTATTTTTTGAGGCCGCCACTTATCTTCTATCAACACTACACTACCAATGATGACAACCGCCACTTCACCACCAGCGACCGCATCGCCATGTCACTTCAAAAATAGATTTTTCAAAACAACTATCCAAACAGGTTTTTTTTTTTATTTTATTTTTAAAACTTGTTTCCAAAAACTATTTTATAAAAACTATTTCTGAAAACAAAAAACAGATAATAGAATCAAACAAGCCCTAATTGTCTAACATTATCAAGTTTAGTTTTGCTGCCTCTTGGTAATATACATTATCTTATTGGTATTGGTGCTTGCCTTCTTGTGAAATAGGGGTTGTCTCATGCTACAGATAGAGCATCAGGTGATCTTCAGTGGGTGTATGGTTTAGGCTCTAGGAAACTTGGTTTTGTTTCCAATTTGTAATTATGGATAATAAATCAGTAGTACACATGGAATCAAAGCAAAGCTGGGCATACTTGTGGTAGAGTTCTCTAGGGTGCAGAAGACCTGTCTGATGGTTTGAGATTTAATAATTGTGAAAGATGGATTTAATAATTTAGGCTGTAGGAAACTTGGTTTTGTTTCCAATTAGTAATTATGGATAATAAATCAGTAGTACGAATGGAATCAAAGCAAAGCTGGGCACACTTGTGATAGGGTTCTTTAGGGTGCAGAAGACTTGACTGATGGTTTGAGATTTAATAATTGTGAAAGATGATTTTTTGCGAAAAGCCTGCAGTCATAATGTGGTTGAGCTATTCATACAGCTGAAAAAGGATGATATTTAGTTGTTCAAAATGCTCTAAGATCTAATTCTTGCACATATCTATCCTTCCAGGATATGTGGATTTGAAAAGCTAACCTGGACTTTCAAAATTGCATCATGGTGCTAATGCATCTACATTCTATTTTTGGTTGCAGGAGGTGACACCATTGAAGAAGAAGCTGGACGAGTTTGGTACCTTTTTGGCCAAGGTGATTGCTAGTTATATGTATTACTTTTGAGCGTCCAAATTTGCAGGTTTAAACATTTCAAGTGTTATGCTTCACATTTTATTTATTGTATAGTTTATAGCACTTGATCAGATAAATTTCACTAACATTATTGTATTTCATATTAGCTGCCTGGAAAATTCAGATGCTGTTATGATTCCTTTTGAATAGTTGGTCGGCATTTTATTGTTTGGAATAAAGCCATTTTGGTTTCCTGACCTACAACGGACTTAAAAGTGTGCTAGAAAGTGATTATAATTGATCCTGATTCTAGCTGTAATATGGTTCTTCAAATGATAAAATATATTGGAGAATTTGAGAAGCATTTGTGTGTCACAACTCTGGATTGCTTACCTTTCAAGTTCACTTTCTCCCATTTTTGAAGATTGATATGGTGCTTCCTAAATTTCTGTATATTAGGTTATTGCAGGGATTTGCATATTGGTGTGGATTGTAAATATCGGACATTTTCGTGATCCTTCTCATGGGGGTTTCTTGCAGGGTGCTATTCATTATTTTAAGGTTTGTTACCCTACATGAGCTTGTTTTTTTCCCCTTTCTTAGAAAAATTTTGCAGTTTCATTGTTCAGTAATCTTTTTGCAATGATTTCTACTCGCTCTGGTATTTTGTTCTTTCTGTCTCTGGCTACACCTTTCTGATAATAATTTTTTCACTTTTTAACATGAAATGCTTCATTAATTTATTCGATTCATATTCTTGCCAGATTGCCGTTGCTCTGGCAGTTGCAGCAATTCCGGAAGGGCTCCCTGCTGTAGTTACAACGTGAGTCAAAAATTATTCTTCATTCTCTTTCTCCGCACAGAAATGTTTTATGAGGTGGCTGTAATTTCCATATATATGAAGTTACTTTGGCATGGGTATTCATTTTGAATAAGGAATTTATCCCCTAGAAGTTGAAGCAAATTTCTTAAGATTCTTCCATCAGGTCATGCCTTCGAGACATTAATTTTTCTCAGTGTGTAAGAATTCCCATAAAACACAATCTTAAGCTATAGCCTATTACGATTAGATATTCTTAAAAATAGAATTGATGTAAAATATTGAAGCCAAATGTTAAGCTTTCATCAATAAAATAGATCATCTTGTTGCCTCTCGATTATAGTGAAGGCTGTTCTACATTCTATATCCATCTGAGCTCTAGTATCAGTTCTCAATTATTTTTGCATTGCTACTTGGACAGAAATTCTGGATTAACTGGTCCTCAGACTTATAACATGTCATTTAACATAGATATACTGGGATAAAAAAACTAAGTTCTCTCCCTCTTTTCTTGATTTGATTACTTATCATGTTATAACAGGTGTTTGGCTCTTGGAACAAAGCGGATGGCTAGGTTGAATGCTATTGTTCGGTCTTTACCTTCTGTGGAGACACTGGGCTGCACTACTGTAATTTGCAGTGACAAAACTGGAACTTTGACGACCAATATGATGTCTGTGACAAAGGTGATCTTTTCTTGGGATTAAAACCGTAAATTTCAATTCTCATGTACTTCATGTGGATTTTATATAAAGTCACAATTGCTGTTCTGTCGGTGTGATTTTGCTGTCTTTAAAGTTGATCTTTTCTTGATTCAGTGATACAGCACTCATCTAAAATATTTAACTGACAACTAAGAATACAAAGCGCTGATGTAGGACTCGAAGAAGGGAGGGGGGGAATGGGATAATAAAGAGAGAGGAGAAAGAGAGGTAAGAGAAAGGAGAGAGATAGAGGGGGCATGAGGGGAAGAAAGAAAGGAAAGAAGTATATACTTCTAATATTCTATCCCTTTCATTGATACTGCTTAAATACAGTAAAAACTGTTTTGAAATGTTTTAGTTCTAAACAGCAAGCTCTGTCTCTGTAAGATAACCATTTCCTGAGCGCCCCTCCCCAAAAAAAAAAAAAACGGGCAAAGTCTATTTTTGCTCTCCACGTTGCTTATAGTTGAATATTTCTGGCAACTTTCACAGAGAATTCCTTCAACTTATGATTCTCTGTTGGTACAGATATGTGTGGTTCACTCTGCAAAACATAGTCCTGTTATCACTGAATACAATGTTAGCGGAACAACATATGCACCTGAAGGCATAATCTTTGACAGTTCGGGAGTACAGGTGATATTCTTTATGATTCTCAGATTATAGCATTCATTAACAAGCAAGACACCCGCTTAAATTCTCAAAGACATCTCACTAGCTAACTTGAAGAAAAGGGATCAAGGGACCCTGAGGTCATGCCTAAAACAAAGTCCAAGCATCTGAGGATTCTTTGAGTTCGGAATTTTTATTTTTGTTCCCTTTACGATAGACATTTGATGCTGCTCGACTTTATAAGTTTTGCATTACTGATTACTACAGCAGAAAACAACATTTTCCTTTCCTTTTTTTTTTTTTTTTTTTTGCCAGAAGGAAAACAACATTTTTCTGAAACATACAAGTATGTAATACTTTGGAAAATATCGATTTGATCCTGAAAATTTAAATACTGATGGCCTTCTATTTAAAATGATGAGAAAAAGGCAAGGATGGCCTCTGTTTCATTATTTCAGACAAGTAATGTGGATATAGTATTACAACTTTTTTTCTGTATTATAATATAATCAATATTGGCATAGGCATTAGGTCATTTTGCATTAGTGGTGCAACTTTGTAATATTTAATTGTTTTACAGCTTGACATTCCAGCTCGATTGCCGTGTCTTCTTCACACAGCAATGTGTTCTGCCCTTTGCAATGAGTCCACCCTGCAGTATAACCATGATAAAGGAAAGTATGAAAAAATAGGAGAGTCAACTGAAGTAGCACTCCGTGTCCTGGCAGAAAAAGTTTGTATTTTTAACATTTTTATTGTGACTCTTGTTTATGTTAACAGTATGCTTGTAGCTACTTTAGAGGTCTGATTTGTTTCTTCTTTGGCCTTTGGTTTTTCAGGTTGGTCTCCCTGGTTTTGATTCTATGCCATCAGCGTTGAACATGTTGAGCAAGCATGAGCGGGCATCTTACTGTAATCATTATTGGGAGGAACAATTTAGAAAGGTATGGTTCAGCACGTTGGTCAACTTATCTTTTCCATTAGTATTCTCAGTGTACTCTTTCACCTTTTAGGAAATTATGGACCTAAAGCTGTTAGGAACCAGTGCAAATATAAGGCTAAAATGTAGAAATCTGATTTAATGAGCATAAGAATCCTCTGCCTTAATGAAAGAACAAGAGATTACAATCTGTGGAGAGAAAGAAAACCCTCACAGCCCAAAGAAGTATCTGGTTTCAGATGCTAAAGAAAACCAGTTTCCTCTCCTAAACTTCTCATACAAAATATTGCCTGCCTTTTTCTACAAACCCAACGGCTAATATAGTCAAAATGCTCCCCTCACAGTTTCCAAAATATCAGTTACATGTTACAAGGCTAAAACACCTAAAAGACATCCTACGTAACAGCTATGTTACTCCAAAATAGTGGGAAGTTGCAAAGTCAACTATGAAACCTTAAAACGCATCTTTCCCTGTTGCTTGTGTCTTCTTACTTTTTTCTGTTATAGGTCTGACCAAATAGGGCTCTTTCAAAAGCTCACCTCATATCTACTATTTGCTTTTTGATGATTTGCAGATAGATCTGTTGGATTTTTCTCGAGATCGGAAAATGATGAGTGTCCTTTGCAACCGAAATCAGCTTCATGTGTTGTTCTCCAAGGGTGCTCCTGAGAGTATCATGTCTAGATGTACAACCATCATGTGTAATGATGACGGTTCCATTGTGCCACTTACTACTGATATTCGAGCTGAGCTAGACTCAAGATTCCACAGGTTGCTTTTTTATTTATCTTTATCCATGCTCTACTTTTTAATCTTAGTTTCTTTATCTTTATTCTTATGGTGAATTCTAAATAGATGATAAAGATACTCATGAGCTTCTCGAGGCACTTCTATCAACTGAATAAGCAATGAATGAAAAGAAAGTTAGATACTTGTATGAATTCTATAACTCAACTGTAATCTTTACTATAGTTGATCCTCTTCCCTCATTTTAACTGTTTTTCTGGACCAAAAAGTTTTCAATGAGAAAAGGATCCAGCTATTTAGGTGGGTAAGAAGACAGCTATTGAACACAACCTTTATGTCATCTTTTAGGCTTGGTGGATGTTAGGACCACATTTGACAGCTTAGGAAATTATATGAAAAGGGAAGATACTTTTTGATGGCAGAACTTTGACTTGCTATTTCGAAGAAAGAACTTAAGAGTAGGGTAGCCATAGGACTGCTATAGTCAAAGCCTATGAGTTGGGGGTGAAGAAAGTCACTTTTTGGGTCTATAAATCTCCCCCTAGTTCAGCATGAGAGGGGAGCAGAATTTGAAATTGGTCTTGGCCCTTTGGGTGGAGAGTGCCATTCTTCTCGAAAGATTGGCAACTTGTTGTGTTTGTGCTAGAGTATGCCCTGCAGTGGGAGTTGTATCTTTATGTATGCTTTTGTAGCTTTGGTTCATGTGTTCAGTTTTCTTTAGTTTGTAATCGTCACTTTAATTGTTATTCATGTATCTCATTGTTGTGTTGTATTAAGTCAACTTATCCCTTGTAATCTGGTTTAGTTTTGACAGCAATATTATTATCAGTTTCAACCTTTATTTCTAGTTATTGTCTTTAGCTGTGTTTGGGAGAGGGTCCTAACAATCCTATCTTTATAGCACCAGAATATTGACATATTGAAATTTTTTGCCACCTTGGCTTCAGCAGAAACTAATCTTAATGATATACCTCCTCTCATATTCAACATAAAGTTCAATCATTGTCAACTATAGGTTTCAAGGCTGACCCTATCCCGTCTTTTTCCCTGTTGCATTTACTAAACCTTCATCTTAAATATCTTTGAAGAGGTGGCTAAAAGACCCAAACCATCAACATACATCTAACAATGGACTTTGCCAGGAATTTGAAAGATAGATCTGATGCTTCAAATTTTGTTGTAGACACATTGCCTGCTTCTTAAATGAGGCTTGAGCACCCACCGTGTTGTAATGTTTGCCAGGTACTCTATCATAAGAAACAATTGAATAATTATGGCGTTCTCCTAACTGCAGTGGGATTGGTCATCTTAACTTGTAGACATGCTGCTTCCCTCAAATCCTCCTGTTTATTCTCATGTGATCCATAATATAGCCAATCTCTCACCTTGACAAATCAACAAAACTGAAATTCGCTTGAAGTTTCTGGTCCATTTTATGAGATATCAACATTCGCCCAAACTTCGAATCGTAATATTGCAAGTAAAAAGTCACATAAGTCAATATGGTTGCAGCATCTTAGGGATACATTATTAGCAGTTAATTTAAGCCCCATTAGGAACAACTTTATTAGACATGTGCGCAAAGATCAATAATCAATAGATTTTTGCTTATGATTTTTGAACTTTAATGGGTACTGCAAAAATTTTTTGAAGTTTAATGGAAATGAAAGTTTGGCTCATTTGTCGCCCACACTCAACTCAATGAAAATAAATTTGAGTACCTAAATTCAACCAAATTAAGGTCCTTTCCATCGCACACTTGCATTAATCATGTCATAAAATTACTGTTCGTGTGCAGCTTCGGACATGTCATTTTTGTCCTTGAAGTTCTTGATACATTTTCTGGACTCATGCTGTTCTTTATTCTGTCCTTTTTTTGGTTGTTGGGTTTCCCTTTTTTTGAAGTTGTTAACAAGTTTGTTGATCAGTTTTGCAGGAAAAGAAACATTGAGATGCCTAGCGTTAGCCCTGAAATGGATGCCCTTGAGTCAACAACGTCTTTCCTATGATGATGAGAAAGATCTTACGTTTATTGGGTTGGTATGCTTTCGTTTCAAAGGAGAATGCAAAGTTCAAATATTGTTTAAGTTAGCATGTCCTTTGTGATTTATGCTTTTTTGGTTAGTTTTTTTTTTTTTTTGTTTTGAACAATTATACTAGAATCTTTGTTAGAGATTATAACAAAATCAAGCATAGACCTTCACTAAGTTTCAACTTCAGACTTGAAATGATGCTTGACATGGTATCATAGCCTTTATAACAAGGGGTCAAGACTCTTAATTTAAATTAAGTCTCGGCCTAAGATATGATGGGCCTTTGCTTTATTAACGCATCAAGCCTACAAAAGCTTTCATAAGAGAAGCCATGATAGAGAATTTAAAACCAACCATAGGTCTTTAAATAAAAGCTTTAGATTTCAACTTGAAATGGTTCTCAACAGCTTCTAATGAAGCTATCTACTCGTCCTGCCAGTCTGTTCTTATTTTTGGCAATATATTCTATAGGCAATAGTTATTTATGCTGTAAGCAGTAAATCATGCAAGACACAAACTCTGACATTATGTTCGCTGCCCTTGTAAGTTATACATGTTTTGGCTATGGACAAAAGTGTAGACTGAAGCTGAGGAACAATTGTGCGCAGGATAAACTCAAGCTTATGAACTTTACTTTACTTAATGCCATAGATGCAGAAGTTGGTATCAATTAAGCATGCCATGTTTACACTTGAAATTGGACCTGAATGCATAGTATGTCATAGATAGAGATGGAGGGGGGGGATTTTGTTTTATTCCTCTATGGAAAAGATTAGGTGTTTTAGCTTTGAACTCAAGTCACTACTTAATGCACTCGTCTTATGGTGGTTTTCTTGAAGTTTTTTTTCACGTATGGAACTCAATTTGTGCTGATGCTAGTTTTCTGTATGAAAATATTCAATTTCATTGGTTCACTGACACATGCTTCTTCTATTTTATCATTTCAGAGTCACTTTCTTAGGCTTTTCTCTATCCTGTAGGTTGGAATGCATGATCCACCAAGAGATGAAGTAAGAAATGCAATGCTTTCATGCATGACCGCTGGCATACGTGTTATAGTTGTTACAGGGGATAACAAGGTGATCAAACTCTTGGGAACCTTTTTGTTAATTTTTAGCATTCATCCTTCAATCTCTATTAATGGGTAAAATTAACTATTGTTTAAATTAGTCCACTGCCGAGTCACTTTGCCGCAAGATAGGGGCTTTTGACCACTTCTTGGAATTTAATGAACATTCCTATACTGCTTCTGAGTTTGAAGAACTTCCAGCTATGCAGCAAACTCTTGCTTTGCAACGTATGGCTCTTTTTGCCAGGTAAATTGGGTTTTGTCTATCATCATCTGTTGTTGATATATGAAATTCTTGTATTTGTATTAGATCAACAAAAGCATATTATAGTATTGTTCTCTTCGCTCAACCTTTTGCCTGAGAATTCGTTGTAAAAGTTGCATTTCTTCATTTTCCTTTAGGGTTGAGCCATCTCATAAAAGGATGCTGGTTGAAGCATTGCAGCGCCAGAATGAAGTGGTATGGTCAAAATAAAAAGTTTTTGTTTGTTATGATAACAGTATGTATTTGTTGATCTAGTTATATTGTTGAAAAAGTAGAAATGACATTAGTGATAACTATTTTCTTGGCTGCAATCAGAATTTAATGACATTAGTTGTATTACTTTTCGTTGAATTTTTGAATTATTGTGGGATCAATAATTTAGGTTGCTATGACTGGTGACGGTGTCAATGATGCACCTGCACTAAAGAAGGCAGACATAGGAATTGCTATGGGGTCAGGCACAGCTGTTGCCAAGGTATCATCGACTGCCAATTTTATTTTTTTCCATTTTCACTTCCTGACTTGTAGCATTCTTATGTCAAAAGCCTATTCAACCCATAGTGACCTGTGAATGAGCACTTCATAGTTGTTTAATATTTTTTATTGTTTTGTTCTCCCTATTATTGTTAGATATGTCAATAAAATCACCTGTGAGCACTCACTTATAGCTTCCTTTTTTGGTCTTTCATATAGTATCAGTTATTGATCCAAGTAGTCAATAGTTTAACCCTTGCCATCCCCATCCCCATCCCCCATCTCCTAATTAAAATTGAATTTCTGCATATGTTTTAGTAGGATTGTGTTATGTCCACACTTTAGGCCCAAGGGATTTTCTTGGAGTGTGTTAGAGATGTTATTAGAATATAGACAGAGTGCTCTTTGTAAAATAAACATTGGTCTGTACTCAACAACTTAAGCTTTCAAGTATGAAGTGTTCATTCACATCTATTTACTCTAGTTTCATCTTGTTGATCTGTCCAAACAAGGTACCGCAATTTCTCTAAAATGCACCAGTCTTGTGATTTTCTAGTTCTGGGAAAGACATGAGCCAGAAGATGAATCCAAGTTAAATTAGACATGCAGTTCAATGAACATTTTCAGGATATTCTATCCTGGTTATTCTTGAAGTAGTTCACTTCCTAGGGGAGCCTCATAATTACCTTGTTTTTGGCATATCTACTTAACAGTCATCTCCATATTATTTTTTGGTGACTTGTTATTCCTGAACAACTCTCTGTCAAATGTATATTTCATTCTTATGCTTCACTCTATTATCAGAGTGCTTCAGACATGGTACTGGGTGATGATAACTTTGCTACAATTGTTGCGGTATGCTAGCATATCTTTGTTCTTGTCAAGTTTCCTTTTTTCTAAAGTCACCTTTCTCTTAAGTGAGAGGAAAATAATCACCTAGGTTCTTTGTAGGCCGTGGCAGAGGGAAGGGCCATTTACAGCAATACAAAGCAGTTCATTAGATACATGATCTCTTCTAATATTGGTGAAGTAGTCTGTATATTTGTGGCAGCTGTGCTTGGAATTCCTGATACCCTTGCCCCTGTGAGTATCTGACTTGCACCCAGTTTGCATCTTATCTGATATTTGTCACCGACTCTTTAATTATAGCTGATAGCTGATAGTTAGTGCATTATCATACAAAATGAAGTAGGACAGCAACATTCATCATCAAATGCAAATTACTCACATAATATGGATACATTTTTGTATTGCTGAGGAACAAAGCTTTTGAATTCTTTTCTATCCTGTAATTTATACCAGGTCCAGCTGCTTTGGGTCAATTTGGTTACTGACGGATTGCCTGCCACTGCTATTGGCTTTAATAAGCCAGATTCTGATGTAATGAAGGCCAAACCTCGCAAGGTACTGAGGTAGCCCTTGAATATGAGGCTTCTATCTGATTTCACCATTCAAGATAAATAGTTGATTATACATGTATAATTTTGATTTTTAGCTGGGTTGTTGTTGCTATTATGCCAGCCATATTGATTTTTTGTTAGTGTAACCATGTCACAAGTTTTACTTTCTGAATGCTCTAACACTATGATGTATAACTGTACTTCTCTTATTGTAACACTTTAACTCATTATGAATGTACAGGTGAATGAAGCAGTGGTTACAGGGTGGTTGTTCTTCCGTTATCTAGTAATTGGAGGTGAGCACTGCTGTCGTATACATCTTAGCCTGTCATTTATATCTTGGCTAGTTATATATTTTCTTATCCTAATTCTCTGTGGTGTGAACTTCTTCTTTCCAAAATCACTTACACTTGTTCTCTCTGTCACCTAAGAAGCATCAATACTTGCTTTCTGCACCCATATCTTTATCTGTATCCATATCAGATCCTAGCCAACTATGTCTGGCCCCATGTCCCTCTTTTTCTGCCTACCCCCCTCAATTTGCTGGGTCGAAATATTGAAGGTCATGCCAAAACTGATTGGAATAGAATAGATTGCTTGGAGGAAGAATTGAAACTTGAAAGCATTAAAATGTTAGAAATATATTTCAAATGCTCAAAACTCTCAGATTAAGGCTTTGGAAGACTAGAACTTGTCAAAACATTTGGTTATCAAATTTTAAATAATGAATACACACACAATAGCATCAGATCTATTGAAATTTATTTTTTTTCCATATTGTCTAATGATGTCCTAGTAATATATTAATAAGAAGCTATCAAATTGCCTTATTCCTGTATCATAGTGTTGATACATAATTAAATATGCCTTATGCATCCATCACAGTAGTTTTCCTCAGCAACCTCATGTTTCTCACAACATGTTCAAATGGGAAGGAGAAGTTGCATATACTGGTTTTACACAGTTATGAAGGTGTTCAGATTCAAATTTTTTTAGTTGTCGTCAATCTGTAAAATCTTCATTATGGTTTGCTTAGGGATTCAAATTTGTCGGCCATGATCCAGTGAGCCATCGCTATTAACCTGAGAATCTCAATATGCTTCTTTCATGGAAATAATGCATCCTTCTTTATGGATTACATTCATGCCAGGGCATCATATATGTTATAAACACATTTAGATTCCAAAATTAATCAGGTATTAACTTGCAAGGCACAACTAATTAAGCTAGAAATTGGATTAATTTATTAAGAAAGTTCTTTTATTATAATAATACTGATGTGGAAGACAAAAATTATCAAGCTCATTTTTCATTTCCTCAAGAAAAGATTGTTAGATATGTGGTATTAATGTATTTATTGTGCTTAAATGGTTTTGTAAGAAACCTTCAATGGATTTCTGTGTGGGTCATAATTATTTTTGGTGCTTGATGCAGCTTATGTCGGTCTTGCTACTATTGCTGGTTTTATTTGGTGGTTTGTTTACTCTGACGGTGGCCCAAAACTGCCATATACGGAATTGGTAAAATTTTACTATTTCTTCAATTTTAGTTATGTGTGCTTTCTTGACAATTGAAACGCTCAGAACACAAAATGCTAGTATGAGCTTAGTGATTCTCTTATACTTTGCATATGAGTACATGTGAATTAAGAAATATTTGCTACATGGAATTAACTTGAGCAGAAACAGCTCCTCTATGGCATAAGTTGAGTTTCTGATGGAGAATAAGGTGTTATGAGACGCCTAATCCCACATTGAGTAAGGATGCTCTGTAGGGTATTTAAGTGGATTGGTTCTCCTGCCTAAATAGCTAGCTTTTGGGGTATGTTCCTCATTCTACTTGAGTACCCATCAATTGATATCAAAGTTGGTGGTTAGCCCTTTTAAAAAGGGCTACATATGATCTTACCAATGAGAAAACTTGAGTGAAGTGTCACTAAATAAAGTGTTCTAGAATGAATAGCAAGTGGAATGTAACCCATTCCACTTGAATTCCCATCAATTGGTGTCAAAGCTGGTGTTTATCCCTTCTAGAAGAGGCTCACCTTGTTTCAATTAAGATGTTTAGTTTTTTTTTTTTTTTTTAATTAAGGCTTATTTGTGTTGTTATTTTTATGTACTTTTTCTATGCATTTAGGATAGGATAGAAATTAATCGGCTTAAGTGTTATGTTTTGTTGGGATAAAGTTTTGAATAGGATAGAAATTAGTATCATGTTACTAATTGAAGTAGGAATCTACTCTCCTTTTACTTTCTAATTTCTATACATTTAGACGGTCCAATAAAATAAGTTCATGGGGTTATTAAACTTTGAACTTTTACTCAAACCTTTGTGATTCTGTCAATAAATTTAGCTATACTTATTCCACAAATACATGTTATTTTCTGTTCTCACTTAATGATTTCATCTCAATAATTTTTTTTATTGCTTCCAGATGAATTTTGACACTTGCCCAACAAGGCAGACAACCTACCCATGCAGGATATTTGATGATCGACACCCATCTACTGTAGCAATGACTGTGCTTGTCGTTGTTGAGATGTTCAATGCTTTGAACAATCTTAGCGAGAACCAATCTCTTCTGTGAGTAATTTTATGTGATCTGGCTTCATTTTCAGTTTTTTTTTTCCCTTGTGCATATTTTAATGTGAGGGCTATAGAATGTCTCTGAAATCAGCAGCATGTCATATCTCAGTTAAAGTAAGGATTATTTGGTTTGGGGGGGGGGTTTTTTTTTTTTTTGGCCAAAAGGTGGGGGTTGAAAACTTGAAATACCAAAACTTGTGCTTTAACGATCTTGTCTTTTTCAGGGTTATCCCTCCGTGGAGTAACTTATGGCTTGTTGGTTCAATAATTCTTACTTTGCTTCTTCACATGCTTATTTTGTATGTGCGTCCTCTCTCAGTTCTTTTCTCTGTAAGTACTTTCTTGTAGCTGTGAACAGTTCTGTTCTTCCTGAAGCAATAACTTTGCTTTTCTGTGACAATCATAAGGAATTCTGAATTGTGATCATTATTTGGCTGCAGGTAACACCATTATCCTGGGATGATTGGTTGATTGTCCTGTATCTTTCATTACCTGTATGTAGCTTATCTTTATCTTTCCCCGCAGCTTCTTCCCCCTCCCTTTCTAATATTTGGGTTAATTTCGTTAAATTTGGAATTCTTGGTATAATAATATAATATATTTCAACATTCCTGGAAAAAAATTTCTCAATCTGAGGGCATCAACAATGATCAGGTTGCTCTTCTCTTTGGAAATTTTGAAAATGCCATTACATCTTAGAAACACATTTTTGTAATTGATCCACTTAACACATGACTGTTTAAATAGCTATATGTTGACTGACTTAATAGTTAAACAATTTTTTATATATGGAATTAATGGTTTGAGCATTGCAGAACTAATTTGTCATGCTAAATTCCCCAAAGATAAGGTTTATATGCGACATCATAATTTGATAGTTTCCTTAGATCAATTAGATTTTATTTTGAATTATCATTTTCCTCTGGGGAATTTGCTCCAAGTTTAGCATTGAATTTCTGGACACTCATTTTTGTGCAACTGGATTGTACTATTAAATATTTGGCCTCTAGATGTGTTTTATTTAATTTTGTCTCCACATTGTGCATATTACTCTGAAATTTAGGTTTCTATTCAAGTTTACATCCCTAAACCACCTCCTTAATATGTCAGATTCACTCTCTTGGCTTTTTTGCTACATTTACCATGATGTTCCGGTGTAATATGAGGGGAAAATATCTCGCTCTCTACCCCCTAATTTTTTTTTGGGGGGGGGGGGGGTGGTTTCATAATTTCAATACGAGTTTGGGGAGGAAAGCTGACATTTTAACTCTATCCTTTTTTTTTTTACCATTGAACATATACTAATAAATGTCATTTTTGTTGTCCAGGTTATATTCATCGATGAGGTGTTAAAGTTATTCTCCAGGCGTCCCATTGGTAAATCTTTATTCCATCTCATCAAATTTCAGTTCAACTTATGATCTTATTACTCCCTCCGGTCCTAAATATAGGACATAGTGCACTACAAACTATGTCCTATATTTAGGACCGAAGGTAGTATTTCTGTATGGTGTCTTGAACACGATAAATAATATTTTTAAATGGTTTTAGGCCCGAGGTTCAGATTATGGTTCTGGAGGCCTGATTTACTTCCAAAAAGAGAATTGCGTGATAAGTAAAACTCGGAGTATTACATGTGTAAACACTGCATTTACTCATTCACTGGGCTATCCATCCTTGAAGTGGATTTAGATCATCCACCTCTGCTTGTCTGCATGGCAGTCCAGGAGCTCCCAAAGGTACCAGCTTAGAGACAGTATAACTTCGGTTTTGTTGTATTATCTATGTGGTGCATAGGGGAAAAATAGTGACTGGAGGTTGTTATGCCTTTATTTATCTTTTCTTTTGGAGCCATTAACCGGTTTTGCTTAAGAACGTACCTCAAAGGTACACATGGCTCCTTGTTTTGAGGACTCTAAGCTGGAAAGGTACATTATGTCATTTGTATATCTCAAAAGACGTTATCTTATGAATCATTTCTCACTGAAATGGGTGTTAAGGGGGTGGGGGTGGATGCTTGGAAGAATTCTGGACGAAACCCTAGTTTTTTGTTAACTTTTGTCCACTTGTTCTTTGCATCAGCTGTTAAATTACATTGGATGTACCTTTTGATGGTACAAACTGAATGTAGTTTAGACTCCTCCCAGAAGATTAAACCTCTTTGATATTTTGCCAAAGCTATCATTGGTGCCCCAGAGAGAGAGTTCTTCAGTAGACTCATTGAACGTGTTTCATTTTTGTAGTTAAGTGCTCCATAGTAAATGGCTGCTAGTGCTACAGTAGTCATTTAGAACTCGTCAATTCTGCTGTTCAACAGGCTATTCTCCTCTTGGACTCCCAAATGAAAAATTGATATTCCTCCCCTTGGATGCTGAAAAAAAGCAGAAAACGCAACAGGAAGTAGGTACAGACACGGCATCTTTCGTCCTATTATATATTTATATCATTATTTTTTGATAAAACAATCAAATATCATTGGAAGAAAAAAGACAATGTGCACTAGTAACATGAGAATTAAAAAGGTAGGAAAAACTGAAAGCGAAATAGACTGGGACACCTTTGACCAAAAAAAAAAAAGACTGGGACACAACAAAGAAGCCTGAGTTGGATAATGGGACTCTTCCAACCTGGGCTTTGGACAACTATGTGCATCCATTAAACGCTCCCTCCGTGATCTTGATGAATGAAGTAGTGGTCTTGTATTAATAAGCACGGCAGGTATATTTGACTTCTTTGTATAGGGCTTAAAATGAAATGTGAAATGGTTCAGCGACGAACAGAAAATGAAACGAAAAGAAGAGGAAGTAAAGAGACAACGGATGAAGCGGGCGAGGCTCTCACTAGGCTCACTAAGTAGGATATGAGGAGGGACATATATACATAGCGTTCCTCCCACAATCAGAAAAGTTGTTTTCCGGATTTGAACAAGTGACTAGGTCACATGGAGACAATCTTACTGTTGTGCCCAGACTCACCCTCTTGATAATGGATGAAGCAAAAACTACAAATTCAATTATAAATCAATATGGTATTGAAAATGTAACTATTTATATTGATCAAATGCTGTATATTTGGGAAGATAATTATAGAGCGAGAAGCTTGCCCAATGTATAGAAAAAGTTTGGGAAAAGTGCAGCGTTCAGTTAAAAGTTGAAACTTTGACCCGCCATTATATTTTTTGTTTTATAATCTATGTGGTACAGGGGATTTGGAGGAGATGGAAAATTTTTATGAATTAGATTTTAAAAAATTAGAGAAGTGGAGCTACAAAATTTTAATAAAGAAGATAAAAGAGCAAGAAAAATTAATTAAAAACTTTTAACCCAATTTCTCTAAGTTTTAAAATCCAACTCAAGTATCTCCCCTCCCCCCGTAACAAACAAGCCTTTAATGTTCATATCAGAAGGGCCAACACCCATGAATGAAAGAAGGGAGAATTATTCAGGTTTTAAATAAGAGACTTAATTACCAAAAAGTCCCGATAATAACTGAAGAGCTTATTATGACAAGTTTCAAAATAAAATATGAATCAATAACAATACCTCACTTGTTATTTGAACTTTTTTGTAATTAAGTCCTTTATTTGGGACCTCATAGTAATTCCACATGAAAGAATGAATAAGAAGTGTTTATTAACTTGGTTTGTGCATGTTTATCATTAAATATGTGAAACATTTGTAAACTTTTCAAATATACTCTGGTGTTTTGACCCCAAAAAAAAAAAAAAATACTCTGGTCAAAAGTCAATAGTGTTATATTTTGACCCCAAAAAGTCAATGTTCAGAAATTTACTATTATTCAATAGTATTATATTTTGACCCCCAAAATGTCAATGTTACAGTAATTATACTACTATTCAATAGTATTATATTTTGACCCGAAAAAGTCAATGTTACCTTAATTAGACTGTTAGTGTGTTAGATGCTATGAAGTATGAACTAGAGGAGTATTACATTAAATAAATCCTTAAAAGTTAAAATTGAGCCACTTTATCATTGGTGTGGAATGTGCTTTTTTTTTTTTTTCTTTTTTTTTTTAGATGACGAGCTAATGTGGGTGCCGGGAATTAACTCAATAAGGCACCAAACGTTGTTCAACCGGGAAGAAAACTCTATCCTCTTGGTAAGGTCAACTTCTTAAATTGAATATTTTGAAGTTCAGAATTTTGGGACAAACACTATTATCATTCAAATAATCGGTAAGAAAGTTTTATTCTCTTAGTAAGTAGTAATGTGTTGCACTCGTATCTGATATTTTATCCTTTGCTTCTAGATTTTTTAAGATTTTCTTTGTTCATACTCTTGTGTGTCTTTAATATATGACTTATTTACCTAGTTTCATTAGATTAAGAATTTTAATAAAATTAGCTCATATGACATGTATTTTAAAAAATACTCTAATCATTATTTTTAATTATCTTATTCCCTCTCTTCATTTATTATTTTTTGAAGGGTATCAATAGAGTAAAGTAAAAAAATATTAATAATATAAAAATTATATCTTATATTTAAAACTAAAATCAACTTCTCATATATATCGGACGGATAGAGTAGTGTATGATGTACGAACCATTAAAAAATATATAATGTACGGACCTCACGTGAAACTTACGATTTCCCAAGTATTCAATTCTCAACCACCTTCTTGGGGTGTTCTGAATTATCATCATCATCATCATAGAATATTACAATTAAATACGCATTGTTCACGCTTGGCATAAACGCGCACTTGCAAATAACATTTTCTTATTTTTTTAAATAAACACTCTCAAGTATTCCTTTCAATCCTTATTATAATATATATTTAACATTAATCTTAATCCTAAATATAAGACATAATTTTTATATTTATCAATCTTTTTCTAATTATCCCTATTAAAGAAGATGAATAGAATATTTTAGAAAATACATGTTATATTAATTAATTTAATTAAATTTCTTAATTTAATAAAATTAGATAAATATATCCAAAGTGAGTAAGATTTCATCTCATCGCTTTACAACCATTTCAAGAGAGGTAATTGTTCTGTGTTTCTCATGTTTATTATCAGCATCTGCCCCACCAAGTAACTATTGAAAATTTTATAATAATTTTTTTTTTCTAAATAAAACCCAAATATGAGCTAGACACGTTGTTAATTAAAAAAATATAATATAGAAACCTTGGGACCGCTGCTTCTTGATTGATATCTTTTTTTAATACTGATATGGATAATTGTAGTTGTAAACTTGCAGTAGCTGATTTAATTTATGCCAAACTATAAAATATCCATATTTAAAGTGCATGAGTTTTCATAGGAATGGCAAAATTTGATAAATTATTTTGAAGCAATTCATCTGAAGTGGCGTGCAAACTCGTGGGAGTTGCTGTGTGCCTGTTTGTTTTAGCTCTGTAAAAATGTTTTTATGATTTATAAGATAAACATGAGATGAGTTTTATGTCTATACGGATAAGAATCTTAAGCACAGAATAAGCCGGCAAGAAGAAGAATACAAAATTGTGACTTTCACAAAAGCAAAAGAGAGAATCAGATCGAATTCAAACAATACAGTTAAAAGAATCTAACACCACCAGCACCAACATGGGGAAAGAAAAAAAGAAAGATAAAAATTTTTACAGTCACACAAATATCCCCATTCCCCAATCTCATTTTGTTTTGATCTCAGAATCGTTTCTTTTTTCTTTTTAACGTTCATTTGGCCTGAAACAGAGTTCAGGCGAAGAATCAGATAATTCAGAAAGCAACAGTTCTCTTGTGCACAGCATAGCTTTTACTTCTAGGGTACAAATCTGGAATACCATTATTAACACCACCATCTGCAAAATCATAAGGCTTATCTTCGTCAATTTTCGCCATCCCTACACTGGTGGATTTGGGCAATCCTTTTGATCCAACAGATTGTTGTTGCTGTGCCGTTGTGGTGTGCTGCTTCAGCACCAAATCCACGTTGATTCTATTGGCCAAAGTCCTCACCGACGCTGCTCTCACGAGCTCTGCAAAATCCTCTCTTTCATCAGACCTCGAAGTGGCGACACTGTGACTTCTGGGAAAGGCCGCGAATCTCTCAACTGGATCCATAGGGTTACCGTAGTTCATACTATGACCACAGTTCGTTATGCTTCGCACGTAAAAATCTCTCGCTCTTCCCAAAGCTCTGATCGGTGAAGTAATGAACCTCAAGAACGCGCTCTGGCTCTGTCCCTTGCCGCTCATCTTCACGCCTACAAGGTGTTCGACGAAATTTCTGACAAACAGCTCTCTGTAAATTTCTCGGACAAGAAGAAGAAAGAAAATTGGGCGTAGATTGTTGGAGAAAGTGATGAGTAGAGAAGAATGTGATATGGAGGAGAAAGTGTGAGAGAGGAAGGTGGTTTTGTAGGTGCCGGAGAGCAACGATAAGTCTTGAGTGATAGACACGAAGGTGGGTGTGAAACTGTGAGCAATCAACGAAATGGACCGTTTCATAGCCCACCGGATTAGTAAAACGAAGATAAGTATGAAATTTTGCTAACGTGTTATCCTAAATTCATTTTTTAAGTTATGATGGCTGTCCTGATTTGAATATTTTGGGAAAAAAACCTAAAAGCTGGATTAGATGGACTCAGGCTAGAATTTCAGCATTGTTTTTTTGACTTTCCGTTAATGTGGATTTTGAAGTTGCTTCCATTCTAATTTCCTTAATGACTGTGCCGTCCTTGGTTGGGTGGTTCGGTTGAAGATTTGAAGGTCAATTCAGATGAGGCTTACGTGTAATTTACCCTCCTCAATGATTTGGGACTCAGAATGATAATGGATAATTATTAAAATCTAATTTTGCTAATCATTTTACAAAATTACTTGGCGCTGGCCCAAAAGTAAAGTGTACTCCATTTTACAAAAGGAGGTAAGGATTAGACTCATAACACAAAATCATAAGTTCAAATATAATTGTTGTTGCGTGCGATGTGCGGATCTTATTGATGGTTGATCCATAAATATCACTTTAAGCGTTTTTTCAGTTTAAAGATATATCCTAACTCTAGTAAGCCCCACAAAAATTAAACCTAATGAAAGGGTTGGTCCTCCATAATATGATAAACGATGATGATATTTAATACCCAACAATGCTTTAAATATTATTATTTCAGGAATACATGTGCCTATTAAAAATAAATAAATTATAAAACACTAATTTTTGAACGGAAAGATAAAAGGTAAAACGTTGTCATCATGACTCCAATGAAAATATCATTAAAGGATAAACGTGGAAGTAGAATAACAGTTTATTTTGAGATTTCCCTCATGAATCAGCAGGCGGCCCGGTAATGAGAAATTAACATCTATCTTTCGCATTTTGAAGGACGTAGAATTTGTATACGCTCCTGGGTACTAATTTATATTATTAGTATTCAAAAATTTTCTTATAGTTTAATTAGGCCAAAAATATTAAGCTTAAAAGGTTATTATTTTTCTAAAATTTTTTACTTTAATGTCACTTTACTAACTAAAAAATCTCGTTCAACTGGAGTGTAAAATTGTTAATAAGTTTTTCTCAACAATACGCTTCAACTACAGACAAATCAACCATCATACTCCTCACCAGAGTAATATACCTTCTTCTTTTTTTGTTTAATTATATTTGGTCTAGTTTATTAGCTAACCATTTATTATAACGACAGACTTCAAGTCTGAACACTTCAAACATTTATTCAATGCAAAACAGCCATTTTACCGGAATCATTGTCTCGTTAAATGTTTGCTTCATATATATTATTATCAGTAATGTGTAATAAGTTGTTTTATTGCTCATTCATGAGGGTCACGATACCTTGAACGCAATATTAGTAGTAAATGAACAACAGATTATTACTATATTTTATGGCATTGTTCAAATAATTTAGTTATGACTTTCATAAAATATTGTACTATCTTATTCCCTCCGTTAATGAAATCAATTAAGTTATTAAGCACCTGGTCAAAAAATTAAGTTGTTGAGTAGCGTATGAACATTTCTGTGTATCAAATACATCAACATTTATTGACTTGATATTTAAAATTGATCAATGTTCAAAATTATAGAGGCTTACCTGGGTCAAAGGTCTTGTACGCATACGAATTTAAAATGAATGATAATGCTTCTTTCCTATTTCTCCTATGGTTCTTATCAAGAATATTTTATGCTTTTTTAAGTTTTAACATGTGTTTAATCTTAACGAAATGACTGTTTGTCGTTTGAACAGGGACAACGGATTTTATTAAAAATGAGGGAAGACAGAGTCAGCTAATTGAAATAAAAGGAGTTCATATCCTCTGCAGCACATCTCAAGTTGCCCTGTGTGTTAGAAAGGGGTCTTTTCATTTCTCTTTCCATTTACTTCGCTTCCCTTCCTTATTTATATTGTTATATGAATTTTAATAATTTAGATTTAATATCTTATAAAAAATAAAAAAGAATATATAAAATATTTTAATAAAATTATAAAGGTATTAAGTATTTAGATTAAATGTGAATTATTTATATTTTTTATTATTTAATATTATAATCATATTTTTATGAGATATTAAATCTCAACCTTCAGAATTGATCTAATAGTATAAATAAAGAAATGGATATAATAGAATTAGATCGGAACAGAATCCCGCCCACACCCCGACTCGTTTGTCTCCGATTTGTTTTCTGAGTAAACTCCCCCCCTTCTTTTTTTTTGTTGGCCTGGTTTTCTGAGTATAACTTTGAATCCAATTGTCGTTTGGTTTGATTCGATCAATTTAATACTAGGTCAACTAATCAAAGCTCCTACAAGTCGGGAGAAGAGTCTGGAGAGGGTACCCACTTGTTTTAATTTTGGCCGAAAATCACACCACATTAAATGAGCATAGGAAGATTAAATCATTAGTCTTAAATTTTTATTAATTGGATTACACAAAATCATGAGTTCAAATGCATATATCAATGTGAGGATCTTATTGATGAATAATCTTTAAGTATCACTTTAAACACCCTTCGAGCTTAACTGCATGCCCTGAAATTGATAAGTCCCACAGAAATTAGATTTAATGAAAGGGATCAGTAGATCACAAAGTAATAAACTGAATTTTGAATCTCAATGGTAAGAGATTATCATATTTAATAATCGACAATACCTAAACATGATTGCTTTTCATGAGACTATATGCACCTATAAAAAATAAAAGACGGGGAAAACACTAATTTTAATTTTGAAGGGAAAGATAAATGCCGGCAAACCAAAAAAAAGAAAAAAACAAAGAAGGGAAACATAAAACGTTTTCATCACTCATTGACTATTGACTCCAATGACAACATCATTAAAAGATTAAGGTAGAAGTAGAATAACGTTTTACTTTGAGGTCTCCCTCATGAATCAGCAGGCGCCCCGGTAATCAGAAATTAACATCTATCTTTCGCATTTAGAAGGATGTAGAAAATGTAAGCACTCGTGGGTATTTATTACTATCTTCGGTCTTAAATATAAGATAAAGTTGATTTTTTTTAAAGATTAAGGTGTTAGATATTTTAATATATATTACAATTATTATTAGTTATTAATTAGGTCATTAATTAAAATATCCAGAGTATGGCCCGTTACTTAAATTTAGGCCCAATTCATGATTAGGGTTATTGGCTATTAATGTGGTTTTTTTTATGGTGGAAAATACACAATAAGGTTTCAACCGTTTGAGCGTACAAGGAAAAACCCTATCTACTCATCTGAGGTTCCCTGACTGGCAACGGCTCTTAACCCAGTTGCCATCGTTGTGCCCCACAGCCAGTCAGAAAGAGACCTGACAATCATATCCTGTCTTCAATTCTTTTGCAGCTATCTTTCATCAGGATTCATGAGTTCTCCATTCGATCAAAACTTAGCAATGGCGAGAGGTAATTCGTATAAGTCTTCCGCTATTGATATAGGAAAATTCATGCACTATGATTTCTGATTTATTTGGGTATTCATGAGTTTTGTCCTACATGTGCTATCAGAGCCACACTCTCTGATCCTCTGCTTTCTACTCTTTGATCAGGGATGATCTAAATATGGAATTAATGAGTTTACCGTAGTAATTTTTACGCGGGTTCCATAGCTTGGATTGGAGATCAGATTTCTTAAACAGATTAATTATATTATTGCTGAGAGTTAATTCATTTGAGTTTCTAATTATTATTCACAAACTAATTATTACATTAAATCACTTTCGGATGAACAAGGCAAAAGGAAAATTAATTTTATCTGAGGAATCATCATCGCCTTCATTAGGTTTTCGAAGGATCCGATTCTCTGCTTTGCCTTTTGTAATTACTAACAGCCTATGATTTATTGATGAAATCTAATGTATGACTGTGATCAATTTTAGTCGCCATTTGATCTATGTTTTCTTTATCTCATTTCTCAGCATACATGCTTATCTCATTGGTGGTTTTCGAAAAACGGAACCAGGTTAATCTGTTTACCACTGTCGATATCACTCTATGCTTGTTAGAATCTTGATTTGGGTTTTCCGAAATTTCGATTTGTAATTTCGTTCTTGATTCATATGTGCCTGGGTCTGTTCGGTCAAAATCGAGGAGAGAAAAATCTGAGTTCTTCGACCAAAATTGTCATCGCCACCGAACCAAGGAACCTGAGAAATCTAGATTTAAAAGTGTTTTCAATTTTTACATTTGTGTGCGAAACTATTGCCTATTTTTCTGTTCTATTAATGGCTCGCCGTGCACACCGCCGTGATCGCGTCTCTATTTTGGAACTACTATATCAAAGTTTCGTTTTTTCTACTTTTGGGTGAAATCGTTGTGGGCATTTTGTTTCTAACAATATTCTATGCATTCCACTGAGAAATGCGATCAGGAACAGCGTCATTATCGCCGAGAAGCGCAGCCTGAAACTGCAGTTCGCGGTCGGCTTTAGTTGGGTCTGTAACCAGGTCATCCTTGGGTCCATACCGGGTTGCTAGGGATCCGAGTCGAGTAGGTTAACTCGAGTTCATGAGGGAGACAGTGGAAACGGCGCGTTTTGATTTAAGCTGAAGCGACGCCGTTTTGATGTTTGCGGGAAGCCTCCCTCCTCAACGTGAATACGACGTCGTTTTGGGTTCATTAGTGAAACACTGTGTTTCACTTATCAGGGAAGATGGGCCAACGCGTTTTTTGGGCCTAGGGAGTCTGTATTTTTTTTAAAAAAAGCATTTATGGGCCGATGCTTCTGTCGTTCCTTTTTGGTTTATTAATTGTGTTGTGGGCCATAAAGAACTCAGGCCTACACAATTAATTTTCTTTTTGTTTTGGATTCATTTTTATCACATTTCTAAGCCGAGTTCTTTGGGTTTGTTTTAGTTATGTTTTGGGCTGACGGGCATCTGGGTCAAAATACTCAATTGGACTTTTCTGGGCTTACATTATGGCTTTTAAAAATATGTAAATGAACAATTTTGGAATTGTTACCAATTTGATAGTGACATTTTGAACGATATTTGGGCCTTTATTATCCTATTTCTTTTCTGAAAAATATTGTATGGGAGAGGTTTTTTCTTTAGCTGAGCTATAAAGATCTAATTTCCAAAAAAGGTTTTTGGGTTAAATAGACATTTGCCCACTATTAATTAAACTGTTTTATGTATAATTTTGATTATTTCACATTTAATTGTTTAAATTAAGAAAAGTTAATTTTGCCATTGTTCATATTCTTGAAAATTTGCAAAAATAGTTTTGAGTTGTTTAATTGCCTAAAAATATGGAAAATCAATTTTAGACAATTATCCAACTCTTCAAATTTTATAAAATTTAATTTGAGTTGAAAAAGGTCAAAATTAATTATTTAAATAATTTTGGATACATGAAACAGTGGGAGGGTTTCTAATTAATTATTTAGGGGCTTTGTTGATCAACTTAATTAATTAATCCCTCTATCAAGATGTGCATATATTAGTTTTAATTTGGATGCACAAAATAGTGAGAGAATTTATTTTTGATGATTATTTAGTCACATTTTGTTGATTAAATTAATCTATTAAATAAATTCTCATTAAAGATTTGTGTGTATTTGGAATTTAAATGCACAAGGTTGATATTTGTGATTAACATGCATCTTGGGGAATTGCCACAACATCCAATGTTGCATGTGTAAATAATCACTTACATGTTTTAAAATATCAACTCTATTTAATGGGTAATATTAATTTAATGAAAGTGGGAGGATTGTATTTAGTCACTTATGTTGATTAAATTAATTGGTTAAGTCCTCCATAAAGCTGTGCATATACAGAATTTAAGTGCACATATTGATATTTATGATTAACTTGCATGCTATAGTGGTAGCTACAGCGCCCTCTTACAACATACATAAATAATCATATATAGATTTTAAAATATCAATCTTCAGAAATTGATTAAATTAATTAATTAATTAGGATTCCCATTGACATTGTGTGTATATATAGCATTTAAATTGTACATATTTGATATTAGTGATTAGCCTATATATTTTGTTTAAGGAATAGCTACAGTATCCTTATGCACATATTGTATGTATAGGTAATCACATAAGGTTTTACCATATCAAATTATGTTCATATGTACAATTAGTATACACAATGATGTGATGTCTTTGTGATGAGTATGTAAAATCGAGGAGTAGCCACAGCATCCTCACTAGGCACATACACTCTATTTTGTTCTACTAAACAAAAAACATCACTCAAAGATTTAAAGACGTCAATTGTAATTAAATGTGTGGTTATAATTAATCTTTACCCACAGGTAGATAATTATAATCATAGTTTTAATTAGGGTGAAATAGAACAACATTATATTTTCTAAGTAGCCCATAGTTATTAAGGGATATAACTGCATTCCAGTTTCACCAATTTAAGATAAATTCATGTTATGCTAATGTCTTTACCCCCACAGGTAGACTTTAGTTATACGAATTTATAATTGTATAATTTACATTGGTAAACATACGCCAATATGCGATTGTTGCTTGCCTCTTATAGTAATTTTGTAAGCGTGTTTTAATTTTGACTTTGCAGCATGATTGTTATCTGTTCAATTATTTAGTTTGATATAATTTATTAGAGACAATTAAGCCTATAAGGAGAACCTCTACCATTAGGACAAAATTGACATTAAGAAAAGTTCTAGTATTTATAATGCTAGCATGAGAAATGAGATAACATTATTGTCTCAATAAAGTAATCTCGGTTAAAAGCTAGTTATTATAAGTACATAGAGAATGGAACAAAGTCAATGGTTGTTGATAGGTTGGGGGATATATTTAGAAATTCTCATAAATATTATTGCATTGTTTTGTTGACTATTAAGTGATTCTCCATCATAGGGTAAGATGTCTCCATTAATCTTGGAGGAAAAGATCTTCTGTTTACTATCTCATGATTTATTACTCATTTTCATGAATACATGCATGAATATTAAGTATTCATTGTAAATGTGTATATATAAGTTTTCCTCCTTTTAGAAAAGTATGAGATTTTAAATGAGGGTTATCAAGCTACCAACCTTAAAGCCATAAAGCAATAGACATATCAAGTTTAATCTGTCTATATTTAGAAGCTTGATTGGAGGCAATAGTAGATATACACTTGTCATTGGTTTTGTTCTAACAGATGAAACAGTTCATCCTGATTTAGTTAACTCCTCAAATACCTGAACATCTTTTGCTTTATAATTAAGTAGTGTTATTTGACACTTTTAGAGAATATAAAGTAGAAGTGGGTAATTTAATCTGATAAACAGATTAATATAGTGAAATCAATTAGAAGAGATGGATGACATGATGGATACATGGTTGAGGATAGTAATTTAGCCTATATGTTTTCCTCTTAAAGAATACACTCAAGACAACTATATATCTTAGATGAGTTTCCAACACAATTATGTTTTAAACCCTTTTAAAATCTGAAAATTGGAAACTCAGTTTATATAGAATTGTCTTATAAATGAAAGAGTGTGTATAGAAAACATCTCAAAGATCAAGACTGCATATTTTGGTGAAGATGCAGAAAGATCTTGAGAATTCTATTGAGCTATCCTTTCCATTTTAGAAGGTGTGTAATAATTTTGAAATGCCAAATTATTAAGAAATGGTATGATTAGTGGTAGTGATCAAACTCATTCAGGATGATTACACATAACAGATTGTAACCTCTAATCATGACAGAACATTGGTTTTACATGATACTCTTCTGCTTGAGGTAAATGTGAAACATAATGAAGTTCTGAAATTTTCAATTGGTCAAGTTTGAAATAAGAAGTATCAACATTAAGGACTCTATCAATTATTAGGAAAAATATCCTGAAACAAGTAAGGGATATTCTAAATTGATAGATAGTGTTCTTATTATATAACTTCAATTTGTTAGCAGATTTGGTTAAGACCAAATGACGATTTAAATTTGACAATTGCTACCAACTATACATCATATATTTCAAGTAATCTGACTAGAGCATAAACAATGAGAGCGACCCTAAACTCCATTAGCATCTTTCCATTATAGTAACAAGGAGAGATGTGTGTGAACTAAAAGAAAGGTCACATAAACTGTGAGGAGAATTTAATTAACGAAATTGAGAAACCGTCTTCACATGCATGTCTCACATTAATGGTGAATAATGAGTCATGATGCAATCACATACATGATAATGTTGAAAGCATCATAGTACTATTTATATCACTAGATTAGTGGGAGTTGAATAATCTATATTGAACAAAATAATGATTCACTCATTGCTTGAGAATTTTGAGATAAGGTGTTATATATAACAAAATCATTATTGTTTAAATTTGTGATAGCACTAGGTTAAGTGTAGTATTCTTTTAGAATACATAAGGAAATTGTTCTCAAAACGCTTAAGAATGTCATAAGAAACATACGATCACATGTATTTGAACATTTAAAGATAGATGGTAGTTGTTATGAAAATACAATTAGATTCTCCACATGTCTCTAATATATATATATATATCATTGTATTCCTTCTAATTCAATTTCATAGGTGCAAGCTTGCTTGAATGTGCACACAAACTAGCAATGTCATTGCAAGGAAACTTTAGGAGGATTATCAAGCATATTCTTACTTGAATAATAATTGAAAAGCTGCAGGTCATGAAGTACATTTTAAAATGTACATTAAGTCTCATGCTTTACATATAGGAGAATGATTTGATTTGATTTGTTTAGTTTAGTTTAATATGATGTGTTAGCTATAAAATGGTTAGTATTCTGATGCATCTTTACGTTTACTGAACAAATTGCATTATGGAGGAGTACAAGATTGCTAAATAGTCACTGATTGCTTAGTTCCGCCATGAATTGCTTAATCTAGTCATTCTTAAAGGTAAGTTATAAGATTGCCGGTTAAAGAATTTCATCATGTGGTTTTAAATTAATTTAAACCCATTAAAGGTATTGTATGATTATAAAGTCAATGGGTCATAAACACATAAAGCATAGATCCTTAAATGAACTGCATGCATTTAGAGATATTGAAGGATCAAATACCTTATTTGTGACTTGGATCACATTGAGTGATCTAAATAAGATATTGATAAATGATGAAATTCAAGTTAGAGTTTGTTGTCTCATATTGGTACATAGTTATCAAGATTGACAAACATTCAAGAAGGAACCGAATAAACATTTAAGGTTTATTCATAAAGTTTTAACCCATCAAGTAAGGGTGCTGCTATGTAATACATGGAAGATAATACTCGACTTAAGGGGACTTATCGTCATGATTCTTGCAGCATAGCCTTAATTAATCTGAACAGGGCAACTGACGTTAGTTACGGGCCAAGTGGGAGAATGTTAGATATTTTAATATATATTATAATTATTATTAGTTATTAATTAGGTAAATAATTAAAATATCCAGAGTGTGGCCCGTTAGTCAGATTTATGCTTAATTCATGATTAGGGTTATTGGCTATTAATGTGATTTTTCTGATGGTAGAAAATACATAATAAGGTTTCAGCCGTTTAAATTGAGCGTACAAGGAAAAACCCTATCTGCTCATCTGAGGTTCCCTGACTGGCAACGGCTCTTAACCCAGTTGCCATCGCTGTGCCCCACAGCCAATCAGAAAGAGACCTGACAATCATATCATGTCCTCAATTCTTTTGCAGCTCTCTTTCATCAGGATTCATGAGTTCTCCATTCAATCAAAGCTTAGCAATGGCGAGAGGTAATTCTTATAATTTTTCCGCTATTGATATAGGAAAATTCATGTACTCTGATTTCTTATTTATTTGGGTATTCATGAGTTTTGTCCTACACAAGGAAGCTAAATAAATTACTTAATCATATCATATGTTATGTATCCTTAGATTATATATTAATTAATTTGTCAAACTAATTAGTTTGGAGGAAAAAAATAAAAATATAAATACTCTAAAGTAATTTAATTAGCTTCCTTAATTTCTCTAAAAAAATCAACTTTGTCTTATAATTAGAACCGAAGGGAGTAATATATTAGTAATATTATTGGTATTTAAAAAGTTGCTTGTAATTTAATTAGACAAAAAACATATTAAGCATATAAGGTTAAATATACAAGTCTTTTCGTACAAAATATCTTTTCCTGATTCTTAATATATGATCTTTTTCTAAAATATTAATATTTTTCTAAAAGTTTTTTACTTGAATATCACGTCACTAACTGAACAGTCTCATTAAACTGAAGTGTAAATTCCAGGTCAAAAAAAAAAACTGAAGTGTAAATTGTTAATAAGTTTTTTTTTTTTTAAACCTCATGTAACGAGGTTTATGAGGAAAAAGTTAATTTATTCAACAAAATGATGAAACTAAACACATAAAACCTCCATTTGATCCTGTGTCGGAGCAAATTGGCGTCCAGGGTCTAAAAACATACTATACATTACAACATAAAAACTTCATTGTATTAACACTAACAAGGAAACTTTATTTAAATAATAGAAAAACATTTTCAGTTTGGTGCCTTTGGAATCAATGTCAACAACACGCTTCAACTACAGGCAAATCAACCATCACACTCCTCACCACATTAATACTTTTTTGGGCTAAGTTGTATATTTAGCAATGGAGTTTTTTTGTCATGAGTATCTAATACAATTAAGTTTTAAAATGTATAAAAATAAAGACAATATTTTAAAAATGGAACAAATTTAGCAATTCTATCATATCGGCTCAAATGTCTGTTAGTTTTTTTTTTTAATATGGGGTCAATTGTTCTCCTTCTAGCTTTTTATTTAGAATAATTTAACAAAATTGTTAAAATTACATCTATTTTAAAAAAGCATGATTACTTTTGCACCTTTTAAAATTTAATTGTGTCAGACGTTACACTTTAACCCTATTTTATCTGGGTTAATTATATTTGGTCTATTTTATTTAGTTAACCTTAGTCCTTAACCATCTAGTATAACGACAGACTTCAAGTGTAACCACTTCAAACATATTCAATTCAGACTGCCACTTTACCGGAATCATTGTCTCGTTGTTTGCTTCATATATATTTGTCATGTCTAATAGGTTTTTACTGCTCGTTCATGGGGTTCACGACACCTTGAAGGCAATATTATCAGTAGCAAATTAACAACATATTATATATTATTTTTCTGGTTTTTAATATAAGATATATTTAGAGAATTGATTTTGATCTTAAATATAGGACGAAAGAGGATCCTCTCATTGTCTTCTTTCTCATTATCTTCTCATAATCTCATCTCCATACTTAGATTATAAAATGGATGGTTTAGATTTAATATTTTATAAAATTATTAGTATAACATTTTATAAATTAAATTTTTTTTTGAATTGAAGTTATGAATGGTATAGATCAAATTTTAAAAGATCACATTTACTTATTTATGTATATAAAAATAGTTTTATAAAAGATTGAATCTAAACCGTTTATTAATGTTTTCATAATTTATCTTTTTTGATGCTCCCTCAACCATAATCAATGAGGTAAGGAATTGAGGGAATCAAGGGAGATGTCTAGAGTGTTTTAGAAAATAAATATCATATTAACTAACTGAATTAACTTTCTTTAATTTAATTAAATTAGGTAAATATGTATTATATTAAAGATGAAAAAATGATTATATTTTATGTCTTATTCAAATTTAAGTATTACTTGTTGACCAAAAGAAAATTGTTATGAGTTTCATAAAATATTGTATCGTATTCCCTCCGTGAGGAAATTCAATTAATTATATCTGTATATGAACATTTGTGTGTATCAAATACACCAACATTTATTGACTTAATATTTAAAATCGAGTGTCCATAATCATAGAGGCGTGTCTGGGTCAAAGGTATTTTATACACGTGAATATAAAATGAATGATAATGCTTCTTTCTTATTTGTCCTAAATATCTAAATTTGTTCTTGTTTTTATCAAGTTGTTTATGATTTCGTGAGTTTTACCATATCTTTTTATTTTTAAAGAAGTGCATGTTTGGAAAGGGACAAAGGATTTTACTAAGAATGAAGAAAAAGGAAGGGAGGACGAGTCGGTTAAATGCACTAAAAGGAGCTCATATCCTCTGCAGCGCAGTTCAAGTTACTCAGCTGCCTGCACACCGATTTGTCACTAGTACATAAATAGTGTTTAAGATCAATATATTTAAATCGGTTATACTGAATAAGATCTTAAAAAAATGACCGATGGCATTTTGATAATTATGATCAACTTATAAGATCGGTTATACTAAAAATTGGTCTTAAATATATTATTTAGACCGGTTTTATCAACAACCGGTCTTAAAAAATTAATCATTAAAAAATATTAATATATTTATGTATTTTCTAGAGCGGTTCTAAATGAAACAGGTCTAATATATTTTATAAAATAAAGAAAATTAAAAATTTATTGTTTTTAAGACCGGTTATAAAAAAATAACCGGTGTGAAAGTTAATTGAACACTAGGGCGTCTTAGGTTCGAGATGTAGTAGGGAAAATTGCAAATTAATAAAAAAATAACCGGTCTTAAATGTTGAACTTTTAAGACTGGTTGTTGATAAGAACCAGTCTAAAATATTTTTTAGACCGGTTATACTAAATAACGGGTCTAAAATATAACTTTTAAGACCGGTTCTTATGTATAACTAGTCTTAAAAATGCCCTAAAAATAAATCGCGCCTAATTTCAACTCTGAAATCTGGTGCTTCAAGCTTCTTGCAAATCCCTCCCTCCTTTTCGCGACAGCTCCTCCTTCCTATGTTGCTCCTCCTTCCTTAACCTTTGCCGCCATCGATGCAGAGGTTCGGTTGAAACATTACTGTAAGGCTCGTCGTTTGTTTCCTCCGATTGGTTTCTTTTTCAAGCGCGGTTTCTTGCCTCTCTTGGGTTTTGTCTTTAAGCTTGTCTTTCCCACGTCTCTCCTACCAACATTGCCGGTGGACGCAGGGCTACGGTGGATTGCATTCCCTTGTTTCCGTTGCTTGCCTCCCCTGGGTTTGTTCCTCAAACTCGAACTCTAGGTTTTTATGTGATAAATTTTCCTTTTTTTGTTGCTTGCTCTGAGGCATTGTTATGCCTTTTGATAAATCTTAACTTGTGAATATTATATGTGGATGCAAAGCCTATCTTCCCTTTCTTAGAGCTATCTCTATGTCTCTTGGCTATGATTAACTCTGTATTGTTGAATTATATCTATTCTGTAACTCTGTATTGTTGGATTATAATGCGAATAATGTCTCTCAGCCTTGATTTTGTAACTCTATATTGTTCAATTATAATGCGTTAAATTTTATTCTGGAACTCTGTGGATCCCAGTAATGTGTTAGACAGAGTTAGATTTTATTCCTTTTTATAACTCCAATGAGTTTAGGATATAGCATGGTCTAGAATATATTGTGTTCTGCATTTTGATACCCTGTACGATACTTAAGTGCTAACAAGGATATATCATAGTCTAGAATGTTAATAAGTATTATATTAGTTATATATGAATTGTATTCATCTTGCTGCATTTTCTGTTTGAAATTTAAAGTGTCATGACCATATAAGAATATAAATTAGCTCATTCAATTTCAAGTGAGCATAATAAGTCGTCCTACTGAGGGTACTTCGGAGCCAACTAGTGTTAATCAAAGTGAGGGTACTCCTAGTAATGCTCCTAGCCAGAATCAAAGTGAGCCCTGTAACAAGCCATACGAAGGGATAGAAGAGGCACCCGATTGAGAGACATTCCCCTTAATCGGAATACCAGGGAAAAGATTTCGATTGAGTTTGATAAATATTGGAAACCAATCGGGCCTAATGCAAGCCGGTATAGGAGTTTTGTTGGCCTCCTAGCAACCAACAAGCCCGGCATCTTGATAGAGAAGTGGAGAAATGTGGATAAAAGTGTGAAGCGACATATTAGAGAAATTATCCAGCTCACTTATGACATTCTTGAGATTGAAATCTTGTATAATAAGACAATAACGTATTGTGATGAACGCTGGAGGAAGTTTAAGACAACTCTAACCAACAATTACGTGCATATTGAGGTGGAAGAAGGTTAGCCTCGTCCTAATCCATGTACAAAGTATTCTTATATTGACGAACACAGTTGGCAAGAATTTAGACGGCTTCGGAATACTCCAGAAGCTTTGGTGAGTTGACATATTTTGCATTTTATTTAATTATGAATTGTCTTTAATTTATTGATTGTAACTCTTTTTTTTATTTCTCATTCGCAGGAAAAAAAGACAAAAGGCACAAGAGAGTGGAAGAAAGAATGATTGTCCCTATACAATATCTCGCGGGGGATAATGTGAAGGCCGAAAAAGACTTGTTGGTGGCCAAACGGAAGAGATTGGAAGAAGCAGCTCAATCCAATCCTTCTGTTCTTCTTTCTCCATCATTTCCAATACGTCGCGAAGAAATGTGGAAGTTCGCTCACCAAAAGAGGAGCAGGTCTTATACGAGTGAACAATATTGTATAGTTGGTGAAAAAATTGTAAGTGTTGTTGTTGTTATTAATTAGTGAGTAAACAAAAATTCATTACTTATGTTTGTCTTACTGTTTTACAAGAGGAGCTTAAAAAAAAGAAGCCAAGGGATCGTTTAAGTGGAATGGGAGGAATGACATCTTGACCGTTGCTACAGGAAAATACGAGCATCCCAACAATGTTAGGGGAGTTGGAGGCGGGGTGGGCATCATGGATTACGTTGGAGCACCCCCACGCCGTTCCTCAAGTAGTATGGTGACTAGGAAGGAGATGGAGCATATATTGGCCATTATGAGGGCAGAAGCTAAGGCCGAGCCAGAAGTATCATTTGATGCACGATTTGAAGAAAGGTTCAGCAAGATGAAGGAGGAATAGATTATTATGACAAATACAAGACAAGATACCAGTGCTCCCCAGGCACATTCCCTAAACCCTAAACAGAGCACTAAAGGGAGTTGTATTTGTCAGTCATCAGAGGGTCCGGGAAAAGAAATTGGTGAGCCTTGTGACCTGTTTGTGGAGGATCCTTTGAGATGATTAGTTGCACAGGGGAGCATGCACAACTTGGGATCAATTGTCCACCACCAAGAAATAAATGATGATCAAGTCAGAGCAGCAGTTGAAGAGGTGATCATTACAGATGCACCTCTCCCTATCCCCGCTGATGACTTCAACATTGTGAGCGATGTCCTCAACTCTTTCATCTTATGGCCAAAGAACCTTGTTTCTGATCGAGCTGAGGAATCCCCGATCACAGCCCCGCTACCTGCACCTCCCTCCACTCAAGATGTTTCACAGCCTCCATTGAATGTCATGCAGTAAGTGATTTTGATGGCATATGATACGTCCTTTCAAACAAGAGATTGACTTATTGAGTCAGCTGTTGGCAAGTCAGGGGTGCAATGCTATCTTGAAAGGGGTGATTTAATGTCCCTGCTAGCGCTTCGACAACAGCTTATGGTTTTGATTGTCCAAATATTTTTAATGTAAGTATCTTCTCCAATTGAAAGTAAATATTTTATAATTTACGCCGTTAAACTTTGATTCGTGTGCTTGCATTATTGTAGGTACATGAATCGTAGGTTGGTTTCCTCTGACAAAATCGATAAATTTGGATTCCTATGCCTAGTTCAACTCCACGACAAAGGGATCACTGCTGCTATCAGACACATATACTTATAGCAGATTCTTAGTGAAACCCTAATTCTTAGCACCTCGACAACAGCTTATAATGTTTTATATTTGCTTAAAATTCTTCCCTTTTTTCAGTAATCATTGGCAATTGGTTATTTTGTGTAAAAAGAGTTATACTATCATTCTCTTATGCTCCCTCCACCACAACAAGCCAGGGAGTGAATTGAAGAAGACTATGAACTCGTAAGTTTTCTTACATTATTAATTACCTTTCGTGTGCAAAATTTATAGAATTTGTGTAAAAGAAGTAACATTTATGATTTTGATGATATAAGGCTATGCGAACATTCCTACACGCTGCTTGTGGTAGGTATATTCGTGACCTCAAAGACCCTTCATGGATCTTGCCAAAGGTTAGTTACATATTGGTTTATTTTAATAATGTATTCAATAATAAGCCATATTTTATTTAATGATATCATATTATTTTTCAGATCCGTAGGCAACCACTGAGGTCCAACTTGTGTGGGTTGTATGTTATAAGGTACATTTATAATATTATTACCCTAGGCATGACAGAATTTACTCAAGAGGTAAATGTATATATATTTCAAAAATTTTATATTACTTTTATTCTTTTTTAAGTTAGCAAGTTAATGTTTTGCCTGGCTTTGGTGTTTTAGATGTTTGATTTTGCTGACCCCTTTCCAGAAGAAGATATTGATCACATTCGCAATTGTTGTGCTGAATTCATTTATAAACTTTTACAATAATGAGTTCTTGTAAAACTGAGGAATTTTTTGTATATATTAAGGAAATTTTCTTCCTTCAACTTTTCTGCAAAACTTGTTGATTGCATGAATTGACATGTTTGTTATTTTTGTGATTATGTGAAACCGTGCATTTATACATGTGAATCTGTTTGAGACATGTCAATGGCTTGCATGTGTTTTAAAGAATTATGCATATATATATATATATATATATATATATATATATATATATATATATATATATATATATATATATATGTGTGTGTGTGTGTGTGTGTGTGTGTGTGATGATATTAAACAACACATTATATAAGGATGAAGGTGCATGTTATGTTACAAGTTCCTAATGAGAAGGTTACAGAAAAAGGAAATGGTAACTGAAAACAAACTGAACACCTTACACTTAATAAGTATGGTATTGAAAGCAGCAATTCTAGAATGTGTTTTGATTACTAACATAACCAAAGAAAATTAAAAAAAAATTACAATACTTTTAAGACCGGTTATATATATAACCGGTCTTAAAAGTTATTTTAAGAATAGTTATATGGAAAATCAGTTTTAAAATTCAAGTTTTGAGATTAGTTATATGGAAAATCGGTCTTAAAAATGTTTCAGTATTGCTTCCAAAAGCGGTCTTTTAAGACCGATGCTCATGACAACCGGTCTTAAAAATAATTTATTTTAAGATCGGTTATCAATACAATCGGTCTTAAAAGCATCAGATTTTTTAGACTGGCTATATCTAGACCTGATCCAAAACTGATCTAAAAAATCAATTTTAACCGATCTAAAAAATCATTTTTTCACTAATACGACTATCTACGAGTTGCTTTCTGAGTAACTTTCAGTCTTTTTTTCACATAACTGAGTAACCCTCAATCCAATAAATGCTCATTCATTTGGTTTTATTCACCTGTTTTGATTTTGGCCAAGAAAATACTCCTCGTTAAATGAGCATAGGAAGATAAATCTCTAAGTATTCTTTAAGTTTGAAGGTATATCCTGACTTTAATAAACTTCTATAACCCAATTTACCTAAACTCTATTGTACCAAAATAAATAAATGCACTTCACTAAAAAGCTCTCAAGTTTGGGATATGCTCCATCCAGTCCTTATAAAAGTCTTTTAAACTCCATCCAGTCTTTTAAGACCGATTCATTGAAAAAGACGTTTTATTGGAAAGGATATATTCCCTTGCCTGTAAGTCACTTATAAAAATATCTTGTGACCCTAAATATAAACCGTTTTATAAGAGTTCACGGAACACTAATTATGTACTTTATTCTAAACATAGCTGCTCTCCCAGTATTTTTAATAAAATACTGGATATCATTTCTTCACTAACTATAAAAGTATATCAAGAGGATAATTACGTTCTTTCATCAAGTCCCATTTATAAGCAAGTTGGTCGTTGATTAAGAAAGCACTAATTACTATTTCCTCCGGTCCTAATTATAAGACATACTTACCTACTTTTAGAGAAATTAAGGATAATAGTTAAATTAGTTAATCATATTTATTTTCCTAAAACACCCTTATTTAAAACTTAAAATTAAAAAAAATTAAAATTGAGGTGTATGTAGCATTAATGAGTTGCAAGCATTACTCACTTTATATAATGCATAGGTGTATTCTTAAATTATTATTGTGTTTAATTATTATTGAGAAAGTATCAATAGGGGGTATTTTGTGAAAAAATTGATAAAAATTAGAACTTTGTCCTATAATTAGGACTAAAATCAACTCCTAAATGTTGTCCTATAATTAGGACCGAAGGGAGTATCTAACTTATAAGTCCACTTAGTTATTTGGTCAATTCTCATAAGACTCTCTCAGTTATCAACGAGAACATGAGGAGATAGAAACCATTTGCATTACATTAGACCAACTAAACGCTATAATTGGTCATTTAAATCAGGATTACATGTAATCTTCTCCTACACAATCGAATTAAATGAGCTATTAATGATTAAATGAAATTAATGAGTTCTGATTTAGTTAGAAATATAGAATTAATATCGTAATTGTTTCAATAAATAAAATTAATGATTTTTTTTGGACAAAAATAAAATTAATGATTAAATTACTCAATTTATGATAAATATAGAATTAATATCGTAATTGTTTCAATAAATAAAATTAATGATTTCTATCTCCTCATGGTCTCATTGATATCTGAGAGAGTCTTACAAGGACTGGTCAAATAACTAAGTGGATTTATAAGTTAGATAGTAATTGATGCTTCCTTGATCAATCAACACCTTTTTTATAAGTGGAACTTGATAAAAGAACGTAGTTATCCTCTTAATATAATCTTATAGTTAGTGAAGAAATGATATCCAGTATTTTATTAAAAATACTGTGAGCTATGTTTGGAATAAAGCACATAATTAGTGCTCTTATAAGTCCACTTAGTTATTTGGTAAGTGAGAAACGATTGGAGTTTTCGATACAAATTTATGTTATAATATGAATAGGAGAAAGTAATTTTAGGTCAAAAAATAAAAAAGTGAAAGTAACCCAACACGCAACCTCCATGATACGGTGCTGCCCCAATTTCGTTTTCCATCATCAATAGTCCTGTCTGGTTAGTGTTTGTGTTTGGCTAACGTAGAAATTATTTTTTTTAATGTAATTTATGGCTTACAATATAAATTTATGGGAGAGGTTTTATCTTAACTTACGTGAACGTATTTTTCTAATGCTAACTCAAACAGACACTTAATTGATAGGGCAATTTACAATTTGATATCTCCAACTAATTTTTTAAATTTCTAAAAGTAGTTCAGGTCAAGGAATCTTTTAAAAATATTTTTTTTGCTGCGCAATCTTAAATCATTTTCAATGACGATACTAAAACAAATTTTTAGTTTCAGTTTAAACTTTAAAGTTATGAATTACTCTTACTTCTTCCATAATTTAAATCTTTTTGATAACTGATGGTAATAAAACTACAGTATTTTTATACAAATAAGTTCAATTTAAAATTCTGATAACTCAAAATAGACAACTACTTAGGTGGCTACTAAGAGTTTAAGACTATCTTATACCGTTAAGCCGACTTTTTATTAGTTATAAATATAATAATGATATTTATTATAGGCTTTACAATACAATACGTGCTGATATCGACCCATTCTTGAAGACGGCCCATATGATAAGCCCATTACCTATTCTCAAGTCTCAGACCCAAAAAAGGATGAAGTCTATTATTTTTATGTTTTTATTCTATTTTTAAACCGATATAAATTATTGGATAAATTATATTCATGTCTTAAATAAGAAAGGAGATAAAAAAATAGTCTTTTAAAATTATAAATAAAAAAATATTCTCGTAAAGTTATTAATGACTCATTCAGGTCGTTAATAAAATCATTTTTTTATTTTATAATTTTAAGATATTATTATTTTTTTTAAGATTTGAGTGTAATTTTTCTTAAATTATTTCTGTTAGAGAGGCAGTCTACGTGGTAGCATATCTGGCCAATTAATTGGGAATGTTTGCCCAGGCAAGGAAACAATAATTTCCCACTGCTAGACACAGATAGAAATATCCAACCATTGGGCACCACACATCAACTTTGAAACCCCCAAATCGCCATGAGAGAATTGCTCCTCCAATTCGTACAGCTCCAGAAGAAGACGGAAGCAAAAGCAACATAGCAAAATTTGTCATGAAGCGATTATTGCCTTTGAAGATAATAGCTTCAACCTCACTGTTCGTGATGCTGCAAATTATATGCGCGACGAGCAATAATACCCTTCATCCCCTAGTCTTAATCCCCGGTGCCGGCGGTAACCAGCTAGAAGCCAGGCTCACCGGCGACTACAAACCCACCAGCCTCCTCTGTAATCGCTGGTACCCACTTCACAAGGACCACGATGGCTGGTTCAGAATGTGGTTCGACCCCAGTGTCCTAG
Organism: Inga laurina; assembly: GCA_963855925.1. Lineage (NCBI taxonomy): Eukaryota > Viridiplantae > Streptophyta > Magnoliopsida > Fabales > Fabaceae > Inga > Inga laurina. Next base: position 59,755,840 of record OY979706.1, read on the forward strand.
TTCCTTCCTTCACTCGCTGCTTCGCTCATCGCATGACCCTTCACTTCGATCCAAATCTTGATGATTACTTTAATGCCCCTGGGGTTCAGACTCGGGTCCCCCAATTCGGTTCGACGGGCTCACTTCGTTTTCTCGACCCTTATCTCAAGTGAGTCACTATTTTGCGATTGAGTATTGTCTTTAATTTGTGAGGCATGTTTGTGACTGTAATTGATCGTGCAGGCATGTTTCAGCGTATATGGGACCGTTGGTGGATTCTCTTGAAGAAGCTGGATATGTGGAGGGTGAAACTCTGTTTGGAGCACCCTATGATTTCCGATATGGTCTTGCTGCGAAAGGCCATTTGTCTCGTGTGGGTTCCAAGTTCCTTGAAGATCTCAAGTGTTTGATTGAAAAAGCAAGTGCTTCCAATGGTGGAAAACAAGTTATACTTGTGTCACACAGCTTAGGAGGTCTCTTTGCCATTCAACTTCTGAATCGAAACCCGCTTTCTTGGCGCCAAAAGTTCATCAAACACTTTGTGGCTCTTTCTGCTCCTTGGGGTGGTGCTGTGGATGAAATGCTTACCTTTGCTTCGGGTAATACTCTAGGAATACCCCTTGTGGATCCATTGATGGTAAGAGAAGAACAGAGAAGTTCTGAGAGTAATCTTTGGCTTTTGCCTAATCCCAGATTGTTTGGTGGTGCCAAACCATTAGTGATCACGAAGGATAGAAATTATACAGCATCTGATATTTCTGATTTTCTCGGAGACATTGGTTTCCCCGAGGGGGTTTACCCCTATGAAAGTCGAATTTTGCCATTGATAGAGAACACAGAAGCACCAGAAGTACCTGTGACTTGTATCATGGGAACAGGTGTGAGAACCCCAGAAAGTTTGTTTTACAGGAATAGTGATTTTGATGAGCAGCCTGAAGTGTTTTATGGGGATGGAGATGGTACAGTGAACATGGTAAGTTTGTTGGGGCTTCAGTCACTTTGGAGAGATGAAAAAAATCAAAGCCTGGAAGTCATTAAAATTGGAGGCGTGTCTCACATGGCGATACTTAAAGATGAAGCTGCACTTGATGTAGTAATAGGCGTTATTAGTAAGCTTAATTTTGATGGAACAACTCTTGTTGTGCATAAGCAAACTCTTGTGGATGCTTATAGGCGATGATGCAGTGTAGCCACTTAGCTCTGTATTCTGTAACAGAGCAGAAAGTAGTGTTCTATTGCTGAATGGTTCAGTTCACATGGAAGAATTTTATGCCTATGAACAGGGCGATTAATCTTTGTTTTGGTGGGAAAGGCTGATTAGTTTATTATTATAGCGTTTACGAAGCCTGGCGTCATGATGATGCTTGGGTGCCACAAGCTAGGCAGCACCAACTAGTCAACGATGGTCATACGAATTCCACAATCCACTCTGTGAATCATGATTATCCGTGTTGAGTAATAGTAGTATTAATCAGATTCATTATAGTTTACGGCGACTTTGATTTGTTATTGTCTCGTCCACGCTTTAGAAGAAGCCCATTACACATTCGACATGATGACCAAAAAGGCAAAGCCGTGTTTGACTCTCTGTCTTTTGCTTTGAGCCAGAGTTTGGCCTTTACATGTGAGCTTGAATTTTACGCATGATGTTACATGTTGGGAGTTAATAGTAAACATGCTGCCTTTATATTATTATTAATTATGGGAGTTAGTGGTAACTCTCAGTGACTAGTTTGACTCTTAACTCTAAATGCATGGTATTTAGTGCCATTATTTCTCTCTCTCTGGGTCACCAACTAGGGTCTTATCTCTATGGGGATGGCATTTTTAATTTCATAGTCCTCCGTAGATTTGATTCTCCTTTTTTGGTTTTCAAAAAGTGAAGATTCAGATATGTGATGTCCAGTGTCTTTCGTGACAAGGAGAAAGAAATTATGGTCTCTATCATTTGAGCGTGACAATGGCTGTTGACATTGAAAGTAAAGGGGCAAGGATCGAGAAATAAAAAGCTTCTACTGATAAGTTATTAGTTAAAATGGTCAGTATAATTATTGAAAGAGGTGAAAAGAACATAAATTTGAATTTTGAAAATAACAATTGTTGAAAGAAGTAAGAACCATTTACACTCTAAATCTTAAAAGAAACTGCACGTCAGGTAAAAAACAAATGTAGATACATCTGATCGATAAGCATATGCTATCAAGATTAGTATCATAAAAATCGTTTGCAACTTGTAAGTGGAGAAAAACAGAGGTATATATGTCGGAAATAAGCAGCGTCTGCACATTGGGGGTGCAAGTTTAAAGATTCCAACTTGTATAAATAAGGAACTACACACACATGTATCAAAGTGTAAAAGAGGTTTATAACCCTTTAGGAGCAATTGGCAGGTAGAAAACGTAATATATCGGTCATGTCTTCGTGTGGACCAGCTCTCGTGTATTGTACGCTGTAATGGAAAAAGAAGAGTACCCATGAGTCCTACTTTGTATTTTTGTTCACACAATTTCTTTTGTCTTTTAATTACACAGTACATTGTTACTATATAGGACCTAAAATCATTGCGTCCACTCATCTGCCCCACATACACGAACCCGAGATCTCTACCCTCCCCCCACACTTTACTCTTTCCTCTATTATTATTGCTGTTTGTGGTTGATGGTGATGGTGTTGATTTTCTATTTTAAATCTGGCCATGGAAATCGCTGAAGCTGTTCTTTATTGAATGACCCTTGGTTCTAATTAACCATCAGAAGAAAAGAACATATTTCACCAACTCTCTCTGGTTATAATCTGTTCAGAGAGTACCAGAGGCCAGAGAACTTGTGAAGTACGTATAGAAGTTTAACACAGTAACACACTTGCGATTGACAGTTTTATGACAAACTCAAACAACCAGATTCTTATTCAGCTTATCAAACGAAAAACACACACACATATATATATTAACAATAACACAGGCTCTTTATATACTTTCGCTTGACTTATTATTGTATATTTGTAATAGACTGGAGGATGCATGAGATGAGGTAAAACCGATGACAAGCAACGAGGTTTAATTTTTGGGTTTGTGCTTCTGGGTGTAGATATAATCGACATGTGCTACTAGCGTCCTTCTCATCAAACATTCTTCTTTCCCTTCCACTGTTTCGTCGCAGTTCTCATCTTCCAGCTCTGCCTTCATTTCCACATCACCCTTCAATTCAAATCCCACAAACCCCAATAAGTACAGAGAAAGCCAAAACATCAAGCATACAAAAAAACACTCTGACTCTGTGTGTTACCTCTGCTGAAAAGAGAACCAATTTAAAAGGAAAAGGAAAAATGGTTTCATGGGTTAGATTTACAGAGGAAGATCAGAAGGGAAATTACCTCATGCAGAGAGGAGTGGCTGGTGAGTCCAACGTTGGGACGAGAGGCTTGGATAAGGCCTAAGCTAAGGAGAAGAAAGATGGTGAAGATTGTGAAGAGTTTGGACATTGCTGTGTTTGTTTGATTTGATCAGCTTTTTTCACGGACTCTGTGATTGTGAGAGAGAAGTGGGAAAGACTTGGATGAGACTGCTTTATATAGACAAATCACAAAACTCGTATGGAATCAGTGATCAGGCATACGGTCCCCCCACTCTTTGATCACTGTAATTTACCTTTTTTTTACGTTGCCTTAATCAGAATATAGTCTACTGAAATGATTGACTCACTAATTACTTGACATGTCTCATTGGTAGGAAATCTTTGGGAATAAAAATAAAAGAATTATACAAAATTATAGTATTCATGATAGGCAATTATCTTAAAATTTTTCTTTTTCTATTTTTCCTTTTTTTCTTGCCTTGTGGTGATTTTAAGATTTTTTTTTATCTGACTCTCCGATTTGGTCAAATTTAAGGAGATTTTTTTTTTTTTTTTTGCCAGAACAAATTTAAGGACATTTTAAAGCATACATTGTATGGCATTCATATTTTATACAATTCTTATTTTGTTTGGATGGCTTCAATGTATGGAACCATGTTAGGGTGTGTTTGGGAGAGCTTATATTTGGGAAATAAGCCCTTATTACGCAAGCCGAGAAAAAACTCCTCTCACATACTTACCTTGTATACCGTGAATCACGAATTATAAGCACTTATTGTCTAAAAATAAGCTATTCCAAATGAGCACTTTGTAAAGTCAATGATGAAAATTGAAAAATCATTATATATATATATATATATATAAACTGAATCTCTTAATCCACTGAACCTCTAATTTTACTAAGATTATGTTTGGATTGAGAGAAATTGAGGGAAAATTAGGAGTTAACACTGTGAAGGAAAAATTTTAAAATAGATTAAAAAATTTACAATTTTTTAGAGTTTTTTATCGTAGTCTTTTCTCTCTAATTTTCTTCTTACCCAAACATAAGATGAATGTGAGAAAGAACCTCTGAGTTTAAACTCACAAGAACTCCTAGTAGTTGTTAGCCACGAGCTTATGCTAGCTAGTTTGAATAATATTTATTTGAATGAAGTTACAAATTTAGCAATAAATAATATCAGTATGTGTATCTATAAGAATTATCTATTTTCAGTTTATAAAATAGTAATAATCAATTGTTTTGATAGCAATTTTAACAACGACGTTACCCAATTATTATTTATCGATACACAGCGATATTGTTTATTACTACCAAAATAAAGGATGGATAACGTCATTGTTAAAATTGCTATTAAAATAATTGATTATTGCTACTATGTGAAAAAAAAACATATAATTCTTATAGATACATACAGCGATATTATTTATTTCTAAATTTTCACCTTCACGCCTATTTATTTATTTTATTATAAAGTCATTGATTGAGCCTATTTTTGGTATAGCATTACATGTACGATAAAAATATTCAATTCTTTTATAAAGATACCCAATATATTTCTTCAATCCTTAATATAAAAAATAGTTGATTTTTTTCAGAGAGATTAAGAAAGCTAAATAAATTAGTTAATCATAACATATGTCGTGTATCATTTAATTATATATCAGTTCATAAATCAGATAAATTAATTTAATATAAAAAAGATAAATATCAACACTTTAAAATAATTTATTTAATTTCCTTAATTTCTCTTAAAAAAGTTAATTATGTCTCACATTAAGGACTGAAGGAGTATTATTTTTCTAAGATGTTTTGGTAATTTTCTAAAATGTTATTTTATTATTATTGAGTCACGTGTATTTTTCTCTCTGTGCAATGTTATTTTTTCTCATTGAATTTAACTTTTTAACCAATTAAAAATATTTTAATAGATAAATACATAGTCATATATAACCAAATTCAAGCGTAAGAGTTAAAACAAATCCTGAATTGGCCGGTGATGTTACCCGCTCAGCGATTTCCAATTTGAGAACCTGTCCGATGGATGCATTTTTGTCTCCATGCAGATTTTTAGGCCCTTGGCTTTTTCATCTTGATAAAGTCTCTAATTATTTTTTCGCATTTAAAAGTTTCTGAAAATTATAATTTTCCTTCTAAGAATTACAGGGACTTGAGGCATCTATCAATCCTAAATTGGTATATATTTTCCCCCCAGAAAAAAAATCATGCGGTGGTAATCATAATTACTAAAAAGTTGAGATATTTTTTAAAGAGCATGCATGACTATAATTCAACCCTATATTTATTATGTCCATAAAAAATAGAAGAAAATATCATCTACGGCGCATTTAATTGGAAAATTATAATTCAAAATAATAAATCGTCATAAGTATCGTTTATATATTATCCCTCATCCATTATTTTATAACCACACAAATATTCATTATTGATAATTAATAAGAAAATGACTTAGTAATTTAAAAACAAATTTATAAAGTAAATAATTTAAAATTGAAATTTTAAAATAATAACGAATATTCTAGCAGCGTCATTATCCATCATTGAACAACAAAACGCAAATATCCATTCATTTGTGTAATATATTTTATTTCTATTTTTAATTCTCGTTGTCATTTTTTTTTATTTTAGCCTACTCGGCGCGCATTAGCGGAAGGAGTCAAAAGGGAATCGCAGAAGATGGGAAAGGTGTGACCGCACTTGTCTTGTACGGGTATACACTGAGATTTCGCTTCTCTCCTGTTCTCCTTCCCATCCTTTTTTTTTTTTTTTAATTAATTGGTAGATTAAGATATCAATTATTTATATTTATCATATTATAAAAATATTATTATAATTCTACACTAAAGATATAAAAATATTTTTTTCATACTAGAGGTAAAATAAATTTGAACCGTTAAAATTATGTTTGTATCTTTAAGATAGAATTATAATAATATTTTTATAATATGATAAATCTAAACCGTTAAAATTTTAATTCAACAATAAAAAAGGAAAACTGAGGGGAAGGGGTGGAGGAGGGAACCCAAGTCCAATACACTGTTTGCAGATTCTTTATCTTTTTGCATGACTCGTATTTTCTATGACACGTCACCAGCTAATTAGGGATAAATCACAAATTGTTATCTCAAATCTTATGAATCCTTTCACCCTAAGACTCATACTGCTTCACCTCCTCCTGGTCCTAAATTTAGAATATAATTCTCCAAATATCATCTCCATTATTGGGTCCGCGTGGGAGGATAATTGCGGGTTCACGGGAGCTGTTGTAAATAGTTAATTCACCGGCCACAATTAAGTTTCACGCAACGCTTTTAAGCTTTATGTTTTTTGTGGGGCTCATATTTTAGGTGGTGTTACAACTTACAACACACTTTTTACTTACTACTTTTCATGCATGTGATATAAATGCGCGTCATCAGAGCTTTTTATATTTATTATTTGTATTTACATAGCACGGCAAATATGAAATATATGTGTAGTTGATAAAAGGCCGTCTATGAAGAATTATACTGGTTTGGCAAGAAAATGTGCAGCACCAATGAAGTTGAGTTCCAACGGGCACTTTGTAGTCTGGTGACATAAATCAAACTTCTCTGTTAAGTCATTTGTAAATATGAAGTCGTGAGCTCGATCGAGATTTACTACCTTTGTCGATATCTTAGGTCTCTCTTTTCTCCTACATGAAACGACAAGCTAGGTTTCCAGTTCGAGAGCCCAGCCTAATCTTTTAACTTTAGACACCCAAATCTTTGTTGATTTCGCTGCATCCAACTGTTATGGTGAACATTATTTATGTTGTTGGACAAGAATATTCTAGTTTTGGAGGAGTTTACCTTACCCTTCACTCCAGGTAGATATATGGACACTGATTTTGATTTTTGAATCCGTGTGTGACTCAGAGATAGAGATATGTTATACTCCTTCCTGTTATTAATATAAGATAAAGTTGACTTTTTTAAAAAAAATTAAGAAATCTAATTAAATTACTCTAGAGTATTTATATTTTTATTTTTTTCTCCAAACTAATTAGTTTGACTAATAAATTAATATATAATCTAATGATACACAACATATGATATGATTAAGTAACTTATTTAGCTTCCTTGATCTCTCTAAAAAAAATCAACTTTGTTTAATACTCCCTCCGGTCCTAATTATAAGATAAAGTTGACTTTTTTGAAGAAATTAAGGAAGCCAATTAAATTATCTTAGAATATTTTTATTTTTACTTTTTTCTCAAAAATAATTAATTTGACTAATAAACTAATATATAATCTAAGAATACTAAACATATAAACACTCTAAAGTAATTTAATTGGTTTCTTTAATTTCTCTAAAAAAGTCAACTTTATCTTATAATTAGAATAAGAGGGAGTAATTATTACCGGAGATAGTGGTTTATTCTGCTTTCAACGACATACAATGAATCCGTACGTATGTCTCAGATAGATATATATTGACTTTGAATCATGTTCCTCATGAATTATCCATCTTGTCACTCGCCGTGTTACTTACAACTTCCATGGCAAGGGTTGTGTTATGTAATCTTTTAGATTATCCCTTTTTTCCATTCACGGTAAACGTACAGGGAGATTAGATAGTTATTCCCTATTGAACTTTAGGTCCTGTTCGCATTGTCCATTTTACATATCACTATATTAATATAGTCCTATATCTATATCAATTTAATTTTGTTTCCAAAAATAGTTATTAATACTCTGTTGCGTCAATATTTTTTAGGCTCTCAATAATACATACAGCACATTCTTTAATTTCTTTATCACTTGAGTCAGCCCCAGATGGGTTATCTTCATTATCAACTAGAAAATGAGTTTTGCATACTGGTATACATATATTGAGAGATAGATATCCACTATTTCCAACCATATTCACAGCTTATAAAGGGGCACTATATTTATATTAATATTCTCATGTTTTATTCATACGTAGCTTCACAAAACAAATTTTTGATTGAAGTGGTAAGCGGTTTTGCATTCAAGAATACAAGTTTCAATCCCGAGAAGTACAATGGTTGGAAGATACAAAAACTCTTTACACTTTAAATTTTAAAAGGGATTAATTTCAAATCCAAAATAATTTGAGAATCTGGGATACCCTAATTAAAAATAACTTAACAAAACACCAAAGCAATATAAATCGATTCTAGGATTGGGCCCATCAATACAAATAACAAAGTAAGAGTGGGCTTATAGTAAGGACGAGTGCCTTCTTCAAAAGTACAAAGCCTGGGCTCTCAATGATGTAATGAATCAGGTCTGCACCTGTCTCATTCTAAAATATCCCAGCTGTCTAAGTATTAGGCCATAGAATTTTGAAACGCCAATAGATGATTGCTCAAAAAAGAAAAAGAGTAATGGAGTCAGGGAAAAAACAAAGAGTTATGGGCCCCTTCGTGGTGATTGTGTTTGATGAGGCAACTGGGTCAAACCCGGTAGGGTAGCCCATAATTAGTCTCACTTCCACGCTGTGGGTCTCAGAATCATTGCTTCATTTTCCTATATATAACCCCTCGGTTGTTACAAGTCATACTCGATAGCTTTCTCTGAAAATGATATGTTTATCAAACTTTGCCAATGTTCAAGTCTTCTATAGTGATCATTCCGGTTTTAATTATAAGATACAGTTAATTTTTTTAAAGAAATTAAAGGAACTAATTAAATTACTTTAGAATATTTTTTTTTTCTCTGGAATAATTAGTTTAACTAATAAACTGATATATAATTTAAAAATATACAACATATGATATGATTAAATAACTTATTTAATTTCCTTAATCTCTTAAAAAAAATCAACCCTATCTTATATTTAAGACCGGAGAGAGTAAATTGTAATTGGTGTAATATTTGGGGGGGAAAACTTATTGACAACCCACCAAATGACTTACATTATGGATCAATAATTTCATTTAAAACTAGAGGGAATATCATATAACGCCGTTTATTTTTGTTTTTGGATAATAATACAATTTATTAAAATAAGATCAAATTATATACACAAATTATGTCTTTATAGATAAATCCAACATTATGACGAGACCCAATCCATTCAAAGTAAAGCAAAAATTTACAAACACTAATGCCTTGTTTGGTATCATGGAAGAGTCTTTTATGGAACTGGAAGTGGAACTGGAGATAAAGGTATGTTTGGTATGGCTATGAAAGTAGTGATATAATTTTTAATAATATATTAGTTTTAATTGTAAAATGTCAAATATACCCTTAAACAACCCTAACCTCCATTGTCACATTCACCCTAGAACAGCCCCCAACATCACCGACGACCACCATCAATATCACTGGCAGCCAACACAAAAACCACCAGTGTTTTCATCATCAGCCATCAGCCTATCACATACTACCCATAATTTCACAGTAATTTCGACAGAAATCAAAGGCATAATTAAAAAAACAGAGAGATCGAATAAAAAATCGGACATCATTGCTATCAAAACCAGAGATCAAACTGGGACCATCATTTCCGTCAATGTACTTCACTGTCACCATGATTCTGTTGATGTACCTCACCCTTACCGTCTTGCCGAGGTGTACCAAAAAACTCTTTCAAGCTTCGACCATTTTCCATCAATGTACCTCGTCGTCACCATCAAACAATGGAAGCATTTTAAAAAAAAAATAGAGAACACAGATCCCCCACTCACAAAATGGTCGAAGCCTGGTACTGAAGGAGAAGACCAAATCCGCCGTCCTCCACCACGGATCTGAAGTTGAAGCGTCCTCCTCTGTCACCTTTACAATCATCTTCCTTCGTTAGAGTCAGATACGAGTTTGATTTCAGCAAAAGAGGATGGGAGGTTTGCATCATCAAAAAAGAAGAGAAGAGGAGGAGGATGAGCACAAGATTATTGAAAACAAACTTATGAGTAGATGTGCCTCAATGTCGTCGTCCTTCTCGTCGCTGTGCGTCGCCGTCCTCGCCTCCACCTCTGCTGTCGCTATGACTTGCCACCGCCGTCCTTGTCGTTGCCATAAGAGAGGGAAGAGGGCTGTCATAGTCGGGGGTGAAGAGGGAGGAGGGATAAGTGGCAAAGATGTAAATTGAAAAAATGGTGGGGGTATAATGGTCACAAATTTTTGCTTCCAATGGAACCCAACTTAGTTCTATGGGTTTACCTATGGAAGTGACTTCCACCATTTTTGATGGAAGTGACTTCCATGAGGAAGTGACCTCCCACCAACCAAACAACCTAACTTATAAAATCCACTTCCACTTCCACTTCTCCCTCTTTACTTCCCAGGTACCAAACATGGCATAAAACCCGCTTGGACATAGGGCAGATGGCAAAGAGCCACCCTTGCACTATAAAGAGGGCGCAACAATGACAATTCAGGTTAGTCACATGGTTAAATGCTTATTTGGAATAGTGATTAGAGACTTCAAAAGTAACTTTTCAATTGTGATATATAATATACGGGGTAAATATATAGAAAGATTTTTGTTTCGATTTACATGAATAAGCACTTTTGATAAAACTTGCTCGTTTGGGATAACTTATTTTTTACTTATAAGTGCTTATAATTCATGATTTACGGTATACGAAGTAAGTATGTGAGAGAAGTCTTATCTCAACTAACGTAATAAGTGCTTATTTCCCAAAAATAAGCTATTCCAAACACTCACATACCAAACATGCAAAAAAGCTAGGATGTCTTAAAAAGCATTGACGGAAAAAAAATGAGAGAGAGAGAGAGAGAGCGCATGTGTTTGACATCACTTATTTTTGACCCATAAGTCATTATTACGTAAGTCGAGATAAAACTCTTCTCACATACTTACCTCGTATACCGTAAATCATGATTTATAAGCAATTATAAGTAAAAAATAAGCTATCCCAAACGAGCACGAAGTCAGCAGCAAATCTCAAACACCCGTCTCTTTTACCAGTGCCAAGCTTATAATAAGTAGAGCTGGGAATCAGGGCCGGCCCTTGACGGGCCAGGGCTTAAAAGGGCCGGCCCTAAAGGGCCCAGGGGTCAGGAAAATTGCAGCTTTTCAAAGCCCGATATGAGAGTATCAGGGCCAGGGCCGGCTCGCAGGGATGGAAAGTCATTTTCACAATATTTAACTATTTTTTCTATGTATTTTCTTTTAGAAGGATATACAAAGTTCTAATTTAACACATAAATGTTGTCAACATTAAAGTTTAAATATATCTCACGTAAGAAACAAACACAGTTACTAATGCAAAATCAAAAGTAAAATCATGCCCATAATAACTCACATAAAGATCAAAGCATAAGAAGGCAAGAAACTAAACACTCTAACCTCTACACAATATTAGTATGACGATTATCATTTTCGTCTTCTTCACCATTATCATCAATTTGAAGGACATTTGATTGTGCTTCACTTTGTGTAGTAGGCTTTACTTGAGGAGTAAAAATATCAAGAATTTTTGGACAAGGGGCAGGGAGGGGGTAAGGGCAAAAAAATAAAAAAAATAAAAGGGCCTAACGGGCCGGCCCTACAGGGCTAGACCTTTTAGGCCTAACTTCCTTTGGAAGCTCTAATTTATAAATCCAACCCGAGACTTAATAAGGATTAAACGGACCGACTTGACGGGCTCAGCTCGATTTTCTATCTCTAATAATAAGGGACCAAAAGAAGAGTGATTGATACCATTATATTTATAATTGTTTAACATGGGAAACTATGTCTTACCTACTCCCATTCCCATCCATAAACAATAAACCCTGTTTGCTTCGTGGCGCATAAAAATTAGGTTGAGGAATAAGACCATACTATTCTCACCGAAAAAACAAAAAGCGAGTGGAGAATACTTGATAGCGAAGGCTCTGATGCCATGCTTAGTGTTAATTCTCATTTTTAACTACAATTAAATTTCTGTACATATATACCATTTGAGCCTATGACTACGAGAATGAGATCTGGGAAGTCCTCTTTAATTTAAGAAGGAATAGAATCATTGCACATCTTCATTCAACCCAAAATAAACAAATGAAAAATTCCAGAAAAAAACTACTATAAAAAAAAGCTCTTCACGTCCCATTTTTTATGCCTTTTAACGTCTAAAAATAATATAATGTTTATGTGAGTGACGTAGTAAAAAATGATAATAACAACCATAAATAAAAAGATACCTAAAATCTGGATCTTAAACTTCCCTGTTTTAAAAAGTGATGTCTAAAATGTTACACTGATACTTTAGACGTCCTATGCATGATATAAATAGCGTCCCTAATATATATATATATATATATAAGGGACGCCATCTGTACATGATACCAGGAACGCCATTTTGGTGTCCCTAATACTAATATATATATTTTGGCATTCCTGATTAAAAAGGAAAAAATTATTTTTTTTTTTTTTAATTTTAGGTGTTCCCAATTCAAATAAAAACATTTAAAGTCTCTAAAGTCACATTTTAGACATCCCTATTTGAATTGGGAACACCTAAAGCTATCCAGTTCTCACCCAGAATCACAAAAACGCCATTGTCTTTGTTTTTTACTTCCTTTTTTTAAAAACAAACATCCTTTAGAATAGTAAAATCTATATTCTATAGTAGTGAAATATAATTAAAAACATCAAATTTTATATTAACGACTTTACTTTTATGTTTCACAACTGAACTAAAGGCAATTCGGTTATTTGATTAAAATTAGAAATTCCAAATTCCTACTTCAATTCTGACTTAGAATTTATAAATTCACAGCACCGATTTACCTTTTCCCATTTTTTATTCAATTTTTCTGGAATTTTCCAAAACAAAAAATGTACAGGAGTAGTGACTAGTGATGATGGATGAAGTAATGATGTTTAATGAAGGCTAAAGTAAGCCCGAGAACAGACCATGCATGGGCCTAAAGCATATTTTTGTGACACTGGTGGTTTGTTCCGGATGAGTAATGAAATGATTAGGGTTTCATGCGAGTGTGATATCATAACCCACTTGAAATATATCTCTCATCTCCAATTTAATGTTTTGTAATTTAATTAGTAATAAGGAAAATAATATTCATTAGATAGAAGGCGTGTTAATTAAAAAAAAAAAAAACAAAAAGTCACTGTAATGGATAAGCACTACTACTAATAATGCTGGTGCTGGAAGCCTGGAACCATGACTAGGCCCCTCTCGCCCCTGGCTAGCCTTGTTCTAGTCAATTAATCAACATGATGCAATTGATTGTTTGATTAGCCCGACAACAATTTCTTTAATATTGTCAGCTTTAAGGTTTGTGCCAATGAAGTAAAGAAAAATCAATCATGACTTCAAAGCTGTCCACATGTAATTTCACACTTAATTTAATCTTAAAGGATTATTATGGCGCCCGGTACGCCGTCTATTTAACTATTTGGATTTAGACAGTAGTAATGAATTTATAGAGTATAGACTCTATTGAGATGACAGGACCATTTTTCTTCATCCACTTTTAAAACATATAGAGCTTATTTTTTTAAAAAATATAACAGGCTTTGTTCCTTTTTCATAATTAAGAGGTCTTCTTTTAATTTAAACAGGGTTGAGGTGCATTCAACACATACCTTATAATATTTTTTCAGTTTCATCCAGTGTCCTAAAACATTTTGTGGTACATCTAATACTCTAGAGAATTTTTTCAATTGTGTCTACACCCTAAAATACCTTTTTTATGCAATTTTTACATCTAACAATTTATGTAATTTAGGGTATTTTCTTAAAATTTTCTCAAAATATTTTAAATTGTTGGATGTATCAAAAAATAATCTAAAACTATGAACGCGTATAAAAAATGCTTTAAAATGATGGCATATAAAAAATTGTGTCTATAATCATAAAATACTTTCGAACACCTTATGCACATGAAAAAAAAAAAGTGAGGCACCATGGCCCAATTTAAATATTCAGGTCTTTAATGAAACAATTCACTATATGTATTTCTGTTGATAAAATTTTCAATTGAAATTTTGAAGTTTGGACTAAAAATAATCTATAAATATACATATTACGGAACTAAAAGAACTATCTATATAATTTACTCATTTTTTAAAACACTATAAAAAACACATTTAAAAGTATTTGATAGTAAAATATCTACACGGAAAAAAGTGTACGTACATCTACATGGGAGATATTAATAATGAAAACCATCGACAATTGCAGACCTGATTAGAAAAGTGAAGGCTTCTTAAACCTGAGGCGAGAGATTGAAGGTGGAAGCGAATTCCATGGCTGCCACTACCACATCCAGCTGCTCCGGCCTCTTCACTATGCGATCATCAAATCCTGAGGAGCCCAGGGTCCGATCCTCGTCGAGCCAGCCGTCTCCTGCTGCCTGTGGAAAGCTCGACGGTGTGGCCATGTGGTTCATCAATGGAGTCACCACTGCTTTCTTCGCCTCCCTGGAGCGTTGCTCTTGTATCCGCGTCGCCACCGAAGAAGACGGCGAAGAAGCCAACGACGCGCCCTTGATCCTCAACGATGGGAATCTCCGCCGTGACTGTGGCGGCCGCACCGCCACCCGCAGGAGGAATCCAGGTAAAACAAAGAAAAGTGGAGAAGTAGTACTCGCCGATGAAGACGTCTGAATTTATATATATATATTTAGTGACGAAACAAATACACCTGATGAGCAAGATCAATAACTTGTCTTTCCAAGGTGAGTCGTTATATATTTATATATATATTGGGATTGTCAATTGTGCCGTTGGAAGAAGCTTATATATGTTTTCGAAAATGAAACTGAGGAGTAACTTTGTTCATTGTTGATTTTAATTTGCATATGCCTTTCAATACGAGATAAATCAAGTATGGTTTATATATATGTGTACTATAATAAAGTACATCTCAAGGTTATCGATCACCTGTCTTCTTCATATGAATTATCGTTATTTCTGAAGAAAACCATTCACCAATATACATGTTTTTTGGCACAGTTTAATATTTATGCCCAAAATCTAAAATTTTTGCTAAATCAAAGATCGTCCACGATCGGCTGGAATTATATATATGCAGGCTGCAGAATTGTAGCAGGTTATGAATTCTCAACTGAGATTTCAATTTTAATTTAACGTATAAGTATCAGCTTGTCCATCTTGAAATTAAACTATAATCGGCTTGATGTTAGTTAGTAATTTACATGGAGGAGGTTTTGACAATATGCTATCGTGAAATCCTAATTCAGATTAAACTGTTTGAAATTTCACGATCTATTGTTACAAGTATGTTCATGTGTTTCCAGATAATTGCATAGTTACTGTGTGTTTTTTGATTGAATTTCTGTGGTGGCAAAAAGGTGTGGGTGTAAGGGTTGGAAACACATGATTACTGCCACTGGGGTCACCATCATCGTGATCTTGGAGGCGTGTGATTTTTTTTTTGGGGGCACTGTTTGGAGATAATTCATTCGGAGGATTGATTCATAAAATGATACTGTAATGTGAAAGGCTTTGGAGCAAAAGCTAAAGTTGATTCATTTAAAAATGAACAAGAGGGGTCTAGCCGTGCGAATAAGGGTCCATGGGATTGAATGATGTTGTCGTTTGGGCCACGATAATGCTGTTGTTTCACTCGACAAACTCTCTTTTACTTTTCTTCACTTTTTCCACTCTCCCCGAGGAATCCAATGTAACCTCGCAATAAGTGAAACAATATTACTCCTCCGGCCATGCTTATAAGCAAGGTATTAAAATTCGGTTTGGTATTAAATCAGTTGGGAAACTGGAATAAGGGTCAGTGGGTTAGATTAGGGTTAAACCGGAGCTAAATCAGAATCAAACCGGTGAGAAATTAAAAATTTTAGGTTTAAAGCATGAAATTCTAAAGGAAAAATATATACTTTTTTTTTTTGAAAAAATTGGAACCCGGACCAGTTCGCTGGTTTTCGGACCGGATGGTCCGGTCTGGGTTCCTGAACCTAGCTTATAAGATTTAAATAAGTTATTTAATCATAACATATATTATGTATCATTAGATTATTTATCAATTTATAGGTCAAAACGTATTAGTTGGGTGAAAAATGATAAATATAAATATTTTAATGTAACTTGTTTAATTTATTAAGTGAGTGGTTTGAATAGCTTATTTTTGGGAAATAAACACTTATTACGTAAGTTGAGACAAACTCCTCTCACATACTTACCTCGTATACCATAAATCACGAATTATAAACACTTATAAGTTAAAAATAAGCTATTCGAAATGAACAATAAATATTTAAAAATAAAATCAATCAACTCTTATATAAGGGATTGGATTAGGTAGTATATTATTTCAATTCGTTTGCTCATTTTGACTTTTTGGCATTAGGGAAACATGTTCATGTTCCTGTGTTTAATTAGGCAGAACTAGAGACGAGGAGTTTTATTTTATTGGATGCCGTCTCATCAGCTACAAATTTGGAAATATATGCTTGCAATATCACACTGGCCGGCTCACACGTGGATAAAATAAATTCGAATTGGTGGTTTCTGCATGACATGTCTAACTCTGCAAATATTTGGCTCTTGCCATTGCCCCGTTTAGTTTGACCTTGAAAACTACGCTAACAGTTAGTTATATACTCCTATATTCAGTTACATTGTTTATATAGTATAATATACTTTTAGTCAACATCAAAATCTTTAATAATATCATCCAACGAAAACAAAAAGTTGTGTATGTGTGTGGGCACATATATATGCACGCACTTGCCCAAAATATGTACGTACGCCACCATTCGCATACCGGGGCTTTATTGAGTACTATCTTTTATGTGGTGAGTGCTGTACACGTTTATTTGTGACCGGAATTGAATATTTAAATTGCAGTCTACTCATAATTGAGTCAAGAAATTAAACTAGAAAAGGTGGACATAATAATGAAGTTATAAGAGCAGTTAGAAAGGCGGTCGATCATTTTGACGTTAATTTTAGAGAGTTGACTTGTGCCGGTTAACTTCAACTTGAAGGGTCAATGATAGCTGCTCAGGATTTTGGTGAATGATATCCTAAATATAAAATAAAATTGATTTTTTTAGAGAGATTAATGAAGCTAATTAAATTACTTTAGAGTGTTTATATTTTTTACTTTTTTCTCTAAACTAACTAGTTTGACCAATAAACTGATATATAATCTAAGAATACACAGCATATGATATAATTAAGTAACTTATTTAGTTTCCTTAATCGTTCAAAAATAAAGGCAATTCTGTCTTATATTTAGGACCGGATGGAATATTTCATATTCATTTTGTGCATGTTAATTTAATAATTTTGGGTTTTGCGAATCTAATCACACATCCAAGTTTAAAATGAATATTTTTCGCCAACAAGTGATTTGGTCAATATAGTAAATTCAACTGAGAAGGTCTGGGTTTAGACTAATCGGTTGCCTGAATACCAAACTCAGCTAAGCAGGCCATGATTCAAACGGATACGGGGCGATAGGGTTTTTCTGTTCACCAAGAGAAAATGGACATTTTCCAATTTGAAAATTATTTGTATAGTTTTAGTTGTGAGCTCGGGAAAAAAAAAAAGCTCATGGATTTGTAGAAGATTTATCACGGGAAAAAATATTAAAAAAGCTGAGAGATTTTCCAAGGCAGCAGTTGCTTGTTGATTGGTTGGAATATTGCTTCGACGCTCTGAGGAATTTAAACGTTCACGAATCGTTGCGTGTAACAGTAATCCTCTTTTTCCTCCAAATTTCTCCACATATCAAGTTCCGTACGCACATCTTGTTTAATTATTAGAAAGATGAGTAAAATCTTCGAAAATTCTCCAAGTTATTATTTCTCCCATGTTATAATGGGAGAAAAATTCAGTTGTGATATAAAATCTAACATATATTATTCACTATTGTTATTCACCAATAATAATTTGCCTTACCTTGTTTTTCTTTCGGTCCACTTTCACCATATTCTGTGCGTGTCAGAATATATTTAAAATTTTTAAAATGAATATAGATATTGAATATGTGAAGTGTAGTATAAAAAATGATTTCACTATTGTTGACTGAGATATACTAGTTAAGTTCCCTACTTACTGAGATGGAAGTGGCAGAGAAGGTCTCTTTGATGTAATTTGGAGTTTTGGACTGCGTTTTTGTTTTTGGTACAGAGTTTTACACTGCGTTTGGTTTTTGTATTTTTTTTTTTGAATAAAACCTGCATAATGATGTCTCATAAAAGGAGAACTACAACAAAAACCAATAGACTACCCTCTTTCATTAATCACCTCCCCCGTTGTAGAAGGTGGTGGTTGATCGAAGAAACAAAAATTCCCTACCAACCGATGATATAACCTAATTAAACTAATTTTACCAATCTCTATTATAAAAGAGAGATCTTAGTTCCTCAACAATGTTTGGTAAGAAATGATTCCCCTCACAACCTTTAGATAATAGGTTGATAACATTTATACAATTAGTAAAGACACAAATTTTTCTATAGCCTCTAGCCCAACAGATGTTGAGTCCATGAATCATTGCTATCAATTCTGCAATCTCCAGTGGAACAGCTCTAAGTTTGCTGCTGAACCCAAGAACCTATCATGTTTGGTGTCCGTTAGGACTCCTCCGCATCCGCTTCTACCATCACTCAACATTGAGCCATCCACTTCGAGTCTCATGCAAATCTTCTTGTAGATGCTGCACATTCTGGTGCATCGACCACTTCCCTGTGTAGAATCCGCACTTTCCAATCAAATCTTGGTCCACACAAGCTCGATGGGAGCTATACGTTGTTTGAAGGTTAGCTCTTAAAGTTTCTCCCTCAAAGAGACATTGACAGCTAGGGACCCAAATATCCTAGCATATATATTCAAACAGTGTTAACCATTGAAGTTTCTTGGTGAAATCCCTCCCTCCCTCGTGTCTGAGGTTCCATCGTACCCACTCATCACCTTGCATTTAATCACTCCTTATTTGACCTTAAAAAAAAAAGAATAATGTTAAGAATATTATATTTATTCATTGTGTTGTATTATTTACTGTTATGTAAGTAGAATTAGTGACTTGGTTGCCTATATATATACCATTGTTGATGATTACTCTCGTTGTGTTTGGATATTTTTTATGATCAATAAAAGTGATACTTTTCAACATCTTAAAAACTTTATTACTTATGCACGTACTCAATTTTCTGCTTCTGTCAAAGCTGTGCGTAGTGATAATGAACTTGAATTTACTAATGCTGATCTTAAACAATTCTTTAATGCTCATGGTATTCTTCATCACCTTTCTTGTCCTTATACTTCTCAACAAAACGGAGTGGTTGAATGCAAGCATCGCCACCTCTTGGAGGTTTCTCGCTGCCTTCTTTTTCACTCTGGAGTGCCATTGCCATTTTGGGGAGAGGCTGTGAAAACCGCTGCCTACTTGATTAATCGTATGCCCTCTTCGGTTTTACAACATCGAACTCCCTTTGCTATTTTGTTTGGATCTTCGACTGACTTGATTTTTTTAAAAGTTTTTGGTTGTTTAGCTTTTGCCATCACTTCACTGGTTCATGACAAGTTTCAATCTAGGGCTAAACCATGCATTTTTTTGGGGGTATCCCCTTAATCAAAAAGGATATTTACTTTATAACATTCATACCAAATCTTTTTGCATCTCTAGGCATGTCTCATTTCATGAAAACCGTTTTCCTTTTAAAGACATGCTTCGCATCAATCAAGAGGGGGGTTCCAACATTATGACTGATCCTCCTAATGCTTTGATTGATCCTTTTAAGTATGAAACAGAAGCTTCTAGCCCCATTCCTATCCCATAAATCCATGATTTGCATGCACCATTAGATGAGAATCCTCCACTAGATACCATTAATGATGACACTAGCGATGTACACACAGAACCCAATATACCTAGACCTATTCGTGAGAGAAAAACTTCATCATGGCTCAAGGATTATGCATGTGGAGGTGATCTATCATATAAGGCATTGGTAGGCTATGTGTGCGCCATTGATTGCAGCAATGTCATAGAGGCAGGTAAACAAAAGGTAAAATACTCTATTCAATCCTACTTGTCTTATACTAACATGTCATTTGATTACAAAGTTATCTTATCTAGTATTGATGCTAATGTTGAACCAAGTACTTTTGAAGAGGCAGCAAAGGATCCTAAATGGGTTGATGCAATAAAGGCTGAAATTAAAGCTCTAGAAGAAAACTGAATATGGAAACTTGTGGAGCTCCCCAAAGGCAAAAGACCCATAGGTTGTAAATGGGTCTATAAGGTAAAATATGATGCTAATGGTAATGTTGAGAGGTCTAAGGCGAGGCTAGTTGCTAAGGGATATAGTCAACAAGAAGGGATAGACTATTTTGAGACATTCTCCCCCGTTGTAAAAATGGCAACAATAAGAATAGTGTTTACCATTGCTGCAAAGAATCATTGGGAATTATTTCAAATGGATGTGTACAATGCTTTTCTTCAAGATGATTTAAATGAATATGTGTACATGAGAGTTCCTCAAGGATTTGGTAATCCTAAAAATAAAGTTTGTAAACTTGCCAAATCCTTGTATGGGCTCAAGCAAGCATCACGGCAATGGAACACTAAGCTTACTCAAGCATTAATTGAGGGGGGGTTTAGGCAAAGCAAATATGATTACTCTTTGTTCATTAGACAATCTAGTACTGAAACTACTTTTATTCTAGCATATGATGATGACTTAGTAATTACAGGAGACCATGTGCAACGAATCAATGAGGTTAAGGAGTACTTGCACAATAAATTTAGAATTAAAGATCTAGGTCAACTTAAATATTTTCTTGGAATAGAAGTAGTGAAAACTAATGAAGGTATAGTCCTCAATCAAAGAAAGTATGCACTTGACATGATTTCTAATATGATTTTTAGTGCAGCAAGACCTCTCACAGTACCAGTGGAACCTATTATCAAGTTGAGAGTTGATTCTAAAAAGGAGGATGATGATCCAAGACTACAAGAGCCAATTGTCTATAGGAGATTGATAGGTAGGTTGTCTTATTTAACATTAACCAGACCTGATATATGCTTCATTGTGCAGGCCTTGAGTCAATACTTGCAAGCACCTAGAAGATTACACTTTCAAGCTGCACAAAGAGTGATTAGGTATTTAAAAATGACACTAGGTCTAGGAATCTTACTTTCAGCAACTAGAGATAGCCAGCTACAATGCTATGTGGATTCAGATTGGGGAACTTGTCTGGACACCAGGAGATTAGTAATAGGATATATAGTCAAGTTTGGAGGATCCCCAATCTCTTGGAAAATCCAAGAAATAGAATACAGTCTCCAAATCCTCTGCTGAAGCTGAATATCGAGCACTAGGAGCTACTGTATCAGAAGTTGTATGGGTTAGAAGACTGCTAGCAGATCTGTATGTGAGTAAACTTAAGCCTGTCTTGGTTTTTTGTGATAGCAAAGCGACCATCCACATCGCTATAAACCCAGTATTTCACGAAAGAACCAAGCACGTCGAAATATACTGTCACTTTACAAGAGAGAAGCTACAACAAGGAATTATCACTCTAGAGCATGTGAGAAGTAAAGAACAACAAGCAGATATATTTACGAAAGGTCTTGGGAAGGAGAGTCATGAGCGACTTATGGGCAAGTTAGGAACTATTAATGAGTATAGCCCCCAACTTGGGGGGTGTTAAGAATATTATATTTAGGGAAAATCACTCCCAGGTCCTAAGCAATAGAGATATCCACAGAAAAGTCCTTGGAGATTTTGAAATATCAGAAAAGTCCCTAGGGACTTTTCTGTGATTATTTCCTAATGTAAAATGACAAAGATGCCCACATTCTAATCTTCTTCACTCAAAATCAGACTCGTGCTTCAGCAGCAATTGAAGACCTTGCCCTTGCTTCTCGCCTTCTGTCGCTGCCGCTCTGCTCCCAATCGTCGTCCGTCGATGCTCCTCTCCTAGTCGGCGTGCGTCACTTGAGCTCCGCTCCTATTCACTACGTCGCTGCTGCTCCTCTCCCAGTCGTTGTGCGTTGCTGCTCCGCTCCGAGTCGCCGTCCGTCATACAACTTAATATTTTAATGTTATATGATTTCCTATTCAGTTGTGACAGTACAGTTGTAAAATTTCTTAATTCATGTAACCTCTATAGCATTCTCTCTGTACTATGACTTGTTAGAGATTTTGTTGCTATATATAATTATTCAAGCATCATTATTATATTGACGAAAATAAAAGTATCATTATCATGTTATCTGTGGCAGGTTTCCATTGAGCTCTGATGTCATGTTTTAAGTGATTGGCCTAGCCTTGCATATTTGTTTTGCATTGCTTCATTTAAGATGGTTGTTACTTCATATATTTTGGAGTTATAATGTTTGGGGATGAAATCAAAGATTAATAAAAGTTAATAGAAAACTAGCTTAATTCCAGTTTGGACACATTTTTCATTTTTCTTCCCTTTTGCTTATTCTTTTCTTGATCTATCCTGCATAGCATAAAAGTGGTTGGTTTGATTTGGAGGCTCTTGGCTGTTTCTTGTTTTATATGTTGTGAAAATGAATGCAGCTTTTGATAGGCCCCCTTTTTTTGGTAATACATTCTCTTAGATCTAAGAAATTGGACTTAATGAACTGCCTTGAATTGAGATTAGCACATGCTAAATTTTGTATGTTCTGCTGATGGCGTTATGATCAGCCATAACATGATTTTACAACTTGTGCTATGCTGTACATATAATTTCATGCCATTATATTCTTTTTAATCAAACCTTCTACTGCCAGTTTGACTGAAATTCAGAATGCTCATGGTATTACAGATGTTCTTGCAGAAATGCTCAATGCAATAGAACCAAGTAACAAAGAAGTAAGTTGCTTTCCTTGAATATACATTTAAAACATGATGTATCGTATGAGAATACCTTTAGCTACTGATTATTGACAAAGATGTCATAGATTGTTGGCTTTTGTTAATTTAGCCACTGATTAGGTTGAAAGTGTTTAGCACCCTGTCTGGGATACTATGTAGGCTTATCATGAAGCAGTCTTTGAATTTTAGTTGGATATTGGTTTGAGGTCCTTGTAAAGTACTTCACTCAAGTATCTAGGTGTGGCCATGTGGCTTATGCTAAACTAAATCAATTTGTTATAACTAGCAAACAATTATATGATCATTCTCCTACACTAAGATTTTGTTATATGATTAGGTACCAGCAGTTGTTTGAAATCATGATTTGTTGTAGTTACAGGGGAGACATTAATTTTACAGACTATTGCTGGTTGGACAGTCACCTTGTGAAAATAACTCATGATGTTGTGAAAACATACATTAGAACTTGTAAAAGCTGATGTCAATTGTTGTAAAAATTGTCAGTAGGAGTTGTAATCAAATAAGCACAGTAATGAGTTAAAATCATGGTTAGCTTCTGTGAAAGTGGGAAGGTGTGCAATTTATAAACTCATGGGATAATTACAATTCACTTGTAAATGTAACTAATGCACTTGATAAAATAGGCATAACAAGTTGTTAATAACTTGATACATTATGACCAAGTCAGCTGCTCTAACACCCCCAATGGGAAATATTGATGCAGTTGTGAGATCTTGCGTTGCAAATAAATATAGTTTCATCCAGCAATGAGACGAAGTTGTAAAAAGACTCAACATGTTGTTAACATATGCTTAAGAAGTTGTAAATAGATGCTTGACGAGTTGTAAACAAAGCACTCCGCTTACTTAACGTGAGAAAACCTTGTTTCTATTCAATGTGACGTAGAAGTTGTGAAAAAGACTTAATGTGTTGTAAATAGATGCTTGACAAGTTGTAAACAAAGCACTTCGCTTACTTAACATGAGAAACTCATCGTGTTGTAAATGGACGCTTGAAGGGTTGTAAACAAAGCACTTTGCTTACTTAACGTGAGAAAACCTTGTTTCTGTCCAATGTGAGGTAGAAGTTGTTAAAAAAACTCAACGTGTTGTAAATGGACCCTTGAAGGGTTGTAAACAAAGCACTTTGCTTACTTAACGTGAGAAAACCTTGTTTCTGTCCAATGTGAGGTAGAAGTTGTTAAAAAGACTCAACTAGTTGTAAATGGATGCTTGACATGTTGTAAACAAAGCGCTTCACTTACTTCATGTGAGAAAACCTTATTTCTGTCCAATGTGAGGTAGAAGTTGTTAAAAAGACTCAAAGTGTTGTAAATGGACGCTTGAAGGGTTGTAAACAAGGCACTTTGCTTACTTAACATGAGAAAACCTTGTTTCTATCCAATGTGAGGTAGAAGTTGTTAAAAAGACTCAACGAGTTGTAAATAGATGCTTGACAGGTTGTAAACAAAGCCCTTCGCTTACTTAATGTGAGAAAACCTTATTTCTATCAAATGTGAGGTAGAAGTTGTTAAAAAGACTCAAAGTGTTGTAAATGGACGTTTGAAGAGTTGTAAACAAAGCACTTCGCTTACTTTACAACTTTGCTTACAAAGTGAAGTGCTTCATTTCACAACGTCCCACATGTTCCTCTTTGACACTTTTCTCACGTTAAGTATGACCAATTGAGTTATTTACAACTCGTAAAGCGTGTATTAACAACCCTTTCATTTTGTTTTACAACCCCCAACACCTTTCCTTTGGCACTATGTTTTCTCACATTAAGTATGACAAATTGAGCTATTTACAACTCGTAAAGCGTGTATTAACAACCTTTTCAGTTTGTTTCACAACCTCCAACACCTCTCGCTCTCGCACTATGTTTCCTCACGTTAAGCATGACCGATTGAGCTATTTACAACTCGTAAAGCGTGTATTAACAACCCGTTCAGTTCGTTTCACAACCGGATGTCGTGACTGCATCAGTAGTTTCTATTTGGCAGCTCACAACAGTTGAATTGTATCATAATTGATCAAGTTGTTGATAACTTATTGGCCTATTATATCAAGTGCGTTACACACATGCACAAATGACTTGTAAGTCTCCCATGACTTTATAAACTTCACACCTTACACTGTCACCTAAGCAATTCATCATTTTAACTAATTTTAATGCCTATTTTATTATAAGTCCTGCTGCAAAATTTGACAGCAACTGATGCAAATTTTCACAACTCTTAATGCCTGTTTTCACAACATAATGAGTTATTTTCACAAGGGATCTATCAGACCCGATAGTGTACCAAATGAAAGTCCCCCTGTAAGTACAACATAGCATGAAGTTAAGCAATTGATGCAACCTAATGAAAGTCCACCCTGTAAGTACAGCAGAGCATGAAGTTAAGCAACTGATGCAACATGATGAAAGTCCCCCTTGTACCAAATGAGTTATTTTCACAACGGACACGCACGCCGAAACGACCGGACCACCGCGACAGACAGGCTCGGGGAATGACCTGACCAACGACCGACACACACCGCGCAGCACCAGACCACCACAGAGAGGCAGCAAGACGTTTTCGAAAATCCTCTTCTTGCACGATTTGGGGCTGCTCTGTTTCAAATAGAAAAGAGAAGAGTTTAACTTTCAATTAAGGGCATGTGTGTCATTTTACTTTGCAAAATAGGGACTTTTATGATATTTCAGAATCTCTAGGGACTTTTCTGTGGATATCTCTGTTGCTTGGGACTTGGGAGTGATTTTCCCTTATATTTATTCATTGTGTTGTATCATTCATAGTATTATTTACTGTGGGTAGTTATTGCTAGGTAAGTAGAATTAGCGACTTGATTGCCTATATATATACACATATGGGCGTGATTGATGTTGTTGTTGTTGTTGTTGTAAGATCAGGTTAGCCTAGTTGGTTAATGCATGAGGGTTATTCATTCTTTTCAAGTTAATAAACAGGGACCGGTTTTCTTTACAAATAACCAAATGCTGGAGCTCTGTCTTGATCCAGGCACCAACCTATGATTATGCGTTCTGGGCCAAGTTTCTGTTCGGAATGCTTTATACGAAAAAGGAATATATTTTTTATGTTTGGTTCGCGCCGGCCAGAGCCATAGTTAACAAGCCCAAACGATTGTACCGAATTATTGGCGCCAAACGGAACATTAGGAGGAAAAACAAAAACGCCGTTGCCGGGGATCGAACCCGGGTCACCCGCGTGACAGGCGGGAATACTCACCACTATACTACAACGACCTTGTTGAAATCGAGTGTTTCACAAACAATTTTTATCGCACCGAAAAACTGCTGACAGGCTTCACCGTTCTTGTTCAGTGTTCCCGTCGCAAAGGGGCTACATGGGGTCATATCGCCAACGAATTCTTTCAAGTGAAAATTGGCCATAAAATTTATATTGATTTCGAAACCCGAAAACTCCTGCTTCATAGATAAGTTATTTCACACGGTGAACGACTTGTTCAGACGAAAATGTTTAGTGATACCGGGGAGACGCCCACGAGGTGCTTTAACGACTTCACTGTTTCTTTTCATCAGGCTGTATTTAAGTAATTTGATTCTCTAAATGAATGGTTTTTCTTGTCTTGCTCGAAAATTCGAAATGCAATCGCAGATTGATGCAATATGATGCCGCATAGTTTTTTTTTTTAATTTCCTTTGTAGGATCACTTGGTGTAATTTGCTGTTCTAATTGTATGATTAATTTTGTGATCGACTATTAAATAAACTTTTGGCATCATAACGGGGATCTGATTTGCTCATTATTATGCTTAAGGTATGAATTATTGAGCGTGGTGAAGAAGCACTCAAACTTAATAGGAAAAACCATAGTTGAGGAGAGTGATGCTCCTGATGTTGAAATGGATATGAAATTTTGGCACGACGTCTTTGATTTGTATTTTGTCCGTGGTAAGGAGTCAAGGGGACGGCAAGATGATGATCTCGTGTTCTTTGTCAGGAAATTGGTATGTTATGTTTAACCGTAAAGACTTTAAAATGGGATTGGTTTTTATTGTTTTCCAGTAAACGAACTGCTGGTTTTCCATCAGTGAAATGATGTCTTTTCTGCAAGGTTAGATTGTCCGTTATTTTTATTCTTTTAAAAATTTTTCCACCAGGGATCTCAAGGATATGCTTCCCATAACAATGGGGAGAGTGATTCTCCTTTCTTTGTACGCAGGTGGGCTCCTAAGGTAAACTCGCATTGAATTGTGAAGAATGTTGAAACTTTTCAATTTTCACTCACCTAAATTTGTTATGTGACTGCTAATGAAGTTCAACCTGTTTCTACCATTCTGTTACAACATTTTTGCACTTCACAGATGCCAATAGAGCTTTACCACATAATAACTGTTCGTCTTTTGCCATTTTTTATCTGTCATAATGGCCATATTAGTGTGTTAACTTTCATCTTATTCAAATCATTGCATCTCAGAAGAGTTAGAAGAAAAGCGTCTTGGTAAAATTCTTATTTCCATCCTTTATTCCTGGCGGTCATGCATGAAAATTGTTGCTATACGAATATGACATTGATACTAATACTTGAGTGTAACTAGAATTTATGGATATTTGGCTGTTATACATGTTAAAACTGCCCATCCTTCGAATTTCTAACCCATGGCTGGACCTTTAGCTCAAATTTTGCCCCAAGCTGAATCTGCATTGCAGTTTTTTTTACATTTTGCGAGCTAGAATGTGTTGTTGGACATCAGCTTTATGTCATTATAATTTGCTTGTGCTTCACATTGCCTCTGCCCCGCCCCATTCTTGTTGGAATTGTGTGATTTCTATTCCAATGAGATTTGATTGCATTAAGATGATCGGTACTCATATGCAGTTGCAGCATTTACTATGTGAATTTCATATTTGATTGCTAAATTTCTTTAGCATCAATAATTTTTTTTTTTTGTTAACATTGGTGGGAGTTTTGTGCACTAGGCCACCTTTTTATTGGATGTGGTAGGTCGTCCATTATGATGTCAAATAATCCTGTTCACTTTTTAACCAGTTGGACGAGTTAATTGATGAAACTTCTACAAATGTTGACTGGAGGCGTTCATTTTACCTGAACTTAATTGCTCATACCTCCTTTAGTGTAACTATTGCAATTTGCAGGTAATGTTTTTCTTTGATTTCCTGTCTACCATTGTTTTCACCAACTATGTTTTTAAGAAGTTGTGGCCTGCAATCTGCCGAGAATTTACATCTAATTCAACTCTTGCCCAAATGTTACCAGGGTCAGTGAGTTGTTTCATTCTATGGCCTCTTCTGTGCATGTCATTGATGTGTACAATATTTTTCAGATTTTTTCCACAGTTGTTGGGTTTATGTTTCTGTACACATGTCAGAGGATTCCAAAAGTTGGATGCAATCTATTCAGTGGCAGTAGATTGGTTTTTCAACTTTTCTAGTTGTTTCCTTCATATTGATTTCTATTGAATCAGTACATATGTCGATAATAGCTAGATTAATTGCCTCAAATATGATTGAATCATTCCCCAGTTTAACGGAGAGAGTTGTTATATGTTTTGAATAGATAGTCATAAATAGATTGGGATCTGGGCTATAAAATATTGTCACTTAAGATTCTTGTTCCTTTTGTTTTTCTGTAAACATTCATCAACGGAATTTGAGCTATCTCTTTCTCCAGTCATCAGGTTCTTCAGAATCATCAAGCTTCACAAAGTACACCACTGTCCCCTATATATAAGGTAATTGCAGTGTATTGAAACTTTGTCAATCCTTTGAAATCACAGTCAGTTCCTTAGCTCTACAATTGATTTTAGGAGTTGAATTTTCTCCAGAATAATTCTGATACAGAATGCATATGGTTAGATTGGGGTCTTTTAATTCATCTTTGTTGTTGATGTTGACCAAAGATTCCAAAGAGTTTATTTTCAGACTCCTGTATTTTTTCCTTTGGTTATGCTTCAATTTCCACCATTATGTTCTTGTGTGCATCCTTTGGCATATATAAGTTAGTGTTACTTTTCTTCTATAGAACTCTTTCAATCTCTTCGGAGGATGCTTTCCTCCTCAATTAGCCATGGCTATGATGGTGCTTATGTCTGTGACTGTTGTCTCTCCCATGGGATATTGTGGTGACTTGTAAGCTAGGGTTTCACTGTTATTTACTTGGACCATAGAATCTTTCATGCGACTTTAAACCCAAGCATTTATCTCTAAGTAATACAAAATGCATCTAAGTTTGCTTTGTGGCTCTTTGCACCTCTTCAGGTTGTAAAAACTGTGTATGCGTCTCCAAGTCGTGTGAATTTTCAGTTGAACTTTGAAAAGGCAAGTATATTATCATTTTGGACATGTTACACCCCCTTGGAGAGAAAGGAATACTAGTTTGAGAGATTGTTATATGCAATGACACTGTCATCAACATGTATCCAGGAAGTGGAGACAACACCTGCGTATCCAGATATTTGTTTTGCAATTGATGACTTTGACTCCACTTTTGATGCGGTGGTAATGAATTTATAATCCCATTGTCACATCTTGAAGGTGTGAATATTTCATGTTCTTTGTGATTCAGTTGTAGAATTCTGTAATCAAGATATTGCTTTCCTCATCCTGGAATAGTACCTGAAGTATCTGAACTGATTTTTGCAATTTTTTGGTAGTTGCATTTTTAAAAAACAGTATCTTGAGATGCTTAGTTTTGCTGGTAACATGTGAAGAGGGTTATTTTCCCCTTAAAAATCAGTGGTTCCTGTGAAAAGCTAAGGCTTAATTGTGTGGTTAAAATTGCAATATTTGGTTAACATTGAAACTATAGGAAATGAGAAGCATTATTAATTCCTCCTACAATCCTCTACTTGAGATGTTGGATATTGCAATAGGCCTTTTAAGTTTTTTAGTTAAATAGTCTTTGACTTAGTACTAGAGTTTTATGACCAAGTGGTCCAGAGCTCAATCTTTGTTGCTTCCCATTTGCTAAATTAGGGATTTGATTTCAGCATTAGGCATGCCAAGCCTGTGCTTTATTGTCACTAATTCTGTATGAGGAGGTGACGGATGAAAATAAATCAACAAAACAGAGAAGATAGAAAAGGAATAGAGTAGTTTTTCTGCTAGCGAGAATTAGAGTAGGAATCTTGAATGATAAATCTATAATCTCTCAAATTAAATAGTCTGAGGAGATTAATCTCCCTGATACAAGATAGTTGTCAAATGATATCCTAAATACAAAACCCAACTGAATATTCATAGTATGTGGTGAGCCATGCTACGGCATCATGGACTGTGGCCATCATCACATCCTCTCGGCATCTCCATGTAACATTCTGCACTTTGTTCATGCCTCTCCGCATAAGGATCAAAGGCAGGACCCATGTCAGCCTCTTTTCAATCTCTTTATGTTTCCTCCTTATGAAGTATGTGCAAATGCCATATAGGTGGCACCATGCCATGGGTGTGTTTGATACTATAATAAAACTATTCATAGGCTTTCTCATAACAGCTTTAGCAAGTTGGAGTGTTTTTTTTCATGTGGGTTCATCTTATACGAGAATGCTTACTCTCTTTGTCTAGCAAAAAGGACATCATAAACAACTTTCATTCCAAATTATCACTGTGTAAGTCTACCCTGATTTCCCCCCCTCAATTTTCTACAGGTTTTAACTGAAAAAGATCATTGTTACTGCGTAGTTCTTAACGCACATGATGGGGCAGCATTTCCTAGTAAGGAATCACATGATTGCAGTGTTAATGATAAATCACCTACAGTTGATCCTAATTCCCCAAAGAGAAAGGACACTAAGGTTTGGCCAATACCCAGTTATAGATTGAATTCCATTCTGTATCAGAATGTTTGTATTTCTGATTGACACTTTCTGGTTTATAGATGATTGCATTGCTTTCGTTTATGTTTCAAAATGATGGATTGGATACTGGTTAATTTCACTGTAACAACGAATGTGCTGTATAAACATTGTTCTCGTTTTTTCATAGCATGGCTCAGATGGTGCTTGTAGACTTGCTTTTGTTCTTGAAATATCAAGGTTTATTTTTACATTATTGTCAATTGCACCCCAGTTATTTTAACAAGTTGAAACTATTCTCACTAATTTTGTATGTTTCTTCTTTAAAGAAATGCAAACTAGATGGCAAGAGAAGTCTTGACGATGGAAGTTTAGGTATTTAAAGATAATTTGGTCGGAGGACTTATTGTGACAGTATAAAGTATAAACAACTCAATCCTGGAGCAATAAAAAAAATAAAAATTTAGATTATGGAAGTCCATAGTAGTTCTAACTAGTATTGGTTTCAATTTTGTAGCTTTTATATGAATATATCAAATGAGGAAGTAAAGGATAATAATTTGATTGGTGTCTATCACGTGCCTCCTTGTGCATTTGAAAATATATGAACTTCTTTGAGTCTCTGCCAGTGCCAAGCATTAAGCAACCGTTGCCTTTTTCACTGAATAATGGAGTATTATTTTCAACAAATAGTTTGCTGAAGTATGTTCTTTGATGATTCCATTGACGGATTGCTCTGTAGCAAGAATTTCTTATGTGTTCAGTTTGTAGTTGTAGACATGCTGACTTGGTGGTTGTGATTTGCAGCTTACTCTTTTCTCAGGGTTTGTCAGCTATCAGATGGTTCGAGATGCATATGATGGTATTTTTTCATGATGTGACATCTATCTGGATAAGCGCTTCAATTATCAAGCATTCATTTTTGTAATGTCTATATAGGGAATGAAGGGGAGACATTTTAAATACACCTGAAAATTTTGAACCTTCAGGAGACTTACAAAAGTCCTTGCATGTCATGTGCTGATCTGATTTTTCGTGTCTTGAGAACCTGAGAAAATTGAACTTTTCACTAAAATCAAGCCAATATAATCATATTTGTAAGGACTTTTCACAAAGAGGGGAGATGAAGGAAGAGAGCCTGAAATTAAGGAATATTCTAGAGGGGCCAAAGGTGATGAGATGGCCGTGAGGAATAGAATAGTAAATTCAAACCAATAACTAACTTGAAGGTGCAGGTGAGTTGTGGTCTGGATGAGATAGAGAGTTGTTTAAAGTGGGCAGTGTTTTGGCTGAAGGGGGTGTGAGTGAAGAATTTTGGTAAAGACTAGGTGAGAAATGGCCTTTTAAATCCAAGCAGAATATTTCTTCTGTTTTCTTGTGTTCTCTGTTTTACTGTTGTTACAATGAGTGAAACTCTGTTTTAAGTGTACTGAACTTGTGATGTTTTCTTGTTAATGTTGGTTGTTGAATGATATACATCTCTCTCCCGAAGTGTTGTGGTGTAGTGTTGATTTAGATTCAGTTACAGGGAAAGTTCTGTTGCCTTAATATTCTGCTTCATCTAATGACAGTATCGTCCATAAATGACCACCCTTTGTTACCATGTTAATATTAAAAACGTGATGTTATGTATATAACGTGAAATTGTGAGTTTATCATTCTGTAAATTGCTAATGGGTGCCAGATACCAGTATATCAGTTGGCTCACATATTTCCCCCTTAAAGTACAGCTGGCAAGTCACGATTCGGCAGCCTTTTATCTGGGGGCCATTCTCCTGGCAAAACAGACAGAATTTACATGAAAGGTCCTGGAGGCCGTGGGGAAGTTGAAGTAGCTGTTTCTGGTGTTACAGGTAGGCAATATGTTGGTTACTAGGACTCTAGAAATCTCGTCATGGAACTCTAGGCGCTAATGTTTCTTACCTTATGAGCGGAGAAAAAAGATATTTGGCATTTAGTAGCCGTAACAAGTTTTACATTTGTTGTCTGCTTTACATTATGTGATTGCAATTGAATTATAAATTTTGTCAAGATGCCAAGCTCCCAAGTGTTTAAAACTTGAGTACATAGAAGATACATCAAATCCTTAGAGGCAATACAAAATCCTGCCCGGTTCTCTATTTTATAATGAGGCTCCTTACTGGAGACGTCTGGCATAGGAATTTGCTATTAATGTTATGTAAAAAAAGATGAGCCGATTGGATAAATGAATCTGCTGTTGCAATGACAGATCAAAGTCAGGAGGATTCAGGCCCTTTTTCTCCTGTAGCATCAAAGAAGGGGTTTGGAATTGGCACAATTGTTCGTAGAGCGGCATCAGTCGCATCTGTTGCCGCAAAACATGCTTATGCGGCTGCCTCTTCCTCTAGCTCCAATTTTGACGATGAACTGATACCTTTGAAATGCAGCTTAATGTCCGTATCCTTGCCCTGGGAGCACATAGCGTATGATCTTCTGTTCAAGGTGAGATTTTGAAATGATTATTTGTTGGCAAATGAAATGACTAGGGATCGTTACTCTAATTTCGTGCGGGTTTAAGTAAATAGACTTCTCGTTCAATGGTATCATGGGAAACGGACCTCCCTTATTTTGAAAGTACTGATAATAATTGTTTTATTTTCATATTCAGGGAGCACCGCCGTTGAACATGTGAATATCTGATGAATTTGTGTCTTTAATGGAAAAAGCAAGGGAGACTGAAGCCAAAACTTCCATGTCATATTTTGGAATTTGTTCCCCTTCTGACAATTGTCTGCAGGCGCAGACATCAAACTGTGCATATTTGGTGTTGGTTTGAGCATCATATGGCTATTTGTTGAATCTTAGCTGTAGATAATGTGATATCAACGTTGTGTTATTTGTTGGATTACTCTGACGCTGTTACTTTCTAGGTTCTCAGTAATGCAGCTTCTTCTTTTTATTTGGTCCCCCCCCCCCCCCCCCCCTAGTTATTTTCTTTCCCCCGGAGATAAAGGGAGAGAAATTAGTATATGCCCATGGATTGGATTCAAGGCTCTGTTTAATAAGTCAGTTGGCATATAAAGATCCATCCCCTCGGGAGTTATCAGCATTGAGGGGCTTTGCTTATGTAATTTCTTATTTTAATTAATCTCGAGAGTGCTTTAACTAATCATTTTTTCCTTGATCAAACAAACGTGTATTTATAATCAAATTCATGTAATTCTTTTTTATCCTGATCCTCTTCTTTCTTGTAAATTGTGAGGAACACGGAAGAGAGGCCGGCGACAACAAGAAGAACAAGCGTTATGATGTTGCTCTTGTCAAACTTCATTTGAACTGCTATCCTAATTTTCCATGCACACACAGGTATGGCGTCTAAAAAATTACCCAAAAAAGGGTATGGCATCTAAACGCTAAAAATAATACTTGGTGCCCTTTAATTATTAAAATGATCATGCTCACCGTTCATTGGAGCAACACTATAGTTTTAATATTAATGCTTTAAGACCATCCCTCCCATTCATCTGGTGTATCATGTATGTAAGAATATTTTGGACCAATTAACTTTTATTTTATTTGAAGCAACAACGTAAACATAACTAACTATTTATGGGGAATTGGTTTCCCTGCTAACCACTTGCTTAGCATGGAAATAGAGTCGCCCTTTAACGTCATCCTTTGAGATGGAAATAGAGTCGCTGATTGGTTGGCTAAAAAAGGCATTATGAGTATGATTAAACCCACTTTCAAGAACCCTCCTTATACGCTTTTGTTTCTCTTGTTTTCTCTCAAACAAACAAATTCTGTGTCCTGCAAATTGCAATAGTACTCTCCCCCATTTGTAGACTACTTCAAATTGAACTCTTTTTTTTTTTTTTTTGGGTCGAAGACTTCAAATTGAACTCTCATCCAAAGGCAGTTAGTTTTTAAATTACAATATCTTAAGATAATGATTATATATCCTCCTTTTAAGTTCATTATCCAAACTTATCCACGAAATTTCGGTAAAAAAGGTAATTAGCGGAATGGATGGCCGTCAACAAATCAGGAGGGTTGAAAGATGAAAAAGCAAACGTTGTACTGCCCAACAGTTGATAGCAGAGGAATCTAAAGGGCACTGCATATTCTTCTTCCCAATAAAATTTTATTTGATGCATGTGCAGCCTACTTTGGCGCACTAAAAGACGCGGTTTTTCTGAATTTTGTGTGATTCATTAAATTAATTAAGCATTTAATTAATAACTGTCCCCATGTTATCCTCCACTCACAGTTGCTTTACTATTAATTAATAGATTACTATTAATTATGTCCAGGTGAAGCAAACTGCCCCAGAATGCTCAACTAAGAAAACGCCCTCCAGAATATTCCTGTCCATCACTTACCTCATTCTCTGATCATAGTATAGTAATGCCTATATGTCATTGTATGCCCTGCTTGGACGTGTAAGAGTCCTCTCTAGTCATATAAAAGTAAAGCTTAGGTATTTTTTTCAGTTCGAAATGAAACTGTGCACTCATCTCTTGGTTCATATGTTCATGCACCAAAAATAAACTATTGCTTTATTATAGTTCCAGACAAGAATAATGGTTTATGCGTCTGTTAAAAAATAACTGTTATTAATTTTTAATTGGGTTTTGCATAAAGCTGGAAAGTTAAGGAAGCAGCTTTTGGGTTTTAACTTTCATGTCGATTGGTGGACGGTCGTCACTGGTCGTTGCCTTTTTCACTGTGTTGTGTGCGTAACCAAAATGACTTTCGTCGCATATTTTGGTAACTCTCTGAATCGTTGAACTGGTGGTCATGTAATTATGCTTGATCCTTCGTCGTTAAGCTAAACCTAATCTCTTCCCAACTACGACCCCATCTCATGCCATGCGAAAAGAAGCTAAAAGTTAATCTCACCTTTTTTTTTTCTTTTTAAAAAAAGGCGCTTGCCTAAAATATATGTGAAGTCTTTTCTTTAAAAAATTTCACCCAGCTCTTCTAGGGGTCTGTTTGGTGTGAGGGAATTGGGGGGAGAAAATTTTTATGAGTTGAATTTTAAAAGATGGAAGAAGTTGGGTAATAAAATTTTAATAAAGAGAATATATAAGATAAAAGAATAAGAAAAATCAATTAAAAATTTTTAATCTCACTTTTCTAATTTTTTTAAATTCAACTGAAATTTTTTTTTTCCTCCATCCACTTTCTCTCCTCTCCCCTCAGACCAAACAAACCCTAATCTTCTTTGGCTATGTTTTTGGAAAAATCCCAAATAAATACCATTTAAAAATGCAAAACCCTAAAAAGTTTATTAACACTTTAAAAAGATTTAAAGGTACCAAGAACTAAATTCGGTTTTTCAAGTTTTGACATATTAACCATTTTACCCCTCAATTTTTTTTAAAATAATAGTGGTGCCCCTGAGGAAGCACCACCGCAGGCCCATGGCCGCCACTCCGGTGGCCAGGACCCCCAATGGCCAATGGCGGCAAGAGTTCCAACCGGTGGGAGTTTTTTTTGGTGGGGAAGGGGTTTTTTTTTTAAAAAAAATTTATTGAGAAATGGCAAGGGGTGAGATCAAACTCATCCCACCCCTATATCAAAGGAGCATGGTGGCCTCTGGGCCACCAAAGCTTTTCGATATATATATGCATTATTAAATATATATATATATATATATATATATATATAATATAATTAAATGAGTAGTAGCTTTGATAAAGTCAGTAATGGT
Source organism: Inga laurina (assembly GCA_963855925.1). Lineage (NCBI taxonomy): Eukaryota > Viridiplantae > Streptophyta > Magnoliopsida > Fabales > Fabaceae > Inga > Inga laurina. The sequence goes on from OY979706.1 coordinate 59,792,457, forward strand.
TTTGATAAATTCAGTAATGGAAATAAAAAAATTCGTAATGGTATTGATAAAACCGTTTGCTGATAAACCTTGACTTGCATGCTTTCATCAGCATTTTCGCACAAAACGCTTTTGTCAAAACTATTACAATTCTTGTCAAAATCATTACTAAACTTGTCAATCTCATTACTGAATTTGTTAAAATCCTTTTATTTGTATTATGAATGTTTTCATAATGGAAGCTCATAATGGGATTGTCAAAACCATTACAATTCTTGTTAAAATCATTACTAAACTTATCAATCTCATTAGTGAATTTGTTAAAATCCTTTTATTTATCACATGAATGTTTTTATAATGGAATCCCATAATGGAATTGTCAAAACCACTACAATTATTGTCAAAATTATTACTAAACTTGTCAATATCATTACTGAATTTATTAAAATCCTTTTATTTATATTAACAATTTTAGTAATGATTTTGACAAGAATTGTAATAGTTTTGACAATCCCATTATGAGATTCCATTATGAAAACATTCATAATATAAATAAAAGGATTTTAACAAATTCAGTAATGAGATTGACAAGTTTAGTAATGATTTTGACAAGAATTGTAATGGTTTTGACAAAAGCATTTTGTGCAAAAATGCTGATGAAAGCATGCAAGTCAAGGTTCATTAGCAAATAGTTTTGTCAATACCATTACAAATTTTGTTATTTCTATTATTGAATTTGTCAGAGTCATTGTTGACTTTGTTAAAACTACTACACGTTTAATTATATTATACATATTTAATAATACATACATATCAAAGGAGTTTTGGTGGCCATGTGGCCACCATACTCCTTTGCTAAAGGGGTGGGATGGGTTTGATCCCACCCCTTGCCATTTCTCAATACTACCTCCGGTCCTAAATATAGGACATAGTTTGTAGTGCAATTTGCACTACAAACTATGTCCTATATTTAAGACCGGAGGGAGTACTTTTTTTTTTAAAAAAAAAAACCATTCCCTACAAAAAAAGCTCTCGCCGGCAGGAGCTCTTGCCGCCGCCGGCCGGAGCTCCAGCCGTCGGGGGTCCCGACCATCGGAGCGGCAGCGGTCGGCCAGCGATGGTGCTCCGGCAGGGGCACCACTATTATTTTAAAAAAGGAAATTTGAAGGGTAAAATAGTAAATGTGTCAAAACTTAAAAAACCTGATTTTATCTTTGGTACCTTTAAGTCTTTTTAAAATGTTAATAGAGTTTTTAGGATTTTGTATTTTCAAATGGTATTTATTTAAGATTTTCCCTATATTTTCTGTGTGTCATTATTTATAGCATTTTAAAAGTAGAGTTTTAAAAGCAAGTCTGTGTATTTATATAAATTAATATCAACGTTATGATGCTATAAACTTTTTATTTTCGTTCGCCAGAAATAATTATATTCTTTTTTTAAAAAGCCAGGATTTCAAAATCCTAAAGTGATTACACGTATTCTACTTTTGATTTTTCTTTTTTGGGACGAATATAACCTTATTTCCAATATCTTCTGCTGTCATGGGGCCCCCATGTTCCTCATCTTCGTCCTTAAATAGCCATTTCCCTGGCTTCAGTTCTTCCCTTTTGCCTTCATTCCCTCTCTCCGGGTCATTCTTCAAGCACCGGTTTTTTCTTCCATTCTTGCTAGCTAGCTGCTTCAGCCATGTTCTTCCACGACGACGACGTTGAATCCGTCCAGTTCCCGCCGTGCCCGCTTCTCGAAACGATGCTGACGCCAGGTGACGTACAGGAGTTATTGTCCCTCATCCAAGCCGAGGAGGATCCGGCCAGCCCAGGTTCCGGTTCGCAGGGATCGTCAAACCAGGCGGTTTACTCGTTGGACGAGAGAAAGCGCAGGCGCATGCAGTCGAACAGGGAGTCAGCCCGGCGGTCCCGCTGGAGAAAGAAGAGGCATTTCGAGAACCTCACGAGCCAAGTGAACCGCCTAAAAACAGAAAACCGAAAACTCAAAAACCAGCTCGGCTTCACCCTTCACCAGCATCTCACTCTCTCCCTAGAGAACGCACAACTAAGATCCGAATCCGAAATCCTCATAACCCGGCTGTCGCATCTTTATCGGGCTTTAGGCACACCACTCTAAGGTCTAAGCCCTTAAACAATAACCATCAGGAACAAAAAGAAAGACTATTTATGTAGAGATCGCTCACTATATATATACAAAATAAAACTCATCCTCACATACGCACTGAACCAGAAACTGATTCGTACGTGCATGGAGGTGATGGATAAGGGAACTGAAAGGTAGGTCGTAGATATAGTTGTTGTTTTTTTTTTTTTCTGGTTTGTAGTATTAATGTGAGTGTAGGAGAGAAACGAGAGGGTGGAGAAGCCCCACGTCGTTGGAAGTACAATGTAAAGATATGATCAGAGGTCTTTGTTTTTTGATAATGTTGTCACCTTTTATTTTAGCTGCTTTTGATTAATTTATGTGTATTGTTTTGATTAATGATTTAGTGAGAGAAGATGGAGAGACAGATATTATAGGTAGCCAGCTGGTGGAACAATTGAGGCTGGCAGGGCATCTTGGTGGGAATATTTGTTGGGATCATGGGTGTCACATTCCATGTAAATATATATACGTCGCTTGTATCAACTCTATCATGTTGTTGTTGTCCCCCTCCTTGTAATTTATGTCTTGTTGGATAGAAAATCTTTGTTTAATTTCCTTATTCGGACTTGACCAAGACCTCGGTAGGGCAAGATATTTGTACATAGACATGCCTTCCCTGTCTCTCTTTACAGCCAAGCCTCCTTTTTTTCTCATCTTTTTAATTATATATGTGTGCATGAGATAAAGCAAATTAAATATAAGTTATAGAAGGGCCGGAAAAGAGTAACACTTATTAGGTGGCATTATGACCAGATTGTTTATTGTTTAGCATGCATTCCCGTGATGTTCCACCACTCTCTCTTGCCACAGGACCTGATGAACAAAAATGGAAAAGCCAAATCAAAGTGAGGTTAAGAAATAAAGCGCGTGAAAATGAAATGAGAAAAAGTTGAAAATGAAAACATATGGCTAAAATCGTCGCCATATCTCGCAAATGATCCACACGTGTACGTAGTTTTGCATCTTCTTCAATTTTTTAAAAAGCTTTTAATCATGTATAGTTCACTTAAGCAGCGTGACCCATTTGAATGATCTATATATGTTATAGCGAAAAAATTCAAAGAATACAGCTAATCATGTTTTGCGACTGCTAGAATTAGCTCACAAATTAATATTACATTCATTAGAATAAATTAAATTATGGAAATATGACATGGTTTGAACTTTGAAGTTTGCGGCAAGAGGCTCCAGTGGCAAGCCAGTATATGCATAGGGGAGGGCATATATGGATTAGGAGGACACGCATATGTGAGAGATGTCCAAGTGCATGTTTACATTAGCTTTTTGAAGAATAGTTTTTTGTTAGACAATGATGTGACAATGATGTTAGAGTTCGGTTGTGTATATTAGGTGCTTGTATTATGTATTAGTTATATTAGCCCTGTGTATCTAGGTTGATCTTGGTGGTGGCTACAACTCCAAATCTTGGAGAATCGATCGGCGGTGCCACTCTGTGAGACAGTCAAAGATGACCGTGGGATCTCGTTGGGTAAATGGAGAACGACGAAAAAGAGCTAGAGGAGAAAATCGAGCAGTTGTGGAAAATGACAGAAGAACTAATCAAGGTCCTTTGCTTTCAATGAAACGACAACGTTTCAGACATCAGCGGGCATGGGCGCCGTTCGCGAACCCATCACAGATCTGGCACCGCAGATCCGTCTGAAACACATCCCAGGGCCGATTCCGCTGTTGATCCCAAAGTTCTTTACTGGCCGCTGTTCCGATTCCAAGGACCAATTCCACTGTTGAGTCTATTTTCCTGGCATCGATTCTGTGTGGTGAGTATGTTGTGAAGTGCTTGTCGTTTTCCTATCTGATTGTGTCTTCTTGAGCTTTTAACCATGGAATCTCCTGCCAAGAATGCCATTAACGTTAATAGCCCTCTTTATCTGCACCTGTCCGACACTCACATAACCACTTTGGTGCAGCAAGTTCTTAATGGTTCCAACAATTATGTGATTTGGAGTAGAGACATGCACCTAGCACTTCGAGGCAGGAACAAAATTTGTTTTATCGATGGATCATTCACGTGCACAAGCTGCTGACCAGAAGGATTTGTAGGACCGTTGTGACGCTGTTGTCCTCTCCTGGCTTCTTCAATCTGTAGACAAAGACATTGCTAATGGGATTGTCTTCGCCAACTCATCTCACCAAGTGTGGCAAGACTTACAAGAAAGATTTAATAAGGAAGATGGTGCAAAAGTCTATTATCTACATCGTTCCATTGCATCTCCAACCCAAAATAATCTCTCGGTGGCTGCTTATTTTACCAAACTTAAAGAATTGTGGGATGAGTATTCAATGTTGGTTCTATTACCGTCCTGTCAATGCAGCACCTCTCAGGACTTTGTTAAAATTAGTCAACAGTAGCGATTATTCCAGTTTCTTATGGGGTTGAACGACACTTATCAGCATGCTAGGTCTCATATTTTGCTCATGACACCATTACCAACAGTAAATCAGACCTATTCTATGATTGTTCAGGAAGAGGATCAATGAAATATCTCTCTTCCTGTTTCTGCAAGTCCTCTTGATGGTAGTGCTCTGGCAACTTGAGATGGCAGACAAGGCTGAGGTAGGGGAAGAGGGTGTTCGCAAGACACATGCACTCATTGCAACAAAAAAGGCCACAAGCGTGAAACCTGCTATCAGCTTGTTGGCTATCCACCTCATTTCAACAGAAAGAGACCAGTCAATTCTGGTTGGCTGGGTTATTTGTCTATCTTGTTTGGGTGTAGATTGGCTTAGTTCACATATTTTTATGATTTATGAGATAAGTATGTGAAAGGAGTTTTGCCTCGGCTTATTGAAAAAGATTTCTAAAACCATGGTTTTGAGGTTTTTCAAACACTCACTAAGTCTAAAACAGGAACGGTTCTTACATTATTACACATTAATTAATCAAGACGAAGAATATTTGGTGGCTAATTTAACATATAAACATGACATTTGCAGTATATCAAAATATGGTGAGCATCAGATCAGTGCTTATTATTAATGTAATACTGTGCATGCATAGGAATATTAACGATGATAATATGTGAGTGTCAAAATTTTCAATATTACAAGTCGATCGAAAACAAAAAGGTCCATATTAGAATAGTGAAGTACTGTACACAGACTAATTATATGAATGCGAATTAATTACTAACGTATAATAAAATCAACAGGTACAATGCACAGTGTTTGCTGGATATGTTCAATTCAATGATTGATGAAATAAAGAAAGAAAGATGAACAGGCGCGCTTGCTTTGAAGCTGTGGACAGGTTACCATACAAAGTCGCTCTCTCTTTTTGATGAATGGGTCCTTTTCGATCCAAGTGCAAGGAATGGATCTCAATTTCAGATTTATAGTCCCCATCAAATCCACAAAGCTTTATTCTCACACTACTAATTATTTAAAATTAAACATTATTTGAAGAAAATAAATGAAAAAACAAATGGCAAAGCTCCTTTTCACCATAACTCTATCCGTTAGTGTCATTCTTCAGTAGAAGCACATTCTGATTTGTTGTTGCCCATAATTAACTTCGTACGTACGCGCTCAAACTTCTGTTGCTCACCTTTCTTCATGAGCAAGTTCTCATTTGAATCTACCACAAAATTAACTCTTGTACCCCGTTTGGTAGAATGGAAGCGGGAAGTGGGAAGAGGGAAGTGGAATTGAGATTTATGTGTATTTGATGTGTAAGAAGTTAGTTCCACAGGGAATCCACTTCCATCAAAATCGATGGAAGTCACTTCCATCTAATCACCTAAAAAACTTATCACGATTCCTGAGAACCCATTTTATTTTCCATTTCTACCCTTAAGCTTTCAACAGCAGCCTTTAAGCTTCTTGGATCTCCAGCGAGGATGGGGACCTCATCTGCAATGGCAAGGAAGAACCTCGGAGCCGCCGGTGTTTATCCGCGATGGCAACGACGTTGCCATCTTCTTTCGATTTTGATTAGAGCTGGGAATACAGCTGGGTCAGCTCTTCACTGGCCGCTTCCTAAAAAACCCCCAATTTTAAAGTCCGCGGCCCTACAGGGCTGGTCACGGGCTCGGGCCTAAACACGCTTGCACTCATTTTAATTAAAAAAAAAACCTTTTTCAAGTTTTACAATTTATTTATTATTTTACCTTAAATTGAGATATATTATTTTTAAAAATCATACATTTTTAGTTAAAATAATCATCTAAAGTTCAAATTAGCCTCTTTTTTAAAGTTTAAATGAATAAACTATTGGAGAAAATATAATAAATCAAACCATTTAATAAGTGTTTACCTGTTATTAATACTTTATTAGGTATTTAGGTATCTCTCATATTGATAATTTGATATAATGATATTATATATATTAATTTATTTTTAAAAAAAATTAAACGGGCATAAAAAGGGCCAGCTCTCTAGGGCCTGCGGCCCTACAGGGCAGGACCTTTTAGGATCACTTCCTGTTTTAACCTATAAATCATAAACTCAGCCCTTGAAGGGCTCGGCCCGAATTCCCGGTTCTAATTTTGATTTTGATTGCTTACGACAATGAGGTGCAATGAGGATGGCGAGACATGGTGATGGCAAGGATATCAACCACGGACGATGATACCGGAGGACCAACTTCTTCAAACCACGATCATCCTTTCGCTGCAAGTTCGCCGCCGCAAGCCACAATTGTCAAATATGGTTTTACTCTGCTGTCCAAGATTCCTTCTTTGTTTTTGAAGTACTTGCCTAGTTCTTCCACCTTCCTTCATTGTTTTGAAGTGCTTGCCCTTTACTCCTTCACTATCACCATCACCATCACCGGCACCCACTGTCGCCACAATCTTAGATATAACGGGATTTTCAAAAGGAGAAGTCTAGAAGCAATAGATATAAAAAACAAATACATGGATTTATTATTCATGGCTTTGAAAATCTTGGATTTGCTCTCCTTTCATATATATTTCGATAGGTTAGTAGGAGATAGAGGAAGAGGAAAGGATAGGGATGAAGGATTAAGGGTGGCTGGTGCTGTTCTCTCACCGTGGTTGTTTCAGTTTCAGGGGAGGCCCTTTCTTTTACAAAGATAATGGCATTTTGGTCTTTTCATGAGAAAATTACACATGTTGATTAAAAATTATATCCCATTTTCATCGACATACCAACATACTTTAAAGCCTACTTCCACCTCTATTCCTACTTCCATTTCCACTTCCACTTCCATAAAAAACTCTTCCATGTTACCAAATGGGACATTATTGTTCAAGGCAATTCCCTCCTCCTAAGTGAGGGTGAGTTTTCTCTCCTCTCGTGACAACACCGTTTTTCTCCTTCGTCGGAGCGTTATTCTCATCTAATCGAAGCATTTTCCTGCGGAGAGGAATCTCTACTCATCTAGGTTCTCTCTTTGCTAATGCTTTTGTCTACCTCATCTCCCTTTTTGTCTTCAATTTGGGTATTTTTGTGATTTCTGTATTTGGGGATTTTGTTGTTTCTTGTTGATCTTTAAGTATCAGATGGAGATCACAATGAAGGATCTAAATGAATGTGTGCTAGATTGGGATGGTGAAGAATCAAATGCTGGGGGTTCTTGATACGATTTGGGGGGGGGGGGTTAAAAACAAGTTTGAACACACGAATGGGACAGATAATTAAAGGTGGACCTTAAGAGAACCTGTCTCTTACAACCTTAACTATAAAGACACCACAAGGATGATCAGTCCTTTATACAGTCTGAGTATTCATATGAGAATACAAGAATGCAAGAAAAATTCACACAAGAGAAATAAAATTCGCTAATAACAAAGTTCTTATTCATATCATTATATCTTATGAATATCAAATACAAAACACACAGCCTTCATATATAGGCAACAAAAGCAAACTCTAGAATTAAAAGCTTAGTGATAAATGCAATAAATGATGCTTTAATGATGATTTCTTGGTTGGTTGGCACCATTCAAGCCTAAAGGAATAAGGAAATTACTTATTCTTCAAGACTAACTTGACTACCTAAAACTAAGAAACTACAAAAGTCTTCTTAAACAATCTTTGACCAAAAGGCCTTATTCAATGCAAATAAAAGTAGGAAACTTGCTTAAAATGAATAATGACGTCTTCTAGGTGTTTCTTGAAGTATGTTGGACGTCGCTTATGTTCCTCCTGCAACGCACATTCTTGTCACATGGTATTTTAAGTGAATTCTTCAATCTGGACTGTACATGGGCCTTGTACATCATTATGTTGGGCTTACCGCTTTACGTTACACCAATTTCATGGATCTTCATTATTTTCCACTTGCTCAAGCTTCTATATGTTGTAAAACCATGCATATAGGCCTAAACAAGATAGGTTAAGGCTCATTTGCGCCCTCAATATATATGCTAACATTATGGGCCATATATGAAGCAAACTGAAGCCTAAATTTTTTCTCCAACCTCTCGAACATGTCACTCTTTTTTAGGCTTCTAGAAATTAGGCCCTCGATGTCATGAAAAGGATCTTGAGCTTGTTTGGAATCTTCTTGAATGACATAAACAACATCTTGTTCATTGTATGTGCCACTTATGACGTGGTTGCTATGGATGATGCCATCGTGGTTGCCAACTTAGATGCCTTGTTTGACACCACATAAGATGTCATTTATACCTCCATTAGTTATGGACTAGTTGGCAAGCTGGTTTTGAATCGGCCGATTAACTGAACTACTTTTAAGAAATCGTTAGCCAAGAGTTTGAATTCAAAAGGCAAACTGGAAATTGGATTCTTAAAGGATAATGTCTATACATTCCGGTTCGAGGATAAGCAGCAGTATGAGCTTATTCTTTGTGATAAGCAGGTGTATGCCCATGGTCACCATTATTAACAGTGAATGAAGTTTTGACGAGTAAATGTGTTTACTAGGTTCAGGTTCACAGTCTTCCTCTGAAGGTCACGACTAGGAAGAATTTAGTCAAGATTGGAAGTAAGATAGGGGAGGTGATTTGTTTTAAAGATCCAAAGATAGATGATTTGTTATTTTGTGATTTTGTAAGGATCAAGGTTGAAGTTGATCTCACAAAACCCCAGGTTGTAGGGGTATGGGTTCCACGACCAATCTTAGACAAGGTATAGGTATCAATTAGATATGAAAAACTTCAAGGTTTTTGCTATAATTATGGAAGAGTTGGACATGATTATCGTGCCTGTGAGTTTGAAAGGGTTATGTTAAGCTTGATTCTTCAAAGCCTATGTTCACGGAGAAGTTACGAGTGAATTTGGTGAAGATGATTAACAAGGTGGTGATGATCAAAGAAGGTGAATACATGTCAGTTCAACTGAACTCGGTGTGTAACAATTCATCTTCCAAAAGGAACGTGGAGGAGGACAGATCACGTGTAGGTCCTGATTTCCGTTGGACAGTTAGTAGGAGTATGGGAGAGGAAAGATAGCGTGAAAATTCTAGATAAAGCTTCAGCAAATCGAATACTAAATGGGCCAGGTATTGATATGGACTATGAGGAGTTTACAAGCCCAATTCAAAAAAACTCTACCTACCTGAAAGAGGAGAGTCCAAAGAAGGAATAGGGCCATTGATGAGAAAGAACAAGGTATTAAAACCCGGACCGGGCATTGAACCGGTCGGGGTACTGGGTTAAGGGTCAGTGGGTCAAAAAACCGGGACCAAACCGGTGAGAAATTGAAAATTTTAGACTTATAGTATGAAATTCTAAAGGAAAAAGTAAAATTTTTTTTTTTTATAAGTGACCCGGACCGGACCGGTTTCCTGGCCGGTTCGCCGGGTCCCGGGCCGGACCGGCCGGTCCGGTCCGGGTCTCACAACACTGAGAAAGAATGAAACTGAAATGGTCCAAGTCAAGTACCCGGTTAATGAACAAGCTAGGCCAAGTAAGTAGGTGGCACAACGTCCAGTGATGTCATAAAGTTATGTTTCATGAACCTTTTAAGGAACTTTTTCAAACAGTGTTTGAGCTATATAAAGTTAAGCTGCCAAAATATAAGATGAAGAGTAAGCTACATGTCCCACTTAAGAAATTCTTCTGTATTCTAAGACAACCTATTCTACAGCTAACCTATCAGAAAGTTCTAATATAGAAATTTGAAAGAGTTAATCTAAAAAGGACTATAGAAGACTCTGAAGATAGAGTAGGATTGAAGAAGCACAGAAGAAGAAATTCTGAATTTATCATTCCTGAGAAATAGGGGAATGTGGCCTTTGTTAAAGAGAAGGATGTTGATAACAATGCAGAAAAGCATAAACAGAAGAGATCAACTAGCGAAGGAAAGAGTCAGAATTTCGGTCTTGTTGATATGTCGATAATGGAAGTAAGTGCAATTAATTTTAAGAAATGGACAGAGGGTTCTATATGCATAGTTTCGTGTTTGCTGCTATAGGGCATGGTGATCAATCTCAAATGGCCACCAAGTCGTCATAAGTCTCTTAAGTTGAAATTGTCAAGGGTTAAGGTTTCCCTTGACAGGCAGAAATCTTCGATTTCCATACAAGAAATACAAACCCTCTATGTTTTTTTTTATGGAAACATGAGTAAAGTAGAAAGATGTAGAAGGAGTGTACAATTTAATAACAAATTTTACATGGAACCAATAAGAACAGGGGGAGGGCTACATATTTGGTGGAAGGATGAAGTTAAATAAGAAGTGAAACAACCACCTTATTTACCGTACAATTAACTATTTCAAGACAATTGAATAAATCATCAAGTACTATCATGACAAAAAGATAAGAAAACCAACAAAGATCTACCATAGTAGAAAGGATTTGTTTAAAACATTTAAAGAATAATTATGGTAGAAAAAAGGATCAACCTTAGAATCTAAACCTACCACAATTATAAAAGATTCTGCCGAACACTTTTGAAAAGTCAACCATAGTAGAAAATGATAAAATTAGCAAAATAAAAGTTTACCATGGTTAATAGGAGTCAAGTATTTAACCATTTAATTATCACAATAAATTTTAAGTATTTAAAATTTGAGTCCCAAGGTCATAGTGACTATATTTTCAAATGGGCTAAGGCATTCAAAGCCCTTAATAGAATAATTGATACCACAACCCATTATGACAAAAATATAATTAAATATGAATAGCTCAATTTATTTCACTCATCAAAATATTTGGGCTCAACCTATAGTGAAACAACCATCGTAATAAAATAACATGAAAGGCTCTCAGCCCACCACACAAGACCCAGAATGCAACAGAATATTTAGAATATGTGAAATATATTTAAAAAGCTCTAAAATTTGGCAATATACATCAATTAGAACATGTAAAGCAAAATGAGGCTATACAGAGACGAAATGAAGACTCAAGCCACTTCCCCTTGAGACTAAACCCTTTCTTGAATAATAATAATAAAATATGGGGTGAGTCACATAGACCCACCTTATAACCACTTATCCAATTTAACAAGTATGCAGGGAATGATTATAAGATAGTTAAGTGAGAAAAATGTACGTTCATATAATATAAAGTATCTACAATTTTCTAGAAACAATAATAGTTCGAGGAATAATTCAATATGCATAGAACTCCTCCAACCATCCTTATAACTGCTGACATAACCCATGAGCTGCTATACATAACATGATTTGTCTTTATAATAAGACTGCACCAAGCTCTCCAATAATGAGGTGTAACCCGACTGAAGGTTATAGAACTCATATCGGACCATGGGTTCTCTTTCCATTGAATACAGAAAGGTTTCATGTCCCTTGAGCTAACCTTTGACCCGGCCAAAGGAAGGATGATAACAAGGGCCCTGAGAATGTTAAAGCCATCAACTATGCGCACAGTGGCAGCTATATCATGTGGTATAAATGAATTAAACCTCTCACAATCACATCTCACCACAATCTTGTACACTTTAATACATAATTCAACATCTCAACATCAAAAATTTTTTATATATTCAACATTCAATGCTATGCATCATCAACATTAGAATCATAAGATAAACGATTTAAGCCCACTTAACTAAATACATTTCATGTATACACATTTTTCATATGTAAAATATTATAATATATATTATATCCTTTGAAAATACCAACATATACTTATAGCACATCAACAATCATACAAGATAAATTGGAAAGTCCACCTCTCTTGTCAAAGCTAATAAAAAGTACAATCATTATTGTGAAGTCCCGTGCTTGATAACTAAGAAGAGTCTACATAATATATGTGAATATTCATCAATAAAATGATAACTAACGCAAGGATTAACAATTTGTAACTAGACTCCCAACCTTCACTCACTTGTTTCTTAAAAAAACTCCTAATATCTCTACCATTCATATATTTACTATGCTAATGATATTCTACTTATTCTTCCACTTCGTTATACTCATTTAAGTCATTAATTAATTTCCAAATGCTCAACTTAAGTTATAATTTTTCAGTTCTAATATCAAATGTTCAATTTCATAATTATCTTTTCCCCCCTTCTTAAGCAAATCATTCATTTTTTCTAAGAATTCTCAATTTAAGCCTGGCAAATGAATTCCACAATTCAAACATTTCATAACCTTTTATTTATCCTAAATCCCTTTTAAAAGCTACAAGAAATTCTATAAGTTCCAATATCACTATTATTCCAAAATCCCCTTTTCTGAGGAAGAATGTCGAATACTTAACAGTGACTCAAATTAAGTGCAATCACCATGAAAATTTAAATACAAGATCATTATTACTGAAAGTTCCTAACTGAAATGATTCCTTAGCCAAACAGCGTCTAGATTGCTCACTCTAAAAATATCTCAAAAATTCACTATAATTGCTTCATAAATAGAAAAACCATACAAACATATAATTTAACCACAAAATCAAATTTGAACAAGTATTTCTAAGTTACCCATAACCAAATATCAGGTTTCAACCAAGAATTTACTCTGAAAATTAAAATCCCTCCTCTCTCACTAAGGGTTAAAGCTCAACAAATATAAAGAATAAAAATTTAACCTTATTAAACAAACTAAACCGATTAAAATCAAGTACTCACTTACATATACAATCCTACGGTCCCTTATTATTAAAACTCAATACTCGCTCTCAGCCCTAATCTTAAAATTTGCTCTGTTGCTCAAAATAAACCCACCACTAGAAAGCCCTAATTGAGTAGAACAACTTTCATGAAGTGAGTTTTGGGATTAGAAGAAGTTATGAGTACGAAATCTCATCTCAACGTTTGGTCTTCACTCCCTCCCCCTCCATTACTCTCTTTCGGCGCAGGAAGTAGAAAGAAGGAGAAGATGAAGTGAAGTGAGGAGACGATGGGCATTATGAAAGAAATTGGTGTGGGCTCCACTATGTTTTATTATTATCTCTTCTTCTTTTGTTCTCTCTCTCTCTCTCTATCTCTATATATATATATATTACTTTCTCTCCTTCTTTCTTTCTCTTTTCCTTTCAGATACCTTTCCCCTTTTTTTAATGTTTTTGTTTTAGGGTGTGCTTAGTTTAAGGGGGAGTGTAGGTAGGGGTGGAAACAGGCCAGGCGGCCTGTCAGGGGCCTGTAGCCTGGCCTATGATTGGCCTGTTCAGGCCTGACCTGTCAGGCTAAAAGGCTAGGCCAATGCCAAAACAAAAGCCTGTTTTGCTTAATAGGCCAGGCCAAGGCCTATTGACAGGTCTGTTAGGCCTGTCAGGCCGGCCTGAGCCTGTAAAAATATTTTTTTTAAAAAAATCAGATAAGGATTAAAGGATAATTTCGCCTGAGCCTGCAAGTTTTAGCCTGTTTTCGGCCTGTTTAAGGAGGCCTGTTTTTGACCTGTGGCCTGTTAGCATGTTTTACAGTGTGGCCTGTAGGCTTGTCAGTTTGCTTAAAAAATTTTAAAAATTCAGGCCTCCTTAACAGGCTTCGGGCTAGGCTAGGCCAGACTTGTGAACAGGCCAGGCCCAAGCCTAAAAATTGGCCTTCAACAGGCCACAGGCCAGGCTCAGGCCAGTTTGTGCCTTAACAGGCTTGGCTTGTTAAGGCAAAAGCTTGGTCTGGCCTGGCCTGTTTCCACCCCTAAGTGTAGGGGAGGGTGGAGTTAGTAAATTATAATTTTAGATAAAAAAAATCTAAAATTTATCCTCTTTTTTTTTTTAATTTTGGGTTCCTCCTAAAATTTATTCTCACATTCCTTTTAAATTTTGGGTTCCCGCTCAAAATTTAAATACTTTTAACCCAAAAATGTAATTTAACCCCTCTCCCCTCCCCTCCCTACTATCCCCTCAAACTAAACACACCCTTAAGTGTTTTTATTATTATTTTTTCATTGACAAACTCTTAACACCCTCAAACTCATATCTTGGTATTACAAATTCTGTAAATCCTCCTCCTGAATAAATCACTTCTTTCCAAGGTTCTTCAAAAATGATAATTAAACTCTATTTGTGTATTTCACTCAAATAACGTTTTTTTATAATTGATAAATTCAACTTATGATTAATAAATATATACTAGCTTCAATTTTAAATCATTTTTCCTTATTTCTTAACTTTATATTGGCTAAAGTATAAGTTTGGTTCTTTATATTAGCGTCAAGTTTTATTTTAGTCCCTTATATTTATAAAATGTATTCTTAGTCCCTCAATCTTAACACTATTAGTCTTAGTTAGCAGAAATTGTTGACTCGTCAAATTTAAGTGATGCCCTTGCAATATAAGGCTGACAAAGCATACTTATGTTTTAATCTTTTTTAATAGGATTAAGGTGCAAAAATACACATGAGCTTTTATCAAAAGTGCATCCAACACCAAATGCTTTTTTTAGGTGCAAAAGTAAATATGTGGTTATAAAATAGGTGCAAAAGTCACATTTTCTGTCAAGAGGGAAACGTTGACTGTGAAATAGAAATTTGTTGACTAATTAGGATGACGTGGCTGGTGACTTGGCAGATGAAGTTGCTGACTAAGAAATAAATATTAAGAGAAATAAAATAAAAGGCAGCTGGATCAACAGGTCAGGTTTAAGTGTTGCACGTGTAAATGGTGATTGAGAGAGTTGATGGAGAAGAGGGAATCGCTGCAGGTGGCAACAGCGGTGCCGGAGGCGAGGGCAAGTTAGTCGCTAGGGAAATTTTTAGGTCAGAACGACTGAGAGAGCGAGGGGTGAGGGAGTTCGGCTGGGACTTGACGGAGAAGAGGAAATCGTTGCCGGAGGTGGCAGCGGTGCAGAGGCGATAAAAAAATTGGTGGATTTGAGTGCGTTGGAGATCAAAATTATCAATAGCTCTGCATGTCCCATGACTTTTCTGGGAATAAGAGGAACTAATATGGAAGAATAGCCACTGAAAGCAGCAATATTTTAGCAAAAGGAACAATAAAAAAATTCATGTTATTCAAGAGTAACTGAAGAAGCATGCATTGCTACTTACTGTGAAAGAAAAATGCAGGGTGTTTTTTTATGGGACCTTCAATTTTTAGTACAATCGAAGTACACTCCTTGCAATGGAATGTCCCTAGTTCGACTTGGTTTTCACGAACCCATTTCTCCGACTGCCTCTTATCGGCGTCAATTAGAACCTTAAAAGACTATTGTCGAAGTGGTTCGGTGAATACCTAGCACTCCGATTCCTTTCCAATACAAACTCATCTTTGGCCTTATTTCCCTGTCCATTATTAGCCTGAATAGTACCATTCTTCCTCAGAGGGCACCAAATGATCTACCAATGCTCTGTGCATTTCTCCAGCTCACACTACTATTACTTGAAACACCTTCGCACTGAAACTACGCTGGCGTCTACATTGCAATTCCTTCTTAAGTCTGGCCAAGATTCTGAGTAAGAACGTTCAACCCCATAACTCTACTATACCTGTCTTCATCCTCGTCTTTATTCCCGCCTCTAAAAAAACTCCAAATGCTGCAGGCCTTGCTCCACCGGCCGGATTTCTTAGACCCTTTCCATCTTCATAACCGGCATCGAATCATCTTCAACCATAGAAAGCATAGTGGGCATCTCAGAAATGTTGTTCCGATCAAGTAACCGTCCCAGGAAGCCCTGGGTTCTTCCAGAGAGTAACGAGGATCATCGAAGGACATTCGACCGACATCAAGCGACATTCTGTCGGCGTTCAGTGAGAACCTTGGATCGGTTTCGCGCGATCTTGCCCAAATCCATAATCTGCGATCTTCGACCATATGTCTCTGAATTGCCACCTAATGGGCTTCACCATAGGTAGTCTGGGGGACCCACCGCATTTCTTCATGTTCTGATTTTGCCAAGTCACCAATCACGTCATCCTAATTAGTCAACAAATTTCTATTTCACATTCAACGTTTCCCTCTTGACAGAAAATGTGACTTTTGCACTATTTTATAACCACATAGTTACTTTTGCACCTAAAAAAAGTATTTGGTGTTGGATGCACTTTTGATAAAAGCTCATGTGTATTTTTACACCTTAACCCTTTTTAATATGATATTTTTATATTTAAAACAGTGTTAATTACAAAATATTCAAACTGAAAAAAAAAAACACACACACACATATCATTGCTTATTCTAGGTTTTATTCCTGTGATTCATCCTACTGCCAGCATCCCAATTCTCATTCCAGCATGGGATATACAGCAAAGTAAAGAGAAGAAGGAGTAATCATTACTCAGGATAAGGTTATAGACCCAAGTACTACACGTCTTCAGAAGAAGGATTCAAAAATTTAGTACGAGACATCTAGAATGGCAACGAATCTATTACGACTTGGAATTGAACAACAAACCATCAACAAATTAAAAGAAAAGGAGAATAATGTTGAAGGACCCAAAGTTTAGCTTGCACTTAGAATTCATCCAACTTTTGTTTCTCATTTACGGTGGGTGCAACTAAATGGATGAATAGTTTTTTTTCTCCACATGGATGAAAAGTAATTTCTAACTAAAGTTTATTCCAAATAGCTTAATTTAGGGCCTGTTGGTTCGATCCCATCACACCCTGCAATGTAATGGTAATGCAATGCAATATTAATTACAGGGGTAGTGTTTGATTTGATTTTTAAGCAAGGTGTAATAAGTTAATATTTTAACAATTATTTAGAATTAATATATTGCACAAAGTCTATTTTACCCTTAATATAATCTTTACAGAAAAAATAGTTAAGATTGGACGGCGGCAGAGATAGAGGAGGAAGAGGTAGTAACGACAACAATGATGGGAGTGTCAGTAGAGGAGGAGGTGGTGGTAGTGGAGGTGGGCAAGCAACGACGATGACAGAGGAGAAGGTGGTGGCAGCAACGGGTGTGTGACGGTGGTGGCAGCGGCGGAGGAGGTGGCGGTGGGTAAGCGGGCAGTGGCGGAGGAGGTAGTGGTGATGACAGTGGTAGTGGGGGTGGGGTCGATAGTAGAAGAGGAGGAGGTATTGGTGGTAACAGTGGGTGGCGGCTGGGGGCTGGAGGAGGAGGTAGTGGTGGAGGCAACGATGGAAGTGGCAGTGGCAGCAGTGGAGGAGGAGGTAGTGGCGACTGCAAAGGCGATAAGGGGTGGTGGAGGAGAAGGTGGTGGCAGCAACGGGGGTAGTGGTGGAGGAGGTCGTGGAGGAGGCAGCGACTGGCCGAGGAGGAGGTGGTACTGGCAGAGGCGGCGGCGGCTGGTGGAGGAGGAGGAGGCGGCGGCGGCGATGGTTGTAGCAAATGGAATGAGATAAGTGAAACAGACACATGAAACTAAAGGGTAAATTAGACTTTTTCACCATGCAATGGGATGGTAATGAGGATTCATAGGGGGAGGTATGAGTGTGGATTACCATTTTTTTGTAATCATCATTACCATAGTAAGCCCTATTACCATGTTAAAGAGCAACCAAACACTCTTCTCTTGATAATGCAATCATGATTACCATTGCAGGCATGCAATAGGGTTGAACCAAACGGGCTCTTAGTTTGTTGCTTTTCATATTTGTTTAAAATATAAAAATATTATGTTAAGAAGATTAAAATATAAGCATATTTTGCTAGCATTTAATTGTACAGTCATCACTTAAATTTGATGAATTAGCAATTTTCGTTAAGTGAAACTAACGGTGTTAGGATTGAGGGATTAAAAATGTCCTTTATAAACATAAGGGACTAGCATGAAACTAAATGCAAAGATAAAGGATTAAATGTATACTTTAGCCTTTTATATTTTTAGATCACAAGTAATGCATTTTATCTATTCTATCTCAAATTACCACTGTTTAGAGAATTAGACCGTCGACCAGTCAATGAGGTAAGCCGGATATATGCGTTGGACTATTTTTCTGAGGGAGCAATTTTGGGCCATCATTTATCTATTTTTTGGCCAAAAACTAGACTGGTTTTTTAAAAACCGTTGAGCTCAATAAAAATACGATTTTTTTTTGCTACACTTCTTTTTTAAAAAAGTTGATACTGCAAAAAGAAAAGAAAAGAAAATGGCTTATAAATTTTAAACATGTTACTTTATTTTATTTATATTATATGTTACTAATTTTAATAATTTAGTTTATTGCAAACTATTTTATAAAGATACTTTTGAAAAAAAAAAATCAATGAGGTTCATCCACAAATGACATTAAATGGTATTTTGTGACTTTATTAACTTCCTATGAAATTAGACTACAAACTAATTGTAACTGTAACTCCATGCCTTAGATAGACGTAATTATAGTTCGATAACACATATTTAAATGAGTTAGAGACTGTCGGGTAATTTAAAACCCATTTAAAACTCCCTCCTTGTAGTAGGGATTTCATGAAATTTTCAAAACTTCTTCTCAATCCTAGTCTCAAGTTCAAATATTGAATATAATTACCTGTGCAATTAATTCACATTCATACATATCAGAGTGTACAACAAAAAATCCCAACAACCCCCGGGTTCATATATACATACTAAGGCCACGTTTAGTATGATGGAAGTGGGAGTGTGGGAAGTGGAAGTGCAAGTGGAACTTATATTTTGTGTGTTTGGTAGGATTGAGGTCACTTCTCTAGGGAAGTGACTTCCATAAAAAATGATGGAAGTTACTTCCATCAGCCCCCGCAAGGAATTGGTTCCACTTCCATGGAAGTGGAATTTTTTTAACCATTTTGCCCTCTTATATTTTATCAAATTCCCACTTTGCCCCAACTGCTTCTTCAACCTCTTGACACCTCCATACTGTGCATAGTCTTCTCCACACAGTCGAAAATGTCGCACTTGCCCCACACCACTACCGAGCCTGACGCACCTGTCCCACGCCGTCGTTGAGCAGTTGAACCTATCGCACTCTGTCGTCTCACCGGTCGTACTCCGCCATCGAACTTGTCACACATCGCCTCGAGCCATCAAACCTGTCCCACGCCGCTGTTGAGCCATCGAGCCTGCCCCATGCCGCCATTGAACTATAGAACTTGCCCCACACTGTTGTCTAACTGTCGAACCAGATTCGTTTGGGATTGTTTTTTTTTCAAATTGATTTTTAGATCTTTTTCCGTTCTTTAGTCTTATCGCTTCCA
This sequence comes from Inga laurina, assembly GCA_963855925.1. Classification (NCBI taxonomy): domain Eukaryota; kingdom Viridiplantae; phylum Streptophyta; class Magnoliopsida; order Fabales; family Fabaceae; genus Inga; species Inga laurina. The sequence continues at coordinate 59,812,024 of OY979706.1, forward strand.
TTCTCCTTCACCTTTGATTTTGATTATGATTAGTTCTTCTGGTTCATGTTCCTGATTTCATATGTTATTAGGTTTCTTGCTTGATTTGGTTGATTTCTTTCTTTGTTGGGGTTTGATTTCTTGTAATCAACTTGTTCATGTGAACCCATTCCTATTTTTGAACAGATATTCCACTTTCTCTCTTGAATCCGATTATACATTTGTTGCTTTTGATGTTATGTGATTATAGGAGGGGGATGTTCTTCTTTTTATTTTCAAGGACACTTTGTTTGATTCAGATTTGATGCTTCTATGTTTTGTGATTTTCAGATCTATGGATTGATTAATTTTGATTCCAATATTTGAGTTCGAATTCAACATCTGGTTTGCTGGCTTAAGTGTGTGTTTGGATTAGTTTTTTTAATAGCTTTTACGACTTACGAGGTAAGTGTGTGAGAGGAGTTTTGTCTTGGGTTGCGCAAACCATTGTTTGAGATGTTGCCAAACACACACTAAGTCGTCAGAAGTGATTCTTTGTGGTGGTGGTTTATTGTTGGGTGGGTTTTTTTTTTTAAAAAGTGGTAAGGTTATTTTAATCTTTTTATATGAAAAATATACATATTTATTAAAAACTATACCTCACTTCCATGGGCATACCAAACAGAATTTTAGAATTCACTTCCTTCTCCACTTCCTCTTCCAATTCCACTTCTATTTCCACTTTCACTTCTATTAAAAAATCTTCCATGATACCAAACGAGTCATAAGGGTTTCAAAATTCCCTACTAAGGGATTACACAATCATGACTAAAATATTATTTACATTCCAGAAAGAATATACAATAATCCTACTCTAAAGCAGATAACCAACAATCCCATATCTCCTAAAATTCCTAACCGCTCTTGGTTGGCTGCTTCCCGGAGGAACCACTTTCCCTGTCTGTAGGTTTAACAATGGAAAGAATGAGATTCAAAAGAATCTCAGTAGTAACAAATCACTTATATAATATATAAGCATATAGCATGTAAGCAATCATTAACAGCAGCATCACAGCAACATAATAGCACATGTCTTTCATCACAACGACAACACTCACGGTTGTATACATAATCACGATAGCTTTCACTGTATAACGCCAGTTTGCACTGGATAACAACAGTTTTCACTGTATAACGCTAACTTACGCTAGATAACGACAACTTTCGCTGTTAACGCCAGCTCGTGCTGGATAACGACAGCTATCATCAGCTATATAAGCAGCAGCATCATAAATTCTCACAAGCAATGATCTACACACATATAATATATTTACACAAGATATAAGAGAAGAGTCACTACCTTGTTCCTTCCGATGGTGACCAGGCAGAAGCTGCTCACGGCCAGGACAAAGGTCGAATCCTATAATCACAATCAAGAACGGCAGATTAATTCTCTATTCCAATTCTTACTTTCATCATTCTTAATGTTGGTTATCATTTAGACTCTCTTTATGTAGGTATTAGAAGACTGACACATGCCTAAAGGGTTGGGATAACTACCCCCAAAGATCCCTTTTTCAAAAGAATAACACTGATTTTGGGCTGACTCACTCGAGTAAAGAAGGCCTCACTTGAGTGATGCCCCTACTTACACTTGAGTCCCTGCAAGTGAGACATAGAAAGTGCGTACCCGAGAGCATCATCATACTCCCGAGTGGCCAGTTCACTCGAGCACTTCTTTGGACACTCGAGTGATGACACTTAGTTACCTGAGTCCCATCGAGTAAGGTGCAAGAAGTGACAACCCGAGAACAACTAAGAATCCTAGAGGCAAAGATTCACTCAAGCACAAACATAAGCACTCGAGTGATCATGCCACACTTGCAAGTGCCGAGTCACACTCTTGGGGTTTGGCCTGCGAGTGCTTACTGAAAGCAACCCTTAGCACGAACATACACCTGCACTCGAGTGAACTCATGCTCACTCGAGTGATGACTTATATCACTCACGGATTGGGAAGTGCACTCGCGCTTCCCACCAGAAAACCCAAGCAAAATGCAGATGGAAAAGGGAATTTATGTTGCCGCACTCGAGTGAGACCCTCACTCACTCGAGTGACATTCATCAGAACCCAGAAACGCAGCAACTGACAGAGTTTTCCAGATTTGCCAAAACTTATACCAAAGCTCATTCCCACACAAAATCTCCTAAGGAACCTATTGGTAACCTCAAAACATCCAAATTCCCCTTCCATCAACACATTTTCAACTCCAGTTCACAAAGTCACACAAAACCACAAATTACCAAACTTCTTCATTCAATTCCAATCAAACCCAATGTCATCCCCACATATCCTAACACCCTTCTCTACATACTACCATACCTAATTCATCCATTCTAAGTTGGCACCATATTCAGGGCAAAAATTCCAGAATTTGCAAAGCTTAACCAAAAATCACAATAAATATACCAAAATGTATCAAATGCTTACCTCTTTAACTTATCAAGATCAAATCTTTGGTTCTTCAACTTTCAAAGTTTTCCCAAGTTTCCACACACCACAAATCAAAAATTTGAAAACATAAGAGTAAAGCTCTTGACCTCTTGAATAACATTAGTGAAGGTAAAGTGAGCATTTAGAGCCAAATACTCACCTAAATTCAAGCCCTTCCTTTCTCTTTCTTCCTTGGTTCCACCGGAAATGGAGAATGGTAAGAGAGATGAGTTGGTGAAGAAGATGATAAGTTTTTCTCTTTTCCCCATGCCCACAGCCGACCTTGAAAGAGAAGAGAGAAGGAAATAGTTTGACTTTTGGAACTTGATCCAATGGCCCATGTTCTTACACTTGGCATAATCTCATTCTTCCTTCCATAATTCATACAACACATGCACACACACTCCCATTCTCTTAATCAACAATCCTAATTACTAATATCAAATTATCTATGAGTTTCCTCTTCAGTAACTGACCAATTGGTTGGTAATTTAGCATCTTGCCCCTGATTATCACAATATACTAAACCATCATCAAGTACATTTATATCACAATTCACATCACTTACTTCAAAAGTGTTTGATTAATATTAATTACATCACTTTTGAAGTCATTAGCCCTTAATTATAATTTAGGATATTACAGTAACCGTTTGAACCATGGTCCACTAACCGTTTTAACCGTTTAACCCGCTAACCTTTCCAGCTCAACGTTCGGTCTTTTAAAACCTTGCAAATTACTTGATAAATCAAGTTCTAATGATAATTAACAAATAGAAATAAAAATTAGGGTGTTATAAGAAGTGCTTCGGGCTGAACTGAATTATATTCACCTCAAGATCATAGCTGGATTAGAGCCAATTCAAGGTTTTGTGACATTGGTTTATGGTCCACTTAATGAACAACAGAGAGGTGACTGGTGGAGGCAGTTGAGAGCTTTAAATCCTGGATTCAACTCCATGACTTTGTATAAGAGACTTCAACGAACTCTTCTACGATTTTGAGAAAGAAGGAGGCCGTACCCGTTCTTTGAGATCCTTTGAAGGCTTTCAAGACTTCATGTCAGCATGCGAGATGGAATACCTGGGTTTTAAAAGCTTACGGTTCACTTGGTCCAATAATAGAGTGGCAGAAGATAATATTCAGGAGCGGCTTGATCGGGCTATCTGTAATGGCTGCTGGCAGCACCTTTGTCCAAATGCACAAGTCAGTAACTTGGAACCCCTCGGATTTGATCACTCAACTTTGATGCTTGAATCTACTTATGTTGGTTTTATAAGTGATACAGTTTTTAAATTTGATATGAATTGGAATGACCATAAGGATTATGATTCTGATTTTGCTGAGAATTGGGTTAGTGCTGTATCTGTGGATAGAAATATTGTGGAGAGCTTCAAATATAACCTGGATAGGGTTAGGAAAGTGTTAATAGCTTGGAGCAAAAAGGAATTTCCTAACAATAATAAGTTGTTAACGGAGATATTGAAGGATTTTAAAGAGTGTTATGAGCAACAATGGACTACTGAATGTGCTGAAAAAGCTAATTTTTCAGGAGTTAAAATAGAGGAAATATGGGCTAAGGAATAAAAATATTGGTTCCAAAGAGCAAGATTGAATTGGTTAAAATGGGGGGACAGTAATTCTAAGTTTTTTCATGGCATTACAACTCAACATAGAAGGGAAAATAAGATTGTGCGGTTAAAAAATGATTCAGGGATATGGACTGATAACTTAAAGTGAGATTAGTAATTGTTTTGCTAAATTTTACAAAAATCTCTTTGTTGGTAGGACAGCCGGTAATGTCCAATCTGTTCTTTCTTATGTTACTCGTATGATTACTGAAGAAGAGAACAATAGGCTTTTGCTGCCCATAATGGAGGACGAAATTAAAGCAGTGGCCTATGAATTAGGTAGCCTTAAAGCTCTTGGCCCTACTGGCTTCCTTAGTTTGTTCTACCATCATTCTTGGGATCAAGTAAAGGAGCAATTATGTTATATGGTTCAGTCTTGTTTTAATCAAGATAGTAAAATCAGTAGATGTAATGACACTGATCTTATTCTCATCCTAAAAACTGATTCACCTGAAGTAATGGGGCACTTCCGCCCAATTGGTTTGTGTAACTTTAGCTACAAGGTGTTTTCAAAAGTCCTGAGTAATAGAATGAGAAGTATCATGGGAAGAGTGGTTACGGAACAACCAAGAGCCTTTGTACCTAATAGACTTATTCAAGTTAACGTTTTTGTAGTCCATGTAGCTTTCCACTATCTGAAAAATAAAACAGGAAATAAGTATGAAATTGTAGTCAAGTTAGACATGAACAAAGCATATGATAGGGTGGAATGGGGATTCTTCGAACTAGTGATCTTAAGATTGAATTTTCACCCTAGGACATAATGGATTGTATTGCTTCAGTCTGTTTTAACCTTAGGATTGAAGAAAGGAAAATTAATGAAATCGTCCTAGATGTGGATTGAGATAAGGAAATCCTCTTTCTCCTTATTTGTTCATCTTAGTTGCTGATGTGTTGTCTAAAATGATCAATATTCATATTGAAAGGAAAGATTTAATTGGGGTTAAACTAGCAAATAAGTTTTCTACCCTCTCCCATTTTTTGTTTGCGGATGATTCCATATTCTTCCTTAGAGCAGCTAGGAAAAACTGTGCTATTTTCAAGACATTGCTGGAAGATTATTGTGCTGCTTCTGGCCAGCGCCTTAATGCAGAGAAATCTTATATTTTTGCCTCTAAAAATGCGCCTGAGGTTTTGAAATGGCTGAATCTCCTGGAAAATATCTGGGCCTACCAATTTTGTGGGGGCGTTCTAAAGTTGAGCCCTTAGCTTTCATTCGAGACAAACTTAGGAAGAAAGTTTCAGGATGGAATAAAACTTTTCTTTCTCAAGCAGGAAGGGAAGTTCTAATTAAAGCAGTAGCAAATGCTATCCCAACTTACTCTATGGCGTACTTTCTCTACCCTAAGAAAACTTGCCAAGAATTGGATAGTATAATTTCTAATTTCTGTCAGAAAATAAGGATAAAATCCATTCGAAAGCATGGGACACTCTTACTAGAAGAAAACAGGATGGTGGATTGGGATATAAAGACTTCCAAAATTACAGTCTTGCTTTATTAGGAAAACAGTGCTGGCGCCTTATATATGAGTAAACCAGAGGAATATTGGGCACGTATTATTAAGGGTATTTCCTATCCTAATGGCTCTTTCTTGACTGCAGAAAAAGGGGCGAGAGCCTCTTGGGCTTGGAATAGTCTTTTAGAAGGGAGGAATATATTTCTAGGGTCAGTGTTTTGGAGGGTAGGGAATGGTGAAAGGATTAATGTGTGGAATGATCCTTGGATTCCCACATTAAATGGTTTTCAAATCCCAAAAATGGATATCCCCAAAGAATTAGAGAACATGAAAGTCTCAAACCTTATTTCTGAGAAGACTTGGTAGGTTAGGAACCTACCAGTGCCTTCTCAAATCAAAGAAGAGATAGGTAAGATATTGCTGCCTATTTTTGACATGTCGAATATTTTGATATGAATGGGAAGTAGTAATGGACAATACAATGTTAAAAGAGGGCATAAATGGTTACAAGAGAGGAAAGTTGATAAGAGGAAGAATCTGCCTAGTACATCAACTCCTGTTAACAATGAATTATGGAAAATAATCTAGAGCCTTAAGGAGCAGCCTAAGATCAAACATTTTCTTTGGAGGGCTTGTGTTAAAGCTCTACCTACAAAGGAAGCTCTTACTAGAACAAAATGTGGGATCCAGGCTACTTATATTCACTGCAATAAGGAATCAGAGACTATTCAACATTGTCTTCTTCTATGTCATTGGGCTTGGAAAGTTTGGTTTGCCTCCCCTTTGTCCATTTGTGTGAATGAATTTAACATTAAGAGTTTTGAATCATGGCTTTTTAATATTCTGACTACTTTAAAGAATGATGAGCTTTTACAAGCCCTTGTAGCCTAGATCTGCTGGTTTGTATGGAAAGCACGTTGCACTGAAGTTTTTGAATTCAAAATTTCCAATTGTGATTGGGTTTTCATGTCTCCTATGAATTGTGTGAATGAGCTTTGGAGTGCTAATGCTTGGGCTAAACCAAGAGATGATTCAATGTGCAATGAGAACAAATCTTTGGGTTGGAGTCCACCTAAAGCAAACTCTTACAAAATTAATAGTGATGTTTCTTTCAATGCAGCAACAAGCAAGAGTGGTCTGGGCTATGTGCTGCGCAATTCTCAAGGGGAGGTTCTGGACTTATTCTGCAGATCTGGGGAGGCATCCTCAGCTATTGAGAGTGAAGCCAGAGCCATGTTTTTGGCACTTCAGCGATGCAAAGACAGAGGGTTAAGTCCAGTAATTGCTGAATCATACTGTCTTCCTTTAGTCAATGAAGTGGCGGGAGAAGGCCCTTGTCCAGACAGGAGAATTGACATATTGATTTCTGATTTAAAATACTTTATTTGTTCCCAATTTCTGAGTTGTCTCTGTTCCTAGAAATTGTAATTTGGTAGCCAATAGCTGGATGCAAGGGGGTGTGCTCTTATCGTTGAGATTTGAATCTCCCATCCCCTCTTTTAATATCCTCCTGTATTAAATATAAGATAAAGCTAATTTTTTAGAGAGATTAAGGAAGTTAATTAAATTGTTTTAGAGTATTTATATTTTTATTGTTTTCCTCCAAAATAATTAGTTTGACTAATAAAATAATATATAATATAAGGATATACAACATATGATATGATTAAATAATTTATTTAGTTTCCTTAATTTCTTTAAAAAAATCAACTCTATCTTATATTTAGGACTTGTAGGAGTACTCTGGGATGTAAGACAGGAATCAGATGATTCATTTAATTAATGAATAGTTTCTTTTGTCCGAAAAAAATACTCTTGTTGCAAAGTTTGGAGAAGGGAAGACGCAGTGCTATCTTTTGATCTAATTAATATGTCTGATTAGATGTGCTAATCTTTATGAGATAACTTGATTTCTCTATATTAAAAGGATTACCAAATAGCTATAATTAAATGTGCTATCGATATTATTTGCGTTATCCTTTCAATATTGTCTTGTCTTTTCTTCTTTTTGTCATCGATGATAAGACAACACTTTATTTCTCTCGACTAAAATGCGATTTAATTTGTTTCTTTCATAGTTTCATCCGATCTCTTCAAATTTACCCCTGTGAAAAAAAACAGTATCAGAATTAACGACATTGGACGTCAAACATATATTTGTTTGGTTTTATTCCTAATTTTGCGAGTTTAAAGTTTAAACTCTAACATGTTTCAAATTTCACTTCAGAAAAACTGGTCCTTGCAAAACCTCAACTTTTTTCGAAATGGGGGATGCCCGTTTTAAACTCTAGATTATTTGATAATAGGTGGCTTGACCTTCAAAACTAAAAAAGAGTGTGGTGCATGTGGTTTATATAGTTTATAAATAATATAATATATTAATAATTTTATATTACGTGATTGGACAATTTTTCCAATTATAAATAATTATGTGCTTTATTTTTGAAATATTATTATTTAACTACAAATTTACATGAAATAAATAGGACACATAATAATATATGTGATTGAAAAATTTGATATGATGAATATAAAAAACTTAACCTAAGTTTTTTTTTTAAAATGAGTGTTTCCACTAATTGCTACTCTTCACTTAATAGTTAATAGAACAACCTTATTATCATGGGAACAGTCTGGGTGTATATGAGTAGAGGCCGGCAATGTTAGATCCAAAATTATGAAGGCCTGGATAGCTCGGGCCATACACGTAGACGTCATACAACTCGTAACAATACAGAACAAGGGGCAAATCTGTAAAAACGAAAGAAAATTCAAATCCTGAAGAACGCTTTTCTAGCAGTAGCAGTGACGCGCAGCCCGCCTTGTGACAAATACTCAACTAGCATTAGGCTTGAGGTACCACACGATCGTTGATAGATCTGTGATAAGATGGAGAAGATCTGCGTCGCAGTCCGAGTTCGGCCTCGGATTTCAGAGGATTCCTTCGGTGGTAATTTCTGGAAGGTTGAAGAGAATCGCATTTCTCTTCACAAGGTCCATGGCACTCCCTTGTCTGCTTATTCTTACGCCTTTGGTACTTCATCTAACTCTACCTCATCCTTATCGAAATTCATTCTCATGGCGTTTGTTTGTCCTACTCTTCTTTGATTCTCATTCCCTCTTTCCATTTTCCTTCATTGCAGACCATGTATTTGATGAAAGTAGCACAAATGCTAGTGTCTACGACCTCCTTACTAAGGATATTATAAATGCTGCAGTGGGAGGATTCAATGGTATGTTTTGCTCTGTCCTTGAATATTGCAAGCTATGTGTCGATTAGAATTAACACAAGAATTTGTTCTTAATGTGCCATGTCGCTTTGCTGATGCTGAAGTTAATTGTTGAGTTATGCACGTGCAGGAACTGCATTCGCTTATGGGCAGACCAGTAGTGGCAAGACTTACACCATGAATGGCTCAGAAACAGATCCGGGGATAATTCCTCGTGCAGTTGAAGACATATTCCTCAAAATTCAGATGGTAAGTACTGCTAGCAGAGTTGTTGAAGTCGATTTACCTTTTCTTTCCAGGCTGATGCCTGATTTTGAACAAATTGATCCTCAGGCATCTGATCGTGAGTTTCTCATTCGAGTTTCTTACATGGAAATCTATAATGAAGAAATTAACGACCTTCTTGTGGTAGAGAATCAGAAATTGCAAATTCATGAGAGTTTGGAGGTTGGACGTCTTCGTTTTGCATGACTTTAAATCGTTATAAAGGTGTATAAATTTACTGATTGGTTTGTCTTCAGTGCGGAATATTTGTTGCAGGCCTCCGGGAGGAGATAGTCAATAATGCTGAACAAGTTTTAAATCTCATTAAAGCAGGGGAAGGTTCGTAGTTTCACATTCTAACAATCTATCTTTACAAGACATTTATATTTACATTTGAAGTTATGTTTCCTCCCAGTCAACAGGCACTTTGGCGAGACAAACATGAACGCTAGGAGTAGCAGATCGCACACAATTTTCAGGATGGTACGCCGCCCTAAGCATATTTCTACTTTGTAATGCATGGATTTCACTAAGCTTTTTTTCGTTTACCAAAATACCCTAAAAGCACATGCTAAATACACATCACACATGCAGGTTATTGAAAGCAAGGGGAAGGATTCCAATTCTTGCGATTATATGACAAGTGACGCAGTCCGAGTTTCAGTATTGGTACGTATTCTTTAATCCTTGCTTTTAAGAAGCTGTTGCATGCGGGTAATGGATGCGATCTTTTGTTCTTCCTTTTTAAAGTGATTTGTAAATGATCAGTTATTTCATGAAGCTTCTTTCTTGATAAAAGAAAAATGTAACATTTGATACGTACTTATTGAGATTGTGGGAGTAGAATTTGGTAGATCTAGCTGGGTCTGAAAGGATTGCCAAGACTGGAGCTGATGGAGTGCGTTTGAAGGAAGGGAAACACATTAACAAGAGCTTGATGATTCTTGGCAATGTCATAAATAAACTGAGTGAAGGTTCAAAGCAGAGGTATATAAGTAGCTGCCTCTCACATTAAATTTAGAAAGGATCCATTCTTGAGCCTTTAATCTTTTGGAACAGGGGGCATATTCCTTATCGTGACAGTAAATTAACTCGTATTCTCCAACCGGCTCTTGGTGGTAATGCGAAAACTTCCATCGTTTGCACCATTGCACCAGAAGAGGTAGGCTGTTTTATCCTCATGTTTCGGTTTTACCTTACTTTTTTTTTTTTTTTTTGGTGATTAATATTATTTTTAATTACAATATATTGTTGATCCATTAGGTTCACATCGAAGAAACAAAGGGAACTCTTCAATTTGCTAGTAGAGCCAAACGCATCACTAACTGTGTCCAAGTGAATGAGGTTTGTATGCTTTATTCTCATCAAATAAACGTTTTTGTGATAGGAAATGGAGAACTTAGAATTGTAAATTTACGAATCATGAATCCCCCTTTTATTTTGTTTTTCTGGAAGCTGCTTTCGTTTGCATGCTAGTGCTTCGTTCTTGCACAGCTTCGCCAAAGTTTTTAATTGATGATCTGGACTTCACAGATTTTGACGGATGCTGCATTGTTAAAGCGGCAAAAGATAGAGATAGAGGAGCTACGTAGGAAACTTCAGGTAATAATGGTATTATGATGATTTTTTTGTGTTGGAGGCTGGGAAATCTTACCTAGTAGAATTGCTATTCAGGGATCACATGCTGAAGTGCTCGAGAAGGAGATTCTTAAATTAAGGAATGATATGCTCAAGGCAGGTTTTTCTTTCGAGTTTTATCTGCTGAGTTTTAGGCTTTTAGCCTTTGTTTTCTTGCCAAAGCATTAAATTCACTTATTTTATCCGTTAGTGTTAACTATCTGTTAGTATTGTACTATCTAGTATGAACTGGAGCGTGAGAAGCTTGAAATGGAACTGGAAGAGGAGAGAAAGTCACGTGATCAGTGGATTAAGGAGCAACAGATGAAAATCGGAAGTCTCAGTTGCGTTTTTTCGTTGTCAGATTGTGAGAGGAACAGAAGTGAGGTGCGTACATCAACGAGTTTTGAGTTTACATCTCATGTCATCTTCAGATTCCATCATTGTTTGCTAGATAGAGGGGTATTCCGAATTCCTATTCTTTCCTCCTCTTTTTGATACAATATTATTTCCTCCATATTCTTACAGAAGATGCCCGCTGTCCAATATTTAATACATTAGTACCTGCTTATAAGTTCTCTTAGAACCAATTTTGTGCTTGATTCTAAGGTTTGATCTTCATAATACAAATAATAATACCTGCTGATAAGTTATCATACAGCCCCAAGTCCATAATGGGTAGGTTTTTATTGGTCTGTTCTCTCTAGGTCCTTATATTTGTGTCTTCTGATTAACTCTTATAACGACGGGACAGGATTCTTCGAGGCAGAGTCACAAGGAAGAGTACAATGAATCTAATAGTGCATCTCAGGGAGATATTTTTCGAACCCCTTGTTTAAAGGCTCCTTCCAATGCTTTTGTTGCCACGCGTTCAAATTATTCAACAATGCCAGATTATAGCCCTCTTCCAGATGCTTTCAGCAATGTGGCTGATGAAAATACGTGGCTGAAACTGAACAAAGGTTATGTAGCAGATCTTGATTCACTTCAAGCTACTCCCGCTCGAAAAGTTCAGTCATTCCCGACAAGTGATATCACTCCGGTGAGTTTCCTTTATTTTATAAATATCTTGCGTTTCTGTTCTGTTGTATTCTTCTATGATCCACATCACCGCGAGAGGAATAAAATTGAAAGGAAAAAGATGAGTAGCTGTATATAGTTTGTACTCTTTAAATGAAGCTTTAACAGAAGAGCGTTCGATGTCTAGAGATATTTATCAGATATTATTTTTCGCTGCTTTATCTGATTAATTCATCCATTCTTTAGTTATAGTTGTCGGATAGTATTAAACATTATAAACCTTGAGGTCTAGTATGGTTCGTGTTTTGTTGCCGGCTCCCATTTCACTTTATAATGTATATGTACAATCTGCTTCCCCTTTTCTTCTTCTTCTTTCTCTGTTGTTTTGATTTGGCTAAGGTTTTACAGGGATGTTTGAGTGAAAAGTGTGAACAAGAGCTTCAAGATTTGAAGAGACAACTGGAACTTGCCAATCGAAAGATAAATGAACTCGAGGTTTGTATAAAAGTTACGTTTTACCCCCTTGGATTGAAGGTTGACACGCATAAACTGCTAGAGACTCCGAATGACCAGCTGAATAACTTGCTTGATTTGACACATGAAATATGAACTAGTGAATGCTCCGACATTGAACTATTAATTTCAACTATGAACATGAACATTAAACACAGCAGTTGTGCTACTAGAATATGTCCAATGTGGTTTGTGCTTTGTCCTTAACGGCTCAACTCATCAAATCACCAGGAGGTATTTCGAGTCAGAGATATAAAGCATAATTTCGGCCAACAGAAAGTACATATGTGCTTGCGTCATACTTGAATCGGAGCAAATGGAAGTCTATATCTACAACGAAGTCTTTGCATTTTGAGTCTTTGTTTGACTAATCATTCCCTTTCTTGCGGGCTGATGTTAATGCATATGCTTCCAGAGAAAGAATTCGGAGGAAGCGGAACTGAACAAGCAATCAACATCAATGACACCTAAACATCAACGAGAAGGGGAAGATCCTCAGTGGTTATCTAAATTCGTGGGAAACTTGAGAGGCAACTTTGAGGAGGTTTTGTCAGTATTGCAGGTCAGCAAATCAGCTTCTTTAAACCTTTTATTTGCCCCGATCTTCTAGAGAAAGAAAGTTAACTTCTGTGTTTTAAACAGAGATTTGTATCAGATGGTAAATTATCGGCTGCAGAAGTGATTTCGACCATGAGTGAAGTTGGAGCGCAGGTGTTTGATACCTTAGAAACTCATTTTACAGTAGAGATGGATGATGGCAGGTCTTCCACCGCGAATAGTGCTTTGATCCATGAACAACAAAAACAGCATCATGAGAGGCTGAATACTATAATCACGTCATTGGAATCTTCAGAAAGCACAGTCACTGAAAAGGAGCAAGGGAGGAGTCCTTGTTGCAACTGCAAACTCAAGGTAGTTGTCTGGCCACAAATATTAAGATATCAATCATTAATCATGCTTGCATTCTGGGTCTTATGTTTGGGATATTTTATGTCCTTTTTCAGAATTTTGATGCTTTAAATGTGAACCAGACACTTAACACTTGAAGCCATGACTGGCATCAGTCGAAGAGCTTATATTATGCTAGTACTCAATAAACGTAGTAATTTCTGATACGTTTCATACTATATCTTTACGAGACAGTGAAATCCTTTGTTTAGTCATTTTTTATACTCCCTGAGGAATGACAATACTTGATGTAACTTGTAAGAAATAATCCATGGAAGTTAATGTGATGTTTCTCATGGTGTGCTCTTGTAAAATAAGACGTGCTCTTGATACTTAGATAAAAGCTTAACTATATTGTTGTTTATTCTTATGTTGTCGTGACTTTTTCTTTAGGAACCTTAAAATGAATGGTTTCTCTTGAAATTAATAGAAATATTTTGAGGATTCATTTGCTGCATCTGGTTAACAGTTCTGTTTTGTGGTGACGTGTCCGTCTTACTCATAGTGAACTTGATTGAATATGATCTGTTACGTTGGGACACCTCAGGATTTTCTATTGGGTAGTGAGAAATAAACAATCAAGGCACTAACTTCATAGAATTTAAATTAGTGTCTTGGAAGGTTCTCGGTCTCCAAAAGGAGGGGGATGAAAACTTATGCAGCAGGAAGCTGCATGTAGACTTGAGGTTTTAGTATAATATCACCCAGTGTGAACTGTTGCTGCACTCGGTTTTTTGAAGAGAATCGTAGGTTAAAAGACAGAACTGCATTCTTGATAGAATTTGAGGAAAAAGCATGGTGGGTTATTGATTTTCTTAAACTAATTTTCTTTTTGGCAAAGGGCTCTGATTTGGAAGAAACTTCTATTTCAAAGGAGACGCTGTGCTATGAACTCAACTCCATCAAAGAAAGGTGCCGGGGCTTAGAGGAAAAGGTTAGTATCAATAATCACCTTCTGGAGGTTTCAAAAGATAAACATAATAGCTTGGAAAAGGAGTTTCTACTTTTAAAAGAAGAAAGAGACTCTTTGCTTCTGATGGTCTCTGAATCATCCCATAGACTTGAAATGCTTTCAAACCAAAAGGAAAATGCCTTGAAGGACTTGAATACAGAAGTACTGAGAAGAAAACATCTCGAAGGAGAGGTTAAGCAGTTTACTGCAGCTTTTGCCTCCCGTCAGAGATCACTCAAGTCTTTCCACGATGAATTTAGGAGCAAGGTTGAGAAACTAAGCTCAGACAATAATCTCAGTGCCCAAATCTCTTGGGTGTCAAGACTAGATATGTAGTAAACGGGCAATGTGTGTGCCTTCGGTTTCTTATCTATTGTAGATTAACCTTATGCTGTCAAGAAATATTTATTTAGTTTCTAGGTTCGAGCCTCACTGATTCATTTAGTTTATTGCAACTGGTTATGCTCAGGGGACATGACTACGGTATCAAGTCTGTTCGGCCTATTTGTTTTCTTGAACAAGTAATTTAACGAATATATATATATTGTGGCAGATAGTTTTATTACGTGTTAGATCAGAGTGAGAAGGCTGTGAACATCAAGAAAAATCAGAGAAGCTTAGTTTTGTCTCACTCTCATGTCCTGTTCCTTGTGTAGACTCTTGGCCAAGCAGTACACTGGTTTTACAGCATAGGAGCTCTTCTGAATTTCTTATTGAATGAGGGTTAGCATACATTTTGAAGATACTACCCTAAGCACAATGGTGATAATGTAACTCTTGGCCCCAAAAAAGTATTAGTCTTACCAATTAGGCGTTTTTTTAATCAACCACAACAATTGTTCCGCAAACAAATGTATTTCTGATTTTTTATAATTCAAAATTTTTGTAGTTGTTTGGCGCATTATTGATGGTATAAAAATGTTCTGTGACACGTAAGGTCATTTAAATTTCTTTTGGTTTAGATATTTTAAATTGCATCGGTTAGTTACACGCGATATGGGGTGTGTTTGTTTTAGTGATTTGATAAGTAACTTATTTTTACTTAAATTTATGAAATCTTAAGATTGGAAAAAAGTTAGATTTGGTAAAATGATGAGTGTTTGGATTAGCGATTGGATAAGTAACTTAAAGTAACTTATGTAAAAGTGAATAATGTTTGGTTTGACTTTTGTATAAGTAGCTTTTGTATTAATTAAGAGAAAAAATTGTAAAAATTATGAAAAATGAAAAAATGAAGGGATAATTGTGAAAAAGTCCTCATTGGCAACTTAATTGTCAATGGGACCTGGGAAGATATCTATACACGGAAGGATTTTTTCACAATTTTCTCAAAAATTAATTTTGAAAATTTGGTAATGGTACAATTGTAATAAAATTATATCAAATTCTAATTTAAATTGGTCCACTCTAAAAATCTTTTCTATTTTGCACCTCAAACTTAAATCTTTAAAATTATATCAAACTCTAATTTAAATATTAAATCCTAACTCATATTTTCACATAGCTCAAAATCTAACAAAATAAACCGATTAAAACCTCAATAATACCTCCAATAATCCAAATAAATTATTTAAACTAAATTTAATGGGTAAAAACACTATATAGAAACTAATTTATGACATGTTTATAAAAAAAATACATTATAAAATCATAAAATAATTAAATAATAAATCTAAACCAATTAAAATTAATTATTAATTATTCTCTACATTTCTACAGTCATATATTAATAAAACTCAAAACTTGCCTAAACTCTTATCCCAAAATATTCTCTAATTAGCAGAAGATTACTATCTAAAGAAAGAGAAAATTATTTAGAACATTTTTCATAAAAGAAGTTTTATGATTAGAATTGATTTTGAGCACCTCATTGATCCCTAAAAATATGAAGATACTCCTATCAATGTTATTTTATATACACACAAGTACATAAGCTCCAATAAGCTTCATTTTGAGGCTTATGACTTTTTCTAACTTATAACTTTTTTCAACTTAAAGTCAATCGCCAAAACAAACATTCATTTTATACCTTTTACTGTTTAAGTCCGTTTGCGCCACTGTTTAAGTGCGATTGGGTGCCCAATCGGTGAAACAAACAAGCGATTTACAGAAGCTTCGACAACTTGTACTGTTGAATACCGATGTTGGCTCGCATGCTGTCTTAAATTGAAGCAGGTGACGTCTTTCTTTGGCAGGAAACGTGAGTGACTTTGCCTCCAAGCCTTTTTATTCTACTTTTCTAGTTTTGCAAAACCAAAGGCTGATCGTTGCTGTCTAAGCCAAGTTATAATTTAAGAACTACCACTCTTAACCTTGTTAGGCTTGTTTGAGGTAGTATTATAGAAGCACGTTCATGAAAGTCAAAATAAAACTCTTTTTATATATTACCTTATATACTATAAATCATTTTAAAAAAATAGCTTCTATCGCTAATCTAAACATATACTTATAAATGACTCGTACGAAACAAGTTGTGTTAAAACAATACAAGTCAATGATAGGATAATAAACGAGGTTTTGCCAATTTTATCTTTATTCACTATTGGTTGAGCATATAGAAAAGAGAGAAGAGAGGGGGGTGTAAAGGTAAAAAAATAAAAGAATTTGTGAGAAAATATACACTTTCATAAAGAAAGGAAAATATGAAAAAATTTATATATTTAATACATTTTTTGATTTGCGAAAATGAGAGATAAGTGACTTATAATAAGATATAAAGTAACCGTGTATATCAGAATTTATAGCGAGGCACAAAGAGTAAACTCGATTGACAGCAGAATGTAATCTCCTCCAGGTATATGGGAGAACCCTCCCGAGAAAGCTTTTCTTCTTCTTCTTTTGTAGTCCTTGAAATGAACAGCAATGCTTTTATATTTCATACGTTCTCTGACATAAGACAGTTATCCCTTAAGCTGCTGATCAAGTTAGGGAACCCCACAACAGAATTTATAAGAACAGCCCGTGATGCGTGCAGCTAAGAATCGCACGACTGGGCTTTGATTGCATGCTGACAATTTAAAATCGGTGGTTGCAATCATTTAGTATTAGATATTACATACTCCCTCTGATCCTAAATATAAGATAAGGTTGATTTTTTTTGGAAAAATTAAGGAAATCAATTAAATTACTTTAAAGTGTTTATATTTTTAGTATTCTTAGATTATATATTAGTTTATTAGTCAAATTAATTAATTTGAAGAAAAATATATAAATACTCTAAAATAATTTAATTGGTTACCTTAATTTCTCTAAAAAAGTCAACTTTATCTTATAATTAAGATCGGAGGGAGTATAATTAAGAATTATGAAATAATAATTGCATTGCTCCTATTTATATGTGAGTTCCATTCAAACCAACTCCACCTGCCCTGCTTAAAGAGGCTAATCCCACATAATTGTCCTATATTTACTTTCCCTTTTTCTTTGTTCCATTTTCGTCCCTTTCCCTACCTGCACTGCACCTGAAGAGTTGTTAAACCAGAAATGTCGTAGCTATTGCATTATTTATATAATCATTTTTCTTTATGCATCATCATTAGACCCACATGGTTTCAGTTTTACTGGCTAATTGTCTTATTCACATACAAGCAATACTACTCCGTCTCACACACTATAAAGTGTAAAGAGTAAAAGGAAGGGTACATTTTTGTTATTAAAAACACGAGATGGTTCGATTAGGTATGAAATTCCAGCGTCAAATTATCAGAGATCGGTAAAATGGGTTTGCATGACGATGGCATCAATATCCAGAGGCTTTCATGTCAGTTGAATTCCGATATAATCTTCTAGTGGTTGTAAATAAAGATTAGTTCAATTGATAAAAAGTTGATTTATAACTTATAATCCCACTACTGTGAAGACTTTATTAATGGACAATCTATTAATACTTTTATAAGAATTATTTGAACCGGAGAAATACTTTAGTTCTAGAGAACCTCAAGACTGAATTCACATAAACTTTTATTTATAAAAAGAATTTTTTTTCTAGAGGTTGATCTTCACATATATGACAAATTGTTTTTTGGGGACCATTGTTATTGAATAGGGATGCAGATCAATTAGAGAAGTCCCTTAAATTGTGTGCAATTCATTTAAAATGAAATTCAATATACCTTTAAAGACTAGGAAAGCTTGGAGCTTACAAGGACTTTATTAATAAATTCCCAATCTTTAATGACATCTCATATGACGGGTATATGCCGACCATCTAAATTTATTGCTATGCACATCATCACACCACCACTTAACCACCCAAATTTGCAAAGCCACATCTTTTATTCCTGTACACCCCCATTATATTCCAAAATTCAAGCCCTTCTAATTCCTGCCATCATTATGGCTTCAACCTCCAGGCCACAGAAAAAACTCAATGAGTTTCTAAACGAGGAACAAGAACCTTTTGTCTTGGAGCTTTTCCTTCTAGAAAGAGGTTGTTCCAGAAAATGGAACTTAACTCATCAAGATCAAGGAGGCAACAACGTTGGAGGTTCGGGCACAAGTTTGGAGAGATCAACAAGTTCTGTGTCAAACAAGAAGAGAAAGGCTCTGCTTTTATTTTCCAAAGTTCTAACATCCGTATGCACGAAGCTTGCTGCACACAGAGAAACCCATGAAACCAGAGATTCTGAGAATGGAGATGAAGATATTGTTATTGTCCCTCAGACTGAAAGGGTTGATCACAAGGTTGTGGAAACAGAGAGATTTTCATCTGCTAGTAGCTCCACTTTGTTCAACTCATGCTCAGAGATTGAAGAAATTGGAGAGGAGACTTGGATATCTTCACATAAAGATCAGCTTTCTTTTATTTCAGAAACTTGCAGAGCTTCAAATGCTTGCAATATTGCAGTGAAGAGGTACAAACTCAAATTCTTTCTTGCCTTAACTAAAAGCTATTCATTCTAGAAAACAATAGAATCTTTTTATTACTTTAGGGGGGAAAATATTAACTAGTTTGGTTACTCTCAATAACAAAGCCAGCAGGCTACTAGTAATGGAAGGCACCGCCGGAGATACATAGAACACAGCCCTGCTTTACTGGGCAGGATGCATCCACGCAAAGTTCAACCATCCCAAAATAGTAAGTATTACTGTCTCTGATTCTAAATATACAGTCTGATTTGTCCGGGTCAAATGTTAGCTGACCTAGGCTAAGATTTATTGATTAGTTGTCATTTCTATGCTATACAGATATAATGTCATTTTGACACCTCCCAAGAGTTAACTCTTGTCTTTACGATTCAAAAAAAAAAAATACGGTCTGATTGAATGTTTTGAGGAGATTAAGTGGCTTAATTAAATTACTTTAAAATATTTATATTTATTTTTTTTTAAATCAATTTATTTGACTTATAAACTGATATATAATTTAATCATACATAATATATGATACGAATAAGTAACTTATTTAACTTCCTTAATCTCTTAAAAAAAAAGTTAACTAAGTTTTATATTTAGGACCGGTGGCAGTATTAGATGTCACAAAGCACAGGTGTAACCTTCTTTTTCTTTTGTTTTGAACCATGTTTGTAACATGTGTCAGTTTGTTTGGCAGAGGAAAGAGTGAAGGAGGATGTGGGGAGAATGGAACAGAGAATATTGAACTGTGGAGAAGTTGTTATGGCCAAGAAAATCACAGAAGACTCATTATTATCAGCTGCTCTATGGGGATTGCTGATTCAATCAGCTGGGGGAAATGGACATAACATGGACTTACAAGAGATTCTTGGGACAAATAATGTTTCTCGGGCGTTGAAATCTAAAAGGGCATTGCACAAGACAAAGCAACTCCTATTTGATTGTGTGAGAGAGATTGCAGTTAGTCTTCCCAGAACAGAAGAAGGACAGGCAGGTTACAAACAATTATTGGGGGCTGAGGAGTTGGGTAACCTCATTTGTCAGAAAACGAAGGAGTGGGGCCAACAGGCTGGAGATCAGACAAACCTCACGTACTTGTTGACTTCAGATCACTTGAAATCAATCAATGAATGGAGTGATTTTGAGCCACATACGAAGGAGATTAGCTTTGAGGTTGCTGATTCAATTTTGGACTGCATCAACAATGAAATTGTATCAGAATTGGTTGACATGTTCACACCACCTATATAACAGCTAATTTAAGTTGTAGATCCTTGTGTCCCATTTCTCACCTTTCATTTATCAGTTTCATTTGAAACACCCGCATCAAAAAGTCCCCATGTAGTCGTTTTAATCATAGATATTATATTGAGTAACCAATAATGAAAAAGGAAGAACATCTCACAGTAAACAAAACTGGGATTTTTCCACTCAATCGTAGATCACAGAAGAGTAGTCATCTGATATTCAATCTTAATAAACATGCATAGGGTTGTGGAAATATTGGAGTTACTTGATAAAGTAGAAGCTAACCACACAGAAATGCCATTAATATGAAAGCAAAATGCGTGATCATAATAATTGTGTTCGATGTGAACATTTAAACTACCAGATGACAAATTATAAAGAGGAGCAAGAGTGTCCCCCTCCTTATCTCCAAACATTTAAAACATTTAAAGCGAAAGGAACAAGCAAGCCCAAAATTCTTGTGGGGGCATAATGATGACTTCTCCACTCATTAATAACTGCTTTCATTCTCTGTTTTTAATTTTTTTTTTTTTATTCTTGCCTAGCCTCAAAGAAGGTGAGCCTTGACAAAGTAATAAGGTTATTGTATGTGACCTGGAAATCATGAGTTCAAATCCCAAAAATAGTCTTTTCATATATGGAGAGAAGACTGCGTATATTCATCCCTCTCAAGACCCTCATCTAGTAGTTCAAATCCTGAAAACAACCTCTTCACATGTGGGAATAAGACTGTATACATCTATTCTTCTTCAGACCCTACCTGGTGGAGCCTTGTGGACTAAGCAGCCCTTTAATCTCACCTAGACTCAGTACCACGCTATTAAACAGACTAGCGCCATCACGTGACAAGCGTGGGACGAGCACGACATTTAACTCTGCCACTGCCTTAATTCATTCCTATACAACTATGGTTTATAGGTTAGGCTCTGTAAAATTTGTGCATGTACTTCAATTTGAATCCAAATTCCTCCTTGGGGTCCTTGAGGATTTGGAGCAAAATGGGCAAGGACCACACTATTTTGAGCTATTATTTCTGATCCTTAATATAAAATCAAATTAACTTTTTTTTGGAGTGATTAAGGTAGTAATATAGGTGAATGTTCAATCCCAGGGAAAATGGCATGGCGGAATCATCGTCCCGTGTTTTCAATCATTGGAGCATCTGTAAGCATATAATGCAAACGTTGCTTTATCCAATTCCATAACTAAATCAAGTTAATATGATCGTGTACTTCTTTTTGCTATACAGTGGGTGCTCTTTTTGAAGGTATGAGGATTCAAACCTTAATTTTGAAGGAGTAGCTCCTGTGTACTTTGTTATAGACCTCTTTGCGATGGCTTTCACGGCCATATCCGGTATTTTTTTGGGTTTCAGAATCCACTTCCAACGGGCTGCGTTTGTGCCTCTTCTGATGACAGTTTTCTTGTATCTCTTCCTTCCGTCCTTGTGCCCTTACAATTAGGAGTGCTCATCGTCTGCACAAGATCTTGGTCTTGGGTATGGTATACTACATATAGACTTGATAATTTACAAGGCCCATCAGTGTTGGGTCCATAAATTGTTCATATAAAAAATCCAACGGAAATCTATGAGGACACATGCATGTCAAATTGTATGGTATTGAAGAAAAGAATGGTTCCGTTTGGCGAGGTATCAAAAGTCAAGTCTTCCACCTCGCATCTTCTTTTTTTTTTTTTGGACAAAACCTCGCATCTTCTTTTGCCATTTGGCCAACAAAGAAGTCAAGGCATTAACCTTTCAAGTCTTCCATTAGCATTGGTCCGCTTTTCCTTTTTCATTTTTCTACCAAAGAATTACTCGGAACCTCACATCCAGTCAATTCCCCTTGTGTTGGTTCTCTCTCTTGGAATTTGATTGTGCCACAAAATAATAACCGCCTTTGGTTTCCTCAAAAAGATAAAAACGGTATCCTTCTAGTTCTTTAATTTTATTTCATATTTTGCCCAACCAAGTTTCAGTTGAGGTCTTTAATTTCATTTTATTAAGATATCAAAAATGCATTATAATTTTGTTATCATTATTTAACGTCATTAATCAGGAGCACTAGAAAATTGATAAACTGAAGTGAAGAAAAATAAATATCATATAAAAAAGGTGCTATATTACAACCTCAAACTGAATGCATGCCTGAAATATATAGTTTGAACTCGATGTTGTAAGCCACTCCACTTGGTGATGCTAGTAACAAGGTGCTAATCTAATTAAACTTGTCCAAAAAAAAAATGCAATTGAAACTGGAAAAGTCGTGATGAATTGAAGAATCCAAATATTGTATTGTCTACAAATTTTGGTTTCTATATTATCTATAATTGAAGAAGAAGGAAAGCTAGAACAGGGAATGGAAAATGAATGGCCCTGTGACAAGACAAAAGGGACAGCTCACAAACATATATATGTATATATATAAGGAGAGGATTATATATCTATCTACACAATTAATGTTTAACTGCGTTCGGAGACGTGAGAGATCCTAACCAAGTTATTGTCCCGAACAGAGCAGGATCGTTTGCATGAGAAAATAGACATAATTCTCTTCCTTAACGACCACTGGTTGTTGCTCTTCTTGGTGCACTCTTTGTAAGCTGCAAAGAAAGGATCGTCCTCTTCTTGCATCCACATCAGTCCCTTCTTCGACGATGTTCTGTAGAAAGGAGGCTGAAACGCACATGGCGGCAGTGGAATATTCTGAATTATATCTTGATTAACACCGCCACCGTTAATCTTGCCGCCACCGCCTAATACTTCCGTCGTGTAAGGCGGAGGCGGCAGATCATGCAGTAACTCTTCCTCTCTTACTGGTTGATGTACCTTGGACACACCAGGGTTCTTCTCCCATGAGAAGGGTACGTTTCCATGGGGATCACTACTCATAGATTCGCCTTCAAGGCTTAGGGTCATATTTGGTGAAGTTAGATTGAGTGGCCTTATATATATATATATATATAAAGAATAAATATTAGGTCTACACTGGTCTTGACGTCATCAGTATTCAAAGGGACAACACCTTCAACATATATGAGGCCATGCGCAATTTGTTATTGGCTTTTGAAAACAACCACGAAAAGAAAGAGACAGACAGGTTAGGTAATTAAAGAAGACCCGGTGCATACGAGAATTTAGCATATAGTAGTAGTACATTACAAGACAAAGAGATGAGACAAAAACTAATGATGTTTGACTTGGTTCATGTACAGGGATGTGCTTGCTTCTCTTGTAAGATTTCACTGTCGCCTTTCCTGCACGTTGGACCAGTTCAAAATACGCGGTGATGCTGCTCCAAGCCTCCAACACCATCTATATATATACACTAATTTTTTAGTATAAGTCACTATAATTAAATTATCAAAACAAAAAAATATACTGTTAACTTAATAATTTTGTCTTATAATAATTGAAAATTTTTTTCAACTTCACGCGTAAAGAAGAGAAAAAGATACAAAAAGACAAATTTAAACATTGACTGAATGGGTAAGATTAACAGATAAACATTAATTACTTTCTATGTTATTTATATTATGGACCAATACATTTTTTTAAAAGTAATTTATATTGTGAACTGGTGGGAGTTTTATATATATATATATATATATTCCTAACCTAAATGACACAGCGGGCAATATTTTTTGGGTCTAGAAAAACACTAAAAATCGATGTTCTTCAAGGTTATGAAGGCCATGACAGTGAAACGTTTGAATTAACTAATTAGTTTTTCTTAAATCCGGCGTACGTGGTTATGATTTATTTTGGACTCTCTTTCAAAGAAAAACAGCTAGTCATGACGTATCTTTTGAATCCCCACGGTGTACATGTATGAAAACTTGTGTGCAGGAATCAATAGGTTCATGGACTTTGTTGCAAATTTTTTTGAGTTCGAAACCTTTTGTACATGTACAGGCAAACCATAATAACCATTGCAAAAAAGTTAACACATGCATCAAAAAGTAAAGTTTTTCTATTATATGTGTTTGTTTGGTATAGTTTATTTTTAAATAATAAGTGCTTATAAATCGTGATTTACGGTATATGAGATAAATATGTGAGTAGGGTTTTATCTCGACTTACGTAATAAATGCTTATTGACCCCAATAAATTATACCAAACACACACTACCATTGTTAATTAAGGTCCTTATTTAGGTGTGCCAGCATCGATGACTAAAAATGATTTATTTTTTAATATTCAGCGGTGTGGAACGTTTTGTCCTACGTGTTATTCATATGGTTGTTGGTTGCGCTGAGAAATTTTATGAAAAAGGTGTCACTTTTAATATTGATATATTTTTATTCACACACATGGAATCGTATTTTCAAAGAGCATTATCTTGTAACAATTGAAGAGTGTACAGCTAGCACTTGGTTCATACGTTCTGATCTGATTGATTAGGCAAGCTTGCTGCTTACACATATGTTTTGAAAGTGATTTTATTTTACTTTATTTAATTAAAAATTATATCTGCAAATTCGTGTGCATCACTCAAGATGAGAGCTCCCCTCGAGTGAACTAAAGGGCCCTTTACCCCCGTATATGTTTAACAAAAATAATTAGTTTAAGACGTAAAAAAACATTCTTAACTCATAAGGCAGTTTATTTGAATAATGTGATTTGTTTAAACGTGAAAAACAAAGATTAGTTGGACGAAAGACTTGAACAATTATAAAGATGCATAAATAAACATTTATAAGCTAAAATATTTATATAAATATTGTCATTTAAATTTTTTGTTAATATAATATTTTGTATAACATACAGACTGTTTTCTATAAATATTTATTGGTCACTAAACTTTTTCCCATAACAGACTGTTTTCCAAAAGTCGTGCTGGAAATTGGAATATAACTAATTAGAGATGAGTCGTATCGGATATATAAAGCTTTTTTAATAATACTCCCTTTTTAATAATAATCATCTCGTCCTAAACGATATAGTTTGTGGGTGAATTTTTGTTCTAAATATAAGTTTTTTTCAAACTAATTTCCCTAAATTTCTTGGCACACAGATTTTGTCAAATAAAAGAAAATCACGGGATTTATTATTTTAAAATTCGATTTTTGAACACATAGACTTCTCCAGCAATTCCGCGCAAAGACGCTGCAAAAATTGAAACTCTATTTGTTTCATAGAAAACCGTTTTTTTTTTTCACGATAAAGAATTTCTTTTTCGTCGAAGTGAGGAAAATATGTAAAGCCTTTTTTTACCTGAAAATTTTAAAGCTTAAAAAAATGGTAAATTATACTGCTATAAAAACGTTTAATTGTTAAGGTCAAAAATATAAAGGATAAGAATCATTTTTGTCCTGGAAGTATTCACTGGGGGCCAATTTTGCTTCGAAAGTTTTCTGAGGACTCAATTTTCCCCTGACTTTTTAAATTTGAAGTAATTTTACCCTGACTGTTATCTCCGTTAAGTTTGACCATTAGCTGACCAAATTTTAGGCAAATTTGCTCCTAAATGAAAACTTCTAGGACAATTTTGTCATCCATTTCATTTTTGTTAAAGTGTAAATTGACCCTGAAATTTTTCACTTCGGAGAAAATTTGCCTACAATTTAATCAACTAACTATCAAATTTAATAAGGATAACGGTTAGGGCCAAATTGCTCTAAATTTGAAACTTTCAAGACAAAATTGACCCCCAATAAATACTTCCGAGGCAAAAATGGCCTTTAACCCAAAATATACGTTTAAATGTTTTAATTTCATATAAACGTCATCTTAAATAATACTCCCTCTGATTCTAAATATAAGATAAAGTTGACTTTCTTGGAGAGATTAAGGAAACTAATTAAATTACTTTAGAGTTTTTATATTTTTATTTTTTTTCTCTCCGAACTAATTAGTTTGACTAATAAACTGACATATAATCTAAGAATACACAACATATGTGTGATTAAGTAACTTATTTAGGTTCGACTACATCCGGATCCGACTCGCATCGCCCACCTAGCTATGGTGGGAGAGTCTCCCAATAGAAATTTTCTGCATATATAAGGTTTGAACCCGAGACCTTGCCTAAGCGAAACTAAATCGCTTACCACTTAAACCAACTTCCATTGATTATGAGGCCTAGTTTTTAGTTTTTTTTTTTTTTTTTGATAACAAGAAGGCTAAGTGCCTAGAAAGCTGAAACTAAAAGTGTAAATCAGAGGGGGATTGAAATCCCAACTTATCTTTCTGAATCAGGGCCCTCATGGATTGAGGAACCGTGTCAAACTCTATAGAAACAGTCATGCCTTTCTTTGCTAATGCGTCAGCCACCCTGTTGCACTCTCGCGGCACATATTGAAGGCATACTTTCCACTGCCAAGATAACATTTTGTGAATCTCTAATAAGGTGGAGGAACTTGTAGCCTTTATGGGTGATGTGGCAGTAAGAGTTTCAATCAGAGATTTATTATCACTCTCCACTATTAGGTCCTTAAGACCCTTTTCCCATGCTGTAGCGAGACCCTTAAGTAGACCCCACTCTTCCGCTTCATATGCACTACAGCTTCCCAGATAGTAACTAAATCCGAAGAGCCAATTTCCTTGGTGATTTCTCAGGACACCTCCACAAGCTGCACGGTTAGATAAATCTGACCTTGCCCCATCAACATTCAGTTTGACAATATGTACTGGAGGTGGTTGCCATGTGCTTTTGCTTTGTAATGGAATAACTGTTTGCTGCATCTTTGGACCCTTATTAATAGTGAAATAGTGATATGAGTTAATGAGCACTTGCGCAGGCTCTTGTGGCTTCTGAAACCCAGGATTAAAGATAAAACTATTCCTCCATAGCCATAGTTTCCATACTGCAACCCCCCATAAAAGGCCCCATTCATATTCCTTTCCTGTTCCTAAATTCCTTTTTAAATTCATAGAGACCCATTCCTCAATCGTGGCACCATAAAATTGCTGTACCACAGAGGGTTTCAAAAGGGGGGTCCACAGTTTCCTCGCATAAGGACAGTCTCTAAGAATATGGAGAGTATTCTCATCTTCATTTTGACACCAATCACACAATGGGGAACCACTAGACCATCTACTCCTCCACCAATTAGTAGCCAAGCGATCGTGGACTACAAGCCAAATAAAAAATCTTATTCTTTCAGCCCCATTCCATTTCCATATGAGTTTATAGACTGCTTTATAATGAATTTGATTGGGTTTTTCCAGTAGAAAGTATTCGCTTTTGATGGAAAATTCCCCATTGGTAGTGGCACCCCAAGTCATGACGTCTACCCCCAATTGATGTTTAGGAGGCATAATGGCCATAAGAGCTTGGATGACCTTATCAGGCACAATGTCTTTCAGCCTATTTAGATCCCAACACCCATCCTGAACCCAATCTGCTACTACCGAGTTTTCCTCAGATGATGTGAGTTGTCTTAAACATATATTTTTAACCATTGTTTTGTCAGGTAACCAGATATCTTCAAAGAACTTTACATTAGTACCATCTCTTATTCTCCATCTAGTTCCTTCTTCTACAAGCTCACTTTGTTGACAGATAAAATGCCATAATTGAGAATCTCCAGGCCTAGCTGTGAGAAGATGATCTTCCTCTCTTAGCATGTATTTGTTTTGCAAAACCTCAGCCCAAAGACCTGTTGATCCTGTCACAAGTTTCCAAGCAACTTTTGCTCCACAAGCTTTATTGACTGATTGAAGTTTCTTGAACCCCAGACCTCCTAACTCTTTTGGTCTCATGATCTTTTCCCAGCCAACAAGATGCAATCCTTTCCCATTATCCTTATTTCCCCAAATAAAATTCCTTTGCAGTTTTTCAACTTCATGACAGATAGTATTAGGAATTTTTGCTACCTGCATTGGATATATGGGGATTGAACTCAGAACTGATTTTGCTAATACCACACGACCAGCTGCAGATAAACAACTTGTTTTCCACCCTGCAAGCTTTGATCTAACCCGCTCAACAATGTATTGAAATCTCTCAGTAGGCTTTTTTTTTCTAGTGAGTGGGAACCCAAGATAGTTCCCAATTTCTTCAGAGATGTTCATTTCCACTATTCTTTTAATTTTCCCCCTCAAGTCAGGCTTCACATTACGAGAGAAAAAAAGAGAAGATTTTGATTTATTCACCTTTTCTCCCGAAGCTGCACAAAATAAATCAAGACACTTCATACAGGTTTGTGCTTGAACCTCAGAAGCCTCACCAAAGATGAGTAAATCATCAGCAAACATCAAATGAGATATGGATGGACCATAGTGAGTGACCCGGATAGGCTTCCATCGTTCTTCATTTACTGCATCTGTAATAATATGTGATAATTTATCCATGCAAAGCACAAATAAGTAGGGAGAAATGGGGTCACCTTGTCGAAGTCCTCTTTGGGGTTTGAAAAATTCTGTTTGCTTCCCGTTCCACAGAATATTGTATGATGTAGTAGATACACAATTCATAATCAAGGCTACAAGATGTTCATCCATTCCTGTTTCCTTCAAAACTTGCTTTAAGAAACTCCATTTAATTTGATCGTATGCTTTCTCCAAATCAATCTTCATAGCAAAGAAGCATTTCCTTCCCTTTGCTTTGTTCATAATATGCAAAATCTCCTGACCAATAATAATATTATCATGGATCTGTCGGCCAGGGATGAAGCTGGACTGAAAAGGAGAAATTAATCTATCCATATAGCCTCTCAGTCTTTGAGTAATAATTTTAGTTACACATTTGTAGTGTACTGAGCATAAAGCTATAGGGCGAAGGTGATTCACATACTCTGGCAAATCTCTCTTAGGTATGAGAGAAATGAGAGTCTTGTTGGCTTCCTCTAATGAACTTGATCCCGAAAAAATACCATTAACAAAATCCGTCAAAGACCCTTTAATATCTTTCCAGTTTACTTGGAAAAAGATTGGAGAAAACCCATCATAACCAGGAGCTTTGTATGGTCCCATGGAAAATAAAGCACAACGAATTTCCTCTTCTGTAGGAGACACAACCAAGTTAGGTGATTGAACATCTTCTATAGTAGGAAATGAGGCTATAGTCGTCATAATACCAACATCATCAGCATTTTCGCAACTATAGAGGCTCTTATAAAATGAAATCACTAACTTCTGAAGTTCTTGGTCATCTTCAATCCACGATCCTTCTTTATTTTTAAGCATCAAAACTCTGTTTCTTCTGCTTCTGAAGGTGGATTTAAGGTGATAGTACCTAGTATTCCTATCTCCCTTCGTTATCCACTCTGTTCTGGCCTTTTGAAACCATTTTATTTCTTCTTGACTGAGAATCTCCTCCAATTCTTGTTGTAACTCCTTCTCAAGATTTTTTAGAAAAAATGAATGGGGATAAGATGGAGACCTCTGTATGCCATTTAATCTAGCCATAATTTGCCTTTTATTTTTCTCTACCATCCCAAAAACCTCAGTGTTCCAAGTAGCCAGAGAGCATTTAAAGTTGATCAGGTTTTGTTCTAATCTTTCTTTTTGATCCCATTGTTGACAAAGAAAACTATGAAAATCCTCATGTTGAAGCCACATGGCTTCAAACCTGAAAAGCTTACTATCTACACAGTTTTCACGTTCATTTAGCAAAGAAATCAGCAGAGGATGATGATCTGAGAATTGCAACCTTGGTAGCACCTTAACAACACAACCAGGAAAAGAACTAATGAACAAATTATTAGCAAGTCCACGGTCTAACCTTTCATATAGTCTACTACCACCTTGAATTTGAGGACCCTTCCAAGTGTATTTCGGACCAATAGATCCTAGGTCAGTCAGCCGCGCTTCCAATATTCGATCTTGAAACCAGCTAATTCTACGTACATTACAACCAGCACCCCCACATCTTTCATTACTCGCCGCAATATCGTTAAAGTCCCCAAACACTAACCACTCTTGCGATATTGACTGAGACTTCCTTGCTAACTCTTCCCACAGATGCTCTCTGTAGTTAGAATGAGGTAAGGCATAGATAGCCGTGCATAAGAAGGGAGGTACATTTGGGAATTTACATAGAAGGTGGAAGAATTGTCTATTCTCTTGTAGTACAGAAATCTCTACTTCGGAGCTCTTCCATAATGCCACTAGCCCTCCGGATCTGCCTAAACTGGGTATGACTTGAATAGAATCATATCCAAGAGTTCGAAGATGTTGTAATTTAGTATTGTCTTCACACTTCGTTTCAGCTAGTATAAGTAAAGCAGGCCTAGGCCAATTTATTGCAACTTTAATATTTCTAAGAAGCCCTTTACCACAGGCTCCCCGTACATTCCAGTAAAATATTTTAATCATGGAATAAAACAAACACGATAGGATAGCCAAGTTAACATCCCAGAGATTGTTGGGTCTCAGGCACCATTGTTCCATCTGGGTTAGAACTCAGATCCATGTCACTCGGTATTGGGCTTTCTAACTCAGGCCCAATCATCGAATCACCCGGACCTATTCCTTGGTAAGCATAGTCCCCTGGATCATGAGGTTTCGTTATCAAGACCTCCATTGGGGACTGGATCAATTTATTATTAATTTGTAAAGACTCTTCTTGTTGTTCCACGTCATTCCCATCTCCCATCGTTAATAATAAGACCTCGTTCTGTCCCGTTTGCAACCCCGTCGCATCCCTTGGTCTTTTTTCCACTTTTCTCTTGCTCTCCCCTTTTCGCTCCTTTTCGACACATATTACCTGTATATTCTTATCTCCCACCTCATCCGCTACCTTTTCCTTTTTATTCCCTCTTTTCCTGCCTCTAGCCTGACGCATAGCAGAGAATATATGGGATTCATTACCTTTTTTCTCTTCTGGGCCAACTATTGTCTTCAAGCGCTTAAAAAGGCTATAGTCCAAAACCCAACTATTGAGCCCAATTAAGGAGGGCCTGAAGGGTTTTTGGGTTTGCGGCTAGGGTTTTTAACCCTTGCATAGCAATATCTGCGTGAGCCCTCTTCTTTAAATATCATCCCTGTTAGGTTTCTTCAAAGTACTAAGGAGCGGCGTCTGAACCCTTGTTTCTTCTTCTTTGTTCTTTCCTTCGTCTCAGGTCCTGCTAATTTCCTTCGTCTTGTATGGTTTATTTTAAGCCATCTTGGGTTCTCAATTTGATTAGAATTTCATGAAACTAGATTATTTTTCCAATTATGTTGTCTCGTGCTTGTGATAATCACGCTTGGCATTACGATTCATTGTTTGATTTGTATTTTTTTTATCAATCGCTTGTGTTTCCATTTATTGATGCGAT
This sequence comes from Inga laurina, assembly GCA_963855925.1. Classification (NCBI taxonomy): domain Eukaryota; kingdom Viridiplantae; phylum Streptophyta; class Magnoliopsida; order Fabales; family Fabaceae; genus Inga; species Inga laurina. The sequence continues at coordinate 59,843,417 of OY979706.1, forward strand.
TAAATGATGCGAGAAAGGGTTTTGGTGCTATGATTATAAACAATTCCTCGTTCTGAATGCTATCGCCATGGCATGACAGACACGTTTACACCCATAGAATATGAGCACTTTCCCTCTACTTGATTTTCATCGTGTCATGTAATGATCGATTGTGTTGTGATGTGAGATTAAGAGGAGTTTGAATCTTTGATCTGCAGGGCAATTGATTAAGATTGCATTGTGCTTGATCAACTCCTGAAATTGAATGAGTGGTGTTTAAAGCCCTTATCTTACTCTTTTGCCTGAGATTTGGGTTACGCACACCACCATATCCTTCTCTAATCCATGGAATCTTTAGTACTATTGTGGTTTGTTTGACTTGTTTTTGGGAAAGAAGATTTTTTGCCCCCGCAGAATCAGAACGCTCCTGAAGAAAATGCGGTTGCTTCATGGCAGCTTATATCTAAAATCATTATATATGGGAACTAAAACAAGTTTATAAAATCAATATTCATATAATTAGCCCAATGCAGAAACAAGAAATATACATATAATAATGTGAGCTAAAAATAAGTGGGGTTGGGGGAATATAAAGATGAAGAATCCTGGTGGAGTTGGAGAAAGGGTAATTTGCCAAGGATATGTTTGGTTCAAACAGATGAGAGGGGAGTGAGGGGTCCTTTTTCAATTGGAGTTAACATATTGATGTGTGTTAAGAAATGGTTGGGACTAAGTTTCTAATGCACAGGTTTGGCAGGGTAAATTAAAAAGGGATGATAAAACTTTTAATCTATCAAACTCGCTTCAGCTATTAATTTGGTCCTCTAAATTTAATTTTTACCAATCAAGCCCTTAAACTTTCATATCCATGCACAATTAGCCCTTATGGCGTTGTTTTACCTTGAAACTTAAGAACTAATGTGTCTGATTATAGAACTTTAAGAACTAATTCTTAGTTAAGGACCAAATTTTATACATCTACATATGTGAATGAGTACGGGATTCTTGAACGATGACCAATTTGAGTGATCATCGAATTAAGTGGCGACCGGTTGGATTGATTTATGTGCATAAAAGCAAATAAGTTTATTGGGGATTAGTCCTATACCGTATATATGTTATTGTGGCCTTTATCACATTATGTGTGAGCATCACTCCTAGTCAAATGGTAGGAAGACTCTTTGATGGCTACTCCCTCCATGAAGGGGCAAAGTAGAAAACTTCGAGCATTTTGAGTAGAAGGAAAGTGAAGCGCGTGCAATGAAACATGATACAGGTGCCACGTGAACCAGTCGGATAAAAGGGACTTGAAAATCGCAAGGGTGTATTCTCCAGGACTCAGATTATTAAGATCGCGATTATCGATTTCTAAATCAATACAACAAGTTTCGGACAATTGTGCTATCAGCACGCACTCCTCTGAAGTTTTGTTAGACGAGAACCATTAGCACCGTGCAACAAAGCTGTCAAGGTCAGCAGAAGATGACTAATGGTCTGATTGAGTTGGCGTTTAAAATGCACGTTTACAAACTCCTCTTACATATTTACATCGTATATCGCAAATCACATTAAAAAAACAGCTTTCCCTGTTAATCCAAACGGACACTACACTGATAAAAAAGAGTAGCCCAATGCATGCTGCTGCTTTTTTATCGTTTGTCGATGGGGTAAACTCCAATCAAGATTCCAGTTTTTGGCAGTGTGCCTCAATAATGGCCTATTTCAGGGAAACGGTAATCAAAATATGGCAAAAAAAATGTGATGTTTTACTATGTAACCAGTGTTTGATGTCCTATTCTGGACAATGTCCTAGACAACTCTGATGAATATTCACTGATACGTCACGCAATCAGAGTCTCCACCTGACCTGGTACCTCACTATCCACTTCATAAACCAACCAATATCACTACTGTTCAATACAAGAATTACCAGAACGGACGCATAAGGACCAGAATGAGTTTTTGTGGGGTGAGAAAAAGAAAGTCAAGCAAGACATAAATATCCAAACTATAAGCCCAACCTGGTGGAACCAGATTTTGCAAATTCAGAGATTACACAATTTTAAGGGCAATTTAAAGTGATAATCAAACCAGAACAGATTAAAAAAAAAAAAAAAAACCTCCTTCATGGAAGCCTGAAGGGTTTCATTTGTGCTTACAAGCTGGGCAAAGAGGAGGAATTGCCGAGAGTGGAACCAAGCAGGTCATTGCACAAGCTGGCCCCTTCGAGTCCTTTATTATTCTCAGCCTGGGGACTGCTCCCTGAGTTGCTATTGGAAACTGATCCAAACGCGGTCTTATGCAAGACTCCCGTAGGAGATGAACCTAATGAAGAACTATTTTCCCAACCATCTGTCATGAGGTTAAGAGATGAGTTCTTGGAGCAATCACTTGTATTGTTACTGAGATGAAGAACCTCACCAAGAGGACCTCCCATGGAACTTTGCCAGTCAATTGGAATCCAATTTGCCTGCCTATTACTTGATTCATTCAGACCAATTCCCACTCCCAAACCCATTTGAATTGGGTCTAGCTCCCTTGACAGTCGAAGAGGTGACAATGTGACTTTCTCATGGGTAGGAGAGGATGTGGATGACATGAAATTTGGAGAGGCCATGGGGATAGATATCGAAAGCTGAGTCCTATCTGATTGCATGTCAAGCTTGGGCCAGTCATCCATGAAATGACGAAGGGATTGCTGTGACTCCGCGTCTCTGTAGGAGGGGTTTGGTGAAGAACCAAAGCTTTTATGAGAAGGGTTAAGTAAAGAGTCAGAAGTGACAAGCCCAAACTCATTCCTTGACGATTCTTCGTATGGGATTTGCTCTTTCTGTATCATAAAGGGTTCCTTTGGCTTCAGATCAAGGGTGGGAGGCAACATGGGAAGAGCAGAACCGTCCTGCACTCTCTCAGTAGAATTCTCCTTGTTGTTCATGAACATTCTGCAATTAAGAGTGTTTCCCGGAAAAAGACACCATTAGCAAACAGGACCTAGCTAATAACCAAAGGAAAGAAAGGCAAGGCGTTTTACTTAACTAACCTGTCAATGTTGGTTGGAGCAGAAGTATGAGAGGAAAGAGGCTGCAAATTCTTGGATTGATGATGGGCAAAGGAAAGGGTACTAGACGCAGCGTTGCCTGGCACTACTACTGAAGCAGAGGATGAAGCATTAGGAATGAGCTTTGAGGCATTATTGGTAGTGGTGGCGGCAGAGACGGCATGGCCTGATTGGCCTTCCACAGGCTTTCTTGAACGATGGCGGCCTCTGTTCATGTGGCGCTCACAGTACTTCTGGTCCACAACGGCATCTCTAGAGCACCGCCATTTCTTCCCATCTGTTCTCCTACACCTTCCCGGTTCAGGATCAGTGTTGTTCGAGAATCCCAGATGGAAACCTCCCCATCCCACTGTATCAACGAGTATTAGCCACCATATCTGGTAAATGGAAAGGACTGGGCATTTTTATGTATGCAGAGAAACTTACGGGTAGCGGGTCTCAGAAGTCCGTTGGAAAAGTTACCGAAGCCAGCAGAATCGAGAGCTTTTCTGATAGGGATGAGGAGATGAGAAGGTACGGCCATATTTGCAGTGATGTACTTGTAGATCAAGGCCTGGTGTTCCAGCTCCACCCACTGCGACGGAGTGAATGGCCCTCTGGTTGCTGTTAAAACCCCGTGCATGCCTCCAGAGCCGTAACCTGGTGATAATGCACAAGATAAAGCTCAAACGGAGCCAGAAATGGCGAAACCCATACAAAGCCACATTTTGAAGCAAATTTATAGGCGTTGACACCTGTTGCTCGAATCGTGAACAATTCGTTCAGATTTTTTTTTGGTAAGAAAAAGCAAGTGATACATAAATATTAAAAACTAAAATTTCATATATTTTTCCTACGGCAGAACTGCATGATTGTATAATTTCAAAAGGGAAAAAAAAAATTAGTAAGGAAGCGTGGGAAAAAACAAAGAAAAGGGAAATCAGGTATGACAGAGGACAGAAGTAACATATGTGATGTGCAAAGTATGAGGGGACTACAATGATAGGGGGTTATGGAGTTTTAATCGAAGAAAATAACAGCCACCTATGCATGTCGGCAGGGAAGGCTTTGAAAAGGGAAAGAAAGATTACGAAAAAAGAATACAGAGCCAATCAAAATTTGGAGCTTTTCTAGCTCCTCCTATAGCTCTAAGCTGCCTTGATATAACTTTTTTTCTGATTTAGTACCCTCTATATCAAACTTTTCATCAATCTTCTGACGGTTTATATTTTTAACAGATAAGTCCACAAATAAGGGGATCCGAATCAAAAACCCATCTCCCTAACGCGCGAACAGTGATTTAATCTTGACCAGATATTACTCCAATCTTGACAAGACTCAAACACAGGCCTCTCTTCCCATTTTGATGAAAAGACCGTCCCCACTACTGTAGAATCAGGCCGTAAAGACCCATGACAAACCATACTGTCTTGCAAAACGAACATATTCTTTTAACAAAAGCGACAAAAAAGGCAAAACAACTGTAATCCCCCATTTTCCGTCAAGATTTCCAGGTACTTGACAAATCAGAAACGTATAGATATGGATTTTAAAAATTTATTTCCAGAAAGCAGTGCATGATTTTCCACTGCTTCACCGAGAAAATACAAAAGTCTGAAATAGGCATTGCTGCTAGTACCGAGGGTATACCTGTATTCCTGGTGTAAGCAGCTAGTTGATGATAAGAAAAGGGCAATGCGGCATTCGGAGAGGCCTTGTCCATTAACTGAGACTCCGATTTGGGAGAAGAGAAAGTGAGCATTTGAGAATCAGAAAAGGGAGAAGTATTAGATCTCGGCAAAGAGTCTCGTTGGTGAAGCAGCATTGATGCAGATCCTATGAGAAGGTACGCATTCGGAAAATATTACGACTGGTCGATTATCTTCAGTTAGCGGCAGATCTTAGAGGATATGGATCTCAGATCCGTACGGTTTATTTCAGCTTTGACTCAGGATTCGAAGCTGGAGAAGTAAAGGCGGAGGAAGTGTGTGAAGAAGGGAAGTGACCAAGCCATTTAAAAATCCACCGCGAAAAGGATCTGTGTAGAAGATGAGGGCCCAAGAGCAGCTAGGCGAGCATGAAGCTCAAGCTGTGGCGGAAGCAACTGTGGTGGAGCATTTGTCCCGTTGGAGAAGACAGGCGCATCTTATGTGTGAATACCGGATTTACTTACTTGACCCCTTAAAGCTGAGCTGAAACTGGAAACCGGCCTGGTTTTGTCCTCAAGACTTGATGTCTTTAGAAAGATAAAATAATTGGAGAGAGAGCGGGGGGGCAGCAAGCAATGATATTTAATTTTTAATGTGAAAAACTTGAGAGAGAAATAATAGTGTACTCCATTTCATATAGTATATCTTTTTGTTTTTGCTTTGGGCTATCGTCTACGACCCTACGGATTTGCATGAGAGGGCGATAATGGAGACTTGAGCTGGCTGAGAAGGACATCGATGTCATTATACGACGCTGGGCTGCGTGGGGGAGATTTTGATCTTCAATATTTGACCACAGAAATTTTCGAGGATGTTGCGTTTTTTACTTCTTTTTTTTTTTCTTTTTATGGGATTTAGACAGGGATAGTGAGAAAGATTCGTCCGAGTTAATTTTTTTAAAAAAGAAAAAAAAATAGAGTGGTGAGTTTTAAAAATAACTTTTATAATATTGGCTTGCAAAGTCCGCTAGTGGTTTCAGAATAGAGACCTCTCACTCATCTTAAAGTTAAAAGGCCAAACTGGTGTTGGGCCGCATGAACAAATATGCATTGGCACGTGACTCACTTGCCCCTCCCACACTTTTTCCTTCCTCTCTCTCCTACTTCTCCACCCTCCATATTCTCATATATTCTTTACATTTATCCCCACTATTTTAATTTTTTAAAAAATAATGATATCAATTAATAATATAAAAAGATGTAGTTTCAAAAACAACAAAATGGGTTGCCCATCCTCGTGTACAAAATAGGAATAGGGAAGATATCTGTGAAGGTTTAACGTTGGCTCTTTTCATGGAGGAATGGGGTTAACTTGGGGGCAAGAGATACTCTTCCATATTCCTACGCCTGTACAAAAGAGAAAGTAGTACAGATAAGTGATGAGGAACATTGAAATTACCGTTTTTAATTAAATCTCGTAAGGTACAAGTTGATGAGGGAGCTTTTCCACGGTGAGAAGTTGGGAAAACCAGAGGCATAAAGAGGTCTCACTCTCCCTACGACCTCACATCAGTTTTAATAGGTAGGTAAGAACATGACAGCCCCAAACCCAAACTGGACAGCCTAAGATATGTCAAATGGTCAAACCAAAAAACCTAGATGGTGACGAAATGAGCAATAGATTCTTGACCCCTCTCTAGCTGTACCCTCTCTGGCTATAAATTAGTTAGCAACGTTAATTTCATTCGAAAAGTAATTTAGTTCAACTTTTATACTCCAGTTATACTTTTTCCTCACCTGCTCAAGCATATTTTAACACTAACGTCTTCAAAGTGTAAAATAGTATATCCAATAAAAAATAATTTTCACTTCCCACAAAAGTACATTGAAGAAATGGGTGAAAAGTCCTGCTTGAAAATTTTATTATGTGATACTTTATATTAATTATATTAAATTCCAACATGATATTAAATATGTGAATGTTGGAGGCGGGATTTGGCGTGGTTGTGGTTGTTTGTTGTGGAAAATGGAATTAAAAGTGCACAAGAATGCAATATGCTGTGCATTCACAAGAGTAGGAGCTTGGCTTGGCATATGGCAGCATTGTTGAATGCAGGCACGCACGCACGCAAATATAGGTAAAGGTTGAAAAGGGTAAATGCTGGAGCAGTGTTGACCGAGGATGGTCCAGGAATTGCAAAGTTAATTAAATGGATATTAATATATTATACTGGTTTGGATATTGGAAGATTGTGGTGGTGGGGGGGACATTAATAGGATGAGGGACCGTTGAAAATTGAGTAGAATCACAAGGTACCCGCGAGGCAGAAAGCTAGGAATAGATACAGTGGTTTAAATGGCGAATACAGTAAAGAAGCCTGCTCTCTCTGGAGGAAGTAAAGTGTGGAAGCACAAGAAGACGTGGTGCCATATATAGGGGAATGTTGGGAGTCAGATTCTGATATATGTCGCTTCTTCAGACAGCGTCCTCGTGTCTCACTTAATCTGACAAATTAAGCCCTCGCCTTCATTAGCTTTCTCTTAACCTTTATCTTATTATGATTACTATTTAACTGTGGTAATTAAGTTGAAGCATGAAGGCGTATATACGGAATCGGGTAGAAAATGTTTTTTGTTTTTTTTAAAATGTTGAATTTGTGGTTAGAAGTGAAACAAGAGAAATGGAGGGAAGTAGCAGTACATAATAATGGAGGGGGGAACATGGTAGGCTCCAAGAGGAGGTGGGGCTTTAATATTTCATATTTGGTGTCTCCTGGGGATGGGATTCTCCACCACACTGTCACGCCCCTTGGCTACACCACTCCGGATGCCCCCCCATAACGCATCCCCTGCTACTGCTCCTGCAATCAATCTCGGGTTTTCACCTCCCCCAAACATTTCCCTTTTTTTATTTAGTTTGTATTTAGTATCACTTATTTTTGAATAATAAGTTATTATTATGTAAGTCGAGATAAAACTCTTCTTACATACTTATCTCGTATTCCGTAAATCACGATTTATAAACACTTATTACCTAAAAATAAATTATGTCAAACAAGCACTTATTTATTTATTCATTTGCTTATTATCTATTCCTCTCGTCCTATATATAAGACACAGAGAGAATCTCTTTTTGTCATACTTATAAAGTATCTTATTAAAATTATGAGGTGAATATACAATTTAATTATTTACTTATTATTGTGATGATTTTATTTTTATTTGGAATTAGTCCATTTACAAATTTAAAGCTTACAATTTAGGAAACGAGTGAGCATTATAAGTCTCTAAATTGTAAGGGAGTATACATCATAACAACGTCCAACCAGACTTCCCAGGTATACAGAGGGAAAATGGGTGCTCTGTTTTCAACTACACACACAAAAGTAAATAGTTTGCTAAATTATCACTTCATTTGTTTAAGTGAGTGTTTGGGAACTTTTCAAACCTATGTTTTAAATTTAGTTTTGCGTAACCCGAGATAAAACTCCTCTCACATATTTACCTCGTAAATTGTAAAAGATATTCTTAAAAGCTACTCTAAACACACACTACAACTATAAGACATTTTTAATTAACTTCCATTCTTAAAGAAAACAATTAATTTTTTTAAAAAAATTTGTCTCCATTTTATGTCCACCGTTATTTAATAAGGTAACTTCATCACAAATAGACGTAAAAATATCGTTAAATTTAAATGCTCCATCCGGTTATATATATAAAATATGGTTTTTTTTTTCCACCAAGAAGTCCTACTTATAAATTTTTTATACGTTTATTATTTTTAACTTATTTTAACCAATGTCATTGTTTGCCTAAGTCAATTATTTGTATCTTATACATAAGCCTGAAAGGAATATTTATTAAACACATTTAAAAAATCATTAATTACTCTTTAAAAATACTCCCTCTAGTATCTGTTGTAAAGCACTTCCAACAATCTTCTTACCCTAACCAAAGAAAAGGTGAATAAATCACTTAATGCGAAAAGAATTTCCAAATTAAATTATAAAGTGAAAAGTGAAAAATGAAAAATATTATATCAAAATTTAAATAGAGTTAATATTAAAAAAATATATAATAGAGAGCAGTACGAGAATGTTTATAGAGTAATCTTGAATATAGGAGAGGGGGTTGAATCGGATAAAATATTAAGATGAGAGACTACACTGGTGTTGGAGAAAAGGAGGGAAAGAGAGTAGTGTGGGGGGATGCATCCATCGATGTCAACGTTTAATTGATTGGAGGGGGGGACAACCCCGAGTACGGTCCATACAGCTAAGCCTCATTATTATTTATCATCATTTTCACTTTTCGTCTTTTCTTTTTTTATTAATTACTCCTATTTACTAGTATCTCCCTCCCTCCTTTTTTTAAATTTTTATTTTTCCCCAACAGGTTCCATCGTCCTAGAGCCGTAGAGCTGTAGGGTGGGACAATAGGATTGAAATATCTGGGGGCGTCAGGGGCTTTTATGTATCTTGCTGCGTGACTGCATCGGACAATTGAGTTAATTTCTCTGGTGAGGAAAAAATTCTTATCTTGTTTTCATGGGGACAGAAATAGATTTGTGTTTTGAGTGAGCTAAAATTTAGAAAAAAGCATATAAGAAAAAAATAAAAGCACGCGTCTAAGAAGAAGAGAGTAAAGAGATAGTAATAGTCAGGGTGGGGCAATTGTTATACTGAGAATAGTTAGATTTGTGTTTCAAAAACAACCTTATTTTGAAAAAAGAGAAGAAAAGAATAGAGACATGTACGTACGTGTATGGGAAGGTGGAAATGAGAATGGCGCAGGGGCGTATGATGTTGACGCGTCAAGAGCGGGTGTGGGGGAGACGGTGGCATCGTGCACGCGGGTCCCCTACGCACGGGTCTTGCCCCTTCCCCGCCATTTCTCTCCCACAAATATAAATAAAGTCTGTTTTGTTTAATCTTATTATATTTTATTAGAGTTGGGAATTAGGGCCGGCCCTAAAGGGCTCGGGGTCAAGAAAATTGCATTTTTTCAAAGCCCGGCCCGAGAGCATCAGGGCCAGGGCCGGCCCGCAGGGCTCGGAAGTCATTTTCACAATATTTAACTATTTTTCCTACGTATTTTCCCCAGAGAGATATAATTAGTAAATAACAACGATTAAAGTTCTAATTTAATACATAAATGTTGTCAACATTAAGATTTAAATAACACGTCTCTTGCAACAAACAAACACAGTTACTAATGTATAATCAAGGGTAAAATCATGTCCATAAATAACTCACACAAAAGCCAAAGTATAGAAAGGCAAGAAGCTAAATACTCTAACATCTAAGCAACATGAGTATGACGACTATCATTTTCACCTTCTTCACTACTATCATCAATTTCAAGGACATTTGATTGTATTTCACTTTGAGTAGTAAGTTCAAGTAGTCAAATAATCACAACCTCCATCAAAAATCATACTCCATCAGGGAGAATAGTATATAATATGATTTTATTCTAAATAGGCAGAACAATATACTCAAAAATCACAATATGATTCAATTAGATAAAACAATATACTCAAAAATCATACTCTATACAATATGAGGACAGAGTGACATATAGATCAATAAGACAATTCAAAAATGTAACATGGTTCCCTTTCCAAGCAAAAAAAAAAAAAGATAAACTGGCTTAAAGGGCCGGCCCTTTTAAGCCCGAGGCCTTACAGGGCCGGCCCTTCTAGGCCCGACTTCCTTTTCAGGCTACAATTTACAAGCCCGGCCCTTAAAGGGCCAGGGCCTAAAAGGGCCGGCCCGACGGGCTCGGCCCGTTTTCCCGGCTCTATATTTTATATTACAATGTAATGCAATATTAATTATAAAGTTAAGGTTTGATTTGATTTTTAAGTAAGATTTAATGTTTTATTTTTTTTAATAATTATTTAAAATTAAAATATCACACAAAATTTATTTTACCATTAATATAATTTTTATAGAAAAAATAGTTAAGAATCATCGTGTTGCCTTATCATCACCGTCACACAACCTCACTGAGGATCATCCGATGACAATGGCTGTGGTACGGAAATAACGGTAGCAGTGGTGTGGCAATGGCAGGTGGTGACATCGACTGTAAAGGAGTACATAGTGGTGGTAATAACAAGTGGTGGTAGGAACAACGGTGGATGAGGTATTGGCGATGGTGACAAGTGTCATGACAATAACAATGGAAACGGTGGAGGTGGCCGTTGCGGGGGATAGCAACGGCAAAGGAGGAGGGTAGTGGTGGCAATAGCAATGGCAAGTGATGGCAGCAACAATGATATAGGTGGAGGCAATGGCAGTGCAGTGGTGACAACTATCATGATGGCAGTAATGACAAAGGTGGAGGTAGTGGCTGTGATGGCAGGTGGTGACAGGGTCAACGGTGAAAGAGGGGGTAGTAGTGGTGGTAGCAGCTGCCAAGGTGGTAGTGGTAGCTGGCATAGTGGTGGCTGCGATGGAGGAGGAGGAGGTAGTAGTGGCAGTGGTTCTAGCGTGAGAGGCGAAATGAAACAAGTAAAATAAAGATAAATAAGACTAAAAGATAAATTAAACTTTTTCAACAATGTAATAGGGTGATAATGAGTATTCATGGGGGAGGTATGAATGAGGATTATCAATTTTTTAGTAATCATAATTATCATGGTAAACTCTATTATCATGTTAAAGAACAATTATACACTTTCTTAATAATATAACCATGATTATTATTGCATGCGTACAATGAGGTAGTACCAAACACACTCTAAGGGAAAAAAGAAAAAGTGTTAATGACTGAAGTCTGTGTCTAATAAAAGAAACTAGTCGTGCATAATATGACAGACTAAGATTAAGATTTTCTCTAATCAAGATGTTCATATACAACTTTCAATGGTTTTTTTGAATATGATCACTTCTAATAGAAAAATATATGCGCCTATACAGAAGAGTATGACCAACACATAGTTGGTCTAATGGAGTAAGGTCCACTAGATTTTTTTAGATTTTGAGTTTAAATTTTAAATGAGATATTTATATTAAGGGGCACACACGAACCAAATCGAAGCAAATGATAAGAGTGTGAATGGCAATAAATAACACGGATGGTTCTTTTGGCCTTACGGAGGATTGAAATTTTATTTTATATACAAAAAAAAAAGGTAAGGTTGAAATTAGTATAAAATGAATTTAAAAGGAGAGATATTTTTGGAGGATAAGATTTAGGGGTGAATAATGGTAGAAGGAATAATAGAGGGGATGGAGGTGGGGCCGTGGGGTGGGGTGGGGAGCGGATGTTAGGGCCGGTGAGAGCGAGGGAGGGTTCGCTTCCCCTTTGCCGACAGCTACAAAGGCGGGGCCCATTTTCTTGTCTTACTCGCATCACCCTTTCGTACCTCTTTATAGCCTCTGGATCCCTCCCCCCACGGCCCCCTTGAACTTATATTTTCCCACACATAAATCCATTGTTTTTAAAACTTAACTATTTTGCATCTTTTCTCAACTTTTGATCTCGCACTCACTCCCTCGATTTAATTAATTGTATGTTAATGAAGTTGAATAAGTTATTTAATTCTATCATACATTATACATAAATAAATTATATATCAATTTATAAATCAGATAAATTAATTTTAAAAAATGATAAATATGATATTTTAAAATAATTTAATTGACTTTCTTAATTTTTTAAAAAGGACAAATGAATCTTATATTTATAATAAAAAGGATTGTATTTTTTAATTTATTTATCAAATGATTTAACTTCGCCTTTCTAACACTGAACCATTCTAAATAAAGGACTGACAATAATGTTAACGAGACAAAATAAAAACATTTAATAAAGAGAAAAAATGTATAAGAACTAAATCAAAAACTGATAAAAGGAAAAAAGATAAAAAAATATTATTTAAACTTCAAAATCTCAAATCAATCTTTTTATCTGTAAGAGTATTGGTATTGATTGGAAGCATGTTTGGGATCACAATTAAAGATCTCAAAGGTGTTTATACACGTAAGTCAAGACAACACTCATCTCTTATACTTATCTCGTATATTATAAATCATGATTAAAAAGCTGTTTTTAATACTCAAATCGCTGTTCCAAACAAGCATTAAAAGAGTGTAACAATTCACTACTTTTTAATAGGAAATCACTGATTTATGATTTTAAAATTTAAATTGTATTTCTTATCTTTCTCCCTTAATAAACAGCATAGGCATATGCAAAAGTGGCACTTTCCTTTCAAATTTAATCTATATATTCGAGCGTCATATCAGTGTGGATGCTGAGAATCCTCTCACAGTTTATGCGTTTGAATCTGACATACTCTAACCTATGTGTGTAACCTTTGTGGGTGTCGTCTATACACACACAAACATGAGTTATAACATCAAATTTAGAAAAACATGGTATCAACATATCACAAATAATGCATGTCATCTGTAATCTTGTTGTGCCAGTAATGAAAAACAGAAAATTTGTGACAATCTGGTAACAACATGAGGTATAGATTCGGGACAAATTTAGATGTCCGTGACGGTCTCTCTGTACGTGCCTGGGTCATTGTTTTTTCCTAGCAACATAATGGCCTGGGGGATTTTGGGAAGGGAAAAAAATGAAGCTTACAAGTAACATGGGACGAATCTCTTCATCACCGCCCAAAATCTCCGTAACTCGCTACAAATAGTAATATCACTATTAATCCAATAGGGCCGCCGAATGACTTATTTGGCAACATTTTTTTTATACATAAGTCAAGATAAAAACTTAAAAATAAAGTAACCTAACAGACTACATGTCCAACGTATTATCCCATATCACCCCGCATATATACAGTATAACTACGGTGCTGTTGTGGTAATACCAGTAATCCACCGACTACCTGGTGGGCGTTCCTAGCAATGTTAAAAGTTAAAAATTAAATATTGCGCAAAATATTCGTGGTGTTGATAAAATTGAAGGAAAAATGGGTTAAATCATTCATACCCCTGCGGAACTCAGGAGGAGAAAACGTCAAGCATTGAGCTGCTGGTTTCCAATCCTTCGTGACTGTTGGTTACCAAATCCCCTGTTTGGCTGATACAAGGCCTCAGCCAATGTTTGGCTGTTCACCAAAATAAAATATTCTCTTTAATTCACTATCTCTCATGTTTATCCTTTTCTTAAAGCTAGTTGACATTACTTTTAAAGTGATATATCACTTCGGTATTTAATATGAAATTTAATTTATAATACAAATTATGCATGATTACAGGGAGATATGTCATTTTTTATTATATTTAATAACTAGGTTATCACATTTCTTCAGTAAACTTAAATTGGTTAAATAACTACTCCCCAGTTTTAGATTCATTTTTATTAAAATCAGAAAGATAGATAAGAATGGATGGATGTTGATAATTACTTAATTTTTACGGGACTTTTCTTTCATGCTTGTTAATTCTTTTTTAACCATATGCAAATATATCTTTTAGTATGTTCAAAAAGCAAGTAAAATTTTTTATTATAACCAACAGTTATAAAATATAAGAACATTTAACGACCAAAATATAGAAAAACTTCAGCATTTGTCATTTTTAAGGTTATTATTGTATCAACGAGTTAAAAATGCAAAAAGAATTATATCCACCCCCCAATGTGCATCAAGAGATGCATTTCAGATCCAGTCCTTCCATAGCGTGATGTAATAACACAGGCTAGCTATCTCACAAACCTCGTGTTTTAGGATCACGTAGAGCATAGAATGTCATTTGTGATGTTCACGGGATGATATTTATTTTGCTCATTAATTTTCTACTCGTACGTAAACTGGAACCCTCTATTAATATATTTATGTAACTCATTATCGGGGAAAAAACAAAAAAGCAACAAAGCCAGAGGCCACACAAAAAAAAAAAAAAAAAAACAGAGAGAGAGAAGGGGGTAAAAAGGAGAGAAATTGGAGAAGCCCAACCAAACCAAGAGAATATTTATATATTCTACGGATGTCACCTCATCTAATTTTAATTGATTAAAATACGACACCTTATTTTTCTTTAATTATGCGTGGTAGATGAGTTTTGGAGAAACTCAAGTTTTATAATTTTTTTAAAAAAAATTTCTTAATTTAGAAAAATAAAAAACGAAATTCTCTTTCATCATCTCTAAAATCATAAAATTTAAATTTTTGTAAATGACTCATCTATTATATAAGATTAAAATTAAATGAATTATTATATTTTAATTAATTATAATATAATGACACGAGGCCTTAAACTATTTCTCCCAAACCAAACATAATGATCCCGCAAGCATTAAGGCCTCACCAATGCTCACGTGACTCTCTAATCTTCCTTGGGCACTTGCTGTTTTATATATATATTCCTTTGCTTTTCCATATCACTCGTATTATATATTCATTCATGAGCGAGAAGCTAGCACGTATAAATATTATATATATAATCCCCTCCGTGAGATATACTAATATATATATATATATTAAAAAAGGAACGACACATGAGCGCACATTTTTGGTGTTTCTCTACTTCTCCAGAAAGTTTGAGGAACAAACTACTGAAAGTTTCCAAGGGATTATAAAGTATGTTTGACGTTACTTATTTTTGGATAATGAATCTTTATTATGTAAGTTGAGATATAAAACATCTCTCACATATTTACCTCATATATCATAAATCATAATTTATAAATACTTATAAATAAAAAAATATACATAATGCAAAGGTTGCAGAGCATATGTCGAAGAGAAGGTATGTGTATATAATGAGTGGTTTGTTAGGGGCTTGGAGTGATAAAGGAGTAAAAGAAGGCTTTGGGGTGTAGCATGTTAGCGGGTGTAAGTGCTTGATTGATAAAGTATTCGGGAAATATATTTACGTAAATTAAGATAAAATTTAGAGAGAATTATAACGAGGTCTTAAGGAAAAAAAATGAAAAAATGATCCCTGTAGATTATAAAATAAAAAAATGATCCTATTAACAATTCCATGAGCCTATATTGATAATTCGTTAACAACTCCATGAGCTTGTATTAACAACTCCATGAGACCATTTTTTCATTTTGTAATCTATTGAGACCATTTCTTCATTATTTTTTTTGGACTGTAGTATAATTCTCCCTAAAATCTATTTTATAAATTTATTTTATATACTATAAATTATATTAGAAAAACAGTTATTGCCGCAACCAGCGTATAATAAGTGTTTTTGACAGGAAATGAATTTGGTCAAAATGAATAAAGAAGTAACACACAAGCCTAGGAATTAGGGTGGGGCGGCTGTGCCCGTCAGAAGCAAGAGCCTAGCTAGAAAGCCTCCGATGCCTCCTGCTGCACCTACCTTAGCATGTCCTACTCCTAATCGCTCACACTCTCCCTCTCTGATGTCACCCCCTCCTCGTTTTCCACATGCCTACCGCACAATCACCCTCATCCAATATTAAACGGTTCCTAGATTTTGCAGTTTTAAGATTTATTTGGTTAAACGTTTTCTTAAAATATAAGTTCTTGTTATGTAAGTTGAAATAAAATTTTTTTCATATATTTATCTTATATATCGTGAATCATAATTTATAAACATTTATTACCCATAAATAAGCTATTTCAAATAAACACTTATATGATTGCTTTCCATATTTAGGATAAATTGATCACTGCGCAAATCTACAAGACTCCTTACTCCTTGTTCCTCGCTTGGCCAATTATATTGTAGCCTAAATAGAATAAAAGGTGAGAGGCCATGAGATTAATTTTGCTCAATATATCATGTGGTTAGCACATGCCATTAATTAAAAAAAAAAACTCGTGACTTAATTCGAATATTATGGAGTGACATCAAAGAAAAGGGAAGGGAGCATTAAGTAAAAAGGTGAAGAATATGCCGTGCAAGCGTCGTAACAATTTTTGGGTATGTTTGTTTTAGCGATTCGATTGTTTATAAGTAGCTTTTCAATAGTGATTTACAATATACGAAGTAAGTATGTGAGATGAGTTATGTCTCGATTTACGTAAAAAACAACTTATAAGTAATCGTAACGCTCAAACAAACATACCCAAGAACTTCAACAGATAAGTTGAGCAGTGCAACCTCCCCTACCTCTAACAATCAAAGGAATCACAATGCTTTCATCACTAATACCTCACCACACCACATCCTCGATTATTGTTTTCTTAACTTCAAAAAAAAAGGGCCACATTACGTTACCTGCGCACACATAAGTACCAAAAAAAGGCGGATTATGTTACCCCTGCATCGCCTTTTCTTTTTTGAACCTTACTGCTAGCTTAAAGACTATGCTACTCTAAGGTGTTGGGATCTTATTAACATCCATAAATGATAATATCATAGCATGAATCGAACACGTGTATAGTATTTCTTTGATCTTAGATATAGAATATAATTTGTAGTGGAGTTTACGCTATAAATTATATTTTATATCTCCAGTCAAGTTAATAACTATTATGATCTCTAAGAAAGAAAAACAAGAAAACAAACGAAATCACATAATTCGGCTTATGATAATCTTTGAACCGGTGGTGGCATGGCATCGGAGCGAGGGCAAGGCCAATTTGAGTTCCTCCACCGAAAGTGCATCTGTGTTTCCCCTTTTAAAATCCATTATAATCCTAAAGCTATTCTTCTAATCACCATTTGTAGTCTGTGTCCAAGCCTTATAAAATTGCACAATAATATGCCCTCACATGCATGTGCTTCTTCCACTCTTCGCCAGCCTCACCTTGCATTCGAATTCACATCTTTTTTTAATTGTGTGCGCGCTCCCCCGTACTCGAATCATGATTCACCATCAATCTTTTAATCTATTTTTCCAAACCAATTTTGTTATTGTTTCCCACAGTTTAAACCCCCCCCCTCTCACACACACAACATAGCTGTCACTTGGATATGGCATATTTGAACATAAACCGATAACTGTGTGTGTTTGTTTTTGTGTGAAGATTGCTTATAAATTGTTTTTTACGTAAATTGAGATAAAATTCCTTTCATATACTTACCTCTATACCGTAAATCATAATTGACAAGTTTTTTTAAAAAATATTTTAATCACTGTTCCAAACAAACACATTATCAAATTGAATAGATCTATATATCTAGAAGTCTAAGGCCCATAAATCCAAATATTGTGACATAGTAGTTAGGTATCGTTATGTGTTAATGGGTATATTAAACTATAAAAAGTAGGATTTTGAGCTGTCCTCATGGCATCCATTAACATTAACTTTGTCATGGGGACGACCAAGACATTAGGGGAATAAAAAAGAAAAGACGCTTCCATGGAAACTAGAGCTGTGAGTATTATATGGGTGTGATGTTCTTGCCACAACGAGACTATGAGATAACTTATTTAAATCAAATTATTGGCAATATCCAGACGAGTTCATTTCTTAAACTGCTAACACATAGATTAGCCCCTTCGTGACATCATTTGCGATGCCATAAATCGCATTTACATAGCTAATCTCCCTCCTTCTAAATAATCCCCACGGCTCGAAGCTCAAAAAAGTCTGAACAAAAAAAAGTGTCCATCGTATTTGTAGCAATCGACTATATTGCTTAGTGGAGGTTATTAGCATATGATTCTACGCAAATAAAGATAGGTGATAGGTCTAATTTCTTGAGTCAGACGTTTCTAACAACATCAACATGGATTATTCAAACCCCAGAGTCACATGCATGGAATTAAATTAAAATAGAGAAAGGAAAATATAGAGTAAATAATTGATGTGATGGTGATACTTTTGTGCATATGCTATAATTTTAATATTATTCTTTGGGGAGGGTGCGATTATCGAATATTCGCACGGCATTAGACCAACCATTATTTTTATTACAAGACGCCTCCCCAGCATGTGAGGAAATCTTGGGATTGAGCCCTCTTCTATTTTACCTTATATGTGTGTGTGTGTGTGGGGCCAGTTTACTTGCCTTTTCCCCCTTACCCATTTGATTTCTCACAGAGGATTTATTTTTTGAAAGAAAAAGATTCAAATGTGTTCATAATATATGCAGATTAATTACAGGTAGATATCGAAGAGTATTTGTAGGAAATGGTCAACAATACACAATGAATAATAAATAAATACAAAAGGACATGGATGCCATTTTTCCGGAGTTTGACTGCTGTTTGTAAGCATGATAAGGGAATTTGATTGTGAATAAGGGCGGTGATACGCTTCAAGTTTCATAGTTTTTATTCTTCTTACCTAATAAGGGTTAAAAAGAGACAACGAGGGATTCGGAAAATTTTTATAAGTTGGATTTAAGAAAATTAGAAAAGTGAGGTTATTAAATTTTAGCATAGAGAATATGTAAGATAAAAAAGTAAAAAGGGAAAATTTCAGATAACTACAAGGAAAAATACAAAAGGACAGAAAGGTTGGGTGAAAATCAAAAATCCCAAATCAGTTGCTCATGAGGAATCTGACATTTCATAAGTTTGCAAAATTACCTCCTTACCCTCCTAAAAGACATGAAAAGGAAAAACGTCAGCATAAGCAACATACAGCGTTGTGGCGCCAAAAAGTGACGAAAGACGACGAAAAGCTGCGGAAATCAGAGGCAACAAATCTGAGAGAGAAATGATGATTACGCTGTGTTTCTTGAACGTTGATTGAAAAATGTTTGTGGTTTTTGGTTGCGATGTACGTAATCGAAGCGGACGCATTATGGGTAAGGGGGTGTTAGATGATCTGACATAAAAGTAGTGGCTTTAAGGTAATGGAACAATTTAAATAGTTGTGCGATGGATTCGATTGCGTTTTGTTGAGTGATTGATGAAGCCTGTGCCATTTTTGTTTACTGTGAGTACTGACGGGATGGGTGTTGAATCAGGGGAAAGGTGGTGTTGCGCTGGATAGTAATGTGGGTGAGGGTGGTGTTATTAGTGAGTATGAAGATGTAAAGACCTATTGACTGGGTGATACTAATAGAGGCAGAGTGACGACATGGGCAGAGTGTTGTTATTTGTGAATATGGAGATGTAAAAGTACATTATGTTGTTGTTAATATCAGATAGAGGGTGATGTTTTTTGGGTGTTGTTAACAGTGATTATGGAGATGTTAAAGATCATTATGTTGTTGTTAATAGGACATGCAGGGTAAAGATTTTTTGGTGTTGTTAACAGTGAGGATCGAGATGTTAAAACATATAGTATTGTTGTAAATTGCAAGTGGTAGGTGATGGCAGGGAAGTTAGTGGTAGGTGATGGCATGATGATTGTCTTTATACGTGGAGTTGTGGACCAAACTATAACCCATATATGCGTGATTGTTACACCTTGTGCTGTCTTTATAGTGATTACTCATTTTGAATTTAGCAGGTTCAGTCTATATCATGTACATACCTTCCTCAGGTATTCATGTCACTGACATAATAACTTTGTCCCTGAAGATATGAACACTTTGTTTAATTATACATGTCACAGGGCCAAATATATAACTGGCACAGTAAATTCTTTGCAAGCAAAACCTGATGGAGGGGAGGAATGGCTTAAATCTCTTCGTATATTGGATCTTCAAGAAGTTATAGATGTCCTTTGTACATTACCTGGAGTGGGTCCTAAGGTGGCTGCTTGCATAGCTCTCTTTTCACTAGATCAGCATCATGCCATCCCTGTTGACACACATGTGTGGCGGGTACAATCTTATTGTTTTTTGCTTCCTTCTTGTATCAACCCTAACCTTTCATTTTTCTTTTGAGTGTATTAATGAGTAATAATCTGTATGTATTATCATTTTGAACTTTGGGTAAGATTGCAACGAACTACCTCTTACCCGAGCTAGCAGGTTCCCGACTGACTCCAAAGCTTAGCAATCGTGTTGCAGAGGCATTTGTAAGCAAATATGGTAAATATGCTGGATGGGCTCAAACTCTACTCTTCATAGCTGAATTACCTTCACAAAAGGCCCTCCTACCTCCTCAATTGCGGACTGTTGAACAGAGCAAGCATCCAGTAGAAGACAGTGAAATAGAAATAGGTAAAGAGAAACAACTTTAGTCTTCCAATCTTGATCTCATACATTCGGCATTCAACATTCAGCCATTTGGCTTCTGAGACAGCAGTTATTTAAAATATCTACCTTTTCTTTTCTAGTGTGAGATCGGCAGATGGTACAGCTCTCTGGATGTAAATGTAAGAGACTCGAGGTAAGACAAGCCGCCTCCAATAATGTACGGGATGGAACATGAGGATATTACCCTACTGGGTGGAGCACTGTGTCCAAACAGCTAATTGCAGGCCATTCATTATGATATTTAAATAGTACTTGGCTGGCCTTCAGTGCTGTATCTTGCATTTTACATTCTTTGAATAGATTGTAATCATTAAATTGTATTTTTAGTATTCATTATGAAGGACAAAAAGGTTAAATTTACATGCTTCTCGTTGTCTCCATTTTGCTGTCCTCTGGTTCAGAATTTAGTGGTAAAAGGAAAGAGGATTTTACTTCAATTTTGTTATAAAGCATGAGACTCATATTTCTGCACTTGTATATTTGTTAAATGATGAACATGGACATAGAAAAAGGATCCTCCTATCATGTCCCCTGAAAATTATGGTAGGGGTAGCCTTTGTGTTCATACCAAATATGGATCATTAAGTGTTGATCTTTGTTTACGTCTTTGCAGTTGTCAAGTGTGGCAAATGTCGGGGATCCCTTGTGCACATGCTTGTGCAGCCATAAAGCATGTTCATGCCAATGTGTATGAGTACGTTGAAGAATGCTACAAAATCACATCCCAACAAAAGATCTATAGCCGTAGTATGGTTCCAATTGTGACAATCAACAAACCTGACACAAACAACTATATGTTGGAAAATTTTGCAGGTCAAACTTTTTTGTTGCCCCCAAGGACCAGCCGACCTTCAGGTAGGCCAAGAACCAAAAGGCGTGAATCGCAATTCCAAAACAAGAAGATATACTACTGTGCAAGTTGCCATGAAGCCGGTCATACTAGAAGGACATGCAAAAATCCAAACCCAGGGTGATATTGGATGAAGTGAAATTGTCAACATGAAGGAGTTGCAATATTGTGAAGTGAAACTTTTTGATTATGCTTTTGTAAAGGTGCTGTCAACCCACTCATGGTTTTTTTGGGAAATGAGTTGCTGTCAATTGTGTACTCCAGTAGGTAGTTACTTTAATTAGTGTTTTATGTAATCCAATGTTTGTGACAAGGAAACATTATGTACTAGTTCAGAGATAATGTTCCCTTGTCATGAAATATGTCAACGTGTACAAGGGGCAGTGTGTAACTTGTTTTTGGGCTTTATATGGTTGCTGGATGTAATTATGCAGATTGTGATCTGTCAGGAACTGATACATATATAAAGGTGTTAATCAACAAAACCATGTTGTTATTATAGAGGCAAATGGTGTTTTTATGCTGGTAACATGTGTTTTTGCAAACTTGTTCCTTCACACATTTTCTGTTGTCCGTGTGAATGGAAGATGTGAAAGGTGTTGCGTTAAGGCAACGATGTTAAAAAGTTCACATTTCTTGTTCAGAAGATGTTAATGAACGAAATAATGTTGTTAATAGTACATATAAAGTTGTTAATAAAGAGAAGAATGATGTTATTAGGGTTATAAAAGTTGTGTTTTCCCATCTACATGACGCCGTCCAAACTTGTTATTGGAAGATGTGAATAGGTGAGGCATAGTCGGTAACAATGCAAGCGAAGATGTTATTACGCAGACATAAGTTGTGTTTTCCCATCTACGTGACATCGTCCTAACTTGTTATTGGAAGATGTGAATAGGCGAGGCATAGTCGTTAACAATGAAAGCAAAGATGTTATTACGCAGACATAAGTTGTGTTTTCCCATCTACGTGACGTCGTCCTAACTTGTTATTGGAAGATGTGAATAGGCGAGGCATAGTCGTTAACAATGAAAGCAAAGATGTTATTACGCAGATACAAGTTGTGCTTTCCCATCTCACAGTGCCACCCACACCCCAAACTCGCCTCCCCTTCTTCTCACCGCGCCGCCCACACCCCACACTCGCCTCCCCTTCTTCTCACCGCGCCGCTCCGCCTTCCCACACCCCACACTCGCCGGACCTTCCTCTCCCTTCGCCGCGCCGCCCAACGTTCCCCACCGCACCGTCAAGTCCGATCTCCTGTCTCCTCGTTTCCCTCAGCCGGCGCTCGTGTGTCCTTGTTTCCCTCAGCCCAACATCGCGCCCTCCTCCCTTTCCGTTTTGAATCTTGTGTCTCTTCGTTTCTCTCCCTCCCTCTGTCACTCTCTGCTCATCTCTTTACTTCCCCTTTTTAGGAGGGCATGTAGGTCATTTTGCTAACATTTGAAATGCCAGATTCCTCATGAGCAACTGATTTGGGATTTTTGATTTTCACCCAACCTTTCTGTCCTTTTGTATTTTTGCTTGTAGTTTTCTGGAATTTTCCCTAAAAAAATTCAATTAAAAACTTAGTACCCCACTTCTATTATTTTTTAAAATCTAACTTAAAAACATTTTCCCTCCCCTCCCCTCATAGCAAACAAGCCTTGAAAGTGATAAATATTCTGACCATATAACACGAAACAAAAGAGAAGGCTCGCAATATTACCATAACAAAGCTAATAGTAGCATTTCACTTAGCTTCTTGTCAGTCAAAACCTTATAGGAAGCCCTCTTTGTGAATATTGACTTTTCAATGAAAACACTAATATGATGAATATAGACTTAAAAGGAGAGTAAAATCTCAAAAGCTAGATTATTGGGAGGAAAAACCCTTCAAAATTACATACCCCACAACACTTGTTGGGCTCCTAATGTAAGACTCAACAAAAACCTTTTCATAAGGAATATTTGAAATACAGTAATATGCTGTTCCAATTGATTGGATTTAATGGCCACATGAAAGTAAGGGATCCAAATGGTAGATATTCCTTTTGTCTCCCCTTTCTAGATACTAGTATTTTTTTTGGTTTTTGGTGATTGGTTCCTTTTATATTTCTGTGGGTCAAGGATAACACAAAACAGACATTAAAAATGGGTGATATGTTTGGGATCTGAACGCGTTTATTCAGTGATCTTTTTTTCCCGGCCTGGCGTAATAGCTATAAAAAAAAACCTGGCTTGCAGAGATGTTTTAAATTATTATGACCCAGCAAAATCTCATATAGGCCCAATAAAGGTTCAATGAATAATAACGTCGTAAAAGAACCAGCTCTAGTACGTTCTATGCAGTTTTTTTGCTAGGTCAACATTTATTTTTTATAAAAAAATTTATATTCTTTTTAATTTTTATGAAGACAGCTCAAGTTGTCTGTGTATACAACTTTCGCAGAGTAATGTTGCTTTCTGGGTATAAAAATTTTTCAAGTCCTCCTCAGTGATCAAATTTTCAATGTGGACTTTTTCTCCAATTTCCCCAAAAATCTTTGCCTTAAAAGTTTATGAGATGAGATGGATTATATGCAATTATTTTGTTCCGCTGACTATTCAAGGAATGTTTAAAGATATGAACGTTTTCCCTTGTGTCTATCAGGAATATTCTTTTTTAATGATTTGAGATGTTATGGGTTGGAGAGAAGGAGATTTTGTATGACAAACTCTCTCCATGGAACCAAAAAAGAGCTAATGGATGTTCTGGGCCCATCATGGACATATGAAACTCTTATCGGGTCTAAGGATGTTTTGGGCCCAAACAAAAAAGTCCGCTAACCGTCAAGGAAGTTTGTATCGAAAGTGTTGTGTCTTCCATAGCGACGAAAAACGAAGTAGGGGTTTTAGGGTTTCTGGTAGATTTGGGGATTTTGTACAGTAAGGAAGCGTGCGGATTAGTCGAAGATGGATTCAGATCAAGCCAAGCTCTTTGTGGGTGGCATTTCCCGGGACACTACCGAAGATGTTTTGAAAGACCACTTCGCCAAGTACGGCTCTGTTTTGGGTTCCACAATTTCGTTGGACCGCAACACCAAAATTCCTAGAGGCTTTGGCTTCGTTAGGTTCTCCGACGTATCCGCGGCTGATAAAGCCCTTCAAGACACGCATATCATACTCGGAAGAACGGTCCGTTTAACTTCACTTTTCTTTTACACACCTCGTTTTATCTTTTTCTTTCTTTCTTTTTCCATGATGAAAGACTTTAATCTAGTAATAGGAGAGAAATTCAAGATATAATGGAGTTGTGGCCAATGAGTGATGTCGACCATTTTTTCTTGAGAACTGGGTCATTTATACCTGTTTCGTCATGTTTCAAGTCTGTATCTGCAATGTCTATTTCCCAAGGCCAAGAACCAAAATAAACAGTTTATATTTCTTTTGGGGTTGTTTGATTTATGATATCCTTTTACAGGTAGAAGTGAAGAAAGCAATACCTAGAAGTGAACATCAACATCAAAACCTACCCCCGAGTAGAGGGACGAGTAACTGTGGTAATTATGACAGTAGCGACCACGTTAGCACCAAGAAGGTTTTTGTAGGAGGCCTATCAGCTGGTATATCTGAGGACGAGTTTAAGAAATATTTCGAGAGATTTGGTAGAATAACGGATGTAGTGGTGATGCAGGACAGTGTAACTCACAGGCCTAGGGGGTTTGGTTTCATTACTTTTGATTCTGAAGAATCTGTTGAAAGTGTGATGATGAAAAGCTTCCATGACTTGAATGGTAGACAGGTGGAGGTCAAGAGGGCTGTGCCAAAAGACGGAAACAATAATTATGATGGTGGTAATAGAATGAGATACAAGAATGGAAGAGGAGCTCCTAAAGGTCCCCCTCAGTATAGTCCTAGGTACATTCCCCCTGCGGTTGCACCTTTTCCCTGCTACGGCAGTGACGGATTGTATTTTTATGGATCTAACATGTATGGTTGCTGGCTCCCTATGGGAGGCTTTGGTTGCAATGGATCTCCAGTTCCATTTGATGTTTCTAGGAATTTCTGGTATGGTCCTCCGGTAGCAACTGCTCAGACATGCCAGGTGCCTTATGCTTCTCCAACCCACGCATACGGGACTGTTAGGGGTGTACTCAGTACTGAAACTAGGGGCTACAATGGCATCATGGGATCTGCAGCAAATTTTAAATTCAATCAGGTTTTCAGTGCCAATGGATTTCTACCAGCTGATGTCACGTCATCATCTCCCAAGATTGAAGAGTTGAAGCAGGAAGTGGAGTCTCTAAGTTTGAAAGAAACCAAAGCTGAAGCTTCTAGTTAACAGACTAAAAGCGTAACTCAGCTTAAAAACATGTAGGAAAATTCTTGCTGACTGCTCCTTACAAGGCAACGAAAGGTTAGTCTATTCTTTGGTGGATGGTGGAAGAGTTGATCACTCTTCTTCTGGTCTGTATAAAATGTGCTCAGCTACCTCTTTCTGTGCTATAAATATGTGGTAAATTAGTTATAGTTTTCTGTCATGTCTAGTTCTGAAGTTTTATCTGTAGAGGATTCGGGCTTATGTAAAATAATGGCATTGAAAATCCTTTTTTTTTTTTTTTTTTTCTGTTTTTCTTGTCTATAAATAGGTGCTATCTATGTCAGTCTTTCAGAATTGAATCGCCCACTTTACTGTTGCATACTCCATACCATTGCTTCTGTGGATCTTTTGCACCCTTCCTGATTGAAATGCACATGTCCTTTACTGTTCTTAGAAATATTATCTGTGGCATATACACAACCTGCGCAGGGACATTTGTATCAATTCATGTGCTTTGACTCAATCGTCCTTCAGATTTTCATTCGTATTACGATGGACAAAAGCCTGTGTTACATGTCGAGTGAAATAGCCCCACCATCTAATCTTATTATATGGGGAATGACGCGCGCTTATGGGATTATTATGGGCAATATTACATCATTTTTAAGCCATTTTTCTGGCGTGAATCTTTTTATTTTTGAGCTTCTCACAATCATGTATGGTGACCTCTTGCAGCTACGATCTATTGTTATCATGTTACTATTTGAATTTTTATAATTTATAATTTGGATTGAACTATGTAATGCTTGCTAAGGCTCTGAGATCTGTTACCCAGTCATTTGAATTGCAAAATGAGAGATCTTGAAGTGAAAATTGGGTGACAATGGTCATACGTCCTATCTCTCTTTTGAATGTCCTTGCCATGAATAAGATTTAAAAAATAAAGAAAAATTACATGAACATCAGATCGATAACAGGCCGATTCAAAGGGTGGCATCAAGAAAAAGAGGTCCAAAGATATTTGAATTTTTTAGCATTACATAAGGAGGCTTTGTTATTATATTGTTGTTATTGTATTTTCTTCAAAAGCCTTCTGAAGTTGCACGTCTAGTTCGTTAGCACGGAATTTACATAAAATAAAGTAAGAAGCACCGATAAAATTTGAACCATGAGTTTTTAAAGAAAAAATAACGACCGAGAGAAAGGGAGAGACCGGTTAATTCAGGTTGGGCCTTTTTGGTCGTTGAGAGGATTGTCATTATTTCTCAAATAATATAAAAAATTATGTATAGCTTTATTTTTCTTTGAAATAAAAATATTAAAATAAATAATCTCATAATTTAAATATTTTATTTTAATTATACATTTTTATATAATTATATTATATGATATTCAAAGTTGTTGTCACTCTTCAGGCAGATTCAAGGCAAATAATAGTAAGGGGAAAAGACTGAAAAGAAATTTGAAATTGTAAAATTTTAAATTAGGTTTGTTATTAAGAGTTGATAAAAGAATGATGAAAGTTGATAAGTAATTTATAACTCAGTTTTTGAAAAAATCCTTGATTTGAAAATTTTCAATTTTAAAATTCTTTTTCTATCCTTTTCTCTAATAGCTGCCCCAAGCCCAACAAAAACTTTTCATCAAGCCTGGCTGTTGGTAGGGGTGTTCATGAAGGCCAGAGCCCGGTGTGCCCACCCCGACCCAATAAAAAATTGCCCTGCCCAGCCCAAAAAAAGCAGCCCAAAAAAAATTGGGCACAATCGGGCTGGGCATTTTAGTAGGCAGGGACGGGCATCGGGCAAGGTATGCCGCCCTGCCCATTTGGCCCTGCCCAATAGGTATATAATTATATATATTAAAATATATGATGGAAATATTTTTTTGTATAACAGTTTATAACTTTATATAATTATATTATATTATATGTTTTGTTTTATTAGGCTCCTTTGGTATTATATATTATTTATGGTTTTGTTTTTCTTTCTTTGTCTATATCCTTTCTTTTTTAGCTTGGTCTAGATCCTTAGGGTTCGAGGGTTCTATTTGGAGTAATTTTAGAACTTAGTGCTCGTTTTCTTTTCTTCTTCTTTTTTCTTGAGCTTGGTTTTGTTTTTTTTTCTGGACAACAGAAGATCGAAGGTTTTGTTTTCAGCATTTATTTGTTGTGTAAAGCTTGTGATTTCTCTCCATATGATTTTCTTTTTTTTTCCTGAGCTTGGTTCTGTTAAGGTCGAGGGTTTTGTTTTCAGCAGTTGGAGAAGGAAGAATGTAATGGGTATGGTTGGCTATAGTGATTGAAGAGGTTTTTTTTTCGAGCTCTCCATATTGGTTATTGTCATGGAAGCTGTTTTTTTTTTCCACATAAAGTGTTTGTAGGGCATCTTTGGTTGTGAACCTGTTTGTGCTCCCTTGAAGAGTAACTTCAAAGTTAGGTTGATAAATATTGGGCAGGGCGAAGCCCACCCTCGCCCAGCCCGCTCACACCCAGCCCAAAAATGTCTGGGCTTTTACGGGCAGGGCAGGGCATCGGGCTGTAAAATGCAGCCCAATGATTTTTCGGGCAAGGGCTTCGCCCAGCCCAGCCCTGCCCATGTACACCCCTAGCTGCTGGTGGATATCAGGATAAAGAAATACTTATAAACTCTGAGAGTACCATGTCCTCTAAACTCCGTCTAATAAAAATATCACAACTCAGATTATTTTAATTCTAGTTGACAAGTCATTCATATGAAAAATTCACTTTTTATTTTTTATTTAAAAATACACATCTTAATTAAAAAAAATTAAAACAAAATGAAAAACTCATATTTTTCTTAAAAAACAAAAAAGTGATTTTTTTTCTAGATGAGTCACCTGGCAACTAAGATTTTTTTTTTAACCTGAGAATATTGCTTTTTATATATTGTAATGATAAAAGACAAAATCAAATCAGTCTAGTGAAAGCAACATGATAAGAAGGAAAGAAGAAAAGACTGAAACTAAAAAACATAAACAATAACTAAAGCTGATTTCAGGTCTTGTATCCTAGCCAATTCCTTCCCTGTCATGGTCTTCATTGACTATTGCACTTCTGAGAGATGAGCCTCTATCGTTAGCCATATCATGCGAAAAGAGAGATAACATAGAGAGTGTTCGTGATGCTACCCACCCTGAAGGGTACACTATCTTTTTAATACAACCTGCTAGATGATCAGCAGTAAAGTTTCCTTCCCGAAGAGTGAAGGAAAAAGAGAGAGATCCAAACGTGATTTAGCTAGTTCAAGAGTTTCTTCCAGATAGTGCAGGCTATCCCATTTGCTAGTTAAAAGGTCTCCAGAGGACAAGCATCGGAATAAGTTCTAGTTGTCGGTTTCAACACTGACTTTGGTGATATCTAACTCAATACACATTAGATAGCCTTCCTAACAGCTAATACTTCGATTAAAAAAATTGATTTAGCTAGGACCTGTTCGTCAAACCCCCATTGGAAAGTACCTTGGTGATCTCGACATATTAATCCAATAGTTGCAGAATTATCCATCGCAGTTAATTTTAACCCAAGAGCATGGTGGGGGTTGCCATCTGCTAGAAACATCCCCATTGCCCTTTATGATAGTATGATGGGGATCAGAAATAGATGACCGAAATTCATTGGTAGTTCGTCTTACATGTTCCAGGACAGCAGTTGGGTTTGGATCCTTGTCGTGGAAGACTATTGCATTCCTTTCCTTCCATATATTCCAAAGCAGACAAGCAATCAGGGTGTAGTCAAACTCTTGTAATTCCTTTGCCTTACATAGCAGCCTCGTAAACCATTCGACAAAGGAGGTAACAGATGAGTGATCAATTTGTATAGACAATACATTCCCAAACCAAACACTGCGCACCCACGGGCAGAGGAAAAAAAGGTGTTCAATCGTTTCTAGTTCAGTTAAGCATATAGGGTAGAGGGGGTTTACAGAGCTATGTCTAAAAAACAGGGCACTTCTTGTGGCTATAGCTTTCATGCAGCACCGCCATAAAAAATGGAGAATTCTAGGTAGAGCCTGGATCTTCCATAATTTTGTCCAGAAGTTCTTTGGAATTGATAATGATGCACTTGGCCTGTCCTCCACACTTCTTCCATTAAGCATCTGGCTCTTGTAGCCAAGTTTGACCGTATATACCCCATTCTTAGCAAACATCCATACTAGCTTATCCTGTTGTAGTTGATGTTCAACTCTGATGTCAGAAATATGATCTAAGATATCAACAAGTACTATATCCATAAGGGAGGAGAGGTTCCACTGTCCCTATATGATGAGAGAATCAACCTGAATATTAGGGACACTGTCAAAGTTGAGGTGGGATTTTAATGAGTGGCTTGATAGTCCTGGAATCCAATTATCCTTCCACACGTTAATTGACTTCCTATTCTCGATGAGCCAATGGCTTTGTTGCTTTAACACATTACGACCAGACATAATACTGGTCCAAATCCAAGATGCCCTATGACCTTTCCCCGCCATCATGAAGGAATTATTTGGAAAGTAAATACCTTTTAGGACCTTAAACGATAAGGTATCCTCCTTTCAAGATAATCTCCAGGCTGTTTTAGCTAATAATGAGTTATTAAGGGTCACAAAATTCCTAAATCCCATTCCTCCTTCAGACTTTGGGTTCTTCATATAATTCCAGGATTTCCAATGGATGTTATTCCCACCGTCAGTTTCTCCCCACAAAAAGTTAGAGATCAACTAATCCAGATCTTTACAAGTATTAGTAGGAAATTTAAAGCATGACATTGGATAAATTGGAATGGCATTCACAACAGCCTTAATTATTACTTCCCGGCTAGCGTAAGATAATGGATTTTTTCTCCAACCTTGTACCTTCTTCCCTATTTTTTCTCTCACATAGACAAGTGCCTGCTGCTTAGGCTTTCCCCATACACTAGGAATTCCCAAGTACTTTCCCTGATCCCCCAAAATAGGAATATGTAGGATATGGCTCACTTGTTCCTTAGTTGCATTTGGGGTATTATAGGAGAAGACTAATCCTGATTTGGATAGATTTGCTTGCTGCCCCAATACTGCACAATATCTATCCAATAAATAAGCAAGCTTCTCATAGTTGTCTAATCCTGCATCCATGAAAAACATAGCATCATCTGCAAAAAAAGTATGTGACAAAGTTGGACCCTGGTTTGAAAGCTTGACACCTTTTAAACGGTTATATTCGATTTTCTTGGAGAGCATACATGATAGCACCTCTGTCACTAGGATAAATAAATATGGAGACAAGGGATCTCCTTACCTCAAGCCACGTCCTAGAATAAAGAAGTTGACTGTGCGGCCTGACAAGAAAATGTTTAAGTGAACTGATAACACACATGCCATAATTAAATTGACCCATTTCTCACAAAATCCTAAGCTCAGCATCACAGCTCAAAGGAAATCCCATTCAATATGGTCATATGCAATTCAAACTTGTTTCCTATTTTTTTCCTCCGGAGATAGTGGAAAACCTTATGGGCAATGATTATGTTATCTTGTATTAATCGTCCAGGGACAAAAGCACCTTGTGTGTCTGAAATACACTTACTCAAAGTTGTTTTCAGCCGGTTTCCAACTAGCTTATAGATGATCTTATATGAGAAATTACAAAGGCATATCGGGCAAAATTGTGTAATCATTTCAGCCTTCTCAACTTTAGGGATCAGCACTATGTTTGTATCATTAAGCTTCCTGAGATCACATTGTCCATTGAAAAAGTCTTTTACCATCCTAATCATACTGTCTCCCACCTCTACCTAGGAGTGTTGATAGAATTTATCGTGGAATCCATCCAGACCCGATGCTTTAGTCTCCCTAGCTGAAATACTGCTTGCGGGACTTCTTCATCAGTTATTGGAGCCATTAACATAGCGTTATCCATCTCAGAAATTTCTCTATCAACATAGCGCAATATATCTGAAAAATCCTGTGGGTTAGAAGCCGTAAACAAAGACACAAAATAGTCGCTGAAACATCCCGCAATTCCAGTCTCATCATCAACCCAATCTCTATTATCCCTCTTTAGTCTTAGGATAGAGTTTTTCTGGCGTCGTTGAACAGTAGAAATATGAAAAAATGAAAAAATTTGGAATTCCGATCCCCTGCTCTCAACCATGCTATTCGAGACCGCTGCCACCAATACTTTTCTTCTCTATCCCATGTTTTCTCAATCTCAGTTTGAATTTCTTCCACCCTCATGAGTTTATCCTCAGTTAACTTCCCCTCTAGGCATTCAGCTAGTTGGCGTTTAAGGCTTCCTATAAGCTTATTGCAATTGGGGAAGACTTTGTTGCTCCAACAGACCAGTACTTGATGGCATTTTTCTAATCGTAATACAAAACTTTCTAGTTTGTTGTTTTCTGGTAATTCATGTATATCCCATCCTTGCCTCACAATCTGTTTAAAGTTTAGGTATTCTGGCCGGCTGAATTCAAAATGGAATACATAAGGAGTATGAGTATTAGAGTGGCATAAATCAATTAGCAACATGTGGTGATCATATCCAATCAGTTTTATGTGAAAGACTTGGGCTTTAGGGAATTGTTCTCTAAGTTCCACATTTGCTAATGCACAGTCTATTCTTTCTTTCACACGTGCCTTATTCATTCTTCTATTGTTCCATGTATAGTTTGATCCTTCTGAAATAAATTTCTGAAAATTAAAAATTTGACTAATCGACCTCGATCTTCCCCCCCATTTTTCACTCTATTCAATTAGCTCGTTGAAATCACCTACACAAATCCAAGACCCTTTTATATTCTGAGAGACAAAAGCCAGTTTCTCCTAGCTCTTTTTCTTTTCATTTTCATTAGGAGGGCAATACATGTAAGTGACAAAATTAGGGGTACTAATAGTGGAGGATTTTACCGCAGCATGAATAATGGACTTGGAAGAATGTAAAATCTTCACTGTTAGAAAGTCACTCCACTAAAGAGTCAATCCTTTACTTAATTCCACTGGATTAACTAGCCATTCCTTATCATATCCACATCATCTATGAATTTTTTTACTGTTTTTTCTTGTTGTTTGGTTTCCATAAGAAAAACCAAGTGGGGTTTATTCTTTTTGCACACCTCTTTCAGGTTTTTTACTGTCAGGGCCACCTTAATGCCTTGATAGTTCTACGAAATGATCATCATTGTGCCCGGGGGGCTGTTTGAGGCCAGCCACCCATGCCTTCAGCCATAACCAAATCTTTCGACTCTTCATAGCCACTACCCAGCTCAAAGAATTCAATATTTCCAGAAACATAGGAAGAGTATTTAGATTTAAGTGTTGAAAGGAATTTACCTCGTAAGCTCTGTTTTGTTCGCCTGACATTCCTCTTTCTTGGGGTGATTTTGAGCCCAATACCTCCAGCAAATTGATTACGGAGATCCTCCTCGTTTTGTCTGTGCCTCTTGAAACGTTGTGGGGAATCAATTTTTGGTGGAGTCCTTTTAATCTTCACCCTTAACCTGCCTACTATTTCAGAAATCGGGGAATTTGGTGTATGTGGGACAATTGCTTTTTTTAGTAAATTAGTCTCTTTATCTAGCTCAATAACAAATCTACTTCTGCCACCTCGTGGCTTGATATTGCAACCACTGTCTTGGTTGTCATCGGGCTTCTTCCTTATTGGGCTCATCTTGTTAGCTAGTTTCAACGAAGAACCTATTATTGGTGAATTGCTTTGGGCCTTTGTCTTTGAGCCCACAATGTCCTTTATGTTTTCCTTTAATGGGTTTGCATTACTCACAACTCTACTTTTCGTAGGCAAGTTTGATTTTCCTGGAGGCCTCACCTTGCCATGAGGACTTGTCTGTATCTGCAGGGTCGTGCGTTGCCTGCTAAATTTGTTATTCCTACCATGAGGTGAACCTTCTCCACTCATCCGTACTTCCTTCCCAGGCTCACGCTCTTCTCCAAACTCAAGGCTACACACCACTGTTTGTGTCCACTGCTGCCATTCGCACCGCCCTTGTTTCACCTCAATCAAAAGTTTATCCATAAACCTTGGGGTACTGCCTTTTAGGTGACTACCACAAGTGATGTGATCCAACAAGTTGTGCCTTTAAATTCAAGTGATCCTTTACAAATTCTAAGTGGACCAATCATAAGAGTAAGAGCCAGACAAATTAAGGAAGCATTAAATGGGCTAGTGCAAGATACTTGGACAAAGCAAATAACAATTGGATCAAAGCTGGACAAAGATGTAGAAAACGTCACTAGCTTCATATGGGCTACAAATGGAGAAATTGATCAAATTTTGGGCTTGCAGACTTGAAACTGAAGAGCTTGGACCTGTACTACACATGGGAGGATTTATTTGGGCCTAAATAAGCATATTAAGAGCCTTAATTGCTGACTACATTTTCTTAGATTTATTTGTGTGAAAATCATTAAGTAGTTGGAAGATTTGAATTTTGGGTTCTTTGGCATATTGCATTAGACTTTTTACATTTTCTAGAAGATTGTATTAGGCTTTTGGTTAATTGTATTAGACTTTTGGGTCATTGTAATAGACTTTTAGGTTTCCTAGTACATGGTATTAGATTTTGTATTTGCTATGTTTAAAGTTGCAATTATTGCAACTTGCTCATATTTTTCTGTAAATACTTGATGCTTCTTCATTTGTAAGACACACTCCAAACTTGAATAATAAATGAAAGTTGCACTTCTGTACTTTGTTTCTTGAGAATAGATTCTCTCAAGGTTCTTCTTAGAACTAACAGACTTATCAAGGTTTGATCATCCTTGTGGCATCTTCCAGCACTCGGGTCCTTGTTCTTTCGTGTTCAAGAGTTCAAGTGGATCGTCGATCTGTGTTTAGCTTTCTTGGGGTGTGTATATTTCAGATTGTTGTGGGTTCATGGGATTTTTCCTTGTGGGTTCGCACCATCTTGGTATCAAAGCTTCTGATTTAAATTCAGGTCATATCTATCTGTTCTTTGTTTCTATTTTCATTTTAAGTTTTGTGCTTTGCTCTTGTATCTGTTCTTGTCTAGAATTGTTGCTTCTGTTCATCAAGCTTTCCTTTGTCTTTTCCAGTATTTAGTGAGTCATTTTCATAGTTCAAAATCTGTTCTATCACCTCGTTTTGGAATCAATTCAGTCCAAGTTGTAGTTTGTGAGTTCTATCCATTTTAATCAAGTTGTGCTTTTTGGAAAATTCTGGGCTTGTTCATCTTCGTTTTTCCAGAGCGTCTTAAAATATTCTGTCTTTGTTTAACTTCTTTGCCTTTGTGTTTTACATTGTTCAATAGGTCATTTTCATAGTTTAGAATCTCATCTTTATGTTCGTTTTGGTATCATTTCAATCTAAAATTTTCACTGTAAGTTATAGTCTTTCCAAAATAGACGCTTTTCTGGAATTTCTAGGTTCAGATTGCTTGAGTTTTATTGTTTGTGAGATTCTGTATTCTCTTTAAATTTTAGTAGAAAAAAAAAGGGAAAAAATATTCTGTCCTTGTTTGGCCTCTTTTCCTTTATGTTTTACATTGTTCAATACGTCATTTTCATAGTTTAGAATCTCATCTTTCTATTCGTTTTGGTATCATCTCAATCCAAAATTTCTACTGTGAGTTATAGTCTTTCCATAATAGACGCTTTTATGGAATTTTTGGGTTCAGATTGCTTGAATTTTGTTGTTTGTGAGATTCTGTATTCTCTTTAAATTTTATTAGAAAAAAAAGGCAAAAAAAGAGCATCAGAAAAAAAAATATTTTAAAAAAAATAATCAAAAAGAAAAAGAAAAAAGGAAAAAACAAGTATTGTGCTGGAAATGTTTTGAACAATATCTATTGTTATACCCAGGATTTGTTTTAACCTGTGAAGTCTATGTCATTTGAACTCTTGATTTCCTTGAAATTCCTTTTCCAATACTTACTTTGATATTTCACATTTCTAAGTGTTATGTTGATTCTGCAAATTTTGATTGCGTTGATTATGAATTGCTTAGTTCTTTAAAGTACCTCCAGAGGAATCTAAGAGTGGAAAAAGGCGAGAGTGAAATACATCAATTTAAAAGCCAAATTTGAGTGAAACATGAATGTAGAGTGACATTTTTAAGGGAAACACGTGAAGAACTTGTGAGGAAAACTATTTCTCTAACATATTTCTTGTAGATACAATGTCAAATGTAGAAGAAACATCCGGTGGTAACCCAAAGAATCTAGATGACCACCTTAAGGCAATGCAGCAACATTTTGCACATATGGATGTTGTTTTTGGAGAAATAAGGGATAGGGTAGATAGACAAGATGAAAGAATTGCAAACCTACAAAAAGTTAGACCAAATCCTAGAAGGCACAATAGGCGATTAGATACTTCTATGGATGAATTTGAATCTGAGAATGATGAAGTTAGTGGTGCTAGTGAGAAAGATTTTGAATCTGAATATGAAGTGGGAAGAAATAGGCATAGAGGAGATAGGAGGTATGGGAGAGGACATGGCAGAAATATTCCTAGGGAAAGAAATAGAATGGATGGAAACCAGGGAGCATCAAAATGAAAATACCACATTTTCAAGGTAGGAGTGATCTTGAAGCATATTTAGAGTGAGAGAATAAAGTAGAATTGATTTTTGAGTGCCACAATTATTCTGAGGCTCAAAAGGTGAAGTTGGTAGCAATAGAATTCACTAATTATGCTATTGTTTGGTGGGATAAATTGGGTTTCAATAAGAGGAATAATGGTGAGAGGCTCGTAGCAACATGGAGGGAAATGAAAACTCTAATGAGAAGGAGATTTATTCCTAACCATTACTATAGGGAGCTTTATCAAAAGTTGCAGACCCTTACCTAAGGCTCTAGGAGTGTAGAGGAATATTATAAAGAGATGAAGTTAGCTTTGATAAGAGCTAATATGTAAGAAGACGGAGAGGCTACAATGGCTTGTTTTCTGAATGGGCTTCACAAAGAAATTGCTAACATAGTGGAATTGCAACATTATGTGGAGCTGGAGGATATGGTGGGTATGACAATTAAGGTGGAGAAGCAACTCAAGCGTAAAGGTGCTTCAAAATTCTATTATGGATCAAGTTCTTCACAAAAACAGATTTGGAAGAAAGGAGAAAGAGCTTTCCAGAAGGAGACAACTAAAAGTAAAGAAGAAGATACATCAAAGAGAAAAGGTAAATCTGATTCCCAAACTTCTAAAAATAGAGATATAAAGTGTTTCAAGTGTTTGGGAATAGGTCATATAGCTTCTCAATGCCCCAACAAAAGAGTCATAATTCTTAAAAATAGTGAAGTTGTGACTGAAAGTGAAAGTAATCATGATTCCATTGAAGATGCTAGTGATGATGGGGTAAATATGTCGTAGAAGGAGAATGCATTGTGGTTAGAAGAGCTTTGAACTGCCAAGTGAAGGAAGATGAGCTGAATGAGCAAAGAGAAAATATTTTCTATACATGTTGCCTCATTAATAACAAGGTTTGTAGTTTGATCATTGATGGTGGGAGTGTAACAAATGTTGCAAGCACTACATTGGTTGAGAAATTGAATTTGCTTACCATTAGACACCCTAGACCATACAAGCTGCAATGGTTGAATGAATATGGGGAAATTAAAGTTGACAAGCAAGTTCTTGTTTCTTTTTCAATTGGCAAATATTGTGATGAAATATTGTGTAATGTTGTTCCTATGCATGCTGCACATATACTTCTAGGAAGACCATGGGAGTTTGATAGAAAAGTCAAGAGGGATGGGTTTACAAATATATATTCTTTTGTAATGAACAGCGGACCTGTGACTCTTGTTCCATTGACTCCAAAACAAGTGTATGAGGATCAACTCAAGATGAAAAGAGAGAAAAATGAGAGTGAAAAAAGAAATGAGAGTGAAAAAGAGAGAAAATCTGAAAATTCAAAAAAAGAAATCCAGAGAAAGGAAATGAGTGAAGAGAGAAAAGAAAAGAAAATGAGTTTTTATGCGAAAGAAAGTGAAGTGAGAAGTTCTTTTCTGGCTGAAACACACTTGCTATTCCTTGTTTACAAGGAATCCTTTTTGAACACTAATGACATTAACTCTTCCTTTCTTAGTGTTGTTGGTTCTTTGTTGAAGGAACTTGATGATGTGTTCCCTGAAGAAACTCCACCAGGTTTACCACCTATTAGAGGAATTGAACACCAAATTGATTTCATTCGTGGAGCAACAATTCCTAATAGGCCAGTATATAGAAGTAATCCTAAAGAAACAAAAGAGCTTCAAAAGCAAGTGGAAAAACTCATGGCAAATGGATATGTTAGAGAAAGTTTGAGCCCTTGTGCAGTTTCAGTGCTTTTAGTTCCAAAGAAAGATGGAACTTTGAGGATGTGCATTGATTGTAGAGCAGTCAATAGTATCACTACAAGATATCGCCATCCCATTCCTAGATTAGATAATATGTTTGATGAATTGCATGGTTCTATTGTCTTTTCTAAGATTGATTTGAAATCTGGGTACTATCAAATTAGAATGAGAGAAGGGGATGAGTGGAAAACTACTTTCAAGACCAAACATGGATTGTATGAATGGTTAGTTATGCCCTTTGGGTTAACTAATGCACCTAGCACTTTCATGAGATTAATGGACTATGTTTTGCATGCTTTTATTAGGAAATTTATTGTGGTTTATTTTGATGATATTCTGATTTATAGCAAGAATTTTAGATGAGCATTTGAATCATTTGCATTGTATGCTTGATGTTTTGAGGAAAGAAAAATTGTTTGCAAATCTTAAAAAAATGTGATTTTTGCATGGATAAACTTGTTTTTCTTAGTTTTGTGGTGAGTACTAAAGGAATAGAAGTTGATGAGGAAACGATACGAGCTATAAAAGAATGGCCAACACCTAAAAACATAACTGAGGTGAGAAATTTTCATGGTTTGGCTAGTTTTTATAGGCGATTTATGAAGGATTTTAGCATACTTGCTTCACCACTCACTGAGGTCATTAAAAAATCTGTTGGCTTTAAATGGGATAAAGCACAAAAAGATGCATTCATTGGCCTTAAGGAAAAATTGTGTTATGCACCTGTGTTAGTATTGCCTGACTTCAGTAAAACTTTTAAGATTGAATGTAATGCATCTGGAGTTGGGATAGGAGCTGTTTTAATGCAGGAAGGAAAGCTAATTGCCTATTTTAGTGAAAACTAAATGGATCAGCCTTGAAGTATCCAACTTATGACAAAGAGCTCTATGAACTTAAAAGAGCATTGGAGAATTGGCAGTACTACCTTTGGCCTAACAATTTGTGATGAGAATGTAGTTGCTGATGCATCAATCCTTGAAGCACATTAAAGGTCAAGGTAAGTTGAACAAGAGATATGCAAGGTGGCTGGAATTTAACGAGACATTTCCATATGTCATCAAATACAAGAAAGGTAAAGAGAATGTAGTTGCTGATGCATTGTCTAGAAGGTATACTCTTCTTTCAACTCTTAATAAGTTGCCTGGCTTTGAATATATCAAGGAGTTGTATGCAAATGATGCTGATTTTGCTAAATTGTTCCTTGATTCTAAAAAGAAAGCATTTGATAAATTTTACAGAGTTGATGGGTACTTGTTTAAAGAAAACAGACTGTGTGTGCCTTAATGTTCATTGCGTGAATTGCTTGTTAGAGAAGCACATGGGGAGGTTTAATGGGTCACTTTGGTGTGAAAAAGACTTTGGATATTTTGTATGAGTATTTCTTTTGGCCTAAAATGAAACGTGATGTGAAAAGAATTTGTACTAAATGCATAACATGTAAAAAGGCTAAATCTAGAGTCTTGCCACATAGTTTGTATACTCCTTTACTTATACCTAGTGAACCTTGGATTGACATATCAATGGATTTTGTTTTGGGTTTGCCTAGGTCAAAAAGAGGAATGGATTCCATATTTGTGGTTGTTGATAGATTTTTTAAAATGGCACATTTCATTGCATGCCATAAAACTGATGATGCCACATACATTGCTGATATGTTCTTTAAAGAAATTGTTAGGCTTCATGGCGTCCCTAAAAGTATTGTTTCTAATAGGGATACAAAATTCTTGAGTCATTTTTGGAGAGTTTTGTAGGGAAAGCTTGGTACTAAATTGTTATTTTCTACTGCTTGTCATCCACAAACTGAAGTTATTAACAGAACCTTGTCTCAATTACTCAGAATTGTGATTCAAAAGAACTTGAAAAATTTGGAATAGGTAATTGGGAAGATTGTTTGTCATTTATTGAATTTGCATATAACAGAAGTGTGCATTCATCTACTAATTATTCTCCTTTTGAAATAGTATATGGTTTTAATCCACTAACTCCTTTGGATTTACTACCATTACCTATTGATGAGAGAGCAAGTCTTAATGGAAAAAAGAAAGCTGAAATAGTGCAGCAACTTCATCAGTGTGTGAAACAGCAAATTGAAAAGAAAAATGAATATTATGCATCCAAGGCCAACAAAGGAAGAAAGCATGTTCTTTTTGAACCTGGAGATTGGGTATGGGTGCATATGAGAAAAGAAATATTTCCAGCTCAAAGAAAATCAAAATTAGCTCCAAAAGGAGATGGTCCATTTCAAGTGCTTGAAAGAATAAAAGATAATGCTTACAAGATTGATTTGCCTGGTAAGTATTCTGTTAGTGCTACTTTTAATGTCGCTGATTTATCTCCTTTTGATGTAGGTGAAAATTTAAGGACGAATTCTTTTAAGGAGAGAGGGAATGATGCGATCCAGCAAGTTGTGCCTTCAAATTCAAGTGATCCTTTACAAATTCCAAGTGGACCAATCACAAGAGCAAGGGCCAAATAAATTAAGGAAGCATTAAAAGGGCTTGTGTAAGATACTTAGACAAAGCAAGTAGCAATTGGATCAAAGCTGGACAAAGATGTTGAAAACGTCACTAGCTTCATATAGGCTGCAAATGGAGAAATTGATCAAGTTTTGGGCTTGCAGACTTGAAATTGAAGAGTTTGGACTTAGTACTACACATGAGAGGACTCATTTGGGGCCTAAATAAGCATATTAAGAGCCTTAATTGCTGACTACATTTTCTTAGATTTATTTATGCGAAAATCATTAAGTAGTTGGCATATTTGAATTTTGGGTTCTTTGACATGTTGCATTAGACTTTTGTGTTTTCTAGAAGATTGTATTAGGCTTTTGGTTCATTTTATTAGACTTTTGGGTCATTGTAATAGACTTTTAGGTTTCCTAGCACATGATATTAGACTTTGTATTTGCTATGTTCAGAGTTGCAATTAGCTCATATTTTCCTATAAATACTTGGTACTTCTTCATTTATAAGGCACACTTCAAACTTGAATGATAAATGAAAGTTGCACTTCTGCACTTTATTTCTTGAGAGTAGATTCTCTCTAGAGTTCTTCTTAGAACTAACAAACTTATCAATGTTTGATCATCCTTGTGGCATCTCTCAACACTTCAGGTCCTTGTTCTTTCATATTCAAAGGTTCAAGTGGATCGTCGATCTGTGTTTAACTTTCTTGGGGTGTGTATATTTCAGATTATTGTGGGTTCGTGGGATCTTTCCTTATGGGTTCGCACCAATAAGACACTTCTTTATCAATGGTTGTCTCTATTTTATCACATAATCGCTGTTCATGAGCCAGTATGCCGCATTTATAGCAAAGTGTGGGTAATCTTTCATACTTCACTTCTGCCCAGATATCATTCTTCTTCCCATTGGAATCCAAAACCCAAGTCTCAATGGGTTTCGAATATCCACAACAACTCTCGCCCAAAGGAAGTTTCATATCATCTTGCTCTGTTTCAAGGGAGTTTCTACCTAACAACCTCTCCTATTGCTGATCCTAGTTTAACGGCATTTGCATGATTCATATACCCAAACGGTAATCCATGAAATTGCACCCAAAAGAGGCAATAGGTAAAGCACACTTCCTTGTAAACCATATCATCGTCCCAGAGTTGAAGATTAAGAAGATATGACTGAATCGACCATGGTCATCCTTTAAGGAACTTCAGATAATCTCCCTTGTCAGAAAATTGAAAGACGAAGACATTCCTATCAATGTCTAAAGTCTCCAGCTCATCTTTCAATTGCCATCCCTTCTTCACCATCAGTAAAACAGTACCCCTGTTGAGCTCTTTTGGTGCTTCAACTCTTCTAATCAACGCTCCTCCTAATTTCCGCTTCGGATTACGTTCTAGCTCAATGGCTGGCCAAGAGCTAGAAGATGGGTTCACCCTCTCTTCCATTTCTTAGACAGCAAATCTCCGAACCTCCGACACCAGATCAACTTGCCACTTAGCCCACAACCTCCCAGAATATGCGAACCAATCACGTTATCGCTCCCTTACCTCTTCTGTGATTCAGGAATAAATCACAGAAGCACTTAGATATGTATTATCAGTTTATCACAGTGGGTGATAATATTTCACACTAGCACAGAGGAAATCACTACGGCAAAGAAAGAAAAACCACTCCAGAAGTGGCGAAGCCGCTTCCCCGTACA
Organism: Inga laurina; assembly: GCA_963855925.1. Lineage (NCBI taxonomy): Eukaryota > Viridiplantae > Streptophyta > Magnoliopsida > Fabales > Fabaceae > Inga > Inga laurina. The sequence continues at coordinate 59,885,674 of OY979706.1, forward strand.
GAGAGAAAAGAGCTCACCCCAATGGGAAGAGGAAACTACCTGCCAACTAAGATTAAAAGAATATGAATTGTTATGTTTTTACCATGGTTTTGTAACCCGGACCGAACCGGCCGGTAGATCAGTCCGGTCCGGGTTACTATTTTTAATTTTTTTTTTTTTCCTTTAGATTTTCATACTATAAGTCTAAAATTTTCAATTTTTCACTGATTTGGTCCCAGTCTGACCCACTAACCCTTAACCCAATATTCCGACCGGTTCAATACCCGGTCCGAATTTTAATACCTTATTTTTTACTGAATAGTGTTTAGATGACGTAGTATTTTAGGAGTATGTAAGTATTTTCCTATCAGGATATTGACGTGAGTCAAATCTGACCAACGGCCAAAAAAATGGGGAAAAAAACATCAGACATAAAATCAGTTTGGCAAAAAAAAAAAAAAAAAAAAGACATAAATTGAGCCTTCGTTAGCCTAGCTTAACTTTATTGTGGTCTGGAAGACGAGAGTGGTGCTATAGTGATAGGGAGAGAATGATTCTGATTAGCCAAGCTCCTGGAGGAGCACTGTCTGCCAGATGTTCCCTTACGTCCCCGGCGAAATTCGTCAATGCAAATCCATCACTCTTCGGCAACCGTAAGGCCAAATTGGTCACCAGAAAAAGCTATGTAAAGCCCCTGCAAATAACTCGCGCCAAGGCCGAAGGAAGCGTCGAGTCAGTTTCAGCTTCTAATTCGGCTCCCGCTACCGCCGCGACGTCTGCTCCTTCAGCCAATGACGAAATGGTTTTCGTGGGTGGAAAAGATGTTCCTTTGGAAGGTGTGATTCAGTTCGAGAAACCCAGCAATTCTTCTCGTTTTAAAAAATGGGGGTAATTCTAACTTCTTTAAAGTTTGATTATTTTATTGCTCGCATAAAAGGGAATGATTTTGCTAACATTCTGTAGGTAATTATGTTATTGGGTTATTGTGTTGCAGACGTGTGGCTCTTTTTGCTGTGGGGGATGTAATGGCCTTGATTTTGTTTGCGGCTATTGGAAGATTTAGTCATGGGTTTTCAACTTTTGACATTGAGACACTAAAGACGGCTGACCCTTTCATAGCCGGTATGCTTGTTTTTTATTTTTGTTTTTAAATTGAATGAAGGAGCTATATTTTTACGCAAGTGTTTCTCACAAAGGAGGGATAGAATGAAAAGATAACAGATTGGAAAACTGAAAACCTGGATATATGTTGATGCCTTGTAGGCTGGTTTTTGAGTGCTTACTTCCTCGGAGGTTACGGGGAGGATGGGCGTGGAATGAATGGTCTGTCAAAGGGTGTCATTGCTACGGCCAAATCTTGGGCTCTTGGGATCCCTGTAAGTTGAATATGACAAGCTGCGTGCGGGTTTTGCCATTGCTCTAATGCACATATTAGCTATTTCGCTGTGGCTTATGTTTTATTTCCGATTCTGAATAAAAGAATGCTAGCTTGAACTCTTGAGTACAGGATAAAGCTTGAAGGCATGACATTTTCTATCCATAAGGCATTTTCAGTGTTGTCACGGTTTATTTCATCATAAATTCACATCTGTTGTTGACTTAATTATCTGAATTTACTCCTTTCAACTCATCTGTGGTTTGACAAGAAAATTTACCTGCAGTTTAAATAGTTGACGTGATGGAATTGCTCCATCCACGAAGTGAAAGCAAAATTATGTTGTGATAAAGTCCTTTCCTGTATACCGTGTCTGTTCTTTAAATGACATTGTTTCTTACTATTTAGCATTTACCTTGGCAGACAGGAATTATTATAAGGGCTGCAGCGACAGGTCATTCTCCAAACTACGGTTTCATTTTTGTGAGTATGGGAAGCACTGCTGTTTTGCTAACCACGTTTAGAGCATTATTATATACTATTTTTCCGACTAAAAATAGTAAGAAGAGTGATGATTATCGCCATGGAAGTCCCTTTGAACTTTTTGAGGTATATGTACTTCACTTGTCAGCTGATCTTGAATTTTTTTCTCTTTGATCCTACATTTGGAGTAGATTCTTCATGTACAGTTAATTTCATATAAACTTGAGTCCTATGCTATAGCCCTGTAGTCCTGAAAATATATTTTATAATTGCATATAATATTGCTGGTCTTATAGCAGTTTGCTAATCTTATGCTGTTATGATTAGGGGGAAAAACAGGAACTTACTAGTGTCTAGCAACAGAGCAGCCGTTCCTATCTTGAGTTAGCTCAATGAATTCCTGTTCGTCATTGCTAAAACTATATTCAAAATTTTTCAAATTTGAAAACTCCTAGCAAACTTTTGAGTTACTTGTAGATAGCCCCATGAACTTTTAAAATTGGAATTTACTCTTCACAACTTTCATTCTTTAAGACATAGGTACGTTTATCTATTTCATCCGGTGTTACCTCATGTGACTTAGGCTTCTTAGCTGACATGGCAAACTCTCACTTGTTCCATTGTTGGCATCTCCAGTTTAGGCCTTTAGGGGTATTTATAAAACAACAACGATTAGGATGAAATAAATAGAAGGACCCATCTCTGAAAACGTGAAAGTTAAGAGCTTATTGTTTGAAAGATTTAGGGAGCCTTTTGCGTCTAGCCAAAGTAGTGTCTCTGCATTTTTCCAGATTTTTAATGCATAATTTTAGAAAATTAGAGATTCACACAGCCGACAAACTGTTGTTTTATACTTTTATTATGCCACCTTATTACAATGCTTACTAGATTCATCTCATTGTCTAATAAATCCCAATTTGTTGGTACTTTATTTTGAATTCTTCGTACTGATCTTGTTATTGTTATTTGCAATGGAGTAACTATCTGTGAAAGCAATGAAGTGCTTAATTCTGATACAAATTATGTCCTCCTTTGCAGTTGCTCACATCATTAGTACGGCGATGGTAGCGGCGAATGGCAAATTCAATGCACTTGTAATGTGTACATATAAGAGTAAGAGGTATATATTGATTCCTTATGACTGTTGTTAGCCAAACTTGTCTGCTTTTATGCTTTTTATCAGATAATGCAGTGCAGTAACTCATTTTAATCTGCTCTCATTCTTCTAGATGCACATTGGTCAGCTAGATTTTGAGATTTCCTGTATTTTGAGATACTCATCATGCCATGTAATGAATTAACCACACAGCTGAACGAATAAATATGAATAAACTAATTGGGTGTTGACTTTTGAGTGCATTTACCCTACAAAATAGGAAGGATAGAGAGAGCTGTTGGCATTTGGGCTGCATAGCGCTTAGCAAGTATGGTGGATTTTACAATTGCCAACAAATCTGTTAATAGAGCTGGAGAGCAGGGTCCTTGTGGTGCCATTGAAGTCACCAGGAAGTAATACTGACAAATAGTGTGAAGGCTTACCTATTAAGTTGTTTGAATGCCCTTTTCCATCCACTTGTCTGGAACACGTGTTGTGTAGCAAAGGAAGAGCTTTACATGTGGAATTTTAACAAAGAAAATAAAAATGAACCCTGGCCTGGAATCTACTCAATCAAAGTTGTCTATCAAACAAGTCAAGGTGGATTCTAGCTAATGACGTCAAGGAAGCTTGCATTAGAACTCACCATTTGGGTTCCCTGGATTCAGGTCCAGAGATGTTGACTATTGAAACTGCACTAGAACTAGAAAGCCTGTTAATGTTTGAGTTCTCACTGTCAAATTCAAACTTGAAGCTGCCTTGCCATCAGCATCATGAAATATGCATTCACCTGAATCAACAAGCATGTCATCGCTTAATGAATGCTAGCTTTTGTAAACGAAAACACAAGAATTAACTATCCATGCTTGATTTTATGTCAGAATTCATTTGTTATTCATGTTTGTACAGGGATCTCAAGGCATTAGATGGGGTCTGAATGGGAGTACCAGAGACGCTGCAGCTAATGCTTCTGTTCTTTTTCATGTAATACCTTACAGCCTAGAGAAGATAATTAAATAATAGTGAAATATGGAACTTTCTTTTAGTGCAAATTACTTCTGGACCATGAGCACGATCTTTGTGTAGCTCCTTTCACAATACGGAATGGATCATTGCCTTAACAGTTTACTCCATGAGCTGTTATTGCTCCATTGCCTTTTAGTTGTTGATCTTATGTACTCTATAGGCGAAGAAAACATGGTGACTGTGAAAAAAAACAGTATGAGATTTGATCACCTTGATATTCTGAGGCGTCCTGCAGAACAGACCGCGTTCCACCATCTGTTGATTTGTGTTATGTTTTAAGGTATCTTTTACTCTGAACGTGATGTTCTGATTTATACTTGTATGTTTCTAGGTATATATATATAATAATTTTAGTGAAGACGTATGGTAGAGAGATCAAATCAAATTATATATTTTGAGTGGGGGATGCGGGAAAGCACTCAAGATGCGTTTCCGTTCTACAAAAGCGTTGGATATTGGAATGATTCAAGATAGGATTTGAGATATTCTTGTAGGAATTGTCTGGACGGTTAAATTTTTTCACTCATTTTCTAAGAACTTTTATTGAGTGTAATTTTGAGATTTGACAAGAAATAACTAATTTTTTTCTCATATAAAATAGTTAATTTAATGTTAATCCCTGTTAGGAGATGTGTCTTATATTTAGTGTCTAACAATGTTATAAATAGGATTATCTCTAATAGGAAGATACATGTACCCTTGAAAGAGAAAAAGTTAAAAAATGAAAAGAGGGGAATACTCTGTTTAGGACATAAATGAAGTGCTATATGTGGGGCACTAAATGTAGACATATCTCTTGCTGGGATTAACATTAAATTACCTACTTTATGTAAGAGAGAAAAGTTAGTTATTTCTCTAATCTTTACAACTCCATTATACGAAATTTGGTTCCTGTGTGAACTTCTATTTCATACATATACATTGATTTTGCCCTAAAATATCATGTCGCCACTAACAGCTGCAAATTTTTTGTACAGAAATGTGGGGAGAATGAGGCATGCATATTGAAATTTGGGGCGGGGGGAAAAGATTGAACATTGTTGTCATGGTCCCCAAAGTTTTTGTTCTTGCAAATCGCTTGTTTTCACTTTTCACTAGCATTTTTTATTAACATTTTGAAAATATTTTTTTGAAAAACAATTGATCAAAAGTTTTTAAATTTTTTTATACAATCAAAAGTTTTTTTATTGACATAAAACAAATGAGTGTTTTTTGGATCATGAATTTTAGTCTCCCCTCCACGACTTAGGGCATGTTTGGGATCATGATAGGAAAAAAAAAAGTAATTTTTCTAACTTAAAAAGCTGCTTTTAGCTTAAGGTGGTGTTTGGGTTCATGTTGGAAGCCACTGGGGTTTTAACCCTCGGAAGCCTAAAATGTCAGCTTCAAAAAAAAAAAAAGTTATTTCTGTCACTGTTAATCCAAACACAAATCAAATCTACAATTTTTCTTTTTTTTTTCTATCTGACTTTTCAAAAAGCTCATCTGTAAAAAAAAACTCCTTCTCTACTGCTAATCCAAACAATCACTTAGACAAATAATCAATTATAAGTACTGCTAGGCCAACACTTTATGGGTTTATGGGCCTCACATCCATTTAGTCTGGACATACAACTGGACCAACGCTCAGATGCTGTGGAAGCTTTTGTTTATCATTAGAATGCTCATCTAACTTCTAATGATTTTTTATTTTTGTATTTTTATCAAATAATACTGCAGTATCCCCCGGGCCCGGGTTAATCACAACACTGACGATTGGGAATTTTTTCATAAAAACACACTCAGGATGTGTTTTATTTGAGGGGGAGGGAAGTGGAGGGGTTTGGAAGGACCGGAATAGGGGATAAATTATAATTTTAGACGGGAAATCTAAAATTTACTCTTTTGTTCTTAAATTTTGGATTCCCGTCCAAAATTTATCCTTTCATTCCTTTTAAATTTTGGGTTTCAGCCCATAATTTAAATACTTTCAATCCAAAGGTAATTAAACCAGGATCGGTCAGTGAACTGGTCAGGGTATTGGGTCAAGAGTTAGTGGGTCAGACCGGAGTCAAACTGGAGCTAAACCGGGACCAAACAGGTGAGAAATGAAATATTTTAAGCTTATAGTATGAAATTATAAAGGAAAAATTTAAAAAAAAAACTGACCCAAACCGGTTTAGTGAACGGGTCGCCGGTTTCCGGTCCAGTTCGACCGGTCCAATCCGGGTTAGATAACCTGGCAAAAAGGTAATTTAACTCCCCTCCCTTCAAACCAAACACACCTTTCTGAGGGGAGAGGGGGAGTGGAAGGAGAGTAAATTACAATTTTGGATGGGATAAACCCAAAATTTACCTTCTCATTCTTTTAAATTTTGAAATCTCATCCAAAATCTATCCTTTTATATCTTTTAAATTTTGGATTCTAGTTCAAAATTTAAATACCTTTGACCTAAAAAGATAATTTAACCCCCTCCCCTCCTCTCAAACCAAACACACTCTTTTGAGGGGAGGGGTGGAAGGAGAAGGGGTAAATTACAATTTTGGATAGGAAAAATTCAAAATTTATCCTCTCATTCTTTTAAATTTTAGATTCTCGTTCAAAATTTATTCTCTCATTCCTTTTAAATTTTGAGTTCTTTCCTAAAATTTTAAAATCTTTAACCCAACAAGATAATTTTACTCCCACTCCTCCCCCTCAAATCAAACACAGCATCTGAGTTTCATTTCGTCAGATGCCAACAGCAGAAACAACAAATAAAGTATTATATTTCGTTTGTATTTGTGAATTAAACCAAAAGTCACGTGTGAGACGGAAGTGCATAACGATATTGCATTATGGAGAAATCCTCAAATATATACTACTACTATTTTAAAAAGGGTACAAAGCCGAAAAGGATTAGACAGCACTGAGGCGTAGCTGATAGGGCTCATCGGATAGGATAGGCTGTTACTGCCGCAAGCCGTCGGGAAAAGCTTCTATGGGTTCTGCCTGCGGTGTCAAATCACTGCCCCCCTCTCTGCAGCTTTTCTTTTTCTCTCTCTGTATTTTTTAATCCTTTGAAAGTTTCTTTTTATTCTTTTTTTATCTCTGCAAATTACTCATTATGCACAGTTGACCTTGCATGGCATCGCATATGAAGTTCCCTTTTATGTACACTTGATTTTGACTTTCATTGGCCTAGTTTTCGCCATCAACACCACTTTTCCTTGATTGATGAATTATATATCTATAATAATGTATCAGTTACAGATCAGATTAGTCTCCTTTCACCAAGTTTTTCTGTATTAGGTCGACGCCTGAAACACAAAGACAAAGCATCACGTAATTATCCTGCGGACAAAGACAAGGGTCATTCATTTCCGGGAGTGCTTTCTTTTTCAGGATATTCCTGGCAGGCCAGTTAATGCTTGGTTTTGAAAACCCAATAATACCATAAAAAGAAACAAAATTTCATGGTCATGTTCCATTAATGAGCAGATAGCAACGCATGCAGGGCAATAGATAGACCCAAAGCAAACACTGCAAAAACCCTGCCCCGGATAGGGAAGCATCTTATGCAAACATAATAATATCTCAGCAATATTATTATTATTAATATAAGAAGAATAAGAATGTATAAAAAGATGACAAGTGGAGGTCAGGGGATTGTATAGACGAAGAAGCCAAAGGATAGACTTTGGAGAAAATCTATGCATGTAGGATCATTTGAATGATATGTATTGTAAGCGTGAATAAGGTATTTTTCACTATTAAGGAAGGTCGGGGGAGAGAGAGAGCAGAGAGGTCCCATATTGTGTTGGGTATTTGGCCATAAAAGGCTGGACTTTCACATCCACATCAGCACACACACATATATATATATTGAGTAATAGCTATATAGGTATAGAGCCCCATTTTGTGACAATGACTGGAATCTAGGGATGTAGGGAGGCTCAGGAGTAGTGAGGTGATCTAAATCTAAAAGCAAAAGATGAAAGTCGTATATAAAGAAATGAAAGAAAAAGGGAAGGGAAAACTGTGGTGGACACTGGTCGATACAGAAGGGAGATAGAGAATCTGGGGGTGATAGCGACAGGACATGGAAGCAGGGACGTGGACAATACAGGTCAGGCAGAGAGAGAGGAAGAAGGAGAAGAAGAGGGGTGGCTAGGGGCACAGCTACGTAGAGGTTGGGATCAGGAGATGGATTTGATGAGATACAAAATGAATGAAGCAATGATAGAGAGATGTTGCATTGTATAGAGTTTGTTTTTTGTCTACACAGAGTTTGGTGGCGTGTGATGCCTTTAGATTTTGTTTGGATTTTATCATCTCACGTTATGCGTTCCTCATTTATTGCTTCCCTCCGCTCTCGCGCCAGTGCCCTTCCTTTCACTTCACTTTATTTCTTTTTTCAGAAGTTAATTGGTTTTTTAATTACAAATCTGATGATAATTGATAAGTTTATAAAAGATGTTCACAAGTATATGATATTTAAACGGTCAACGAAAATAACTGTATCCACTAGGCGGATCCACCATGTATAAATCACGTATCATTACTATATTTTTTTAACAATCACATCTCTAGTTAAGCGTTCTCTTTGATATTTCCTTTTATTCTTAATATAAAATATATATGTGAAGTTGGTCTTAGTACTATAAATATTAGACAAAATTTTTATATTTGTTAATATTTTTTTAACTTAATTTTATTGATGCTCCCTAGACAATAATCAAGAAAAAGAAGAAAGGGGGAAATTAAGGAAGGTGACTAATGTTTTAAAAAATACATGCCATATTAACTAACCTAATCAATTTTCTTAATCCAATTAAATTAAGCAAATATATGTTATATTAAGAGCCGAAGGGAGTATTAGACTGCCTTTTTCAAATAATTCTATACTATCTGATTTACCCTTTTCATTGGCTCGTCCAAACATGTTTATATATATATATATATATATATGCAAACCATCTCAAACAATTTACTATAGTATCATTAGGCTCCATTATTCTCCTTCCTTGCATATAATCATTTCAAATTTTATCTATTTTCTACAGCCACATATTCATCTCAACGTACTATAAGTTGCATGTTTGAATTAACCGTTGGATAATAATTTTTATAATTTATAAGATAAATATATGAAAGAAGTTTTGTCTCAACATATAAAAAATGACTTATAAAATCATGATTATGTTGTTTCATGCATTGCACTACGAATATGATAAAGTTCCCCCGGTATATGGCAGTTTACTGGTAGTATGTATGCGATGTGATTTCTTCTCCTGGTGGCTTTAATTCTAAAAACATTTCTTCCAGTTTCATTGAAATTTTAATATCGCCTGTGTTCAAACCATTGCCGTGATATATACGTAGTTCAAGATCAAATTTTATTATCATGAGAAAAAAAATATGCCGTTGTCAGTCGTTTATCAAATTTCCAACATCATGATCTTTGGACAATGAGTTAATCAGGCCGACAGTCCAGGATTATATACATGTTCGTTTGTTTGTGAACGTACCCCTATGTCCCGACCAACTTAACGTTAAATCCTGGACAACTTTTTCCAGGTGTTAAGGTTGAAGCAGGCCCATCTAAATACTTTTTATAGGGCAATAAAAGTAAAGAAAAAAAAAACTAAATCTTGATGTTCACCGCTGTGATGAATATCCAAACTGAATCCCTAATTATCATGACTTACCAAGATCGCTTGAGTATAATGGGATCACCCTAAAAGATTATATTCATTGAACGAGAAGATGTCCATTGATACCTCATGGCCAATTGCATGGTTGTGATAATACTGTTTGGATCATGGTAAGAGTATTTTGACTCATGGAAAGATTTTTGGGGCATCAATACTTATATATCAATCTTACTCTTATAACTAATGATTAAATCTGGTATTTCACGTAACACCAAAAAAAATAGTGGGTTTTCTTAATTTTTTGTTGTCTTTTCTAAAATCTCATTAATTAAAGTTAAAAAATTTCATTATTTAAAATACATTTAATGAGTTCGTTGTGATGGGACTACACAAGAGCAAGAGTGAGGGTGGGGTTTGATTGAGGCATGGAAATTCAAATCTAAAGCAAGATAAATAATGGTGGGGAAGAAAGATGCATGGAACATGCCAGCAATTAGAAGTTGTAGTGTCTATTTAAATTAATGGTAAAAATTATTTTTCTAACGTAATTTATGATATAAGAAATAAATATGTAAGAGAAATTTTATTTCGATTTGATTTATGTAAACATGTTTCTTAAATGTTAATCCAAACAAGCCCCTAATCACAGTTAGAGCTCATTATTTAAAACGTTGAAGGAAGTGAACCAACCCAAACCAGTCCTTTTGGAAAAGGATCGTACCCACTGATGCTTTTTTAAAAAAAAAAATTTAAAAAAGCAAGAAGTGTTTGAGAGAGAGTGGCTATGGTGGATACGCTGATCATTTCATTATAATTACCAAAGCAATCACTCCCACCTCTGTGCACGTACCGAGCTTTCTCTCTCTGTGTTTTTTTAATTTTTATTCGCAACTGTGATGATGAGGATGACGCGATATGTGTTTATCCCTCGCAAGCAGAGAGAGGGGTATTGATGCAGGAAGCAAGAGGAAGCTTCAAAACGAAATGATTTGGGGTTTGAAAAATTGTCGCCATGCAAAAACAAAGATTTGGCCAAATTTTGTCACTCTCTCCAAAAAGGGCCTCCACTTCCCATGCACATACGCATTACTCATCATGCCAAAATATGCCTTTGTGCTGTTCAATGGCCCCTTCCCTATTCCCATTATCAACTTATGCTTTCTTTGACCAGTCAAACCACCGTGTTTAGTGGGCCAATTAGTTACATAACCCCTGAGCCACCCGGGATAGGGATGGGAGATGCTCATTGCAGTAATATTGCATTTTAACTCTCACCAAAATCGGAAATGAAAGAAGCTCAGTGAAATTAGGGTAAATGAATGGGTGACGTGTAATTAGAGAGTGAGAAAGAATAAACAAAAATTAGAGTAAGATAAGGATGATTGTATGACAGGTGGGACCCACTCAAAACATTGTCTGTCGGGAAGCAGGTGTTGACTACTAACTCAGACGCCTTAGAAAAAGCATTCCTCCTCTCCCTCCCCTTTTCCTTTCCCATCCTCTCTCTAATTTTTTTTCTTAAAAAAATTCTTCCTTTTTTGCCTATTTTTTTTATCCCAACTAAAATGTCAGCCCGCTCCTCTTTATATAATTTAATTTAACATGAATCATGTTCTTAATTTATCTTAACACAAACTAGAATGGCTCTCCGACAAATGTTCATGGCAACAAGTAGGGCTAAATAATATTAATAAGGGGTGTTGTCAGACAAGGGCTTGAGGTAATAAAAGTCACCACGATGACCCCACCGGTACCTCACCCCCTCCGTCGCAAAACAAAACTCATGCAGGACTGCCCACTCATATTTTCATTTTTTAATTTTCATATACAGACATACCTCCATGTCCACAGAATATATGTCTACCAGTAGGCAGTGAGCGATTTTTCCAGATGATAAGTAATGTCAGTCCCCTGTAAAAATAAAAACACAAATTTAAATATCGAAAAAAGATTCACAGGTTGAGGAGATAATCCGTTAAACAACCCGTGCTTTTCTTTTATTACAAGTAGCTGTTGTCCAAAAACATATTAGAAATATATGATTTTCACGCTCTCACTACTATATCACATTAAAATCAAATCAGTTAATTTTATATATACCTGTCTTCGGCATGACTGCCTCTTTATAATTTAAAATTGAAGTTTAGATGTACTATTATGTATAGATATTGATATTTGTCGAGTTTCATATATTGGGACGACTGCACAAAATCTTTTTTTTTTTTTTTTGCCAACGACTGCACAAAATCAATTATTCACCATTAATCTAACAAAAAATGTAAAAGCAGAGTGGGATAACTAGTGTTGTTTTTATTCTCCTCTTTTGGATGACCCACAAGAAAACTCTCTCCAGATAGACTCTGGGTGATGTGTTGTTTCCCATCTATGGTGCCCGTGAACCAGCATAACCAAATTATTCTTATAAAAAAAACAAAAAAAGAAACTCCAACTCCGTCTTCTTTCCATCCACCCTAACAAAAATATTTTCGGTTTCATAACACAGTCACTGTGAAGGCAAGAATTTTTTTTTAATCTCAAGTTAGAAAAGGAAAAAGAAAAAGAGAAAGGCGTGAAGGAAAGTGAAACAGAGAAAATGAAAAAGAAATAAAAGAATTTAAAATAGAGGGTGTGCAGGTTGCAGAGAGTGGGGTAGAATGGTTGGGTGTACTGTACGAAGTGACCGGATGTGGCAGATATATTTGCAGCCCGTCAAATCCCCTTCTTCATTTCCAAATCAAAATTAGTTTTTGCCTTCCCCTCTCTCCTCTCTTATCTTTTCCCTGCTGCACCTCACCCCTATTGGTCAATTCCATCCCCACTAGATTTACAGTACTTTTTTCACTTTGCTTACATACATACTCAAAAAGCACTGTCATCAAGTTATTTAAGCCTGGATTTAATGCTTTGAGGTCATTCTTCTGCGCTTGTTAATAAGGAGCAGCAACTCGTGGAGTTCGAGGTGTTTTTTATTTGGAGTTATGCTGATTCATTATTCTGGGTTTATGGTAGGGTTTAAGCAAAAGTTAAGTGGGGGAGGGAGGTGAATTTTAATTTTAAAAGAAAAAACAAAAGAGAGAAAGAAAAAGCAAAAGACGTGGTCTTTCTCATATATACACAGATCCCTATGGGAATGAAGTGGGTGCGTTGCTTGCTGGGAATTCATTCTTTTTGCTTAGTTTAAAGAGACCAGTTTTGTTGGCTTCGGGGTGGAGACATCGAGACACTCAGATTTTATCATATGTGAAGAAGAGAGAGCGCGCGCGCGCACACACAAGATAGATACAAAACCAAAGAGAGAGTGTATGTGTATGTGTGGTTCGTTGAGAAATTTGCTGTAGAAGCCTGTAGCGAGACCCAACAAAAAAGCCAAAAACCCCAGTCGTTCTCCATCTTATATGCAGAGGAGGCAAAGAGGTTTTCGTTATGATTAGTTTATTTGCTGCCCAATGATTGCCTTGCCTTCTTGCGAGAGACACTGCTAACACAGTTCAAACCTTGAGTATAAGAAAGGGAAAAAAAAGGAAAAGTCAGAGAGAGAGAGAGAAAGGGGGGAAGAAGAAGAAGATGAAGTCCATGAATGATTGCAGGAACAACAACAACGATGGGAGTGTGAATGATAATAGTAGTAATCAAAACTGGTTGGGGTTTTCTCTGTCACCCCACATGAAAATGGAGCTAACTTCTGGTCCTCCCCTCCATCATCACGATCATCATCAACCTCAGGCTTCAACTGCCGCCGTTTCTAGCTCTGTTCCGGCAACCTTCTGTTTGTCGCCTTCTCAGATCAGCACTTATGGAATATGTTATGGTGCGGCGGAGAACACAGGCTTTCATTCTCCTTTGACCGTCATGCCTCTCAAGTCCGACGGCTCACTCTGCATAATGGAAGCTCTCACTAGATCACAAACTCCTCAAGGTACACCCCCGCTTTATTATTAAATTTATTTTATATATGTACATATTTTTTTCTCATCAAGTCTAGACGCGCGTCCAAAAGTTGTTAACTTTTTTTTAAAGATTAGTTTTTATGGAACTTTAATTATAATCTCGGGGGTTTATTTTTGTCAAGTGATGATGCCGAATTCGTCTCCAAAACTGGAGGACTTTCTTGGTGGTGCAACTATGGGGACTCACGATGCAATGTCTTTGAGCCTGGACAGCATCTACTATGGCACTCAGAACGCACATCCTCAAGCCCCCAGAGACCCTTCTCTTGACTTTCTTTCAGAGCCTTTCAGACACCACCAAGACCCCATTTCTGTGCACTCACATAATCCTTATTATTCTGGAATTGCTTGCCATTCTTCTATTTATACATCACCATTGGAGCATCAAAGCAAAGACCCCCAAATGCAACCACCAATGTCGTCTGAGGAAGGTATCGCTTGTCTGAAAAACTGGGTGGCTCCCGGCAGGGACTATCCTGTTCAACAGCAGAAAAAGAATGGGAGCACGGAGGATGACGGCGGTGGTGGAGCTTCTGGGTCAGTTGGTAAAGTTGGGTGCGGAGATTTTCAGTCTCTTGGCTTGTCTGTGAGCCCGGGTTCACAATCTAGCTGTGTAACTGCGCCACAGCAGATTTCACCCTCTGCCACTGACGTGGTGGTTGCAATGGAAGCCAAGAAGAGAGGGCCTGGAAAGTTGGGCCAGAAACAGCCTGTGCATAGGAAATCGATCGACACTTTTGGACAAAGAACGTCTCAGTTCCGAGGCGTCACAAGGTTGGTTGGTTCATCCCGCCGTCTTCTTTAGTTTACCATTTTGCACTATTATTTCTCTTGTATTGTCTGGTGGGTAATAGCTGTGTGTTATCAGGCACAGATGGACTGGTAGATATGAAGCGCATTTATGGGATAACAGTTGTAAGAAGGAAGGGCAGACGAGGAAAGGAAGACAAGGTTAGTGGGAGACAATGGAAGTGTCATGGACGTTACTTTGTGTTTGGAATTTTTAAGTATGATTTGTTTCTAGTCTAGTGCTATGTTTGGTCCTCTTCACTCTTAACTGTGTCACCCACTGTTGTCTCATGTTTCACTGATGTGGATGACGATGGAACGAATGTTGCGTCTTAGCAGTTTATTTGGGTAAGCGCTTTCTTACGGAATCTGAGAATCACAACGGTCTGGTGATTGCTAAGTTAAATGCTAAGTGTTGGATTTCGGTTTTGAAACTTAGGGGGCTATGATATGGAAGCGAAAGCTGCAAGAGCCTATGATCTTGCTGCCCTTAAGTACTGGGGACCCTCAACCCACATTAACTTTCCGGTATGTATTTGATGTTCAATGCTTCTTGTCGTGTTTTTCCTTTCAATTCATCCGGTAGTGCGTTCTTGATTGGATTCAGGAATTTCGTTGTTTTTATTTTCTCTGGCAGTTGGAAAATTACCAGGTGGAACTTGAAGAGATGAAGAACATGAGCAGGCAAGAGTACGTTGCCCACTTGAGAAGGTACTACAGATAATGAAGTGGTTTATCAAATTGAAGTGGCTCATAATATACTATTATCATTTGTCTTGAGGAGGATCATGAGCAAGCTTTTGTTTGTTTTGCAGAAAAAGCAGTGGTTTTTCCAGAGGGGCTTCAATGTATAGAGGAGTGACGAGGTTGATTTGATTCAGTGGCTGCGTTTTCTCGCGATCAAGTTATATATATAATTAGCTGATTAGTGACTAAATCCACTTTTTGTTATTATGCAGGCATCATCAACATGGAAGATGGCAAGCAAGGATTGGTAGAGTTGCAGGAAACAAGGACCTTTATCTTGGTACATTCAGTAAGTTCTTCCACATGTTCAAATATCTAAACCACGTTGCTATTAAATTCGCCGAGAATAATATTGTAGAATTCGATTAAAAGAATATGTTGTGCTAGACGCCAGCGTTCTTTGAACTAGTGACTCTGGACCTATTCCTTATGTTGTCATTTCTACTTCAAATGGCTCTTTTGCCAGACACTAGCGACTACCCATGCTTTTTATAAGGCTGACCACACACAAACCTACTTTGAGAGAGTTGAGATTCACAAGTTACTTTTCTAAGGCTGTTTTTTATTTCCTGATACCATGACAAAGAAATACAAAAAGGGGTATCTCAAACCACAACAATGGCCTCACAAAAGTTAAAGCTTTTGAAAATTCTCTAGTGTTTTTTGAATATTTTGCTGATAGTTGTCTCCCTCAGGCACTCAGGAGGAAGCGGCAGAAGCATATGACATAGCTGCAATCAAGTTCCGAGGCGTGAACGCAGTGACCAACTTTGACATATCTAGGTACGATGTGGAAAGGATCATGGCCAGTAATACCCTCCTGGCCGGCGACCTGGCTCGAAGAAACAAGGACTCCGAGCCGAGGATGGAAGCCATCGAGTACAATGTGACATCGAACCAGAGCAATGGGGAAGCGGTTCAAGCCCAAAGAAACAACAACAACGGTTCAGAGTGGAAGATGATGTATTCTCCAAATAGCTGTGAGCAAAAAACCGTGAACTGCGGAAATTACAGGAATACAGCCATATCTGTGGCCCTACAGGATCTCATTGGGATTGACTCGGCCGGCTCGGGTCATCAGGCCATGCTGGAGGACACTACAAAGATAGGCACTCGTTTTTCAAACCCATCCTCATTGGTCACGAGCCTAAGCAGCTCAAGAGAGGGAAGCCCGGATAAAACTGGTCCCACCATTTTGTTTCCAAAGCCTCCTCCAATAGCATCAAAGATTGTGAGCCCCATAGGTGGTGGAGTTAGTTCATGGTTCCCTTCAGCAGCATCTCAGAATTTGAGGCCGGCTTCAATGGCTCACTTGCCAGTTTTTGCTGCTTGGAACGATAGTTAGGATTTTGCATGAAGATGATGATGATGCAAGAAGGCTTGGCCACAGAAAAAAAGATTGATGGAGGAAAAAAGGTGAATGAATGTCTGTTCTTCAAAGTCGTTAGTGGAGGAATTTGGGTTATTAAGGACAGATGGGTAGGGACCATACATCTGTCATCTGTCTGTAACCGAAGTGTAAAAGCCTTCTTTTTTTTTTTGGGTAAAAAAATATTGGAATGGGGGGATAATATGTATGCAAGATTTGAGGTGGGAAAAAGGTGTCATTAATTAGCGAGGCGGGCTAATGATTAAATTCTGAGAAATGATGTTAGCAATATAGAAGTGTAGTAGACCCTTTTTACATTATTGATCTTTTGCTTTTTTTTGAAGTTGCTGTTCTACTAATTACAGCCAAGTACAAGAACCAGCTCAATATGTTTCCCCAATAATGCAGAAACAAGGGCTTTCTCCATTGACTGCACCACATCGTTTTTTTTCCAATACTTGTTCCTCCATCTGCATAACGCAATCATTGCTTTATATAACCTTTCTTATAAGGCAGCGAAGACTCCATTCCATTCCCCTCGTTATTTAAAAAAGCGAGTGATGCTTGCAGAGATTCTTTGCATGAAAGGTTCTGGGTTGGTTTAATTGTCATAATTAGTAGGGGACAGGGACACCACTAAAACTTTTATTTATGCAAAAGCTGTTTGTGTGGGGTGTGAAAATTTGCCATCACTTTTTATTATTATTCATAAACTCCACTTTGCCGTATTCCAATCGGATATTGGGGGATCATAAAAGGGAATCCATGTCCTGGGGCGAGGGCTTTAAGAGATTATTAGGGCATTAAGACAACTACAGTAACATCCCGTTATGGAGTGATATCCCACGTGTGTGCCCCCTCGTGTTGTCTTAAAAACTTTAATTATGTGGACACATTATAACTACATAGGACGACAACGAGGAATTAATGCCGGAAAAGCTGGGAATAGTTGTTGAGTTGAAAGTTGGGTTGGGAATAGCTGTTTCTCTGCATATCATGTCTACAGTTATATTTGCAACTTCACACACCATATCATAATCTCTCAATTATTTTTATACGACGTCGGGGTTCTGTAGCAGAAGATGAAAACGACAGGTTCTACAGAGTGAAAAAGATATCAGTACATTAGGCATCCAGCTGCCACCTCTCTGCTCTCCGTTTTCTTTTTTTCTTCAGTCTTAACCAATTGTGAGGTGATTTTTAAAATGATGTTGCCCCTATGCAAGAGTGGGGGATTAGGTATAAATGCTGTGAATAGTACTCAGTCCCCTTAAGGAAGGTGGTGAGTTCAATGATGGTGGATCTGGGTCCTCTTCTTTATTTTCACGGTTCGTTCCCATATTTTAATTTTAAAATGTACTGTTTCAGTACAAAATATATAAGGTCTTCATTTTTTAAAAAAAAAATAATATTGACCATTCTCAAGTATTTTTTAAGTATCAGTTAATACTTTATAATATTTTTTTAGTATTATCCAGTATCCTGAACTAATTTTTTAGGATCTTGAAAAAATATTTTTGAGAAATAACTGATACTGAAAAATATTTTATGATGATCAATGTTGTTTTTTAACCAAAAAAAAATGAGGATTTTGTATATTTTACACAAAAACAATATATTTTTTTAAAAAAAGGCGGGAGCTAAATTACCTTTTTAGGTTAAATTACCTTTTTGAGAGGAGAGTGGAGAGGAGAAGGGGGTTAAATTACCTTTTTGGGTATTTAAATTTTGGGAGCCCTCCCAAAATTTAAAAGGAATGAGAAAGTAAAATTTGGGCGGGAAACCAAAATTTAAAAAAATAAGATGATAAATTTTAAATTTTTTTATTCAATATTATCATTTTACCTTCCTCCCCTCCCCTCGATCCCCTGCCCTCCCGTTAAACTTAACACACCCTAAAAGAAATAGAGAGGATTCAAATCCAAAAAATGACAGCAGATTTAAGTCACTCGTGGGGGCAATAGTGAGGTCACTAATTAAATGTCCTTCCTTTATTGTCTTGAATAAAAGTGACCAGTTTATACTGTTTCTTTTTTTAAAATTTTGGTACACCGGTTTATACCCTACTCCACTGTTTTACTGGTATAAGATTAATAGCTGTACCTTGGACAAAAACCTGGCCTCCCGTTTAATGAAAAAGGAAAATCCATGTGAGAGATAAAAAAAGTATCGCATCTTTGAATGTACGCCTCGGAGAATGAAATTTCAAAGCTCGGCGTGGCTGCGTGGAAAAAAGAACAAAGCATTCTGTGGCCACCGAAATGAAAAAGAACACGTTTGTATTATTTCCTTTTCAAGAACCATATTATCATTCTATGATAATCTAAAGTGAAAATAAAAAATCCTTCCAGTTATGAGATTTTTCGGTTGATTTGTTGTGTAGAACTCGCATGGTCTTCCATGAAAATAGTGCTTGTTTTTGGGACAAGGATAAAGCGAGGCACGTCAAAAGGTGAAACACAACGAGAAGCAGATTGCATGAAAAACAAAAGGCTAGGCTATAATAAGATGGATGGTCAAAAAAGCAAGCAAATTCTCGTAGAAAAGAAGACAAAGTGAAAGAAATATCCCATTGTGAACAGAGAGGGAAGATAAAAGAAAGATCCACTTCTATGGGTTTTTCATTCTATCTTTGGGAGATTAGTCAACAGATATGATTACAGATCCTTTTAATTGTGGACAGCTTAAGCAAGCTAACCCCAACAAAGACAAAAACACAAACAAAAGTGGGCATCTAGGAGCGGCCAGCTTTAAGGGGGGAAAAACAGGTTTGCGCATGAGCTGGATCATGGTGCAAGTTCTATGACAAGTTGAAAACTTGGCCAAGAAAAACTTCAGAATCACGTACGTACATGTTAGAGCATTGAAGACATTGAAAGGACCCGACGTTAGGGGATCAAATTAAAGACCGGGCATGTGGTGGTTGAGTTCAAAAGTGAATATGTAATTAAAGTTAAGTGTTAAGAAATTTTGGACTTTGTTGTGAAGAAAAATGACAAGGTGAGTGGGGGCACATAGGTCAAATCAAAACAAGCGTCCCATGGGGCAGATAAAATGGCAATGTCAAAAACAAGAAAAATAAAAACTTCGCATGATTGAAGGCAAGGGAAGCACAAGTCTGTGCCAGAGCAAGTGAAAGAAGGGCCGTTTGAAGTGGGCATATATGGTTTTGGGATTTGATTAGGGAGAGAGCAAAAATATAATGGGGTGGGTTTTAGTTTAGAGGCCCACAGTGGAATGAGAGAAGGCAGATAACTACAATATGGTCCGAGTTTCCAAGTTGATGTGTTGAAACTAGGGAAGGTCCCCACAAATACAATACAGAGGAAGGGACAACAGAGATGGTCCCGGCAAGATATAACGAGGCGGGAGAGAATGAAGTAAACCTTATATCATATTATATCATATGTGTGTGTGTGAAGGATATATAGGAATGCAAATTGGTTAAAAACTTATAAGAGAACGCAACAAGTTTGATAAATAAGATATATGTCGTGTACTGGAATGAATAATAGGGGGATGGAGGGGACCAAAGAAACCTTGTAAATGCGTGGGAGCTGTAATTGAAAGGGAAATAATAAGGTGGGAGTATATGTCCCCTACAGGTGAACCATGTTTCGTCCAAGGAGACTTGTTCCAAGCGCAATTTTATTTTTTTCCCTAGTTGAATTTGGTCCCCTAGCTCTGAGTATTGCCACAGTGTTGTCCCATGTCGCAGACTCTCTTTTGTATATATAATACTGCCTTGTTCACAGCAACGTCAACCATATATTTAAATGGAAAAAATAAGTGAGGGAAAAATAAGGAAGAGGGGTTACTAAAAAGACAAACTTCAATAATTATTAAAAAAAATTACTATTTTTTAAAATACTTCCCCGTAGTTTTCCTTCTCCCAGTTTTTCTCTCCACACGTAAGGAAGTAATGGAAGAGTTTCAAGTTTTAAGCTGTGTTATTTGGGGGGGGGGGTGAGGGAGAGATGGGCCCAACCCTAGTCAGTGGGGCATGCCTGACATGAAATGTCGGTTGTGTCCTTAAGGTGGCCATGAGGGTGAGGCCTGGTTAAATTGTTCCGTGTCTCATATTTCTCGTCTCTCTGTCATTTCTTCAGCACTAGCATGCTCTGCCCCTTCTGAATATATGGTGGCAGTTGTTGTACCATCGTACAACCATACACTGCTTCCTCTTTAGGATTCAATGCAGCTGATATTTCATTTCCCTTCTTATCTCCTTCCTTCCTGCACCTTTCGTTTTTCAAACTAGATACAAGAGCGTGGTAGTTTTTCTTTTTAATTTTATATCCTTATACGATTATACCATTTGGTTAGCCCTGTAAAGCATTGAAATTATATATATATATGTATGTATGTATTAAAAAATCATGAGTTTTTATATTGTAGAATAAAATGTAGGGTCAGTGTGGTTTTGAAAATTAGGGTGGGGGAGGCTGAAAATAATGGGATTAAGATATTAAGAAAAAAGAGGAATTGGCGGGATGGAGGGTCAACGTCACGTATCTAAGTGAGAATCTCGGGCAGGTGACAGAAGTGGGCTCGTGACAGAGGAGAGAGGGGATTGGGGAATCCACGTGGCATTTAACGCCGTCATTCTCCTGCCTCCGCCGTAACGCCCTTCACCTTTCCCCATTTCAATTCCATTGCTTTTCTGTCTGCGGGTCCCTTCCTCCGTTTATTTCTGTCCTCTAGCCCACCGGACCCCTTTTTCCCTATCTCCATTATTTTCCTTCATTTTTTTCACTTAAAAAAAAAAAAGATTTTTCATTTTAAGAGGTTTGTTTTTCACTTTCATGACATTCGAACTTGATTCTGACTTTTGAGGCTGCTTATTACCTCACCATGCTCCCCATTTCAATCATCTGTTTTTGTTTAACATAAATATATTACGTGAAACAGTGTGTCACAATCAAGTATGCTAACATTTCTAAGTTTAAAATAACTCTCCTGAAAAAATAACATTTTCATTGAAAAAAATAGAGAATGAGGCCAGTTCAGTTCAATTTAATAAAACTGGCTGTTTTCTTAAAATATTTATAAATCCAGTTAAAGTCGCCCGGAGCAAGTTTACGGGGCAACCATGAGATATGGTCGAGGGAAAATAATTAGGTGCGAAATACAAGTTAACAAATAATTAGGAAAATTCCACTGCAAACCCCCCCCAACAGCAATTTAATATAAAGAGCCCTGAGACTTTCAAAAAATTCACTAAAACGGAAATTCGGTTTTTGGCCGAAAAGATATTTATATCCTTATCTTATATATAGCTAAGATGATTATGTAAACTCCCATGTGTGTCATGTAAATATGCATTGTGCCTTATAAATAATATATATTTTTGTGAATTTACTCCTTATTCTGTGTATGGCCAAAATGGACTTGTATTTTTATATTTGTTTTTTTTGAATAAGTATATTTGACTTGCAAATTAAAATATAATTGTTTTTCACCTACAAATTTTAATTTTAATCAAATGTCAAAGGGTACAGTAAAATTTCAAAAAATTTTAAAAATATTTGATATTGAATGGCTAGCGATGGGGTGATGTGAAATTTTTCCAAACAAAGAGATAAGTAGGAAAAATGGGCCTTGACATGTAAAGTTGACAAGATATGGGTAAGTTTTGTAGGGCTGCGCCTACAATTTTAGGATCCTGACATCTGGAGATGTGGGCTTAGCTCATGGGCCGCTGTTGCCTTATTTAAGGGCCTACGGACTGTTTTTTTCATGCCCCTTTCACTCTGCAGGCCTCCACTAACTCCAGTTTCTACACCTCAACTCCACATGCATATCCAATTTTAGGAAATCATTGAGAAGAAAACAAGTCAAGGAATAAGTGAATAACTCTATTTCTAATGCAACTTAATAAACCACATAATTCATAGATTAAAGAGAGTCACGCTAGTTGATTTTTTTTAGAAAACATGTGAACCTATCAGATGCAGAGGCAATTAAAAGTTGAAAGCATAATATGTTTACATCATCATGTATACAATAAACCAAGTGATGATAATGCCATTCACAATTTAATTTAATCTATAAATAGAATGACATGATTTATACCGGAATAAAATCATAAAAAAATGTTTACATCAGTCATCAATAATATACGAGACAGGCTCTTTGGTTGAGTATACGATATGGCTATTGACCAAAATAAAGATGTGGACAATAATATACGATATGGGCATATTTTTTTCACTCAAAAAAATGACGATGCGGACAAGATGTGGCCCATTACTTTGGGCCATAAAATGGATGGCATTTCTTTGTGGAGAATATATCCAAACAAGGTGCAGGTGCAGGTGCCAAGTGAGTGGAATAAAGATGGATCTCAAAGGCTAATGCTGATTGGTGAATCACATCCGTCCATTTTGGAACCTAATACGCCATTTCAGCTCATCCTACGTTGGGGTCATTTTAGGAACATATCTAAACAGTACTAAGATTACCCCCGGCTATTATATCATTACCTTCAACAAAAGGCAAAGCAACATCCTTAATTAAGTGCCTTTAACCCAACTCAAGTAAATCGGTTACCATCATCGTGGCTCTGTATGAGCAAGAGTTTTTACAATATCATTTGGATGTCCTTCGAGCACGTGATCATAACACAAACAACCATAATTCTGTTACATTTGCATATCACGCCACTCTTCATCATTCCACAGCTTCACCCCTTCCTTTCTAAATCCACGCAACAATGAATCTTCAAGTCAACAAATAGGCCCATTATATTCTATAAGATGGAGCCCTGCTTGAACTCGGCCATCTCGTTTTCAAAATTGATACTTTTGCTTGCCCAGATGATTATGTGGAACCAAACCATTGGCCTAATGCTGTGTCAGATTCCCAGCTGATCTGTTCCTGAAATATCTCATATATCGTAAATATTGAATAAACAAATAAACCTGTACCAACATGTGTGTGTGTATATATATATATGGGCCAATGAGAAGCGGAGAAACTTCTTTTTGTGGAAACATCAATGTCTTAGTCAAATGATTGCTCTTTTGGGAGCCGTCATGGGTTTGGTGAGCTGCATGAGAGAGGAAGCATCAAAGTGTACTATTGAGCTTCCTTAGTATATAGCAGCCTTTTCAGTTTCAATTCTAAGGGAACTCCCTCATTGTATCATTACTACCCTCTGCGCATGCTCTCCCATTATTTGTTTTAGAAGGAGGTGTTTGGATTAATTTTTAGAGAATAATTTTTATGATTTATGAGATAAGTATATGAAAAAAATTTTATCTCAATTTACGAAAAAAAAATTTTGAGACCTGGGGGTTTACCCAAACCCACACAAATCAAAAAACTTCTTCACTCATCTGAGTTTCGCTTAATTCACTTTTTGGCAAGTGTGTTGTGTTCTACTCATCAGATTCTAGTCACCCCCAAGTATTGTTAGTATAGTAAACAATATAATAATGCTGAGTTTTATATGTACGACAAGTCATTTGTCTGCCCGGGAAAAAGTAAAGAGTCGGCAACTTTATATAAAGAAAAGAAAGATAAAAGCTTTCTTCAAAAGTATTAAGGGTGGGTTTGGTATGATGAAATTGAGGATGTAGGATTGGAATTAGATCTCAATTTGATGCCTAGATTTATTTGGTATGATGGAATTAGGGGATGTGGAATTGGAATTGGAAGCCAAATCTCCCCAATTCCATCATATTGGCTTCCACCCAAAAACCAAAGATTTCCAATTTCATCTAAGTAAATTCTGTTTTGCCCTTTCATCGAGCTTGGCTGTCTTCTTCATCGAGCTTCCCGACACCTGCAACCCACGATTTTGCCGACACCTGCGACGCATGCTAGACCTTCGCCGAGGCCTACAACCCACACTGGAGCTTCGTCGAGGTGTGCGACCCACAGTCATGCTTCGCCGATGCCTGGGTCGATCGAGTTTCACCGCCTTCATCTCGTCACCTTCTTCATCAAGCTTCGCTGAACACCTGCAAATCCCATAGTTTTCTTCATGGACCATAGCTGTCTTCATGATCTGAGAGCAACCCAAGATCTCGTTTCTGGAATTCATGTCCGGAAAGATTTTTTCCCAAAGTTATTTCTGTAAAAAAAAATTTGTTTGAGAAGGGTATTTTGGTATTTTCACCTAAAAATCATATCTCATTTCCTTAACATACCAAACATACTTTTAAACCTCATTTTTATTTCTATTTCCATCAAAATCAATTCCAGCATACCAAACCGGCCCTAAGAGTCTTGTGATGTGGAGAAGTGAACTTGGTAAAGCAAATATCCTCTCCGTCATATTCAATATGCTGAATAATGAAGAGGGAGGCTCATCACTTATAATGAACCAGGGCTTCAATACAATACAAAGATAACAAGAGATTCTTGTATGTCTTTGGTCATATATAAAAACATCATTGCTAATTGGGCAGGACCACCAAAGAGTGTTAGTTATATATACAGCCTAAGGCCCCTCACTCGCACGCGGGATCCCAGCTTATCTCTTTTTTATGCTTCTTTAAGCATTATCTTTATCTTAATCTTAATCCTGACATAATCAAGCGACTTCCATTGGTGTTATCTGTTTGGCCTATTTGCCTCACTTATTAGCTCACCTACGTAGGTGTAGTTCCATGTCCCTTTCGCCCACTGAATTTATATTACTTTACGTCATGAGACATTAATCTCAAAACATATGTGATTGCATCATAAAACGCTGGTAATTAATTAGAGGCCTACCTTTGTTTGTCAAATTAATTACTCGTTCCGCTCTACAATATAGATTATTTTTAGAAGAAATGTATTGTCTAAAATAAAAGTCATTTTTAGTTTAATTAATGTTTTTTTTTGTTTTATTCTTGTGATAAATACTCACTTACCGATTTTGCCCCCTCATTGTATCCCCACCCTCTAAAATAATATTCTTAATGTAATTAAACGTATTTCTTAAAAAGGATAAAAGTAGAAAAATTTTATATTTTATGATATATTAAATGATTTAATTATTATTTTTTTTTTCCCGTGATATAATTGAAGTGCTGTTTGTGGATAAGAGAGGGTAAACCCGTAACGCTCCTTGTATAACCTTTTTTCCCCCTTTCTGCTTTGACTTAGCAGAGATTTGGTTTCCCCTATCAAAACTCTTCACTCACACGGCTATAAAAAAGACTATTAATTAGTTAGTAAATAAAAATATGAAACATGGTGAGATGAGCGTGCCTTTCGATTTAAAAGCTTTGTTGCCATTTTTTTTAAACATGCTTGTGCAATTTGCCGTGATACTCACTAATGAAAGCAATGATCAACTTACAGATTTTTCTTAATTAAAAAATCATAACCTGTACAGGTTTTTCTTTGTGTATACTTCTTCACGGGTCAGTACAAAAACATCAAAATTAGAATGTTTTGCTAATTATTCACACTCTCATGAATACATCGTCTGCAATCATATATTCACAAGATCAACGGCAAAAAATAATTCTTAAAGTTAGGCCTCTCAGTTTGCATTATAGTCTCAAAGCATGTGGCTATCATCTAGTGGAGACATTAATTACAAGCATCGACTAGTCAGGCAGTGCCCAATTTAGATCACCATAAGGGAAATGTTTATGAATCTGTCCAACTTTCAACTTGATATCTGTTACCCAAATTAGCACAAAGGATGTAGTTAAAAAAATGAAAATAATACGAGTGTCATGCAAATAAAATTTCCAGATTATTGATTTATCTTGTCTCCTGCACTTATTATAGAGGACTACGAGGCCTCTATTTCATTAAGCTTGTAGGTAGGTTAGAGGGTGTGTGTTTTAAAAGGTTTACAAATATTTTTAAGGGAAAATCACTTCTAGATCCTAATAACGAGATATATTTATAGAAAAGTCCCAGAAAAAAGTCAAATATCTAAAAAGTTCATAGGGACTTTTCTGTGATTATTTTCCAAAGTCAAGTGACACACATGCCCCTCCTATATTATTTTTCTCTCTCATTCGTTTTGTGTTTCAGCTCTTAGATTTGTGCTCCCTCTCTGCAGAAATGGTGTGATGGTGAAGGCCGAAGCTTTGAGGTGGTGAAAGATTTATTAGATGGGATGTAAGATAGAAGGAAGAGGAAGATGAAAGGAAGGTTGTGGGATTTTTTTAATGCTCAAGCTTCTGCCATTTTTAAAAAAGGAAGGGATGAAGGTAATGATGATGTTTAATAGTCTAACACGTCCTCCTTTTCCAACCTCATTGAAACCCCATCTCATAGTGGTGAAAACGCTGATGTGGAAAAAAAAATTAAATTGTTGTCAATTCCCGCAGTTGTAGTTGTTAATATAACTGTAATAGTTGTTAATACAGAAAATGAGGTTGGATGTCATAGTGCTCTGTTTTTGGGAAACATAACAAAGGAAGTGATATGTTTGAAGTGGGAATGGTTGATTCTCATAGTAGTGGGGTGATGTGAAAACGCTGATGTGGAAAAAAAATTAAATTGTTGTCAATTCGTGCAGTAGTAGTTGTTAATATAATAGTTTTAGTTGTTAATATAGAAAATGAGGTTGGGTGTCATATTGCTCTGTTTTTGGGGAACATAATAGAGGAAGTGATATGTTTGAAGTGGAAATGATTGATTCTCATAGTGGTGGAGTGATGTGAAAATACTGATATGGAAACAAAAAATTGTTGTTAATTCGTGCAGTAGTAGTTGTTAATATAACAGTTTTAATTGTTAATACAAAAAATAAGGCTGGGTGTCATAGTGCTCTATTTTTGGGAAAGGAAACAGAGGAAGTGATGTGTTTGAAATGGGAATGGTTGATCTTATAGTGGTGGGGTGATATGAAAAGGCTGATATGGAAACAAAAAATTGTTGTTAGATTCGTGTAGTAATAGTTGTTAATATAACAGTTGTAGTTGTTAATACAAAACCTGTACTATGTGGAGTAAGCTGTAAATAACAATCAACCTGTTGTTAATACATGCTTGACGAGTTGTTAAAGACCGTTTGACATACTTAACATGAGAAAATATTATTTCAAGAAGAAACGTGTTGGAAGTTGTAAACCACAGTCAAAGTGTTGTTAAAGCACGCTTCAGTAGTTGTAAACAGACCATTTGGCATACTTAACATGGGAAAACATTGTTTCAAGAAAAAACGTGGAGTAAGTTGTAAAACACACTCAAAGTGTTGTTAATTCACGCTTTACGAGTTGTAACTAGACGTTTTTCATACTTGACGTGATAAAACATTGCTTCAAGGAGGAACGTGTAGGAAGTTGTAAAACACACACAAAGTGTTATTAATGCACGCTTTACGAGTTGTAAACAGACCGTTTGTCATACTTAATGTGATAAAACATTGCTTCAAGGATGAACCTTTACTATGTTATTAAACACACTCAATCTATTGTTAATATACACATTACAAGTTGTAAACAGACCGTTTGTTATATTTAACGTGATAAAACATTGATTCAAGAAGAAACTTGGAGGAAGTTGTCAAACGCACACAACATGTTAATACATGCTTCACCAGTTGTAAACAGCCTATTTTGTAGTAACTAACTTTTTGAACAAAGATTGTTTCATTAACGACTACAACTGTTATATATATATATATATATTTTACAAAAGGCCAAGACGAAAGCTTGGAATTAGAAATAATCCACTAGATTACATGCCTACCTACTATACCATATCATCCCGCATGTATCATGTACAATCAGGATGCGCCAGTGGTAACACTACTAATCCGCCTACTACCTGGTGAGTATCTCTAGCCAAAAAATCTACGCATCTAATTGCCACTCGAGAAGCATAGTGCAGCTGAGCCTCCCAATCCGAAAAAAGCAGTTCTTGAGCTTCCTGAATCCCCCCTTTAAGAGGATGATGAGGATGACTTCTGCTATCCCGTAAAATCAACTGACAAGCATCTAATGAATCTGTGTAGGCATGCACCTGCTGAAGGCCAAATTGCTTACAGAGATTCAAACCAGTCACGATCCCCAATAATTCAGCTCCTGTGGTCGAAATAACACCTAAGTGACGTTGGAAGCCAACCACCCAGTTGCCTTGTTCATCTCAAATCACCCCACCACACGATGCCCATCATGCTACATCGATAAAGGCATCTGTATCCAAACGAACATACCCAGCCGGCGGTAGGTGCCAACGGAGATTCATAACTCTTCTACTTGGGAAGAAGATTCATTTTTCTTCTTCTTATTACTTCCACAAGCTAGGAGATCGGACGGCTGATCCGGTGGCAATTTCCGGTTGTGAATATCTCCCATGACGGACTGAAGAAACACGCATGTTTTCCAAGAGAGAGCAAAGTCAAACTACCTCAGAGCCACTACAACTGTTATATTAACAACTTCTACTGCACAAATTAACAACAATTTAATTTTTTTTCCACATCAGCATTTTCACATCATCCCACCACTATGAGAATCAACCATTCCCACTTCAAACATACCACTTCTTTTGTTATGTTCCCTAAAAACATAGCACTACAACACCCAACCTCATTTTCTGTATTAACAACTACTACAATTATATTAACAACTACAACTGCGGGAATTAACAACAATTTAATTTTTTTTTCCACATCAGCGTTTTCACCACTATGAGATGGGGTTTCAATGAGGTTGGAAAAGGGGGATGTGTTGGACTATTTATAGGGGTGGAAACAGGCCAGGCGGCCTGTCAGGGGCCTGTAGCCTGGCCTGTGATTGGCCTGTTCAGGCCTGGCCTGTCAGGCTAAAAGGCCAGGCCAAGGCCAAAATAAAAGCCTCTTTTGCTTAATAGGCCAGGCCAAGGCCTATTGACAGGCCTGTTAGGCCTGTCAGGCCGGCCTGAGCCTGTAAAAATATTTTTTTAAAAAAAAATCAGATAAGGGTTAAAGGATAATTTCGCCTGAGCCTGTAAGTTTTAGCCTGTTTTCGACCTGTTTAAGGAGGCCTGTTTTCGGCCTGTGGACTGTTGGCCTGTTTTGCAGTGTGGCCTGTAGGCCTGTCGGTTTGTTTAAAAAATTTTAAAAATTCAGGCCTCCTTAACAGACTTCAGGCCAGGCCAGGCCTGTGAACAGGCCAGGCCCATGCCTAAAAATTGGCCTTTAACAGGCCACAGGCCAGGCTCAGGCCAATTTGTGCCTTAACAAGCCAGGCCTGTTAAGGCAAAAGCCTGGCATGGCCTGACCTGTTTCCACCCCTAACTATTTATCATCATCATTACCTTCATCCCTTCCTTCTTTAAAAATTGTGGAAGCTTGAACATCAAAAAAATCTCACAACCTTCCTTCCATCTTCTTCTTCCTTTTATCTTGCATCCCATCCCACAAATCTTTCACCACCTCAAAGCTTCGTCCTTCACCATCGCACCATTTCTGCAGAGAGAGAGCACAGATCTGAGAGCTGAAACACAAAACGAATGAGAAAGAGAAATAATAGAGGAGGGACATGTGTGTCATTTGACTTTGGGAAATAATCACATAAAAGTCCCCAAGGATTTTTCAGATATTTGACTTTTTCCTTGGATTTTTCTGTAAATATATTTCTTCCTTGGGACCTAAAAATAATTTTCCCTATTTTCAATCCAGGGCTCAGCGGGTACAGAATTTATAGGTTTTACCTTCAAAGTTCTTCTTCTTGTCTATACGTTATTTTTTGCTGTATCGTTTTTGTGGGTTAGCATTTGCGCCTACGATATCCATTTATTTTAAGCTATAAATATTTAGCAAAATTTCAGAAATATCGTCCTCCTATAAATTAGGGAGTGTATAAATATATTTAGTTTAGCATGGAGACCGAACTTTTCCAGTTCATGCAGATCCATCACTAAGCTCAAACCACAGCCAGAGAAAAGGGGTGAAAGAAAAAAGAAAAAGCAAAAAAAGAAAGAGGAGTTGATTTGATTCGTTTGATGAGGAATTAGTGATAAGCTTAAGAGGTAGGTGACTCGAAATGGTGTCGTATTAGAGGGGTAGATCATGATGAAGGAGAAAATGAGGGCGTTAATGTCGGAATTTTGGTCATTTTGAGGGGGGCTTCCAGCAAGATCACAACCAGGCTACCCTGTTGACCGCATATAATTTTAGTTTGACCGTATTCTTCCTCCTTCCATCTACAGCTGGAAAAACGTACTCCCAGACAAACAACGTAAATTTCATCATTAGATTCCATTATTCCTTATGTTCCTCTCCCTCCAATTTATACCAAAACCCTTCCCTCCTACCCCATCATTACTTTACTTTCCCACATTTATATATTTTTATCCTGATCCCCTGCACCCAAGTCCATTGCTTCCCTCAATCACAGCCTTACACCTGTACCGTGGGCTCCATCCAGGCGAATCAGTCAGGTGGGGTCGGGTTGATGGAGGTTAGGTGACGACCGGTGAGGGTCCTAAAAAGAAATGAAAGAGTGAGTGTGCAACAGGAGAGAGAGAGAGAGAGGTCTGTTACTCTGTTACTCTGTTACTACAGTTGGCATGTGTGCCAGTACAAAGATTTTTAAAATGAAATATAAAAAACAAGTATGTCAATGAATTGAATACAGAGGGGCAAGCTTGGCCTTCAAGAGACGAACCTCTTGAATCCAATCTACGTTTTTGGGAAGAAAGCAAAAAAGAAGAAGAGAGAGAGAAAAAATACACGCACACGCTCTCAGGAAAAAGAGAAAGGCATAATAATAATTATTAATTTAAACCAAATTTTACATGGAGTAAAGCTTACAGGAAAAAGAGATTAGGTCCTGCAATAATTCACCAACAGGAGCAGTTGGCAGTAGTTAGTGGGCCTTTCTTTTTAAAAAATCATCATACTTGTCATCTCTCTTAGCTTGGTCTGGTAAGTGAAGAAGACTCTCTCTCAGGTTCTCCGTTTCCTCTCTCTAGCTTTGTAGCTCCGGGGTCCTGGCTGGTCCTGTCTGCAATCTATAAAAGTTCGATTTTTATGCTCCCCCAGATGTTTATGCTATTACCCATTTGGTGAAATTGGGATTTTTTTTCGTCGAAATCATTTTCGATGCCCCTGGCGATACGGTCAGGCACACCAGTATATTGTAGTAAAGTATAGTATGCTATAGCCCATAGAGCCCTGTGTTAAACCCTGCCTCTTTCCCCAGTGACAGCATTTGATTTGATTTGAATTTGATGGCTCCGGTCCTTGTTGCTTCTCTTAGATTCCCATTCCACTATTTATGTTAGAGTTTTCCGCACCTTCTCTTTTCTCTCGTCTCTCAAGATCAAAATCAAGTATACTTGCTGTTTCTTCGTTCGAATTTCCATTGACCAAGGAATATCTCTTACTGGGCCTAAAAGACTCTAAGATTGCTCACACTCAATCACACACTGGTGTTTAAAGGAATATAAATCGTAGTTTGTTTCGCGGGCGAAGGAGAAAAGGGAATCTGCTTTTATTGGGAGCTTAATTGATGAGCTGTTGTTATAGCTAAATCCCATTGTTTGTCCAAGTCCGCTTTATGCTCTGAAAGGTTCACTTTCCTGTGTGAGGGGGAGCATTTTCCCTTTTTCTGAGCATTATAGTAAGTCTTGATCCCAGGGTTCCTGAAGCAAAGAGAGGTAACTAGCTGGTGACGACTAACATTATATTCCTTTTACTTTGTGTCTATCTATGCTGCAATGAGAGAGTGAGGTGGTTTCTTCTTTTACTTTAACTTCCTCTCTCAGTCCTATAAAGCTGCCAACCCTGTTTTGTTCCTTGTCGAGTCCTGCAAGATATCTCCTCCCCCAAAACTTGGTCAAAATTCGCTTACCCCTTGAATCATGATTTTGTTTACTTCTTCACGGTTGTTTCTATCTGCTGCCCCTTGAGCCAGGATTCAGCTATTATATATAGGTCATTAGTTAAAGAGTTCTAGGAGTTTATCATTTTAATCCAGGAGATGGGTGGTTATGAAAATGCCATGGGGTTTCAACATGGACAACAGACAATCCTGAATTGCACGTCATCTGGTTTGAGCACCAATGTTTCTGAGATTGCAATTAGCTCCGTGTCTATGGCCAAGCCTCATGTTGTGACTAATCCTTTTCTTGGGTCTTCTTCCACCTGGGATCCTCTTGTTTCCCTGAGTCAGACTCAAACTTTTGGAGGCTCTTCCATGGTTTCTCACAGTGAGTTTGGCAGTTCATCTTACCCTCTTGTATTGGAAAATCAGGGAATGAGCAGCACATCTCACCACCTTGTTCAATATGTGTCCGAATCTAATTTCGCCGTTCCTTCCTATGCAAGTGGAAGCTTCTCCGAAATGGTTGGCTCTTTTCCCCAACATGGTGGGTGTTCTGATTTAGCTAATACAAGGTATGGCCCAAGTTATAACCAAAACGAGGAGGCAGCCATGAACAGGGCTTCATTAAATGCAACTCCTGAAGAAGGAGCCACAGGATCTGCACCTAACGCAAGTAGAAGAAAACGAGGGCTTGATCAGAATCCTACGTTCACTCCAAACAAGGTAGATCAAGCATTATAATAAGTCTCAGTTAGGACATAGAAATTTTTATTACTCATTAATCTTTTCATGTGCTTGAATTTATTGATTGAACACGGCTTTATGACCTCTTAATAGAATGCTGAAGGGGAACCAATGAAGGATTCTTCCGGGAAGAGCTCAGATGGGGCAAAAGAACAAGATGAGAAGAAACAAAAGGTTGAGCAAAACAATACTAGTGCGGATTTGCGTGGTAAGCAATCATCAAAGCAAGTTAAAGACAACTCTCAAAGTGGAGAAGCTCCCAAAGAGAATTTCATTCATGTGAGGGCTCGAAGAGGGCAAGCTACAAACAGTCATAGCCTTGCAGAAAGGGTCCACCTTCTTATTTACTCAAGTGTTGTTGTAAGAATACCCATTTCATCTTATAAAGATCCTGAAGTCTTGCAACTTTTTGGTTGTAGGTAAGAAGAGAGAAGATTAGTGAGCGAATGAGGCTGCTTCAAGAACTTGTTCCAGGATGCAACAAGGTTTAACAAACAGATCGCCCTAGTTGTAATTTTCTCACGGAGTATTTTTGTGTCCAATACTGAATTACTGTTGTCAATGACTTGTTATAGATAACTGGGAAAGCAGTGATGCTGGATGAGATTATTAACTATGTGCAATCGTTGCAGCAACAGGTTGAGGTATGCTCTTCTGCCATGAAAAATATTATTATACATTTGGCCACACATTCCTAGAATCTAGGACTGCTTATTTAACCAAGTATACTCTGTTTATGCGAACAATAATGTTGATGTGATGTCCACTACGCACATGCCTCATTATCTGTTAAAGTATTTAATTGCACATGAGTGTTGTCTATAATTTATTAATTTAATCCACTGCATATCCTGGAAGACAACTGCATTAACAAGATCAATACGATATTTTTGTAGTTTTTGTCAATGAAACTTGCCACCGTGAACCCAGAACTGAATTTTGATGTAGAACGGATCCTATCCAAAGATGTAAGTGACAGAACTCCCAATTTGATTTTGTAATTTGATTCACTCTTTTATTGCACAAAATTGAATCTCTAGGTTCACCTGCTTTGCATAGATTCTTCAGTCGCGCATCGCAAATGGGACTATTGGTGGATATGGTATGAACTCCTCTCACCCGTTCCCTAGTGGAAGTTTTCAGGGAACTCTTCCAGGACCAGGCATACCCAACACATCACCACCATTCCCCCCCTTGCCTCAGGTAAACATCACAGTATCAAGGCATATTGACTCTGAACTAATCTTGGATCTGAAAATGGTGATTTTTATTGATGCAGGGTGTTTTAGAGCATGAGTTCCAAAACTTGTTTGGAATGGGATATGATTCCAATACAGCTCTTGACAATGCAGGACCCAGTGGTAATACTTACGATTTCCCTATATGCCTAATCAGTTCAAGTTTTTATGCTCTCTTATGAATAATGGAATGCTATTATGTTGAACAGGTAGGTTGAAACCAGAGTTGTAATGGGTGCAAGGTAATTGGATTTCATTAGATGGGATTTGCTTCTTCCAACAGGTGGGGAAATAGAGAGAGAGAGGGAAAAGAAGAATAAGGGTGGAGTTGTATAGCATGTTCAATACCTAACTGTTGGCTCTTCGAATTTTTAGCAGAAGATGACTTGTTAGATTCATGCAATATTATTTTGTATATTGAGGGAAGGAAGACAGGCTCTGATTGGTGAAGGTGATTAATGATTGTTTTCAGCTAGTGAGTTGCAAATTAAAAAAAAAAAAGCGTGAAACTTTATTTATTTATTTATTTGGGGTTATTGCAAGGGTTTTTGGCATTTCTTGTTTTGTTCTCTGGAAAGAAAAGAAAGAAACTGTAATGAATGAAGAGCTTACATAGAAGTTGCAACATATATAAAAGGTAAGATATTGTCTCCACTTTCCAGTGAGCATCAGTGGCCCCAACTTAATTTATGAAATTTCAACATGCGTACACTGGAATTGGTGTTCCATGCTCGGCACTTGAGAAATGGTCACTGCCAACTTCCTAGCCTAGCACTTATGCCCCATTTGATACGATGAAAGGGTTTTCAATAGAAGTGGAATAGGAAGTGAATATGAAGGTGAAAGTGTGGTTAATAGTTTGTTTAGTATGTTGATGGAAATGAAATATTATTTTAATTTAATATTTGTATTTATAACATGAAAAGACTCACCTGCCCTTAAGAAAACAAAAACCTAGCCACCACAAAGGACTATAGCCGTCGGCCATGGACTGGCCACCACAGAGATCCCGGTCACCATATGAACACCGGCATGGTGGAGATGACAGGCAAACAGAAGCACAACGGTATGTAGAGGGAAAGAGGTATAACTTGGTGAAATCAAAGGATAATCATAAAGTTGAAATCGAAATCGTGAAGCACCAAAATAAAAGAAATAAAGTGTTCATTTGAGATGGTTATTTTTAGATACTTAGTATTTATAAATCGTAATTTACGGTATATAAAATAAATATATGTTTTATTTTGACTTAAGTAATAAATGTTTATTCTTGAAAAATAAACTAATCTGAGACGTTTTATTTCGATTTAACTTACGTAATAAGTGTTTATTCTTAAAAAATAAATTAATCCAAACATGATTAAAAACGAAGGCTGTGCTATTATGAACGGAGACGAGAGGGGGAGGGTGTCGTGCTAGTTGAAAACAAAACCAAAGATCACAACGGAATCTGAGTTCACAAGTTTGAATGTCGTTTTTGTTGGGGGATTCACCGTTGCCATCAATTCTGCACATCCATTGGGGGTTTGGCCGTCGCCGTCGCAAGATGAATGTTGTTGCCGTCGTCGCAAGAAGAAAAGTCGATACCCATAACCATTAACTGAACAAATTTTACATATAATAATTGCAAATCTGAGTTTGTGATGGAGTGATGATAGGAGCCAACGATGACTTGCACGCACGAGTTAAGGCCGAAGGATGGGTGATGATGGGAGCCATTGACGACCTCGCCGTCCTTTGCCGTCGTTGCACCTCGTCATTGCCACAAGAAAGGGAGAGGGAGATTGTGAATCAAAGACAGAGCGATGAGAGAACTGTAGGGTCTGGAGGGGTAAAGTTGTCAAATGAAAAAATGAGGGCATAATGGTCATGAAGTCTGACTTTCAGGGGAGTGATCTCAATTCCATGGTTCTACACAAAGATCTCATTTCATTTTTTATGGAAGTGAGTTTAAACATACCATACAATTCAATATAATGATTCCATTTTAACTTTTCTAACCTAAATTCCAACATACCAAATGAGGCATTAGTGCTCATCCTCTGCCTTTCCATTTCACTTTTGGTTTTTCCCTCGAGTTTTTGATAAATAGTACTCCAATAAGAATGAATTTTGATAAAATACAATAAGAAGGGCACCCTTTGGAAAAGTAATGTCATGGACGGTTATTTTTTGAAAACATTCTTAGAATGTGAGTGTAATCCTATCATTTATATGATGGATTGAGGCATATCCATGAAATAAAATCTTTTATAAGTATTAAAAATGCCGACCAAAGCCTCTATATTTATATATATATATATATATATATATATATATATATATATATTTGATATATCCAAAGCCTCTATATTTGTATCATAAATATTCCTTCTTCTTTTTTTGGTTACATAAATATTCCCATTTAACAAAGGGGATTCTTTACAAGAGACTTCAGAGGCTTGGAGCGGAGGTGGTGTCAGGGGTGGAAGGGAAGGGTAAGTGGAAGCAGAGACAACCAAAATAAAAGCAGGCCTAGATTTCATGGACCACACTATAAAAGTTGGGCTTAGCCAACCAACTACTGACACCTCAGGCCCATTAAAAAGCTGACAACACACAGATTTTGGGCTTTCAAATTTTCATTTTCATGAAGTGAAATGACGTATTGAATCCAAAGCCCCTCAATACTGGAGGGAGGGTTTTGAAGTTTCATTTCCATCAAAACATCAAGGGAACATGTTTAGAACATTGAACTAGATCCTTGTTTTACAATTGGCAAAAAAATATCCTTGTTTTAGGCGTGAGTGACTAACAAAGAAGAGGAAGAGGAAGAAGAACGATGGAAAAAAAATAAAGTTATATTTGGATGGAGGGGGGAAAACCGGGCAATCCGGTGTACAAAACTCCCATTAAGTGAGATCTGAGAGGATTATATGTGCGCAGTCTTACCTTCGTAAGCTAAGTTTGGATGGAGAGAAAAGTGAGAGAAAAATAGGGTGAGAAAATACCAAAATTCTATTGAGAAAACTTTCAAAAACAGTAATATTATTTTCTCCCTAATTTTTTTATTAACAATTTTAATAAAATGAACTACATCTAGCTCAATATCATGCTTTTGTTGTGAACAAGTTTAGCCGATGGAAACCTCTCTTGTTTGGAATGAGAAGAAATGCAAAATATCGAGATTAATAGCATGATAAACTTGCACGAATAACTCTATTAAAAATTTTCTCACTTTTTTTTTCATATAAATATTTTAAAATGTCCCATTTTTTTTATTACATACATAGATACATATATATATATATATTGATATTTTCATCCGGTACATACAGACATATATAATATAAGGGTGAGACGCGAGCTGCTGAGCCAGAAATTCAAGCAAATGCCACATATGAATTAATGTTTGAATTTCGTTGGTGTTATGATGGAAGACAAAAGCACATGGTAGAATCTGAGCGCCAAAATACAGTTCACTTGTTCTATACTTGGTTGGTGCTTAGTCTATTATACTGGCCCTTCCATTTAAGGACAGTCCCCCTCCATAATTGACCCTACCCTTCCCTTCCGCCTCCTCTCTCCTACATCAAATGTTTCCCTTCAGGCCTCACCAATTCCACTATGACTTGGCATTAAAAAAAAATGCTCGTATATACAAGTTCGTTAAACAAAACCAAACTTGCAAGCAAGCTCCACAATCTGGCTTGGACACACAGGCCGACAAAATCATTTACGTATTTGCTTATTTTTGGCCCCCATCATACGATACACATGTTTAGCTTTCCTTCAAGAGATGAAAAAGAATTGCCGTGTAGGTGATGCTTAGTTGCTTCCACAATTACTTGACGAAAAGAATAACAAAATATAGCACAAAAAGCATCAAACTTTGGAAACCGTAGATCCCTTTAGGCCTTTTCCCTGTCATTTCTTCCTTGTTTAAATTAAAAACTGATGATACTATTCCTTAGCCCCTTTAGATTTTTTATAATTTGATGTTTGGGAAATCATTATGGGTGAGGCTTAAAAAGTGTCAGAATAATAAAAAATGACGTCATCAATTATATACGAATCGAATCAAACAGGCGCCTGCAACTACACAACAACCGGCCGTCCGGTGAGGCCCCACATCGCCACATGCCCTGGTGCTTCCTGCCGGCACAGCATCATATATATACCATTCCAATAATTATAGCCACCAGCTGTTTAAAAACACTCCCCACTCACCAATGCCCTCACAAGTATTCCCACCTCCCTTCAGTTCTCACCCAATTCAAGCCTCCTGCATTTAGTTCAGCTCTCACTAGATCCAAATATGTTCAGTTTCTTGGAGATTTCGTAATTCGTAATTCACTATTCTTTGGCCTTTGCATGAATATACATTTCAAAGCGAATTTGTTTAACCTTTGTTGGGTCAACCTAAAGATGGGTCTCTTTCATGCTGAAGTGAAAGAAGTTTCCATTTTGTAATTTATATGGATTTAGTTTTTTATGAATTTAGTTATTCATTGTTGCGCTGAGAAATAGTTGAGAATTCCACATGGCAAATTTTCGAATTTCAAGTGACCATTTTGAGTTACAAACACATCACGTCACGGGACATTCAAGGTAATGTTGATGCCTCAGCACAGCTAAGATCCCACTTTTTCTTGCCATTGGGCAACTTGACAAAATGAATGAAGCATTTATATTCAGAAAAACAGGACCACAGGATAAAATTTGCTCCTGACTTCTACTGTGACTAATTCAACAAAATCCCAATTCATGTTTCGGACCACAGATATTTGTTACAAAAGAATTGATCCCAAAAATTAACTAAAGAATAGACAGAAACTTACAAAGTGGGGGGAATAAACGAAGAAATGAAAAAAGAAAACTTACATATCAAAGGAGCTACCACCAGCTTCTGGTGTATTGGTTCCTGAATTGAATTGAAGTCATCACTTTTGTGGCCATATAACAATCTCATCTCGTAATTAAGTGGGATAGGATTGGGATTCCTGCCTGGAGGACCATGCCTCAGCACTTGCCTGCTCCGTCCCCATAATAACCTGTCCATGAAGGATTATATAGAGCTGGGACGTGTCCAGTGTCCATGCTTGTTCACTGGCTTTATGATTAATCATCTAAAATTCTTTACAACGCTCTTCCTATCAAATTCGGTTTCAATCAATCAATCAACCTGCTCGCCAATCAAGTCTAGACCTACTAGCAGGAAGGATATCCCTTGGAATAATAAGAAGTAGAAATGGACTCCCTGAGCAGACAAGAGACTCCTCACAGAAGCTGTTAGTAGCAGGAAAGCCAGGGCAAGCTCCTTCATGTATATTCTGTTGTGCTTCTTCTTCTTCTTCTTCTTCTCATAAGCAGCCTTATGCTCCTGTCTTTGTATTTCCTCAAGATCAGACGCTGATGCTGCTTTCTGATGCTTTGGCCCTTTATGAACCAACGAAACAAGGTCGCCCTCTGAGGAACGACCAGATTTCTTGGTCACAACCCACTCATATGCACTGCCGAGCTGGAATAGTCCAGAGATCATGGCATTGAATTTGGTCACCGACATGGTATTCTCAAAAAGGAGGTAAGGTACGATGAAGGGGAAGGATTTTGGAGCTGGAAGGATGTTAAGAAATGACATGGTGGCTGGGATGTAACACACAACCCAAGCAGGAAGCTCAGCCTCCGGAACAAACATTGTCATGGGTAGAATTATACAGAAAAGGGTAAACGAATAGAAGGGCAATATCAATTTTCTTAGGAGAAAGAAGAGGAATATTAAATTGAACTTCATCCCCATACCAATCTGTGAGAATAAAATTGTTACCAGTCATTATGCATGCACCATGATCGAATTACGGTAGAGTTGTTATATAAAATTGACATGTGCATACCTTGGCCCGTATGATGTCAGGCAGACAAAGGCGAAATAATTGCATTGGCCCAGAATGCCATCTATGCTGTTGTTTCCTGTAAGCTTCGTAAGATTCTGGAAGTTCACACTGGCACTGCACTCGTTAAAAAGTAATGATCAGTTATAAGAATTGATGAACAGTGATAAAATATATAGAAGATATGTGAATGAATGTGAGGCACACCTCCACGTCATTGAGGAAAATAAATTTCCAGCCATGGAGATGAGCTCGAACAGCTATGTCCATGTCCTCAACAGTGGTCCTCTCCAACCACCCACCAGCTTCCTCCAAAGCCTTAATTCGCCACACTCCAGCCGTTCCATTGAACCCAAAGAAATTAATGAAAATACCATTCACTTGCTGTTCGACTTCAAAATGGAATGCCAGATTAATGTTCTGTAACCTTGTTAGCAAATTTTCATCCTTGTTCACAAAGGACCATCTTGCTTGAACTAGTCCTAATTCCTCATTATCCTGCAGTAGCAGCAATTAGATTTACTTACATGCATCTAACTATCTTTGTAAGCCAATTGAGAACAACAATTTTCTTGTGATTCATCTCATAAAGCGACACTGAACTGATTACATACCTTGAAGTGAGGAACAGTCCTTTTAAGAAAATCAGGAGTGGGCTGAAAGTCAGCGTCAAAAATAGCAACGAACTCGTAGTCTTTAACATAGCTACAGTTCATGGCAGACTTGAGATTACCAGCCTTGTACCCTTGTCTAAGCACTCGATGTCGGTACAATATGTTGGCACCCTCTTGTTGCCATTTTTCCACCTCTTCCTTGATCAACACTTGTGTTGTCGGGTCATCAGAGTCATCCAGAACTTGAATGAGCAACTTGTCTTTGGGCCAATCTAAATTACAAACTGCAGCAATTGACTGATGATAAACCTGAGCACAAAGAAACCTCACCAATCAGATCAACATAAATGAGAAACTCAAGGGTTGAAAAAAAATTAGTATTATGCCCAGTGTTACCTCTCTCTCATTGCACATGGGGATCTGCACTAGCACCATAGGGAAGAAGCTCTTCTCACCAGACTCTAGATCTACAGCACCTTCTTTGGGGACAGGTTTGATCTTCTTGAATCGAATCCAGAAGCAGCCCAAACAAAGAATAAGTCTATCCAAACTTTGAATAAGGAAAAGTACAATACACGCATTGGCTAGGAATTGCAGGGGCGGAGCTATATACTCTACACGAATCAACACCCACCAGGAATAGAGCCGATCGAAAAAATCTTTCACTCCGAATGATGTTAACCATACGTAGTCTAGTTGAAGATGTGGAGTGCCAAAATGCCAGCCCTTAAAGTAAGCAGTGACCTCAAAAAGTAGTAGAAGCACAGATAACCACAGGAACATTTTAATACAGGAATAGAACCTGTTCTTCACAGCAGGGTTTTCCTTAGCCCGCCCGCCGCCGATTTCGTTATCGTGGTCGGCATCGACGTCGGTTCTCCCGGAGGCGACGCGGCGCTTCACGGCGGACGCTAGACCGAACAATGCGGGGGCAATGGAGGTCAGGCAACCGGCAGCTCTGTGAGCTTTGAGGAGAAGAACCCAAGTGAGTTGCTTAGCGTTTTTGCCTCTGCCTTTGTCTCTCGGACGAACCGAGGGGTCAGATATGAGGAAGTCGTCCTCTGAAGGACCCTCAAGCTCGAGCATGGACCAATTGGGGTTTTCCATCTTCACCACCACTGGTGTGCCGCGATGGCCCTCTTTCCCCCACCAATTGAACAAGGGCGCCATTGCTGGGTTTGATCTAAGAATCTCACCTCAAAAATGCAAAAAATAATATACAATACTAATTTGCAGTTTCCAAGTAGCTCTCTCTCCCTCAATTTTTTCCCCTTGTACTTCTTCCCCTCGTAAAACGCTTTGATGCCAAAAAAAAAAAAAAAGGAAAGAAAATAAAAGAGAGCTCAAAACCAGAAAGGTGAGGCAAGAGGCTATAACTTTGATCTCATTGTGAGAAAGAGAAAGAAGGCGGGAAAAGGAAACAGTGACAGAAGCGTGGTGGAGAAAGCAGAGCAAGGCGTGAGTGAGCTACGGTGACATTGGAGGGCTAGTTATACTTGAACTGTTTCTGAGAGGAGAGGGGCTTGGGAGCTTGAGAAATAGTACTAGAGAAGAACACTGCTACAACCTGCTGGATGAGGGCAACTCAGTTCCCATCCAATTGCAGCGCGCAACGAATGAAGGAGGGCTCAGGCGTAATAGTAGGAAGAGGTAGTGAGAAGAATAAGCAAAGGAGAAGTGAGATACTTAAAACAGATGGTTACAGCTCAACACGTCTTTAGATTTTGATTCCCACAATTATATTCCCTTTCTTTTTTTAAAAAAAAAATGTCAAATGAGAATTCCACCCGAATATTACCCAGATGGCACGGTCATCTGCCAAAACCTGCCCAGTCCAAACTTCACCAACATCTCTTTAAATTACGAGTTACGACCAAAGAATTCACAGGTTTTTGTTGGTAAGACTCAATCTATTCTAATAAGGAAAGAGGCCAGTCATGGACAAAATTAGACAAAATCACCCTTTAACATTATTTTTCTGTCTTTCTCCTGAGTCCTAGCTCCCCACCGACTCCTTTTAAATCTCAATAATCATTCGCACCAACTTTTCTATCAGCATATGGTAAGAAATAGTAATCACCAGGGTTTTTAGCATAGTGTAAAAAACCGGACCGGACCGGCCGGTTCGACCGGTTGAACCTGGAACCGGTCCCTAGTCCGGTCTAGTTTGATCAATAACCGGTCGAACCGGTCAGAACCGGTTAAAACTGGTAAAACCGGTGGTCCAACCGGTTGACCCAGTTCTTTCCTTTTTTTTTTTTTAATTTTCTAAATTTTTATTTTGTGTTTTTTGAGAGCAAGATGGAAAATTGAAGACTAAAATGAAGAGAAAAATAGATAAAGAAAGAACAAATCTAAAAAAATGAAGAAAATAATGAAAAAAATTATTTAAAAAGATATAATAATTATAGGAAATGAGATATCTTTGCATAAGTATAGGTATTATAACTAATGCTAATAGATTTTAAACTTTTTTTTTTCTAAAAATCTTTATTTTTATCTATAGAAGTTTAAAAATATATTAATATATATTATCACTAATAAATTATAATATTTTAATATGACCGGTTATGACCGGTTCAACTACCGGTTAGACTCCGGTTGACCCATTAACCCTTAAACCTATGTTATGACCGGTTCATTACCCGATCGGATTTTTGGTTCCTTGGTTTTAGCGTGCTGAAACTGAAGAGGAAAAAAGGGCTTCAATCCTGCCTTTCCTCAGTTCTGTGCTAAGTCCCCGTCGCGCGTGAAACCAAGGGCAAGAGAGAAAATTTGAATGAGGCGATATTTACGAACTTGACCATTAAAACTAAAAAGTCAGTCGCCAAGGCAGAGATGGATGAGGGAGGGCAGCATC
Source organism: Inga laurina (assembly GCA_963855925.1). Classification (NCBI taxonomy): domain Eukaryota; kingdom Viridiplantae; phylum Streptophyta; class Magnoliopsida; order Fabales; family Fabaceae; genus Inga; species Inga laurina. Next base: position 59,929,142 of record OY979706.1, read on the forward strand.
CGGGAAAAATGTAACTAGCATTACTGTGCTCCAGTTTGTAGTGTAATTATTAATTAATCACCCCAAAAAAAAACCCTAATATACAAAATACATCACATTATCTACACTAAGCTCGTCAGATGTTTTACAGGCAGCGAAGAGTATCTGTGTGTTTGGAATAATTGATTATCAATTAGGCTTGTTTCAATTGGATTTGTTGTAATATTATTTTTTATAAAAATCAGATTGTGTAATATGATTTATGTTTGGATTGACAATTATCAATTGGGTTTTTACAAAAATAAAACTTGTTTGGATTGACTTAAACATAAGGGCTTTTGTGATAATGGTAAGAGGAAAATGAAATTAAAAACTATAAAAATTTATAAAAGTTAAAGTTGGGAAATTAGACAATTACAAAATGCATAATCTAATGCAATAATATTACATAACTAATTGGCTCACATGTTCCACACAATTTGGTCTCTAATTGAGTTATGAATATGATTCATTTGAGAGGAAGATCGCCTTCCATAATTTATCACGGAAGGCTGTTCATCTACACTATTATTATCTACATCAACAAAATTCTCAGCTTCACCTTGGCAAAATTACCATAGCATGGAATCCTTTTAGTGCATGTTTGGACTACTTTTTTGGAAAATAACTTTTATGATTTCTGAGATAAGTGTGTAAGAGGAGTTTTGTCTCAGTTTGAGGAAAACAGGTTCTAAAACCACGGTTTTATAGTTTCCCAAACACTTACTTAATTATTCATTACTGGTCAAAACTTAGATTATCTCAGAATCACAATCTGCTTGTCTACTTTTTCAACAGTTTAAATTTTTTTAGACAGGAACTGTGGTAATCTCTACAATATCTGGCAGATAATATAATTGAGGGTTGGCTAGTCCTAGGTGATTTCAACCCCTTTTTAAATTCATCTGATAAAGTGGGAGGTGTTGTTGTTCATGTTAGATCATTAACTCTTTTTCGAAATTGCGTTCATGAATGTGATTTTCTGGAACTGCCTATGGTTGGTGATAAATTCACATGGTCTAGAAATGAAACAAAGGAAATACTTGATTGGGCATTTTGCAACTTATCCTGGGAAATGGCTCATCCAAATCATAAAATCTTTCATCATCTTCATTATAAATCTGATCATAGAGTGCTTGTGGTAGCTTCTGGAAATGTGCCTTCTTCATCCTTTATGAAACAATTCAGATATCAAGCAGCATGGTGTCTTGAAGAGGGCTTATCTGACTTAGTAAGTTCTGTATGGCTTAACAATGATTGGTCTACCGGTTGTAATGTGTTTCAGAATAGAGCTTCATGGTGGAACAGGAATGAGATAGGCAGTCTCCCTAAAAAGAAAAGGATTCTGATTAAGCGCTTGGAAGGTGTGGATCGTGAAATCACAGCTCATTCTCACGTAGGCCTACTTAAGTTAGAATCGAAACTGTGGAAAGAATATATAAAGGTGGTAAATCAGGAGGAGCTTTTATGGTACCAAAAGTCAAGATGCAAATGGCTCAAGTTTAGGGACAAGAATACAAGCTTCATCCATTCAACGACAGTGATTAGAAGAAAGAAAAACAAAATTGAAACGCTTCAGAATGCTTAGGGCAACTGGATTACTGATCAATACGAGTTGAGACATTCAGCCCCCAACTATTTCCAGGAACTATATTCTTCCGATCAAGCAGTGCTAAATGTATCGGATTGGCCAGTTGGCTTCCTAGCTCTGGATGATTCACAACTTGTATATATTCAGAAAGATGTGTCTGTGGTGGAAATTAAAAATGCAGCTTTTGAGATTGGAGCATTCAGAGCGCCTGGGCTTGGTGGCCTCCAACCGCATTTCTTCCAGTTTCAATGGGATGTTGTGGGACTGAAGATCTGTGAACTTATTTTCTCCATTTTTAGAGATCCTACCAAGGTCAGAGCTATAAATCAGAATCATATCACATTGATTCCTAAGGTGGATAACCTTACTTCGCTTAAGGAATTTTGACCCATCTCTCTATGTAATGCCAGCTATAGAATCTTAAGTAAGGTACTTGCAAACAGGTTGAGATATGTGATGGATTACTTGATAAATCCTACTCAATGTAGTTTTATCAGGGGAAGACAAAGTTGTGACAATATCATCATGGCGTGAGAAGCTATATATACGATGAGAACCATCAGATAGAAGAAAGGATATGTAGCTATTATGGTGGATATGGAGAAGGCCTTGGATAGATTAGACTGAGACTTTCTGAAATTTAATCTTAAAAGTCTAGGTCTAAATGATCATTTTGTGATGCTCATGATGATGTGTGTCTCCTTTACTACTATGAAAGTTGTATGGAATGGTTCTTTATCGAATCCGTTTCATCCATCAAGAGGAGTGAGACAAGGAGATCCTTTGAGTCCTTATTTATTCACCCTGTATATGGAAAGGCTAAGTCAACTAATTTGTTGTGAAGTGGAAGAAGGCAGATGGAAACCATTAAAACTTAGTCAGTCCTAACCGAAGCTCTCCCATATTTTCTTTGCTGATGATCTTCTTTTGTTCAGCGAGGCATCCTCTAATCAGATGGAGAAAATTAGAGATCTGATGGCGTATTTCTGCAGAGTGTCAGGACATCGAATCAGTCTTCCTAAATCCAAAATCTTTGTGTCAAGAAATGTTCATTTCCATAGAGCAGTGGAACTTGTCCAAACCTTAGGAATCAGTGTCTCAACTGATCTGGGCAAATACTTGGGAGTTCTTCTACTCCCCAAAAGAACTACTAAGTTGACTTTTGCTCCTCTGGTTTATAAAGTTAAAAGGAAACTTTCCACATGGAAGGGAAAATCCCTGAGTATGGCCAGGAGAATCGTCCTGATAAATTCTATTCTCTCAACACTACCATTTTATCAGATGCAAACCACGATTCTTCCTAAAGAGGTTTTACAGGATCTTGAGAAACTAAATAAAAATTTCTTTTGGAATCAAGGAGAGGAAGGCAAGAAGATGCATCTAATCGCTTGGGAGAAAATCAAGAAGGATAAAAAAGAGGGTGACCTAGGCATTAAAGATCTATCTAGTCAAAATAAAGCTCTCATCATGAATTTATGCTGGAATCTAATTACTAGGCCAAATGCCTTATGGGTGAAAGTCCTCAGATCAAAGTATAATTATGGAGATAGCAAATTTCCAAAGGTTGAAAGGAAACGGAATCAGTCTGCAGTGTGGAGGGCAATTACATCTGTATGGGATCCATTCATGAAAGTTGTAGGCAACAAACTTCAAAGCGGCAATTCAACTAGTGTGTGGTGGGATTTATGGACCAATCTTGATTAGCCGCTTATGTACTATGTTGACAAAATCCAGAACTTAATTAAACCAGAGGAAGGGGTTATCCAATTCATCGGCCCAGATGGTGAGTGGGATTTGCATAAATGGGGTGTGTTCTTGCCTTGGTGGGTGATAGAAAAAATCAAAGAAGTAAATCCCCGTCCCTAACAGGTGATGACACATTTTGGAGAAGAAAATCTTTTGATGGAAACTTTACTGTCAAATCTGCCTATTCTATGATCTATTCATCGTCTTCGAAGAACTCTGATCCTTTCTGGCAATGTATTTGGAGGTGGCCTATTCCTGAGAGAGTGAAATTCTTTATGTGGCAATTGTTCCAAGAAAGAGTCCCTACGAACTCAATCTGCGCTAAGAGGGATGTGAGCATAAATTCTGAGTGTCCATTTGAGTGTACCTATGAGGAAACAACAATCCATGCTTTAAGAGACCGTGAGCTTGCGAATAGCGAGTGGCTATTTTGTATTAATCCAATTTATTACTTTGCTTTTCTCTCTGACAATTTGCAGGTTTGGATCAAATTTAATATGCAACACTCATCGGGTGGCAGTAAAGTTGATCAATGGCCCTAGTTGAGGGTCTTCGGTTCGCTGGGCTGGCTCATTTGGAAGAATAGATGTAGAAGAGCTTTTGAAGGAACTAGTGATCACCCCCAGCAACTGATACACAGAGGTCTACACTTCCTACATGAAGGTATAGAAGAGGGACGACTCAGGCACAAGATATTTAGAGTTCCAGACAGAGCTATAGACAGATGTAGTTTGCCTCCAGATAGATTTGTTCGCGTCGACGTGGATGCTGCAGTGGACGAGCATAGACAACCAGGCGTGGGTGGAGTGGTTAGTGATAGCTCAGGAGCATGGATTTTTGGCTTTCACTAGAACACAGGGTCTCACAGTTGGCTCAATAGCTTCCGAAATTTAAGCTATTAGGATTGGTCTGCAAATATGCAAATCCATGAATTTTGGCAAGGTTAAGTTATACACTGACTCAACAGAAGCAATCCAATCGTTATTTCAGTCAAATGGTCAATTCCATCCTCTATACAATGAGTTAAAGGAAGTTAGGCAATTAATTTACCTGAATTGGGAGTTAGAGATTCATCATTCGCACAGGGAAATCCTTCGATGTGCTGATTTTTTTGCAAAATTGGCGTTGGTTTCAAACAACGATATGTTAATATTACAACATCCTCCAGGTTTTTGTTCGATCCAAATATTATATTATCTAAACTAAGATTTGGTTCTATTAGTTGTTTGCTTTCTACAAGTCTATTGTAAGTGATCTTCGTGCCCCTCAAAAGTATTTCCTCTTATCCTTGTAATACCAAAAAAAAAAACCTTTTTATATACTTATCCAGTAAATTTTAAATCACACACTTTCTATTATTACGAACCCAAACGTACAGTTAAAGTGTATCAATGGGCTGGACTTTATGGTGTCGTGCAGGTACTGGTATATTTCTCTAAAAATTTAATTTTTTTCCCCTTCGGCCAACAAATTCACGCGCCCAATGCTCGAGTCCCACTGTAATAACAAACTCGATCTGTTGGCGAAGATTAATTTACCGATCTAGACATGGATAAAATTTGGATCAATATAAAAATAAATAAATAAAACTAAAATTCGCAGCCAATACTGGACAGCTATGTTTTGGTTTTGTTTTTGTTTTTTGGGTCAATAATGTCGCCGACAGCTTTAAGCCTTTAAACAGTGAAAAGGAGATGAAATCGCCGGAGGGCTAATTTGGGAAGATCAGAAAGCAGAAGGTTAGGCGAGCGGGGTGGCGGATCACCAAGTGTTACGGTGTAGGCGAGTGCAACCAATAAAAACCGACGCCTCATTAGTGAAGGGACGGATGATGTGAGGAGCAGGATTAGCGAGCACGGAAGTCCTTGCGGATCAGTCATATGGGAACCAATCACCTCTGGCACTGAATCAGGGTGATAGTCACGTGACAAAAGTGTGGCGCCGCTTGAAAATTCAAATACAGGGGTAAACTGGAGATTTTACTGATCCCAGATTCGTAGAAGTGGGAGTAATAAGTAATAACAAGGAGGATGAAGAGCGTCCCTGCATGCTTGGTGGTAGAAGAGAAAAGGACAAAGCGTGCTTAGGTCATGAATTCGCACGTGTGAATCCGAGTTGAGGGGTGAGAGATGACACGTGTGAGAAAAGTGGTCCTTGGTTCACACATAACGAAACAGGTTGGCCCTTACGGGCGTCGAGGTTGCGCGCGATTACCGCTGTGTCGCCAACCTCATCAATCGCGTCTATTATAAATTTATTTCTTCTGTTTTATATATTTATTAATTAATTATCAATGTATTTCCTGAATTAGCTAATCATGCGTTAGTCCCAGTCATTAGTCATTACATCAATTCAGGAGGAAAATGATCGTCTCCAGCGTCCAGGTCACAACGCTATGATTGCGCTATTTTAAATTTTTAAACGATTTTCGCCCCTTCGTTTCAAGTTTCAACATTAGCCGCTCTTTATTCTTCTTCTACAGCCACCTGCTAATTTGATTTATCAGTATTTAAAAATCAAGTGAATGAACTCAGTCTTTCCTACCATGTGAGTATAAAAAAGGGATTGGTGGGTGGGGGTATATATGGGCTTTATACATTTACATTCTTTAAAAACCCATACAATCTATATGTTGAGGATAAAAGATTGAATCTGCATATACAAGGAAAAGGAAAAAAATGGAATTATGTTTGGTCGTGGGCAATATAAATATTGCAGTACGAAGTAGAATTGGATGATGATAGGGAGGAATCTTGTTGTGGAGAAGGGTAGGGGATCCCTGAATAAGACGTGGTAACCAACGAATAGCCCAATCAATGGGATATAAATCATAATAGCTGATACGTAATGAGTTTTGTCGGTGGTGTAATTCATGGCTTGTTTAATGAATCCTCTACCCCGACCTGCCAAAATTTTTGTTGTGGGGCAGTAATCAGTTGGCGCGCCTATTTAAATTAACGATAAAAATTAATTTTTTAATGTGATTTAAAGTACACGAAATAAATATGTGAGGAATTTTGTTTTGACTTACATAAACATGTTTTTTTAAACGCTAATTCAACGGTACATTTAAAATTTGTTTGGATTAGTGACGGTAGATAAGACATTTTTTCAATCTGAATTTTACAAACTTAAAAAAGGATAAAATTTAGATTGTATATATTATTTGTGTTTGGATTGATCATGATAAAATAACTTTTCTTTTCTAAAAACAACTAGAGGCAGCTTCTAGTAGAAGCAATTTTTTTTTAGAAAAAGTCTATGCAAAAAAAGCCTTCTTAAAGATATCATATTGCCTCGAACTAAGCTTTTGTTCTCTAATTGAGCTTTTTTTTTTTTTTTGCCTCCTCACGCTTTCCCAAGCAGATGTTTAGTGTTTATTTAAATTAACGGTAGAAGTTACTTTTCTAATATAATTTAGGACATATAGGGTAAGTTTGTAAGATAAGTTTTATCTTGACTTATATGAGAGTGCTTTTTCACCACCACCTCAAATGAAGTAATAAACGCTTAGGGTATGTTTGGTTTGAAGGGAGGGGAGGGGAGGGAGGAGAATTACAATTTTGGATGGGAGAAACCTAAAATTTAATTTCTCATTTTTTTAAATTTTGAATTCCTACTCAAAATTCATCTTCTCATTTCTTTTAAATTTTATATTCACATCCAAAATTTAAATACATTAATCTCAAAAAGATAATTTAACCCTCATCCACTCCCTCCAAACCAAACACACACTTAAAAGCAGAATGAATAAAAACGTACCCGGAAAAAAAAAAAAAAAAAAAGTGGGGGAAAACCACTGCTAGGTGCTGACAACCAAAAGGGGGTCAATGAAAACTGGATGGGCCTCACTGAAATGATCAAATGACACGTACGTGGCATCGGGGCATATAAAAATGGAGCACATACGATGTTCGTGGATGACAGCTCTTTACAATCATTACTTTTTAAAAAATAAAAAGAAGAAGAGAGCTTAATCTTTCACCTTACCCAGTAAACCCAACAATACGAACCCGGATATTTCATAATTATACAAGTCTCTCGCGTAATGTTGTAATTAGCGTCACAGATAACCATGAGAACGGAAAATTTTTAAAAGATACAAGTGGGGAGCGAAATCCAGAAAAGGAAGGAAATAAATGAAGAGGAAAACATTTGAAAGGGAACATGACAAGGAAGGGTAGGACCATATCCTTGGTGGGTAGTTATAGTATATTATTAAAAGTGGGGGTTAGGTTCGGTGTGAATACAAAGGGGCTGAGGTCCCTCTATTAAAAGGGAGGCACTGTTAATTGACAAATCATAATCATAATTAGGATATTCAAAAGGGCCACCATGGTTTGTCCAATTGGAGGATTCATGTTCCCACACGCACACGAGTATGTTATGATTCGATCACTCTGCATTTCTATGAGAAAAAGATTTATGTACATTGACCCGGCCGAGTCACTCGGGTGGGTGGGTGGCACTTGCACCCTGCACCGACACTCTCTATTTTTTATTTTATGGTTAAAGATATTAATTAACGCTGGCTTGGTAAAAAAAAAAAAAAACATAACGTTGGGGATATTACAATCGGGACAAATCAGACTAAAGAGAACAAAACCATGAAGTTGACTGATACAAAAATATTACGAGAAAGAACAAGTCTGCGGTCGAATTTATTCAAAGGCAGTCGCCCAAGATGGACGACTTTATTACTCTTGAAAAGACTCTTTTCGTCAATGAGCAGCGTTTTCCCCCTGTATTCCAACTTCCCCTCATAGTTAATGAAAAACATTCATAAATATTGATCGTATGACAGCTTTCAAGGTATAAACAGGAGATTAGACCCACAGGGAATTCAAAATAACGCGTTTAAATCAGGAAATAGTAATAAAAATATAGTAATGAAAAGGTAGGGGTTGAATGAGAGACGCTGCCTGGAGCCAGTTGGAGGGAGGCTAGTTGAGGGATGGAAACAAAAGGAGGGGCTGAAACTAACAGGCAGTATTCAATCGCTACTTGGGACCAGATTTCGAACCCACAGTTATGAGTTAGTCAACCATATTTGTTCTCCACACTCATCTTTCATTTTACATTGGGTTTTTGGGCTTTTTTACCGTGGAATTTTTTATTGAGGGGTAATTTTATTTTAAAAATATAAAAAATGAAGTATTTTTGTCTTAACCGTCATTTCGGTTAATTTTGATTGTTAGTTAATCAAATACATTAAGTTGATAGTCCACATGTCATCATATTATTTTTTTGTTAAAGAGCAAATTTGTTGCATAAATTTTAAATTTAAATTTAAAAAAATATGAAGTAAATGATACACGTCCCTCCCACATAAATTTATATCTTAACAAAAATAATATGTAGATTATTAATTTAACATGTCTGATTAACTTCGGTAAAAATTAATTGGTAAGTGATCAAAACAAAAGTGATGTCCTTTTGACAGTATCAGAGCACAATTGTCCCCGCCTGAAAAATGTCCATGACATTCTTTTGCATTTGTCCCTCTCCCTCTACAGCTACCCCTTCCTTCCCTTTTTTTTTTCTTATTCATTTTTCTTTAAAAAGATATCGACAAGATAGTTTTTGGTCAAAAAGGCATTTACCATTCGTTAAATACTAGAGTATCAGCCAAATGTGATTTCGTGAAAAAATCTAGCGAGTTTAGTTCTCTCTACGATGTATAATATTAATAAGGGAGTGAAATTGGCGGGAGATACGTATTCTTCACTAAAAATGAAACATTGTTCGTGAGGCTCCTCACGAGGAACAATTTCAGCATCCCCAAAATTAATTTCAGCATGAAAATTTAGCCAAGGATTCATTCTCTTTATAATGAAATGTTTGGTACGGACAAAATCCCTCTCTAAGATATTGAGTCATAAGTGCTTATAAATCGTGATTCGCGGTACACGAGGTAAGTATGTGAGAGGAATTTTATCTCGGCTTATGTAATAAACACTTATATTCAAAAAATAAGTGTTCCCGAACATATACTAAATAGACAATTAAGCATGATTTTTTTTATTTGATTAAAGGGGTTTCCGTTTAGAGCAAAGAATTTTCTCCTCTCTTATCTTACATCATATATTACCCCTAAAGTTTTTTTGTATGATAAAACATAACGAGGGAAAATCATACAATAATTAATCAAAGTTTAGTAGGATTACTATTTTTTTAAAAATAATAAAATTTAAACGAATAAATCATTATGCATGATATATAAAATTTTGAAATACCTGAAAACTGAAAAGAATGCATACGAGATATCCTTGTTAAAAAATATTGATACTGAGAAAAAAAATTGTGAAATTATTTATTACTACCACCCAAGTTGTTGTAGTTTGGTTTTTGTTTGTTTTTTGAATTTTAATCAAATCAAGAGTTTTTAGGTAATTTTGCTACAAAGTTTAATCTCTTATTACTGGTTTAGAGAGAGTTCAAGATGATTAAGTTATTTAAGTTTATGAATTGAGATGTGTAAATATAAGGATTTGTGTGTGTGTGTGTGTGTTTGACCTAGAATTTATGAAACTTATTGTAAATTTTGTAAGAAGTAGACTAGGAGGGAATAAACCGGAATATTCAACATGGGGAGTAGAATGGCATCAACGCCCTCCATGTTCCGTGGCAGCGTGGGATGAACATGGTACTGGACCACACCTTCCTGTTCTTGTTGGATGCACCCTCGTCTCTTATAGTCATTTTCTCTCCCCATTTTTTACCTTTTTTTTTTTTTTTGAAAATTTATGAGTTTTTCCCCAGGAGAATTTATGTGTTAGTTTATTTTTTTTTTTGACCTGGTTTGTGTTGGTTCACATAGAAGTCATCATTCACCGAACCGAGCCATACTCTTCTAAATAATAATTTTAAGAAAAATATTCATGCCAAGTTTCTTATATATATTTTATTAAGTTTTATAATTATATGTGATCATATATTCATATGTCATATTTTTAAATTATTATCATTTAACTTTAATCTCATATAAAAAAAAATATGACACATAATCATATGTGATTGAAAAACTTGATGTAATAGATATAAGAAACTTGATATAATTATAGTCTTAAATGTAAATTGAAATATTAAATTTTAAATTGCATCCAAAAAATTTGAGATGATGAAAAATACCCATCATGCCTATTTTTAAAATAATAAAATCTTCGCCGAAGGTCTTATAATGGTCAACATGTCATATGATTCTTGAGGGAACAATAATATAGAATTGAGACTAAAATAATTAAATCAATGAAAGTTAGGTTTTTGATACAATTTTATTAAGAATAAGTTGTAAAAAAAATTTATATAGTAATAAGTTGTAAATTTTGGTTCAAAGCTCAGACTATTATAAAAAAAATAGAAATTTTTAACCAAGAGTTGTACGTACAACTCACATGCTTTATCTGTAATTATCTGAATTAATATGTTGTAACATATTTATTTTAAAAGAATAACTTGATTGTATTCATATATTTAAAACTTCTACTGCCATTCTCTCGTGGTTCTCCCCAGACACCCAGTCAATCGCTAATAAAGTATATAAAATTGAAAATCATAAGCTCTCTTATGTCATTTTATTAATAAATATTATTGGCCTTGGATTTCCAACTTTTTTTTCGCGTTCCTAAATCTGACCAGACAAATTCAAACTCCTTTTTAATTAACCGGGCCCCGGCAATCCCTTGGGCCGGGTTAACCCAGTTCATCAGTAAAATCTCAATAGACTAATCCCACTGCAAATTAAAGAACGGGCGCACACAAATAAAAGGATATGATCAACAACACAAATAATGCCTTTACAAGGTTCGATGCGGTTTAGGTAGGAGCCCACAGATGCGTGTCATTTTAAATTTTATAACAGATAAAAATGACACGAAAAAAAAGTCTAGGGCAGAAAGGTTAATGATCGAGCTTAAAATAAAAAATTAAAAAATAGCGATGAAAAGCATATATTTAAATGTAATTTATTTATGATTGGGCCGTGCTGGATAAGACAAAACCGATCATGAGAGGAAATCTTCGGCTTGCCAATTGTCCCTTGTCAGTGATAAATAGTTGGGTCACGCCAGGGACGTCACATAAGCTTAACGTTATGTGAATTCACATGCCATAACAGTAACACGTCCCTTTTCCAAGCCCCCTGTTACAAAATTTATTTTCCCCGTTTTTGGCCAGGACGTGGAGGTTTATTTATGAGGCTTCTCGAGGCTTCAGAAATTGACGTGTTTTGCTTTGACTTCCTTGGCCTTTGAGGAATGCACGAACCTCCCACATCAATGACAGCATATCCCTTAAAATCAATCAAATCAAACTTGACTTCCTCGAACTCTCGAACTGAACTCAGTAATTATGAGCTGAGTCAGCTTGGTAGACATACGCGCGATGTGAAAACTGAATTTCTGTTTCGCTTGCGACTTTTATCCCCAAAGCCTATCTTCCCTTTTTATGAAAGCCCGAAAAGTATGGATCTAGCTTTGTTAAAACAGTGACCGACACCAAAATTGTAACCTAGTACAGGAACTAACAAATGAAAACCAAGAGAATAAAGAATGAAACTCACGGTTTAGCCGTTGCACACACTGGCTCCAAAAGAAAGGACAAAAACTACGAAAATGAATGCACAAATATAATGCAGGAGTTGTTGAGTAGATTACAAGAACACTGGCTCCACGACCAGAACTGTGCTCCCTACATGTCTTTCAATGTCGAATCGCTTTAAATATGAATCAGTTTCTATCCCAAGTTTGGCCAAAACATGATAACAAAATTAGCACGCACCGCCATTCTGGATACCGCATCATTTATAGTTACCCCAAGCTAACTGAACCATCTAAAGTAAACTTCCCTGGGAAAAGGCATTTTGCCACTTCTGCAGCTCTCATAAATATTAGGAATTCGCTGTCGAGAGGCAAGACTTCAGCTCAAGAAATACCATGTCAATATCAGCTTGAGGAAAATATAGTTTGACTATTGGCTACAAAGCGTTGTCTTTGTTTTTTCTTTTATTAGGTTAGTCAAAGTTGAGCGTTTTAGTGGAGACCACGACTTTGGACGATCAAGAGGTTTAGGACTAACACGTTGAACGTTTTAGTCCCTTCAAGGTATGCCGACGAATGGGTCTCCGGCACGTTCTCTGACTTTCTATTTTTGTCTCTCCAAACCACGAAGGTATTAAAGAAAGAAAATAGACCATCAAAAAGATAACGGAAAGCACAAGAGAGCTTCAAACGGCACTATTTTGTGTGGGTCGCACGTGTTTGGATTCTTATTATAAAAGTAACCCATATGGCCTTAGCCTGAGCCCGGACTTGGGATGGACCAGACAGGACAGCAAGGTCGTCTGAACGAAGCCTGCGAATGTCTACGGTCCAGGCCAATTAATGTTGTTCGTCAGTCCAACTTTATTTGTTTGTTTGTATTAATTTGCCCCAATGTTATTGTGAGAGGAATAAGATGCCAAAACTACGTTTGAATAACAAGACAAGACGAGGCAGAAGTTAAAGAAGAATATCATTAAGGTCCCACTAAAAAAAATAATATTAGAACAAATCTCATAACTCGTTAATGATAATTCTTTTACTTATTAATGAGATTTTTCTATTATTATTTTCTTTGATTGACACCTTAATAATATTCTTTCAAAACTTTATATGAAGTTAACTATCTTTGATCAACTAAAATTCTAGACAATGAGCTAGAGCAATCGGAATTCTATTCCCAAACTAGGTTTCAACAACAAGGCTGAGATGCGATAATTGAAGTTATAACTCAAGACTACTTGCTTGTTTAGATTAACATAAATAAATGTGGCTATTATTTCAACTGACTTTTGTTTCAATTATAAAGTGGTTTTTGAGTAAAAAGGTCAATTGTCCTAAAATCATGCCAAACATCATTTTCCCCCATCAATCAACTTGCTGTCTTCGGATTAGCTTTTATATAGTAGTTTTTACAATTTATAAGATAAATATGTAAAAGGAGTTTTGTCTCAATTTAAGGAAAAGTGCTTCTGAAACCATAATTTTAAGAATAAGCGAACACACAACAAGACAACATCTATACATGTGGGAACAAGTCGAATCTCAATTGGAAGCAAAAGAATGCGGAGATGGGCCTAAAAACTAGAGAATCAGGACCATGCAGAGGACATGGTGTGAGGCTTTGTATCATGGTACTCAGACCTGGACCGGTCGGTCCAGATCGGAAACCGGCCAATCGGTTCAGTCCTGTGACTCGGTCTAGGGTCAGATTTATGATTATTTTTCTAAAAAAAAATCAATTTTTTAAATTTTATATTAATAAGTCTATAATCATCAATTGCTTGCCAGTTTAGCTCCGATTTGATCCACTGACCCTTAACTCAGTACCCCGATCGGTTCAATAACCGGTTCGGATTTAATTACCTTACTCTGTACCAAGTAGGTTAAGTCCCAAAAAATGAGTACTAACTACATCGGACGAGTTGTTTTGTCAATTATTTGGATGAGGATTTTGTTTTGCCATCTATTTGGATGAGGTTAGTTATACTTATGCTGCATATTTTAACATTATGAATGATGATCATACAATACTCGCAGATTTAAAAAATGATTTTCTTGAGAGATGAGGGTCGGGAGCGTAAGGTAGAAAACAAATAAAATGGTTGTATGTGGTATAAAAATGAATCGCCCCTATACTGAAAGCGACTCCATTAATTCACAGGTAGAAGGGGACCTTATCCTCGGCATCGTGAAAGCAACTCATTCATGAGACCTCGCAAACTCCCAACGATGCTTGTTCAATTATTCTTCCCTAACTTCATTTCTTTTTCCTCCTCATTACATCATCGTCATCATCATCGTCATGTGTGTTTAGAACAGCGATTATCAATTAGACTTGTTTCATTTGGACTTTTTATAATATTATTTCCGGTAAAAGCTAGATTGAATATTGTGATTTATGTTTGGATTGTCAATTGAGCTTGTTTCAATTGGGCTTGTCTCATTTTTATAATACATTAAAGGTAAAATTATAGTCAGCCTCCTAAGACTGAGTACAAGTGAAAAATTATTTTATAGGGTTAAAAGTACTAAAAAATATTTTAAAGTAATTTTTGAAGCTGAAAAAGTATATTAAAAGCAAAATTACAATCAGTCTGATAACACACTAGGTACAACTGAAAAAAATATTTTAAGGGGTTAAAAACACTGAAAAAATATTTTAAAGTAATTTTTGGAGCCGAAAAAGTATAATAAGAGTAAAATTACAATCATTCTGATAACATACTGGGTAATGGATACAACTGAATTTGGCTAAACTTTTAACAAAAGCTCTAAAATTCAGCTTTTACCAATTGTGGGTGTGCAGTGATCATATCCCCACAAGCTCAATTTCTCACCTTGTCAACCAAACATATAAAAAGAAAAAAACACACTACTCCCAATTAAGTTTTTACATACCCAATGGGGCTTACGTAGCCCAACCAAACACACTTCATCATCAGTAGTATAATGATTATTAGTTCAACAATTGAGATGCTTGTTATGAATATTAAATATGTGGATGTCCATTGACTCATATTACTCTTCCAGTCAACTTGACATAAAGATGACTTGACACAAAGATGACTTGACACAAAGCAAAAGCAAAAGAAGACAAGGATATAAAGACAGCAAAAGAAGACAAGGATATAAAGACGATATAAAGTAACTATGGTCATTTACATATAACCATGGTAATACAACCAGGGTTAGATTTCTGCCTCTATATAAAGGGCTGTAATCGATTGTTTCAATTGAACTGAATGAGAACTTCTCTCTAACTTCTCTCTAGAAATTCTATAATCTTTTCTTTGAATTCTATCAATCTTCTCTCTTACCACATATACTTTTATAACACGTTATCAGCACGAAGCTCTAATAGAAGTTTGAACAATGGCAAACATGGCAAAACTTGAAATTGTGGCTCTTGATATTACTGGGAAAAATTATTTATCTTGGAAGTTGGATGCGGAAATTCACCTAAATGCCAAAAGTCTGGAAGACACGATTAAAGAAGGGAATAAGGCATCCAACAAAGATAAAGCCAGATCCATGATTTTTCTTCGCCACCATTTACATGAAGATCTAAAAACTGAATATTTGACAGTGATGGACCCACTTGTCCTGTGGAACAATTTGAAAGAAAGATATGATCACCAGAAGTTGGTCATTCTTCCAAAAGCTCATTTTGATTGGATGCATTTACGCTTGCAAGATTTTAAATCTATAAGCGAATATAACTCAGCTATGTTCAGAATTACTTCTAAATTGAAATTATGTGGAGAAAATGTTACTGATGATGATATGTTAGAAAAGACATTCTCCACATTTCATGCATCCAATTTGCTCCTGCAGCAGCAATATCGTGAAAAAGGTTTCAAGAAATATTCTGAGTTAATTTCTTGTCTCCTTGTGGCTGAACAAAATAATGAGCTTTTGTTGAAAAATCATGAATCCCGTCCAACAGGCTCAACTCCATTCCCTGAAGTGAATGTAGTAACTAATGAATTTTATCGTGGCCGTGGCCGTGGACGTGGACAGGGACGTGGACGTGGGCGTGGCTACAGCCGTGGGCGTGGTCGTGGTCGATATCATGGAGGTTCAAATTCCTACCAGAAGTGGGAAAAGACTGATAAGAACCAAAAAGAGGAAAGCAGTAGGCATAATAAATATGCTGATAATCCATGCTATCGATGTGGTGGAAAGGGCCATTGGTCTCGTACCTGTCGTACACCAAGGCACCTAGTTGATCTTTACCAAGAATCAATTAAAAATACTGGTAAAAGATCAAATGTTGAAGTTAATCATGTTGATCAGGGCGAGAATTCTGAGTATGGCGATATAGATAATAACTATTTGGATGTTGCAGATTTCTTAATATAATTTGAACTGTTATATTTTATTTAAAGTTGTTTCTATCATATGTATTAATTTTATTTATGTTTTTATGAAGAATGAATTCTATTGGCATCAATCCTGAAGATTTATGTCTCGTTGATAGTGCAACAACCCACACCATACTCAGACATGATAAATATTTTTCTTCCTTGGTAATACGAGAAGCCAATGTTCAGACTATATCTGGTAGTATAAATTTAATTGAAGGCTCCGGAAGAGCTAATATTTTGTTACCTGAAGGAACAAAATTATGCATTGATAATGCATTTTATTCTACCAAGTCTAAAAGAAACTTACTGAGTTTCAAAGATATCCGCAGAAATGGATATCATTTAGAAACAACAACTAAAGATAATAAGGAATATCTTGTCATTACAAATATAGTTGCTGGTAGAAAATGCATATTAGAAAGTTTTCCTATTTTTTCTTCTGGTTTGTATTACACATGTATAAGCACAATTGAAACACATACTATTGTGAACCAGAAGTTCAATAATGCAGACCAGAAGTTTGCTAATATAAACCAGCAGTTTTATAATGTAAACCAGAAGTTTACTAATGAATTTAATGTTTGGCATGACCGGTTAGGCCATCCCGGTTCAATAATGATGCGACAAATAATTGGGAATTCATGTGGACATACCCTGAAGTGTAAACAAATACCACAATCCCATGATTTCTCATGTGCTGCATGTTCCAAGGGAAAGTTAATTATTCGCCACTCACCAAGCAAAGTAGAAAGTGAGTCTCTCACATTTCTAGAACGGATACAGGGAGATATTTGTGGGCCAATACACCCACCATGCGGACCATTTAGGTACTATATGGTTTTAATTGATGCATCAACTAAATGGTCGCATGTTTGCTTATTATCTTCTCGCAACCTGGCGTTTGCGAGATTACTTGCTCAATTGATCAGATTAAGAGCACATTACCCTGATTATCCTATCAAGAAAATACGTCTTGATAATGCTGGTGAATTTACATCACAAGCTTTTAATGAATATTGTATGTCCCTTGGAATTGATGTTGAACATCCTGTAGCTTATGTTCACACGCAAAATGGACTTGCAGAATCATTGGTTAAAAGGTTGCAATTAATTGCAAGACCTTTACTTATGAAATCTAATCTACCAATTTCTGCTTGGGGTCATGCCATTTTGCATGCAGCAATGTTAATTCGCATTAGGCCAACAAGTTATTTAAAGGTTTCCCCCTTACAAATGGTTTTTGGTCAGGAACCTAATATTTCCCACATAAGAACTTTCGGGTGTGCGGTATATGTGCCTGTAGCACTACCACAACGCACTAAGATGGGCCCACAAAGAAAGATGGGAATATATGTTGGGTATGAATCTCCATCAATTATAAAATATTTAGAATCATCTACAGGAGATTTATTTACGGCACGATTTGCCGATTGTCATTTTGATGAATCATTTTTCCCAACATTAGGGGGAGAAAACAAGCAGCTGGGTAATGAAATTAGTTGGAATGAATTATCATTGGCTCATTTTGATCCTCGTACAAAACAATGTGAACTTGAAGTTCAAAAGATAATTCATTTACAGAATTTAGCTAATCAAATGCCAGAAGCATTTACTGACCCAAAGAAAGTGACAAAGTCACATATCCCAGCTGCTAATGCTCCTATTAAAATTGATGTCCCTGAAGGACAACCTGCTATGAATGAATATAAAGCACGCCTGAAGCGTGGTAGACCCATCGGTTCCAAAGATAAAAATCCTCGAAAAAGAAAAGGAGCAAAGAATATAGATGGTCAAGTCGAGGATAATGAAGAAACATTAGTAGCTCCAGAAGAGCCATCTCCTGAAGAGATATTATCTCCAGAAGAGAATGTTGTAGTCCCAGAAGAGACCCAGGTACCTGATATATGTGAAAATAATGAGATCTCAATAAATTATGTTATGAATGGAATCCGATGGGATAGAAATGAAGTCAACGTTGATGACATCTTTGCTTATCATATAGCATATAATGTAATGAATGATAATGAGGATCATGAGCCAAAATCCATTAGTGAGAGCCAACAAAGAAAAGACTGGCCCCTATGGAAAGATGCCATTAATGTAGAATTAAAATCATTGGCA
The DNA here is from genome assembly GCA_963855925.1 of Inga laurina. NCBI lineage: Eukaryota > Viridiplantae > Streptophyta > Magnoliopsida > Fabales > Fabaceae > Inga > Inga laurina. The sequence goes on from OY979706.1 coordinate 59,947,525, forward strand.
AAGCGAAAAGTATTTGGACCTGTAGTCCTTACACCTGAAGATGTAAAACCAGTTGGATGCAAATGGGTTTTTGTACGAAAAAGAAATGAAAAGGGCAAAATAACTAGATATAAGGCACGTCTAGTAGCCCAAGGTTTTACGCAAAGACCTGGCATTGATTTTGAAGAAACGTATTCACCAGTAGTGGATGCGACTACTTTTCGTTATTTAATCAGTCTAGCAGTAGATGCAGGACTTGATTTACATCTCATGGATGTTGTGACTGCCTATTTATACGGATCACTTGATAGTGATATTTATATGAAAGTCCCTGAAGGACTTAAGATGCCAGAAGCATCTAATTCAAGTTCTCGAGAACAATACTCAGTTAAGTTAAATAAGTCCCTGTATGGCCTGAAGCAATCAGGGCGCATGTGGTATAATCGTCTTAATGAATATTTGTTGAAAGAAGGATACAAAAATGATCCGATATGCCCATGCATCTTTATGAAAAGATCTAATAATGAGTTTGCTATAATTGCTGTTTATGTTGATGATATCAACATCATTGGAACTCCTGAAGAGCTTCAAAAGGCAATTAATTGTTTGAAGAAAGAATTTGAAATGAAGGACTTGGGAAGAACAAAATTTTGTCTTGGATTACAGATCGAGTACTTCAAGAAAGGGATCTTTGTATATCAAGAAACTTATACAAAGAAGGTCCTAGAGCGATTTTACATGGATAAATCTCATCCATTATGTACCCCAATGATTGTAAGATCTTTGAAGGTGGATAAAGACCCATTCCGACCCCGAGAAATCAGTGAAGAAGGTGATGAAGAACTACTTGGTCCAGAAGTACCATATCTTAGTGCTATTGGAGCACTAATGTATCTTGCTAATCACACACGTCCTGATATATCATTTGCTGTTAATTTACTAGCAAGATACAGTTCTTCACCAACACGAAGGCATTGGAATGGAATAAAGCACATTTTTCGTTATCTCAGAGGTACAACAGACATGGGGTTATACTACTCAAATGTATCCAAACATGAACTGGTTGGGTATGCAGATGCCGGATTTTTATCTGATCCACATAATGGTAAATCACAAACGGGCTATCTATTTACATGTGGAGGTGCAGCTATTTCATGGCGATCTATGAAACAGACTATATCAGCCACATCATCTAATCATGCAGAAATTCTAGCAATACATGAAGCAAGTCGAGAATGTATGTGGTTGAGGTCAGTAATACATCATATACGTACAACTTGTCATTTATCTTCTGGCAAAATGATCCCAACAATCCTCTATGAGGATAATGCTGCATGTATCGCTCAACTTAAAGAAGGCTATATCAAGGGCGATAGAACGAAGCATATTTCACCAAAATTCTTCTTCACTCGCGACCTTCAAAAGGATGGTGAAATAGATATCCAGCAAATCAGTTCAAGTGAAAATCTAGCAGATTTATTCACCAAGTCACTCCCAGGTACAATCTTTGAAAAACTTGTTCATGATATTGGTCTTCGGAGATTCAAAGATTTCAATTGATATTATCAAGAGGGGGAGTCGATACACGCTGTACTCTTTTTCCCTTATCTAGGTTTTGTCCCACTGGGTTTTCCTAGAAAGGTTTTTAATGAGGCAGCACTCGATGGTGTATCAATGAATGATGTACTCTTTTCTTTGGCTAGGTTTTTATCCCACTGGGTTTTTCCTAGTTAAAGTTTTTAATGAGGCACATTCATAATGGACATCCAAGGGGGAGTGTTATGAATATTAAATATGTGGATGTCCATTGACTCATATTACTCTTCCAGTCAACTTGACATAAAGATGACTTGACACAAAGATGACTTGACACAAAGCAAAAGCAAAAGAAGACAAGGATATAAAGACAGCAAAAGAAGACAAGGATATAAAGACGATATAAAGTAACTATGGTCATTTACATATAACCATGGTAATACAACCAGGGTTAGATTTCTGCCTCTATATAAAGGGCTGTAATCGATTGTTTCAATTGAACTGAATGAGAACTTCTCTCTAACTTCTCTCTAGAAATTCTATAATCTTTTCTTTGAATTCTATCAATCTTCTCTCTTACCACATATACTTTTATAACAATGCTGAGTTTTTTTTTTTTTTAAATGATTACTGTGTCGAAAATATAAAAATATTTGATGCAGGCAGGCTCCAACATAAAAGATAAGTGATGTTAAATCGTACCAGATCATCGCGGAAGTATATACGTAATTAGTCATGAACGACTTTTCGAATTCTTCCGAGGGCAATTATGAAATATGGTCCCCACGATTAATATAATTTTGAGTAACGTCAACACTGGACCATGCCGCAATTTTTTTTGTTATAATTTATGTCTATAAAGGTTTGAATTTACAAAAAAAAAAAAAAAAAAACTTACAGAATATCACTAGCATGCAAGCCCCGTTACCACCCTAAGCGGTTTACATTTATTTATTTAAAAGCTCACCGGAATATTAGGGTTCTTGGCCCCAACGCTAACGATAATAAAGAAAGAAATATTTGGTGGGCCGCATTTGCTCCATCTTTACAGCTCATCGTCCCTGCATGTGCCAGAAGCTGGTGGGGCATCAATTTTGATAACTGTTCAACTCCCGGTATTAAAATAAAATAATAAAGTTCCATCGGAAAAAAAATTAAATAATAAAGATTGCTGTCTTATTACTTATCAGTATTGTTATTTCTTTACGTTAATAAAGAATTAGTTTAAATGAATTTTAATCACATGAGATATAATGTATTAACATGAATATAGGATCATAAATGAGCAAGAAAATATATTATCTATAATTAATTTTAAGAGAATTACATTTAGATTCTGCACAAGAAAAGAAGAAGAAGAAATAGTCTAATTGATAAGTTTAAAAGTACCATTGTCACCTTTAAAAAATCATTTATTTATTTATTTATTTTTTCCGTATTGGATCTAAATAAAATTCTCCTACTAATTTTGGGGGGAGGGGGGAGTGGTCGTGGTGGGGAAGAAGAGTCACGTAAGGAGGCACAAGTTGCAGGTCACGTCATGCATGCCGCGCGCGCATTGCTGGCCAGCTTTCCCGCAATCTGTTAAATCCTGCTCATCCATTGGAAAACGGCTTCCGCACAAAAATATTGATAAAAATAGTTTTCGGAAAATTAATATAGTGTAAAATTATACTAACAAAAAAAATCATATATTTATGACGGGAGGAATTGTTTGAAACCAACTTAAGATGTCAAACATTGAAAGCTGTCCTTTTTGGGCTAATAAACATCGCACTTTCCCGTGCATTCCCCAAAATATCCCATTCACTTTACTTTTTTCGTGCGTTGTTATTGAATTGAATGCCGCGATTTCTTTTCTTAATCCCAAAACCACTATTTCATTTACGCACCAAATAAAGAAGTGACCATCATTCCTCTTTCAATTTTTTGTTTGGTCCATCGCAAGTTAGGCCAAGTCAACCATTTGGGGGGGAGGTGTATGCTTCTGTTTATTTGGAATAAATTCCAAACGGTAAGTCCAGGTCAACAAAATAAAGACTAGACATGCAATTATATGTGAAATAATTAGCTAGAAAGTTTGTAACTAAATAACGAATAAAATCTTATTTAATATGTAGAGTGTGACGTGATAAACAGATATATTTTAATAGAAAGTATTTAGGTCAAGTTCTTTATATATATTTCATGAAGTCTTCTAATCACATGGGATTATATGTCATTTTTTAAAATCATTACGGTTCCTACATTATCCATGAAAATCACTTGGCTTTGTTCTTATTAATTCCTTCTACCTGAAAAATTTAAGATCATGCATGTCGTATCATCCTTCCAGCTTTTTATTGAGGGCCGTTTCATTACGCTTTGAAAATTAAATAAAATGGACCCACGTGCTTGCTCCGATCAGCCTATATATGCTTCACTCGAATATGACAACAATATAACATCAATCTTAAACCACTAAAAGATAAATAATTCAGGGTAATTCAAAAATTCAAAAAATATGATTTAATTTAAGCCGAGATCACGAGGACAAGCCCCTTGATTTTGTTACCACCCGTGGTTTGTATCCTAAAACAGCTAGATATGTTTCTGTGGTGATTAGTTATCCAACAAGTCCAATCTTAACATACACAAAAGACAAATCGAGCGTTGGTAAAATTGTGGCAACCGAAAAAAAGGAAGAAAGAAATTAAAGTAAAAGAAAAATCAGAGAGGAAGATGCTGATCTCTTACACACACAACTACTTTAACTCAAGAATGGGCAAGAACTGCGCCTAATACGGATGATCAACATATTAATTAATTCCATTTCAATATCTTATATCTCAAAACTTACAAAATACCATAAATTTTTTAAATAAATTTTAACCCAACTGACGTTTATAGAGACCATATATATTATCCACCAGTAAAATCACAGCGAGATATAATAGTTTAATCATGAAATATAAAGTGGTTTGAAATAGTCTATTTAATATAAGAGTTAGATAACGGATTCACTTTGATCATAATAATAAAATCTCAATTCACCATCTTCTAAATTTATAATTTTTTTCTCAAAATATCTTTATTGATCATGCATGTGAAGGAATATTTCACCAATATAATGTAGTTTAAATGCACATGATTAAAGGGATCATTTCTTCTCATCCATTTTATAAGATGTATTTTAAAAGGAATTTTTGCTCATTTTAGTAATATGTTCTAATAGTTTCAATTAACATTAAATATTTTTTTATATTCCCATACTTAATAAGAGTAATATGAGAGAGTAGAAATGAATATGATAGTGAAGTTTAGTGCGGTTAATAAATAAATTATTGAAAGTCACTTAGATCTTACAACTAATTTTATGTTTTTAACTCTTTTTATTAGTACGTATAAATTAGTTATAGTAGACATTTTATAATTTGGACATTGAGCAGTATTTTAAGGAAACCGGAACAAAATAACTAATTTCCTTTACATACATTAATTATTTAGTTTGTTATATTAAATACATTAGGTAGAATGAATCGGCTGTATTATTTTTTATATGTAAACATGCATTCAATTTGATCCCGCAGAGAATTGATTTCAAATAAGAGAATATTGACTATAGAGTGTGACCCGGCAGTCAACATTGGTCCAGTCCAGCTCGGCAAAACCTGAGAGGTTTACGGGTGACGGGAGGTTCAAATTCTCTCTAGTCTGTTCACGAGTCAACAAGGGACACCATGAATGAGATGTACATTGACGATAATAGACAAACAAGGCCACATTTAAATAAAAAAGTGGCCCCCCCTCCATTAACCTCTCCTCTTCTTTCCGCCCGAATAGACAAAGCTTCAAAAAGTTACAAATCCGCCAGCGAAGCAATTTGCAACAGCCCGCCGCCGTTCCCCTCCTCCTCCTCCTCCTCCTCCTCCTCCTCCGTCCTCTCCGGGAGCTGTCTCGGATCCGCATTCCAACATGGCAGATCACTACACTCTTGGCGGGATCTTTTTCTCTGCTTTGCTCGCCTTGGTTGCCCTCTACAATTTTGTTTTTGCCAGGAAGAGCCGTATTGTTTCCTCCGCCGCTTCACCTCAATGCATAAATAGCATAACCACCGCTGCCGGAGAATGCAGATCCCCTGTCAGCAGCGGTGAGTTTGATGTCATTATTGTCGGAGCTGGTGTTGCTGGCTCTGCTCTGGCGCACACTCTTGGCAAGGTATTTTTAATTTACACCTTTTCTTCACGATTTTATTTGTCCCAGAACAGGAGGAAATGGCTGGCTATTAGTAATTGATTTTACTGATAATGGAGGTTTCTAATTCATGTTAGTGGATTTGCTTATAACTTGTGGATTTCGAATGACCAAGATTAAGTTGCAATGTTATAAAGATTCATTTACGATGTTCAGTAACGAAAAAACTGGGCGGTTAAAAAAAAAAAAAGGAAACAAAGCATACTTTTACTGTCTATACGGCGTTGCTGCCATTTTACTTATGCCATACCATGCATAACAGATAATTTCTTATTCTCATTCTTGTCCTGAATTCGCCCCTCATATTTTTAAGGTCACACAAGCAGATTCAGAAGGGATTTAGGAAATAATTTTCCTTTTCCTTCGGCGAACTTCAATAATTTTTAACTAGGAACTACTCAATTGATGGACTGATCTTCTGTGAAAATACGTTGGAATGGCTTTCCAAATGAAAGATGTTGCGCCAGTCTCTGATAATATTGTTAACTATGTGGTTTCTACCGAACTGAAATTACTATTTCCTCTTGGTATGGGTTCCCGTTGAGTTTCTGTGCACGGATATGTAATTTCAACGTAGTATGTTCTAATGTATTTCAACACTAGTCGAGAGAAATTGTAGACACCCACCCCTCGCTTCCTATAGCAGTTAAAGATCATTTTGTTCTCAACTAAAATTGTAGATAACTCCGGTAATCTTCTTGTAGAAGGAGCTAGTGTCAGTCGCAAAATGAACTTATATTTTCACACACTTCACAATCATTTGAAGAGTTGAGCAGTTTTCAGGTGAAGCATTTGTTTGAGGCGATATATGTAGGTTTAATGCCATCTCAAATCTCAGAAGTAGTTGACCTGCTGATCACGTTTCATATATATGCTTGAATATTTAATATAACTTATATAACAAGGTTTTTCTGGCCTTACCCTTAAAACATTACTGTCTGCTACTCTGCCAGCACATGATATTCTGACTTGAAAGATGATAAACTTTTCAAAAGAGGACCAAGTCTTGTGATCTGATATTGTTGGACTTTCTGCAATATTTTTTTGGTGACAAGACTTTCTGCAAATTTGATTGCATAAGGGAATTAGCCTTTGCCTTGAACTTTGCGACAAACTTCCTTCATTCTTGAATTCATGTAAACAGATATTGGACTTTCAGCAAATTTGATTGCATAAAACAACTGGCCTCTTTGCCTTGAATTTTGCAGTAGACATCTTTCTTTTTTCTTCATCGTTTTCTCCTACCCTTAATGTATTACTGGCCGCTACTCTCCTAGCAAATAAATATGACTTGAAAGATTATCACCTTTTTCTTTGAGGGAGGAATAAATCTTGTAAACTGATCTTGATCTTTCTACAAATTTGATCACACAAGGGAATTGGCCTTTGCCTTGGATTAGAAATCATACATCTTCCCCTCATTTATCCTATATATTTCTGATAGCTATCCTTTTTTGTGTGCTTAACCCGTGTGATTCAGAAAATACACAGTTTTAGACTCCTCTATACTGATTATTTATTATATATTGGAGGATGGACGCCGAGTACATGTTATAGAAAGAGATTTGAGTGAGCCTGACCGAATTGTTGGGGAGTTGCTGCAACCGGGGGGCTATCTCAAACTAATTGAGCTTGGGCTTGAAGGTATTGCACTTATAAAAAAATTTTATTTTTTGTTCAGAATTGTGGTTGGTAGATGCACGTAAGAAAACGAGTGAACCTTTAGTTCGAGTAAAGCCCCTTACCAAATGATCATGCTTTGTGTTTTGCTCAGATTGTGTGAAGGAAATTGATGCTCAGCAAGTATTTGGGTACGCGCTTTACAAGGATGGAAAAAATACTAGACTTCCATATCCATTGGAGAAGTTTCATTCAGATGTTTCTGGAAGAAGCTTTCACAATGGACGATTTATTCAGAGGATGAGAGAGAAGGCTGCGTCCCTTCCCAAGTATTTATTTCAGTACTTTGTAGATAATTCAAATATATGACTTATGTTGTTGTTTGTGTATTGACAATCCTTGCTATAGCCAACTTCAAGTATATGTCGATCTGGGTCCTACAATACAATTTTGATACGATATTTGTAGTTTTCTCCATTTTTGTTCTTTCAAACCAATAGGTTTCGCTTTGTTATTAATGTATGCGGTATTTCTTATAATCTGTAGTGTACAATTGAAGGAAGGAACGGTTACTTCCCTCCTTGAAGAGAATGGGACAATTAAAGGTGTCCATTATAAAACTAAATATGGCCACGAATTTTCAGCTTATGCTCCTCTTACCATTGTTTGTGACGGGTGTTTTTCAAACCTGCGCCGTTCTCTTTGTAATCCCAAGGTGAGAATCCTCTTTCAGCTCAAATGTATGATCAAGTTTCCTCTGTTGCATTGTCCAACATCTTTCTCAGATGACATCTAAATCTTAAGTTAATCTGTTGCGATCATTCTTTCAGTGTTTTTGGACAGCAGCTATGTTTAACAATTTTATTTTAATGCTTACAAAATCATTTAAGGTTTTTCTTTTTCCAGGTAGACGTTCCCTCTTGTTTTGTTGGTTTGATATTGGAAAACTGTGAACTTCCATATGCAAACCATGGTCATGTTATACTAGCAGATCCTTCACCAATTTTGTTCTATCCTATAAGTAGCACGGAGATTCGCTGTCTGGTTGATGTACCTGGTCAGAAGGTTCCTTCAGTTTCAAATGGTGAAATGAGCCAGTATTTGAAGACAGTGGTAGCTCCACAGGTATCTCTATATATACATGCTAGAAGTTTTTTAATGTTTTCTTACCTTGCCAATGCGGTTGCCTTTATTCCATTGACAATAAAACTTTCTTCAGATTCAGTCATTGGTATCTCAATTCATAATCACGTGGCAAACGTTTGCAGGTCCCCTCTGAGCTTTATGAGGCCTTCATAGCTGCGGTGGACAAAGGCAACATCAGGACAATGCCAAACAGAAGCATGCCGGCAGCTCCTTATCCTACACCTGGAGCCCTTCTAATGGGAGATGCATTCAATATGCGCCATCCTCTTACTGGGGGTGGAATGACTGTGGCCCTTTCTGACATAGTTGTGCTCCGGAATCTCCTCAAGCCTTTACGTGATCTAAATGATTCATACACGCTTTGCAAATATCTCGAGTCCTTCTATACCTTGCGGAAGGTACAAAGCATTCTAGTCTTTGATATTTTGCTCAGATCAGATGTAATTGTCCAGCTTTGTTAGTAGCAAAGGTGATTAAAAAGTCCTCATGATTAATTTGAAATGGCAGCCAGTGGCATCCACCATAAATACGTTGGCGGGAGCCCTATACAAGGTGTTTAGTGCATCTCCTGATAAGGCGAGGAGTGAGATGCGGCAAGCATGCTTTGATTATCTGAGTCTGGGAGGTGTATTCTCGGAAGGACCAATTTCTTTGCTTTCTGGACTGAACCCCCGCCCCTTAAGCTTGGTTCTCCATTTCTTTGCTGTTGCAATATACGGTGTTGGCCGTTTGTTGATCCCATTTCCGTCGCCCAATCGGGTTTGGATCGGAGCACGGTTGATATCCGTAAGTCTATGAACTCCGTTTCAATGGAATGGAATGAATGAATATGATTTGCTTTTTGTGGCTCTGATTTATTTTTCTTCTTTTGGGGTTTTGCAGAGTGCTTCAGGAATAATCTTCCCCATAATCAAGGCGGAAGGAGTTCGCCAGATGTTCTTCCCTGCGACCGTCCCGGCTTATTATAGGACACCTCCGTCTAAACAGGAGTGAACATGGGCGAAACATATTTCATGTTTGCAAGTCAAGATGCGTCTTTTCGCTATCCTGCCCGGAGGCTTCAGTCATCATTTTGCATCCATAGCTGACATTCTTATGTGCATATATAATCTCCTTCCCCTCAAATACTATTTGGGATTTTTTCCACCCTCCATTTCACAATATCTTAACTGTTTATTGTGCTTGTTTAGAATAGCGATTCAAATGCTTAAAAGTAATTTTTTAATTGTGATTTACGGTATTCGAGATAAATATGTGAGATGAGTTTTGTCTCAATCTACGTGAAAAACCATTTATAAGCAATTTCACCGTTAATCCAAATATGCCTATAAATTTATGAGGAGCTACCGAATCTTCTCTCGTCTACCCTTTCCTGTCCTTTTCCCTTTTGCATTATTAGATTAAAATCTCAACGATATAAATTTATCATATTATAAAAATATTATAATAATTTTACCATAAAGATACAAAAATAATTTTTTTTGATACTAGATGCAGAATAAATTTGAACTATTAAAATTATTTTTGTATCTTTAGAGTGAAATTATAATAATATTTTTATAATACGATAAATTTGGATCATTTAGATCTTAATCTAACGATGGAAAAAGAAAAAGGAGGGAAAAGAATGGGGAAGGGTTAGAGTTGGGAATTAGGGTCGGCCCAGTCCGGCCTTATAGGGCCAACCCTTTTAGGCCCGGGGTTAGAAAAATTGCAGTTTGTTAAGGTCTAGCCCGAGATCATGCTGGCCAAGGCAAGCCTGTAGGGTCGGGAAGTTATTTTCACAATATTTAACTATTTTTCCTACTTTATTTTTCCCAGAGACATATAATTAGTAAATAAAAAAGATTAAAATTCTAATTTAACACATAAATATTGTCAACATTAAGGTTTAAACAACATGTCTCATGCAACAAACACACACAGTTACTAATGTATAATCAAAGATAAAATCATGTCCATAAATAACTCACATAAAGGCCAAAGCATAAGAAGGCAAGAAGCTAAACACTCTACCTCTAAGAAATATGAGTATGACAACTATCATTTTCATCTTCTTCGCCACTATCATTAATTTTAAGGACATTTGATTGTGCTTCACTTTAAGTAGTAGGCTCAAGAAGTCAAATAATCACAACCTCCATAAAAAATCATACTCCATTAGGCAGAACAGTATACAATATGAATTTATTCTAAATAGGCAGAACAATATACTAAAAAATAATATTCAAAAATCACAATATGATTTAATTAGGCAAAATAGTAAAGTAAAAAATCATACTCTATACAATATGAGGACAGAATGACATATAAATTCAAAGCAATGCAAAAAGGTAACATGGTTTCCCTTAAAAAAAATGGGCTTAACGGGCCGGCCTTTTTAAACCCTCGGCCCTACAGGCCGGCCTTCCTTTGGAGGTTATAATTTGCAAGCCTGGCCCTTAACGGGCCGGCCTGGCTTGACAAACTTGACCCATTTTTCTGGCTCTAAAATGGCTCTAAAAAGGGCAGAGGAGAGAAACCAAATCCATTTTGCATTTAACTATTATCCACTGGGAGCGTATTCAAGTAAGATGAACTTGGTAATACATAATAAATTAAAATAAAACTTTTTTTTGGGTATAAATAAATTTAAAAAAACTTATACTCAGTCCGACTTGGTGCAATGGTAATGCAACGCTAATCACAGTCCAGAGTGAAAATTTATTTTTAAATGATGAATTTGGTTTTTCATGTGGTCAGAAGATTATCTTTATTTTACATCTATCCATAACAACAAAGAATAAAAATACAGCGACAACATTATATTTGAACTGGATGATTTTAATATGGATTGATGCCATTTTACTTTATCTAACAACAATGATTCGAAGTATTGACTTTTAGGCCCGCTGTGGCTCATCTAATAAATCTTTCACTGACCATACTCAAAACTAGACGATCAAATTGTCCCACGCAAGTTATCTATTATTTGAGTGTGGATATCGATGTTTGTATCATTAGATTATTAAACATTGATGTAGAATGGGGGAGAGAGGAGCGTAATCATCTCATCTCAGCCACGAGATTCGGCTAAATGTGTGTTCTGCAGGCAACTGGTATAATGTTACCGAGACTTTTACACATCCTTCCATGGGGTTAGCACTTAGCAGAATGCATGAGTCGTTCAATACTTGTGTCTCCCCAACACTTGCATCGAAGCATAACCACAAAATCAATCAACACTATATGGGCGTTCGACGCATTCGCCACCATCGGCTTTCTCTGCACGATTACAGTTATGCCGTCCCATTACCATCAATGTGAGCTTGGCTTTGGTAGGGAAAATTACACATCCAAACTTAGCTTTGAGTGTTAAGATATAATTTGTCCGACGCCAAACTTAGCTGCCCCGTCGCTAACCCCACCAAAGCAAGGGTCTTTCGGTATCTAGTGAGGTTGCCGCCTGACATGGCATGGCATCACATGATCCCTGCCTTTCTCGTCCTGCTGCTCTGCAATGATTCATTATCAGATATTCTTCCTACTAAAGAAGCATTCAGTGTTTAAATTACTGATGTTGCTTATATCCGATGACACTTGACATCGCATATAGTTGTCAGGACAATACTATCCGTATGTATTTCTTTTAACAAACAGAATAACAGATACAGTATAAAACTAAATAACTAGTCCTTGTTCTGAACGCCTCACCAGAAAATATTGTACATCCAATGAATCAAGGCATTATAAAAGAATAATGCATAAACTGGTTAAAAGAAGGGGCCCAAGCTATGCCAAGCAAATTTTTCATTGTATGAACCCCTTCAGAACAAATGAGACCACATTAGAGTGGCCTTGAACGTCAGGGGTGCATTATTAATTATGTAACATGCATAATCTAACTCATCACTAGAGAGCAACCTAATAACAGAACATTCTATATACCATTCTAATACAATTCCAAATGCAGCCGAATCAAAATTGAGGTCGCCACTCGCCAATACTTTTACAAAGATATGAATTGACAGAATTGTTGTATATACCCGGAATACCTTGTCCAACTAGGTTCCAAAATTCTGAGGCAGAAGCTGGGGAAGAGTTCAGCAGTTGTTACCGCTGGTTATTTCTTTCCTTTTTAATGGTTTCATAAGAGTTCACCACCTCTTTGAATTTAGCCTCTGAAGCCTCTGCAAATTCCCAGGTCTCCAGATATGAGTAATAAAAAGAAATGAAATGGGGTGGCAAGATATTACTTAAAAAATGGCCAATCAAGATTTACCTCTATTATCCTGGTTCTGATCAGGATGAAACTCCTTTGCCTTGGTCCTAAATGCCGTCTGCAAAGATGAAAGCATACTCTACTGATTACACTAACTCAGTAATACAGCTGCGCCAGTGACAAAATGAGGGGGACAAAAAAAAAACTCAATAAACTTTTTATCAGGGTGAATAAATGATATCTGAAGGAGGAGCACTATCGTTAACACTAGATGTAACATGCAAGAGAAGAAATATTACCTTAATCTCTGCATCTGTATATGGTGTTGTTCTAAACCTGTTATCCAGCAAAATATGACAAGTAAGGAATTAATGATAATACTAATGGATGATGCACAAACAAACTACATTCTTATCTATATGTGTGGCATTTCAAGTCTTCAAATGTTTATATAACTGAAGCTCAAGATGGAAACTCTGCACGACTAATAGTGTTACCACAATCAACGTACCCCACATCACATACTGGTTTATGACTTTTTTAATTAAAAAAAATGCAATCGTTTGGGAAAAGCACTAGTTTTAATGAGATTTGATAATTGTTTGCTCTAGAATCATCAGAGAATTCTTCCATGACTAAATGGAATTGTAGCTATTGGACAAAGTCCTTTGACTCCACAACTTTCATTTCTTTTCCAAGATGTGGGTTTTACTTTCCAAGGTTATGTAAATAAACACTTCTCTTTATCAAAAACAAACACTTCTACAGTGATATAGTCTATCACGTTGAATCACATCTCAAGCAAGTTCATATCTAGTATTCAGAAGGTGAAAATTGAAGGACAAACACAGTTTCTACAAACTAGGTTTAGAGATTACACCTAGTGTTTTATGGTGCCTCTACTGCAGCATCTCTAACAAGGAATAACTAAAGCACAAAACTGCGGTCTATATGCAGAGTTCTACTTCCAAAGGAGAGATATTATAACTGTGAAGTTAATTCCATAACAAAATCATAAAAGTTTTTATTTCTCATATGATAGTTTTTCTTTTGCTTTTTTTTTTTTTTTTGGTGGTAATCAGGATATCTGATGACAACTGTTGCAGGGAGGAGTATGACAAATTATATTCATAAAAGTACCTGTCAAGACCCAAAACTGAGTAGTGATGCGATAATGCATAGCTTCCAGTTTCCCTTGGAGCTTCTTGATAATTGGTCCTCCAATCTCTATAGGATGCGTCAGTCTTCCAATACCAATCATCTCTTTGGAAATGCTGATGATACGTACCGCTGTGACCATTTTGGCTCCAGTTCTCATAGCTTCTTTTGTACTTGTTCCTTTCCCTGTTAAACACACTTTGCATACGCCTTATACGTTCCTGCAAAGAGCAGAAGGAGAAGGAGAAATACCAAGGTTTAAGCTAAAAATACCAAGGATGACCAACCAACCAAATTTTCTGACCAGCTAAACGTAGCATTTCTTAGCAGCATACTAGGGCCAGATAAAATATATAGCAGTCAAATTCATTGCTTATAAAAAGAAATTTGGTTCACCCTTTCAAAACATCAAAGCAGATTTTCTTTTTCAAACTAAAACCATACAACGCCAACTTCATAAAATAATTGAAAGCATACAACTAGAGAAACCAAACTCACCACTCTCGCCATTTCCTCTTCATACTCTTCTTGGAGCCGCTTATTGTACCTTTTCCATGCTTCTTCCTGAAAAGCTGATCGAAACGAATTTCCTGTCCCTCCTTTCCATGATGATTGAGATCTGGACATCTACAAAGTTCAATGGCATGCCTGATCAGTTTCAGTGACGAATCATGTATGGCTAATATAAATATATGAAGCTTCAGTGAGATAGAGCTCGTCATTAGCGACTAATTCTACTTCACTCAGATACACAACGGCAAGAAGTTAATATCTATGAATATCTATGTAGTAATCAAATACAATTGGACAAACATTTTGATAGAATATATTATGTCTACCTGTACATAGAACCAATCAACAGTCCTCCGCAGCTGACTAACCTGCCGAATTACTTCAAGCATTAAGTAACAACATCTGATTTAAACGCCCCGCAAGAGAACGATTCACTACCCGCAATAAGCTATATTAGCATGCGATGAAGTGCGAGTTTTCATAGCCAACCGGAGGCTCAAGAAGTGTACTTGTTTCGAATAATTCTTACGAAAAGTATAAAAATTCAAGTTTTCTATTTTGCCGGTTAGATAAAGTCAGATTACAATACGAAATTACAAGCCCCCACCAATAAAAAGGCAATTTACACAAGAGAAGCATAGCTACCAATGCCAAACCACCTAGGAACATCGCTGCTAATATGGCTTGGTTTTAGTGAACACTTAAGAATCAATTCAAGGAAAGAAAAGCGAATAACTCACGGCGAAGGTTGTGGCAGTAGCACCTATCAAGCCGAAGAGGAAAACTCCCCAAAGCTTCATATCTTGTTCGGGCTCCCCCTGATAGGGCGAGGTTGCCGAGTGCCATGATTTATCCCCTTTTCGATCATCTGCATCATCCTTCATTATCCCCTTCCTAACCTAACTTGGGTATCGCTTTCTTGAATTCCACAAGCCACGATTATATGTTATAATTCTTTATCTGGTTTCTTCTTTTTCGCCACCTCTTTATCTGTCTTCGGTTTTTATGATCTTTCAGCCAATTTATAGGTTATAAACTTCTTTTTACTCCCCGTGGTCACGAGAAAATCAGCACTCTTCCCTCTCCGGCAATAGGAATTCGGGCACAATAAGGCGGTGATGCGGATTTTGTTTGGGCTTGGGCCAATGTAAATGGGCCTTACCTGAATAAGTGAGAGCCCATACATTCCTCAAATAAGCGGTTGAGCACCGTTGGATTTTCTAACCGACACTTGAGATTCAAGGGGAACTGGTTGGTCTGTCTTTCCATAATCAGAATTTGAAGCAAAATTATATCATTCCATGTTTTAGTTGGCAAAGCATAGTAGCAGGAACATTTCCGCGAACCTATCTGTGTGTCTCTGTCTTTTCGTCAAAAAGGTTCTGACGAAACGGGAAATTCAGATCTAGCCCTGGATAGCCTAGCATAATGCAGTTTCTATAGCTATACTTACTGGTAATTCCCATCTCGTTCTTAGCTGGATAGCATTTATGGATCCGTGTCTAGAATAGGTGAACTTCTACAAAATTATTTGCTTCCCATTGTAGGGGTAATAAGCGATGCATTTTTGCTGTCTTTATATAGCTGTCATACCTTCGATTGGTTTCTTGTGTGGAGCTTTAATGGCAATGTGAGCCTGATCCGCGTAAATTACAAATATCTGTTTGCTATATTTTGCCTACGATGAAGCTAACGCTGCCGCCTTCCTGATCTCATCCTAGAATTCTATTAATGATATTGCAATA
The DNA here is from genome assembly GCA_963855925.1 of Inga laurina. Lineage (NCBI taxonomy): Eukaryota > Viridiplantae > Streptophyta > Magnoliopsida > Fabales > Fabaceae > Inga > Inga laurina. The sequence goes on from OY979706.1 coordinate 59,963,656, forward strand.
GTTTGACTTGTTTTTCCACTCAGTATCTTGCAGATAACTACATAGTATCTTTGTTGTCACAAGCAATTGAATCGGAAGTTATGTCGAGGAGACCGGTATTACCGTCGAGACGATTTGGGGACAGCGGTGGTGGATTGTTTTCCACTTCGAAATCAAGGTCCTCGCCCATTTTGACTGTTGGGCTCATTGTCGTGGTAAGAGCCAATTCAGGAATTGATTTTTTTTTTTTTTCACGTTATAGATATTTCATGGAGCTCTGCATGTGCTTTTTCTGATATAGCTTCGTGAGGGAGATCTTGATTTCTCTTAGTTCATCAACTTTTTAGGGTTCCCTGCTTCTCATTGCCTATCATTACAGGAGTTCAGGTATGCCTCTTCTTGTTACTTGAACTCATTAAACAGTTTTCCTTTTGTTTTATGGATGAACGGGTTCATGGAAAATGTTGTGTCGCATTTTGTTATTTGCTTTAGCGGTTAATCAAAAGACTTGCCCCATAATTTTATATGCATATGTAGTTCTGTAATTAAACTAAATTTCCTAATTACTGCTCTCTCATTTATTGCATAGGTGGATTTGGCGGCCAATTAGAGTCTGTCAGTAGGGTTGAAGGTAATCTAAATTTTTCTCACTCGCATGTTTTTTTATTTGTTTTTGACCCACTAGCCATTATAAAGATGAAGGTGCTCATTATAAAAAAAAAAAAGGATGAAGGTGCTCTCTTGTTTTGAAATTTCAGTCCTATGCATCGCGCAAAAGCTAATTATTTTAAAAAATGATGACCTCTTGTTTAGTACAGTGTTTGGAGTGACTTAAAGATTTCAGTTTCTTGGTTCAGCCCAGAAAAGTCATGACTTCCTTGGCTATATTCTCTATCGTCAAATTTTTGCTCCTTTGAAGTTTGAATAGCACTAAGAACTTGACCGAGTAGGCATGTAGCGTGATATATAAGTGCCTTCCAGATATGATGTAATTGTACGAACTTCTTATACGCAGGTGATTATTTGTGCACATCAGAGGTCCAACGAGCGATTCCCATTTTGCAGAAAGCGTATGGTGATGGAATGCATAAAGTTTTGCATGTTGGTCCTGACACTTGTTACGTGGTCTCTAAATTGCTAAAGGAGGAGGAAACTGAAGCCTGGGGGATTGAACCCTACGATATAGAGGATGCTGACAGTAACTGCAAAGCACTGATCCGCAGAGGCTTTGTGCGTGTGGCTGATATCAAGTTTCCCCTTCCATACAGGCCAAAATCTTTTTCCCTCGTAATTGTTTCAGATACCCTAGATTTCTTATCTCCAAGGTACCTCAACAAAACTCTACCAGATCTGACAAGGGTTTCGTCCGATGGTATAGTGATATTTACTGGTAAGAGCTTGTATGAAAATGTTTGAAATGGAGTTACATTGCTTTGTAGGCTGGTTTTCTTTTTTCGTTTTTTCCCCAAAGGAGATTCCTCTAATCTAAACTTTGCTTCAACTTAATTTGATGTGGTATATTACAACCGAAATGAGGGAACGAAAAGTAGGAAATGGTTTTTCAAGACGTGGTACTTCACAAGCTGTAGGAATTTCTTTCTTGAGAGTATTAAATCATATTTGCATCCATTGTAGTATATGTAGACAAAAAACATGACGTACCTTTTATCTGACATTAAGGATCCATTCGGTGGTGAATTTGATATGGAACTTGAAGTTTGGCTGTGGCGTTTGAACTAGTAGAAGAATAACATAAATATCAATATAAAAATTAGAGTCACTATATTCTTTTAAGTTATAGATAATGCGGCTTATTTCTTGTCGATGCTCAGGACCCACTCTGATCTTAATAGAAACCAAACTTTCTTTCCATCTTTTGGTTCTCATTGTGTACATGATGCTTGTAATTGTAGGACTTCCAGGTAATCAGAAGGCTAAGGTTGCAGATGTTTCCAAATTCGGCAGAGCGGTGAGTGGAGCTCCATGAAGATATAGAACTGTGTATTCATGTTTGTGTGATCGAATGCTTTATATTGCCATTTCCTAGCTTAGATACATAGATAGCACTTCCTATTTTGGGGAAAAATAATACTACCTCAGGTCCTAAATATATGACATAGTTTATAGTATTCTATATTTAGGACAGGAGGAAGTAAGGGGAAGATAGTAATTAAGTTGAAGGGGGATGTGGATGAAATTTGCCCCATATCCCCCCCCCTCTCCACTTAACGAGTGAACTAGTGAATAAACTAATGGGATTTGGCTTTGTTCAGGCTAAGAGAAGAAGTTCGGCCTGGTGGTCTCGGTTTTTCCAGCAGACTAATTTGGAGGAGAATGACGCGGCTTCTAAGAAGTTTGAGCAAGCTGCTACTACGAGTTCATTTGTTCCAAGATGTCAAATATTCCACCTGAAGCCTCTCAATTGACCTCTGGGATGCTTCCTTTTGGATCGTTCTAGCTCTTAATAGCTGCTTAACTCACTTTCTACGATGGAGATAAAAGCATGTTTGTTTGAGCTTAAAAAAACTTATAAGTTGCTTTTTACGTAAATCGAGACACAACTCCTCTCACATACTTACTTCGTATACCGTAAATCACTATTAAAAAACAACTTATAAGCAATCGAATCGCTAAACCAAACATAATTTTGATTCTTTTGAGCATAACGGTGTCTTGTACTTTTTTTTTTGTTGGATTGTAATAGATATTTATATTCTTTGTAATCTCAATTTTGCTCCATATTAAATTATAATAAAATTAAATTTCCCCACTCTTCCTTAAAATTTCTTTCACGTGGGGCCACAAATTACACAGTTCATTTATGTAAATTTTGCTCGATTTATGATTTACAGCTATTTCATCTCTGCTTGAATCCTCTCAAGCCATGCGATTTTGGTGGAGGCGTGAGCTTCATCCGTTATATTCAGTTATATTTCGCCCCTGAATAATTGCCAGTACTCATTCCTTTTGGCCAATGAGTACATCACTGGTATACAATATATATCATATAATATTAAAATTCACAGGGTTCTCTATTCAACATTCCAATTAATAATATGGCGTATAAGGTAAGATAGAGCAATAATAATTACTCCCTCCTCTTATAAATATAAGATATAGTTGACCTTTTTGGAAATATTAACAAAACTAATTAAATTACTTTAAAACATTTATATTTGTTATTTTTTCTCTAAATTATTTTGCCAAACTTATAAACTAATATATAATATATGAAAACACAATATATAATATGATTAAGCAACTTATTTAGTTTCTTTAATCTTTCTAAAAAAATCAAATTTATCTTATATTTAAAATCGGAGGGTATATTTTTCTTGAGAAATTTTTATGATCAGTATTTAACGGGTGATTGATATATATATATATATATAGATATAATTTTTGAAAAATGTTTCGGTTCCGGCTCAAATGTAAGTTCAAGGCATATGAGTTCACAAGCGAGATCCAACCGCAACCTCCCACTATTAGGTTGAATTAATTCAGTTCTCAGTATTCGTTTATTAAAAAAATAATTCGTTTAAAACCGAAAAAACAAAAAACATATAATATATTTATATTTAACATATACTATTTGATACGGGCATATTTTTATAATTAAATAGGTGTATATTTTAAATTATATTAGATAAATTATATAGATATTTTAATTCTATTTAATTTATTTTATATATTTTCTCCCTAAATCATGAGGATAAAAAGTAATCGGTTAATTGGTTTATTAACCGAATCAAAATATTTCGGTTAATTCGATTAATCAGTTTCAATTTTAAATTTAAAATTAACTCTATTCAATCTTTCAGTTATTTTTAGTTTTATTAGAAATTGAGTTCAAAAACTGAATACTTACTCCTACCACTTACAGGAGAGTTCTCTACCAGGCCTTGGTGCGATATCAGTCAATTTAGTGTTCATTTGGAATAGCTTATTTTTGGGTAATAAGTGCTTATAAATCGTGATTCACGGTATATGAGGTAAATATGTGCGATGAGTTTTATCTCGACCTGCACAATAAACACTTATATTCAAAAAATAAGTGTTCCCAAACATACACTTATATTTAAAAACATTAAAATTTAAAATGAGCCGGAGATTAGGCCCAAGCTTGCACATGCGTGTGGCGTGGGAGGGCCAGCAGGAATTGGAGGTCCACACGATATCCAAATGATTGAAGTGCCAGCAGAACCAAATCATCAAAATGACGTGGCAACATCAAGGACCCCCTATGTCCTAAATATAAGATTTATATGAAACTAAATATAAAGTTTTATTTTATTTCTGGGTATTAAATTTTCATCATTAAATGGCAAGTGTGGCTTTAAAAAAGTACCACAAATATTTTACATATATTAATTATAAAAAAATCAGCTCATATTACTTTTTTCGATTACAGGAGCGAGTGTGTTGGGCTGTTGGCATTTGGCTAAAATTCGTTTTCTACATACGTGGTGATGCTGCGTATCACCACGTACGTAGAAAACAAATTTTTGGGCGGTCTCCTTTGCGAGCCATGAATTTCGTCTTCCCTTGGCTGTTCGCCACGTGGATGCCCATTTTATTCTCACTTTTATGATATCCTAGCGCATCACATCCTGCGGTTTCTTGAACGGATCTTAATATATCATCATAATTAATAATTTCATATTTATATGCCTCCCGCTATTTCTTTCAATTCCTTTCAACTGTCATGATGATTAGATTCGAATCAAAAAACGTGGCCTCACATGGAATAAATAATATCTTTGTCCCGCTTTTAACTAATTGCAGGTTAGCGTGGCAGCAGTATATTGCATTGCACTGGTGCGTAATTGCTTTGGCTGCGATTTTCCTTCCCGTTTATTATCGGTGGAGTTTATAGAGGAAAACCCACACAAATTCGCACAAAATCTTAGGGTTTCAATTCTGTTCGTTGCCTTCTAATCAATCTCATGCGTGCCTATCAAGTTTAAGCAAAGCGCGGCAATGGCGTACAAGTTTTGAGCCCACTCTGGCCCCTTCTTCTTCTTCTTCTGCTGCTGCATTTTCCTATTCATATAAGACTGCTCTTGCTCCACCCTGGCCGATTGTTCTTTCGTGTCTAGGTACTGCAGCGATTTCCTTTTCTTCCTCCTCCTTTTATCATTTCACAATTCCGCAATTTTCTTTTTGGATTTGACATTTTTTTTACGTGATATGTCTGTATTTGGTTCGTTGCGCTTACATCAAGTTTATCGAGATTTTCTATTATGTTGTCCTTGTTCTATTCGTTAGCTGTTTTATTTATTGTACCCCGTTAGAATTCCAAAGCAAGTGATTCTCGCTTACCGTTTTTTAAAGCTTCACTGATTTTTGTTATCTGTATGTAAATTTGTGTGTCTATTGCTATAGCCACGCACGCACAAATGTAAGGTTAGAGGTTTAAATTTTGTCCTTCAGATGTTGCTTAAATGGCCAGTTTTAAAACTTCCAAGCATGTACCTTTTTTATGTGGACAAGCCTTTAGTACTCTTCTATTTATTATAAACAGTTCGTGCAACAGCCATTGTTTATTATTTACCTCATCTTCGCAGCAAACCAATGTTCTCGCTGGACGTGTGTTTTCAGGCTAAGTAGACGTTTAATTTCATTTGATACACTATTAATTTCAATCTAATCATCTATTAGATTAGAAAGTTCATTTTCATTCATTCATGTTATACGGGTAAAGCTCATAAAATTTCACGTTAATGCACAATATGAATTATTTAAGAAATTGGTGATGACTGATCAATTACCATATTATATTTGGTTTAGTATGTATGGTCAATATGATAAACTCTTCATCTAATAGTTGGAAATTGGAATGATGGAAATTACATTTTGTAAGTTATTCAAAGTAGCAAGTTTATTTGCCTTACATCAGTCTCAGTGACCATAACTATTCAACCTTTTGTTCATTTGCACAGGTGCTTGTTGATTCAAGGTGAAAATCACACAGTGTATAGTCAGAAAGTCTTATTTACTTCTGTTACTTACGTATAACAACAAATTTGCCTTGCCGCATACCTTGAACTTCTCTGAAGCAAGCCAATTTTGAGACATCAGTTGATCTATACACACACACACACACACACTCTTCCGGTGATGAGCATTGTTTGGATGTCATATGTCATTCTTTCTGGGTAAAGAGATGTGCTAAAGTTTTCCAATATAGTGGACAAAGATGAAACTTGTTGCTCTTTTTACTTCTGCTGGAATTAATATTGGTGTGTGCGCAGTGCTTCTTTCTCTTTATTCGATATTAAGAAAACAGCCTGGCAATGTTAATGTATACTTTGGACGGAGGCTGGCCTCTAAACGGTCAAGACGCTCTGCTCTCTGCTTGGAAAGATTTGTTCCTTCCCCTAGCTGGATATTGAAAGCATGGCATACAACTGAAGATGAATTATTGTCTGTTGGTGGCTTGGATGCTGTGGTTTTTGTCAGGATAGTTGTATTCAGGTCGTTTAATCCTTTCAAAACGTAATGTTAGTAATTTTGCTTTTTGACATCTGACCTGAAAGGTTTACTGGTATTGTGGTATTTCACTTTTATCAACTAATAATTTCTGAAAATTGAAATAATGTACACAGGTGCCACCTTAGTGAATATATCTGAATCATAGAAAGATAGTGTTATGCTCACTTCTATGAAATATTTCCCGTGTTTTTCAGTCCTTTGTTGGTGCCATGAAAATAGTAATATCAGGGCTATATGTTTAATATCATGTGACTTTAGTAATGCATCAGATGACATCTTTGTTAGTTTTCCTGATTTGTTAACTATGTTACACAACCATATATTTAATTTTAAAACAATTTCTCATGAAAAATCTCCCTTGTGCCTCTGAGTTAAAAAGAATGTAAATGTTGAAACTGTCCAGGAATAGAGATACTGATGCATAAGTCTTGTTTTAATGCAAGTTCTGAGAAAAATCCAATAAAATGTTATGACCAGACAAGCCTTCAATTAGCTAAAAGAACTTTTTGTTGATGTTATGCCTGATTTTGCATCTGTTTCTTCCTGAAAGTTTTAGCTTTGCCTTTGAATTATGGTAAATCTGGCCAATTTTGTTCTACTTTCACATCTGAGTTATGTGTTTACTTGAAGTTCTATTCTCATGTTACTAGAAAACAGTTGTTAATCAATACAGGTCACAGTAACTATTTTCTATAGAAAGTTCTTACTGTTCATTTTGCAGCATTACTTACTGTCAATACTACTCTTTTCTTCTTCAGTCTTCGAGTTTTTTCTGTTGCGGCTATCGTCTGCACCTTTCTAGTGCTACCAGTAAATTACTATGGTCAGGATAGGAAGCATGAGGATCTTTCTTTTGAGCCACTGGAAGCATTTTCCATTGAGAATGTTAAAGAAGGCTCAAGATGGTATTTTCTATCTTATCTCCCCCAATTGAAGTGCTAATTATGTTAAATTTAGTTTGAATAGGGAATAGTATAGGGAAGTTTAGAGTAGAATGAAATAAACAAATAAGGTCGCTTGATCTTTCAAAGTGAAAGGGCGAATAATGATTTCGAGGCTACATGTGGATCTTCCCTCCCTTGTCCTTTTCCTTTACTTACTATTTAGCTTTACTTCCTCCTTTCCAAAATTACTTTTAGTGGGCCTGATTCCTGATCAAGATCATGGAGGGTGCTGGATAGATGTGGTCAAAGTTAGAATCTAGACCACTTCTAATTGTTCAACTGTTGGAGGCCCAAGTCCTCCTTCTCTATTATGTATGTGACATGGAAACAATTAACAAGAACCCGGGAAGGAAATTGTTTAGAGAAAGAATGGAGTGAAACTTTGAAACAATTCATCCAGCCATTTAGTTTGTATGGAGAGAATCAATCTCCCTAATATGAAGATAAATCCATTACTTCCGATTAAAGCTAAGTCCTGTTGATCTATTTATATTGGAAGATGGTTACAATAAAGTTAAAACATCCATTAATCCTAAAAGTTAAATAGATTTTCAGTAGTGCAGTGGCAGAACTTAGAATTGCAGTGTTCGGGAAGTCACAATAGTGGACACTGACATGAGTTAGTCAAATGGATTAACTTTTTGTTTAAATTTTAGGTGCTTATGTGTTAAAAATAAATGTCTTAATTCAGGAGTACACATACAGAATTGTTTCTCATATGATAATTTTCTTCTTTTGTTTGATATCAGGCTTTGGACGCATTGTCTGGCTTTATATATCATAACGATAGCTGCTTGTGCTCTTAGTTATTTTGTAAGCAATTGAACTTACCTGCAATATTATCTTCTCCATCTTCTTGTTTTTTGTTAGAATGGCCTTAACAGTTTTTTTTGTCCTTTTTTCATTTTTGAATATGACGGATCAATTGGCATATTATGTTAGGAATTCAAGGCCATTACTAATTTGAGGCTAGTGCATATTATTGGGTCACCTCCAAATCCAAGCCACTTTGCAATCGTTGTGCGAGGAATTCCATGGGCTCCAGAAGTCTCATACCATGAAACTGTGAAAAATTTTTTCACAAATTACCATGAATCAACATATTTGTCGCACCAAATGATTTATAAGGCTGGTACTGTACAGAAACTGAAGGTATACCTAACTCCCTTTTAATTCTTTTATATGGGTAGCATTTACTTCCCTATTTGCGTATGTCATCATCATGAGTGTGGTCATAACTGCTGTCATGTGCTTATTCAATAGATTGTTTATGGGTGTCACTTGGTTCAAGTTGGATAGAACTAATATGAGGGCTCTTATATAGAAATGAGTAGTTTTGCTTTTAAGTGTTCTGAGACATTCTTGGTTTTTGTGCTTTGTAAGGCTGTTCGGTATGAGATTTTCTTTCATCATTTTTTTTTTTGAAGGAACTTGCAAATCCTCTGCTTCCTCTTTATACGTACCAGAGCTTTTCCATGTTATATAAAATTCATAAATCTTTGCATAGCACTCAGATGTGAGTGTCACATGCCGGTATGCTAAATAAGAAGTCTGCATGGTGGTTGTTTTGTTGGCTTTTATTGATGCTACTTGTGGATTTTTCACACTATATAGTGGGTCATAAGTCATAACTCATAATCCATTTAATGAATGTGGCGAATGCAATATGTTAATGTGGACTCTGCAACTGTTTAATGTGTTGCATTTTTAATTCTATCTAAAAGCAACCCCTCTATTTTGCGGGTTGTGATTGTGATTATAGAGACATTGGATGTTATGTTTCTGGATGTATCTTTCAGTCTGTGTCAAGTATTGGGTTTTCTGGATTTATTCTTCGTACCATAACTGTTGTTTACTCTTATTTTTATAACCCCCCACCAAAAAAACCTCCAGGATGATGCAGAGCTGATGTATAAATCAATAAAGGGTAATGCATTTGATCAGAGCTGTAAGCCACATCTTACTCAATGCTTCTGTGGAGAGCCTAGAAATTCTTTCAAGATGATTTCTAATGAGAGAACGGCCTATGATGACGTGAATTTAGATGAGAGAAAAAAGGTGCATTTCCTGGCTGGATTAATCTATCTACAATTCTTTTATGTGTTGGAGACTTTTTGTTGTCTCAGCAATAAAACGTACCGGAGATAACACTGTGTTTTAAAAATAAATAAATTGCCTCTAAGTGTAGGAAACTAGAGCAGCTATTTAATAATCTATAATTATATAACTTTAATTATGAAAAACAGTGGTGGTTATAAGTGTAAAGAAGAGGATTTCCATAATTTATAACATCCCATTGCGTTTTATCATTGCTTTTAGTTTTTTTGAATAAATATTTTCTTATTTGCATAGAGTTTGATGATTAAATATTAGTTTATGCTACCAATAGATATATTGATTACTTTTCTATATGAAATAATTATACATCAATTTTTAATTCAAAAAATTGATTTTAATCAACAATTTTTTATTTAATTATTTTAATTTTGAAGTAACAATATATTAGAAAGTGAGTTTACATGCATTTTAGTTTTGGCCAAACTTCTAGTAATAAATATGAATCATCAATATTAATTTGTAAGCCCTTTTCACCTTATTATTACCTGACAATTTTGTCAATTAATTTTGAACATATGGCTTATTATACATGCATGTTAGTTGTTGCCCATTGCAATGGGCTTTATCTCTTCTTTCTATCATGGTGCATCATTGTCATAGTTTTTCATTACAAATAATCTTTTTCCTTGTATAATGAAAGGCAGGTTTTTAATTTGTTTTCCTCATTTTGTAGTCATTGAATATATATAGATAGACACATGTAAAAACAGGTTATGTGATGCTAAGAATTTTGTAAGTCCACTATTTGTAATTTTAGCTGGGGTTTCTATTACAGGAGTGTGCAGCTGCTTTTGTGTTCTTTAAAACCCGGTATGCTGCCCTTGTGGCTTCACAAATTCTTCAAACATCAAATCCAATGTTGTGGGTGACTGACCGAGCTCCCGAACCACATGATATTTACTGGTCCAACCTTTGCATACCTTATAGGCAACTTTGGATCCGTAAGATAGCAATACTTGTGGCTTCTATTGTCTTCATGATCGTGTTCCTTCTTCCTGTCACATTTGTGCAAGGCATGACTCAACTGGATCATCTTCAGGAATCACTCCCTTTTCTTAAGGGGATACTTAAAAAGTAAGTTAATCCAGGGGGGAAAATTTTGTGGATTTTTATGACTCGTAATATACCTCATATTTGTAGGAATAGAAAGATATAGGAAATCCATTGTTTGTTAAAATAGGAATTATTCTAAACTTTAATGATTATGACTGACAATTGGAATGTGGAGTGCTGGCTAATGTATTTAAATTTAAAATGCACCACATTCATAGCAAATTGACCCTGTATTTTTATGCCAGGGAATATATGAGCCAGATAGTGACTGGATACCTACCAAGTGTGATTTTGATTTTGTTTCTGTATACTGTTCCTCCAACGATGATGCTATTCGCAGCAATTGAGGGGTCTATTTCCCGTAGTGGAAGGAAGAAGAGTGCATGCTACAAAGTTTTGTTCTTCTTGATTTGGAACGTGTTTTTTGTTAATGTTTTCACTGGATCCGTTATCAGCCAACTCTCAGTCTTTAACAGGATAACGAACCTACCTGCCCAACTTGCCAAAGAGGTGCCAGCACAGGTGATTTGTCAAGATTCCTAGATGACTATATCTGTTAAAAATGGCATTGTTACATAGAATTATACATGTTGGTACGCGATTTATAGTATCCGCTTGATTATAGAAATGATTTATGCACGAGAGTATGAAGAATTGTGTGACACTGTTTAATTTGCTTTTGACAAAGTGTCTGAATATCTTGTTTTATTGAAGAATCAAAATCCGAGGTTATTTTTTAGAGACAAGGAAATGCTACTCTAGGAAACAATTAATTGGTGAGACAAATCTTTAACATTCAGGGGCTGATTTGTGTAACACATGCCTAATTCCTTGGGTCAAGTGGAGAAGGCCTAGCATATTGATGTAGGACAGGGAAGGGGAAGGGAAGAAGGGGGAAGAGAGAGGAAGGAGATAGCAAGAAAGGAGGTAGAAACTAGACAACATTTAGTAGTGGAGAATTTCCATATACCCAATATCATACATCATAAAGACCTAAATGAGAATGATCCTAGCTCTGTTTAACTATTTATAGAGCCCTTAGCAACCTAAACTTAACATAAGCTTCAAGCGAAAAAAGAAATATAATAATAGGAAACTCTAATAAATAGGAAATAATCTAATAAATCTACAGCCAATTAAAATTATATAATTAAAAGGTAACCTAAATTCTAATTCAAATCTCAAAAAAGATAATAAAATCAATAGTAAATTTTTGTATTCTAGGGTAGATTCCAATTATCCTCTTGCATCCCATCACTCTGATGTTCTCACGGTGTTTGGGTCAAAGGTAAAAATGTAAAATTATGTCCAATAGTAATAAAGGCTACAGACTATTGGAAAAATGGCAACAAAGGCCACAAGATATAAATGAGAAGAGGGCCTAGGACTCTGATTCTATAGCAAAATGTTCTAATATCTTGTTTTATTGAAGAATCAAAATACAAAGGAATTTAGGAAAGAAAGCTAATTGGTGAGGCTAATCCCTAACAATTAGGGACTTATTTAACATATAATATAGATGTACCTAATTCCTTGGGTCAGCTAGTGATTACCATAATCACATTATAAGTACTAGATGTCTATCAACTTTTAACAATTTGCTAATATTATAACTAGTACCGGTAAAGAGGGCCAACCCGCGGAATCCGGGCTGGCCCGTCGGGGGCTATGGGCCCAACTAGGGGGGGGGCTAGTGCATGCCGAGTCCGCCTCTATTTTTTGTTTTTTATATTTTCACTCTTTTTTTTTTTTTTTTAAATTCTCACCCCCTTTCTCTTTCACCCACTCACATTAAATTTCTTTTCTTTTATATATTTGTATTAGGAAGCCAATTTCATTCTTACTTTCCTTTTTCTTTTCATATACTCATATAACAAAAACATATAAACACATCTCTTTTAAATTTAATAATAATAATAGAATAAATAAATATAATATAAAAATAAAAGTGTCAAATAAAAAATATGAGGAATTAATTAAGCAAAGCATCAAAGAAAAGGCAATAAGGATGTTCGGATTTATTTTACTAAAAAATTAAAAAAAAAAGTGGGCCGGCTTACTTTAGCCTGCCAACCTGGTTGGGCAGGCTGGAAAAATGCCAGCCCAAAATGGCGGGCTGGGCACCACCTCTAATTATAATTTTTAAGTGACTAGTGTTATGGATGTCTAATGTGGTGCATAGACTACATATTGTTTAGTAAATTAGGTCCTGTCAAGATACCATGCTTTCATATTGTTGTAACCCTACTTGATAAATAAAACCCGAGTCAAGGGTCAATTTTGCCCCGGAAGTTTTTCGAGTGGCAATTTTGTTCTGGCTATTATCTTAGTTAATTTTGATCATTAGTTGATCAAATATGTTGAGCTGACCGTCCACATGTCATCCATATCTATTTTTATTAAGATGCAAATTTACCTCGAAAATTTTAAATTTAATTTTGAAAAAAAATGAAGTAGATGACATGTGGACTGTCAGCTTTGTATATTTGATAAATTAATGGTCAAAATTAAATAGGATCGGCCAAGGTAAAATTGCTCCCCTTAAAAACTTTCGGAGTAAAATTGGCCCTTAAAAACTTTCGGGGCAAAATTGCTCTTCGGTGACAACTTCAAGAGCAAAATTGCTCCTTAACCCATAAAACCCAATGCACAAATAGTAGACAGCATAAGCAATAAATGAGGGAAATCCTTAGGTTTTGATATTAAGACTTCAAAACCACGACTCACTGTATAATGGGTTCCCCTGATTCTAGCCTAGACCCGATTCACCTGGGACACCCTGAAATCACAGAACTCTCAACTATAGAACATAACTACTGGCATTCGAAACTCCCGTCTCTCCTCAACACTCATACCACAAAATATGAGCCGCCTCCCTAAAAGACTCCAATGGCTACTATAAGCGAAAAAGTGACTCTCACAGTCCCCAATATTGCCCTCTCCTAGACCAGGCCTATACTATAGCAACTCTAATTCTTCGTTTCATTCTCCATAACAGTAGGGATCTCAAGGTATGCTCTGACCATCAGAAACTGACTTTCCCTTTTCTTTCAACTTTCTAAATTTCCTCTCATAGGTCTTTGTAGCAAAAGTGACACCAGCTTAGCGTTAAAAAAGCAAAATCCTCTTTTACCTCGAGCATTCTTGTTTACCTCATTCCTTTTGTACACAGAATTTTAAGTAGAGTAAAATGCATATATTCATCTTATTTGAAATATAAACCTTTAAAATTTACTGATTCATCTGACCCTGTTTTTTTATTGGTTTTATGCAGGCTACCTTCTTTATAACCTATGTTTTATCATCTGGTTGGGCAAGTTTGGCAACTGAACTTATCCAAATTTTCCCCCTCTTCTGGATTTCGTTCCAGAGACATGTACTCAGATGTAAGGATGATTCACTGACGGGCCCTCTATCTTTTCCATACCATACTGAAATTCCAAGGATTTTGCTGTTTGTATTCCTTGGGTTCACCTGTTCTATTCTAGCTCCCCTAATAACACCCTTCTTACTGGTTTACTTCTTCCTGGGTTACCTTGTTTACAAAAACCAGGTTAGTACTTCTATCAGGTTTTGTCTTCTTATTATTGATCCTCTATGGAGTTCTTCGAGCTTATATGTATAATCATGCACTGGCTAAAAGAAAAATGTATAATCAATATGTCTTGTGTGGACTCAGACTTGCACAACATCCATATTCTCCGTGGTGACTGTCAGGACATATTTCCTGGCTGATGTGGTGGCTGCATAGTGCTTGCAACTTTTTGTAACCGTAAATTTATCAATTATGAGATTATACATAATTGGAAAAGGAAGACAAGAACTGAAAAACAATGTTGTGTATGGCCCACATACTTCCTCTCCCTTCTAACCGAAAAGAGCAGACTGAGAGTTGCCAATTGTGTACAGAATCTATATGGGTATATCACAGAATAGTATTCTTTCCAGTCCTAAATATAATGTAAAGTTAACTTTTTTTTAAAAGATTAAGGAAGTTAAATAAGTTACTTAATCAAATCATATGTTGTATATCCTTAGATTATATATCCGTTTATTAGTTAAACTAATTAGTTTGAAGAAAAAAAATATAAATATAAATACTCTAAAGTAATTTAATTAATTTATCTAATCTCTTTAAAAAAGTCAATTTTACCTTATATTTAGGACATGAGGGAATACTTATTTTGTAAGGCTATGTGAGGAGAGCCTTATTTTGCTATTTCATATCTTGCGATCTTGGCTACATCTGAGCTTATATTCTATGAAATCTGGCCTCAATAGTTTATTGCTGTCAGAGAGAATGAACTGGGGAGAAATGCATATACCAGGACAGTAAGCTGGGCTGGCATTAGTGATGTTTGATTTTCATTTATTTTGTTTTTTCAGCTTGTCAATGTGTATGTTACAAAGTACGACAGTGGCGGAGAGTTCTGGCCTATTGCTCATAGCGCAACGGTGTTTGCATTGATCTTCACTCAAATAGTTGCTCTTGGGGTGTTTGGCATGAAACGCGCAACGGTTGCATCTGGATTTACCATTCCATTGCTGATTCTTACTATTCTATTTCACGAGTATTGTAGGCAGCGATTTCTCCCTATATTTAAGAACAATTCAGCACAGGTTGAATCTCTTTCTCTACTATTTATCCATCTATCCCCCGAGTCTTTTTCCTTCTTGTCTCTCTTTCTCCCATTTGAAATCGATATGCTTTTTGTTTCTAGATTCTTATTGACATGGATAGGAGAGATGAGCGTGCTGGAAAGATGGAAGAAATTTATGATCAGTTACATGCAGCCTACTGCCAGTTTACTCCCTCGACGACGCCTGACTCTGATTTTTCCACTAGTACACATGGCCAGGACTTGGAGCAGTCAAATCGGGGTTCAGAAATTCTGGAGGAAGGTTTGTTTCATCCGCGTCCATTGATTAGGGATTCACCCTCTTATTATCTCCATCACATGGACCTAATTCTTTTCATATGTCAGGCAACCCACAGCCAAAACGATGAATCATGGCCAGTTCATTACAATCCAGCCAAGGCAATTTCTGTAATTGACAGGAATTAATGGACTTTTTGCTGGGAGTTGCCGTGATATGGCCCACCATGGCCAGTGCATTAAGTCGTTAACCTGCTTTCAGTCATGGTAAAGAATCCCTCCGGTCTTAAATATAAGACAGAGTTGATTTTTTTATAGATTAAGGAAATTAAATAAGTTACTTAATAATATTATATGTTATGTATCCTTAGATTATATATTAGTTTATAAGTTAAACAAAATAGTTTGGAGAAAAAATAACAAATATAAATATTTTAAAATAATTTAATTAGTTTTCTTAATATCTTCAGAAAAGTCAATTCTGTCTTATATTTATTATAGAAGTGAGTACCATCTAAATGTAAGAAGGCAAAAGGCGGGAATCAGATTTTGACTCTTAGGTTTTTTAGTTTTCAGTATGTAAAAATTCCTTCAACTGTAAATATTATTTATTATATTATAGCGGAGGGCTGCTCTATGTTACATTATGTAAATGAAGGGCCTTAAGCTAAACATAGACAGCAAATTTAAGGTATGCCGATCACCTTAGTTGTGAGTTATGACATTGCTCTTCCTCTTTCATTCTTCATTCTAGCTTGGTCAACCATTTTGTTCTAAGTTATGTCTTTTAGGTGTGAGATAAGGCTTGTTGCTGTTAATGTCTTTTACGTGCGAGAATTTTATTTGTACGAATCATGTTCTTCGTCTTTGCTAAGAAAAATATATATTCTGCGTCTGCTGTGTCTCTGAGATCTTGATCGTTTCTTCCTGTTGAATCTTAATCACCGTGTCATACTTCTGCACTATGTTTACTCACTCTATAATTCAAATAATTAAGTATGATTTTCGGCATCTTTCTACTATTTAGGCAGCGACTTGATTATGGCTACCTATGACTCAGTAGTCTCCCTCTCACACACACACATTTTAACTTTTACGGTTTTCATTTAAATGGAAAAAAAACTCATTTTATGCTCGCAAAAAAGTATCAAGAAATGCAATATCTAACTTATGAAAAACTGGAAAAGAATCAATGAACTAAACACATTTTAATTTATAATGATAAATCAAAACATAATGGAATGAATCATTTTGCTTTTTGTATTTCCTAGTTTGCTTGATACTTTTCAATTCGAGAAAATTTCCAAAAAAAAAAAAAATCTTCAAAATTTGAAATTTTCAAGTCAATAATCTCTTACTAAAATTGTGAGCTATTAATCAAGTGTTATTAATACCAAAATTATTGTAGAAAACAAATCTGATTAGGGGTGAAGGGGAAAATTTCAAAATATTTATTCAAAAAGGGAAAATTCTAGAGAAATACTTTTAAAGTTTGAAAATTTTAAACTAGTGATTTCTTATTAAAATGAGTTATAAATTATTAATCAAATATAGTCAATATCTAAACTATTATAGAAAAAGGGTGGGGTGTTAAGAATTTGTCTTTTTGTTGTCTCCCCCTTCAAAATTAAGATTTTTTTAAGAGAAAGAAATAATTAGCCATAACTTGATTAAATTGCGTATAACAATTTTTTACACTACCTCTAATCTAATTTGTAGTTCAATGTCCTTAATATTAAGATCTAATTTGTAATTCAATTTACTGACTGAAGATAATATTTTAGTGCCACCTTCGTACGTTCTCACCCATGGCCACATGTCTCCTCCTCCTCCCGTCATCTTGGTCCTCCAGATCTGCCTCTGTCTGGTGTGTATTAATATATAGATACAATGTAAAAATTTGGGCGAATGATAATCAGGGCCTGTAAAAGAGAAATAATCACAACCAAATCTCTTAAAATTATCAAATTGCAGTAAAGTTCTAAGGGACCTGGCTGTAATTAAATGTGAATGTACAATTACTGACTTACCCTTTTTCATTTGAGGAGAAAATGGAAGAGAAAAAGGGTGGGTTTTGTGCGCAGCTTTCATGCGACCTCTCAGCCTCTCGCGTATGCCACTGAGTCCTCACCGGTCCTCGTCGCCGCCGCTCTCTCACCCATCTCAAATTGTCAACACTCTCACCCGCTCTCAACTTTTGTGCTCATCGTGTTTGGTTCGGTATGTTTTTCATTCTTCAATTTTAGTATAAATAAAACCAATTTTATGGTGGTTCTGTAAAATCTCCTCTAACCCGCCTTCGAAGACCAGTGAAGAAATATCTTCTATTAGTTGGCCCGATTTCATATGCTCCTTTCTTTTTTCATGATTGGTTGATGCTATGACCTGCATTGGAAAACTATGATTTGCACCAAGTTAAAGAATGACCTTATCATTTGATTGTTGTCAATAATGAGAATTATTTTATCCTTAAGTTTAAAATTTTGTTTCCAAGGATTCTTGTGGGATGCATATTCTGACAAGGAAAAAAAAGGGAGAATTTTGATGCAAGCAAAAGAATTAAAGGCTCCAACAAATTTCTTTTATTGTGACTAGAAATGCCCTTTTTTAACTGGGAATAACACTTTTTGTAAGTACGAATGACATTATTATTCAAAAATGAAATTGAATCTTCAAGTGAAGCTTTGTGATGCTAAAAGTCTGATATAAAGTTATATTTATGACAGTTGTGAAAATATACTTCTAAGCTTATGGGTTGATTTATATATGCAGGTTAAAACCAATAAATCAATGCTTTCCTATATTATCTTTTTAGAAGGGCGAGAGAAGGATATAAAAGCGAAGCTAAAGGCTATAGAAGGCCGACAAAAAAGCAAGAGAAGAATGAAGATTCACCAAATTTTAATTTGGGGATGTCTGTGATTATATTGATTTTGTATGTTGTGATTAAAGATATTGTCCTGCTGCTTCAATGGAATGAATATATATATTTCTTCATATCCTTGTGAATAACTTTTGGTATTACTTTGGTAGTGGCTGATCTAAAAATATGTATCTTTTTTTATAAAAAATATAGAGTTGACATTTTTAGTTCTATAACTTGTCAATGAAACCTTTACATTTGTCAACAGATACCTTTACACTTGTTAGTGCATTCCCATCTACATATCAATAATTTCATTTAAGTTTACATATTCTTCTCATAGTTAAATAAAATTAGATACTGCGTGTTTAGTTATAATTTTGTGTGGTATGGACATAATATTTTGTAAAAAACTAAAATTGTCAATTTTAGCTTGATAACTTGTTAATGAAGCCCTTACACTTGTCAATCCATTCCCCTCCTCCACTTGTCAATAATTTCATTTAAATTTAGATATTCTTCTCACAGTTAAATAAGATTAGATACTACATGTTTTGGTTATAATTTTCAAGAAATATAGACATAATATTTCAAAGGAAAAAAAAAATTAGAGTTGTCATTCTTAGTTTGATTACCTATTAATGAAGTCCTTACACTCGTCAGAGCATTCTTCTCTACTTATCAATAATTTCATTTAAATTTACATACCATTCTCACAGTTAAATAAGATTAGATACTATATGTTTGGTTATAATTTCATGTAATATCGATCTAATATTTTGACAAAAACTAGAGCTGTCATTTTTTGCTTCGTAACTTGTCAATGAAACCCTTGTAATTGTCAATGTATAACTACATTCCCTTCTATTTGTCAATAATTTCATTTTTACATGTTCTTCTCACAGTTAAATAAGATTATATACTAGATGTTCGGTTATAATTTTGTGTGATATGGATCTAATATTTCGACAAAAATTAGAGTTGTCATTCTTAACCTCAAGCTCGTCAATGAATTCGTCACTCTCAGCTTTTCTATGATCTGGTTTTGACAATTTTGTTACTCTTTTTAGTAACAAAAATTAAGGGTTTGTACGATATCGATCCGTCAGGTGAGCCCAGAAAACTCATTCAGGATTAAATACTCCAAAAACATAAACAAGTATGTACGAAATACAAGGACCCGCACATCAAACTAATGCCCATTTCGAATAGTAATCAATAATCTATTCCCTTAACCGGACCTAAGGCAGAGTTTGTTCGATTGGATTTAGAATCGGCCTTGGGAAGTTTACGAGTGGTTGCAAAAAAAGAGTAAAAAAAGGATATTTCATCTAAATAAAGAAAAAATATGCTTAAATGTGCTTTCTGTCTTTACCCTTTTCTTTTTAATGAACAAGGTCAAATGGGTAATTGTACATTTAGATTTAATCACATTCAGGTCCCTTAGAACTTCAATACAATTTGATGATTTTAAAAGACTTACTTGAGATTATTTCTCTTCAATCCTTAGGTTTGTGTGTCATTTTCCGTAAAAATTTTATCATACTTTTTAACTTTATCATATTTTAGAGAGGTAAAAGATTTTAAAAAAGCATATTAAAATTAATGAGATAGAATGTTAACATTAATAGAACATTCTTATAGAAATATTTTATCATATATAAATAAGTAACATGTTTTTAAAATTCATAAATTAAGAAATAATAATTCTGTAGTAAATATAGTAAAAGAAGAAAGAAATATAAATGGTAAAGTATACTTATCAACTTTTAATGAGCTCTCATCTCCTCCAATTGTTGGCGCTATTGTTGCATTAAATCAAAACTTAAGGGCAGCTGTAAAAATTTTAGACCCGAAAAAAAAGAAGACAAAACTAGTGTCTGATATATGAAATATCGTATACACATTAAATCCTTATCTTACCACTCACCTTGAAGATCACCACTTTATGTCATCCAAATCCATATTCATCACAGCAAATATATGTACATATATATATATATATTTAAAGACCAGAAATTATGTTCCAGCCATGCCCTTGCCATTTTTTCACCAGAATTCTAAGACAGCACACAGATACATCAACCCAGTTATAACGAGAAATGTCAGATAACAAAAGCCTAGCTATACAGAATAATAAATTCATTTGTCGGTTATCTTGCTCGTTAAATAGAAATAATTTGCAACACTAATAAGAATGTATTGCAGTTATTCCGAAACAATTAAGAAATGCAAATAGCAACGGAAACATGGTTGTCAGATACTGACGCTGAAGGAATTTATCATATGTTGGTGTCATTATCATTTATCAGTGCCTAAAGATACGGATTTCCTTAATATTATATAAAATTAAGGAGCTTGTACGATAAGTTGTCGTTTGGCTGTTGTCTGGGCTAGCTAGGGCTACAGGCTTCCATCACGGATGTCGTTTTGATGCTTATTATATATATGGTATCCCTCATATATAAAGTTAACACAATATATTTTCACTGTCACAATTCAAGTTTTGAATCATCCTTGGCCTTTTGTTTCAGGATCCTTGTGTTGAGGTCTTTCTGGGTTAAGTATATTCCCTTCTATTTTACTGACTCGCTTTTAGTTTGCTTAATTTAATAATTTAATGATTCTATTTTACAATATATTTTGGTATTTTGATTTTCTCCCTGGCTTGCAAAAGTTCACCCAATTAATAATTCTCTGTCAACTTTAGGGTGTGAAATAAGAAAAAAAAAAATTGAGCCTATCTGGGCTGCAAAACAAACCAATGAACTCGAAAGAAGTACATTTTGAAATTAAGCAAGAGAGACAACTGTTTTGTGCACATTAGTTTGAAATTACAGAGAAAATCGTTAGCTACTTTCGAAATATGTCAGCTTATTTCAACTAACTAGTCGTGATCACAGCGTACCAGAAAATCTATATAGTCAACAAAAGGCAATCAACTACATAGAATTAATGGCATTGAGCTTAACAAAATAAAATAATCAACCCAACCTTTGTAACAACTGTAATGATATTTATTAATATCCTTTGTTTACATATAATCTAGGAACGTATGGCCAGATCAATGAGATGAGAACCAGCCCTACACAAGATTCTTGATATCTATAGTTTATGCTTGTGTGGATTTGTTGGCTTGTGTATGCTTAGCTAATATAATCATCCCTTCAAGCTTCAGATATTTTGGGTAAGATTTGAAGGAGGTTTTAATTAACTTTCATTTTATTTTAATTAATCTGTGTTTTCCTAGCATAAAATGTTACACCAAGTAAACAGATCAAACAAGTTATGATAAGAAAAATAATAGTATTGTGAATAATACACAAAAGAGCATTTCGCATTGGATTCCAATTCCTTGCGTTATTCAGTATGCCGACTAAAATAAGTGTCGCAGAATTGGTAGCATTGAAAACGTTTTGGTAGATCAGTTTCTTAATGAAATATTTAAGCATATTAAATTGCTTGAGATATTGGGTGGATATGAGATATAATCAACTTTGTCGTTAAGATTCACCAACTATATTTGACCTTAGCTGAAAACCATGTCTCTTGAAAAATTCAACTATATATGGAAGCATAACAGATTATCCCTTTGACGGATATAGCGCGCGCGCACTATCAAGGTTGCAGGTTAGAGGAAATAAAACATTTAATTTAGAAACAAATTAAATATAGATATTTTTTAATCTGTGGCAAAGCCATTTTATTTGGATAAAAATGGAAATAAAAAAGGTTGTTTGTTAAACTATTTCTGTCTTATAATAATGAGGCTTGGAGAACTTTTTTTTTTTTTTAGTGAAAAGGAATTGTATTGCCTCAATGTAATATGTACAGTGTCGTGGTACTAGACTACAGTGATCAGCTGTCGACAAAATTTACAGTGAGCAATTAAAAGCCGAAAAGCTTCTATCAGTATGAGCAACTATAATTCTCATCTGAGACACTATACTATCTGCAGCGTATGTTTCCTTTGCAAAGAGGCGGTGATTCCTGACGTCCCATAGCTTCCAACTAGTGATACAAATTCCTATTTTCCAAGAGATGTCAAGACTCGGAGCTTTTAGGATTAATCGAAGCCAGCTGTACATGTCCAAGCCTGTTAAGTCCCTGTACAAGTCCCCTGGTAGGATCTTTTTCCAAACTGTTGCTGCTGGGCATTTGGAGAGCATTTTTTTCATTGCTTTAATTAGTTTTCACATTTTCTATCAAAGTTACAAAAGTTTTCTCAATGATGGCCATGGCTGTCCCATTGCTTGTAACGCGTTCAAACCTTGTTCTTAAACTCAAGTACCTTTCTTTCTAACTTCATTTTGTGCATAAATAAGTGGGTTGTGTGGGTGTGTTATTTAATTTCTTGTCCTGGTTTGGTTCTCGGCTCCCTTCACCCGTGCTTTCTAACCTAATCTTGTGTCAGAACATTATTTTAGTCTTTCTTAATTCATGAGAGACAAATATTTCTCTTTGTTCAAAGTTAAGCTCAAGTTTTCCGTTTCTTCATCTCTCTCTCTCTCTCAAAAACCGCATGGAGATATATATATATATATATAGTCTATTGTAGCCCATGCATGGCATGGTGAAATGATACTAGGGAAAAACCCATTTATACATGCTTTATTTGAACTTTCGGTTAGGTGGTTGTTGTATAGAATTTGACAATGAATCCCCCTTAAGTTTTAAATTTATACAAATAACCCATATAATCAAATTGACATAGAATACTCTGTTGGAAAACTAATTAATCAACGTTAAAATTTTATTTACAAAAAATTAGAAAGTTTCTTCTTGTCAAATTATAAAATATTAAAGAGCTAGCTATTTGCGAACATAACACAAAATTTAGGAGAGTTATAACATTAAATTATATATCACTTTATAAGTTAATTAGTGTAGGGAAAATGATAAAGGTCTTATATGTAGGATCAAGGCCAACTTTCTAACGAGTTCCTATAATTAGGATTAGAGGATTATGTTAATCGTACCACCACAAAACATACAAACACTTAAACCTCCTCACATTTTGCCAATAGATGTTAGTTCTAATGGAGGTGGCTTTAATTGCTTTAACACAAGATCTCGAGTTTGAGTCCATGAGAATGTAAAAAACATTTTAGGGAGCGTTACCCACAATTGCGCCCAATAATGCTAGAATATGTCCTAGTCAAATAGATCTATAAAAGCACCTTCTCACATTTTTACACCTCTATTATAATGACTAATAGAAATTATACCTTAATCAACACAAACACAGTCATATATGGATGCATGGCAAACCACAAAATCGTGGTTTGAGAAGTTCTTTTCACCAAGCCAAGATAAAATTCCTCTTACATATCTCATAAAAACTAATCTCAAAAAGTTAATCCAAATATATACTTAAAAAAAAGAAACAATTATACAGCTCTAAGATATAAAAGAATTCCACTTTTTATGTATGATCAGTTAACATATATAAGAAAACACACACACACACATTTCAAGGTCCACCTAACTAGGTTCCTAAAAGCTAGTCAGTTAATTAAAAATGCACAATATAGTTCGAGGGATGTATAAAGCACAACTGCGCTAGTAGTCAATGTCATGTATATAAAAAACACATTCATGGTCCTACTATTTGGACAGTGATGTTGACCTTCAATTCCAGGGTTAGCTTAATGTTACAAATATTGAAAAAGAAGGCCGATTGGTTATTATAAAATAAACATTCAAATGTATATAGCCTTACACCTTTAACTGGAAATATGCAACAAAATGCCACCGTTGAAAAACTAGGCTATGCGAATATACATGTTAGAGAAGTGGCTCGAGAATGCTGAAGGGTAATGAGGGAAAAGAATCAATTAATTCTTTCATAATAGCTGGGACTCGTACGTGCCATGTGCTTTGTATATTTTAGCCTAGATGCTGCCTAAGAAATGCTCTTCAAGGGCACAGGAAAATGAATAATGTATTTTCTCAGAATTAATTGTAAGTTCGAGATGAACTAACCTGTAGTTGAATTCAGGAATTAGGTAGCTATATATAGGGAGAAAGCATGTTTGCTGCAAAATTTCTAGTGAGGCACAGGAAAAATATTATATCATTGATATATAGCAGTTCAAATACAACTCAAGTAGTAAATTAACAAATCTCAAGAGAGAGTAGTACTGATAGAACAATTATGAGACAAACCGCTACCTTTGCATACATATATATACCGCAGATTGTATTATCTACGGAATGAAAAACACAAGGTTTAATTAATTTCCTCTTGCAGATTACCACATTGTGGTGAAATAATTATGGGCGGTTATTAAACCTTAACTCTGAAGCACATTGTTGTGGCATGCCCTGGTAATTAGAAGAAACAAAAGATTGATAAATGAGAGAGTTGGGGTCAGCAAGTGGAGCTATCTTGTCATTGACCATCATGTCCTCCCCAAACAACAATTCGAGTCCATCTAATCTTTGTGGATGAGTATAAGTACTATTATTGCATAGTACTATCTCCTCAAGTCCTCCTGTCTCTTGGGCCACCAATTCTATGTGATTGTTGTTAACAATCGTACCGTTATTTACCATGCAAGAGGTAGAAGAAGCAATATTTGATTGTTCTTCACAAACAGGTTGCGTGCAGCTGGGAGTACCGTCTTGGAATAGATTAGGATTAACATTCAAAGCATGGAGGGTAGGGCGATAATTATCGTGATCATCTCCAAAGCCCACCTGATGGAATTCTTGTGCACAAGGCCGCCATTTATCCTCATCGGAAAATCTTCCTCCCAGTTTCATGAGCAATTTTTTTATGGAATCTTGATCGTTGAAACATGGGTCTTGATTTGATGAATATTGCGAGGGAGGTATCACAGGCAAGAGTGGCCAATATGGTTGTGGAAAAATGGTATTTGTAGAATTTTCAGGAACTAATAAGGAATTAGGAGAGGTGATGATTCTGTTAGCTCCTTCCTGCTTGCTCTTACTACGTGATTGTTGATCTTTACGGTGCTTATTACCCAGAAGCTTCTTCTTCAGTTTTGTGTTCCAGTAATTCTTTATGTCGTTGTCTGTTCTTCCTGGCAATTGTGCTGCTATCACCGACCACCTGCTCAGTTTCACCGTATTATAAACCCTTCACTTCATTCCACGATTCAAATCTAATTAACCTAATAATTGGTTGCACCAAAACAACTATATAATCAATAATCGTGCATATGTATATACCTGCTTCCAATACTAACGTAGAGGCTGCAAATAATGTTGTCTTCTTCTTCAGAAAAACCCCCATGCTTTATATTTGGTCGAAGATAGTTTAGCCACCTCAATCGACAACTCTTCCCACATCTTTTTAACCCTGATTCATATATATATTGAAACCCTCACGTATTTACAAGCAAAAATAAAAGAAAAGTTCTCGCTTCTCATACTTTTCCATTTTTGAAGTTAATTCCTAATTTGAGCATATTAGTACAAAGGAAATTAAATCATAAAGAAAAACAGGAAAAGAAGATGAAATAGCTGAGAAATAATCCACACATATGTATAAGGGCCATGTGTAATAATATATATAGTACCGATTTTCTGAGGCAAAGCGATCCAGTTACCACCAGTACCATGTTGCTCGATGTAGGACTTGAGTTTGGCATCTTCTTCAGGGGACCAAGGTCCTTTCTTCACGTTTGCTTTATCGCAGCAAGGAGCCCTCCCCATGCTCTCTCTTTCTTCGATCGATGTGTGTGTGTTTTCTCTGACCAGTTTGGCATCGATCAGTTCTTACTCCCTTTTGCACAGCCCTTGAATTCAGAATTATAAGAGAGAGAGAATGATTATAATATAAAAAAGTAGGAGGGGATAAACATGATTCCAAGAACATCCATCACACACTGTAGAGAGAGAGAGATAAATATTTTATTTGCAAGGGGAGTGGCGGAAAAGAAGAGTATTTTTGGATAGAAAATTCCAGAATTTGAGTATTGCCAGAATAGGAGAATAAGGTTTGTTCTTCTTGTCTTTTTCTAGCTAACAGGAATCAATTTTGTATTTGGAACTACGTGGGCTCTCTGCTTTATTTACTTTAATTTCCTTCCACCTTTTTCAGGTTCTCCCGTACATACATACACATGCTTCATTCTTTATATGGCTCCACTTCCTTCCCTCTTTATAATTAAGCTTATTAAGCTATACATATAAATTGGACCACCCTTTGTTGCAATACAATTACTCTTCTCTGATTACTTCTTTTTCTCTTCGAAATAATTGAACGTCATTAATTTGAACTCAATTATGTAAGTTCCTTTCGTCAGCTTTAATAATTGTACAGACTTAATTATATCTGTAAACATAGTTCCTTCTTGAGACAACTTGCGGTTTTGAAATTCGTATATACCAATTAAATAAATCTATTAATATATAACAAGTGACCCAAATTTTGAGACTGGCTTTTGCATTTTCCTAAGATCTTGCCTGGCTACTATTGTAAATAGTACTACATTTTAGTCTTGCAACGGCATCAATAAATAAAGCTTCGTTATTTTCTGGACGGCTAATTAAGAAATCTGAATAAAGAAATTTAGTTATTTTTAAGCTTTTTAGGACCATGATGTGTATAAAGTCTTTGTCATAAAGTCTAGCACTTCATCTTTCGTATAATTTACCCTCCCTCCCTCCCTCTCAGACACACACACCAATGTATCATTATCAGTATTAAAATTGATTGAACGTACGTGTTTCTAGTTGACTGCAATAATAAAAACTTGGTTCAAATTACTTATATTATAGTTATAGGTTAGGTCACATTGTTTACTGCAGCTTTGTAGGCCGTTTAAAGAATGAAAATATCGCTAGTTCGTTTCAAATCAGCTTTTTGAAAAATACTGTAGCACTTCATATTAATTACGATATTTCAAAAACAATTTTTCTAATCGATCTATCAGTATTTTTAGTGTAGATGGAATAAAGAAGGTAAAAAAAAGGGAGATTTATACTTAGGTCCTAAAGAAAAAAAATAAATGAAGAAATGGTTCCTGAAGATTGCAAAATAAAAAAATAGTTTTATTAACAACTCCCAAAGAAGAAAATAAATGAAGAAATGGTTTCTGAAGATTGCAAAATGAAAAAATGGTCCCATTAATAATTCCAGGAGCTTGTATTGACAACTCGTTAACAATTCCAGGAACCTGTATTGACAACTCGTTAACAATTCCAGGAGCCTGTATTGACAACTCCATGGGATCATTTTTTCACTTTACAATCTCCAGAGACCATTTCTTCATTTCTCTTTTTCCTTAGACCTGAGTGTAATTCACCCAAAAAGAAAACAGCGATGGCAGTATAAAGGCACAGTAGGAGAATATATTAAGAAATACATGACACTGGTAAATTTGGACAAAAAGACGAGGTAATATGATGTCAGAAATCGAGGTAGAGAGAAGGAGATGATTTGGATTGTAGTAGTAATAGACTGGGGCCATGAATTCACCAACTAAACTTAACCCAATGGTTGAAAATTTATTGCAGTCAAATTTTTAATCAACTGAGGTCAATTTCATTAGGCTGGCACACCTTTGGGGTCCAACTTGAATAGGTTGATATAATTTTGTCGAAGCAAAATATATAGAAAAAGACAAGGCACTACCCAGAACATTGAATTTAATTTATATGTGGAAAATACAGTGCATTTTTCCTTTTTGGTTGGTGAACAGATCATGACCAACATGACCATATCACGAGAGCCAGAAACCTAGCAAACAAGTACTCAGTTCACTAAACCACGAAATTATATCCCGTCAATAACGAAAATTTTCCGGCAAGCATTTGAAGGAATTAGTTCAGGGTCATTCAATTTGTGACTGCCCCAATAATAGGCAAAAACATAGACAAGAAATGCTTTTGAAGTTTAATTTGAAGACAGATGTATACATATAAAGTGTGGATTAGTATATAATCAATCTGCATAAAATCCAGTTCTTTTTTTGGTGTTCCCATTTTTTGCCGTGCGTGCGAACTATTTTCCCTCTGTTATGTCCTGTTTAATATGGTGGAATTGAAGAGATAGAATTGGAATTGGAATTGAATTTTTACTGATAGCATGTTTGGTATGATGGAATTAATCTTGGAATTGAATTCCATATGGAATTCAATTAAGCTCAAATCCATCAAAACATTTCCATCCAAAAAGCTGCGATTTACAAATCCACCTCCAGATTTCCACCCTTACCCTTACTGCCTTCTCAATCATCAGCCACCGTGCTTGACTAGATCTGAGCAATCGATCCGGCAACATCTTCGGCGACGGTGATGATGTGACACCATCACCAAGTTGCAAACCTGCTCGATGAGAGACGGTGAGGAAGATGAAGAAGGAGAGATCTGTTTGCAGCAGCGGTGCTTTTAGCCGGAGTTCGATTCCGGCACCTCCTTCGATTCTGATTTCGAGTTCGGAGCCTCCTTCGCCGCCTCCGTCAATTCCGAAGAAGGAGAGATATGTTTTGAAACCTCATCTCCTTACCTTCCACAAGCAATTTCACCGTCCTCTCTCCTCTCCCTCTGCTTCATCCCGTCGCTTTTGTACCCTCTCCAGCTCTCCAGATTTGGATTATATTGGAGCAGCAGATGAAAAATATGATGTGATTGTAGTTGGAGTCAGGTTTAATCACAGTTTCGATTTCGATCAAACAGCAGGATCTGACTTTTTATTTTTTAATTATAAGGGTATTTTGGTCTTTTCACATAAAAATTAAGACCCAATTCCATGACATACCAAACATACTTTTAAACCTCATTTCCATTTCCATATCCATCTCTATTTCCATTTCCATCAAAATCAATTCCATTGTACCAAACAGGCCCTTAGGGTTTCGCCTCTGTGC
Source organism: Inga laurina (assembly GCA_963855925.1). Lineage (NCBI taxonomy): Eukaryota > Viridiplantae > Streptophyta > Magnoliopsida > Fabales > Fabaceae > Inga > Inga laurina. The sequence goes on from OY979706.1 coordinate 59,992,826, forward strand.
GAGTTCCTTCGAGTGACGCCAATCTCCTCGAGTAGCAACCCAACCCTGCTAAGGGGTAGATCGCATCTCTCTTTGTAAGCTAGTCTCTCCCTTTCTGGGGGAGCTCTTGAGTTGCCCCTATGTCGTGGCCAGCGGAAGTACTGGTGGGGAGTGAAACTGGCAACGGCAGTGAACGGTGAAGAAGTGAGGAGGGATGCGAGAAGGCATTTAGGCTTCAATCCTTTGTGAAGCCCTCCGATGAAGATCTTTGATGGGTTCCCCCATGGCTCCAGCATGTAAAGAACAAATAGATGCGGTGGATTCTTCTCCAACCTAGCGAAATGAAGATCTCGATAGAGATTAGCAATAGGGGATTTGCAATCGCTCTGAGTAAACCTAAGGCAAAGGCACAGATGTACTCAAAGGTACCAATCGATCGATCCTTAGATATTGAGGTGAGTAATTTGCTAAAGGTTTCTTTTTTCCCTAACAATGGCGAGTTATGGTTGAGATATGCTTCTGGTAGGACCGTTTTGCTTGTTTTTGATTTCTCTAGGAAAAATTTAGTCTACTGGTCAGAAGATTTGAGAATGGATGTAGTTGGGTTCGTCATATCTGCTCGAGTGCTTTGGTTTAATTCTCCATTAGGCAGCATGATTTATGGGTCAAAATTCTGTAATCTTGATGCCTCTATTTTAATAGAAATGGAGCGAACGAGTGTTGGGGGGGAAGGAGACCGATTGACCGATCCATGTTAAAAAATCAGGGCTTTGGAGATTGCTTCAAACAATGGTTATGCTTGGTCAAGGGTATTGGTTAGGGGTTGGGTGGTGAAGTGTGCTATTGTTCATCTATCTAAGGGGCTAGGTGGGATTTGGGAATTTTCGATTTATGGAAGGATATCAGAGTTTAACCAACCAAGTCATAGTTGCTATGTTACTGGTAATTTGGTAATGGGTTCTGAGTATGGTAGTATGGCTAGATGCGTTGCTTTGAATTGTTATTTTTGCTGTTTAAATGATAGAATTATCAATTTGAGTCTGATCTATATAGTGGGTTCATACACATTATTCTTCATTAGGTAGACATTTGCCTATTCAGTGCTTCTCTCAACACTGTTCATATTTGGGTTCAATGTGTGCCTATTCAGTGGGTCTGGTAACACTGTTCTTCATTGAGTTGGAATTGTGGTTCTTTCATTTACTGTCATACTGACTATACCCTGTTTACTAGTGTTTTGATTGTTGACCTCCTTGTGCCTTACTCAAGGAAAATTGCCAGGAACCTATTTTATAGATGGATTCTTATAGAAGCTGATTTGGTGACCGTGTGGACTGTCAAAACTACTTTGGATGGTCTTACCCTGTGCGTTGGGTATCACAACCTCTATCACAGTTGTTGGCCTTTTGGGTCTCTGGTGTTGTAGATGATTTGCTTGATTAAGTCATATATGCTTGTATTATTGAAAAACCTTTTTTGGATTATGTTCTTAGATTCAGTGTCTATATACTTTAAGCTTTTACTTGTGTTCTTTGGCAATAGGTGGTTGTTGCTTTTAGTTTCTAAGTGGTTGTAACTTTCGTTTGAGCTCAATATATTCTGTTTCTCTCTTGGAAAAAAAAAAAAAAAAATCTAGTTCTATTAACATTTTGAACTACAGTTTTAGATCTTCTAGAAGACAAAGACTCAAGAAAAGGCTGGAGTCAAAAGTCACGATATTAATGAATGAAGGATGTAGACAGAAGGAAAGGGACGTGGAGAAATTGATGAGTTAACGTATGTAGTGGGGTGAGAGGTTAGTGTCACATCAAGGGGCATAGTTTGGTTTGAAGTTTGAAGCAAGTGCTCTCTATGGAATCCTAATTTGAAAACTTTGATTTTCATTATGTGCGGGTGCAGCCATTGACAGATTCTTTGTATTAGGAGAACACACACACCCACAAATTTCTCTGCTCTGGCTGGTGAATTGGCTTTTCATATATAACCTTATTTGATAATGTTGTGTACTAGTATTATTCAACTGTAGGTGCCATATGGATATGAATGTTCAGATACTTCAGGGTGATTCGTGGTTTTGTAAAATTCAACATACAGAACATTTTTTCTACTTCCTTTCCAAATAGTAGTTGTACTAGAAATATTAGGGGTCAGTTGTTTAAAAATAACAAAGGATTTTAGCGGGATTTTTTTTGTTCAATTTTAAAGAATTTAAACTAACCCTAAATAATGGCACTATGAAGAAAGACTAAAAATATGAACTCTTAATTATAAACTATTACTTGACGAAATCAAAGAGATAAAGAGAGAGTTGAGTCAACAATTTAAACTTTGTTATGTTAATTTAGACCTAGAGAGAACCTACGTACCGTAACTAATTAAGTAGACAATTTACTGATCTTATGATGAAAATTGTGGAAGCAAGACGCGCCCATAGCTCTAATATTTCCGTTCTAAGTAATGGTTGTATCTTGTATGTGTTTGATGGATAGAAGTATTCAAGTGACAATGTTAACCAAACAATAGTTTAAGCAATTTTGATGAAATGAACAAGGATGCTATAGTAGAAAAGCACAGCTTTAAGAACACATTCAACCGCGTTGGAAAAAAGGTTTAGCTGACAATAGAAGCAAGCTAAGATCAAGGTCTGATATGTTAATTAAATATTTAATTATTAAATAATGATATAAGAAGGAGTAAAAGACAAGAATCCGCACAAAGTAGGGCAGCCACCTTATTATATTTATGGGCATAAATTTCCAAATTCGATTTGACCTGCCTGCTTATTTGAAAAAAGCAATCTTTCTCGCCAAATCTAATTCGTCGTTACAGCTGATGCCAACTTCCTTCCAGGTTTTATTATCTTTTTATCATCAATTAACCTAAAGGTAACAAATACATTAAAAAGTCAAGTGGCCAGGAAACAAAATAAGAGAGATGGATATAGATATATATACACAACTTTTCTTTTATACTTTAATTTAGAAATGGGACCTTCAAGCTCCTATACCACCTCCAAGAGATAACTCATGGTTGAAAGAAAAACATAAAGAAAGGAGCTCGTATTGAAATTTGATTATTTGAAATAAGGAAAGAAACTATTCATACGAGAAATTGCATTTTATTTTTTAAAACTAGATATCACGATCATAATCAATGTTAGCCAATTGGGATGCATGCAGGAGTACAAAAATCAACTTAGAAAAAATGCTTGTATCTGACGGAAACAAAGGAGGAGAAATGAACCCACTGTTTCTGCGAAACTGGTTTTGTCGTGTTGGGATAAGACATCCGAAATCACAAAGTTCGTGGACAGTGTGAAGTTAATGAAGGACACATCAAAAGTGTGGCAGCTTGACTTTGGTGGTAATCATTTTAGAAAATCTGTGGAGACGCAAACAAGGAGAGGTCAAAGGAGAGAAGGAAGGAAAACTAGCTAGCTAGACCAAAAACAACATATAGTCCTTATTATAGGTGGGGTGCACTGAACGGTGGTCTTGTGTTTATCGTATATGGCTTCTCTTTAGTCAACACTTGGGTCCCATATTAATTTGGCTTGATCATATTTTATTTAATTCATGGCCATATGGCAATAGGGTGCATGAACCTAGTGATCAACTTCATAGCGATCACTCATATGTGTGGTTATTCTATGCCCTAGCTAGACTTGCTAATCTATATCATCCTATTGAGTTGAATATATAGTTCGTCCGAAATAGCTCTATGGTCCAAATGATGGATCAAATATTCAAAAGTAGCTAGACTGGCTCTGATACAAGTCTCGAAGATAATTTGTCCTTTCTGTTTTTTCTGGCCCCTCTTCTCTATTTATCCATTAATATTGTGAATTTTGGTTACCATCTATGTGAATGTTTGGATGGTGTTTGGATGGCGCTTAAACTATTTTTCATGTAAAACGAGATAAAGCTTCTCTCAAATATTTATTTTGTATATCATAAATCACGATTGAAAAGCTATTTTTAAGTATTCCAATCGTTGTTCCAAATAAACACTATAAAGTCAAAGGTTTTATTTATTCACTTAAGCTCGTGATTTTTATTTCCAAAAGCGTATGAACATGCCCTGTGGAAGAAAGAATCATATCTAAATAATACATTCTATAAGCAGTCAACTATGCAATCAGTTACTTCGCAGCACGATTTTGCACCAAAACGACCAAACTTGTATTGCATGCTGTATTGATTAATGTCCAAAAAAAATCGAAAATAATTGTCACATTGTTTGTGAAAAAGTTCAAGCCGGTGCCCTTCATCTTTTACCAGTCAAGTCTTTTTTTTTTCAATTCAAAACGAGCAGCCGGTCAAGTCTTCTGGTTAATTAGCTGATCTTCTTACTAAGCCTCTTGGTTCTGATCATCCACAGCTGGGAATGCCAAGATAACAATTCTGTTAGACACAAAGCCTTGTATATAGAAACGATTGCTTCAGCTAAATCAAGCAAACCATTTTTCCTCACTTTTTTCCAATATCATAAATTTGCGATGCATTGCTTTTCGGCCCTGAGAACTGGGGTTGTATTGTGAAACTTTTATGGGCTTTCTGTGGGCTCATAAAGCGTTAGAATGACATAATGTGATTCCTGTAGTCATGTGGGAGAATACGCCCATTGAATCAAAATAAAAAAGCATACGCTTAGCCCAGGAAAGTGCTACCTAAGAGGCAATTAGCATCTAGGAACTCCCCACCTTCCATACAAAGGGCTATATCTGCTTTTTGACAGTGTCGCTGCCTCTTCCTTAAACCCGTACATATGCCCTATTTGGTTCATTCTAGTCAAATTATCTACACTAATTTCCCCCAATAATACCTTGTCAAATTTTTCCCTAAAAAACATGAAACTAGCTCCACTTCAGTCTCCTGATTTTTATGAGTTGACCTATCAATAAGCAACAGTTGAGTTGTTTTCTTCTGAGGAAACCTTTTTTTTCCCTTACAACATCCAGCAGATGCCTTTTTGGTCTTTGACCGGACTAAATATCATGAGTCTCAAAAGAGAAACCCATTATTATAAACGAAGATTCTAACTTAAAATACCAGCATAACACTTTTGATCTGAAAATGGCTTTTGACCTTATTCTTTATTCATTCTCTTCAATTAATCTAACAAGTAGTTTTGTGCCTCAATGGAACAAAACATTAAGAAAATCAAGAAAAAAAAAGGTACACTCAATAAAACTTATCCATCTCTCTTCGTCCTCCAGAAATATACAAGATACTACACTCAGTCTCCTACACTGTTGCGCAGGTATTGACCCCAAACATATAGATTGCCCTGCAAAAGCTATACAGTTTGTCTCTGGTATCATCAGCTTCATGGTGTGCCGAATTGCAATTTTCCATATCAGTGCATATCATTAATTCCTTCTCATTGTTTATTGGGCAGTTTCCTATACAGCCTTATTCCCAGTAATCCACATGCATGTACCAGATCAGCCCTGTAACGTACTTCATCCACTTTTGCAACAATGTTCCATGCTTGACCAAACCAATACACGTCTTGTTGCTGGCAGAGTCCAACATTTTCACGTATATATGCAAATTTTGTGTGCATTCTTTGCAAAGTGAAAGGCTTAATTAACTACTGGCTAGAATTGATTCCAAATTGCTTGGAGATGAGATGTGCATAGAGAAGTTCATTCCACGTGTCAGGCACTCCAGGTAAGCACCAGTGGCTGCAATCCTGTGGGGCGCCAGGTGGAGTGCCTTCTTCCCTGTACTTTGATGGATGCCCATCTCTTCTCATCTCCGACAGATTGGTTATGTTCAGAAACTTCACTTTCCACTTCCCATAATCCATCTGTTTCACAATCTCAGATATAACCATGTTATTATATGGTTCTGTTTCAATTCTTGTCGTGTCCTTATATGGTTCTGTTTCGTTGTCACAACCTCCCCCTTCATTCCATTCGCCTCCCCTGTAATTTCCACCCAACCCAGACTTAAAATCAGGAATTTACTTGGATTTATAATTCTCTAGTTTACTAATCAACATCAAGCAATGTACTTGCCTGTAATGTACAGGGGAATAGCTGCGGAAGAAGATGAAGCTTTTATCGGGATCCAAACTATTCAATGCCCATGATTTCCATGTCTGTATGGATCGCCTAAATGCTTCCTTCACATCCATACTCATATTTACGCCGGCCCCTTCTTGAAAATAACATCCCCTAAGCCAAAAAAATAAATAAATAAACAGAACAAAACAAAACCGGGTTCATCCTAAGCAAGCTAATTAATGAAGTATTTAAGAACTAATAAAATATTATCTTCATTCCTTAATATAAGAGTTAGTTCATTTTTTTTTTGAGAAATCAAGAAAACTAAACAAGTTTCAAACCAAAAAACAAAGCTAAATAAGTTAGCCTAAAGCATTTATATTGATCGTTTTTCTCCAAAATAATTTACCTGGCCTATGAACTAATATATAATATAATGATACACAACATATCATATAATTAAGTAACTTATTTAGCTTCCTCAATTTCTCAAAAAAAAAAAAAAAATCAACTGCTTGTTATATTAAAGACTACGTACAGACAGTAAGATGAATGGGTTGTGGATTATCGTACGAGTCAGTAGTTTTATGAGGATTCCACCAGTGGCCAGAATTAAAAACAAGGACATCTGCTCCAACCCACATATGGGAAAACCAGTGCAACTTGTCTAGCTTAATGACCTTTTGAACTTGAGGGGGTGAAGTGGGAGGTGGAACGGCTAAGAGGGACAGGAATGGTGTCCTGTAATATTCAACCGTCAAGTTGAAATCTGGGAACTTCATGGAAAAGCAACCCTTGTGTTTGTTTATGGACTTGCCTTTCACCTCATAAATGGTGGATACATTAGACACTCCTGTGGCCAGCATGCACAATAATGATTCCCACTGGTTTCTCCCCACCGAATCACCCGCAAACACAATACGTCCATTCCTACTTCTCTCCAGAAAGTCCCTGGCATTGAACCTACAACACAAATAATGATTAATAATCAGATGGATCAACTTGTTCAAATCAAGCACAGCCTTGTCTAACAAAACAAGTGGTACTTCGTCCAACTCCCTGAAATACCCAAAGCGTCTCATTGTTTTAACAATTTTTTATTAAGACGCTCTCAGGTATAAAACGACGTGTTTGGTACCCACATAACACACAGATATATATTACCTTTGGTTTATAATATAAGCCACTTCTAGTATAATGACTAGGTCCACAATATAAATCATTCTGGGAGCACTTAATGCTTTATTAATTTCTGTGAATTAATTGAAGTGATTTATGCTGTATGTAGGTGAGAGTATATATATATAGTCTATATATACACGTGTGCGCCCGCGCAGTTTAGGGCAGCCCTGTTAGTTGTTAGCATGCTAGTATGAGGGCGCGATTTGGTTAGACGTGAGACCAATGCCATACTGGAAATTAGGATCTGAGTGGGTCAGTGCATTTATGTTCATAACAGTTTCCCCATTCCATTTAATTACTCGATCTTTCATATCTCCAGCATCTAATAGTGGTGGAATGTATCCTCTAATGCGTCTCTTATAACACAAGTTACACAGAACAGAGCAGTAACAATGGCAAGAATATGAAAGCCTACACGATAACAACGAAATGAATAAAGAGAGAATTACCGGGGGAGGTGGCAGGCGTGAGGCTGCCATCGCCATTGCCGGAAAGTTTCGTTGTGACGGCCGTTAAGGCGGCAGCGGAAACCAAGATCCAGGAATGGGCAGTTTTCATGGTAAGAATGAGAAGAGGAGTAAGATTGGTCCCAAACCCAGCGTCCGTTGGAATAATCACAACGTTGGAGGTTGTGGTTGGAGAAGAAATGAGACCAGAAACCCTGACGATCAAAGGGGCGTCGGGGGTTGAAAAATACGAGGGAACATAGCAACAGGATGAGCAGAGGAAGTGCCAACGTTAACTCTCTGTTCATTATTATTATAAAGACCCTCACAATCATGTTTTGGGCGTTGCTGCTTCTATTAGGTTTGAAAATCCGCCGAGGAATCAGTCCTCTTCGCCACATGTATTGTATTGGTTACATTCATGTGCACATTCAATTTTGTTTTCGGCCAAATAAGCGCATACAGTTAGGGAACTCGAATTAATAAGCAACTAATGACCAAATAAAATCTTAAACGGCACCAAACGGATTTATGAAAATCTTCTATTTTTTACTCTTAAAAGTAAGGTTAAAAGCATGAATCATAACGTGTCATGTCATTCCTGAATTTTCTTTCCATAAAAAAAATAGATTTATCATTGCATCAATTGTCTACGTTCTATGATTGTCTGCTAAAAGTTATATTGAATAAATAAATAGATTTTTAGTTTTAACATACCTATTTTGAAAATAAATTATTTTATAAATTTGATTTATTTTCCATTCTAATTTTTGTTGAACAAATTTCTTATTTTAAATTTAAGAATTCAAAATATTTGGCAACTACTCCTATTATCTCTCTTCATTTTATTTTCCACATTCTAAATTTATGATTTTAAAATGTGAATAAATAAATAGATTTTTAGCTTTGATATACCTATTTTCAAAATATATTATTTTATAAATTTGATTTATTTTCCATTCTAAATTTTTTTGAACAAATTTTTTATTTTAAATTTAAGAATTCAAAATATTTGGTAACTACCCCTATTATCTCTCTTTATTTTATTTTCCACATTCTAAATTTAAGATTTTAAAATATTTTGTAACTAACTTCTGTCATCTCTATTTTTTATGATATGTTTATTTTGAGAATTTTTTTATATCTTTATTTTATTTTCCATCTTTTAAATTTAAGATATTTTTATTTTATTCTTCACATTCTGGATGTAAGATTTGAAAACATTCTCTATCAAACTTCTCACGACCCTTTTTAGAATATATTTATTTTGAGATTGTTTTATTTTATATCTTTATTTTATTTTTCATGTTTTGAATTTAAGATTTTAAAATATTCTATAACTAACTTCCTAGTTCCCACTCTCCCCCTTTATCTCTATTATATGGATGATATATATGATTTAATTTTTTCTCTCAAAATTTCAAAATTATGAACTGTCAATATAAAGAGGGAGGGAGTTTCAGGCTTCCTTATTTACTGGAAAAAAAATTTGATTCTTTTTATTTAATCTTAACTTATTGACATTCTTTTACAAGTTGGTTGTTTTCCAAAGCATAGAAGTTTTGTTTTGTTTTGTTTTTTTCGCCTAAAAGCATAGAAGTTATGAAAAGTAGCGATTTTTAAGCTTAATATTTTATTACAACTTGATATTATATAATTTATAATGTGAATTGTTTATTTCACATCCCGTGTATCGTGATATGTACTAGTTAAATAACAACAAGAAGCAGAGAACCCGCATTTCACTACTTCTGAGCTAGCCTATAGTCTCATTTTCTAACCGGATATTTTCTATTTTTAAATTTTTTCATAGTTATTGAGTATATACAACATTATCGGATTAAATTTGAATATCGTTGCAGCTAAACGAAAGCATATTTTGAATTTATATTAGAGTTTATATTCTAAAGGGTAAGTTCGTTTCTCTCTTTAAGCGCACGTGCTCATTCAATTTTTAAGGTATAAAAGCTCATGAACGTCTAATATAATAAACCTTGCTTTCCTAACATAAATAGCTTATGAAAGAAAAAGGGAAATTTGCAGAAAAATTCCCCCCAAAATATTAAAATTTCAAATCAGTTATGTTTCCTACAATAGTTTAGGTATAACCACATGATTAACAATTCACAGCTCATTTTAGTATGCAAATTTAGGGTTTTCAAATTTTAAAGATATTTTTGAGTTTTTTCCTATGAAAAACACATGGGCTTTGGGCTTTTCTTTGATTGTTTTTTTTACCCTTTTCGACCGAAGCTTTTCTTTTGATTGTTGAGAACCAAGCATATTGAACAGATGGCTTATGAAAATACATGGGCCTTGGGCTCTTCCATGCGTTTTTTTTTTCCTCCTCCTCTTAGGCTTTCAGTGGCCCGTGCTAGCCTCTGGAAGACGACATATTTCTACATCAGGGGCTCAAAATGTATAATTCACGTACTAAACGAAGCAAACGGTACCAGAGTAGGATCCGTAGGATCCACATCCTAGTTCTTCCTTAAAATGATAGTGACATCTTCAGCCATTGAATGTTCCCTTGGTCCTTTAAAACGGAATAAGTTTATGGATAATTCTTCTGTCCTTCCCAGATCAAATATGCATAAATGCATTATTTAACTTTATCGTCACGTACACTTGAGTGCCCTGTTCGGCATCATTATTTCTGAATCTAATTTATTTCTCTGTTGGGCACTGCTGAATCGAATGTATTCAAGCGTCCCTGTGCGTGCTGTCTAGATACACTGTCGGTAATGAGTTGGGTATTTTATTCTCGGACGTGTTTCTGGCTCAAAAGCTTCTAGATCCTAGATAATCAGTCTCAAACCGCCCCTTTTCGGGGATACATAATCTAAACCATAAAAAAAATTAATTTTTTTATCATTCTTATTTAATATATTTTTTCATATTATTCTCCTTATTTTCCAAGGTATTAAAACTCGGACCGGTCATTGAACCGGTCGGGGTACTGGGTTAAGGGTCAGTGGGTCAAACCGGGACCAAACCGGAGTTAAACCGGGACCAAACCGGTGAGAAATTGAAGATTTTAGATTTATAGTATGAAATTCTAAAGGAAAAATTTTTTTTAAAAAAAATTTTTTTTTTAAAAAAAAATGAAAACCGGACCGGGAACCGGACCGGCCAACCGGCCGGTTACCGGGCCGGACCGGCCGGCCGGTCCGGCCCGGTTTTCATAACCCTGTTATTTTCACAGTGTTTCTCACTTTTTTGTCTCATGCATTTAATATTCTCTGTCTTCAGCGTATTTAAGTAAAATAACATACATTTTCCTACACACTAATAACAAATAGCCAAGATAACAAATTTTTTTAAATTCTGTGAATTACTTTTTTGTATATATATATATGTCTTATATCTAGGATTGAAAGAATTAAATTTGTTATAATAACGTGCAAAATTTTCAAATCCTGAAAAAAAAAGAAAACAATTGCAAGGATTCTCTTGGAGCATTGATCTATTAACGTAACATTAATTTAACCCATTAAATCATGATAAATAGAAGTTACCATCTTTCTCATAGAAGTGACATCACCTCCCGGGGCAGAATTTCAAAGGCACCAGGCTATAATATCTGCTTTTCCTGTTTTTCTGGATGGTAATTTTATCTCCCTTCCAATCAATCCTGGACGTGAATATCTATACTTTTTCGACTGCTTTCAAAAGAGCGGTTAAAAAAAGTTTGAAGGTTAAACCGTTAAATAAACGAAAGATAATAAAATATACAATAAAGTTCTCCTGCCCAGTGCATGATATAAACCAGAGGTGACTTAATTGTTTAATTTTTTTTATCCAGCTAGTTTGAAACGAATGATATTGTCGATAAGCCGCTCTCCATGCAGTCTCTCGGTGCCATCTCATATTTTATGTTGTCTCCGATCCTTAATATAAAATTTAGTTAATTTTTTTACAGAGATTAAAGAAACTCAATAAATTAATTTATAATATTTATATTTATATTTTTTATATCAAAATAATTTGTATGACTTATAAACTGATGTATAATCAAATAATACAAAATATATGTTATGATTAACTAATTTATTTATTTATTTTAATCTCTCTAAAAAAAGTCAACTAGGTTTTATATTAAAACAAGTAGATAGTATTCAATTTTCGCCAGAATGTTTTAATTTATTGATTGACACATTGAATATTGACAAAAAAAGAGGGTATACGTGTGTGAGTATCAAAATTCGCCAGTGAAATTCTTCATTCAGGAAATATATGCATCGTTGGTATAGCAAGTATACGTGCCCTTGTTTTACTGCTCCAATGGAATGCTCTTGCCCGTTTTGGATGGAAAACTAACAATGAGAATTGCACATATAATTCTAATCTCACATCAATTTTTTATTAATGAAAGATGCCTGGGCCTTGCCTTGAAGACAATCGAATGTATCCTTTTCACACGAGGCACAAATAACTTTTATATTAAATAATACCCTCCAAGCAAATTAAAGCATTGAAGAATGTGGGAGTCCCTTGTGCATCTGGGCGTGGGCCTATCGACAGACACAATCCTCAAACAACGATGGATTGGTAATTTGAAAGGAGCGTGAGAGCATATTGGAGGGCCAATGTTATGTTCATGTGGTTTTGTCTCCATATATAATTATATTCATACTTAGAATCACCATGATATATATGCTCCAATATATCGATCTCCCCACAGCCTTGTCTCTTTCATCAATAGCTTCATGTATTAGATTTAGACCCAACACTACCTGAGTGGGCTTCCCTATCCCTAAGCTTCGCTTCTCGAAAAGACTGTTCAATCCTTTTCATTTACTTCTTCTGTATATGACTATACATTATACCTTCCTTGTCCGACTCTTCAAGTTCACTGGTCCATCTATGTTCAAAGCCTTCACTCACTGATCACGACCTTACAGAAACCCTACTTAAGATTTGATCTTTCTCTCTCCGCATGAATCCAAGACATGATTTCTGGCTAGTTGCGTCTGGCAAGCATGTAATTAGGCAATAATCCACGGTGAGCAGTAGTGAGAGAGGGACAGAAGGAACTAGATGCCGATGATGTGAGAGACAGCGAGTGAAGAATAATACTAATATGAACAAAAGGGGAGGGAGTAAAATGATTACGTATAGGATTATATTGTTAAAGACGACGACCAAGAAGAGAGATTCAAAAATCAATAATCAACAATCAATGGTGAAATGGAGACAAAGTTAGTGGGTTTGTTGACACGGACGGTTGGTAAGGAAGAAAAGGAAAAAGAGTGGGATGTGGAAAAGCCAAGCAAAGAGCACAACCCTAAATTCCCACTGGTCGGCTGGCCTTAACCCCCGGAACACAAAGCTGAAACCTTATCTCCAACAAACAATATTTAATACCCTTTTTAACCCTTTCTTAACTTCCATCATTGCCCCTATAATCATCATCCTCATTATTCATCTTGTACCTTTAGAATCTAATTCCCAATCATCCCAAATTATTGGTTCCTGGTCCACTAATTTCCCCTCCACGTGGCACTGGCCTCTGCTCGACACGTACCCCATACCCATACATATAAAGCGAATAATACTTAAGTGGGTACATGGGGCTCGCTTTTTTGTGACCCAACTTGCTATAAAACTGGCACTAAACAAGATGTGAAGAAGATCAAAATTATGATTTTGGAGAACCAGCATCGATGCCATGCATTACAACACACCCTTCGTTGTTAAGCTTTCTTTTCTTTATTTTAACTTTGTTTTTCTGTCTGTCTAGTTCTTTTTGTTGTCTAATCTAGTACTCCCATTTACAGCAAGAGGCTGTTGTCCAGTCTAATCCCAAATATTCGCAATCATCGCTTCTATTTTAAATAATGCTATCTGTATTGGATTTTTGTCAACTGTGTTCCAGTCAATATCTATCTAATCGTGCTTGAAGCTTGTTTTATAAGAGAATCACAATTCTGTACATGCAATAATTCTGTGACTAAATCTTTTTTCCATTTATTATTGTTTTATATATCATGATCTCTATGAATACTAATTAATTGAGAAAATTTTACTCCGCACAAGTTAAAGAGCGATAGAAGAAAGTTGACATATCCAAAGGTTACCTGTCTCATCTATTTCAAGTGCTCAATCATGATACATTGAATTAATTTATTCGTCGGTGATTCTTGTCAATCATGTCCTACCAAGTATAATATATTTTTGCAATGATTTTGATTCATGAGAGACAAGTTGCCTAGACAGATTACATTATTTGCGAATAAAGGATTTCAAAGAAACAGAAATTTGGAAAGTTTGATGTAAAGTAAACAGCAACCAGGGGCAAAAAAACAAAAACAACACGAAGAGGCGTGATTATGAGGGAAATGTTAGGAAAACAAATTGGACAGGTTATAGATATATATATATATATATATATAACCCTATATTGGTCCATTTAAATAAATATATTTAACCAATAACCGTATAATATTGGTCCATTGAAATAAATTTTAATATTTAAACTTCGTAAAAAAACAAGAAGTAGAACCAACTCCAATAAGAGAAAACGATGCTGATGAAGACTATTCTAACACTCCAAAGTGCAAACCCTACTGATACTCCTCTTCCCTATTTTTGAAATTTATTATGCCGATAAGATGTTTTATCAAATATGGTGGATTATAATATGCGATCCAATGGCTCACAATATTATATATAGTGGCCATCCATCTGTAAACAAAAAAAGTGGTAAAATAAATATGTATCCTATCGAAAGTTGACTTTTATCGCACTCAAGCAACTTGTCATTGCCACAATTTTTTTTAAAAAAATCCCTGATGTGTTTAAGGTCATAGAGCTAGGTTTCGGTCGCGCTATTTGTTTCCCAATACAATAATGCGTGCGTTTATGATGATAACTTTGACAACCATTTGAATATAATTGCATGTGAAATTCACCAGCTTATAATTTTATATTTGTCATTTTTTTTAACTTAGGGTTAAGATACAAATTTAGTAACCAATTGTTTCCCCTTAGATACCTAACACAACTAACTTTTTTTGGGTGTAAAAGTATATATAATCAATTTATTCGGGAGCAGATATAGCAACACCGTTTACCTAAGTTAATTTTTGTTACTTTTTCCACTGTGTATTCCATCAGTCTTATCACTCTTTATTAGTTTAGTATATTTTTAGAATGGTTAAGGTGTAAATTTAATAATGAACGATTTTGCCCTTAATTTATTAAGGTGCAAATTTAGCTAGATAATGCCCTTACTTTATTTTTTTTTATAAGAGCATTTATAAAAAAAATATGGGTATTTATAAAACAAATAAAAAGATTTACATGATAAATAAAAGGATTTAAATTAATCCAGGGAGTTAAAAAAATTTAGTCATTCATATATTTGTGTTGTAAATGCTGATATTTGTCTTTGCATTGATAAAACTTAATTTTCTTTTGACCTAATGGGGTGCAGAAATTTTTTTTTAACTCACTCTATTCTTTTAAATCTATTTATTTGTCTTATCAATACTCTTATGAAAAAAATAAAGTAAGGGCATTAATGTAAATGCTCTTATGTAAATGTCTATATTTATCTCTTATGAAAAATAATTGTGTTGGGTGCCCATAGGAAAATAATTTATTTCTAAATTTGCACCTTAACCCACAATGCTAAATATATTAAAATAATAGAGTAAGAAGACTGTTGGGACCCATAGTGCAAAAGGTAACGGAAGTTAAGTCTCCTTAATAGCGTTGCTATATTTGCTCCTATATAAATTGTTTATGTATGTTTTTACACCAAAAAATAATTAATTGTGTTGGATGCCCATAGGAAAATAATTTGTTGCTAAATCCGTACATTACCCTTTAATTTATCCAAATCCAATATTTATTTATTAATTTGCGTGAAGAGAGAGAAGAGACCGGAGATACTCTGAATGATGAAGAACATGCCTGTAAGTGGACGTTGCTTTCGTGCGCGCGCGCGCGGCCGCGCGCTATGTCACGCTTAGCTTGATTAGTTTGCTTACTTTGTGTCAGAAGGGAGCTTCTAATTCCCAACTCATCCGATTTAACTTGCTTTAATGTCTTCTTGTTTTTAAATTTTGTTCCTTCCTTAAACTAGGTTACGTTACTATATCTCTTAATTGGGTTGCTTTTTCTCGAAAGGGAATTTCTTGAATGGTGATGAATTGTGGTGGAAATATAGAGAATGACGTGAATATGAAGTTATAATGAATTTGAACAGTTATACAGTAATGCTAAATATATTATTCCAATTCCATTTTTTACGTACCACTGATTTTTTTTTGGGAAAATCACTCCTAGGTCCCAAGTAAGAAAGATAATATCAGAAAGGTCCCTAGGTACAACCCCAAAGCGCGCATTCACAACTTGATGAGTGCGTTTTTACAACCTCAAGGGACCTTTCTGATATTATCTTTTTCGTTTGGGACCTAGGAGTGATTTTCCCTTTTTTTTTTTGTTTTAAATTTTGCAAAATATATTTAATAAATACGACATTATTATATATTCAGTGTGTTTATTCTTAATCAAAACCTTGGTTTAGTGCAAGAACACTCAAAATTTTTCCAAACATGGGTTTTGGGAAAAGCTTTTTGTTTCTTTTACCTTTTCTCTTGTATGGGCCTTACCCTCTCTCTCTCATTAGTCATTTTTCCTTATGTGGGTCCCATCCCCCCTCTCATTTATCCTTTCTCATTATGTGGGCCTCACACCATGGAAAAAAATTATTCTTAACACAATGCCCAAACATTCTCATTTTATCAAAATCACTTTTTTCTCATAATCTATTCTGCTCAAAATCTATTCTCCAGAAGCTATTTTTCACTTTTTCTCCAGAAGCTATTTTCCAAAAGTCAATCCAAACCGTGGTTTCAGAAGCTATTTTCCGCAAGTTGAGACAAAACTCCTTTCACATATTTACCTCGTAAATCGTAAAATTTATTCTCAAAAGCTAATCAAAACACACAACTCTGCGTCATTTAATGTTTATATACATAAAATTTATAATATTAAATATTATATAATATTTTAATGGAAAAATCACATTCAGATCCCAAGGACTGGAAAAAATCACAAAAAATCTCAGAGTAAATTCTCTTATCAAAAAGCTCCCTAATGACTACATTGATATTAATTCTGAATGTGAAATTACATTCCTGCCCCCATTGATTAAGTTATACAATTAAGTGCAAACACTTATCAATCATTACTCTATGCATTGCCAAAATAGGCACATGCGCTTGTCAACGGGAGTTGTTTTAATTAACATAAATTTAAACATACACTTGTCAAAATACGCACATAACTTGCCAAAATAAGTACATAAACCCAAAACCCTTTTGTTGTAAAGTGCCTACTTAGAAAACTTATAAAACGACAAGTTTATTTGCCTATTGTAACACATTAACGTGCATAAAATTTGACAAGTTTATATGTCTATTTTGATAAGTTAATGTGCCTATATTGACAAGTTATAAATTGGCACGTGTGCGACTACTTTAAAAAGTTTATGTGTCTACTTTGACAACTTATAAAATGGCAAGTGTATGTGCTTATTTTGACAAGTTTATGTGTCTATTTTGACAAATTTATGCAACTTCTTTGACAAATTTATGTGCCTACTTTAACAACTTATAAAATGACAAGTTTAATTGCCTATTGTGAGAAGTTTATATACCTATATTGACAAGTTATAAATTGGCAGGTGTGTGACTACTTTGACAAGTTTACGTGCTTATTTTGACAACTTATACAATGACAAGTGTATGTGTCTACTTTCACAACTTATAACATGACAAGTTTATTTGCCTATTTTAATAAGTTCATATGCCTATTTTGATAAGTGTATGTGCCAATTTATGTTAAGTAAAACAGTTTCTATTAACAAGTGCATGTGCCTATTTTGACAATGCATAGAATGACGATTGACAAGTACCTACACCTAATCATATAACTTAAGCAATGGGGGCAAGAAGATAATTTCACATTCAAAATTAATAGCAATGAAGTTCCTAGGGAGCTTTTTGATAAGTGAATCTGTTTTGGAACTTTTTTGTAATATTTATGGTCCTTGGGACCTTAGTATGATTTTCTCTAATATTTTCTATGTAGGCTGGCATGAGTGCCAAGTAGGATTTGAATTCTCCACGGCCACTAAACACATATAACTGTGTAAGAGGATTCCCTGTCGTCTTGGGGAAATGCCGATGAGCGGTTTTGCAATTGGTGGAGGTGGGCACGGGCAGTGGAGTGGCAAAAGGTGTCGGGAAGGTTATTAGGTATATGTTTTGGGCCTAAATTTTGTAATTTCTTGTTTAAGGAAATTAAAGGAAAAGAAAAATTTTAATGCTCCCTAGGGTGATTTGGTTCAAGAATAGAGGGACTTCGATATTATTGTATCTTGGTTTGGTAGGGAAGGACGGGTCTTTTTACTATGGAAGCTAATTGAAGAGTTGATTTTTTGTTTATAAATATAAGATATCTTTCTTATACTTATTAATTTTTTTTTAATTTATCTTATTGATATTCCTTCAACAATAATTAAAAGAGATAAAAGGAAATTAAAGAAGATGATTAGAGTGTTTGAGAAAAAATATATCATATTAACTAATTTAACTAATTTTTTTAATTTAATCAAATTAATTAAATAATTCTTACATTAAATAAGTACGATAAATAATATAGAAATTGTTATATATCTCTCTCTCTCTCTCTCATGTTAAATGTAGATGCTGATTGAAAGAATGACGGTTAGGTGTTGGCCTAGAGTAAAGAATTGTAATCCACGTTATCTTCTATATTTATATTTTCCCCTCAAACTATCACATTTGATACTCGCGGAAGCAATCATATTAATAGTTACATAACATTTGTTATGCAATAGGTATTTTTGGGGTATTATATTTGTTACAATTAATTAACTAATTTATCTTATTTCTAATTAACCCTTATATTAAAAATTAGATGAAAGTATTATACTTTTTTAGCCAATGAATGAAAGTATTATACATTCACATAAGGCTTTGGCCTATATGGTGCGAACAAAGGAAGATAGAGAAAATAAAATAAAATACGTTTTGTTTTCTCTCAAGAAAAAAGATTGCGCTATTAAATATCTTTTCGTTAAAAAGTTAACAAAAACAAATACTGCTACCAAACTAGAAATAAAACCCCATGGTGTCATAACTCATAAACGTAGAATCTTCCATCTCCAACGAGATCTGTAGTGAATGGTTTATCCATTTATGACGGCAGAGATTGGACCTTTTAAAAAGTGATGATGAAGTCTACAAAATATTGTTAAAATAAAAACAAAATATATCCCATCCTCTCTTTATATTTATGTATATCTCGTTCTTCGTTTTAGAAATATCTTAACAAACTTGTATAGGAAACAAAAATTCAAGATGATGAGAGGGTACTTGGGCTATAGCTTGTCGCTTAAGCAAAATGGCATGATATATCATATATGTTCCTTTAATTTTCTATTTTAATGAAAAATATGCCAAGAAAAGTTCGATTTAGCTGAGTTCATCTGGACGTGAAGCCAGCGTGGAGCACGCGTGATAGCATCACTCAATAGAACACTTTCTTGTTGGTCAGCACGCATTTGATCAATTTATTATGCACTGCTTTCGCCTATTTTGTTTTAGAAAATACTCCCTGCTTCCCTTTGAATATAAAATCTTATTCATAGTACAAGTTACACTATGAACATATAATAACCAATAACCAATGCCCTTATATACCTATCACACTTTCTTTTTTGGTACAACACCAATCACACTTTTAAACATTGCAGGTAATAAAAGGAATTCTATGTGGCCCAAAAGAAGAATTAGATAAAACTTGATTTTGATAAAGCGTGAATCAGACAAGTTTTCCATATTTTGATAAAGTTATTTAAGCATAACACTACCAATCATGATTTAAGACTCCCCTAGCTAGTTTGTTTTTATAGGCACATGCATGTATCCCTTATTAAATATAATATTGTTTTAGGCATTGCTAGGCATTTAAACATGATTCACTGCGTTATTAGTAAAAGACCCTTTTGTTAGACGGAACTGTCATGGGTTTCAACTTAGTTTTGAAAGAGGGATATGCCAAACAAACACGAGTGAATTGAACTCCAAAGCTTAGACCGTACAGAGGTACGTGATTCATAGAGGCAGTTGTAAATGCAATAGAAGGATTCTCCACGAATGTGAACGCACAGAATCGTATAATCCTACTACAAGTATAAACATGAGCAATGCTACTTATTCGCTGTTACTGCTGCAGCGGAATAAAGTGCGATAAGGTAAAATTAAAAAGAAAAAGAAAAGAAAAAGGGCGGGGGAAATTGAAGGAAGAAGAAAAAGTGAAAAAGATAGAGAGGGCAGCAACACAAGACTGTGTTAATATGCGATATCTAATGTACCACCCACTTTCCACGTGATTCCACGCAACCCATCTACCATGTATACCTCATCATTCATTGCATATTTTGTTTGAACTTGCCCCTTTTCTCCTTCCCTTTTATTGGTCAACCTCTGTGCCCAAAAAGACGCCTCCGAATTATTGCTATTCCCATTCATTTACATCATTCCAGAAACCATAGTATTATTCCCTTCGTTATTATTTAATATTCACGAAAGTCTCTCCCTCATTCACACTTTCCTTTATTTTATTCCCCTCTCCCTCTTCTCCTCCTTCTTATATATCAACATTTTCATCTCCTTCTCAACACAAATGGGTCTTGCCGATATGTGTAACACAGGCCTCGGCCTTGGTCTTGGCCTTAGTCTGCTCCATCATCAGTCTGAGAATTGCTGCACAGAAATTCGACATAAGAAAAGGGATGTTCCGTACAAATGTGACCTTCTGTACCCGTCCCTTACGTTAGGACCTCCTGATGATCAAGAGCCCAATAATCAACAGCTTCTTCCCACCAAGACTGAATCTGTTCATAATTTCCATGTAATAGCTTCTTCTTCTTCTCCCAGCGCCGCCTCTTCCTTTTCCAACTCCTCCAGCATCAAGAGGGAGAATAAGGACTTCGTAGGCGACGACCTTGATCTGGAAGTAGAGAATAAGGTTAATAATCCTTCCAAGGTATCAGACCTCGACGTAGACGACGAGGGTAATCCCAGGAAGAAACTTAGGCTCACCAAAGATCAATCTGCTGTTTTAGAGGAAAGCTTCAAAGACCACTCCACTCTCAATCCCGTACTCCATCTATCTCCTCCCCTATTATAACTTTTGTGTATATAATATATAAGCTTGTGTTCGTTTATTTTCTCCTATGTTCTTCCCAACTACACATGTTCTCGTATTTGGAAATGCTTTTTGGTTTAACATTTTGTGATCATGGTAATTCTCAGAAGCAAAAGCAAGAATTGGCAAGGAAGTTAAACCTGCGTGCCAGACAAGTAGAGGTTTGGTTTCAAAACAGGAGAGCCAGGTAATTGATTAATAGCTGCTTTAATTTGATAGATTATATTCACGTCCATGTTAAACATTGATTCTTGGAATACATACAGGACAAAACTGAAACAAACGGAAGTTGACTGTGAGTTGCTCAAGAAGTGCTGCGAAACGCTGACGGAAGAGAACAAGAGACTGCAAAAGGAGTTGCAAGAACTCAGATCAATGAAAACGACGTCGTCGCAGGGACCCTTGTATATGCAGCTTCCGGCAGCCACCCTCACCTTATGCCCTTCTTGTGAGAGAATCTGCGGAGGCGGAGGTGGAGGAGGAGGAGCCGCCGCCGCCAACGGCTCTCCTGCTACCACCGCCTTCCTTATCGGATCAAAGGCCCATCATCACCTTTACAAAAGCAACTACCCATTCACCCACTCATCCGCAGCTTGCTAGCTAGCCAGCTGATTATCACACAAAATTTCCGACTTGATCTCAATTTTGTTCGGGAATACGTATTTAGCTAGCCGGCGCAAATTAAGTAGTTAGTGATGTAAGATATTCAGGAATCAAGGGTATATATATTTCAAGCAAAGTATATATGAATTAAAGGCACTTTTCTTTTTCTTTTTTTCCCCCCCTCTCTAATCCATATGTAAGATATTTATCAGGCACGTTGATTATGAATAATAATAGGGTAATTAAGAGAGTTAATATCGTCTCTCTCCTTTTCGCATTCTGTTCAGCATATTTATCATTGGCAAGAATGCTTTATCCACGCCATCTGATGAAATTATGGGCAATATCCGACTCATCGAAACTGTGTATGAACTTTCGGCAAGAGTTTGTTCTGAGATTGCTTCGTGGCTAAGTTTTTAGCATCTTTATTAATTACTACGTCAGTTTATGTTTTTTTATTCATTTTTGCGTTTGATTTATTTATAACATTGATAAACACTAACTTCCATGATGTTGTATGTCTTCTCTCTGCCTATTGGATCTTTGAAAGAGTAAAATCAGAGAAATGGTGGTAATAATGTTTGACTTGATTTTTTATTCGGTCTTCACTCTTCCGACAGACAATAGTGGCACTACTAGCAACAGTCAAGGTCCTGTTTTTTATTTTTTTTAAAATTTCTTTGAGCATATGTAAAAAAATTTCAGTCAACTCTAAAAGTTTTCTGAAATTTTATTATCTTATGAGTTAAAATAAAATTAAGTTTTTTGGATAAAAGAACAACGATGCCCTTCTTTTATTTTTTCAGAAGAGCATTCACAAGATAAATAAAAGGATTCAAAAAAATGTAGGAAATTAAAAATGGAAATTCATTAATTCACAAAATAAATATAGACATTTATAAGATAAATAAAGTTCAAAAAAACTAGAAAATTAAAAATAGGGAAAATCCCTTAAAAATCACGAAAAGACAGACAAGTGCTCTGAATTTTTGAAATCCTGTAGAGGTGCTAGGACTAAAGTGGAATTTACAAATTCTGAGAAAAATGACCAGTTTACCCTTACTTATTTTTTTATTAAAATAATAACTACCTCGCTGGCCGGCGAGCACCACCGAATGGGGGCTCCAACCTATTCCCTGTCGGAATATTTCCTGGCTTTCGGAATAATTCCCAAAGTGGTGGGGGCAGGGGTTCAAACCCCCTACCACTTTCATGCATAAAAAGTGTATGATCACTGGGCCAGCAAAGCTTTTCAATATATATACTGCAAAAAATATATATACATATATAGTAACATTTGATTTTTAATTAAGTCAATCAATAAGTTCAAATAAGGAATTGGAAAATTGATAAAAAAAAAATTAAGAAATTCATATAAGGATTTCACTACTTTCATTTTTTAAGCAAAAAATTCACCTACACTCTTAAACCATTTATTAGTTTAGATAAGGAATTCCCGAGTTCATATGAGGAATTAACAAATTGAGATAAGGATTTCGTAACTTTTGGTTCAACCAAAAATTCACTTTCGCTCTCAAGCCATTTACAAGTTTAGATGAAGAATTCCTAACTTCAGATAAGAAATTAACAACTTGAGATAATGAATTCACAACTTTTGTTTAAATAAAAGATTTATTTGCGCTCGCATGCCATTTACAAATTTAGATACAGAATTATCAAGTTTAGATAAATAAATGATAAATTGTGATAAGGAATTCACAAACTCAATCCTAACACTTCTATAAGATTTCAGAAATTCAGAACATTTGTCTGTCTTTTCCTGATTTTCAAATATTTTTTAAGAAATTTTTTTAAAAAAATATTTTTATCATTTATAAGATAAATACGAAAATCTATCAAACAAATAAAATAGAGGGTGCCGTTATCTTTTCACCCAAAAACTTAATTTTAGACTGAAGGGGTACAATAAAATTTTAAAAAATTTCAAGAGTTGCTCCCTGATAGAAAAGAGTCGCACGTACGTCCGCTTGTCCAATCAAAGTCCGACAACCCCTTTAACAAAGAAGCAACTGGAAAGTGGGAGCTAACTTCTGCAGTTCTGATTAACCTCAGACTCTTAACGAGAAAAATTCTTTCAGAAGGACTTTACCAAAGAAAATTCATGATAAATTCTCTTTAACTTCTTTTGTCAAAAATTTTCGCCTTAGGACTATTGTTTTCTTGTAGTCCAACAACTTACTACTATCAAATTTTCTACCAAATAGAGCATTTATTTTGACCTTGTTTCTAAAGTTATATTTTCAAAGTAACCTGGCCTGGACCTTTTGAAGTGCAATATTATAGAAGCCAAACCAATGAATTTATATGTACGTATAATCCGTGTCAGTTCGAAAAAGTCAAGTTACTGTGCTTAAAGTTTTAGATGAATGAACAAATTTGGAATAATGACATTGTAATATTTAGCAATTATTTTATGCCGCCGAAAAGAACGTAAAAATTTTATAAGTGTTTTTTTTTAATAGAAAAAAGAGGAAAACAACTAACCAATCCGATACAGTCATGAGAAAAATTATATAATTTGGTGCAATTAAAGAGCAGTAAAATTGAGAAAAAAATTAACCACATATATTTATTTATTTTTAATGGAATATAACTATGCATTTCAAAAAGATAAAATATAGTGTACAAAGTATCTGAGGAGAATACATACATCCATTAATAGATAAGACAGATTCCGGTGGACATTCTTGGTCTTAGTAATAATCTTTATATATATATATATATATGAGAATGCTTAACAAGTTTATAATGTATTGGATAATGGTGACTATGCATAACTTGATCTTATTGTATGATAAACACCATAGCTTTTTTGAGTGCAGGTAGCTGCAACTGGAATACTCCAGTTCTAGTTTGAGGAACCACATCCATTCATGTAAAAGGAAATTGACTGAAGGTAATTTGGGTATAGATGGACCGTTGCCCTCGTCTTGGTCTATTGACAGCAAAGGAAATATCCCACCAAGGGGAAAAATTCCATTGTGAATGCCGCAATGCATTTTTCTTATATTTAAGACTAAAGAAAGTTTTGATTACACTATAGTTAGATTAAAATATGGTTGTCAAATTCACGAGTTCACATAAATTGATAAAAACGTAAAATCAAAATGTCAATTCGAATCATAAACCTGTAAAAATTTGTTTTTATTAATAAATAAGTGATAAAAGTATATAATTAAACAATACAAATGTAAAATAACAATAATTTGTTTTAAATTTATTTTAAATATGAATAATTGAAATCTAACCTATCAACATTCAGAATTTACCACACTCAATAAATAGATTTATATGAAGTTCATTTATAAATCAACTAAACATGGTCAAATTCAAAAAAAATAGTAATAGTTTAAAAGTAAGTTAATACAAATTTAAAACATAAAAACTATAAACTTAGTGTGTTAACTTGTAATTTCAACCAAGTTTATAGCTAACATAATTTAATAGTGAGTTAACAAGGTATTTTTGTAAACTAAAAGTGTAAAAACAATACACTTGGAGAATTAATTCGTGAGTTTGGCAATGATAAATTAGAATATTGAAGTAAGTACATTTGATGTTGAATTAGACCGAATCTGGCTTTGTACCTAATCAAGATGATCTAATTCCGGCAAACAAATTCCATTAATGCGATCCAATAATAGGTTATATACTGGCATTCATCTTATCTCTTTCCCACTTGTTTTCATGAAACACTTCCTGGCGTGTGTTGTCACAATTCTCATGGCTTGTGTTGTATGTGGACGGGTCCCAACATTACAGATCAGATCAGAATGGGTTATAAAGTGCACGACACACATGTTCATTACAATTATTATTAATATCGTTCGGTTCGCGAAGCACTCTTTTATCTCGTTTATTGTGCAATCAAACCTTATTTCATCCAATTAAAAAAAACAACGAGGATCAAAATGCGCTGTCGTCCCATCATTGAGTGATCACACACAAAAGCGAAAGAAAAAGGAGTTTAAAAGACAGGTATTAAGAACAAAGAATATAGTAATAATTAGAATCTAGATTTAGTCGCTGTTCCATGTATGCTACTTGTCTCTAGATGCTTGGTGCAAAGTGGATTTACATCAATCATTAGTCGAGTCTAAAAACTTTGATTTTTTAAAAGTAAGGTTTAAGATTAATTTAAACGTCAAATTGATGGAAAAATTACATTTAATTAGGTTTAATGATATTATAGTAAATTAAAAAACCAAAAAAGAAAAAAACAACAAGAAAGTGGGGGTTACATTGGAAAATCATTATTGATGGCATCAAAATGTGATCATCTTCCATCATTGCAATATATATCATCCAATAAGCTAAATTGATGGGCTAATCAATTATACACATCATGTCTCTTGTCTTTATTTAATTGGGGTCAATTTTGGAGATCATGGTTCTTGCCATGATCGGCACCAATAGTTTGAGGAAGCCGGTGGTCCAGAGCCAATGAGAGTTGAGAAAGGGAAGAGGGACCATATGTGTGTGTGTGTGTAGATAATTATATTAATTAATAAATTGGGTTTGAATATAATCATTTCCCTATTGGATGAGTCACACCAAGTTGATCATTTGAGAGGATTGCATAATCCATGACAACAAGGAATTAAAGCCTTTCCACGTTTGAGCACCCCCTCATATTGCACCCCAAAAGACAATTATTATAATCAAAAGCAGAAAAGTACGAATATATATTAAGATACAGTATATTGGCCTATAAATGCTAAAATTATTATCACTCGTGTTCCTTAACTAAGACTACAATATGGTCCAGTTGGTCATCCCTGTAGTTTTAAGTCGATGAACTGACTTTCGGTGTGCTGTTCATCGATTCCTTTTTATTAAGAAAATTCTGCAGAAAGAAGTATCATAGTCAACTAAAAAAAGACATGATTAAATTCAATTTGTGCGAATGGAATGAGGTTTTTCTTAAAAAAGAATGACATAGAAAGGATTTTAAAGTCCTTTTTTCTGTCAATTAAAACGTTTTCCCTCTGATATAAAAACACGTTTTTATATTTGACTAATTTTTCACTCTTTTAGTTAGTTCAGCTCTCAAAAGAAAAATGAAATAACCCCATCCCATATGACATCTCACCTTTCCACTTTGTTTTGTTCCTATTTTGAATCACTTCATCTAAAAAGTACACTACTGTTCCCAAAATTCAAATTAATAATCTAAGGTATTATTTTTCTAGACAGCTGGCGAATTAAGCCCCATAAAAATACTTGTCCCTCACCCTTGGAGCATAATTTCCAAACATCCAAGTCAAGAAAGTAAAGTTTAGGGGCTTGATTAGTGGAATGCTTAAGTTAAAACAACCAAAGTGGGGATCGCCAACACCATATACATAATACATCATTGATTGTAAAGCAAAGAGGCTTATGTTAAATAATATGGGGATTCAATTAGGCTTGGAATATATCTAGCCGAGTGGAGTTTAAGAGGTGACACTGGTCCCATCTCAGCTCTTAATAATTTGAGTTAAATGCAAGAGGCCTTAACATGTGAATCTATTGTAGTGGTCCAACTATTTCATTTATTCGGTGACATGTATGTCAGACCTTATCATTATTTACGCCCAGTTTTGAAGGAAGTTGCGTTCAATTCCAACTCGTTTATCTTTTTTCATTTTTTTCTTTTTAATTGAGTTCAATCTGGATTCGTGCTTAATATAAGATATTTAGTTTACATTTTTTAAAAATATTAAAGAAACTAAATAAATCATTTTAAAGTATTTATATTTATCATTTTATTCAAACTAACTTTTTTTTCTGGCCCATATTCAAACTAATGTATCTAATTTTCACATTGATATATAATCTAATGCTACAAAATACATGCACTAGTAGAAAAATGACTTTTTAGACCGGTTAAAAATGACTTTTTAGACCGGTTCTGTATTAGGTCTTGATACAGTAGGTCTAAAAAGTCTATTATTTTTTAGACCGGTTGTACCCACAACCGGTCTTAAAGGTGAGACATTTAAGACCGGTTGTCCCACAACCGGTCTTAAAGTACTTTTTAAGACCGGTTGTGACTACATCCGGTCTTAAAGCTTCATTTTTTTTAAAAAAACGTCCCTTTTATTATATGTACACGCACAGAATGCTCCAATTTTAAACAGCAATACATAACAATCACTCATTTCAATTTCAAAATTCAAAATCACCAGGCAGTACAGTCATATATTGATGATTCATTTGCAATTAGACAGTAAGGATGACCAAATGACAGCAGTAAAACAAAAGCAATGAACATGCAAAGAAATGAACATGCCCTTTGGTAAAAGTCCCATAAAACTGAAACCCAATAGGAATAATGTAAAAGTCCCTCTAATTGCCTCTTCTATAGGAAGACACAGAAATTAGAGGCATACACAATACCTTCAACCCCCTCACTAGCTCTAGAATTACTTAAGCCTCAAGAACATGCTTCCCTGTTTATAACATTTAAAGCTTACTTGGAGATACTTATGAAATACATAATAATCAAATAGTGCTTATATGCGATTTGATCCATTGACATCCATCTTGTAAACAAAAAAAGGGACAAACTAACAAATGCCAAATACAGCTAGAAACATCTGTCATTAAATATCTACATTTATATTCATAATCAGAGATAAAACATCTCAAAAAGGTCTTCAAGCTTCACAAAGGACATAATAATCTAACCTAATATGGGTACATTTTTACAATAATGTACAATGAACTTTGGATTCAAAAAACTCACTACTTTTGTAATAGCTCATGGATGAATTTAGCACAACATGTGCGAATGAAATCAATATCTTCTTCAGGAAAGGGATCAGCAAAATCAAACATCTGTAACACCAAAACCAGATGAAACATTGACTTAGTAACTTAAAAACAATAAAGTAAAACAAAAGTTCTGAAATATAAATTTACCTCTTGAGTAAAATCAGTCCTGCCTAGAGTGATAATATTGTAAATGTGTCTCAAAACATAAAAACCACATAAGTTGGACCCCTTTGGTTGCCGACGGCTCTGAGAAAAAACATGATATCATTAAAACAAATATAAAGGCATGTCTTATTACATTCTTTAAACAAATGTTAATCCATATGTACTAACCTTTGGCATGATCCATGTAGGGTCCTTTAAATCACGAACATGCTTACCACAAGCACTGTGTAGGAATGTCCGCATAGACCTATGATCATCACAATGACAAAGGTTATTGGTTTTACACAAATTCCATAAACTTTGCATACAAAAGGTAAGAATGCAAGAAAACTAACGAATTCATGGTCTTTTTCAAATCATTCCCTGGTTTGAAGTGGAGAGAACATAAAAGGATGACAGTGTAACTACTCTTGCATAGAAGAAGCAACTGCCAATGATCACTGAAAAAAACAAAAGAATATTAAGCAAACATAAAACATTATATAAATTATAAAATATCAATTTGTTTCTTACCTATGCACATATGGAGCCAAGAAACACTCAGTTCCAGTTTCACTAAGCCTCTCTGACAAGTATCTATGTCTAGTAGCAGTAGTGGTCCCTTTCTCTTGGATGTGATGGGGGCATAATAATCCAAATTTTTCGTTTTTGTCAGAGGAGACCAACCTACGATGCATGTACCTACAATAACGCAAGCACATAAATAAAAGGTAAACGGTGAAACTTTTAAAATATTTACTTTGAATTGCAGAAGCTACTTACATTAAGAACAGTTGGACAATCCCAATCGTAAGATTTTGTCCAGGAGCTACCAGGGACATCAAATCATCCCTCTCAAGATAGCATGTCACTCCTGACTGTCTAACAACTGAATCCGTAGGCCACTCTCTTGTTTTGAAGGATGTATCATATGCCATCAGAATCACTTGCTGCATGATATTCAATGGAGGCTGTGAAACTTCTTACTGAGTGAAGGGAGCTGGACTTGGTGGGGCTTTGATCGGACTTGGGGGGGCTTTGATCGGACTATCCTCGGCTCGACCAGAAACAAGGTTCGTTGGCCACAAGATGAATGTGCCCAAGACATCGCTAACGATCTTGAATTCATCAGAAGGGATAGGGACAGGTGCATCCGCAATAATCACCTCGTCAACTGACACCCGGACTTGATCACCTTCCATTTGTCGGTGGTGGACAGTTGATCCCAGGTTATGCACACTACCCCGTGCAACTAACCGTCTCAGAGGATCCTCGACAAAAAGATCACAAAGCTCAGTAATTTGCGGGTTAGGACCTTCTGATGACTGCCCGATGTTGCAACAACTACCTTTAGTGCTCTGCTTATTAGGATCAATCGATTGTGGCTGGGGAGCACTGGTATCTTGTCTTGAGCTCATAAACACTATCATTTCCTCTTTCATCTTGCTCAACTGGGTCTCTAATAGTGCATCAAAAGATGCTTCAGCCTCGGCCTTTGCTTCTGCTCTTGCAATGGCCAACATAGTCTCCAATTCCTCCTTAGTCACGATGTTTGAGGAATGGCATACGGGGGCTCCAAAGTAATCCCGTATCCCTACCCCTCCTCCAACTCCCCTGACACGGCCTGGATGCTCGTGTTTTCCAGTAGCAACTGTGAGGATGTCATTCCTGCCCTCCGACTTAAAAGAGCCCTCAGCTTGTTGTTTTCTAAGTTCATCCTGTAACATAATACAAAATAACAAACATAAGTAATAATGTACGTTTCTTATGTAATTAATTACAATAACGATATACACTTACAATTCTTTCACCAACTATACGAGATTGTTCACTCGTATAAGTCCCACTCCTCTTTTGGTGGGCAAATTGCCATTTTTCTTCTCGACGAATCAGAGATGGCGGAGAAAGAAGAACAGAAGGATCAGATTGAGATGCTTCTTCCAATCTCTTCCGTTTGGACGCTAACAAGTCTCTTTCAGCCTTTGCATAACCCCCACGAGACATTGTATGAGGGCAATCATTCTTTCTACCACTCTCTTGTGCTTTTTGCCTTTTTGCCTGCGAATAAGAAATGATATAAAAGGAAAGTGTTATAATCAATTAAGATAATTGCTAAGTAAATAAAATGAAAAATAAGTCAACTAACCAAAGATTCAGGAGTAGTCCGAAGCCTAACAAATTCTTGCCAAGTCGCTTGATCAAGAAATGTATACGTGCTGCACGGATTAGGACGAGACTGACCATCTTTCACCTCAATATGAATGTAATTATTGGTCAGACTTGTCTTAAACTTGCTCCAGCGCTCATAACAATACGTCATCATCTTGTTGTACAAGATCTCACTCTGAGGAACGTCGTAGGTGAGCTGAAATGCATGCATTGAAGGAGTAAGTGACAAATGAAGTGACATTTGATAATAATTAATTACATACAGAAGAGAATTGTATACCTGAATAGTGTCCCAAATATGCTGCTTCACCTTTAGATCGACATTTCTTCACTCCTCTATCAAGATGCTCGGCTTGTTACTTGCAAGGAGGCCGACGAAACTCCTATATCGTTGTGCATTAGGCCCGATTGGTTTCCAATGTCTATCAAACTCAATCGGTATCTTTTGGCCTGCACTCTGACTGAGGGAAACATCTGTCAACCGTGTGGCACGTCTACCCCTCCGTACAGACTGGCTACTGCACTCACTACGACCCTGGCTCGGAGCATTGCTAGGCTCACCCTAGTTAACACTAGCTGGCTGACTCTGCTGAGCACTAGGTGGCTGACTCTCCTGAGCACTAGGTGGCTGACTCAGAGGTGGAGGAGGTTGCTGATCCTCTGCACTAGGATGCTGGGGATCCGTCATTTGCCTGTAACGACAATAAAGAAAGATAAATCTTAAGCTATGACATGTGAAGACTATATCGATAAAATAACTAAACATATTCTTCAGATAATAATCATAATCATAATTACTTTAGTTAGTTAAGGTCAAAGTAGTATCATAAAGAGATATCCTCCCATATTCCCTTGTGATGATCATTTCTTGTGCCGTGCGCATTATCTGCTTCATCTTCTTCGTTCAGTTCTGGTAGACCCCTGGAAAAAGAAGGAGTCTCAAGAAGATCATAATTTGAGTGACTCTTTTTCCTTGGAGAGCTACAGACCACATTTTATTTGCCTGATCAGTGATATAGAACACTTGTTGCGCCTGATCTGCCATAATAAAAGGTTCATCTCCAAAACTTCTACTATTCAGATCTACTAATATAAATCCTAACCTATCGATCTTCACACCATTATTGACATCAACCCACTTGCATTTGAAAATGGGAAATCTAATTTTAACATAGTCAACCACCCAAATCTCTTCAATCACCCCATAATAAGGTATGGAGCCAATGTAGGGTTCTTATCTTTCGAACTAGAGAAGTGCATAGATTCAGCCACTAATACAACACCACTGTTCTGGACGGTGCTCTTATCATCTACGGACTTCGTGTAAAAGGTATAACCATTGATCACAAATAAAGTCCAACTTATGACATCAACTTCAAGACCACGTGCTAACCAATTTATTGTATCAGAAACACATTCTTCTCCGTCAACCTTTTGTTTGAACCAATGTGCGAAAGTTCTGTTATGCTCCCTGATTAACCTTTGTTCGCTCATTCGACTATTTTGTTTTTGTACAATTTCTTTATGGGCATTCATGTAATATTGAACTTCATCAACACTGTTCAAGATGTACAGGTGGACTTGTTGCAATTTATCAGCATCTATGCTCTTTACTGTTGCCCCGCGTCTACCCCCTTCTTGATCATGACGTTTAGGAAGGCCAATATGTCGTACATTTGACAAATAATGTTGACAAAATTCCATAGCTTCTTCAGAAACATATTTTTGAACAATAGATGCTTCAGGCCGATTGGGGTTCTTCACATACCCTTTTAGTATTTTCATAGTTCTTTCGATCGGGTACATCCACCGGAAATAGATAGGGCCACACAACTTTATCTCCCTCACTAGATGAACAACCAAGTGTACCATGATATCAAAAAAGGACGGAAGAAAAAGCTTCTCAAGCTGGCATAAGATCATGTATCCTTCATTTTCCAATTCCTCCAATCTTTTCGTGTCAATGACGTTACAACAAATGGCATTGAAGAAGAAACAAAGTCTAGTCAATATGTATTGAAGATCATATTCGGCAATACCTCGAATAACTACTGGGAGTAGTTGTTGCATTAAGACATGACAATCATGAGACTTTAGCCCTATTAACTTCAAGTCTTTCATCGATACAAGCTTTTTAAAATTTGAACAATACCCTGAGGGAACTTTAGTGCCATGTAAACACTCACAAAAGCTTCTTTTCTCAACCTTAGACAAAGTATGAGCAGCTGGAGGACAAAAAGTTCTATTACCATATGGCCTTGGATGTAAATCTTCTCGTATTCTCATTTCTTACAAGTCTAATCTTGCCTTCACGCCATCCTTAGAACTTCCCTGTATGTTGAGCAGTGTCCCAACAATACTATCACATACGTTCTTCTCCACATGCATGAAATCAATACAGTATCTGACGTCAAGATTGCGCCAATATGGAAGATCGAAGAAGACGGACCTTTTTTTCCATATATTTTTCTCATTTCTACTCTTTGATGACTTACCAAACATAGTATTGATGGTAAACCGTCTTTCTTCCATGTTGAAGTTGATGGTAGCATGTGCATTCTTCACATATCGGACAAGCTTTGTGGCCTTTAACGCTATATCCTGACAAGTTCCCATATGCAGGGAAGTCATTTATAGTACAAAAGATCATTGCTCGCATATTAAAAGTCTCCTTCTTGTTCGCATCAAAAACATCGACACCTTTATCCCACAACTCTTTCAAGTTTTCGATCAAGGGTTCTAGGTAAACATCTATGTCATTTCCGGGTTGCTTTGGTCCCGAAATCAACATAGACAACATAATGTACTTTCGTTTCATACATAACAAAGGAGATAAGTTGTAAATTACCAACAGAACAGGCCATGAACTATGTATACTGCTTAGGCTACCATAAGGATTCATACCATCTGTGCTAAGCCCAAGCCTGAGATTCCTAGGTTCTTCACTGAAGGTAGGAAATAATTGATCGATTTTTTTCCATTGAGAAGAATCAGCTGGATGTCGTAGCTTTCCATCAGAAATCCGCTCATCTGCATGCCATCTCAAATTTTTGGCATCAATTTCATTAGCAAACAGGCGCTGAACCTTGGAATGATTGGAAGATACCACAACACTTTTGCAGGGCCCTTATTTGATTTATACCTCGAAGTTTTACATATCGGACATTGCTCCTTCTCTTCATGATCTTTTCTATACAATATGCAATCATTAGGGCAAGCATGGATCTTTTTATACTTCATCCCTAGTGGACACAGTATTTTCTTAGCATCATAGTATCGACAAGGCAACACATTATCATCAGGAAGCATATCTTTAAAGGCCTCAAGCATTTCTGAAAAAATCTTGTCGCTCCATCCATGCCGTGCTTTCAAGCTTACCAATTTCAATACAGCATTCAGCAATTGGTATTTTTTACACCCTGGGTACAACGGCTTCTCAGCATCACTGCACATATTACCATATGCATGTGATTGTTCAAAAGCCTCTTCTCCTACATCACGAATAATGTCCTCTATCCGATCATCCATATCCGTGTCATTATCATCACAAGTCACTTCCCCCTGTTGAGATGCACTTGGCATTTCTAATTGTTCACCATGCCATACCCATACTACATACGTCTTACAAAACCCTTCACAAATTAAATGTGTATATATATCTGCAGCACTTAATCGCTTCTCATTCAAACATTTTACACAAGGGCAATAAAACATCCCACTATCATCATCGGCATTTCTTTTTGCAAAGTCTAAAAAACCCTTGACCCCAACATCATATTCAACACTCGTCCGTTTAGCTTGTATCCAACTACGATCCATATATTCCAACACCTTTTTTTTGTTTTAATTTTTACTTTTTCCCTGGAAAAGGTAGGAGAATGATGAGAGCATGCAATCATTACACCCAAGTACATAGTGTAACTAGAAGTAAACAAAGAATATCGTGATTTAGAGTAGCGTGTGAGGAAAAAATGGAATGAGGGAAAGTGGAATGGAGAAGGAGTGAGGGAATGAGGAATGGAGGTGGAAAGAGGAAGGAAAGAATGCGCGTTCGTCAGAGAAAGTGACTTGGATATATATTCTTTTAATGTCTAACGCCTGCACACGCTAGATCCATTATTATATTGTTTGTCCCTGGATATATTTTTTAGGGTGACTTTGGTCCTTCGACTAATAATATCCAAGCAATACCGTTGGAAACCAATAGAAGGTAACTAGTTAAACAAAGCAAAACGAACTATAAGTGGAGGGATTTATGTTGAGGCTCAGTACTGGTGATGCTCTGAGTGCTGAAATTTGGGGTTGCCTTATGGGCATGAAAAGAGTTTGGGATGGGGGGTTCAGAGAAGTGTTGATTAGGTGCGACTCCTACGAGGTTATCGACCTACTTCAAAATGAGATCCCAGATATGCATGAAAAATGGCAGCTACTTACAGAGATTAAAGCAATGTTGGAACGGAGCTGGAATGTAGAGTTCCAATATATTGACAGAGACGACAATAGTATGGCAGACTCGTTAGCCAAACGAGCACTGAGTTCTTCTCATGGCCTTCAAATTATATATATATATATATATATCTATGCTTCAATTTTCTACCTATCTTTCTGGATTTCAATAGCAGAAAATTGTACTGCAACAACCAAACTTTGTTTTCCAGTTTCACCATTTCTTAAGCACATCAAAGAAGGAAAAAAAATCTCTCTTCCAATTACACATCAGGATGTCAAAGGAAATTGAAAACTTCAAAAATTCAGCACACACAAGGAACATAATTCCACAGCATACATAGATTGCAAAGCTCAATCGTAAAGCTAGTACCACATCATTCAAAGAATTTCATGGCTCACTCACTTGAATCAAGCAAAATAAAGTGATCAAACACTCATTCACCATTGTGCCAAATCATATGACAATATGCAACTCTTCAAGCCAAGTCATTATGCTGAAAGCAAGGTTACAAAAGGCCACAAAATGACTTATATATTCTAGAACTTGTTAGAACATTCAAATATCAGTACTCTCTAGCTCCTAATGCTTAAGCCATCTTTGAAATTCAAGCCTAAATGTCAATATTCCTCTCCACAATTCAGAGTAGAATTTCCAAAGTAACTAAGCATTTGCAAGCTATCAAGAGAATGTTTCAAAATATTGAACAACAAAATTCTGCAGCGCTCACATAGTAAGAGGCTAATCAGAGCAAAGCAATCAACATAGTGGCTATATTCACAGACAAACAATGTAAAACCTCAAATTAACCTCACATCAGTGCATAAGCTCGCTTAAGAATGGGATTTTTTTTAATTCCTGGAATTAATGTGCAGATAGAAAAACTCCTAATTTATCATCTGTTCAATCTTATGTTCTATCATGAGTCACAAATATACTCTGCATATGCGAATCCTAACCATAATTGCAACTCTAACCTAGCCAAACCCATCCCAAAATAGAGAAAGGCAAGATCTTTAGCTCATAAAAGAAACACACAAACATACTAGAAAGCACAGGTGGCTAAAGACATGAAGACAGTAAAACAGGGGAGATTACCAACTGCTTCTAAGCTGTGATGACAGTTGCCGGCGGTGCTGGAAATAGAGCCAGATCTGTGATGGTGGCGGCCCAGAAAGAGATTGACAGAGGCGGAGGGATAGAGAAAGAGGGCGTCGGTGATGATGGGAGCTTGAGTTACAGTGGAATGGAAGGGAAAAGACGGTGGAGATGGAGTGGAAGACGGATTTGGGAGGTGAGAGACAGGTTGATGATGGGGTTAATGGTGTCGAGAGTGAGACTGGAGTCGATTTCAGAAATGGAGATGGCGCGCACGGGAGCTGGGCTAAAATTTGGGGAAGTTTTTAAGACCGGTTAAGTAGATTAACCGGTCTAAAATGAAGTTTTTAAGACCGGTTGTCTAACAACCGGTCTTAAAATCCACTTTTAAGACCGGTTGTTAGAGAACCGGTCTTAAAAAGCTTCATTTTAGACCGGTTTTCTAGTAACCGGTCTTAAAAAGATTAATTTTTAGACCGGTTATTATAATAACCGGTCTAAAAATTAATCTTTTAAGACCGGTTAGTGTACAACCGATCTAAATTGTATTTTTTTAGACCGGTTATTATAATAACCGGTCTCCCAAATTCTTTATAATTACGTAAATGCCACCGCGCATTTCTTTTAGACCTCATTTACTACAACCGGTTTAAATGTGCCGGTCTAAATCACCTTTTTTGTACTAGTGTATAATAAATTAATTAATTTAAGTTTCTTAATCAATCAAAAAAGTTAACGGATTGTTGTAGAACCTGTTCACAACTACGCAACCTGGATTTGGTTAATATCATTAATGATTTCACCAATAGAGAAAAATTCCTTCCTTTCTTTTTTTTTCTTTTTTGGGTAAAAATATACCGATGGGATTCCCTTGCTCTTCACTCTTAAATTATGTCGGCCCAAGAGTAGGCCCTAGGAATGTGCTAAGTGGAATTTTTTCCTGTGAGAGCTACTCTAAGCCCTAGGATTTCTTGACCAACAAAGTGAGAGAATTAATACCCCCTATGATCATAATGTCATCTGAGGGTCCTAGCCAGTGTTTGGTATAGTGTTTTGGGTCTTATAAACCCGTTTTCATAGGATAAAAGCCCGAATGAGCATGGAATTTTTTTTTTTGATGTCTAGGTGAGCTTTTTAAAATTGTATCCCGGTTGAATTAAGTCAATTGTTGAAAAAGCTCCCAGCTACATCTTTTCACTTATAATTAAGGCATTTTATTACCATTAGAGCAATAAATGATGTCCCACCTGATTATTTCCTTCCCTTTCTTCTCTTCTCTCTTCCTCTGAAACTAAACGCATCGATGTTCTCTTTCTTCTCTTCTCTCTTTGTCTAAAAGTTTGCTCTTCATTTTGAGTTGAAAAGCTCCACTCTCATCCCAGATTTCCCTCCCTTGGTGGCCAGGTAAAGTCGTGGCAGCTGGATTGTTGCTCTACTTGTGTTTGGTTGGTCTTGTTGTGGGCTGCGGTAGGCGATAGCTGTGATCGGCAGAAAGGTTGTGTAGCCGTTGGTCCTCATCTTCGACTCTGATGGGTGTTGTGAAGGCCGGCAGGAAGGTTCTCAGTCTAAATGTGGTCCATCTATGCGTGGTAGGAAGTTTGGTGAGTTTTCTATTTTAGGTCTGAAGCTTGTGGATCTACTTTATCACTTCTCGTCGGCTTGACCTTGTGCGTTGACACTCTGATCTCCTGCTTTGTTGGTGCGTGTGAGCTTCGGTGGAGTATTCTTGGACGTGGTAAGGTTTGTTAAGCATCTTTTCTTTATATACTCTGATCTCCTGTCTTTGTTGGTGCGTGTTAGCTCTAGCTCGACATTGATTTTTAGCTTGAGCTTGGATCTGTTAAATTCATGTGGCCTGAAATCACTGCGATATGTTGTATGCCATTTCCTATTTGTTGATTGCTAGTGTCGCCGGATTAGTGGCATTAGAATTTAATACTGTCGTTGCTCTGCTTCACACTTTTTGGGTGTCTGCTATTATGGTTGGTCTGAGTTGACAGTATGTTCTTGCATGGTGTCATTGCTCTACTTCACGTTGTCTTCTTTGTCGGTTAGTTTGGTTGTCGTTGGTTTGCTATTGTGGTTCCTCTGCTAATGGACAAGATTTTCGTTCTCTCTCTATTTTTTTTGCTGTGTTTTTCTTTTTGTCTGTTAGTTGGCTTCATGGCTATAGCACGCTGCAAGTTTTGATTTAGAATCCCCTAAATTTTTTGGTTCATCTGCTATTATCGTTGCTCTACTATTATGGTTCCTCTGCCAATCTGCTTTTTAAGAAAATAGTAGCCAAATAATTGTAGATATGTTGGTGAATAAATACTGTTTTGTATCTGAATGGTTAGTAAGAAGTTATAATTAAAATTTGATTACAAAAGGATATTACTATATATAGCCAAAATAGGGTTCATAAATAGGGTTCGGTGTCCGCACAAAATAGGCAACAAAGTTAGTTTTTTTTTTGTAATATATATGTATATTGTTTGATGACTGCCTCCTACAATTATAAGTGCATGATTTAGTCCATTTGGACTTCACAGCTTTTTTTATTTACTATTTGCAATGAAAGTCTCATTGATGGCCTTATTGGTTTTTTTTATTATTAACAAATGGGGCACATACTATTTTGTAGCAAGCATATTAGGGTTTGTGTTGTTAATTTGAGGAATTTGTTGATCAATGTTATGTTAAAATTTTCCATAGAAAGATGAATGACAAAGCATTATAGGATGACGAGGCAACTGAAATATTTGTCCACGCAATGGTCGAGCAAATTTTTAAAAAAGAATGTCGAGGGTTGTCTTCTTTAAAGCCTAGGTGGGACAGTATTGTCTCTACGTTCAATGAGAAGACTGGGAAATCGTATGAGAAGAAAAAGTTGAAGAATAAGTTTGATATGTTACGAAAGGACTTGGAATTCATTAACAAAAGAGACTGGTGTGGGCCAAGACCCAGTAACAAATAATGTTGTTGCTTTGAAAGAGTGGTGGCAGCGGAAATGTCAGGTTAGTAATGCCTACAGTTACTCATAATGTTGATTAATAATGATTTAGTTAACTCAATGATCCTCTTTTTTAATATAGCTAAATGATTTGGTTACTTGTTTGTATGCAGGAGAATTCTGCATATAAAAAGTTTCACTGTTCAAGCTAGGGGTGTTCAAACCCGGGACCGGGACCGGGATTCACCACTCCCGGTCCCGGTCCCGGTTTTTGGCCGGGATGCAAATTGCATCCCGGTCCCGGTCCCGGTAATCCCGGCCGGGACCGGGATCAAACCGGGAATCCCGGTTTTTTTTTTAAAAAAATTAAATTTAAAAAATATTATTATTTTAGTTAAATTTTCTATAATCTAGTGTTTAAAGTAATTATTTAACATCTAATAAGGCCATAATAATCACACAAATTGATTTAGAATTGAAGAATAACATTTTATTATTATTATTATTATCACCTTCATCATTTTTGCTATTATTTTTATACATTATATAGTAAGATTAGTATCACGATATATACAATTTAACTCCAACTAAATATGTTATACACATTTTATCAAATGATAACTTAAATTATGGGATAAAAAATACAAAAATAAAACAATAACTTAGTTTTTAAAAAAAATTAAAAAAAAAAATAAAAAAACCGGGACCGGGATCACAAAGTGTGTGACCGGTCCCGGTCCCGGTCCCGGGTCCCTTAGATCCCGGTCCCGGTTTTCCCGGTCCCGGTCCCGGCCGGGACGGGAAATTCCCGGGATCAAAATTCTGGGACCGGGACCGGGATATTTTGGACACCCCTAGTTCAAGCCTCAAGCATGAAAGAGAATTAAGGATGATATTCAAGGATGTCGTGGCAACAGGCAAGGATTTTTTTTCACTTCCTTTCATACAAACATAGACACAGGAGGCAGAGTAGGAAGATGTCTACCGACAGACTATGGGTGAAGAGGAAGGTTCAAGGGATAGCGAAAATGAGCTTTTCAGAGTTAACCCAGCAGTTAGCACAGGAGTGACAGATGGGCTAGCGAGTATTGGGTTATCAACCTAGAACCCACCCTCTGTTCCAACTAATTCTGGAAGCCAAGGAAAGCGGAAAAGAGTTGATCGGTCAGCGCAGAAGAAAAAGTTGAAGATGCCAGTAACAAAGCATATTGCGGATGCGATTAGTGTCATAACAGAAGCATCGAAGGACAGAGCTACAGTCATAAGTGAAATTCAAGCAAGGAGTATTGATGCTGTTATGAATGACCTTCTTGATCTAGACGAAGTACAATAGGATGAGGAATTTTGAGTCCGTTGTGTCAAGCTAATTATGGACAAGACTAGTCGGGACATGTTTTTCTCACTATATAAATAGAACATGGATTACGTGATTGAGTGGCTGCGGTATATGGTTACGACCCTTGATTGAGTCGATACGGTTTATGGTCAAGACCCTCTCGATATCATCTCTCGTGCACGACCCCCTCCTGTCCCTGAACTTTATGGAAAAATAGTTTAGTGTTTATGTACTGTTATATGCATGCTGGTTTTTATGTTTGTTCGTTTATGTTATTACTAGATCAACAAAAACTTTGACTGAATTACCTTTATGTTATGTATGTTTAATAAAGTTCGTTTATGACATATGTGCTTGTGTGCTTGTGTTAACATGTGTCTTTCATTTGTTATTGGGATTTTTTCTTCTCACACCTGCATTTAAACCAACGCACATGTTACATAAGAAATGGCAAATTGGATGGAGGAAAAAGACGATGACTCTCAAGTACTATCTCTTAAGAAGAGTTAACAGAGTATGAACAATTGATTGTATTGCTGTGTTAATATTTGGTTCCTTTCATGTGCAAAGAATTGCATAAAACTAGTAAACGCACCGGTCATTTATGGGTACAAAAAGTATTGGCAGAGCATCTTACACACTCTCATGACATGTTTAGAGTTGAAAAACATGTGTTCTACGGATTGTGTAATAAATTGGTGGAGCAAGGGTTACGAAATTTTAAGAATGTCGGTGTTGAAAAAATGGTTGCGATGTTTTTGCTCACTATTGGCCACGGAGTCAGTAATAGGGTGGTCCGAGAGCTTTTTCAGCATTCAGGGGAAACTGTCAGTCGGCTATTGCATAGGGTACTATAGGCTTGCCTTAGCCTAGCGGGGGAAAATATCAAACCCTACGATCCCGAATTCAATGGATGCCACCCAAAAATACTCAACGATCCTCGATATTATCCCTACTTCAAGGATGTCATTAGAACAATAAATGGAACTCACATAAAGTGTGTAATCATCAGTGCTAACCGGGATAAATATATTGGGAGAAAGAGATACCCAACATAAAATATAATAGCTATATATGATTGGGATATATGCTTTACGTTCGTGTTGGCGGGTTGGGAAAGTTCTACACATGACGCTCGTGTGTTTCAATATGCTGTCTCAAATCCAGTTATGAATTTCCCTCGTCCATTTGGGCTTCCTCAACCCATGATGTTGGAACATCTTCAACCTGTATGAATCGCATTTATGACATGATTAGAGATCAACTTGTACAGGACATGTGATCCAATTAGTTATGTAATACTTTTTTGTGAAATTATGTATTTTGGCATCACATTTTCTAACTTCAATTTTTCCTCTTGTTTTCTTATAATTAATACAAAAGCACTTATGTAATTGTCAATCCAAATAAGTTTTGACTTTTAAAAAAACACTTATGCAATCGTCAATCCAAACAAGTTTTGACTTATGTAAAAGCACTTATTAAATCGCTCATCCAAACATAAATCATATTACACAAACTAACTTTTCTATAAAGTCATTTTTTATAAGTCAGAATCAAAATAAATTATTTTTCTCATCGCTATCCCAAACACACACTTATTTTAATTCTAAACAAGACCTTCAGCACCGCCATGCGTTGCAATGAAACTGCGTTAAACACACGATGTGAATAACTTAAAGTGGGTGTTAGAATTTTTAATCCATACATAATTTTTGTGGAAAAAAATAGAAAAAGATTTTTTGAAATTGCAAAATTCTAATTCAATTATTTCCTAAAAAATGGGTTGTAAATTGTTTATCAAATTTCGTCATTCTCTTATCAACTCTTGGTAACAAATCTAATTTGCGATTTTGTAATTTTAAAATTCTTTTGCTGTTTTTCCCCTTAATTTTTATCTTAGACATAGTTTTTTTTTTTTTTTTTTTTTGCCTGCTATCTTAGACATAGTTATACATTGTTGACCAAGTGTAGGGATAAAACGGGATTAGGAAAGAATAAATTAACATTGGTCATTAATGTTGCACGGCATGCTACAAAAATGGTGGTATATGAAGGGGAAACATTTCAATTGACCCCCCAAGAATTTCTTTGTTATCATATTTATTTATTTGAAAATCTTAAATATATGTATATTTTAAAAAAAAACATATTCCTTATAATTGACTTGAATATGCCGTAAATATAGTTGATTTGAATTTGAATACAAAGTTAATAAGAAAGAGAGAAGGCCCATTCACCTATAGTCAAGTCCAATCACACGCCACTATAGTAAATAATGGGTTTGAAAAATAAAATTGAAATTTTAAATTAAAATCTTATTCTTAATTTGAAAATTTTCAAATTTCAAATAACACTCTAAACACTGATTCGCGATCATTTAATGTGTGGAATTTATTACAAAGACAAAAAAATTTAACCAAAGCAATCAATGGGAATAACTCTTGTTGACAATGTGGATATTACACATGACCCAATGACGCAACAACGAGTACTATTGAATATATATTAATATAACCTCTTAATTCACTTCTTGTTTCATATATATGTATAATTCTTTTTTTAAAAGAATCATATTGATTTGGACGTACTAAAATGGTTTGTTATCAATAGAGTGTATGCTGAGGCAAATAACTAAAAGAGATATTTTAGAAAAACTTATATATATTTATTATCAATAACTAACTTAACTAACTTTTAATCTATATAAATTAGTTTTCTAACTTATACATTTAGTGTTGGAGAGGACTAAATAAAAAGTAAAAGAAAATTCGTTCTGACTAACAGGACTCAGACCTTTAGAAACTTTTATCACTATTATTATATTATAGAACGGGACTAAGCCTACCAATTAATTTTTGTGGCTAAAATGCTGTGTGTTTTGAGAAGAATCTTTCAAATGGATTACATGCTTTTAGAAGCTAGGTCAAAAAACCCAGATCAGATTGGTCAGTTCAGCTCAGAAACTTACAAACCCGTCGATAAATAGGTAAGGTCTGGGAGTTAAACTGGTTTTCTTTTTTTTTTTAAAAAAACCAATTTTTTATTTTCTTTATAATTTCATATTAATAATCCTAAAATATTCATTTTTTCACTGATTTTGTATCGGGTTAACTCTGATTTGACCTATTAACCTTTGACCCAATACCCCAACCAGTTTAGTAATCGATCCAAGTTTAATTACCTTATTTAGAAGCCACATGTTGATTTCTTACAAAGCATTGACATCGTGCGTGCACGCGTGCGTGCGTGCGTGCGTGTGAATTTTATTCCAAGATCCGTCAAGCGATAGACAATAAAACTGATGGAATGACACTAAATATGTGTGTGTGTGTGTCCCAACAAAATTGAGGATATGGTGCATCAGTGATGAGAAATTGAAGGAAAAATATTTATACTTGTTTTGGTCCTTAACATAGGATATATTTACGGAATTGATCTTGATCCTACGTATAAGAGATATTTTTTATATTTGTC
Source organism: Inga laurina (assembly GCA_963855925.1). NCBI lineage: Eukaryota > Viridiplantae > Streptophyta > Magnoliopsida > Fabales > Fabaceae > Inga > Inga laurina. The sequence goes on from OY979706.1 coordinate 60,036,686, forward strand.
AGTCTTTTCCAAATTTATCATTATTGACACTCCCTTAACAATAATCAAGAAAAAGAGAAAATGAAAGAATTAAGGAATATGATTGGGTATATTAGAAAATATATGTAATATTAACTAATTTTATTAATCTACTTAAATTAAGTAAATATGTTTTATATTAAGGATCGAGGGAGTATATGGTAAAGGTTATATTATAGGCAAAGCATTCTAAAGAAAAAACAAATTACTCAGCTCATTAATATAAATCGACGATACAGGCAAACACAATAAGACTTTGTTTGGGCAAAGGGAAAAGTGAGAAAAATACGCATGAGGAAACATCATAAGGAAACACTTCTAAATTAGGAGTTTTTGTCCATAATATTCTTTCCTTGCTGATTTTCTTTCCATCCAAATTAAAGGTAAAAGTTTTGTTAACTAAATTAAAGTTCTGTTATTGATCTTATTGAGTGATCAAGACAAACATTATAACACCCCAAATTTTATATTCACAAAAAATATATTGTAATTAATTGAGAAATTCAATAAAATGATGGATATTCATGAAATTTGGATCTTATGAATTTTGAAATATTCATATTCATAAGAAAATGAGTAAATTAATTCAAGAAAGTAATTAAATTACAAAGGTGATTGCAAAATCATAATTTTTTTCAATTTAGCCCAAGATTAATTATTTTTCTAATTAATTAAAGTTAGTTTCAATTAATCAAGGTATATAAAGAAACATGTATAATTGGATTATTCTTAAGGGAATAAATCAAGAATTGTGAAATTGGAAGGAATTATACATAATTCACTTAAGTGAATTAAGTGAAATACATATTATTTCCTTTTCTTCCATAATTTCGCCTAACACATGAAAATAAGGGAGAAAAATTAAATTCCAAGAGCACATGTTAAAATTCTACATGAAGTTAAGTGTTAGTTTGGTTCGTTGGGAGAAGAAATGGGCTTGTTTCATTAAAAAAAAAAAAGAAATGGGCTTGGTTAGAGTAAAGAGGAGGGGGACGGTTTTTGTTGTTAGAACAAGCGTTTCACCCAAGAGGGGGGTGAATTGGGTGATACTAAAATTTCGTCGGAAATATAAAACTTTAGCAGAGGAATTAAAATCAGTAATGAGTAAGGAGAAATATCACCGAAGTGTGCACCGGGAGTTATACTGGTTCGGTCACAACCACTTTGACCTACGTCCAGTCCTCAGATCTTCTCTGAGAGTTCCACTATAACTTCCAAGATTCAGTGGGTTCTTGGCACCTCAGTACAAGCAAGTTCCTATACCTGGACACTCACTCCCCCTTACAAGTTGCAATTCAATCCCAACTCAAGGTTCCACAACCTTAAGTTATCTCAATAACAAATATTGAGTTTGAATGAAATATCTCTCTTACAGAGTGAATAAGAATCACTGAAGCATAGAAATATAATTTCAACGTGAAAACAGAGCAATAAACTTGATAATACGTTTGTGTGTGTGCTTGTTGTTTTTTTCTCTGTTTGGATGTTCCCATATATATAGATACGTTGGTGATGACCGTTGGAACATTTTCTTTCGTCCGTTGGAGAGTGCGCAGCCACTGTTGACTTTTCAAGTTTTTGAAAAATATCCGTTGGCGGTGGTTGGCATTTGAACGTTTCTTTTGACTTCAATCTCTTGAAGTGTTTTCTTCATTGTTTATCTGTAAATAGACTAAGAATACTAATACAATGAAATATTAATCATATAGGAAACAAATCTATGAACGTTTGAATGATTTCAGAATTTCTGGGTAAGCTTACTCGAGTACCTCCTCGAGTATTGCTTGAATGTTACTCGAGTACCTACTCGAGTAACCTCGGGAAATCTTTGATCAATTGCAGGTTAATGAATAAACATAAGATTACTCGGGTAGTGCCTGGAATAACCAATTTTCAAACCTTTGGAAATACATGTTTACTCGGGTACCTACTCGAGTAATGCACTCACAACTTTATGAGTTACTCGGGTACCAACTCGAGTAAAACTTGAAATAAAATTTTGGTTACTCGATGCTCTACTCGGGTACTGTTGCAGGATTTCAATGCCGAGAGCACTTACCTCATTACTCGAGTACGTACTCGAGTAATGCACTCATTGTTCCATAGGTTACTCGGGTACCACCTCGAGTAACTGTGCTTTTTGTCAATGACTTACCCGGGTAAAGACTTGAAGTTGTCTTTGAAAATATTCTGCATACTCGGGTACATACTCGAGGAATCTACTTAAATATATGCATACTGGAGTAAGGACTCGAGGAACATGAAATAAAGAGAGATCAAGTTAATCGGGTACCACCTTGAAGTTTTTCACTTACCTTCATGCGTTACTCGAGTAGCTACTCGAGTAATGTTGCAGTGGTACAAAGTGCCGAGAGCTTCATCTTTTCAGAAACAGAGTTACTCGAGTAGCGCCTCGAGTATCGTTGGCAACCTGAAGGCAACTGGAAGTTTTTCACATGGTTACTCGAGTAGCTCCTCGAGTAATGTTGCAGTAGTACTAAATGCCGAGAGCTGCACATTTTTAGAAACAGGGTTACTCGAGTAGCTCCTCGAGTATCAATGGCATCCTGAAAACTTTTACACTGTTACTCGAGTAGCTCCTCGAGTAACGTTGCCTGGTTACTGGAAGTTGTCTTTGATTACTTCAAGTTTTGTCTCATTACTCGAGTACCGCCTCGAGTAATGCCTTAGAAAACTTGCTTCTGATCAGGTTTCTCAGCTTAATCTCTTGGCCTCTCTTCATTACTTCCACGCTTACCTCAAGTAAAGCTTATTCCTGTCATTACTTAGTTCAAGCTTGATTATTAAACATTTCCTTTTCAAACCATTCTTTTGTTATCATCAAAACATGAGATCTAAAATTCTCCCCCTTTTTTGATGATGACAAAACTTGGTGATTTTGAACATGGTTTTTCAAATTGAATTTTCAATTATAAATATGTCATATTAAGTTTGAATTCATATCATATACCTTGCATACATAATAACTTCATTAGTCCAAAACATGTATTATAATTCAAAGCTAAAAATGAACTTAAAATGAAATCATAACACACTTGCATTAATCTTAAAAGTTTTCAAATTACAAGATAAAATCACAATGAAAACAAAATGCTCCCTAAAATCCCATGTACACCCAAATACCCCAAAATGAACTAGGACACATTCACAAAATCACTTCAAGCTCTTCTCCCCCTTTTTGGCGTCATCAATGAAGTGGAGGGCTAGGAGGTTTGACCACGGAAATGGGTTTTACTGGGAAGACCAACCCACCACCATCTGAACTAGATGAATCAAAAGAACTGGATGACTCGGGTTCAGGAAGATTGAGAGGTGGGATAACAATGTCATCTCTAGGCTGGAGAGGAGAAGGTTGGAAGACAACCATAGTAGTTTCAGCTTCTGGAGTGGTATGGTTCTCAGGGGTGGTCTCAGCCGTGGGAGTAAGATGTTCAGAGGAGGATGTGGAAGGAGAGATTTCCTCTGTGGGAGCAGGTGATGGAGTTGGTTTAGGATCAGTTTCTGGTTGAGGTTTGGGAGGTGAATCATCAATGGTGATGTGAGTGGTCTCATGGGTTTCAGGATCATCCACTGTGAATAGAATTTCTTTGCCTTGGGGCTCAAGTGGATCAGAACCCAGAGGAGTAGATGGTTCATCCTCAGGGATAGGAGTGTCAGAAGGAGGGTCTACAGGAGGAGGTGGTGGTGCAGAAGAGGAGGGACCGGCTGAAGGTCCGGGACCCAAAGAGTCCAAGCGTGCCAATATCAATCTCAGAGTCTCTCCCTGGGCACGTTGCTCTGCTAGCAACTCCTCATGTCTTCTGTCCATTCTCTCAACCAATTCCTCATGCCTCTTGTCGATTCTTTCAACCAACTCCCCCATCTTGAAGTTAGTGTTGGTGATCAACTCGGCGTTTGTATTGGAGATATCCACATGGAAACCTCTGAGCATATTCTCCATAAAGTGCTGGAGAGTGGCATTTAGGAAGGATGGTGAAGAAGTGGTAGCAGCTGGAGCCGATGACTGAGTGTCATCCATTCTACTGGTCTCTGCTTCAGTAGTCTTTCGCTTCTTCTTGGACCCAGACTCCAGTGGTCCTTTAAGAGGAATGTCGATGTTTAGTTTACCAATCTGGTTCCTCCCCACTGGGACCATCCTCTCAATTGGCTCCTTATTATCCAAGTACCATATTTTGTTCTCTTTTAAGATAAGAGACACAATTTGGGGATATGGCATTGGAGTAGTAGCCTTCCCTTCCACCTTGTACCTCTTCATCTCCGAGAAAATGTATTCACCCATATCTTTTTGCTCCTTCAGAAGCAGTGAAGCAAACCACCTAAAGTCCCTATCCGAGAAGTGGGTGTAGTTGTTGGCTTTGTTTACTAGGGACCTAGAGTATATGTACCAAAGGACCCTATGGTGATCACACATATCACTCGGTTTAAAGTTTAGGGGGCCAACTAACTCACCGGGCTTTAGGATAGTGAAAATCTGATTTGGCTCAAGTTCAGAATATATATCATCAGGGGGGTTCTCTATTCCTAACCACAAGTTGATTTTGGAAGGTGAAATCAAAATTTCTTGACCTCTCACAGTTGTGGTCATCTCTTCCTCTACTGAAGTTCGGTTAGGTTCATCTATTATCTCTAGGTTGCAATAGAAATGAGTGACTATCTTTGTGCAAAAAGGTAATCTAATTGACAACCAAGGCATAAAAGGATCTAGATAAGGACTAAGATCGTGCTTCACTACCTCTTGAAGTAGCTTGAGATCCACATAGTGTGTCTTGCACACTTTCCTTCTGGAGAATTGAGTTAAGTACTTGGGAGACTCCTCCAGTTTGCCCACATTAAATCCCTTTGGAGGGGAAGTGATTTCTGCTTCTGGAATCTTGGACTTCTTGGAAGATTGACCCTTCTCCATTTGGTCAATGATCCCAGCCATTGCCTTAGCCACATTTTTGTCATACTTTGGCTTCTTGAGTGGCTTAGGAGTGAAAGAGGGTGTAGAGGAATCAGAGTGAGGAGGTGAGGGAGATTTGGCACTCTTCCCTCTTCCGGTTGAGGTACTCTTCTTGGATTGAGCCCTAGTGACAATAGGCTCATTGAATACAATCCCTTTTGCTTTCGGTGGTGATTGAGGTTTAAGAGGGATTTTGGCTTTTGATCTTGGAATTAACTTTCTTCTCTTCGTTGGAGGAGGAGGAAGGAGATCAGGGTTTTGTTGTGAATCAGAGGAATCAGTGAAGTTGAGATTCTTGGTTCTAACCATCTTGAAACACAGAAAATCAAGAATCACAGAAAAACAGAGTTGCTGACGCGAGTTTAGGGCAGAAAGATTTTGAACAAAATAGGAAGTTTTTGGACTTGAAATCAGTTGGGTTTTGACGGAAATGAGGCAAGGAATCAATTGGGAAAAGTTTTTGGAAGGGTGTATAGTGATTTACTCGAGGTGATTTTGTGAAAATGACCGAGTTCGCGCAAGATAAAGACCTAACACCCGACATTACTCGAGGCCGTACTCGAGTAACATTCAAGTTTACTCGAGGCCTTCCTCGAGTGATCATACAGAAAAATTCAAAAATAATTCATTTAAATTGCGTACCTGGCATGAATAATATAGTAATTATCCATGGATGTTCCCTCGATCATTTATAACCCATTCTGCTCAGATTTGAGTCATTCTTCATCAATTTGAAAATCTGGACTCCGACTTTACTCGAGACCTTACTCGAGTAATATTCAAGTTTACTCGAGGCACGCCTCGGGTAACCATCTTTTTAACTTCTGACTCTTCATTTCTTCGAAACCTGAGCCGTTATGTTTGAAAATCAAGTAACTTGATCCGTTACTTCCAGTTTTGGTGTCCATTACTCGAGTACATACTCGAGTAACATGCTACTTTACCTCAAGTTGCTCCTCGGGTAATGTTTCTTAGATAGCCAAAACTTCAAGTTGGTACTCCAGTAAATATGTCCTCTGATCACCTCTGTTTTTATTTCACAAAACAGAGTTTCAACCTTCCTGCAAAATAAATTTCTATATACTCCGATGCTTAAGTTAGTAATCATCAAAACTTTAACAAGTGACTTCATCTAATATTATGAAATGCTGAAATTACTTATAACTCATTGGGATTTACCATTCCCAATTCTCTTCTAATGTATAGAAATTGATCTTTTGCAAGGGGTTTTGTGAAGATATCTGCTAGTTGAAGATGAGTAGGAATGAATATCACTTTCACATCTTTCTTCTGTACATGGTCTCTGATGAAGTGATGCCTGACATCGATATGCTTGGTTCTAGAGTGTTGAACTGGATTCTTTGCCAAGCTTATCGTACTTGTATTGTCACAATAGATTGGTATTTCCTTGAGATAAATACCAAGATCTTGTAGTTGTTGTTTTAACCATATCACTTGTGCACAACAACTTGAGACTGCAACATATTCGGCTTCCGTTGACGAAAGAGACACTGTATTTTGTTTCTTGCTGAACCACGATACAAGAGATTCGCCAAGAAATTGTCCTTGTCCGCTGGTGCTCTTTCTGTCTGTTTTGTATCCTCCATGATCCGAATCTGAATATGCAACAAGATATTCACTTCTTCCTTTGGGATACCACAGACCCAGTTCGGGTGTGTCAGCAAGGTATCTAAAGATTCGTTTGACTGTTTCAGCATGTGATTCTTTTGGTGCTGATTGATATCTTGCACATATGCCAACACTAAATTGGATGTCTGGTCTACTTGCCGTGAGGTAGAGTAATGATCCAATCATTCCTCTATACTTTGTTATGTTGTAGTCTTTACCTTTGACATCAGCATCAAGCAATGTAGTTGAACTCATAGGCGTATCTGTCCCATTTGCTTCATCCATTCCATACTTCTTCAATAGCTCTTTTAAATACTTTGTTTGAGATATGAAGATTCCATTCTTTCTTTGTTTGATTTGTAGACCAAGAAAGAAATTCAATTCTCCCATCATTGACATCTCAAATTCTCCCTGCATTATCTCAGAAAATTCCTTACATAGAGATTCATTAGTAGCACCGAAAACGATGTCATCAACATATATTTGAACAATTAAAATATCATTGTGTTTTCGTTTTATAAAGAGTGTTGTATCAACTTTTCCTCGTACAAAACCTTGATCGATGAGAAACTTACTGAGCCTTTCATACCAGGCTCTAGGAGCTTGTTTTAAACCATATAAGGCTTTTTTGAGTTTGAAAACATGGTCAGGTTTAGTAACATCCTCAAAGCCTGGAGGTTGTTCTACATACACTTCTTCCATGATGTAACCATTTAGAAAAGCACTCTTTACATCCATTTGATAGAGTTTGAATCCTTTGATGCATGCAAAGGCTAAGAGTACACATATAGCTTCCAATCTAGCCACTGGAGCATACGTTTCCTCATAATCAATCCCTTCTTCCTGATTATAGCCTTTGGCCACCAATCTTGCCTTGTTTCTGACAATAATTGCAGATTCATCAAGTTTGTTCTTGAATACCCATTTAGTACCAATGATCGGATGATCTTTGGGTCGGGGCACCAAATCCCAAACTTGATTTCTCTCAAATTGATTTAGTTCTTCTTGCATTGCTATAACCCAATCATTTTCTGATAAGGCTTCATCAATGTTAGAAGGTTCAATCTCAGAAATGAATGCAGAAAAACTTACTTCATTGAAAATTCTATTTCTAGTTTTGATCCCTTCATTCACATCTCCTATGACTTGATCTAGGGGATGACTTTTATTGTATTTCCAAGCTCTAGGTTGACCTAGGGATTGCTCTTCTTCCTTAGTTTCATCAACCTCTGGAATAAGAGACTTAGAAATAGATTGATCTTTTTCTTGATTTAAAACAATTCCCTGTTCTTCATCAATGGTTTTGTCAGAGGATTCAAATTCATCAAATACAATATGAATTGATTCTTCAACAACACATGTTCGTTTATTGAAAACTCTATATGCTTTACTTCGGTTAGAGTATCCTAGGAAAATTCCTTCATCAGTTTTAGAATCAAATTTTCCTAAGTTATCTTTACCATTATTATGAATGAAACACTTACAGCCGAAGATGTGTAGATGAGCAATGTTTGGCTTTCTTCCTTTGTACAACTCGTATGGTGTCTTACCAAGTTTTGTTCTGATATAGGCTCTATTTGAAATGTAGCATGCTGTACACATAGCATCAGCCCAAAATACTTGAGACACGTTCTTTTCGTTCAACATTGCTCTAGCCATTTCTGTAAGCACTCTATTCTTGCGTTCTACAACTCCATTTTGTTGAGGCGTCCTTGGAGCAGAGAAATTGTGATCAATCCCATTTATGTCACAATACTCTTCAAATGCTTGATTTTCAAATTCTCCGCCATGGTCGGTCCTAATACCTGCAATGGACATACCTTTCTCATTTTGCACTTTCTTAGCAAAAACAATAAATTCTTCAAAAGTTTCATCTTTTGATGATAGAAAGATAACCCATGTAAATCTAGAGAAATCATCAACAATGACCAATGAATATAAGTTGCCACCAAGACTCTTTACTCTTGCTGGACCAACTAAGTCCATATGCAATAGTTGTAGTGGTCTATTTGTTGAAATCTCATTTTTCAATTTAAAAGATGATTTAGTTTGTTTACCCTTTTGACATGCATCACAAATCAAATCATTTTTTAAAGTCACTTTGGGCAATCCAAAAACTAAATCCTTTTTGAGTAGTTTGCCTAATTGATGCATATTAACATGAGCCAATCTCTTATGCCATAACCAACTTTCATCAGTGTTACTCAGGAAACAATTTTCAGATTCATTTCTACTAATATCTAGAGTATAGCAGTTACCTTCCCTTTTTGCTCTGAGCTTAGCCTTGATATTCTTCTTATCAAGTTGTAAGTCATTCTTGTTGATAATTAAGCATTCTTCTGAGTCAAATATTACCCAGTTGTCTTTATCTGCACTTTGACTTACGCTCAGCAAATTATGACACAAGCCTTCAACATAATATACATCTTTGACTTGTATTCCTTTGTCATTTTTGATTTCACCAATTCCTGCTATTCTTCCGGTTTGATTTCCTCCAAATTTTACCTCTTCACCTTCTTTAGGTTGCAATTTGGTAAAACTTTCGAAATCACCGGTCATATGTCTAGAGCATCCACTATCAATGTACCACTTGTTATTTTTGGATGCTTTGAGACATTCCTGCAATCGAATGACTAGGTCTTAGGTACCCACATCTTTTTGGGTCCTTTTGGATTAGTACAAATAATTTTCTGTATATATGAACCTTTAGGTACCCATTTGTAGGTTCCTATCGTTCCTTTCTTCTTATGAATGCATGAAGAAGTATAATGGCCTTTTCTATTACAGTAGTTACAAAATGCAAAAGGATTTGATGTATGCACAGAATGCTGGAAATAATTCAAATATGACTTACCCCCTGCTTTCTTTTTACCTTTCCTTTTATCTGACTTTGGATCGTATCCAATTCCAGATCGATCATTTACAAATCGTTGAGCTTTTAAAATAACATTTAGCATCTCACTACCTTGTGTAAATTTTTCAAGAGTTTTTGTAAGATCAATGTTTTTCTTTTTCAAAGATGAACAATTTTCACAATCCTTTTCTTTAAGTTCAGTTTCAAGAGCTTTGTTTTTCTTTTTGTAAACAATCAATTCTTTAACTACTTTGATGAATTCAGAATGCAAATCATTATATTCGGAAAGTAATTCATCATAGGTAGGTTCAGAATCATTTACCTCTCTTTCTGTTTCTTCTTGAGCAACGAAGCATATGTTAGCTACTTCTTCCTCATCACTTTCTTCGTCAGAAGAGCTATCACCCCATATAGCAGATACGAAGGCCTTCTTTTTGTTGAAGAATTTGCCTTTTCTCTTTTCTTTGCTCTTTTGATTCAGTTCTGGACATTCTGATTTGATATGTCCTGGTTTTCCACATTCGTAGCAAATGATGTGATCTTTGTTGCTAGTTCCACCTTTTTGAAAGTGTTGAATCCTTGTCCTTTCTTATAGAACTTTCTGAATCGTTTTATGATTAGACCCATTTCGTCATCGTCGAACTCTTCATTCTCATCTTGATTTTCTTCTTTTGCTTTTAGTGCTAGACCTTTCTTTTTCTTGTCACCAATGTCATCTAGTTCCCGTTTGAACTTTAGTTTGCTTTCATATTCAGAAAGACTTCCAAATAGAGAAGCAACTGATCTCATTGATTCTCCTTTTGCTTCTTCTATCGCAGTGACTTTGGCCTCCCATTCTTTAGAAAGAATATTCAAAATCTTTCGTACTTGGGTATGTTGATCATAAGATTTCCCAAGTGCTGCAAGTTGATTAACAAGATGAGTATATCTAAGTTCAAATTCAGAAATTGATTCACCTGATTTCATTCGTAGTAGATCGAATTCAGTGACCAAGGTGTTGATGCGATTCTCCTTTATTCCCGAAGTTCCTTCATGAGCTATTTCCAGAGCTTCCCACATTTCCTTTGCTGTTGGAAGTGTGCAGATTCTGAAGTATTCACTTTGGCTTAAGGCACTTTGTAACATCAGAATTGCCTTGCTGTTGAGAGTGATAAGTTTCTTGTCATTCTCATCATATTCCGCTGGAGTCTTTGGAATTTTCTGAGAATCTACAATCTTTGTAGGTTGATAATTTCCACTCTCAATTACATCCCATAGCCCATATTCAGTAGCCATCACGAACACTCTGAATTTTGCTTTCCAAAAGGAAAAGTGTTCTCCACTGAAACCGGGAGGTCTAGTGATGGATGCTCCGTCGGGAAGAATTCCTTCACCCATGCTTGCCATTGGATCCTTCTTAGGTTGTTATACCTTAACAAGAAGACCTACGCTCTGATACCAAATGTTAGAACAAGCGTTTCACCCAAGAGGGGGGGTGAATTGGGTGATACTAAAATTTCGTCGGAAATATAAAACTTTAGCAGAGGAATTAAAATCAGTAATGAGTAAGGAGAAATATCACCGAAGTGTGCACCGGGAGTTATACTGGTTCGGTCACAACCACTTTGACCTACGTCCAGTCCTCAGATCTTCTCTGAGAGTTCCACTATAACTTCCAAGATTCAGTGGGTTCTTGGCACCTCAGTACAAGCAAGTTCCTATACCTGGACACTCACTCCCCCTTACAAGTTGCAATTCAATCCCAACTCAAGGTTCCACAACCTTAAGTTATCTCAATAACAAATATTGAGTTTGAATGAAATATCTCTCTTACAGAGTGAATAAGAATCACTGAAGCATAGAAATATAATTTCAACGTGAAAACAGAGCAATAAACTTGATAATACGTTTGTGTGTGTGCTTGTTGTTTTTTTCTCTGTTTGGATGTTCCCATATATATAGATACGTTGGTGATGACCGTTGGAACATTTTCTTTCGTCCGTTGGAGAGTGCGCAGCCACTGTTGACTTTTCAAGTTTTTGAAAAATATCCGTTGGCGGTGGTTGGCATTTGAACGTTTCTTTTGACTTCAATCTCTTGAAGTGTTTTCTTCATTGTTTATCTGTAAATAGACTAAGAATACTAATACAATGAAATATTAATCATATAGGAAACAAATCTATGAACGTTTGAATGATTTCAGAATTTCTGGGTAAGCTTACTCGAGTACCTCCTCGAGTATTGCTTGAATGTTACTCGAGTACCTACTCGAGTAACCTCGGGAAATCTTTGATCAATTGCAGGTTAATGAATAAACATAAGATTACTCGGGTAGTGCCTGGAATAACCAATTTTCAAACCTTTGGAAATACATGTTTACTCGGGTACCTACTCGAGTAATGCACTCACAACTTTATGAGTTACTCGGGTACCAACTCGAGTAAAACTTGAAATAAACTTTTGGTTACTCGATGCTCTACTCGGGTACTGTTGCAGGATTTCAATGCCGAGAGCACTTACCTCATTACTCGAGTACGTACTCGAGTAATGCACTCATTGTTCCATAGGTTACTCGGGTACCACCTCGAGTAACTGTGCTTTTTGTCAATGACTTACCCGGGTAAAGACTTGAAGTTGTCTTTGAAAATATTCTGCATACTCGGGTACATACTCGAGGAATCTACTTAAATATATGCATACTGGAGTAAGGACTCGAGGAACATGAAATAAAGAGAGATCAAGTTAATCGGGTACCACCTTGAAGTTTTTCACTTACCTTCATGCGTTACTCGAGTAGCTACTCGAGTAATGTTGCAGTGGTACAAAGTGCCGAGAGCTTCATCTTTTCAGAAACAGAGTTACTCGAGTAGCGCCTCGAGTATCGTTGGCAACCTGAAGGCAACTGGAAGTTTTTCACATGGTTACTCGAGTAGCTCCTCGAGTAATGTTGCAGTAGTACTAAATGCCGAGAGCTGCACATTTTTAGAAACAGGGTTACTCGAGTAGCTCCTCGAGTATCAATGGCATCCTGAAAACTTTTACACTGTTACTCGAGTAGCTCCTCGAGTAACGTTGCCTGGTTACTGGAAGTTGTCTTTGATTACTTCAAGTTTTGTCTCATTACTCGAGTACCGCCTCGAGTAATGCCTTAGAAAACTTGCTTCTGATCAGGTTTCTCAGCTTAATCTCTTGGCCTCTCTTCATTACTTCCACGCTTACCTCAAGTAAAGCTTATTCCTGTCATTACTTAGTTCAAGCTTGATTATTAAACATTTCCTTTTCAAACCATTCTTTTGTTATCATCAAAACATGAGATCTAACATTTGTAACAAGAGGGAAGATCTAGTCCAATTCAAATTGAAACCAAATGATGAGGAGATATGGCATAAAGTGGAAGGCATGAGTGAAAGTACGGAGGGAGGTATGATGCAAGACAAGTGTTGTCATCTCAACCTTAGATGAGATCAATGGTTTGGAATCAATGGAGCATTTTTATGAAGGCTTTCTCTTCCCTTCCCTTCATGCATTTTCTTTCAACATAGAGAGAGAGAGAGAGAGAGAGAGTTTAAAGAAACTTTGAAGAGTTGGAGAGAAGAGGAAGAAGAGATCTTAAGGTAAGAGTTGATTCTTAAGCTTTTCTTGTAACATTTCCCTATATCTTTCTCTAAACCTGACTTCTGCATGAATCTATGATCTTGAAGACTCATTCTTAGCTCAAGGAGAAGAGAGAGAGGGCGCATAGAGAGAGAGAGAGAGAGAGAGAGAAACCAAGAAGCTTAAGAGGTAACTACACCAAACTCAAATCTATACTTGTATGAAGTTGGTTTTGAAGTTTGTTGTTAGTTTGGTAATTTTTGGTTGATTTGAAAAGTTGGAAAAGCTATAAACCTAAGGAGTTATGCTGCCCAAATTTCTTTGAAACATGGTTAAGAAGTTTTTAAATGAATTAATAAGGGATTAGAAGTGGAAAAGTAAGAGTTTTGGAAGCTAAAACACAAAACCTACATTTTTCCATTTTTTTTTGAAATATTTTGGCCAGCACTGTTTCAAGGGGTAGAAGTTGGATTTTTATGAAATAAATGGTTCCATTAGATTCAGTGGGCAAAAATATATGGGGTTACAGTTAGGCACTTTTTTAGTAGAGGCCGAAAAGGCATAATTACGAAAACGCCCCTAAAGCCCCAAATTGGGGTTGTCAAGGGTATTTTCATAATTGGACAGTGAATTTGGTGATTTTGAGCCAAGAAATGGATTCCTTGGGCTGAAATATGTTAGAATAACTCTAGTCAAAATTTTGGGAAAACGTGTTATCGGGCCAGGTACGGTAGGGCTGGGCCGGCGTCCTGGGGGCATTTTGGTAAATTTTCATCATATGCTAATATAACCACAAGAAACACTATGGAAGAGTCTAAAATAATAATTGGATAGCTTATAACCTATTTCTTGTACATTTAATATTTTAGGACTGAGTTGAAAGCCGAAACAACACGTTTTACGAGACACATCTAAAAAGGAATCTATAAAGATTTGAGGTAGGGACATTATCCTTCATATATCATGCCATAGTTATATGATTGTGTGGATGTCATGGTTGTAGATATACTTTATTAACCAACATGGTTTGCCCAAAGAGGGGCCAGTAGTGCTAGAGGCACTTACACTGAAGTTGGTGAGAACCCAACTAAAGCAGATTTGTGGGGCTAGGCCCTACTCATGTATACATGCAGATGATATGTTTATTTTGTTCATTAATTGGTTCATACATAGCATATATGATATTTACTTTTCGCATTTTCTATGGACGATAGCATATTTCTACTGGGATTCTTTAGAATCGCACCCTATTTTTAAATAAACATCTCAGCGGGTGTCAGTGATTCAAAAGGCAAGGGCGTAGACGTCGGGAAATAATTAGCACGTGTCTCGAGGTGAGGACAAGATAATGGATTATAATTAGTTTATGTTTAAATATTTTGGAGAAATTTGTAAATATTAAGTTTCCGCTGTATTTTTTATATTTCGTCGACAAACGATATTGGTATTGTAAACGAATATTTTTATCAGTATAATTGTATTTTTCTGTATGTCCATTGAATTCCGACTCTATTACTCTTTGAATATCGAAATGGAAACGGATGTTGACAAACATCACCACCTAAAAGAGAGAGTAGTGGACTCACATGAGAATTGTTGGGGGGGGAAATATTTAATGGATTAAAGCATAAATTTGCTCCGAAGTTTTCACTTATGAGCAATTTTAACTCCAAAATTTTTAGGTTTAATGTTGCCTTTAAAAGTGTTGAAAAACAATAATGTTTATGTTGCCTCTTACTATTAAAAATTTCATGTTTAACCTTAGCTTTTTAATTAGGAGAACAAGGCTATATTTTGAAACTTTCAGAGTAATATTGAACAAAAAAAAAAAATCAAAGTAACTTTGCTCATTGTAGAAAACTTTGAATGCGGATTTATACCGTAACCCATATATTTAGTCTTGCAGACATGATTTTTGAAGTTGAAGAATTAGTACAAACTCAAATTAATGTAGAAGAGTGAGAATTAAATATCCTAAAAAGTCATTAATATATGGATTAAACTTACATCCAGTACTTCTATAATAAATATCTAGTTGCTATCCCCACTAAAAAATTGTCATATGGATATTTTAACACGTCACGTCTGTCTTCCCACCTTCTGCTATTTTATGCCGACAAAACAAAAAACAAGAAAAACTCTATTTGCCGCCAAATCCCACAAATCCCAAATGAACCCGGCCACCCTTCTTCATCATTGTCTGTTGTGTTCTCATCAGAATTAACCTCTCTGATGTGAATCTGAAATTCCAACTTGATTTTCTATGGCGATCTCTCTCTTTGAATCTTCAACACTAAGTTTCCCAATCTCCAATTCCACCAATTGTCTCTCTCCCTCCGACAACTCACTCTCGATTACTGGTATACTTTGGATCCAAACCAGAAGGAGGTGTGACTATTCTTCAATTGTGAATTACCGTCATTGTCGGAGGAGATAGAAGAGAGCATATGAGGTGCTGTGAAGGGAACAGAACAAAGTCGGGGTTGGGTATGGCGGTGGATGAACATAGATGAAAGTTGAACATAGATGAAAGTCCAACAGAGATGAAGAGTAGTATTGTGGTGTTTTGTGGATGTGTTAAAAAATCATATGGTAATCTTTTTGTGGGGGACAGGATATTCATTATATCAAATACTGCACTTAATTTTTTTCCTTAATATAAAATAATTCATTATTTAAAATTAAATTTCAAAATTTACAGCTTAAACTTTGGCATTTCTAATTTAAAGGTTCTTGTTTTACATTAATATAATATTCTTTCATGAGGTTCAATTATCATTCTCCCAATAAACTCATGACGGCGACGTAAAATCGTATCATAAACTCGTAAGAGTTTACTTTTATCACTAAATAGATATTTATAGTGTATAATTAAATAATTAACATATAAAAAATAACAAAAATTTGATTTAAATATAATTTAAATCCAAATAATTGAAATTAAGTACATCAACATTCATAATGTATCATGCTTAGCAAAGAAATTTATATAAATTCATATATAACAAAGTTATTGAGAATAATCAAATCAAAATAGTTAACACGAGTTTAAAAGTAAGTTAACACGGTTTTATAATTAAAAATATAAAAAAGGTAAACTCGAACTGTAAACTCACACAAATTTATCAGCAATTCAACTCAATTTTTTAAGATAAAAACATAAAAACGGTAAATCTGAAAAATCAACTCACAAATTTAACATCAATAGCTACAACCAAAGAAAGAGAACAGCCATTAGTGACCAGGAATGGAGTTAATATTCTGGGGGGGGAAATAACCTCTGTGATTGTAGGCTTTTAGCACAAAGAGCCTAAATGAAATCTATCAAAATAATTCATGATGAAGCATTAAAAGCTTCGGCTTTGGGCTGGGAATTTTCACTGCAGTTTCTCTCTTCCTCTTTGTATCTTTTTAAGATTTTTCGATGCTTTTTTTTTGTCTAAAAAAAACCCCTAAAAAATAGCTGCAGCCAAGGACTAGTGCAATATCCTTGGAGATGAATATCGATAATGAGATGAATTATGTCAAGCATTTAAAGACGTAACCATTGTCGGAGAAGAGTAGATTTTGCCCGTACATTAAAGACCACGAGTCAAGTTCTCCAATAGTTATTTACTGCTTGAAGAAGTCTATAAAAGAAAGCGATCGAGTTCGAAGTTC
Source organism: Inga laurina (assembly GCA_963855925.1). NCBI lineage: Eukaryota > Viridiplantae > Streptophyta > Magnoliopsida > Fabales > Fabaceae > Inga > Inga laurina. The sequence goes on from OY979706.1 coordinate 60,053,383, forward strand.
TTTAAAAACAGACCTATGCGGACTGAAAAATCATCAAATGATGTTGTTGTTACCTATGGACTATGAGCTAATGAGAGCCACGTTACTTTTGTGCTTTAACTTTTTTCTTCTCGTCTGGGAAATTTCTCTCGTTCTTGTAAGTTTTGGGTGAGCAAGAAAAACCCTATGTGGCTATGCCCACTGACTTAAGGGGCCATTGAAAAAAACATATATAGGGAATTAATGAAGCTTAAGAAACTCTATATCTTAAGGTAAATTGGGATATCTTGAGTGTTCTTAGTCTAAAATTTCTCCTGAAATTATCACTCTGACTCTATTTATAATTTTTTTTTGACCAAAAACTTTGGCCCTATTTATAAGTTTACTTTCAGAGTAGTAAATGCATTTTATACTTTTTTATCCCTATTAATTGCAATAAACAAAAGGAATTTATTTATGTTGACTTTTGGAACCAATCATAGATAAGGGCGAAATTGGAAATTTAGCCTATAGCTAATGAGTTAACTGACTCTCCTTAATATGTGAAAATTAGTTAAAAGAAACTTATAAATAAGATCAGAGTGGTACTTAGTAAAATGATTACGCATAGACAATGGATGCGGTCAATTTATAAAACATTTTTATATGCTTTTGTATTATTTTCTGCTCCTTATTTTCTTGGGAAAATCACTTCTAAATCCCAAGCAAGTAAGATATTATCCGAAAGGTCCCTAAAGATTGTAAAACACATTTAACATGATGTGAATACACGCTTTAGAGTTGTAAACATGGACCTTTATGATAATATATTCCTTGTTTGGGTCATAAGAGTGATTTGCCCTATTTTCTTTGCCTTTGTCAACATTTTAGTTCTCAGCCGGTTGATTTTAATTGATTACATTTTACCATTTTAATATTGTAATTTTAATTTACGCATGGATCATTTGCGCGCTTTTTAGGTCAATAAATACAAGTCATTCCTCAAATTCTGTGTCATGCACAAAAACATTTATAGTCTAAATCAACAAGTGACTATGAAGACATTGATAAGTAATATGTTCGCACCAAAGGTTTTTCTGATTTAATGTCACCTCAAAAGTTTAAAAACGTAATAATATTGTTTTATATCGTTAAAAAATTAATATTAATAGTTAAAAAATTGACATTGACCATTAGTTTTATAAATATTTTTAATGATAAAGGGAAACATTGTTCATTTTATCACTTCCGAATTAACATTACTCCTTAACAAAATTTTTTGAGACAAATTTATACATCAACCATAAAAAAAAATTGCAATGAACATGTTTTAGAAGTTAATATCACCAGCAGTCCAGTCCAATACGGAAAAAAATATTACTTATAATTCCTCCGTATCTTTAATTTCTTTTTGTAAATCTAAAGGATTGATATACTTGATATTAACCTAATCCTTGATATAAGACATATTTGTCTTATTTGATTAAATTAAAAAAATTGATTAAGTTAGTTAATATGACATATATTTTTTAAAACATCATAATCATCTTTTTGCCCCGATTCCCTCTCCTCTCTGATTATTGTTAAAGGAGTATTAGTAGGGATAAATTAGAAAAATATTGATAAATATATAAATATATAGATAATATATCTTATATTTAAAACTAAAATCAACTCTCTAAATATATCTTATATTAAATATAAGAGGAAATACTTCAAATTATGGTTAAAATGAGCCTAATTTAATTTTTTATTTTTTGTATACCAATTCAAACGATCCAATAATTTATGCAGAAGACACTTGAGGGGGTAGAGTCCCATAGCGTCATGCACTATGCCTGCGTAATCCTTCATAAATATACCAAAATATTTTTAACGCTCAAATCACTCTACACGAGGTACCGGAATATAATTGTAAGCCCAAAAAAGGGGGACATACAAATCCTCTACTACTATCTAAGCTCGTCCTCGGCTTCTTCCTCAATCCTCAGTGAAACCCTGCAAAATATTGTGAGCGTCTAGATGGCATTTAAGCTGTTTTTTACGTAAATTGATATAAAACCCCTCTCACATATTTACTTTATATACCGTAAATCATGATTGAAAAACTGCTTTTAAACATTCCAATCACTATTTCTAACACACATATTAAACGTTTTCTTTCCTCATTCATTTAAATTAACCAGCTTTCACAATTATCAAACTTCGGGAAGAAACTAACACTAACAGGCACCTAGTTTAAACTATTTAGGGTTTAAGGTGCAAAAATACACATGTGATTTTCCTCAAAATGCACCCAACACCAAATGTTTTTTTTAGATGCAAAGGTAACTATGTGGTTTCAAAATAGGTGTAAAAATATTCTTTGACCGATAGTTTGACTTTTTGACTGTTAGTTTGACTTTTTTATCCTGAAGTGACATTCTGGAAAAAAAATCTTGCTAACTAGTGAATCTTTCCAATTAATATTACCCACATTTCACTATTTCAGTATGACCTTCACTAAAGTATATTCAAATCTGAATGCAGAATGCTTAACTCACTCAACAGAACTACCGCCCTAAAAAACATATTGATTGCTCAATTTTTTCCCAACCCTAGATTCCTAATATTATTAAATAAAAATCATTATAACAAATATATTATATTACTAATTTCGTTTAAATTATATGATTTATTAGAAAAATTTGATTTTCATTTTAATTCATTACCCACTTTTCATTACTTTCAAGGTAAAGTCAAAATAACAGTCAAATGATAATTTTACACTTATTTTGAAACCAGTCACTTTTGTACTTTAAAAAAACATTTGGTGTTTGTACACTTTGACAAAAATCACATATTTTTACACCTTAACCCAACTATTTATCAAAACTAAGATCTGGCTGCAAACAAGTCCGTACTGTGCCAAACCAATTCAACACACTCACCCCGTGTCTTGTATCTCCATAAAACACCCAAGAGTGAATGACTTATGCATGTCACTTAGCTGATATGTCAATGTCAATGCATGCAATATATATGTAGTGTGAATCAAGAAAAATTTAGAAACATTGAATCACAATAAGTTTCATTATTATGTACACTTAAAAAGCTAGCTAGTAGCTTCCCCTGACTGACTGGTTGCTTTAATCTAGTACAGGAGCTCCACTTGGCAAATAGTTTCCCCCTTGTGCTTCCAATCACTCACAACAAAATTACACACTACTATAGATTCTAGTGACAAAACGATAAACAAAAGTACATCAGCGACACATCCTTCTCAAAACATGAAAACATCCAACAACATCTGAATTACTTATTGCTACCCGATCCATCGAAGCACCTGAAGTCTACTGAAAATGCCAGCTGCAGAAATATAATTCGTTGCAAATATAATAAATATTAAACTACCAACGCTTACACTATATATCACACAGCATGCACAGTCCACTTTAAATGCGTTTGCCTCACTTGTTTGGAAATTGTGGCTCTTTCTTGTTCAGGTCCTGACCATGCCTGCGTTCAATATTTTATATAATAAAGCAATAACGTGATGATGGGATCAAACTTCAAACACATCATGGGCCTAGACGGTAGTGACCATCTGGCATGTAGTGACCATCCATATATAGAGTTGCGTTCTGTGGATGAAGCCCATCCATCACCATGAATTGCATGTCTTCAGATGGCTTCCAGTGCCTCTTCCTTTGATTTATGAACCAGTTGTTTATTTGCTTCTGGTCCAATCCTGTTGATTCAGCCAACGCCACCTTCTCTGACTCCTATATATAAAAACATACACATATGTGTTGACATATTATATCTGATATTGATATTTGATAGTATAAATGAGATATTATTATATTTAATTATGATTAGATTCTAAGGTTTAGACTTTATCTTATGGTTTGCCTCTGCTTGAATAAAATTCTTCAAATTCCCACAGTATATAAATGTGTCATTGATCCATCAAACTAAGTGTTAAGCATATACACACACACACACATAATAGTTGTGTTTTTGCATACCGAAGGATAGGGCCATTTGTAGTGCAATTCCCACCAGCTGAGGAGCTTCTGCCTGGCATCTTTGGGCAGTTTTCCTTTCTTCTTTTTCTTGGACAGTTCTTGCTTGAGGCTGCTTAAGTAACCGCTATATTTCCTCAGTAAGTGGTTCTTCAGTTCACGGTCTTCGGCTCTGGGATCAATCTCTGGCAATTCTGTTTCTCCGCCACTATTGTCTTGATCCTCTTCAGACGAACCAACCCCTTCACACTTATCGTCTGCATCGTTATATTGCACTTAGTTAAATAGTTTTGAGTAATAATCAGTACAATGTGCTCATATTACAATATATATTATTCCCTACCGAGTTTCTTCAGCTCCCAGTATTTGGAGTTCATATTCACATAATATCTAACAGATACGAACACATATCATCATTTCTGAAAATACCCCTCAACGGCGATCTTTCCAGTGGAATGACAACTGTATAGTTATATTGTAAGATCTAAATCTCTCGTCGTTGATCCTTTTTAACCCTCACGTTCAGAGAGAAAAAAGCATAGCAATATACGAAGGCAACTTGACATTGTCAACAGGATTAATAACTGACTAATAACTAAAAGAAAAACCATATGATTATAACGGAAAAATCAATGATTTAGAACGGAGAGACGTGCATCAATGAAGAAAAATCTCGATCCTCTAATTTCACTGTAAATTCCATGAGGAAAATAAATCCGAGAATAAAATATTTGTTACCTCGATCCTAATTAAAAAAAACACACCGTCTATCACATAAAGATATTAGATCAACCAGGAAAAACAAAAAAACAGAGCGCAAATTAGCCCCACAATTTTACTTATATAATGTCATCAGTATTATATTAATATTGATCACGATGATTCGTGAACTTGCTGGAAAGAAACGAAATAGCAGAAAGTGACACGGGTTAAATTTATTGCTCAACTGACAAACCTGAGGATGTAATTGGAACTGCATCCAATGTGACTACCAATTATAACTTCAATTAAAAATTAGCAGTAAATAATTGCTTTGCCATTCATTAAATATATGCACGGCTTGGCGGGGATCGAAAACAAAGAGGCCAGAACTGCCAACTATAATGATGAAGTGGGTATGCGTTAATGGGAATGACATACCACAAAACCCAATGAGTCGGTAAACTACAAACTCAAAGCACGAATACACGACTAAAACAGAAAGTATTAGCAGAGAAACCCTAGAAAAACGACTTTGTCAGAACTCACAAATCTAGGAGAGAGATGAATAGGGAAGCATTAGAAATTGTAAATATATCATTCCGAAAAAGAAATTGTATGAGTCATACCCATAAAAAGAAAGGAAAAAAGAGGTCCGGTGACAATCGGGAGGATACTTGCCGTATAATATATATAAATATTCAATAAATGAAACATATGAAAGTGTGTGTGTTTTAAAAAAAAGCACTGATATAAAGGCAAGAGATTGGGTTATGTGCTTAACCAACTTCATCTTTCTCTCTTTCTGGGTCCCTCCCCCAGAAGCTGAATAGGTATCTGTAGATATAACATTTCGGTCAAAGTTTTGTACCTGAAATTCAGCTCTACTCAAGTTAACGAGTTTTAAAACTCAGATCATCCGAGCCATAAGTTTGCGAAGTGTCATGTACAAGACATGCCCGATTATTAAGTTTTAATTCCGAATCTGTTTACTTCTTCATCGGAGCAGAATTTGAAAATGAGTGTAACAAATTAAAAAAGATAAAGTACCAGGAAAGATACGAACGGCTCCATTGCAAAGCATATTAAGCTGAGTTTCAATCCTGCGCATGAAATCCATGGCTTCTTGGATAGGCCTCGTCAATTCCTCACGATACTTGACAAGCATGTCATAATAAGCTTCCTAATGATCATTCATAACAATAGATTTACAAATATATTAGCAAGAAAACCCGAATCAGTTAAGCAGCAAGAGAAATCCATTAAATTATAAGCCAGGTGAGAGAAACGCACCATGAATTGGTCCAGTTCAGGGTCCTTGGAAACTTCCCTGGAAGCCGATGAAGATCGCTGCCGTGCCTCAAACTCCTGACGCGCAGCAGCCAGACGCGCCACCACTTCCGGTGGAGCTCCCACCTGTAAATACAAAAATCCTTATGTAGCTACAGATACAGACAAAAAAACAAACGAAACTGTTATAACAGGAGAGGTGAAATGTTGAGGCAGAAAAATGAAGGACCTTTTGGCAATCCATGTAGGCTTGAAGAAGATTGGAATAGTGAGGATGAGCAATGATTTTGGCCTTAATAGCTTCAACCTCGTTATTGGAGCTATCAGCACCCCCTGCTTGGTGCTGCATCATGTGAAGATTTCCTCTGAGAAGAGGATACTGAAAAATCTGAGCATGGTGGTGAGAGGTATTGGCCTCGGTTTTAACGGTGGGATGTGGCTGATCGGATTGATGATGAAAGCAATCAGAGTGAAGATGAAACGTATTAACGGCAGGATGTAACTGAAGATGAGCAACGCCAGAGCCACCACCGCTGCTACTTCTTCCTCCGTAGCCAATACCAGTCGAAGAGTACAAGAAATTAGACCTTCCACCATTGTTTTCGCTCAGATTATTATTATATTCCTCCATCCACCTAATCAATCCCACTAAGCAACAGTTTGGACCACAAAAAAAGAACACAAGACAAGGCCAAAAGAGAAAACCCTACGTTGTCTATAAACAAGGCAACAACTTAAAACCCTAGAGCTGACGAGAGATTGCTAGTGTTTAGGCCACTGGATCAGGAGCCCAGGTGAGGCTTTATATGTTCATATGGGAAGAGGATGGTTTGAAGTAATTGTGAAGGGAGAGAAGGAAGGGTTTTTGATTTTGAGAGGAAGATTTAGTGATTGCACCGAAGTAAGTTGCAGAGAACGCAAACGAAGAAGAAATGAGGGGTCATCGGATAGAGGAGGATTGCGACGGAGGGAAGGCAGAGGAGAGAGGAGAAAGAGAGAAGAGGCGGTGGCACGGTGGTAACCGGCAATGGCTCCGTATTGTGGGTGGTTGACAAGACTTGCTTTCTTTGCCCATATAAAAAGAAATATTTGATAATTATAAAGGCGAGCTAGCCTAGCCCTGGAGATTATGCCCCACACTTCATTTTTTAAAAAGAAAAAAAGAAAAAAGCTCTTTACCCTATTTGTTTATTTCTTCTTTTTTACCTCTCAATACTATTTTTTTAACAATATGCTACATTTTTTTTATAAGGTGTGAAAATATATATGTGATTTTCCTCAAAGTGTACATAATATCAAATAATTTTTTTAGGTGTAATAGTGACAACATGATTATGAAATAGGTGCAAAACTACCATTTAACCGTTAGTTTAACTTTTTAACTATTAGTTTGACTTTTTTATCTTGAAAGTGATGACATAGTCGCTGGAGTGACATTTTGGAAAAAAAAATTTCTGAAAAACAAATTTTCTTAATAAATCATATAATTTAATAAAAATTAGCAATATAATATAGATATTATAATGATTTTAATTTAATAATATTGGAAATTTAGGGTTGGGAAAAATTGAGCAATCAGTATGTTTTTTAGGGCAGCAGTTCTGCTGAGTGAGTTAAGTACTCTGCATTCAGATTTGAATCTGCTTCAGTGGAGGTGCTACTGAAATAGTGAAATATGGATAATATTAATTGCAAAACTTCAGCAGTCAACAAGTTTGTTTTCCAGAATGTCGCTCCAGCGTCCATGTTATCGTACACGTCATCACTTTCAAGGTCAAAAAGTTAAACTAACGGTTAAAGGATAGTTTTGCACCTATTTTGTAACCACATAGTCACTATTACACCTAAAAAAAATATTTAGTGTTGGGTGCACTTTAAGAACAATCATATATGTATTTTTGCACCTTAACCTTTTTTTTTTTTAATGGATGGCCTGTAATGTACAAAGGATATTTAAGTTGGCGTTAAAAAGGTATGTTCCTATAAGTTGAGGTAAAACTTTTCTCACATACTTATCTCATTTATCATAAATCACGTTGGAAAAATAATTTCTACTGTTTTCAAAATGAGCACAAGGACATGCTTTAAATAGAAGTTGGACGCTCGTTTGTATAGTTACAAATGAGCATGCCGTTTAATTGTGTTAATTAAATTGTTTCCCTAATTTTTTATTTTGCCGGAATATCTCTGAAGAATTGCTTTTGATGGATTAATGTAATACTTAAATGTAATCTGAAGAATTAAAAATTTGCAGGGGAGTAGATGTACTTAGAGGTGTAGATTGTATTTATCTTTTGTTTATCTAGTAGACAATTTCTTAGTAAAAAAACAAGAGCTATTTCAATGAGAAAGAAGTTGTACTAATTTAATCATTTTTGACATGCTTTAAAGGTTAACGTTAGACATTAATTTTATATGCACATAATCAATGCACTAGAGTATGTCTGGAAGGTAGTCCAAATCTTCGCTGCTAACCTGGCAGGTGGTTCAACTAGTGTTCCTTTTACAAATACTTCTCTTATCCTGTTTATAAGATATTATAAAAAGAGTATTTTTAAGTATATGTTTTATTTATTATTGTGTATATTGACTTTTTAAAAAAGTGTGTGTGTGTGTGTATAAAATAGGAGAAATATTGGAAAGTTATTCAATTCTAATACATATTTAATGAGGTTTAATTTTCTATTATTCTGATAAAACAAGTTGAAAATAACTTATAGATACGGTCATGGGAGTATGACTCTTTTTACACACTAAGATTTAAAGATTAAACTAGTAACTTCCGCTCATTGACTTCTACTTGTATCTCGATTCTTAATATATCACTTAAGATAATACTAGGGTAAAGTTTTCTTATTCGCTGATTGATGTTAAATTCTCCTAAGAAAAGATGCGTGATGGAACACATAATAGTGATGGCTTCGATATATTTAGTGAAACTTTTGGAAGGTGTGAGGAAAAACATATAAAATTGGTTTATTAGAAAGGCCCAAAAAATCTCAGGGAATTGCTGCTGGTAAGGAATAAATTTGTCTGCACCACCTCCCATTAGTTCAATTCGTACGTGAAAAATCTCTGCTTTTCTCAAACACTTACGTCCCATCCCATTGAACAATATATTGAAGTGCTCTTCTCATATCATCTTTATATGATCGGTAATGTCTTCCTGCCTAGTTGAGATCTTCGAACAAGTACTCCCAAAATTAGCACCAAATTAAAGTATGGAATATTAATTATACTGAAAACAAACGCAGGGCACCGTATTCAATGCTAATTCTTTTTTTATAAGATATTCAATATTATTTCACTGAATACACGCTATATATGTCTTTATGCTGTACGACGACCTTTGTCAAAAATATACGCATTAACCCCGTATCTCTTTTTTTTTTTTTTTTTAAAGCAACATGAATTGCAGAAATTTGTTCTGGCTGTCAAAAATACACTGCTCATTTCTTACTACGAAAATTTTAATTTACCCATTTTCTGGTCTAAGAAAAATTTACCCATCGACATTTACCATCTCTCTCACACCCGCTTGAAAGAATAGAGAGAGATGGATATTTTACTACGTATGTCCAAGCCACTTGACTGCTGCTTCCTCGAAGATGAAAAGCTTCCTCTTGAGATTAAAATAAAATTTGTTCTCCTCGCGTTCTTAAATATATATACAAATCACGTTTTAGAAATTAATCAGGATTTGATTCTAAATACACACTAATAATGGAAAAGTCCTGCCTGTAAAGTTGTCTCATATATAATTACTAATCGAAAATGTCACCGGCCAGATATTTGGATCATCATGCATCATACTTAACACATTTGTGGATGCGATAGATCAAAACTCTTTGCCGAACCCCATGCTCTATACGAATTAGGAGCGTCGATGGTTTAATACGATCTTAGTTACCGTTTGGATTGAAAAAAACGGGGGCGGGAAAGAGAAAATTGAATTTTCCCATTGACGGCGGCAATTTAGTTTGCCATTTTCCGCTGAAAATATTTACTCAGCAACTCCAATTTTCCACTGTTTAAATGAAAATAGGTTCTCACCATCTTAGCAGCCTTGAAAATCGGCCAAAGATCAAAATGCTCACGATGTGATGGCAATGAGATATAAAAAATGTGAAGGCTTTGACAGCCATTTACACTATGGGAGCTAGTAAAATAGAGGGTGGTGAAGAATAAAGAGGGTGAAAGCTTTTTCCGGCGACGACCTGGCATCCAATCAATCCCAAAAAATAGGTGGATTCCTTTTTCTCTGTCATTGTGTTTGTGTTTGCACTGAATGCGATGCACCCATCATTGCTAATAAACTATTTACCAATTTTAGGAGTAGAAGAGGTTGGATGAAGAGAAATCTGGAAAACAAATTGCAAAGAGAAAAACACAGATGAGATGAGTGAGAGAGAGAGAGAGAGAGAGTTCTAGTGTGTGAGTAAGAGAATGAAGAAAAGCATGACAAATTGTAAGAGTATTAAAATTTACTTTATTGAAACTTCAAAACTACAAAAAAACCAAATCCTTGCCGAATATCTAAGTAGGAGGAGGTAATGGAAACTCCATGGCTGGAAGAAAATTTGGTGAAAAATTGGCTAACAATAAAGTATCCATATGGTAAACGTGATTAAATATGTGATATTCTGCATAAGGGAAGTAGTGTTGATCATATGCGGTTGATAGTTGTAGAAAGGATGAGAATAAAGTTAGATAACTATATCATAACTATGACGTACCCATGAGCAAAATAAGGTCACCAAAAGTGGTTGTGACCACGTGTGGTGATGGCACTACAAAAAAAAAAATGACAATCTGCATCGGTCAAAATAAACCACTACAAAAGTGAATATTTGTAACAGTTTTGCTTTAAATTGCTACATATTTGCAATAGTTTGCCTGGTGCCAAGTGGCTTCTGTGTTAAAGTATGGAGTTTGTAGCGGTTTACAATGTATAATAGCTACAAAATTTCATTTTTCATTAACCGCCACGCGAAATTGTGGTGTCTATATTTGTAGTAGTCATAAAACCGCTATAATTTTTAATAGATAATGTGTTATTAACATGAGAATTTTGTAGCGGTTGGAATAAACCGTTAGAAAAATAGTAACAGTTTTGTTACACGACTGATGGTTATTTATAACACTATAAAACTATTTGCAACAGTGAATTTAGTAACGGTTTTGTTAATCACTACTGATATCGTTTGTAGCGGTTTAATACACTTTTTTAATCGTTATTAAATCGCATTCTTTTGTAGTGCAGGTATGTAATGGTTAAGACTAAAGTTATTTTGGTCATGCATAACTATGAGCCACTAATCACAAAAACATGGTTAAAGTTATTTTCATTCATCCATGTATGACTATAAGCGATTAGTAGATGTCTCATAATTATTGCTCTATTTCGTTATAAAAAAATAGGGATAACTAAAGTTCTTTCTTCCGTATTTTTACTACGTATAACTTATGACGGTTGAGTCATGGCAATACAGAAATTATTTGAAATGATTTATAATCATGGGTAGGGGGGATAAAACGGCTACTGATATTGTTTGATGGGATATTAAAGCCCAGAAAATAAGAGGATGGAATCAATGGAGGAGGCCTAGTAGGAGATGTCACATCTTAAGACGCTACAAACAGTAATTCCTATTTTCACAATCCTACGGTAATTAGAGTTAGTCGAATTCTTTCGATTTCAAAGATGTGGCGCAAATGTACCATGAGCAGTGGAATTAAGATGCCACATCTTAACTCAAGATCTTAAAAGTTAACTTTATATGTATTTCTAATTTATCACATATTACCTATATTAAACTGAATTTTATCCGATGGAAGACTACATACAACTCAAACCTGCTTAATTATGCAATCAGCGTCAATCTCATTTTGGGCGTTAAGTGCGCGCGCAATGACATGCTTCGAAGGATGTTTTCTCACCTATGGTGACGTGGAGGCCTTTGTTACTTTTTTTTTTTTTTTTTGATTGTGCAGCCATATGTCTTGAAGCGATGGTTCCTTAGCTTCGTGTTTCCTTTGTTTTCTTCCAGATACATATACACACAAATATGTCATCATATGCAGAGTTGGAGAAAAAAAGATCTGGGACTACAAAGAAAAATATTACCGAGAAACTTAATTATGGATATATAGTTCATGTAGGGTACGTGGGTGAGGCAGAGGATGGTGATAGAACCGTGTAGAGTGCCCATACTTCATCTTCAACGACTGCCTTCCTTATATATAGTTGGGTCAGCAGCCAGCCGTGCAAGAGCATCCTTCACGTTTTTTGTTCGTTCATCAATCAACCCCTGAAACTAATATTTCTCCCTAGTCTCCTTCAACAGCTCCAACAACAATATTGTAAGGAAGTGAATCAAATTATTATCTTTCTATTGTTACATATGGGTTTATATACAAATAATTATATCTGAAGATTCAATGAGAAATAGACAAGTGTTTCCTAACTCTGCCTAACTTTATGACTTTGTGTGTTAACATTTAGACTTTGAGTGAAGGAGGAACATGTGCTTGACAGTAAGGGATTTTGTTGACTTCTAACTCTTAACACTCCCCCTCAAGTTGGAGCATATATATTTATCATGCCCAACTTGTTACAAAGATATTTAACCCGTGTCCTATTTAAGGCTTTTGTCAGAATATCTGTCAGTTGGTCGTCGGACCGTATGTGCCCTGTAGATACAATATTTTCTCTAATCTTGTCACGAATAAAATGACAATCAATTTCAATATGTTTGGTACGTTCATGGAACACAAAGTTCGATGCTATATGAAGTGCTGCTTTATTGTCACACCACAGTTTTGCAGGTAATGTTGTGATGATGCCAATTTCCTTCAAAAGTTGAAGTACCCATACAATTTCTTGTACTGATTGTGACATGGCTCTGTATTCCGCTTCTGCACTTGACTTTGACACAACCCCTTGCTTCTTACTTCTCCAAGATATCAAATTTCCACCAACAAACACACAGTAACCTGTAGTAGATCGTCTTGTGGCTTTGATCCTGCATGATCCGCATCACAAAAACATTATACTTTAGTGTGCCCATAATCTTTATAAAGAATACCAAGACCTGGAGAGCCTTTCAAATAATGCAAGATATGTTCTAAAACTTCCCATTGTGCTACTGTTGGTGATGTCATTAATTGGCTGAGCCTACTTACTGAGAAAGTTATATCAGGATGAGTTACGGTGAGATAATTTAGTTTACCAATAAGTTTTCTATATTTCTCAGGAAATGGAAATGGTTTTAATTTCTCTAGATCAATCCTCTTCTTCAAATCATCAGGAAGCTTATCAAACATACTAGCATCAAGATCCATAAAGGGATTTGGAATAATGGGGATGCTACTTGGTGTAGCTCAAAGTTTTTCAGTCTCCTTTAAGAGATCAAGAACATACTTTCTTTGAGTCAAAAGAATACCTTTATTGCTTCTCAACACCTCAATACCAAGAAAGTACTTTAATGATCCCAAATCTTTTGTCTGGAAGTGAGAATTCAGGAAGATTTTAAGTTCTGAGATTCCAGAATAGTTACTTTCTGTAATCACGATATCATCCACATAGACTACTAAAAGAATCATGCCTGCATCAGATTGTTGGTAGAACACAGAGTGATCACATTTGCTTTGATGTAATCCAAACTTCTTGACCACATTACAGAATTTATCAAACCAGGCTCAAAGACTTTGCTTTAGACCATATAGTGACTTCTTGAGATAGCATACTTTCCTAGTCTTCCCCTGAGCAACGAACCCATATGGTTGCTCAATATAAACTTCTTCAAGTATGTCGCCATTCAAAAAAGCATTTTAACATCTAATTGATGTAAAGGCCAATGATATGTTGCAGCTAAAGAAAAACAAGTAGACGAACCGAAGTAAGTTTAGCCATAGGAGAGAAAGTCTCAGAATAATCAAGTCCGTAAGTTTGGGCATATCCTTTGGCAACAAGGCGAGCTTTTAGTTGTTCTAAGGAACCATCAGCTTTAGTCTTAACAACAAACACCCATTTACATCCAATGGCTCTCTTTCCAGGAGGGAGATCAACAAGAGTCCAGGTACCAGCTTTTTCTAATGCCAAAAGTTCTTCTTCCATTGCGGCACGCCAACCAGGGTGAGCTAGAGCTTGGTAAAGGGAAGTAGGTATGGTAATGGAATCAAGGGTGGCCACAAGGGAAGATGAAACAGGAGACAAAGATTGATAAGATACAAAAGATGAGATAGGATAGGTACATTCAGCATATCGTTTGGGAGGACAATGAGGACGGGTACCTTTATGAAGTGCAATTGGTATATCATCAGAAGTATCACCAAGAGAAATAGAAACAGGTGGTTCAGGAACAGCAAGAGGAGGATCGACAGAAATAGAGGCAGGAACTATGGAGGCATCAACAGAGTCAATCGACGAAGCAGGAGTTGGCGAAGGTGAATCATTATCGACATCAACATCATTGATGATATCAGGTGCCAGAATAACATCTTGTACTGGTGAGAGTGGGATAGGATAAAGCAAGATATCATCAAAATTATCCATGACAGAGGGAAAATCAAATTCAGGGAAAGTTTTGAAGTAAGAAGATGACTCATGAAAAATGATATCGGTGGATACAAAGTACCGACGGAGATCAGGAGAGTAACACCAATAACCTTTCTGAACTCTAGAATAGCCAAGAAAAACACATCTTAGGGACTTAGGATCAAGTTTGCTAACACTAGGACGGACATCCCGAACAAAACAGACACAACCAAAGATTTTAGGTTCAACAGGAAAAAGCTTAGCGGAAAGAATCAAAACAGAGTAAGGAATATCCCTACCAAGAACAGCCGAAGGCATGCGATTGATGAGGAAACAAGCAGTAGAGACAACATCACCCCAAAAAATTTTAGGTACTAAGGAATGAAACATGAGAGCTCGGGCAGTTTCTAAAAGATGACGGTTCTTCCTTTCAGCAACACAGTTTTGAGCAGGTGTATTAGCACAAGAGGATTGGTGAAGAATACCATTAATTTGCATGTAATTGGTGAATGGGGCGGAAAAATATTCTTTCGCATTATCACTTCGTAAGATTTTCACAGGAGTATTAAACTGGGTTTGAATTTCAGCACAAAAATGATGAAAATAAGTAAACAATTTAGAACGTTGTTTCATTAAATAAAGCCAGGTGGTTCGGGAAAAATCCTTAACAAACGTGACACAATAATGATAACCAGTCTGAGACGTGACTGAACAAGAACCCCAAACATCAGAATGTACTAACTCAAAGGGGGACGCAGCCCGTTTATTGATGCGAGGTGCTAAATGAATACGATGATGTTTGGCAAACTGACATGACTCACAATCTAAAGTAGACACAGAAGAAAACTGAGGATACAATTTTCGGAGAGAAGAAAGCGACATATGAACTAGACGACAATGAACTTCAAAGAGAGACGACCCACCAGAATAAGCAACAGAACGTGGCACCTGATCATCAAGGATGTAATGTCCACCAGATTCATAGCCTCTACCAATAATCTGCTTCGTTGATAGATCATGAATTAAACAATAATTAGGGAAGAGTGAGATAAAACAGTTTAACTTACGAGTGAGTTTATTTGGAGATAGAAGGTTAAAGGTGAGATCTAGAACGTTAAGAACAGAGGATAACGAGAGGGATGCAGTTGGTTGAACAGTGCCAGAGCCAATAACACGGACGGGAGAACCGTTGGCAACAAATATGGATGACTGGTTGACATAGGGGGCATATGAAGAGAATAAGTGATGATTACCTGTCATGTGGTCTGTAGCACCAGAATCAATTATCCACTTAGTTGAAGTAGTAGTTAAGCCAGAGGACAAAGTACCTGTTGCTAGAGCTCTTGCAGAAGAAGATCCAGATCCAGAATCAAGGGTACCAGATGTCAGGGCAATATGAGCAAGGCCGCGCTGTTGATCACGCTGCTGTTTATTTTGCAATTTTCGACAATTTTTCTTAATGTGGCCAGGTTCTTTGCAATAATTGCATATAATACTGCCATAATTGTTATTTTGTTTGTACCCATAATTCCTGTTCTCAAAGGGACCTCGCCCAGCTAGAGCACTGGCAGTTAGATCAACAGACGAGTGAATCAAGCTATTAGCACAAAGAACCTGGGAGAAAACATCTTCAAGAAATGGAAGATCTTGACTAGACAGAATCTGAGAACGAATAGTCTCATAAGACGGGTTGAGAGCTTCAAGAAAACTCATGATAGCCTGAAGTTCCAAGTTCTTGATTCGAGTTGGGAGTTCTGCTTGTGGGGACATAAGTACTTTCATTTCCTCATACATTCTCTTGAAGTCTAAAAAGAAATCTTTCAAAGGACGATCTTGCTGTTGAGAACGATAAAAACCTTTACAAATTTCATGAACCCGAGTAATATTTCCTTTTCCAGAAAACATAAATTCAAGATGACTCATAAGTTCTTTGACAGTGTTACAATGGCTCACTGAAGATAGAATCCGTGGTTCAATAGAATTTCGAATTTGAAACAGAAGTCGAGTATCTGCTCTTTGTCAAGTCAAAAGTTTTGTTTCGTTAACAGAAGGAGGATCCTCGGATAAATGAGTTTCCATCTCTATGCCCAAAATATACACTCTAACAGTTTTGTTCCAATCAATATAGTTAGTCCAGCTCAACTGTGAGGCAGTAATCTTAGCAGACATAGGTAACATATCGGAATTCTTTGAGTCTGCCATTGATAATGCTTAAAGAACACGCAACAGAATACAAATGGAGCAGTAAAAGATAGTCACATGGACAATGTTCACAAAATAGCAAAGTGGTACAGATTGTCGAATCAATTAGGATTGGCAAAATATCATAAACCAATCAGGACAAATTCTCATAAAGAAAAGAATTATCACGGATTACTGAATAATCAAGATTGTCACGAACCAATAGGCAAAAATATGTGCTATCACAAAAGAAACAAGGGACCCATAGAGATAAGAATACTAACTCAAAAAAAAGGGAACCTGGACGAGAATAGAGGCAACTTTCAACTAGAGAGCGTTGAGTCAGAGGCAAAGAATAATACTCAAAAAATCCAACTTGATCGGATGACCACACCACTTCAGAGGGAGATAGAGCATGAAGAGTCGATTAGGGCGCTCAAATCGCCGTCGCCAACGAAGACCGGAGCCTCCCTCACGCGCCGCGCTTGGATCTTGGTGGCTGAGCTAGAGGTAGCACGTGTGATGTCACCGGTGGTTGGAATGAGACCGGATTTTGGTGACAAACCGATTTTGAGCTTCTGAGCACACTGAGATGGCGTGTGTCAGTTGGTAGTGGCTGGAGATGAGAGATCTGAATTTTGTGGTTCAATGTAGATACAAATTTGTCTAAGGGAACTCAGAACTGAAGAAACAGAGAGTTTAACAAAAAGCAAAAAGCAATCAGAATCGAACTGAAGTAGAGGTATTTATCTCTGATACTATGTAAGGAAGTGAATCAAATTCTTATCTTTCTATTGTTACATATGGGTTTATATACAAATAATTACATCTGAAGATTCAGTGAGAAATAGACAAGCATTTCCTAACTCTGCCTAACCTTATGACTTCGTGTGTTAACATTTAGACTTTGAGCGAAGGAGGAACATGTGCCTGACGGTTAGGGCTGAGTAAAATGCCCGCAACCCGCGAAATTTTCCCAGTTTAGTCCCTCCAGTTTATGACCCGTAACGGGAAACGGGTTTCCCCGTACCCGTTTAAATATAACAGGCGGGTAACGGGTTTGGCCACGGGTAACCAGTTCCCGCCCGTTACCCGTTTGGCTAATTTATTTTTTTTCTCGTCCGTCTCAGACTCTCAGTGTCTCACTCACCCAAATACCCAATCCCCAATTCGCACAGACCCCCCCAAATCCCCAATTCGCACACACCTGACTGACAACACAAACCACACCACACCAGCACAGTGCTTCACTCCCCGTCTCCCCCGAGCTCGACAGACCCCCCAGGCGTCCAGACCCCTACTCCGAGCCGCACGACTGCACCACGGCCCGAGACCCAGTCCCCGACGGCCGAGACACTGCCGGCGATTCCCTATGCATCGCAATCCCGTGACTCCCACTACCTCCCACACGGCCACATGCCCACACTCAGTCGAGGTCCAGCAGTCCCTCCGGTGGTCCGGCCCTCCCTGCTCCAGTGCTTGCTCTCGAATCTCGATCGCTATCTGCCGTCCCTGCTGCAGTGCTCCTTGTCGATCGCAATCGCCCTGAGCCACAGACCTTGATTTCAAAACGGTGGGAGCCCTTCACGGTAGACGCACGCACTCACTCTCACTCTCACGGCCCCAACCTCGATCTCATTCCCAGTTCCCAATTCCCATCGGCAAGAGCTAAAATCTGTAAGGGTTTTCTTGAATTCCAGAACGTTTAGAAGTGATATGTTCATCTGTTTGAGGCGTTTTGCTAGAACACTTGTTAGATTTACATGTTTTTTGGCCTTATTTTGTGAAGATATAATGCTTTGTTCTGTTTCAGGCCTGGCTCGATTTTATGTTTACTGTGCTGTGTTCAATGTTTCATTTTATTATATTCATTGATATCCAGTTTGTTGTGTCCAATGTTCGACCAAAAAAAATTCAGGTTTTCTTCACGGGTTGCCCTGGCACCCGTTTATAAAACCCGTTTAACCCGTTCCCGTTTTTTAACGGGTTAAACGGGTAGGGACACGGGTACGGGCGCCTCATACCCGTGTAAAGATAAACGGGCGAGCCGCGGGTTGGGCCGCGCGGCAGCCCCGCCCGCCCGTTGCACGGCCCTACTGACGGTAAGGGATTTTGTTGGACTTCTAACTTTTAACAAATATAAATTACTAATACTTCAGGCCTACTATGGTCGTTAATATACAAGCTAATTGATTTTTTTAAAGAGATAAAGAAAACTAGGTAAACTATTTCATAATAGCGTGTATATATATTGTGTATCATTAAATTTATATATATCAATTTATAAGTCAAGCAAATAAATTTTGAAAAAAATAATAAATATAAATATTTTAATATTATTTAATAACTTCTTTAATCTCTCTAAAAATTAGGAGACGAACTTTCATAAGGTCCAAAGGTAGTGTTATATATATATATATATATATATATAGAAACTGAAAGCTGATTGAAGACACTCTGTATACCACATATATGCATGTTTGGTAAATTTTGGAGGCTTCCTTACAATTTCAAAACTTGATTTGACTTGAATATTCTGAATTTATTAATATCACTATATATAAAATAATTGCTCACCATATAGAGAATAACACACGGATATAAGAACCAAAGTTGGGTATAAAAAAATTATCTTTTATAATGGCCTTCATTTTAATTTTGATTCTTTAAATCATGAGTTTGATACTAGTACAAAAATCACTTTTTAGACCAGGTGAAAATCACTTTTTAAATCGGTTTTGGAACATGTCTAGATACAACCGGTCTAAAAAATCTAATAACTTTTAGACCGGTTGGACAACGGGTCTAAAAAAATTACTTTTTAGATTGGTTCCCAAAGGTGAGGTCTAAAAAGTCAATTTTTAGACCGGTTTTTTTGATAACCGGTCTAAAAAGTGTGACTTTTTAGACCTCATGTGACTATATATCCGGTCTATAAAGTTGACTTTTTAGACCGGTTGTAATTAGAACCGGTCTACAAAGTTGCATTTTTTTAATTTCTTTTATATTTTGATCGCTTAAAAGGAAAAACTGGAGAAAAGGAAGAAATGAGCATTTAAAGAGGTAGAATTTGAATTGGGAGCCACAGAAGGAAAATGTATGAGAATTTACAACTGGAGGTTGAATAGTGCCATTATATATTATGTGCCCATGAAAATAAGAAGAAAGCACTATCATTGTTGTACAAAAACCGACAAACGAATATGGATTGAACGAAACAAACCGAATTCGGTATGCAAAGCTCATTTCCAAATAATGAAGAAGCCAAGTAAAGTTTCACTCAAAACAAAACAAAACAAAAAGGAGCCTGGTAAAGTGATCCAGATTAATAGCTTGTGTCAAGTTCCGAGTTCAGCCGCATTTTCCAGCGGACTAAGGATATGTACCTGAAATATTAGATCAATACATTGAACTTTAGCCCATTCATTGCACAGTTGTGCCCTTTTTTAAAAAAATCCCTAGCAAGTCAAGATTCATCTGCGGTTCCATAAGTTATCAGATTAGCGTTTCATGTGTTCAAAGCACCAACTTTCATCTATACAATACGTATGATTCACTCGAACAGCTACTTGAGCGGATAAATTTGAGAAGGGGTATCTAAACAATCAGCGTGCAGGTCAAATCAAGAATAAAAGCTGGGCAAGTGAAAAACTGATGTACATTATGAAACAAAGATTACAACAAAATTAGAAAATGAATCAGAAAATGAAAGGGAAAACGATCACAACCAAACGGAATGCATATAGAGACAAATGCAGAGTAGAACAGAAAGGAGAATACTATTGATTGCTCATTATTGGATTTTCATAATTAGTAGAAAATTTTTTGTTTTTTTAAAAAAATAAAATATACAAGGTTTGAATGGTTGGGGGAGACTTACAAGTTTCTGATAGTAGTGTAATAAGGAAGGACCCAAAAACTTCTTGCGTTTGGCAAAAACTTCATCAGCCAATGGGCCTTTGTACGGCTAAGGCTGGTAATCAAATGGTGGAAGCTGAGGCAAGCGAGTATCATGGGTGGCAGTGGTAGAAGTAGTGAAATGAGAAGAAGAAGCTGTAGGGAAGGCGCAGAGAGAAAGGTTGAACTGGGACTAGGATTTTGTTGTGGCTCGCTTCAGTAGCACTTGTAGAGCCATGGCCCTATCGATCAGATTCTCGGATCAGAGATTCAGTGAATTGCTGGACGTCACATGCCAGTGCTCCTAAAGCTGCTTGTCTTTCGCTCGCCGTCGAGCTCACCAGATCTGGGCCAATGAGGAAGAACATACGCCGTTGAGCTCACCAGATCTGGACCAAGGAGGAAGAACGTTGGACCATGGATGAAGAACAATTATCGTTGAGCTACTGAAGACTTAGATGACGGAAGGAAGACATTACGGTGGGTGGTTACGTAGCTAGAGGGATGACGAATGACACAAGAGGGGATTGAGATTTAGAGAGCGAGAACTGGGCGCGAGGAATGGAATGGAGAACTCTGAAATGTATATGGGGAATTCTTTTAGACCGGTTTCAGACATTAACCGGTCTAAAAAAGGTAATATTTTAGATTGGTTGTCCTAAATAACCGGTCTTAAAAGTAAGAAATATTTTATTTTTTTACTGTTTAACTTTTTAGACCGGTTATTAATAACAACAGGTCTAAAAATTTTGGTATTTTAGACCGGTTTTGAGGGACAACTGGTCTAAAAAGTAATAGATATTTTATTTTTTTAATTCTAAAAAATATATTAGACATGTCATAATAGAACCGGTCTAAAAAATATATCGCATATATATATATTAGTTATTTTTATCTTTTTAGACCGATTCTTAAGAAAATCGGTCTAAATAAAATATTTTAGACCTTATATTAGGGGAACCGGTCTCACAGGTCTTTTATAATTACAAAATTACCACCGCGTATACCTTTTAGACCTTATCCGTTATAACCGATTTAAATGTACTGGTCTAAAAGACATTTTTTGTACTAGTGTGAATCCCTAGAAGAATAAAATAATTCAGATTTTTATCTAATTATGAAGACCAATGTTCCAAATAAAATGAAATTTGAAGTACTAAAACCTCCAATTTAAAATTTGAAATATCAAAACATAAATAAAGTAAATTGAAGGGATCAGATACTGCATTAAAGATAAGTTATTATTATTATTATTATTATTACAAAGGCAAGTATTTCACTTGAGTCAAAGGTATGGAGAATTCATCTCCCTTACATATTGAATATCCAAAAGAAATTGACTCCGGCAACTATGAGGAACCTATGGCACCAGAAAAAACATATTCCCATCATCATGAGCCTCCCTTACTAATATATCAACACACCCCACTACATCTCTGGTCTTTGTAATAGTGAAACATCTTGATAGACCCCCTCATAAATGAGATGACACACGCCTTCAATCTCCTCTTGAAAAGGATGATGCGTAAGACCATCTCTAAATAATATATTAATGACCCCCAAAGAATCAGAATAAACATGCACACTCATGTAATTTAGCATCTGACACACCTATAATCCTGTTTGAATTGCAAAAAATTCAGCCATAGTGATTGGCCAACAACCCAACTTCTTTCGAAATTCCATTAACCAATTCCCTTTTGCATCTCTAATTACACCTCCACATGTCACTTGATATGGTTGTATAACAGATGCATCAACATCCAATCTTACCAAACTATCTGTAGGAGGAACCCATCGGTCCATCATATAACCTTTATCCTGAAAGACCATATGCCTCAACTTGTCGTCTTGTACCTCCTCCATGAATAGATATAAGCAATGATGAATGATTGTTATGTGCGACGCCACTTGTGTTTGAAAAACTTCTTGACATTTATATTTCCACACGAGCCAACAAGTTTAACCAAACACATACTGCCATGCCCATTTAGAGAATTGGTTTGCTCTGGTTGATGATTTAAGTTATACTTTAACCATACCTGTAAATCACTAAAAAAGAAAATGAATACTGATCAAGATTAATAATTTCCTTCCACATTTGTTTATGCTCACTTACAATCCCTCAAACAGTGTAAAACACTTTCCTCACATAAATAACCAAGATGACATTCATTTGAAATGGACACTCCTCTCCTTGTTCTCAAAGAATTGGTCATAATTCTCTCATAGGAAGCTTGGTAGATAAAAAATTTCACTTTCTCAGGCACCTACCAACGCCAAAGGAGTTTCTAGCTGGATTACCTTCCTTCGAAAATGGTTCAGAAAGAAATTTATAGGCCGCTCTAACAAAAAAGTTACCACTAGAAACACTCCTCTAATATACAAAATCGTCCTGGACACTTGTTGGAGGCTAAAGTCGCACGAGCATTGAAATAACCCCTTCCGGAAAGAAAGATCTCCACTTCACAACATTCCTTGCCCCTGACGGGAGAATATAATCTGACATTTTCTCCCCTGGATTAACTTGATCTAAATTCCTAACAACATACGCTATCAGAGGTCTATCAAGTAGTACCCAGAGATCCCACCAAAAACTTATAGAATGACCATTATTAACTTTCTTGCCAACTTCCTTTATAAACTTTTCCTAAACTATTGAAATCTCCTACTAAGTGATAGACATTTTCGGTCTCCTTGACACCATAGGGAGGAGATCATTCCCACATTCATACCCATCTCTTAAGCATTGAATTCATAAAGCAACTAGCTTAGTTATCAAGTCCTAACAAAACTTCATTTTGAAAGCCTGGTTTTGTTGTTTTAGTCTCTGTTCGCCTCCGCAAGTGCACGGATCGCGTCAAGTAATAAAGTGATAAGTAAAGATCGTTCCCTCAAGGATTTGTGTAACAAATTAGTCAAGCAATAGGTTTGATGAATTCGATTAAGTTGAGCCAAAACATGTTGTTGTGTGTGGAAAGAGGAATTTCAAAAGATATATTTGTAAAACTAAAATTTCTTGAACAGAACTCTGAGTTGTATGACTTCAATCAAATAGAATAAACCTAGGACTGTTCATCCCCTTAGTATTTCATAAACTTATTTCTTTTCCTCTCCAAGGATCCTTTTCATGGGGTATATATATGTCAGTTTAAGAATCCCAAGCATATGATTAAGCTCTCTCAAGTCATAACCAGTTGCATATCTTCTATTAGCATGCACAATCTCTTGCTACAGCTAAGAGAAGATATTCATTACATAACAATCTTAATTTCACAATGCTAGGTTAATAACTATATCTCTATGTTGCTAACAAACCATCCATTTAGTTGTAAACTTCAAGTCTAGCATGATTTCCCTCCAGTTCAGCAATTGAATTAACTTTCTCAAACTTAATTTAATTGAACACATCATCCACAGTGATGGCCAGTCACATACAGCAGTAAAAACGAAATGAAATCAACATATATATGCCATTAGATATTTAGAGAGGAAATGAAACAGGTTTAATCCATACAAAGGATCAGAAACAATCTTAGAAAATGACTCTAGCTATCCATGTTCACATATGATTCACAGACATAAGCTCTCATTATAGCCATATCAGAATTACAGAGAAGAAATGGAAGGAATACAGAAAAACCAGAGAATCTGAGCTGAAATCTCTGCAAATCCTTATTATCTCCGTGATTCTCCTTGATTTCAAGCACACCCAAGCTCAGATGAAGTTCTCAGCCGCCTCCTAGGTTTTTTCCTAATTTGCCTCCCCTTCTTCAGCCTCTGGTTTTCGCTTTTATAGTTCCCAGGTGACAAAACGCACAACAACATTTTCGGGTGTTGGCCGCGGCTAGGCAATCTGTGTGCCGCGGCCAGTGAGCTTCTGACCTTATGTTGGCCGCGGCCTGTGGATGCTTGGCCGTGGCCCATAACCTTCTGACCTTTTGTTGGCCGCGGCCCAGGGATAGGTTGGCCGCGACCAGTCATCTCTGAAGTTCAGCTTCTTCCCTTTTATGCTCTGTTCTCATCCCTTCTTACCTTTCCTTGGCATGGTTGATGGCTTGAATTTGGCTTTCTCTGGTCCAGCTATGACTGAATCTGTATCCTTTGAACATAAAAAACTCACAAACAATCACAGTTGAATAGTCATAGCAGTTAGTGATATATTTCCTCCACATTTGCATTCTTTTTGTGCCCAACATGAATAGAACACATTTCATCAACTTTAGCACTCCCGGATGCTCACTAATATACCCAAAGTGAGAGAAAAATAGGATGAAATGTACAATTCTGACAAGAATTTTATGAGGTTAATAGTCTCCTAATCCCAAGATCACCCTCTTTCTTAGGGTTTTAGTATATGATTCCAAGCAATCAAATGCATCTTGTGAACATTCTCATCCTGACTCTAAAGAAAATCACAACTCAACCTCTCAACTTCATCAAGAACCCCCTTTGATAATAAGGACTGCATCTGATATAAAGAAAGAGCTGACATGACTGCCTCAATAAGCACAGTACGCCTAGTCATAGTTAAATATTTACCTTTCCAGCCAATCAATCTTAACCTTATCTTTTGAGTAATATGACAAAAGGTGGATTTTGTTATCCTTTCATAAATGAGTGGGACTCCCAAATATTCACTCAAATCCGGAGTAATTCCAATTCTCAATCTTTGACTTAAACGCAACAACCCTATTGAGATTGATATTTCTAAAAAGAAAAACTTTCGATTTCTGCAAATTAATTCAATGTCTTGTAGCCAGCAAATTTAGCCATCACGCTTTTCATTATCTCCATTTGGGCCACAGAAGCTTCCGCAGATAGGAGCAAATCATCAGTAAAAAAATAGATGAGATATATGAGGCCCTTCGAAACTTTAATGGCTTCCACCTTCCTTCCTCACTCTCCAACTGAGATATTGAGACGCATAAATACATACATACATATGTGTCTCTGTATATATATATAATTATATATATGAAATGGGACATTTTGAAAAGGTACGAAATGGGACATTTTGAAAAGAAGAGTAATGAAGAGTGAGTGTGCCCCACAGGGCCAGGCATTCCCACTTTTTCCCAGTTAAGGACTCTGGCCCCACTCCTCACTCCCTCCCCCGAGACTAGCGCGCTCTCCTCTCTCTCTCTCTCTCTCTGTGAGAGTGGCATGGTAATAGAAGAAGAATGGATTGGACGTTTCCAACTTTCTTCTTAACGTCCTTTGCTTACTTGCTTGAGAGAATCATCTTCCCTCTTTCATTTGTCACTCTTATTCACTATTCTCTTCGCCTCTTCCCCATGCCACTCTCTCTTCATTCCACACCATTCCATAACTCTAGCTTTTTTTTCCCCTTAAAAAATGCACTACTCTCTCTTCCTCTCAATATAACGCTCAGCAAAAATTCAAAGTATTAATTCATCACGTTACAAAAGTTACAAGTTCTTTCTGTCAGCTCCAACTATAACTCTAAGGACATATTTTTGTATTAGTTTTCAGTAAATAACTCTTACCATTTATAAAATAAGCATGTGGGAAGAATTTTATTTAAGTTTATAAAAAAAAATTCAGAAACCACAGTTCTGTTTTATTGTTTCCTAAATATACACTGACATTATTAGTTAACAATAATGATATGTGTGTGTAAAAGGCTAAAAGCGAGGCCATGCCGCTGCTGGGTTTAAAAGCCCCATAAGGGGGACGGAAAGGATCCTCTTTTTTACCCTTTCCCTTATTTCCTCCTCCATTATCCTCTTTTACCCCTTTGATAAAAAAATTTAATGATGTAGATTTAATATTTTACAAAAATAGATATTATTATAATTTTGTTGACAAAAAAAGATATTATTATAATTTTAGATAAAAATAGATAAATAAATTTAAGCTGTAAAGTACTAAAATTTGATCTGAACAGTTCACTCTTGTGGACAATTATTATGAAGTAAATTTTTTATATTTTTTCACGTTAACTTCAGGTGGAATTTTAGCATTTTTTTAAATTTTTTTATTTTTAACTGAAATAATAATTATAATAATATATTTTTTGTATAATGTCAAATCTGAACCATTGAATTTTTGATCCAAGGGGTGATAAAGAACAGAGAAAGATAACCATTCCTCTCCGGAACGGACTCCCTGTAGGATATCCCCACATCTCAACACACAGGGATATATCCACATCAAGTGATGCGTGAGTTCGACAATGCCGTTGCATAATTAGTTTCTTTTACGGAATATAATACGAGTAGCGTAATTATCCTGGTTTATGAGGAAGACTTCAATTGCTTAAACCTATAATCACGGAGGTTAGCAATTAATTGTGAATGTGTTAAAGGCGAGCCTTGCCTTCACACTTACTTCAGATTTAGAGTCATGTAGTTACCGTCTAGCTGTCTGTTATTGGCTTCTTTTCCTTTTCCAATCACATCAACCATCCATATCATCATTATCGTCTCCCTATGAGCTGTTCCCATCACATCACTCCCAAAGTTGCTCCAGTATTTTCCCCCGTCCTTCCACATTTCTCCCCCAATTATTAATTTCATATTTTTCCAAAGGATTGACTCTTTTGAATGAGTTTGTTGTGAGACACTCTCGGTGTTATTTATAAATAATTTTTTTATTATATAAAATGAATTGATAATTAAAAATAATAAATATGTAAAAAATATTTTTTTTTCATATATGTCCTTATTTATAAAAAGAGTATAAAAGAGAGAATAGATAAAAAATATGAGAAATAATGAATATAAAATATGAGAGATAATGGGTATTTAATAAGAATAAAATAGAAAAAATAAATTTACATTTTCAGATAAAATATGAAAATTGTTTATAAAAGGGATAAATCCTATGAGAAAGAAAATTATTTATAAATAGAACGGTTAATTTCTTACAAGCTACTGGTGTGGGTTTTATAAAGTGTTTCAGTATTTTTGAAATTATGGTTTTAAAAGTCGTTTTTTAAATATTGAGATAAAATTATTGTTACATATTTATTTTATAAATCCTAAAAGTTATTAGCTGAAAACAAATTCTAACACATATTATAATTATAGCCACAATATTGTAATTAGAGAAAGGATCAGCGTGATACATCCTAGTTAAAGTAAGAAGCCAACACAATTATGCGTATATTTACGGACTGACAGTAACCTTATGTAACTAAAGTGTTGGATTGGAAAGTACAAAAAAAAAAAAAGTGTTTTCTCAAATACTTTCTTATAGATCGACACAAATTTTCTCTTACATGTTTTCTTCAAACATCATGAATTTTTTTTTAAAAAAAAACCTAAAACAAACAGACTCTAAATTAATTTGAACTGAACATGTATATTCATAAATTTATCTAACATCACACCTTAATGAACTCTATTATTTTTAGAAAACCCTAATTTGTTTGGTGAAATGCAAATAGTTTTCCACAAACATTTAAAGTCATAATCACAGTCACACCGACCTCATTAAAAGCAAACCATAAGTAAATACACGCGTTTAATTGTTGTGATCAACTGGACCAAAGCGAAAACTAAAACTGGAGTTCTTGCGAACGACTTTATATTAAAATAACATAATTTTTGTGCGAGGATCCTCAGGGGAATCAAAATTAGGTAAAAGTCACATTCATGTCATCTTCATCTTTTGCAAATATGGCATCATCTTGTTTACGGCCGTGTGTTAAGCTTCCAGTAAAATTGTAATTAACCGTACCACTTGAATTATCAGCTTTGAGCCCAGGGGTCCGCGTTAAAAATGGGGTAAGGGTTAATTTTGTACGGGAAGTTGTCACTGAGTGATAGTTTCATCTAAGAAGTTTTGGGGGGATAATTTTGCCACCGAAATCCATTTATAATTGATTTCATTTTTTTTTTCAAGCTTATATCTAAAATTTTTGGAGCGAATTTGTATCTTAATAATAAATTATGTGAATGACATGTGAACTGCAATATCAATATATTTGATTAATTAACAGTCAAAATTAACTGATATAAAGACCATGATAAAATTACTTCCCTTTTGACACTTTCATGACAAAGTTGCCCCTAGGTGACAATTTTTATGACAAAATTACCCCTTAACCCCATAAAAAGTCAACACGAGCGGTCACCCCTCACACGCAAAACCAGTAAAAATAAGTCTATATTTGGTTTTAATTAGCATATAATCTCTTAATCATCTTTGGTGGGCGCACAATTATTAAAATCCATCTAAGATTACTAATAATTAAATATTTATTACTGGAAAGAAAATTGATCGGAGCATTTTGTACAGCTTTTGTTAGAAGAACTGAAATCCCGAAGGGTAGAAGAATAAAAGATGAAAAAGAAAGTAGCATAAAATGTCTTCAAGGCGTGAACAACATTTTTCTTTAAATTTAATTCAGCCCACTTATTTCTATATAATAGGGTGTAATTTAGATTGATGGGTGAATTTCTTACAAAATGCAATGAAAACTTTTAAGTATGAATTACACTCCCAACATTTAAGCTAAGATAGCAAAAGCTCTTATAAAATGATAATTTAACTTTATCTTTATGTGCATTCAATAATACAGCCAATGAGTGTGATCTATTGTTGTTATGTGATTTCTAATGAGATCAAGTGACTAATAGTGTTTTGTATTTATAGGTCATAAAGTAATTTCTTGAAGTGGTGCTTCTTAAAGTAATGCCTCTTCAATTAAAAGTCATAACAATTTATTAGATTTAAAAATATCATTTACTAATTCATGAACAGACATATGAAAAATTATAATTTTATATTATGTAAAGTTTTATTATAAATATAACACAACCTTTTACTGAGTGGCGTTGTCGCACCACTAGTTATAAGTTTTCACATATGTCTTTACATACTAAAGAAGTATAACTTTGGTGACTCTGTGTAACAACTTTTTACATAATTCTTCATATAAAATCCCCTACTTTATAAAAACACGTCTGTTTTTATTTTAAGAAATTCCCACAATTTTATCCAAACAAACTTCATTCACTTCTAGACCAGTTAATTAGTTAACAGGAGAGATTCATGAATTCTTATTCTAATATATTGATGGAGATAATGAGGAAGTAGATTGTGTGGTAGGAAATAAACTACCGATCTTTGTGCCTGCCATTGTCAAAATAAGGAAAATTCTAACAACGCAAGCGGGTGAGATAATTCTGAGACTAGTTGCTAAGCAGAAGACAGTTCTTGGGAGGGCCCATGTCTGCCATTAAATCATATCATTCATGTTTAGCAGCCACTTTTCCCAATTTAATTAGTCATAAATATTCAACAACTAACTTTGTTGCGTAAGGCAGACAAAGCCAATCAAGAGGTTTTTAGATAATTTCGTATTAATAATATTATTATGCGTGATTGATTATCTTCAACATCTTGTTAAGCAAACTAATTCAACTTTAGAGTAAGAATCCGAGGGGATAATTAATCTTTCATCTCTCATTGAACGTAATAAAAAGCCTATGCGTTTGTGTGGACCAACATCTTCCACAACTATACGAATTTAATAATGTTCACATTAGTTCAACTAATTAATTAATGGGATCCTCCTTCCAGCTGCTGGATGATTAGTCGAATCTTTATGTAAAAGAGAGAAAAAGGCCAATAAATAAAAATACCACTTGCTTTATTAGGTAAAATATTCGGACTTGCTGTCAATCAATGAACAAAAGAGGATTAAGCGTCCCAAACATGTTCATTAGTCAACAAAGGATTCGTATTATTTAATTACCGTGTAACAGGAAATTAAAGTTGGATGTAGCGCACAGTAATAAGCACTAAATATTTGACTAAACGTAAGGAAAGGATTGAAGATGTCTAATTAAAGAGATTTTAAGATTGATTTGATGGAAAAAGACAGAACAAATTCCCGTAAATAAAATTAAACTATCATAGTCCAGTAAAAAAACAGTGACCATGTTTAATTCGGTCTTTTCATTTGCTTAAACCTTTTACGCTTCTTTAACACATCAGTGATGAATTAGATTGCTCAGCAAAACCCACCGAGTTCTCACCAAAACATGTATTTTTTTTTTTTAAAAAATCCGGCTCGTATATATCGCTCTCTGGAATTATAGGACCACATAAAAACTAAAAAGTAAAACTCAAGTCATTGGAAAGTGTCTATATATAATTATATGCAGTTGATGTAATGTGGAGTGAGCAAAGAAATTTTCATCATTAAAACAAAGTAATTAATGTCATGTCATCGATCAATTGGGTCAAAGCAATGCTACAAAGACATGGAGCGGGGACGACTTTAATATAATAATTGAAAATGAAATTCAAATTGATGCATGTACCTGACCAAAAAATTTGTACCCAATAATTTATGATTTTACATGCGAGTGATGGCCAGGAGGATTCTGCCCTTTCCCCAGCCTAGTAAATTAAGTATATTAGACTCCTTTTGGTTAAAAGTTTGTAGCAATAAATAAAATAATAACTTAAAAGTATTTAGTGCGTTGCCTTTGTCGATATATTTAACAATTTGTTAGACTTCCCTTGGCCCCTCAATCCCTCTGATCATGGATAGCTAAAATCTCTATGATTTTTTTCTTCTTCTTTTAAACATGGATTGATTAAAGTTGAAACTGCAAAATGCAAATGGGGTAGTTTGGAAAGAATCTCTTTTCCATTTTTTGCCGTTTGTGTGAACGTCGTAATAATAATGCGAGCAACCACTGGCAAAGAATCACAATCCTTGATTATTCAATTTGTTGACGATCAAATCTGATTGACGCATACGCTTTTTTTTTATTTGAGTGTAAGTATTGATTAGTACATAATGTAAACCGGTTTAATAATAATTATAGAAATCGGGCCTATTTGTAATTAGTGTGTCACTGCATGTTCGCCACATGTCATAATGAAGATTTTAATATCTTTGGCTTCGGAGTTCTGACCAAAAGATAATCAAAATATATATGTCTGCCTACAAACCCTAATAATACCCACAGGCATTCTAGACTGTTTTGACACAGTCAATCATTACAAATTGAAAAATGTAAACCAGAACTGATTTATGCTATTCGTTGAACATATACATACGCATATATTTGCAGGCAAAAACAAAAAAGAACATATACATACACGCTACGTCCTGCACTGCACGTGTTGCTTCCGCTTTTTTTAGTCTATAGATTAAATGGTAACTTGTTTATTCTTTTTCTATTACACTGGAAAAGGTAAGATTAAAACTATCAAAGATTCATGTAAAATTGAATTGAACAGTTCGTTGTAGTCGATAAAAACTGGGAGTAGAATATGTTGTTTACTAAAATAGAAAATTTAAGAGAGATAGTAATACAGTAAACGTGGATTTGGGGGATTCAAGTGCGACACAGGGGAAGCTAGGTAGGGAAGAGAAAGTAAATGGAGAAGGAATAGGGCCGTACATTCAAACATGGTTGAAACTCGAAACGGAGTAGGAGACAGGGCACCGGAAAGAGGAGCAATGACAGAGAGAGTCATGAATACCACTCTCACTCGACTCTCAGTTTTATTTATTTTTTTGTATAAAATATGTGTGTGTGTATAATATTTAAATGTGTGCTCAGTTATGATGATTGACGGGAAAGATAGAAAACTGCGTCTTTTTATGCGTACACATATCTGAGACCGAGATATGTGTGTGGAGTGTGTTGTGTACAGTCCATTCTTGAACTTCGCTTCGAGTCTTCTCTCTGTCCCTTGCTCTCTGCAATTTTTACCGTCACAGTCATGGCCCCCCGCCCTTTCTCTGGTCTCTCTGACACTTGATGGACCCACCAACGGTGTCGTTTCAAGGAGGAGCGCGCGAAAACAGCGCGCGAGCTGTTTCCCAATGCGCTGCTTCCCCCAGTATTCTCTAATCACAACTACTCTTTCATGTACTCATAATTAATAATTCCTTATTCCGGACTATTTTTCATGTACGTAACACGCATGTTATTGAAGGTGAGGATTCTATTATAGTAAAATAAATGTATGTCTAATTTAGTGTTATTTTGGGATAATTTATTTTTAGGTAATAAGTACTTATAAATCGTGATTCATGATATACGAGATAAATATGTGAAATGAGCTTTATCTCAATTTACGTAATAAATGCTTATTTCCCAGAAATAAGCTATTCCAAACACTCACTTAGTGCATGTTTGGAAACACTTATTTTTTGAATATAAGTGTTTATAACGCAAGCCGAGATAAAACTCTTCTCACATACTTATCTTATATATTATGAATCATGATTTATAAATATTTATTGCCTATAAATAAACTATTATAAATGAGTACTTAATAACGACTATCTTGAAAGAAGAAGGTTGCGTGTTCGATTCTGTAAGGCAGTAAGGTAAAAATAGCGGATGAATGAATGTATAATATTAGTATATGTATCATATGAAATTTATAACGATGGCAAAAAAAAAAAGGAATTTATAACAAATTATAGTAAATGTATACAAAAGGTGAAGAGTGGGAGGGAGGGAGGAGACATGCTATCAAATTCTAAGCAGGGGGTGTGAGTGAGGCAACAGTCACTATGCACCCATGTGAGAAGTGGGCTCCTTGTGAAGAAGCTCCAGGCATATGGATGGGACTTCCTGTGGGGCCCTTCTTTGTGTATATATTTTCCCTTAAATATCGTACTACTTGCCAATATGTACGTTTGATATTTATATTTTATATATATATATATATATAATTTTAGAAACATGTTGTGAGGGATGGAGTCGAAGAAACAGGAGGAGTAGATGGTGGGAGTTTGTCAAGTTGATGTGAGTGGGGTGTGTGTGTGTGTGTTCTGGGCCATCCCGTATTTTGATTTGATGGCGACTTAATGGGCTTCTCACATGCCTGGTTTTCTTTCCATCTTCAGATCTCTCTAGTTAATCACTAGTTCGTTTTATTTAATTTATTATTAATCCAAGTTCCTCCGGGTAAGCAACTCGTACCCTACACTCATAGTTTTGATTCGCTATATATGGAGACGTGTCTGCGTATGCACCACATTTCTCTTATTATTAGCCTCTTATCTCTTGAAAACTATAATTGAGAAACGGCCCAGGGAGAGGTTGATGGTGGGGTGGAACGAGCTTTGGATGAGGGACAACTTCTTCCATTTAAACCGTTCAGATGAGATTTTGATAATTAGGATTTAATTTTTATTGGTTTTTGGTTTTTTTTAAAAAATTATTTTAATGAGTACAGAATCTAAAATAAAATCAATCTTTTAATTAATGTTTTTTCAAAAATTTATTTTTAAAAAAAAATAACCAATTTAAAAAAATTAAATTTGAACCATATATAAAGATGGGATGAGCACCAGGCGCCAATCACCGACACGGGTTCAGGGTGGGGTTGGGGCTGTGCATGGTGTCGTCTTCATCCTCATCATCGTCCACACGGGGGTGAAACCGTATGGAAGCAACATCTTACGTAAGCAGAGTGCCCCAAGAGATCCCGCTTCATCTGATCTCTCCCATCCCATCCTTTCTATCTTACTTATCCATTCATGTTAGTCAAAGAATCAATCAAGTAGTGCTGTTGTGGGATGAGATTCATTCCTTCATTCATCTATCCATTCTTGTTGGGGTATTTATAGGTGAGGCCCACGATGATGGGCTTTTTGGCTGGATCAGGGCTTGCAGGCCTCCTTGTCTGATGATTATGGTATAGTTTGAGCCATACATTTCAATGCAAACATTCGTAGGCTCCTGGACAAGAGGAATACCCAGTGAAAGCCAACAATCCCATTAGACACGCAGGACCATGCATATGCTACGTGTAAGTGTAATGGTTGTCTGCAGCAAAAACATGAAGCATGTGTGGCGAAGAAACCAAATCCATAAACACAATGGTAATTAAACTCGGATAGATCAATTGAATCGGTTAGGTACTGAATTAAGGGTTAATGGATCAGACCGGAGTCAAACTAAAGCTAACCCGGGACCAAACAGGTGAAAAATTGAAGATTTTAGGTTTATTAATATAAAATTCTAAAGAAAAAATTTAAAAAAATCCGGACCGGATCAATCTAATGGTCAGTTGGCCGGTTTCTGGATTGGACCGCCCGGTTTGATCCGGATTCTATTACATTGATAAACACACGATCTAACAACAAAACACATATTTGTAACTAACGGGAGTTAGGTTTAGCGGAAGGGGCTAGTCTAGAGAACCAAGGTTTGAATCCCTGTTAGGAGATGAACCTACATTTAATACATAATAGTATCTCAAATAGGATTACCTTCAATTAAAAAATATCTATACTTAGTGGGAAATAAAAAAAAAAACATACTCATAATTGGGCTGAGAACGATATATATACTTATAAATCTATGGATATGAGGTGGGGAGAATCCCCCTCTTCGACAACAATTGTCTTGAAAATCTTCTTTGATGGGGTGGCCACCTCCATACATAGCGTATGTTCCATGGAAGCCTCTGAAACCAGACTTCCTCTCTTCATCAACATGTCCATGGCTGTGAGACAGCCACTCTTGCTTCAGAGAAAGGAATCTCTTCCCAGCTTCATTGATAGCACCTTCTGCATTCACCAAAAGTGAATCTTTCCTGCTCATAAGCATTTCCCAGAATCCCCACAGCATTATCCCATCTACACAAGGATGAGCAAAAGCCTCCCTCATCATCACGTCCAAGTCTTCTGCTCTCACAAACTCATTACTGGACGACACATCAAGCTCTGTTAACCAGATTGGTAAACCAAAGAATACCCAATTTATCTAAGGCAGAACAAATAATTGGTTCGACTGGACTGTCTATGTGACCCTGAATACCTATTCCCCCAGCAGGTGCGCCTTGCTTTTGCACATCAACAACTTGCTGAATGTATTTGTCATCTTCAACGTTATAATCATTTAAAAACAGGGTAGAAGATGGATCTAGTTGATGTGCATTCTTGAACATGCTTGCCCTGATCTCTTTACCTAGTCTGTCTTCACAACATGAACCGTGAATCATTTCATTATTCACATAGCAATGCTTGAACTTTCCCTTATAGCGACTCAGAAGCCTCGTCAACCGATCTTGGACAGCCTTCATCACATCATCTTTACCCAATGCTTTAATCCTCTGCTGAACTGTGCCATCGACTAAGATACAATGTCCACGAGTGTTTATCCTGTACTTTTGATACAAGGCTAGGCTAACATATCGTCGGCGTCCTTATAGTTGAAAATCCCTATTTCTGGTTCTGTCCAATCCCACTTCAACTCATTCCCAAACACAGCCCAATTAAAATGTTTCTCAAAGAAGTCGACAAAATCTTCAATGTCAATATCTGTTCTGTGGACATATGATCCGAGTGGGAAGTCGTTCTGTATTTGTCTAACTTCCACTATGTTTCCAGAATAGCTTCCTGAGTCTAATCCTGTGAATTTAAGCACGACATCGCGCTTACGTATCTGCAGGCCATCAATTAAGAAATGTTTCAAATGACTATTCGAGGAATTAAACCAGTTTACGCACAGAAAGATATGTCTTTATAGAATAATAATTGTCAAAGGTAGATATTTTTACCTTCTCAGTCTGCTCCTTTAAATATGCAAACCTTTTTTGCCTGTCAACAGGGAATATGTGGAGTCCGGCAACCATTAAGTCCACACCAGAAGCAGGACCTTGGATATGAACCATAACCTTTGATGGTGGCTTCTCGATTCTAAACGACCCACCCACTTCATACCATCTATCATCAGCAACCTCCACGTGTCCGCCATTGACCCACTGGTCGTCAACAACAAGATTAATATTAACATTATGCAGGCCAGTTGAACCTATACCAATGCGAATCCAAGCAGATAACTTGATATGTCAACAAGAGTTTTAGTTTCTCAGTGATGATCTGAGCAGGACCCATCCATGGCTTCGTGCGATTTGTCACAAGGACGTAGCGCCCACTTAATTGTTCATGAGCACCAAGTGAATCTCTTGCCAACGCTGGAATCATACGTGGAGAGCCAGTTCCAACTTTTAAAGTACAATCGCCAAGGGCAAACCATCCCTTGGTACCATCATCCAGATTGGTGTTCTCAATCACATTAATCCCAAAATCAGCATTCTGCACAAGAACAAAACTAAAATGATTACTACATCCGACCTAGTTGATTTTTTTGGAGAAATTAAGAAATCTAATTAGATTATTTTAAAATATTTGTATTTATCGTTTTTTCTTCAAACTAATCTATATGATATATAAACTGATATATAATTTAATCATATACAATATAAAATATAATTAATATATTAGGATTTACACTACGAATGAGATCTTATATTAATGATATGGCATTTGGCCTATGTTGGATTTACAATTCCAAGAATTGCAAGCATATATCAGTTGGGAAGCAGTTTTTGTGAGTCAATATCTAACCTTAACATCAGGTATTGATGAAGGGGTGCTTTTGCTGCACGAATAACAGAAAAGTACTGACAAGAATGTCAGTGCCTGGAGGGGGACCTTGTAAATATACAACCACCTTTGATGGGGAACCATTTAAAAGGAACTTCCCCTGCATCTGAACCCATTCTTTATTTGTTGCCTGCACACTTTAGAATTAACATCTCAGTAATTATGAATCGTCGTCAAGGAAGCTTTTTTCATATCAATTATTAAGTATGCATAAAACAATAGAAAAGAGACTTACTTGGCAATTTCTATACCCTGCTCTCGAAGATGTGGCGTTTGGACACACAAAGTGGCCCTTACATTAGCGGAAGTGACATTGTTTCCATATATCCAAACCAAAGCAGAGACTTCATAGGCAAGTTTACGCTGAACTCTTTTAGTGATCTCTTGCTGAATTCCATTCCAATTTTGTGTTCGCCCTGTTGCTGATGCAAAATACTTCCCAGTACAAGGAAGAATTTTCATATCTTCCAAGGAACTATGCAGAGCAATCTTTCAGCCTCTTCCAGACCAATTATTTAGGCCATCATCAAATGTAGGGTTTATTGCAACGTTCTCATCTCCGGCAGAATCACCTTCAGAGCTTGCTTGCTTCCAAAATCGATATAAAGGTATTGCATGTGAATATGTTCCAGTTTTACATGTTTTAAAGTAGAACCACTTTAATAATATATAAGGCCAAAGGTGGAAAATTACGTGATATTCATAGGGCCGGGATTGGTGATCTCCACTGATTGTATGAGCAGGTCAACTCCAGGAGCAGGTCCTTCCCGATAAAATTCAGCCCTTTCAGGTTTACTTGCCAAGTAAAATGACCCTTCTAACCTCCCCCAGCTGCCCTCTGCTACTGAAGTCCTGAAGAAATAAAATAATTGTCTTAATATATTACTAGCTCTGGTCATCCTTGAAATTATCCTTGAAATTACGTAGATTAAAAAAATTAGTTATGTTAATATTTTTGTAGCAAATATAGACTGATCTTTCTTAAAATGCAATTTTCATCATTACTAATCTCTTTAATGTATGTAATCAATTAAAAAACATTATAAATTTCAGGAATAAAGTGGATTGAGGTCTTATATTTAAGACCAAATCATGTACTGCAAATTAATGAGATTATGAAATTTTGCACCTCCCAACGGACAAGAAACAAGTATCTGAATCTGGATTTTGTAGTTTAAGAGTGGCTATAGCATCAGGGTATGCCTGAGAAAGTCCAGATACTCCAACACGAGCTGAAACTCTGTAAGTAGAGCCCACAGAAATTTTTGTGGTGATGTTCTGTTCGAAACTTTGCTACCATTTGTTACGGTTAGTGACAACAGCATAATTCCTATCTGATTCAATCACGTGTGAACCTGAAACTACATAGCCATGGCAACAATTAGAATACCAAGCGTGAAGCCCTCCAGAGAAGTCATGGTTAACAACGATGTTAGTTGACTTCCTCTCACTTCCACTTGTGCCGTTCCCTTTCATTATCTATGAGACAATAACAATTGAAACATTAGAGAAGGAAAAAGAAAACTTGGAAGTGAAAATCAAGCAGAAGATAGAAAATGAAGAAAACCAAACCTACCTTTTGAATTGCTTCCAAGATTTGTACCTTTTGCTTGATTTCCACAGCTTCGGATCCTCTACGCCAAGATAACAAGCAACGACAAGATCGAGCTTCAATAAGAAAAATGCCAAATGGGCAATCGATTCAAGAGAGTAGTAAGACCCAGTAAGAGAATACACAAGGTTGAGTCGATTCATTGTATACACAAATCGGTATGAGCAAAAACGCAAAGTAGGCCAGCAAGCCACCAGATAAGCGAAGAGCCTGTTGAGGAGGACGTTGTCTTTCCATATTCCCGCCATCACCATGTAGAAGTTTAATGTTTACTTTATTGCTATATCGCATAAAGAATTAATTAATTAATTAAGTAAATAGACCACTCGTTTTAAATTAGATAAATGTAAGAGAGTCATCAACAGTGTATATATACGCTAAAAATGTTATGTCTCCTGGCCAAGAACGTTTCATCATTAAAAGAAAATAATGTTGGGTCATCAATTGGACTAATTAAAGCAGTTTAAATTATTTAATACGCATTTCTTCTTCTAAGGACGCGCACACATTTTGATACTTGAAGGAAAAGAGGGAGAGGTCTCGTCAGTGCAATAACTCTAGCAAAGTGAGGAGTGGAGGAATAATAGCAAGCCCCCACTCAAATATCATCCATCACCGTAATAATGAAGGGGAGCGCTATAGGCTTATAGCGCTATCAAGTAAAATTATAACAATAATTAATTTAAAAACAAAGCAAAATAATTATATCAAATGGGCCTTCACTTTACATGGCCCATCTCTTCCCTGTCACTTAAGGCCTTACTAGGTCTTCAATCACTTTCATTCCAACTTTGCATTCTTGATTTCTTTCTGAAAAAGAAAATTCAGGAAGACATCGATAGAGTTAGATTTAGCAGAAGGGACTGATTTTTCTTAACGTGACGAACTAAGGTTAGAATCCCTGTTATAAGAGGTGCTCACATTTAGTGCCCGATGGTGTCTCGAATACAATTTCTTTATACCTGTATGACATAACATGTATGTTTTGTTGAGAGTTTATGAGCCTTCTTAATTGGTAAATAGATCATTTCAATATTCAATATATCAATATTTTCTGTTTGCCAACAATTATATACCTAAATGAATATGTATAATCATATATATATATATATAGAAATATAGAAATATGTATTCATAAGATATAAATTTTATAACTGGCCTCAAACTCTATAGGAACGTAATCTCACGTATATAATGCTGAAGATCATGGAAGATTAGTGGCTAGCCAGGTCTTTTCCAAAAGAGATCTATGGGGAAAATGATGAAGACATAAAATGAGATGTAGAAACAACATGCAAATCCATATGGGATTTTCTTCTTCTTGTTTTTTTTTTTTAATAAAGTAACAAAAATTCATGAATCATGTAATTTGGACATTGAAACAAAGGATCCCCGACATTCTAATAGAAATCAGGGCAAATGATGCGAAGGTTCCAATGTAACTTTGATACATAAACCTATATAATGCGTTATTTCTACAAAACATTAATAAATTATTTATCTAATGGGACTGTACTACAAACTAGGTCCTATATTTGAGATAAAAAATAGTGTTATTATATCAGCTTTTATTATTATTTGATATCAAATATATCCTCACAGTCTCACAGTATAAAGGAACATTCACCATGTTAACAAACTTTTTTTTTAAAAAAAAATTATTATATCAATAAAAATCAAAACAACAAATTTAAATAATAATTTATTTCAAAATATATTTCCAAATATTAAGCTATCGATTTAATATTTACTAAATGTGTGGATTATCTTACTTTGAATAATTAAGTTGAACAGGATAAATATATGATAGGGGGCACGTTTGGTTTTGTAGAGAGTAATTTTTTTTTTTTTTTAATTGATTGGGAGGGGATTTAGATGATCTTAAACCGTAGTTGGGCTTAACCTCGGTTAAACAAACCCACCTCACGTCTTCTCCCCCACGCTGCACTTTATATGTCAGACACCCACCAACTGCAATCTCTCATCTAAAGAGTCACTCCTCTGAGTAATGTCCCTCCAAAAATGGTGATCGGAGAACTAACTTGTTTTCCCTCAAACTTCAGTTCGCAGTCGAACTTGCTTGAAAATCCAACTATCGCAATGGCCGTAGATGGTTTAGCTGTCAACTTAAATGGCAATGCCGGTGATTGCGACTATCCACCTTCCATCGATTCTTCCACCGCCCTCCACCCTTTTCTTTCCAATGATCTCACACCCATTGATTTGGATTCGCTCAGCGAAAATTTCGACGCTTCTTTTGATGCTTTTTCCTGCGATCATTTCCGCATCTTCGAATTTAAGATCCGGAAATGCGCGCGTTCCCGGTCACATGACTGGACGGAGTGTCCGTACGCCCACCCCGGCGAGAAGGCTCGCCGGAGGGACCCTCGGAAATATCACTATTCCGGCACCGCATGCTCCGAGTTTCGCAAAGGTAACTGCAAGAAAGGTGACTCGTGCGAGTTTGCTCACGGAGTGTTTGAATGCTGGCTTCACCCATCTCGTTACAGAACCCAATCCTGCAAGGACGGAACAAATTGTCGCCGCCGAGTTTGCTTCTTCGCTCACACACCGGAACAATTGCGGTTCCTCGCTAACGGCTCAGCCGAATCATCGGAGGGGTCGCCGATTTGTCACGCTTCCTTCGTTTCATCGCCGACATCCGTACTCCAGCCGTCGCCGATCTGTTCATTGGCCGTATCCCCGCCCACATCGCCCGGAAATCCCCGACACGGCTGGAGTGAAATAAGCGCATCAATGTGTAATGCTCAAAGCGATAAGCCGC
The DNA here is from genome assembly GCA_963855925.1 of Inga laurina. NCBI lineage: Eukaryota > Viridiplantae > Streptophyta > Magnoliopsida > Fabales > Fabaceae > Inga > Inga laurina. Next base: position 60,094,762 of record OY979706.1, read on the forward strand.
CTTCAACTCGAGTTCCTCACTTGCGCGGTGCGCTCGGCTCACCTCATGGTATCCATATGGGTCCGGTATTCGGTTCGCCCCGTAGTTCCAATGTCCGACCCGGATTTCTTGGCCTTCCTTCTACTCCGACCCGGATGGTGATGAAATCTGGTCTTCGTAATGTGGACATGTGGGATCAAAGCCAACAAGAGGAACCTGCCATGGAAAGGGTTGAGTCAGGAAGAGAACTCAGAGCCAAAATGTACGCTAAGCTCTGTAAGGAGAATTCATTAGGGCGAAGCAAGACAAGATTTTCGGGAATGTTCTGACATGAAAAGAATTATATCTATATGGGTTATCATAAAATTCTCTGTATATAGTTGGGAATGAAGTCAAGAAGAGTCTCTCTGTTTTTTTTTCCTACCTGTTTCGTGATTTTTATTTGAAAAGAAAAGAAAACACATTAAGCTTCAACATTCTCTGTATGATTGATTTCTTCTGGCTGCCAAATATGTGGAAGCCTTAATTTCACTGTGTATTTTTTGTATGTTCATATTTTCATGTCAATGAAGAAATGTATTCTGATATCTTGCAGACGAATACTTTTTCCTGTAGTATGTCGGTGGTGGTAAAATAAATGTCCCAGAAGAAATTTGTATTTGGTCAACATGGTGCCTGTATTGGCACATGACAAATCGTTTTCTGCTTGAAAAAAAGTTGGTGTTTGTCTTGAAGCTCGGATTCTGATCAGCTGCTGCCTTCTAGGGGTTCCAATTTTATATGCTCTTTATCCATGTCCTTCAGTTATGGCTTTCTTTCCTCATCTACGTGTTAGTTTATTGGGTCCCCCTTCTTCGCGCTCCGTTATAAAATATATTATGTTAATATAAAAATATATACAATCAAACCCATTACAATATTTGTCCGTGCTGGGAAACTTATCATAAAACTTTTATATGCCGCGAACAGAGGGGGAGTGAAGGAAGAACACAGACTGGGCATCTAATTAAAGAATGATGATGGAGACATATTCAGAATTCGCAGAATCTTATAATTCAATTTGCCATAAAACGGTGTTTTCAATTGACGGAAAAGGATTATGATAATGATCATGAAGAGCTAATAGAAGATTAACGAAGCTCTTTACCCAAGGAGAGAAGAACATTGATTAATTAATATATGAAATCCCCAAGACATGATCGAGTTTATCTGAAAGGATATGTGTAATGCAAGAGTGGACATTGAAGCTGACACGGCAACCCTTATCCACTGTGCCCCCTCCAAAATATCTCAAGACCTATCCACTTCGTGCCACTTGGTACCCACAGATTCTTTATCATAACGCTCACAACAAATGGAGTGTGGTCAAGGATGCAAAATTGCTTCAGGGGAGGGGCCCTTCGAATAAAGCAATAATGTCCCATTTGGATGAGTAGTGAGTGAAGTGTAAGGAAAGGGGACAAAAAAATATGGGGAGATAAAGAAAAGAGGCCAAGGAAGGAACAAAGAAGGAAGAGACAAAAGTAGGATGGTGGGTTCTCAATTTCAGTCATAGTCCAACTACGTTTTCATGACTGGGAAAAGTTACTAGACTTGGGAGATTCTCTTGTGCCGTGCTGCTTCCAATATTTTCCATCCTTATTACATCCCGATCTCCCATCGCTATGCCAAATCTCCCACTTCAGAAAACCAAAATATGCTTTCATCATTAATAAGCAACGCTCTCATTATGAATTGTTTGGTGGCTTGTTAGTAACCAAGCATTCCCATTCAATCAAATTAATCATCTCCGCTATGATTATAAATAGTGAAAAAGATACTTAAACATCACATAAACTTCAAAATTTTAAATTAGTTTTATTGACAATAAGAATAATAGGATTGACAAAAACAACATAGCAATTAACAACTCAATTTTTTTAAAAAAAATCACTGATTTAGAATTTTGAAATTCAAGAAATATTTAAGTGAAATTCTCTCTTATAAATACGAAATATTAAATATTTGTCATAAAAATAATTTATTGGTTTATTATTATTTTTTTTTTTTGGGCGTCATTCTTGGGAGCTCGTACTGGAATTTGAGACATCAACATACGTTGTCGATTGTCATAGTTATCTGCGTGTTGTACGTTGCTTTTGTGGCGGATGGCGCATTAAGATGGTACGAGGCATGGAGATTTTTTTTTTTTTTTTTTCCCCGGGTGAAAATGAGGGTTGGAGTTGGAGTGGAAAGAAAGCATGTATATATGAAGACGCGGATTTCAGAATAAATGGATTAAACTTTAATTTTCTGGATTGCTTAATCTTTGGGGATTAGAATTTATTTCTTTTGCCCGTCCAAGGTGAGACAGCTAGGTTGACATTTTAGCTAGAACTTTTCTAACCTAGACGATGGGACCACTCTTTGAACAATTTTATTTGAGGCGAGTTCATGTCATTCAAAGTGGTCCTCGGGCAAAAAAAAAAAAAAAAATCAAAGTGGTCCATTATATTCCACTATTCACACACACGCTCACAGTTTTATGAAATTTATACAGCTTATAATTTAGAATTAAAGCAATTGATGTATACACAAGTAATAAAAAAAAAATCAGAGTGTTTTGTTAGTTATGATTAATATAGCTTTTTTACTAAATTTTGTATGAGAAATTAAATGAGGCTCATCTCTGATGATATATATATAGATATATTAATATGGTTATCTCATTGGATTTCACGCATAGTTTGAGTAGTTTACTAGCTAGTAGCTTGTAAGGGTATGTGTTTTTTTTTGTACTCACACGGCCTCAATACCTCACCTGCCAAAGTATTTTCATATAAATTTTAGATATTATATTGAGGATGTTTGAAGGAGAGGATGGGGACGGAGTCCATCGACGTGTTCTGTTACAGACTATTGCCTAAATTGGCAAGTTGCATGTATCAGAATAATGCGTCATTTTTTAATTCTTTTTCTTTTTTTTTTTAATACAAGAGGCAACAGGCAAGCCTGAGCATTGTTTCTGAATTCTGACAAATGCACAGTGCAAACTGACAATTATATTCTTAAATTGCCCTCCATGTTCTTCCTTTGTTCTATTGTTTCGAAGAATTCGCATGCCAGTACTGTCAACCAATTTGGCTTTGAGGTAAAATCAAGTTTCATGTGAGGGGAAAAATCACTTGATGACGCAATACTTTTTCATCCCTATGTTTTGAGTTTAATATGTTGCTGGATGGATATTGACTTTTTTCACTTTTCAACTCTCCTTGATTAACACATTGTCATGTTCTTCCTTTATATGTTTGTTTGGAATAGTTTATTTTTAGGTAATAAGTGTTTATAAATTGTGATTCACGGTATACGAAATAAATATGTGAAAAGAGTTTTATCTTGACTTGCTTAATAAAGACTTATTGTCTAAATATAAGTTCAACCAAACACACACTACTACCATCACGTATCCCTTCCACGAATAATCTAAATTGTATTATATACTCGAAAGATTAATAAGTTCTCTCATTTTCAACTGATCCATAAAACTACGAGGATTTAACTAAAAATCATGTGAATTTATAATAACCTAATAAAAAGAAAAAAAACTATAGGGCCTGGTTAAAAATCAAGAAAGAATAGAAGGACTTGCAGATTTTTTTTTTTATGTCGTTAACTTTTAAATACATTATTTATTTCATATGAAGCATTTTATGTGAGTGTAGTCTTCAATTCAAAACAAAGAAAATGTTTCTTGCTAAATGCAGAGTCAGAAGTCTATAGCACACATTTCATCCGTCCTCGCCCAATGATCACCAGTACCGACAGCGTTCAATGATTTTTTTTTTGGCGTAAAAATCGTTTTTTGGGTGAAATACCAATTTTTTTTATCCATTAGAACTTTTTGGTTGGTCAGCAATCGTTAATAGCGGGAAAGAACGGCCCACAGAGTCGGGCTTAGACCGTCTTCTTTATGGATCACATTTTAAAAAAAAAAACGAATGGAGAGCATAGACTCTAAAATGGAACACTTAAACTGAAACAACGTCATGTTTTCAATAACCACATCTTTTTTTTTTTTTTGCCAATTTCAATAACCACATCTTTCAGGTCAAAAAAATATATATATACACGACATTTTCAGGAATTCGGTCGAATCAAATTTATTACTTTGAAAAAAAATTATTAAAAAATAAAGGTAAGTAAACCTCGCCAAAGAGAGTCGCTAATACCTCTTTCGAAAACGTCCTTTTATTTATGTATATTTTGGCGCCCCTTCAAAAACGTCACTTGAGTTCAAATAGCTCAAATCATATGCATAAGGTGGTCGGTCTGGTTCGTTCGGAGCCAAGGCCACATCAATCTCACCGTACACTCTGTTTTTTATTAGGGGCCAACTTCTAATTGCCGCCTCTGTTTTGTGTTCAGTTGCGTATGAACATGAAATTAAAGCAACAAACAATGGAACATACGTTATGTTTGTTTGGGATAGTTTATTTTTAGATAATAAATATTTATAAATCATGATTTACGGTATACAAAATAAATATGTGAAAGAAATTTTATCTCGACTTACATAATAAATAATTATTCTTAAAAAATAAATTAATACAAACATATTTACAGTACCCTCTGTTTTTATATCTTCTTTTTGCCCATTGACCCTCTCTTGCTTTACTTTATTAGAGTCTAGAGAACTCGAGGGCAACACCAACAGTAACATGTCTTCGTTTTTCTATGGCGTCTAACCCTTTCCCCCTGTTTTATTCATAAATAATTATGGCTTAAATAAAGAGCGAATCATTTTAAGTTCAAGGATGTCAAGGATCTGAATCAAACTTAGTCAAATGTCTGAAAGGTGAAAATATTATATTTCGTGTCTTGTTGTTGAGAAGGAAGAGAATAGCAAGGCACATTAACGCGAAGTCAAAAGGTGGCCAAGAAAATAACCTAGAGAGCTAGAATTTAAACCATTCATGGATGACTAAATAAGGTGGATATTTATTTGAAGCTACTCTGCTCTTCCCAGTTGCCGCAAAAGGTACATCCCCCTGTAAACAAATTCTCCGAGGTTTTCGAAATTAACCTGAAAAAGTTTAAGTTTCACGAGAAAAACACACAGCTTAATTAGCACGGCACCATCATTTACGGTGTTTGAAAGTTTTCATTCGCTGTGATTTTTCTAACGAGCACTTTCACTCACACAAGTCGCCGTCCACTGTTTAGTTGATTGATTAATTAATGGCCACGGTATTAGATTTAAGTCCTCTCTCTTTTCTTCTTTCTTTCTTTTGGACACACATTTAAATCGTGTGGAGAGAAGTTTCCTTTGCACGCAGAGGTCACACATAGGACTATAAAACAATTTAGTGTCTGTGTGAATTAGTAGTGGAGGAGGTGTTTTTTTTCGTAGATGGGTTTTTGGTAGGAGTGTTCAAAGTATCCCGGCCCGGTCCTGGATATTTTATCCCGGGAATTTCCCGTCCCGGCTGAGACCGGGACCGGGATCACACCTTGTGATCCCGGGAATTCCCGGTCCCGGTTTTTTTTTTCTTTTTTCATTAAAAAATATGTTATTATTTTATTTTTGTATTTTTTACCCCATAAATTAAGTTATCATTTGATAAAATGTATATCACATATTTAGTTAGAGTTAAATTGTATATATCGTGATACAAATCCTAACTATATAATATATAAAGATAATAACAAAAATGATGAATGTGATAATAATATGTTATTTTTCAATTCTAACTCAATTTATGTGATTTTTATGACCTTATTAGGTGTTAAATAATTACTTTAAACACTAGATTATAAAAAAAATTTAACTAATATAATTATATTATTAAGACCGGGAATTCCCGGTCCCGGTTGTCCCGGGAATTTCCCGGGACCGGGACCGGGACTGGGAATGAGATCCCAGTCCCGGGAAATCCCGGGACGGGAATGGGTATTCCCAGTCCCGTCTCGGGATTTGAACACCCCTAGTTTTTGGAAAAGTTAGATCATAGATGTGATTTGTGTTTAGATTAGCGGTAGCAGTGACTTTTTTTCTAACATTAAATCTGTTTGGATTAATGTTTGAAAAGTTCGTTTAAATGGGAAATGATTGAAAAGAGCATGATAATATTGAATATTACATATATATATATATATATATATATATATATATATATATATATTAGTTGTATATATTGTGATAATTAAAATAAAAAAAATATTAAAAAAATTTGATAAGATAAAAAAGTGAAATTATTATTTAAAAAAAATAAAAATACATGAAAATACTTAATTAAAAAAAGGATAAATTTATATTTAAATTAGAATGCATATATAAAATAGTCGTTTAATTAAAATACATAAAAACCCATCTGTAAAAAAAAATCATTCTCTACCACCAATCCAAACAGGTGTTAAAATGAGTTGTTTAATTTTTCTTTTCTCGATAAAAGTTGGATTGTGTTAGTTCCAAGATTTTTCCGATATACCATCATCCATCATTTCAGATTTTGAATGGTACAAAATTTGAAAAAAATTGTCTTAGTTTGAAAAATTTACACCCCAAAATGGTTATAATTATGCCCAATGGTCACACTGTGTTCACATCCAACTAGCTACTTCTTCATCTCACAGATGCGCCTGGAATGAGCTTATCTCATAAGTTCTTTTTTGGAATAGTGATAGGAAAAATAAAATTTCTCAATTTAGTTTTTGATAATTTTATTTTTGGTAAAAGCCCGATTGTTTAATGTGATTTATGTTTGGAACAATGATTGTATAAATGACTTTTACAAAAATAAAATTTATTTGGATTGATTTAACCATAAGTGACTTTTGTGATAATAGTAAGAGAGAGCAGGTGAAAAAATATTTTAAAGGGTTAAAAACACCAAAAAATAGTTTAAAATAATTTTTGGAACTGAAAAAGTACATTAAAGATAAAATTGCAATCAATCTGATAACACACTGGGTACAATTGAAAAAATATTTTAAGGGTTAAAAGCACCAAATAATAGTTGAAATTAATTTTTGTAGCAAAACAAGTACGTTAAAGGTGAAATTATAATAAGTTTGATAATACACTGGACACAATTAAAAAAATATTTTAACCATTCTCACTCTCCCCAAAAACTAAATCAATAAAAGCTGAGAAATGGAGTTTATGGTAAAAACTATTAAAATGAAATTAAGCTCAATTGCTCACTTTAAAAAACAAACACTCAAACTTTTTTTTTTTTCCAAATTACCCATTGAGCGTTTGGGAGTTGAAAACCAACACCCCCCCCCAACACACACAATCCCAAATGGTCCTATCTTATCTCAACTGGACTTTTGTCATCTTTTATGTGTTAGATGGGCTTTTCCCCCCTAGTGTTCTCAAACATACCCTTAATTATGTACGACAGTTATTACTATTAGATACAGTTCGAGGTAGAGTGTTTGAGAACATGTGTGTGTGAGAAAGAGAGAGAGATAAAATTGTTAAGTCAATAGCTATAGATTAGACAGAGAGACAAGTTCAAAAATGACTTGTGAATGATGATAAAATTTGATGAATCTTCCATTACATGTTTCGTTTGTATTAGTTTTTGAAGTGTGTGTGTGTGTGCCGCCCTCGTGGGATTATATAAACCAATATTTAAAAGTCACTTGTACTACAGATAAGCAGCAATTTAAAATATAGCAGAAAGTAAAAAAACTAACTTTACCAAGAAGAAAAGGCAATTATTAGGGAAGAACAATTATTAATGCCAATTAATATAAAATTAAAGCATGGTGCAATATATACAAGAGGACACCTAATATAAGACGGGATTAAATTAAAAATATCTACAATTTTTTAGATGAAAAAATAAGACTAAATTATACAAAAACCCCTTAATTTGAGGTTAGTTGTATATAATTTCCATGACAGTTCAAATTTTAAATTTAACCCTTTGACATCACATTTTTTAACTATTAACCCTCTGTCATTAAGTGATCGTTATGTTTTTAACGAAAAATGTCACATTAGATTATGAGATGACACGTATTGTCCCACGTGATATCCTATGTAAAGTACTAATTTCATAAAACCCCTCTGAATTTTGAACAGTTGCTGAGAACCCCCTGAACTTTGATTAATTACAAATAACGCTCTGATATTTCAAAATTTAAATTTAATTCCCTTAAAATGTTGATTTATGATATTAAACCACAGGTCATTACTTTCTATCATTTTAATAAATTCCTAAAAATTTTTACTACCATTTGTCAATTAAAATAGTTCTTTTGTATGATAGAAATTATAAGAATAGTATTTAGAAAAATATAAAATAAACGTTGAACCTCTAATTAAAAAAAAGCATCACTAATAAAAAATTAATGAGGGCAAGAGCTATCCTCTAATAAAAATGTAATATTTAAACTATCAATACCCAATCATTCTAAGAATATATTTAATACAAATGATGACAATTTTATATTATCAATGCCCAATTAACCCAAGAAAATAAGTAAATGTTATACAGACGATGGCATTTTTATTTTTATATTTTTAAAATATTATTCTTCTTGTTTTTTCATACAAGAAAACTATTTTAATTAAAAAAAAAGATTGTAAAAAACTCAATAAACTTATTAAAATGATTAAAGTAACAACATGAGGTTTATTTATTATAAATCAAAATCTTAAGGGAGTCAAAATTTAAATTTTGAAATGTTAAGGGGGTTATTTGTAACTAATTAAAGTTCAGGAAGGCTATCTACAACTATTCAAAATTCAAGGGGTTTTATAAAATTAGTAATTTACATCGGATGCCACGTAGGATGACAATAGAGCCGGCAATTCGGGCCGGCCCTTCACAGGCTTGGGCCTAAACGGGCCGGCCCTTCACAGGCTTGGGCCTAAACGGGCCAGCCCGTTTAAGCCCGCTTCCTAAAACACCCCTAATTTTTAAAGCCTGTGGCCCTATAGGGCTGACCTTTCATGGGCCCGGGTCTAAACGGGCTTAAACTCATTTTAATTTATTTTTTTTTTCAAATTTTACAATTTATTTATTATGTTACCTTCAATTGAGATACGTTATTTTTAAAAATCATAAATTTTTAGTTAAAATAATCATCTAAAGTCCAAATTAGCCTATTTTTTAAAGGTTAAATGAATAAACCATTGAAGAAAATAAAATCAATCAAACAATTTAGTAAGTGTTTACCTGTTATTAATATTTTATTAGGTATATAGATGTCTCTCATATTGATAATTTGATATAATGATATTATATATATTAATTTATTTTAAAAAATATTAAACGGGCCTAAAAGGGTCGGTTCTACAGGGCTGCAGGACCGGCCTTTTTAGGCCCGCTTCTTGTTTTAGCTTCTAAATCATAAGCCCGGCCCTTAAAGGGTTCGGGCCTAAACGGGCTAGCCCGACGGGCTCGGCCTAAATTCCCGACTCTAGATGACATGCGTCAACTCATAATCCGATGTGGTAATTTCTATTAAAAAGATAACGATTACTTAACAGCAAGGGGTTAATAGTTAAAAAAGGAAAGATCATGGGGTTAAATTTAAACTTTAAAATATCATGTGAATTATATGCAACTGACTCAAAGTCCAGGGAGAATTTTATAGAATTTAGTCCAAAGAAAAAACAAATAATTTTGACTTGACTCACGAGCATAAAGTATTTTGGAATGCCTCTTTTTTTTTTGGTCCGATTGGAAGGACTTGTTATTAAATTATAATTAAATGGCAATATAAATAGTAGTAGTAAACATCAAATTGTCCTTTACTTATTTCATGAGAGAAGTTAAAAAAGAAAAGTTTGATGCAATGTATTGAAAACTGGATCGAACTGGTTGGTTCATCCCGAAAACTAGTGAACCGGTTGCCAATCAGGTCCCACTGAAGGAAAAAAGCCAGTGTCTACCCGGTGTGAATTAGGGTGATCCAGCCTAGTCATGGGTTGCCCTATTTTTTTTAAAAAAACTTTTGTATACTTCAAATAAAGTCATTTAGTTTTTTTTAAAAATTATTTTCCTAACATTTTTAAATTTGTATGGAGTTTTAAAAGGATTGTGGTATACTTTTGACATTGGTTGGAGAAAAATCTTTATGTACTTAATGATATTTTTGAGGGTATTATATTCAGGAAGTTATATTAGACTATTAGTTATAAAAAAAAACTCTCATATAATTTTTTTGAATAGTATGCATGACATTTAAATTATATATATATATATTTTTTTTAATTAACCCCGATCTGATTCCGATCTAAATCAGTGGCCTTCAACCGATATTTCAACCTATTTAGTGTCCAACCCAATCTTAATACCTTGATTGGATGTTAAAACAAGATGAGAATGAAACAAAAATAGAGTTTTCACACGAAGTCAAGCCTTGGGTAAGGTAAGGGGGCTCTATTCAACTTTATAAGTACTGGTCCCTATCCGAGTCCCAAATTCCCTTCCTGTATCTCTTGTTCTGCTTCCAAAAAGAGGCCATGGGAAGAGCTCCTTGCTGCGACAAGTCCAGTGTTAAGAGAGGCCCTTGGTCTCCCGAAGAAGACGGTACTCTCAGGACTTATATTCAAACTCATGGCACTGGTGGTAATTGGATTGCATTGCCCCGTAAAGCAGGTCTTTCCCTTTCTCTTCCTTTTATTATTCCACTAGTCTGATTTTTCATTTCAGATTTTCAATATCTGTTGCTGGAATTCGTTTCTGTTTCTTGTTTGATGATATAGATATGAATCTTTGAGAGGCTGAGAATTCCATTCACAGAGCAGGGTTGTTGTTTTCTTTTGTTTCTTGCTTAAAGCAGGACAACCATTCGTTCAGTTTCCTAGGCCACTGCCAGAAAATAACCTCGTTTTCAGCATATATACGCCTTCTGTCTCTCTCTGTTTTTCTTGTGCGTATAAGCTATTATGGTTTTTTTGGCATCTGTAGTTGTTTCAAACAGAGGATATGTGAGTTCCTCTCAGCAGTAACTTTTTCCAGAAGCAGTCATACTTTGTTGTTCTGATTATTTGCACAAAGAAACTAGCCTCGTGCGTGTTTGTTTATTTATTTATTTTCCTCAAACATTTACAGGGCTTCGGAGGTGTGGCAAGAGTTGCCGTCTACGGTGGCTGAATTATCTCAGGCCAGACATCAAACATGGAGGCTTTACTGAAGAAGAAGACGACATCATTTTGAGCCTTTACGGCCAAATGGGAAGCAGGCAAATATATTTCCAAATCATCAGTATATTTTGTTCCCCTTTTCCCTAAGTCTTAACTAATCTCATGAATTTTTGTGATTTCTTCAGATGGTCGGCCATAGCCTCTCGGCTTCCTGGTAGAACAGACAATGATGTGAAGAACTACTGGAACACCAAGTTAAAGAAGAAGCTAATGTCAGGAAAAGTGAACCTCAAAACAGTGTCCTACGACACTCACACTACTACGACCACGCTTCCTTCGACCCAATCATCACTAACTCATAATGTTCAAACCCAAAACCAAAATCCAGATTTTGCTGCTTCCCAAATAAACCACACTTCATCTTCCTCACCAACTCTGCAAATTCCGACCGACGCTAATTCTGGGGGGTTTCACCACCACATTAACACTCACAACACCATGATCAGTTTTGACCCGTCTCAATTATACAGTCCAGGGTTCATGGATGTCTCAGAAATCAACGCAAGCTCAAGCATGATGTCGTCCTTGTCTCAGGAAGGTTCAAGCATTTCGGATTCATCTTTGATGGCAACAGAGAACAAATTACGTGTGTCGCTGCCGGATCATGCTGGGGACGAAGCAACCCAAGTGTTGATGAACTTTAGGTTTGGTGGTTATCACTCTGACCTTGTCAATAATGGCTTTTACTCCCATGAGAAAATTGGTGAGTTCGCTTCAAGTTTCTATCCTCATGAGTTGGCTGATTTTGGCTATAATGCTGACATGAAGCCACAAGGACGAAATTAAAGTGTTTGATTAGTAGAAGGAGGATTATATTAACATGCGAATTAAGGGGGGGGGGGGGGAGAGAGAGAGAGAGGACCAGCTGACATCTTTAATTACAATTAGTTCTTGTATGTGTGAGATTTAATTTAGTAGTTCTTTTGTGTGTGTGTGTGTGTGTAGGTTCATATATATGAACATATAATGTAGGCAGGTCAAAGTTTGATATTGGAACATATGATTAAGAAAGGTTAGAGATTATTTAATTATTAACGTGTTGCCCTCTCTGTGTTAAGGTTCATGCATGTTGGACATTGTCAATGTGGGGTCCACGAGTCGAGGTTAAATATTTGGTGTCTTTTTATGAAGGAGATTGAAATTTAACAAGCAAGAGCCTAAGTCGGATGACATAAGCATGTTGGGCAGTTCCTTGTTGGCCAGTGGTCACGAATATTGCATGGAGCTGAGGCCAAATAATTAAAATCTCATAAATTCAAATATTATTACGATGTCCCTCTCAATCTCATACTTCATCAACAACAAAAAGATTCTCTCTCTCTCTTCTCGCTCCCCTCGTGAAGCATTTTCTTCAGCTCTCATTATAATTTTTATTATCATCCTTCTCAACTCTGCAACTGATCGTATATAGGATATCCAACACACACAGAAATGCCCATAGAATTAAATGTAGCGCAAATTCAAATATATATTCAAAGGCATGCATGAATCTTTAATTTCCCTCGTACTTGTACATTTGAGAAAACAAGAAGACATTTTTTTCCCCTACCAGTTTAATTTCTCTCTTTATTCTCTAAACCTTCCGTATGAAAACTTTAATTATACCTGGATATCTAACCAGGCCAAGGGCGTTTAAATTTTTTTACTTATGGTCAAAGTCTTCGAAAACACGTATATTATAATGATCACTCAGACACTTTAAATATGCCATATTTGCTTCGGGTCAAGGCCACAGAGGCACAGACTATGACTTTTAACCATTAATAATTTTCGGGAATCTTAGGTCTCTGTCTACAAGAAATTGTTTTACTTTTTTGCTTTTCGTGCATGTGCCAACCATCCCATATATAAATTCACCAGCGACACTCCTTTCAATTAAATCGCAGCCCACTTGACTAAATTAATGAGTGTTTTATAAAACGATGATATATACAAATAATCCAAACCGCCAAATCAGGATAATTATTAAATGGATATGGCTTAGTTATATGGGGTTTTGCCATATAAATTAAAGAGAGGGAGGGCCTGGCCAAACACTTTGTTTCTTCTAATGTCTGTACCTAGGAATTTAAGAGACCTGGTCGCATAATGTCACCCATTTGCTCCTCCATGGCATTATTTGTAAGGATGAATATTCCTGCACAAAGCCACTTTCAGAAGAGAGACATATATTGTCAAGACTTACCCGATACTCTCTCTCTCTCTCTCTCTCTCTCTATTTTTCCTCTAAATAGGTATTTCTTCAACATGTGGGCTGTCAGAAATGCTAACATAAGCTTATCTTTTTGGTTAACAAAGGAAATAAACATCATTTTAGACTGCGAGTTCAGATAAACCAAATTATCTCATTATTCTTATTCCTGCTTTTTTATGCACAAAAGTACGATAAAAGGAAACTTTCTTTTTTTCTCATGTACTTTAATTCCCGTTGGAACGGTGAATAGCTATATGAATAATAATGCACAGAAGTGGACAAGGGGAGAGAGACTTTTCGCAAAACGTGTTACAACTTTCAAGCGGACGAAACAATTTGTCCATATCTAAGTTTAATAAACGTTAATTATTCGCTCTGAAATATGGTTTAACTAAATTATATTGTTGGCGAGGGGGGAAAAGTTTAACTACTTGTTTTTCTAATAATATAGGATGAAATAATTTGTCCGGATCTGGATGGAATAGCTGCATGTTGTTCTTATAATAATAATATACGTATGATAGTTTGCTAGTTTAATCCGCAGCTTATGATAAGTTTTTAAATTGAAACACATGAAATGAGAACTTTATTGTCTCTTTCTTTTTCGTGTGTGTGTGATATATATATATATATATATATATATATATATGAAGAAAACCTCTGTGAATTGCTGAATGTTTCGAGGTGTTCTGTTTGGCCTTTGAAGTTACCCGCAGCCTCCTTTGTTTGAAGGATCCTATCCGAATTCCTTGAAGTTACCAGAAGGAACAAACGGAAAACACACACATTTAGGTGGAATATGAACAAAGTAAACTCATAAAAACCGTGTGTGTGTGTGTGTGTGTGTGTGTGTGTCTGGGCTATTTGGCTGGCAACATAGAATGAGGTGAAAACGAGGATGGAGTTTTTTCTTAAATTTTCTTTTAAAGACTTGAAATGTCATATAAATTTCTAAATCAAAATTAATAATGGAAAATAGATATTCTTGAGTGAAAATTATAAAAATATCATAGATATTAGGTATCTCAATTTTCATGAAATTAAAAATGATTCCTTTTCCTTAGTTTTTGCCAAATGGAGCCTGCTTGACGTGTGTGGATATGGAGGGCGCTTAGCTTAGGAGTATTTTACTCATCAATCATTTAATTAAAGATAGCGTTGTCAATTTTCAAATGCGATAATGAACATTTGTATCTATAATATATAAATTTTAGTAAATTCCATTTTTCATAATTTATAAATCTTATTTCTCTCTGTAATATATATATATATATATGTACAGGTAACAGTATATTTTATTATGAGCGATCCAAAGGTGTATTTTATGTCAATAACCTTATAATTTAGTGATATGAAAGTTTTTCAAAAAGTAGAAAGTCAAAGTCACAAGTTTGTAAGTCCTCTTTAAATCTGGAAGCATCACCTAAGTTTTTATCTATAAAAAAAAGAAAAAGAGAGTCAGGGTCCAATCCTGCTTACAATTTCATGCTGTCAGCCCATCAAATTTTAAAAAAAATGTAGTTACTGATTTTTTTTCGAACAATTGTAATAACTTACCAATCAATATGAAATAAACAGTGGCGAAGCTCCGGTGAACCAGGTGAGCAACAAAAAAAAAAAACCAGTGGCAGACTTTGCTTTGCCAATGTCGATATCTAAAGAGAAAAATATGTTAAAAAAAAAAGTTGATGGTAGCCATTGAGAAGCATCATGAAATTACGTATACGGTTAATTCCGACTTACAGCTTTAAAATTTATGAGCAGCACTGGCATCATGTGAAATTTCTATACAAAATTCAGGGGAAAATTGTAGGCGAATGTGAAACTACGAGTCGCTTTTGTATGAATTCCTAAAAAGAAATTAGATTCAACTTTTCATGGAAGTTGGAAAGCACATTTCCAAATAAAACTGAGAAATCGTATTTTCCTTGAGTTGTTTATGCCAAAATTCCAAAGACATTATATTCCTAATAATTAATCCCCCTAAATCTAAAGCAATGATATTTGGTATTTACGTCTTTAACCTGTTGTTTTTTCACAAATTGACTTCACAAATAATTTCAAATCAAAAGACGCCTAACATTTTGACCTTGAAATCTCAATTTCTTTATATATACCCCCGTCACCGGTGAACCATCCGCCACAGGGCCGCATATCTGATCAGTCGGGATTATTTTGAATTTATGTCGAACGCCCCAAGCAAATTACTTAAGTATAGTTTTGTAATCATTATTACGTCTAATTAGATATTTTGTCAAACTATGTTTAAGTAGATAATCATATAAATGTCTTTAAAGTTGTAACCCGACATCTTATAAGTTAAAATACTTTTAATATAAGAATATAAAACGCAAGAATATAATAAATTTTAAATCATTTTTTCCAAAATACTCGTACTTCGAATATAGTAGAAAGATAGAGGATATAAAAAAAAACGCAAGAAAGTAAACCGAACAAAAGGTTTTCAAAAGCGACTTCTATCCCGTGCCCAAACCTACATGTGGCTTTTAAGCCGTTATTCAAGAGCCTCTCTGAGATTTGTCATTTGTTAAGTTGTAACCCGAACAAAAGTTTTTCAGACTCAATTACAGACTCCGAACCGGTTCTAATTTTTGAGTCTCCAGCATCTTTCGACTATATTTGGAGGAGTCTACGTCCAATAGCGCTAAAATGTCAAGGTCAAACTCGACCCCCCACCCCACTCCAACCATCAGAGAATTTATATGCTCAGAAAGACTCTACTTATTTAATATGTTCCATTTAAACAGAAGCACCGCTTTTCTCTCAGTACACATCCAACAATCTACCCCTCAGCATGGCCTCTGCTTTCCTCACTTCCTTCACTGGTCCCACGATAAAAACCTGCACAAATAAATATATGGACAGTCATAACAGACTAGCAGCTCTTCAGCGCAAAATGTTCTCTGAGGAGGAGAGAGGAGAGAGGATCACTAAATATGGCAAAAAGTGGTATAATACCACCGTCACAAGAGAATATCAGTATAAGTCACAACCATTAAAAAGCCACTTCAGAATAACCAACCTTAGATAATTTTCAAGACAGTTTAATAAGATTGTTAGTATACTACAAAATCAGTTGCGAGTCTTTAACATTGCCATAAGTGAAAACAAAAATCCCAACATCATTTAGCCCCCTTTTGCAATATAGCGGGGAATATTGAGCATTGATTGACGATACAAGAGCGACAAACTGAGGTGACAGAAATGAGAATGCTAAGATGTATGGTCATGCAAGAAAAGGCAACATAAAAATGCAAAAAAGTTGGCATAACATCTACTGAGAAAAAATGGTAAAGAATTGTTTGCCCTATATAGAAAAATAGAGGGAGGCTAAGAAGGATGTTTAGGGAAGTTATCAAATGAGATCTCTTAGTAAATAATATATCTACATAATTAATTATTGATAGAGTACAACCATGTCAGGCGATCTATGTAGTTAGCCCCTCTTAAAGGAATAAAGCTTGCTGTCTTCACATGCCAAGATTTCATCCCATGATGAATGATAATATGATATGTAACAACTCAATATTATCATATTATGTGAGAAATCATGCCAATTATAAGACATGGAAATTCAATTCTAACCTTGTCAGGTGGGCCCTTTGCACCTCCAATTAGAATTTCCGCACTGAACCAGCAAACACATTTAAAAGTTAAAACCACCAAGAGGAGCACTTCTTAAAAAACTACCACCTCCAATCCTTATTATAAGAAAATTAATTTAGTAGTTTATAATAAAAGAGAATTGGTTTCCCTAAAATACTCTCTTTATTCATAAGCATTAGAACTACCCCAATGAATAGTAAAGATACTTTAGAGAAAAATTACAAATTTGTGAGACAAAATGGATTGAAGTCTTACATTTAGGATCAAAGTAAATCCCTTGTCTAACTCTTATATTAGGAATAGGAGGGAATACTATTTATTGGAAGGAGGGAAACAAAATATTTACTTGCAGGAGTCCTTGATTGACATGATTGTCGCCCCTTTTCTCCCAATAACGCGTCCCATCTTTCCATGGGGAACATCGAGAACTGAGAGGATTTCTTCCTCGGGAGCATCTCCATCCACTGTCAACTTATCTAATAGATAAGCACACGAATTAGTAATTAATAACATAATTAATTGTACACTCAGTCATTTATTCCAGTCACATCTATCAACTTGCTAGTTATAATAGCTTAAATAAGAAGGCCAAAAATCATATACTTCCTGGCCTCAGTGATTGAAATCTTAAAAACACAGCAGACAAAAATTTCGCTTAAACAAAAGCCCTATTCGTGCTGAACCTAGAAGAGTCATATCATAATAAATGGATCTACAAAATGGCAAATTTTCCACCAGTAAATTGCAACCTAAAGGCAGTTCATGATTCAGACCTTATTTCATTTTCACTAGTAACCTGCCAGAGAATTGAAATACTCACCATTTTTTTGGCAAATTTCTGCACATTAGACTCCCTAGTCACAACAATTAGGCTTAAACTTGAAAACATCATAAACTTCAAATTATAACATTACCTGGTCAAAGATCATCAATAACAACATACTATTCAAACTAAAAATCTCAGTGGAAAATAAAGTCTATAAGCATTTGGAGGCAATTAGCACTATAGTTCATCCATATGGAGATGCAGTTTCAAATTATAGAACAAGGAATTATATTTATACCTGGAATAGGAGGTAGAGATGGCCAGTCTGCATAATCATTGTCATTGACACAAAAACATCGGCAATAGAGGGCACCACGAACGGCAAGATACCATAGTGATCGCTCATTTAATTTCTCCATCATCCGGTGATAGATGTAGAGAAGAAAGCGAACATCATCAGCAGCTGCACGGACCATTAGTTCAGATAATGGTCTATATGTCCAAAACTTGGGGTCCTGACATAACATTAAGAAATAATATTAATAGATGATATCGTGACACATTGATTTGAAGACAAATACACCAACATTTTGGCATCAGTTAAACATTTTTTTTATTTACCCAAACAGAAAAATCATTATAAAAATAGATTATAAAGGTGAAGTTTCCAATAAGTAAAATCTTAAATTGCATGACCAAGATAGTTGGTGTTTACTGCTTTTTACATGTGTTTCAATAATTCACAGCTTAGTAGTATATACTGTACTAAATCAAACCTTAATGATAAGGTCACATGAAGAAATCAAACAAAAGACCTGCCCTAACGTTGATGTTAGACCACCGATTTCAAGGAATAAAAATTGAGTTGCAATCATATCTTGTTCTTATATAATAATATGGTTTTAAAACCAACCTGCCGAAGGAGGATGCGAACTTCTTCTTTCTCATCATATGATATACCTACAGTCAAACCCCAAAAGTGAGTATGACGGTAGTAAGCAAAAGACTCAAAGGAACCTAGAGGATTAATAATAATCTGCACCTAGCCTAAATTGGCAAGTAAATAGAGTCCCAGGGAGAAGATAAATTCTAACAGATACCGTGATATATATCATACCACAATAATATGGATCTGCAAGGAGGCCGACAAATGAAATGTAGTCATCTGGCAATCTCTTCTGCCCTTCTTGCTCCTTTATCAGTGAATAAGCAATCTGAACCGAAGCAGGGTATAATAAGAATTAATTCAAGGAGCAGAGGATCAATAGTTTGAAACATCATCATATTCTATGTTAGGGTAAGAAACTTAGTTCGGCCAGCCAACATTTAACAATATGGAGATGGGAAAAAAAATCTAAGAAAGAAACTTATTATGTTCCATAAAAAATTCATTTTCTCTCTCCTGCCTTGCCTTTTCTGAAAAAACAAATGCAACATTGAGGAAGAGAAAAGAAGTTAAACTTCGAGAATGGCCCTTAGACCTTGAACTTAACATTAGGCACACTTAAGTCAATGACTGATAATGTCTTCATTCTGAATGTTCAAGAGAAAAATGTTGTTGTAAGCAGCTGATTCAGTAGAATTAGAACAGTATTCTTCTCAAAACAGCTATTAGCTGAGATTTGAAAGCCCTTTCTCCCAATGTGCACAGAACCGTTCCTAAGATCTTCTCAAGTCTTTACAATATGAAATTTGTGCTACAATGGAGGCAATATAGTTCTTTGACTTAATAATGGTACCAAAAATGGGAGAAAAATTGGCTTGGTAATAATAAATAATAAGGCTTACCTGGGTATCCATCACATTGTTCAACTTGATGCCAAATTGAAAATACAATGCCTATGAAACAAGAACATGTCTATTAACTCTTCAGATTGTCAAAAAGAGTAGGAAAATGCTAAAATGGCAGGATAAATCAAACTTCATAACTTACAATAAAGTAATGAGAAAGCAATAAAATCAATCAGATACCTCACTGTCCCGCTTGCAATCATGAATCACTTTTGTTATGTAACTAGATTCGAGTGCAGGCTTGCAGGCTCTAATAAGCGTCTCCCCCCCTTCGATTGCATCAACCAGGTATATAGCATCTGGAAATGCAAGCTGCTGGGAGATGAAAACTTAGTAGACAGCATAGAAATAAGATGAGAACTCATCGAGAGTCCTGAATGCGAAAAGACTGGGTGTAGAAAGAGAAGGTTCCAAATTACACGTCTAAAGAGCAGAAAACATTGACCCCTCAAACAATAAGATGCAAAATGAGAAGCATGAAAGTACTGCCCAATAATGTCGCTGCTAACAGGAGAATGTAATTGTGATAGTTGTGAGCGGTAATTAGTATTGTATTACCATTCAAAGCCAAACATTTTTATAGCAGCTTTCCGTCTCGACTAAACAAGAAAAGTGGACTTAGGTTCTTTCTATTCACATAAGTTGCTCCAACATAATTAGATATTATAACACTGACATTAACATCCGACTCCAGTACATATATCGCAGGCTCTCTAGTTCAGCTTACAAGGCAAGCAAGTGTAGCACACCTGCATTATACATAGAGCCCCAGTGCGACACAGGTCAACGCCCTCACAATCGAAACCAATGACGCGTTGCTCTTGAGGTGACGGTTCGAGGAATTCAACAGGAAGTTGAGATGCACTGGTGACAATATGAATTGGAACCGGAGTTGAACGATCTTCATGATCCAGAAACTTGTCACCTGTTTGCCATTGAAATTTCAAACAAGTCATTGCAATTCAGTGGTAGAGTTCCAATTAGGTTCAACAGAAAAGTAGATTACGATTCAAGGAAACACACTATCAACTAGCAAGGAGCTTAATACACATTATCTTAGGGGAAAAAACAGCCGAGGAAGCTGTAGAAAACTGAGCAAATCGATGTTTTAAACCGATCAACGTAATCAAAACATGTTTAACCAAAAAATTTGAAGAAAAATACAACAGAGGAAAAGTGAAATGAAGAGTGGATTGAGAAAAAGAGACGGAAGAGAAGGAAAGTGAGAGATTACCAGGTTGAGAGGCAGAGGGAAGAGGAAGATCTGTCTGATACGATGGAGGAGGAGAAGCCATGTGATCGGACCAAAGCACATCACTCTTTTCTCATCACCCTAACGCCATTTATTCATCCCCTTTTCCCTCTTTCGGTTTCGGTTTGCTCTTCTCCTTTCTCCCGGAAACAGCCAAATTTTTTTCCCCCGTTTTTACCCTTTTCATCACTTGCACTGGAAACTTCTATGGGAAAATCGCCGGCATATACCAAATAGTGAAGTTAATTGTTATTTGTCACTATTTACTCAATTGTCATTAATATTGAACATAAAAAGACCAAAAAACCCTTTGACAAGACCATTTTAGGCGGGAGTTTGGAGAAAATGCACGAATGCTCAGCGTTTTGCAACCTTAAGGCTATGTTGATCCCTTATTTGTTTGTTTGGTGAGAAATTTCAGGCAAAACCCTTCTTCCTCTTCCATTTTCGGACCTCTCTTCCATTTTTGGCATTGTTCAGTGTCTCTTCAGTCGTCTCGTTAGGTCGTCTCCTCAACCAACCGTCAAGCTCGTGTCGTTTGGCAGTGTTGCCTTGGGCTTCTCCTCCAGCGGTCGCAGCCGCCGCCGCCGCCTAGTCCTCAAGCAACCATCGCTTGCTCCTCCAACCTTATTGCCTCCCTCATTCAGGTAAGGTTACTTCCTTTTGCGGAGATAGCTTTGATCGATGTTTATTCCAACGTTAGGGATACGTACTGGAGCAATTAGATAGATGTCTTGGAGCAATTAAAAATACTTACAACTTGAACTTGATTTCTCTAACAATGTTGAAAAGTTCCCTATAGGCAGGCCTCAGAATGTGAAAGGTCTAAAGCAATAAATGACTTGAAAACAGAACCTGAGAATGTGTTGTTTGTTGTTTTAGGGGAAAAATTGGACAACTATTATTATGTAGGTTTATCACAAAAACAAAAAGATTACAGCAGCAAATAGGAGATACGTCCTGGAAGTTTTATATGAATACGAACATAAGGTGTGCCCGCGAAATAATTTTCATGCACTCCAGAATGAATATTCTGCATAAATAAATTACATCATTAGTGGTTCTAGATAACATCTGTTTATACCAACAAACAGTTTACTGAAATAAAGCAATATTCATTAGTTCTCACTTCTCAGCCTAAAACTGCAAAAGTGCAAAATACAATTTATCTAAAGGATGTTAGCATTGGAATAGTCAAATGTTTACTTGAGACTTGTATTATCCCCAATTGCTAATCTCAATCACTCTAATTTCAAAATGAGAGGATCGTCTTGATTCTGAATACTAAACATACAAGTTTGGCAATTGAGTTCCACTGGATGGATTGTCTACTTGGGATTTCCCGAAAAATTTTGGCGCTTCTGTGATTTCTACCCATTCATTGCTATCTTCATTGTTTCTTTGAGTTTGTAAGAATGCTAAACTCTTGACTTATTTGGAGCTTACTAGTGTATAGCATACTTCTCCAACTTGGTACTTGAACTTGCTTTCTCACATCTATCCAATACACTAAGCTTGTTATTTGTGACTTGTAAATCTGATTTGGGTTGCATTCATGCTTTCTGCTGCATATCTAACTCTCAGATGTTGCAAGTAGTCTTGCAAAACTTTAAATTTCTGGAGTAGTCTCAATAATGATTAGGGACTGTAATCACTTTGTTATTATTTTATAATTAGTTGCTAACTGTGTACAACATTTATGTTCAACTTATTAATTAGTTGCTAACTGTGTACAACATTTATTTTTTAGGAAATTTTGCTGTGTGGGAATTACTGCATATTACACATTCAAATAGATTCATAAGCAAAGTTTTAGGTGTAGGCAGTTGTTGAGTGCATTTTCAAGTTCATGTGTTTTGATTTACCCCTGTCGCTTTAAAAATATGTATGAAAGCATGGTGAAAATAATAGGGGGGAAAGGAAGGAAGGCAGGGAAAAATGTGAAGCCAAGGTTGAATGGAGCACAAGTGTTTAAGTAAGAGTATTGGTCTGATAAAACGAGGAAAGGAAAACACAAGACAATGCAAGAAGTAGATAAAGTAGTAAGGGAGGCATGGAAAAAACACTTTGTGCAATTTGCGAAGGAAAAGAATAAGTATGCCCAAAAGGCAAAGGAGGATATAGATCGTATAGGATGTGCCTCTACAATCAAAGAATGGGAGGTGCGAACACGAGTGTCATTAAAACACTTTGTGCAATTTACAAAGTTTGATAGAAGTGATGCAACATTGAGGGCTAAGGCTAAAAAAATTGGGTTTGACAAATTATTACAAGTCGCATGTACACAAATTCCTCATGCACTCTGCGGACAATTGGTTAGAGCAATTGACCCCGCAACTTGTTCAATATGTATTAGAAATCGTAGGAGGCAAATAGTTGCAAAGGATGTTCAAGATTTACTTGGCTTGCTAATGAAGGGAGTGAGATCATAGAGAAAGCTGATACAACAAGTGAGCAATTTGTCAAGTTGAAGGAAAAATTTGCAAGAAAAAGGTTGCCAGACATAAAGGAAATGATAACTTCAAGGGAAGAAAAAGAAATGCTCGAGCTATTGGTGGTTTTGTTCACGTTAGGGACGTTACTGTCTCCTCCAAAAAATGGAGGTATTAGCAACCGATTGTTGAAAATTATTTCTACTAATACAACAAGTTTTGGTGGTTATAATTGGTGTAAGTTTGTTCTCACAAACTTGATGAATGAGGTTAAAAAGTACAAGAATGCGTTAAAACATGGGGTAACAAGCAAATGTATTGGAGGTTGCATTTATTTTGTTATGGTAGGTATTATGATATTTTGACATTATTTAAAATTGAATACTTATTATGTGATTGTAAAATAACTGATGTCAATGCAAATACTATTTTTCCAAGTATTTTCGTTGCTGGCCGAAGACGTGCCAGTGCCTAAACGTGCCATACAGTTTTGGACTGATGCCAAAATCAAGGAAGTCTTTAAGTAGGAGTATGAGAGTGAGCAAGGGATTTTATTCAGATGTGTGCCACCAATCCCGTATGACATAGGATCCACCTCAACTGTTGAGTATGACGCACCAAAATGTGACACTGGCTACACACTCCACCTTCCAGAAGTGACAATATTTAAAGAATCGGTAAGCGATCAATTTGTGATTTTGGTAGCATATTTGGCGGTTTTATAGTATACTTGCTTATAATATGTGTTGTTGTTGTAGATAAATAGACAAATGTATTGTAGAATTATAGGAAAGTTCACTCAAACTGTTGCATTTGAGTTGTTAAATATAGAAAAAAAAATTGAGCAACATATTAGAAGGGATACCCATGAAGAGGTGAACATTGTTGGGGATGATAAAGAAAGTGACAACCATGTGGAAGTTGAAGATGTTGGTGAGCAAAGAAGGGATAGTGAGGATAAAAGTCAAGGGACCAAAGATAATGCAAGTTGCTGCCACGTCCAAGTTGAAGTTGCTGGCCATGAAGTTACCGATGTAGGCTTCGATGATAGGGTACTCTAAGAAGGTCTCAAAGAATAATCAGACCTACAATACATTCACCATTCTTGTCAGAAATAGGGAAGGCAGGAAGGCCTAATGAAAAAGAGAGATTGTATGACTACTGCACCCATATGATAAACCCCCTAGTTGGTCAAGAGATCTATGTAGAAATTAAAGACTTCTTTCTACGAAAATGCAAACTGTATTTCCTTAACCATCAGGGATGGATAAGCGAATGTGTAAGTTGTGAGCCTTTTTAATGTAATTACTGTATTAGTATTTACTTGAAATCAACGTTAAGCGAATGTAACGAAATGTCATTGCAGGTAGTAACACTCATTACTAATGTTTTGAACGAAAATCAAAAAGAGAGTGATGGGGGACGTGTTAGACGTCATATATTCCAACCAATTTTCATGGTGAGAATGTGTTATTTGTTAATTTCCTATGTTATTTGGTAGATGGTTTACATGTGACAATGTTACTAGCTGAAATTGCTTGTGCTTTTTTCCATAGGATCGCATGTTGGCAGATCTTGAAAATTGGAATATGCTCAATCATGCAAAATTCATTGACCCTAACAAAGTGGGATATAATATCTCAGATTGTGACTATGTGTTTGCACCTGTGGTGCGTTATAATAATTGGTTTTGTTATGTGTTTGTGAAGAGAGAATTAACGGTATATGTGCTTGATTCATTGCTGCCCAACTATAATTCCCTAAGTGGTGCATATGAACTGCATGTACTGCGAGATAAAGGACATAAAGTGGTATTGAAACTTGATTCTTTTCAAACTATCCAATTGGTTTATTGTCATGCACAAACTTACTGGCTCTCAACTTTGTAATTTTTTAGAGCAAACATTTTTGTGATTTACTCGCACACCTGAATCATGATCTCTATGGACTCAAGCCTATATTTGATTTTAGATTCGGTGTTGTTCAACAGCAGAACAATGGGTGAGTTAGTGAAATTGTTGGACACTCTTGTATGTATAGATGTATCCATCGCATGTTAATGCTTTGCTATTTTATTTCTGTATAGATGGGACTGTGAAATGTATGTGATATATTGGCTGCAAATGTGGGAAAATATTAGGAGGCCTGAGTGGAATGGTTTCACAATGCCTAATGTGAGTAAATTTTTACATTAAATGTTACAATATGATTGGATCTAACTTAAATCTTTTATGTTTAGGAAGACATGGATCAAAAAAGGGTGGATGTAGTGTGGTGGCTAGTTACCCATGCGAAGAACAAACAACGGGAAGCAATACTGCGTAGCATTGAAGTTTGGAGATCTAAGAAGAAGACAAGGTAGTTTTTTTCATTTATGTTGTAACTACACAGTAGGGACGTCTGTATTTCGTTTTGCAACAAAGTAAACTATGTCTATATATATGACTTTGTTAAACAAGAAGTTGCTATGCAATGTACACATTACGAACTAGATCATCCAAATATTGATAAACTTTTCCATGCAAAACATGTTCAATTGATCTTCCATGATATGTGATTCAGCTTCCGTTGTGTGTAATTGATCTTCCATGATGTGCGATTGAGCTTCCGTTGTGTGCAATGGATCTTCCATGATGTGTGATTGAGCTTCTGTTGTGTGCCATTGAGCTTCCATTGTGTGCAATTGATCTTCCATTGTGTGCAATTGATCTTCCATTTTGTACAATAGATCTTTTCCTTGTATTCCCAATGATCCGCGATATGTGCAATGTATCTTCTATGAAGTGCAATTGAGCTTCCGTTGTGTGCAATTGATCTTCCATGATGTGCGATTGATCTTCCGTTGTGTGCAATTGATCTTCCATTTTGTGCAATAGATCTTTCCCTTATATCCCCAATGATCCGTGATATGTGCAATGTATCTTCCATGACGTGCGATTGAGTTTCCGTTGTGTGCAATTGATCTTCCATGATGTGCGATTGATCTTCCGTTTTGTGTAATAGATCTTTCCCTTGTATTCCCAATTATCTGCGATATGTGCAATGTATCTTCCATGACGTGCAAATGATCTTCCTTGTTGGGTAATTACTCTTCCATGATGTGCAATTGATCTTCCATAAAAAGAGTGATGGATCTTTTTCATACGTGCCCAATGGTCATCCACGATATGTGCAAAGGATGATCCAGTATGTGCCAATTATATTTCTTTTTGTGCAATTAATCTTCCGTTTTGTGCAATTGATCTTCCGTCTTGTGTAAAGGATTTTTTCCATACATGCCCAATGGTCATCCATAAGGATGAGCTATTATATGCCAATGAGCTTCCATTATGTGCAATTGATCTTCCATTTTGTGTATGGTGCAAAGAATGTTCCATGATGTGTAAACGATCTTCCTTGATATGCAAACAATTTGCCCTTTGCACTATATCTTTGCCAACATTATTGAACACCCACTATTTCACACCTAATGTAAATGACCATAATAATGCAAATTATGTTAACACTGTATGGTAGAAATATAAAGACGTTCATATTATGTCATATATAGTAGTTCTTTTATAGAGAGTGAGCATAAGCTATAGTACTACTATATATATATACAAGATTAATATCTACAATTATAACAAAAAATAAAGCAAATGGTACCCAATTACATTTAAAAGTTAACAAATTGGGTGAGCATTTACAACATTTACAAAATGCATCAAACCACTGCATTACGTTCCTAATTTAAAAATACTTGACAGGACAGATAACGATATGAACATTTAGTCATTTAAAATCTAATTTACTCACTAATGATGCAAAGTCATTGGTATACTTGAAGAATGTGAGGTCAATATGGATTTGGGTTCCTGTACCTTCTTTGAGTATGCCCTTCCTGCCCGCACCTAGAACACGTATACAATTTCTTGTCCTGGAATTGAGACTCCCTTCTATTTGTTCGTGGTCTTCCCGACCGACGGCTTGTCATTGGGGGCCATAAGAATATCTCATTCTCATAATCACTGAATCGCAACTCATTTAACTTTGGCATGTCATGTGTATTAATTGGAGTCATTGTTGTATTATATATCTTCTCTTGTGTTGTACTTAAGTAGCATGCTTCCACATATCAGTAAAAATTCCCATTCACCACTTTGATGCATGCACAAGCATGTGAGCATGGTATACCAAACATTTCCCAAGCATTGCAAGCACATTCTCTTGATGCAAGATTTACACTAATAACAACTTCTCCTACCTTTACTTCAAATGTGTGTGAGGAATGTTGTAATACCTCCATCCTTGCTGCACACAACACATTTTACTTCAACTTTACTTCTATGTTAGGTCCAACTCTATTTTTCCAGTCTGTAATTGCATTCTTGGAAGCAAATAGTTTCTTGCTAGCTTCTGTCTATGCTCATTTATCAATGTCAACACTTGATGTTTCCTCTCTTTTACAAGCCATGCATTATAGGATTAAGCCAAATTAGTGGTTATATTCTCCCACCTTCTGAACGGAAATTGTGACAATGCCCAACGATCAATATCACTATGCTCTTTCACGCATTTTAACAATTCACGATTAAAACAGCCCATGTTGGCTACAACTCTTTCAAAGTCACAAGTAACTCTAGCATATGCAATCCCATCCGGCATCTTCAAAGCATCCTCCTTCTTGATTGGCGTATTTCTTCTTAGGCCTTTATGAACTTTTGAATACTCTAAGCTAAAGTTCTCTTTCACATGTCTATAGCAATAGGCATGCCTCTCACTCCCGAACACATATCAGACAGCATGTATTATCGCATTATGTCTATATGATACAATCACCACCTCAATAGAGTTTAAAATACTTTTCACATTTTGCATAAACCATGTCCAATCATCATTAGTATCTCCACCCATAATGGCATAAGCAACATGGTATAGTTGATTATCAGCATCAAGTGCTGATGCAGATAATATGGTCCCACGGTATAGCCCACTGAGGTGAGTTCCATCAACATACAGAATTGACCTACATCCTCCCAAGAATCCTTTTACACAACATCCATATGCGATGAATAACCTAGTAAATGTATGGTCAACAAACGCTTCCCATTTTTCCACTGTCCTCGAGTCTACTTCCATTAATCTTCTGCAATACCAAGGAATCAACATGTATGATTGGTTTGGTTCTCCTTGTATCTCTGCCAATGCTTTCTCTTTACCTTATCTCATGAGGTGGTTTTTCTAAACAACCCCTCAATCCATCTTTGATTATGGAAGCAGTCAAGGTAGCATTCGATTTGCCCTGTATAGTCAAAATTTTTTTGTGCTGAGTGATTATGCTTTTCCACAAATGTAACCACACGTAAGAAGCTACAATCTTCCTCCCCCACTTGGTATGCAGTAATTTTCCATGGACACCCCTCCACGTTACACCTCACTATCATCTTACTTGCACAATTGCTCACATATTTGTATGCAAATTTGTGTGCTAAACTATACTTGTATAGTGCCTCCTTGAACTCAACAACATTTGTAAACCTCTTTCGAGGACCTGAAAGCAATTCCCTCCACTTCTCAGCACCATGTTCAGGGATAGGTATAGGTGCACTTTGAATTACGTAGGAAGATCTTCTGATATCCTATTTAATGATGATCTAACAGTACATAACTCATATGATCCTTCCATGGTTTCTAACCTACATCAAAATTTATTATCAGTTAATAATTCATTCTTCCTTAACACTTCAAAACACTAGTAAATATTCATGTAACTGACCTTTCTGGAATTATCATTGGTTGTTCTTCTTCTATCAACTCACTAACATCTTCAACTATATACAAATGTGCACATTGTCATTAAATTTTACTATTTGTTACACTCCTTCATCATCCTTAATGTCTACAATGATATTTTCATCTAATATTAACAGTGCGCACCTTAAATGCAATGCTTTACCTTAAATACCAAGACATAAACATATTGTTCTTCTAAGCTTATTGAGCGACATTCCTTCTCTTACCATTCTTCCACTTGCTCTCTCACCCACATATTGAGTCCTCCCTTGATTAGTGACAATCTTCCCACCTATATGGAAGAAGCAATATATTTCCTTTTGTACTCTATTCATCACATTAACTCTAGACTTACAAAAATATAGCTTTAATGTCAAATAATCTAAATTTTACAATATGTTTGACCTATAATAAACTAGTCAATATGTAATTATAGTTTCACCTATACTAAACTAATATGCAATAAAACATGCACAGTTGAACTGCTTCATTGAAGATTTTTTTCCAAAACATTCAACACTGCAAAGACAGCACTACACAATGCCTTTGAACTCAATTTCATCAAAACCAGCAAGCAATATTACCCAAACAAAGAAAAGAATTATTACTTCCAGTAATAATCGAGCAACAATACCATATATGGAAGATCAATTGCACAAAACGGAAGATCATTGGCACATAATGGATCATCCTTTGCAAATATCGTGGATGATCATTGGCCACGTATGGAAAAGATCCATTGTGCAAAAACGGAAGATCAATTGCACATAATGGCTATCATATGTGAATCTCCATTGCAACATTATTACTTCCACCAACAATCAGGCAACAATACCCAATACGCAATACACGATACACGATACACAATACACAAATCCCTATCAACTCAAATCAAAAACTTTACAATAATGGCCAAATTCATAATATCTAGGGAACCCATAGTTATATTTACTATTTCCTTACTCACACATACAGCAATGCACAATACTAAGTTCCACACCCAATATATAAATCATCACCTCCATCAAAAACTGAAATATGAAGGGCTTCAGAGTAATCGACCGACTGCACCGTGATCGACCTCTGGCGGACTCCACAGTGATCGATGGCCACAACAGTAGACTCAAATCATTGCACTTCACCAAACATGATAGCACAACAAGCCACTGCGATTAATTTTATCGTTTGCTTCTGCCTATAGTGTCAGCTTTCCAAACTAAACTAAGGGTTTTTTGGTCTTTTTATGTTCAATATTAATGACAGTTCAGTACCCTGTGGCTTTTGGTGGCAAATAGCAATTAACTTCACTATTTAGTATTTACTAGCGATTTTCCCAACTTCTATTCATACATACTGTATATATTATAAAATAAATATATATTATCCCTCCTCTCTTTAACATAGTAGGATATATTTATTTAATTTAGAGAAAATTTCAAAAAATGATATTGGAAATTGTAAAAAGATAATTTAGTATATTGAAAATGGGAAAGGACATATCAGGTGGGTGTCAGACGGGTAGAAAAATATAGGATTTTGAAATCTCGACCAAATGATGAAAATGTTCTTCAGCCCTTAGTCGAAATAATAACATAGGAGTTGTTAATGATGAGATATGTGTTGTTATTAGCCCTAAAACTTGTTAATTGTGAAAGAAGAAATTGGAGTTGTTAATTTCGAATCTAGAGTTGTTAATTAAGATATTAGTGTTGTTATTGGCCTTGAAACTTGTTAAGTATGAAAGAAGAAATTGAAGTTGTTAATATCGAATATAGAGTAGTTAATTAAGAGATAGATGTTGTTATTGGCCCTGAAACTTATAAAGTGTGAAAGAAAAAATTGGAGTTGTTAATGTCAAATCAGGAGTTGTTAATTAAGAAATAGGTATTGTTATTCCAAAGTGGAGGAAGAAAATGGAGTTGTTAATATAGAATACAGTGTTGTTAATAAAGAGAAAGAAGTTGTTATTGGCCTGAAACTTGTTTAGTGTGAAAGAAGAAATTGGAATTGTTAATGTTGAATCCGGAGTTGTTAATTAATAGACAGGTGTTGTTATTGGCCCTGAAACTTGATAATTGTGAAAGAAGAAATTGGAGTTGTTAATGTCGAATCCAGAGTTGTTAATTAAGATATAGGTGTTGTTATTTGGCCCTAAAACTTGTTAATTGTGAAAGAAGAATTGAAGTTGTTAATGTCGAATCCATAGTTGTTAATTCCGAGGATCATATTGTTATTCTGAAGTGGGGGGATGAAGGGCTGAAGGGCATTTTCTTCATTTAGCTGAGATTTTAAAATCCCAGATTCCTTTGCCCGTATGACACCTGCCTGATCTGTCCTTTCCCATTTTCAATATACTGAATTGTCATTTTACAATTTCCAATGTAGTGTTTTGGAATTTTCCCTTTAATTTAAATAGATTAAAAATGTTAGTTAAGTTGGTTAATATAATATATATTTTCTAAAATTTCCTGATCATTTTTCTCAATTCTCTCATTTTCTCTTCTCCTTGATTATTGTTGATAGAACTTTAATTGGGTAAATTAGAAAAAAGATTGTCAAATATGAAACTTTGATTTATGTTTAGGACCAAAATAACCCCAAATACGTCTTATATCAAAGATATGAGGGAGTATAAATATGGCAAAAAAAATCAAAATCAATTATCCCTCCGGTCTTTAATATAATATACATATATCTAATTTAATTAGATTAAAAAAATTAGTAAAATTACTGAATATGACATGTATTCTATAAAACACCTTAATCATATTTTTTAATTCTCTCATTCCCTTTCCTCCTTAATTATTATTGGGAGAGTGTTAATGTTAATAAGAATAAATTAGTAAAAGATCTTAATAGATGTGTTATAAAATTGAAATTTCTGTTTTCAAACTCTTAAGTCTTAACCATGAATCTTATGACTTTTTTATGCTGCTGTTATTTTGCTCATTGTTTTATTAACTTTACTTGTTTATTTACTATAAAAATGTTGCGCTTGCCGCTTGCAGATTGGGAGGCTGGAGGGGTTTTGAATAACTTTTGATAAAATCAACTTTTATAATTTACAATTTATATTAAATTATATTTTTAGTTCTTTAAATTTTATATAAGGTATATTTTGTATCTTTTAACTTTATAAAATATACTTTTGGTTGCATATTCCTAACATGGTTAATGTTGCTAATGAAAGATGATTACGCAATAAAATTAAGTGATGACTATGTAGCTAACAAAACATATTTAAATTTTAATTTTTAATATAATATATTTATATTATTAAACTAAAATAAACTGATAAATCGCTGCAAATAAAATCGAAGTTTTGACATTTAGATTATTAAACTGAAAGTTTTTAATACAATCAAGATTTTGATATTGATAGTTTCATTAGATTTTTAAATATTTTTTGATTGACACATATATTAAACTTAGGATTAATATCATTTAATTACATAGTCATCACTTGAATTTATTGCGTCAGCATTTTTTGTTAGCAATATTAATGGTGTTAGAATTATAGAATGAAAATTATACTTTATATAATTAAGGGATCAAAAGTATACCTCAAATAAATTTAAAGACTAAAAGTATACTTTAGTTATTTATATATTTTATCAAAATTTTATAAATTAACTTGCAATTGGTTCTCCCTTTTTTGACAAGTCTTTTTTAAAAGAATTTTACCATTCTTCAATTGCTATTATATAAAGGGTTAAGGGGTAAAATTAACCTTAAATTTTTCTCAAAAATACACCCATCACCATAAACGTTTTTTTGGTGCAAAAGTAACTATAAATTTTTTAAAATGGTGTAAAAGTAACCATAAACTTTCGAAAAATGGGCAAAAGTAATACTACCGTTAACGGCCATTTACTTAAAAGTTTTTAAGGGGCAAAAATAACCATAAATTTTTCTCAAAAGTGCACACACCACCATAAATTTTTTTTTTTGTATGCAAAAGTAACCATAAATTTTAAAAAATGGGGTAAAAGTGACAGTTCTCTTACTGTGTTCAAATATCATCTTTTGATTGTTCTAAGTTCAAGAAAACAGCACCTTGACTTGTTCACCATGATTTTTCCAAATCAAGAATTGAAAAACTGATCTTCAATGAAGATGATGTCATCATTCTGCTCTCACTGACTTGCTGTAAATGGAATTGTTGATATCAATTGTATCGTAAATGCAGTTGCCAAAATTGTTGATGGGGAAGAATCTCAACAATTCCATTTACTGCACATCGATGTTAGCATAATAGCGATGCCATCTTCATTGAAGATGGGTTTTTCAATTTTTGGCTTGGAAAAATCATGGTGGACAAGTCAATGTGTTTTTTTCCTGGACTTTAGAATAATCAAAAGATTACATTTGAATCCAGTAAAATAACTGTCACTTTTGCCCCATTTTTGAAATTTTTTGGCTATTTTTGCACCAACAAAAAAAATTTATGGTGGTGAGTACATTCTTGATAGAGGCTTATGAGTATTTTTGCCCCTTAAAAACTTTTGAATAAACTGCCGTTAACGGTAATATCACTTTTACCCCTTTTTCAAAAACTCATGGTTACTTTTACACCATTTTTTTACAAAAAATTTTTTATGATAGTGGATACACTTTTAAAAAAAATTTAAAGACGGTTTTACCCCTTAACTCTTATATAAATTAAGAAACATAATAAGTACTTGTATGGTCATTTTTTTTTTTTGAATTACAATGACAAGAGAAACGGTCTCTTGAGAGTTTCGACGTACTCAAACAGAGATCAACATAAACGGCAGTAGAGGAAAGCCAAATCTTAGCCTAAATCTGCTAACATTTGGATCAAACAAAAACCTGGAGGATAGTGCAATAAAGTTAGGTCATTGTTTGAATCTAGAGCCGCTTTTGCCAAAAGATCTGCACAAACAATAACTTCTCTATGCGAATGATGGATCTCCAAATCCCAATTTCGGTAGGTTAGATCCCTAATTTCCTCTAATTCATAGTGTAGAGGATGATAGGGCCCACCTTCCTGAAAAAGTAGATGGAGTGCTTCGGTGGAGTCAGTGTACAGCCTCACCTTCGTGAAATTCATGAACTTGCAAACTTGTAAACCGGTCAAAATAGCCTGGAGCTCTGAAGCTGTTGACCCGAGGGAGAAACCTGTGTGCTTTTGGAACCCACATATCCAGGCACCTGAACTGTCGCGAACAACTCCTCCAATAGCCGAATGTCGATGATCGTCAACAGCCGCATCCACATCAACCCGTACGTATTCATTTGGTGGTGCGATCCATTTATCAGAGTCTCTATCTGAAACTCTTAGTATCTTGTGTCTGAAACGTCCATCTTCAATGCCTTCGTGAAGGAAATGCAATCCTCTGTGTAGTAGTTGCTGTGGCTAATCGCAAGATCCTTCGAAAGCTCTTCTGCATCTATTCTTCCATATGAGCCAGCACAAGGAACCAAAGACCCTTAGCCAGGGCCATTGTGCTACTCTGCCTCGTCCAGGGGAGTGTTGCATGTTCCATTTGATCCAGACCTGCAGATTGCCAGAGAAAAAAACAGAGTGATATATTGGGTTAGTGCAAGAAAGCCACCATATATATAGCTTGTATGGTCATTTTAATCACGTATCCGCAGCCCTGCCATTCTGCCAGGGCCAATGGATTGACAATTGCTGGTTATACCGAGTACTCTCTGATGGCCGATCAAATAAGGGGTGGGTCAAATGGCATTTTGATTTTTTTTTCTCCCTCCCTGCATGCATCTGAAATTTAGAAAAGACTTCAGTTAGCCGTTAAATTAATTTCAGTCAGTAACTTTCTGGAACTTAATTGTAAGGTTGTACCCCTATAATCAAAATAAAATTAATTTTATATGTGAAAAGATAATGATTTCCTTATTTTATTTATTTTGAAATTTGTCTTATTTATCTTATAAATACCCATATTTATCTTGTGGATTTCTATATTTGACTTGTTAATGACCAAAATGTTTTGAAGTCCTTATATTCTTTTAAATTCTTTTATTTATCTTGTAAATGCTCTTCTAAAAAAAAATCAAATAAGGATATTATTATTTTTTCACCCATTAAAATTAATTTTATTTTGATCATTGGATACAATGAAGTTTCAAAAAATTTTGGGGGTTGACTGAAATTATTTTGCCACCAAAGCATGAGGCTCTCTTCGTGATTATCTTTTTGCATGCATTTTGTTGGGGCCAACTTTTGCACGCATCTGATATTACGCTCAGATTTCGATGATGCTCCCTGATATAATGCCTCCGTTATTACCCATAATTTATAAAATCCATTATATATATATATATATATATATATATATTTGGATTCTCGCCTCTTAAGTTAGGAGATGGATATGATGAGCACAAATCTAAACAAGTTAGATTATTTTAATGGTGACCCCTTTTTACAAAAAAGACTTTTTTCTTCCAAAAATTGTAAATTAATAGATTTAAATTTGAACAATGAATAATAGATCGGAATAATACTATCCAAAACTTACTGCATCGATAGGCTTCCTGAAAAGCTTAGAAACTGGGAAATTACCACTTCCCCTATGGGTCGTGAAGCTAACGGGCTCGCTTGCATTTGGGATGAAGACCGAATCGGGTTTATTGTCCCAAGGCATTGTAATAACCAGATTTGAATGCCTGAAATCCCCTTAGGCCCAAAAAAGGGCCTGTAACGGTGGACTGACAACATTTCTCCTTAATCTGATCAGAATTGTTTAAAATGTTACTTCCTCCGGTTTTAATTATAAGATAAAATTGATATTTTTGAAAAAGTTAATGAAGTTGATTAAATTGCTTTAGAATATTTTTATTTTTATTTTTTCCTTCAAATTAATTAATTTGACTAATAAATTAATATATAATCTAAGAATACACAACATATGATATGATTAAGTAACTTATTTAGTTTCTTAATTTTCTCCCAAAAAAATCAACTTGGTCTTATAATTAGGACCGAAGATAGTATCAAATTTTTTAAATAATTTATTTTTATTCGGCATGATAACTTTTTCTGTTTAAATCGGTCATTTCTTAATTTCAAACCTCACATCAGGTCATTTAAGCACATGTCCTGATTTTTTTTTTTGGGGTAAAATATCAATATATTAATTGAAATGAAAAATACTACAGTTTAATTACGTATAAAATGACTAAATAGGGCAAGTAAGAAAATAAGTCATTACCCCCAACCAAGTTAAGAAAAAGAGTAGAAGTTACAGAAGAAGGGGTGAAGTTGATGAGAATCACCATCACACAACCCGACCACCTCGTGCTATTAACATGCAAAAAAAAAGGGGGGGGGAATGGGAAATACAGTTTACGGGTGTGTTTTAATTAGCTTATGGATAATAGTTTTTGAAAAAAAAAAAACAATAAAATTGATTCTTAAAAATAAATGTTGGGCATAATAGATCTTATAAAAAAATAATTTAGATAAAATGATAATATTTGGATGATTCTAACCGATGGAAAACTTGTTCTCTCAAATTATACAACAAAAAAGAACGTCAATGTTATTGTTACACATATTTGTCCCTGTGGTAGACCCGGAAAAAAAAAACAGAGTGGATCATTATCCATATTGTTGGAATATACTAGTCTATCTTTGGTAGATTAGAACCCAAGCCTAATTCAAGAAGAGCTTTATAGAGAGACACGGGTTATAAAGGGTAATACCCTTTGTGGTTTAAAGGTTACATCTATTCCTATGTAATCATACATTTAAGAGTTACATCTATTCCTATATAACTGTATATACACTATATATATAGGGTGTGGGATTAAGAGAGTAGGCTAATGATGATATAATACACAATTCTTCCTCTAAAAGATTTTCTTATAAGAATGTTCTATTCTCTTTTTCTTTTTGGTGTATTTGCTGTGTAATGCAATCGGGGTCCGCATTGGTGCTCTGGTTTCGTGTGGATACTTTAGCTAGTCAATTGGATTCCAGGTACGTCCAAAATTCTTATATGGAATATGAGGCAAGTTATTTTATAACCTGTATAATTTCTCCATATTGTTGTTCTTTGAAGATATTTTTTTTGGCCTTATGATATTATTTTTCTTAGGGAAAATGTTTTTCTTGAGGCCTATATAGTGCTTGTTTTTCTTTTAAACTTTCTTTTGTCTATGAGAATATATAGGGTATCGGATATATATTTTAAGATTCATCTTATTTTCAGTATGCATATATATATATATCTGTTTAGATTGATGAAATAAGCATATAGTCGTTTGTTTATCACTATTTAAGGCTAGTGCAACAAGTTTTTTCCTAGTTGCATGTTATATATACACACACACACACATGTGACTTAAGTATGAGAAATAGGTGAAATTTGGTCATAGTCAAATTCCAGTATGAATACGCGCGCGCGCGCACACCGTGTATTATTCTGGTGTTTGAGTATTCTGGCTTATGCTCCTAATATATAAATTTATGGAAAAAGCCTATGATCTTGAGCATATATGTGCCCATCGTTTTCTTCTTTAATCCGTGTTAGTTTGATCATAAATATGGATCTTGAGGCATATATGGTATATTGGTTTTTAATGCTTCCGCTAATTTCATGTCAGTACATTAGTATATGCCAGTATATATAGAGCCGGGAAAACGGGCCGAGCCCGTCGGGCCGGCCCTTTTAGGCCCTGGCCCTTCAAGGGCCGTGCTTACAAATTGTAGTCTCAAAAGGAAGTCGGGCCTAAAAGGGCCGGCCTTGTAGGGCCTCAGGCTTAAAAGGGCCGGCCCTGGAGGGCCTCGGGCCGGCCCTTTAAGCCCGTTTATTTTTTATTTTTTTTGCTTGAACAGGAACCATGTTACATTTTTGAATTGCCTTATTGAATCTATATGTCACTCTATCCTCATATTGTATAGAGTATGGTTTTTGAGTATATTTTTTTGTCTGACTGAATCATATTGTGATTTTTGAGTATGATTTTTGAGTATATTGTTCTGCCAATTTAGAATAAAATCATACTATATACTATTCTGCTTGATAGAGTATGATTTTTTATGGAGGTTGTGATTATTTGACTACTTGAACCTACTCCTCAAAGTGAAATACAATCAAATGTCCTTTAAATTAATGATAGTGGCGAATAAGTTGAAAATGATAATTGTCATACTCATGTTGTTTAGATATTAGAGTATTGAACTTCTTGCCTTCTTATACTTTGGCCTTTGTGTGAGTTATTTATGGACATGATTTTACCTTTGATTATACATTAGTAACTGTGTTTGTTTGTTGCAAGAGACGTGTTATTTAAACCTTAATGTTGACAACATTTATGTATTAAATTAGAACTTTAATTGTTGTTATTTATTAATTATATCTCTCTGGGGAAAATACGCAGGAAAAATAGTTAAATATTGTGAAAAGGACTTCCCGACCCTGCGGGCCGGCCCTGGCCCTGATGCTCTCGGGCCGGGCTTTGAAAAACTGTAATTTTCCCAACCCCGAGCTCTTTAGGGCCAGCCCTGTTAGGCCCTAGCCCGTCAAGGGCCGGCCCTGATTCCCAGCTCTAAGTATATATATTTATTAAATGAGATGCTTCTTGCTTTACATTCTTTCTTTACCATTCTCTCATATATTCTTTTGCTGCATATTGTTTAAGTATGAGAAAGCAAATAGCAGATTAAGTTTTAGAACCCAGATGAAAAACATGAAACACACATACATAATCCTATAAAAAAAAAGTTTTCAGGAGACCTACTACTGTGTGAGAAAACCAAACCAAGAATGTGATTTTTTTTTTTGGGTTTGGTCATTTAGAAACTTTGTAATTGGCCACAGAACCCATATATTTATGTAGAGAATGGAAAGAAGAACCAAACAAACGCAAAGAATCTTGGAGTATGCAAACAATATTGTTTCGGTTGTTTGGTTAGGTTCCCTATAAAAATCAGTTTTTTTTGCTGTCAAATCAATCCCATTGTGTAGATCCTAAAAACCCAAGAGAATGTCATCAAGAACACGAAAAACACACGTCAAAAATGGTGGTTGTGGAGGAAAGAAAAGTTGAGTCCACGGACCCGACTTGTTTCAACCCCGGATGAAGGTTAGGGACAAGTAAAATGGCTCCTTTTAATCGTTCCTTTACGTTGTTTTGTAAACGTTTAAACTAAATTGTATGTTTCGATATTAATATATATATATATATATATATATATATATATATATATATATATATATATATATCAAAGCACTTGGGCACAAAATATGCGTATTATGTTACTTATTATGTAAGTTGAGATAAAACTTCTCTCATATATTTACCTCATATACCGTAAATCACGATTTATAAGCACTTATTGCCCAAAAATAAGTTATTCCAAACGAGCACTAACTGTGATGCAATGGTGTGTGTATCGAGAGTGGGACTTTTCAGTTTCATTTTCCCTACTTTTCCAGAATTTTTTTATTCTTCCTCATTCTATGGGCGCCTTAAGGGGTGATTGAACTCTGATCGCGACGCGGTTTGTTTGTAAATATCCCTAAATTCATTATCTATATTTTGACATATAATATGTCAATTTTGAAATATATTTAGATCTATTTTAAACATTTTTAGTGTTGTTATAATGATTTTAATTTGTTTTAAAAAAATCCTTTAAATATTTGCAATGATTTGTCTTATTTTTATTTGAGTTAGATAAGACTTAAAAGTGTTTTAGAAGCACTGGATCAAAAGAATTTTTGTCTTTTGAAGAATGTTTTTGTTGAAAAACCTATTCATAAACATAGACCTGATGGCTTTAAAATAGAAAGAAGTTTCTTGCTTAAAGCCTTTGTACAATGATCCAAACATAAATAATTTACAAGAATATGAATTTTTGAGTAATTTATAAGATAGGGATTTTTTTTTTCTATTTTGAGTATGAGCCCTTGATCGACAATCTAGAAGGTGAAATAATCTAGAGTAAGGTTATAATTAATCCTAAAATGGAATAAGATAAGCAACTAGAAGAGAACTATGAAGATCAATCCTAAGAGGAACTTGAATCTCTTGAATCTTAAGATGTCAAAATTCGAATCCAGAGCAACCTGAAAATGAGGTAAAAGTGAAGGGTCAAATACTAAGGAAGCAGTGTCAGATCAAAGTGAAAGAAAATATCAAATGGAGAGATTTCTTAATGTCCAAACTCTAGAAAATATTACTCCTTGGGTAAAGAGTAAATGCCCATCTTAAGTGAAGAACAAACTCTTAAGCCAAATCCAAATTCCCAATACTTGAAACTATAAAAGTTTTAAGAAGAAATATTAAATGTTTCTATTAGGAAACAAATATGATTTGAATAAGAAATTTGGAATATTTCGTCTAATATATATACATATATATTGAGAGAGAGAGAGAGAGAGAGAGAGAGACTCTGGGATATTGTTGAAATGATAGAAGACATAAAAATTCTTGCAATTTTAGAAAAATAATAGCTGCTGAGAACCTATTAGACTAGGTTTGAGAATCATGTAGATTTAACCCTTTAGAGAAAGTATTTTTGGCTGGAAATTAAAAATGTGCATAAATGAAATGCATAGAGAATTTAGAAAAACTATTAAGTTTCCCCAACTCCTAAATAAGAGGTTAATAAGACATTATGAATATAATGTGATGAAAGCATAAAGAAGTAAAAGTCAAAATACTCTCTATGAGTTAAAGCTCTTGGAAAACGAGTCTTTCAAGAGAGTCATATGCTTTATCTAAGTGGGAACTCTTAGAGAATGAGTTTTTTTTTAAAGTAATAATTGAGCATATTATTTAAGGTCCTTGTATGAAATTCTTGATAGACAATAATAGCATAGTTGGAATCTGTGTGATGGGAGGTAGAAACGTATTCTCCTGATCATAGACCTAATGACGTTGTTATTTTTCCAGTCAATAATAATACAAGTATATGACGTTGTATATTTCAATGTGTTATATTATCGATAAGTTATTGGATTGAATAAATTATGAATAACCCTGTGTGTGGGATAATTTGAGTGGTTAAACCAAGAGAAGCTACCAAGAATATAATTTGTAGACTAAATGGGGACAATCAAAATATCTGGTATTTATAAAAATAATTCATTGTCAAGCCATTAACAAACGGTCATGGCAATACTGAAGTTGAGATGTCAACTTAGTATAGAAAGGATTACGAGACATATATGGCTTGATAAGGAAAACAACATAGTATGAATTGCCCTATAAAATTGTATAGTTGTGATCCAATCTCTCTTTCACTAAATTTCTTTGGTTGGTAAATTCATTATGCATAATTGCATTGCCATTTCTTTTAATTTAAGTATTAACTTAAATATATGTCTTACTAATCAAAGACATAGAATTTGGTTCTAGAAATAGCATAATGAAAAGTTTCCAATAAGATACTAGAATTGAGTTTACATTGCAATTATTCTATTTTATTTCATGTGATCCTATAAGTTTGAGGGTAAGACACAAAACTGGGTAAATTATTACCTTTATCGATGATTTCTCATGTTGTTACTTAATTTCACACAAATCTAAAGATTGTTATTTTAGAAAATATTTGAATGAAGTTCGAGAATCAATTGGATAAGAATTTTAAAGGTCCCACGAACTGATCAAAGGAATGAGTATCTATTTGATCAGTTTCAATTAGCTCTATAGAAATAAAGAGATAAAAAAATAGATAACTATCCGAGGAACTCTATTACCAAAAATGGGTTTATAAAAGGCATAATGGAATGCCATTAGACATGGTTAAACATATTATGGCTTATGATAACCCACCAAATGTGAGTGGGAGATTATTATCTAGTCCACTTTTGATAGATTAGTACACATACATATATCCTTGGTTTCATCAAGTTATGTGCACTTGAGTTTAACCATGTACCCTCTAAAGTAGTCACTACTATACCCTATAAATGTTGGACTAAATAAAAGTCAAATTTGAGTTTTCATAAACCATAAGGGTCGGTTGCAAATTCCCATAGCAGTTATAAGTGGGAGCTCGTAAGGGTTACGTTTTCAAGAGTGAAATGATGATAAAATTATGACAAAAAAAGAATTGAAAGATATCATATTTGTTGTAAATTATTTTTCAATTAAGGGTAAAACTAATCACATTAGATTTCTTTGCAAGACGCAAGGACAAAGCAGTATAAAACATGCTAATAATCCTCAATTGTTTTTGAGAGTGAGAGTTTATAATGGTTTATAAAGAGACCAAACAAACTAAATATGAAATGCAAAAAGCTCATGAGAAAAGGGATAACTGAGAAAAATGTTCATGGTTATTCCAAAGGAGGATAATGAGTCATATTATGTACAAGAGGCCATGTCAAGGGAGAATGGAAGAAAACAATGGAAAGGGAAGTGAATTCTTTGAGAAAGAATCAAGTTGATAATCAGTTGATCTACTGCCAAGTCAAAAGGGCTATTGAAAACTAGTGAGTTTTATAGGTTTAAGAGAAAAGTGGATAAATCAATTGACATGCACAAGACTTTATGTTACATAGGGGTATGCATAACAAGAAGACATTTTTCTCGCTTGTTGTACATTTATTTAGTTTTAATATGACAATAGTTAACTATTTGAATTTGAATTTACATCATGTGTATGTAAAACCTATACTTTGAGTGATGATTTGGGTGAAGAAATCTATATGAAGTGATTATTAGATTTCACTAAAAGTAGTATATGAAGTTTCACATAATGGTGATTTCATGTGTTTTTGCAGAAGCTCTTTTATGGATTGATGCAATCGTCCAGATAGTGATGTTTAATCCTTTGAAAGAGATTTAACCTAATGTGTTTTTCAAATGGCTGAAGAGAACTATTAGTAAATGATTTATGATGTTATTCTTTTAAGCGGATGATATAATATTGGCCATATATAGTTTGAATTTGATAGTTCTTATTAAAGAATGGTGCTAGTAAATTTTAAAAAAGGGAAATTCATGGGTAAAGCAATTGGATTTGAGGTTCAAAGATATAGCTTAAGAAGACTCTCTCTTTTATAAGATAATTATATTAAGAAGATTCTTAAGTGGTTCAAAATAAGTGAATGCAATCCCATTGATACCCTAGTGAATTTAGGAGTGAGTTCGAGTCTTAATAAATTTCCCTGATTGAACCAACTAAGAAGATAATGAAAAAGAATGTCCATATAATACTATTAGCAGTATGATGTATGAGATGATATATACAAGATTAGATATATGCTTATGGTAGGACTTGTAATTCAATACTAGTCTAACCATTATGAGAGACATTAGATGGTTTCACAAAAGGGTTCTGAGATACTTGTATAGTACATTAATTTTGCACATTCAAAGTATGTATTGTGGTAGTACAAGAGGCTATATGGCTAGCAGCGTTCATAGAACATGCGAGCTTTTGAAAATGAAAATTCAAATATAGTGTCAAAGTATTATGAGTACATGTAGCCATTGCCTAAACAAAAGACCCTAAACATAATAAATAGACTAAATGCAAATGTATAGCTAAATGAGAGATACTATAGCACATAAATTTGTTGCTGAGCAACGTATTCATATGCAAAGGCCCCTTAATTAAACCTAATGACCAAGGACATGTATGAGAAACATGTTAAGTTCGTTGACATACATATAGTATGAAGTAATGATATTCCATTATGGTTTTTTAATGTGTGTGTAAGTATACAATGTCTAGTATGTTGTACAGGTTGGTGAGGTCGTTTTTCTCACACAAGCGACCGCTTTTAACATTCAGGAGGAGTATGCAAAGATGAGACAATTGTGTTTATCAATAAAATAGTAAAAGTGCTAATATGGTAGAGAGTAAATACAAACTATGTTGCCTCGACTTAAAGTGCAATAAGTTGAGATGAGATCCTTGCTTGTAAATATGGATCGAATCATGGAAACCCACGTCTATGATACATGTTGCCAGATATCAAATTCTTTAAAATTGGCGTCATGCAATATGAGTGGAGTTGAGAAATTTGAGTTTAGATACTGGGAGTGTTTAAATTTAAGTCTATACGGTGTTAATGATAAAATCAAAATGACATAAGCTCTTAAAGTATAAGAGTAACACTGCAGCATGTGATTCATATCGCATGTGCTAAAAAACCGCAAATGGGAAGCAAGTGAATGGATCCCTACTTCGTTGCTGTGTGAGTCATAGAAAGGTTAATCATTCAATGATGTCCTTTGACTTTGACATTATCATGGAAATATGTTTCAACGTATGCTACTTTAGCATTTTGTCTTATGATCATGATTGATGCAATCTAAAGGCATTATGTTAGGAAAGCAGTTGATACATATCAAAGTGATATATGGGCAAAAGAAAGATTATTACTTGAAATATACACACCTATGATGGTGTCTGAAACCGGTCCCTTATGATATTATTTTGTAGTTTTATAAGTGTAGACATTATGCATATGAGAAAGGCAATCTGAGTTTTATATTGACTCAAGAGGGATTAGATTGGCCATGAGAGAAGTGTATATTGGTAAATCTAGGACATTCGGCATTATATCAATATCAAGTTGCACTACAAGATTGTCTTATGCTAATCTCTGTAAAAAGGAATTTCTAGTACAAAGCACCCAAATGGAGACGTCATACCCATGCGATCACGGCAAAACACCTAGTATGAAAGAAGTAAGAGAAAGAGACTTGACCCTTAATGGATAATCCATCAAGTGTGAGTGGGAGATGTTGGAATATACTAGTCTACCCTTAGTGGATTAGGGCCCAAGCCTAATTCAAGAGGGGCTTCATAGAGAGACACGTGTTATAAAGAATGATACCCTTTGTGGCTTAAAGATTACATATATTCTTATGTAACCATACGTTTAAGGATTATATCTGTTACTATGTAACCGTACATACACTATATACATAAGGTGTGGGATT
Organism: Inga laurina; assembly: GCA_963855925.1. Lineage (NCBI taxonomy): Eukaryota > Viridiplantae > Streptophyta > Magnoliopsida > Fabales > Fabaceae > Inga > Inga laurina. The sequence goes on from OY979706.1 coordinate 60,139,627, forward strand.
AAGAGAGCAGACTAATGATAATATAATGTACAATTCTCTCTCTAAAAGATTTTCTTATAAGAATGTTCTATTCTCTTCCTCTTTTTAGTATATTTGCTATGTAACGTAATCGGGGTTTGCATCAGTGTTCCGGTTTCGTGTGGGTACTTCAACGAGTGAATAGGATTTCAGGTATGCCTAAAATTCTTACAATCTATTTGCATTTGGTGAGGTTTATATCACTAGTACATTTGATGTACATTTGGTGAGGTTTATGTCACTAGTATATTGTTGGTTATTTATTTTTTGTATCTATATTGGATTGGATTATTCAATGACCATTGACAGGCACCCAGTCTAGTTAATTATTTTTGTATCTAATAAGTAAAGTACTTACTGACCGTGTCATCATCAATCGTTAGATATTGATAACCTCCTCCTTCTTATCGACTTCGCTAGCGTAATACGGAAGGAATTCGGCTTTTCTCCCATGCGCTACCCGTCCCTAACCTCTCCTTTGCACAAAACACTGCCTTTTTGGGCTAAAAAGGGGGAGGTTGGTTCCTTTTTTAAAAAAAAAATATATAACACCCTGAAGTATTTTTTTAGTACTACCCAGTATCATAAAATAATATTTTCTGCATTTAGCATGGTAAAATATTTTTCTAATTGCAACGAACAGTCTAAATTTAAGATATAGAGTGGTGATAAAAAAATATTTCAAGGGATCAGATGCAAAAAAAATATTTTAGAATACTGGGTATTATTGAAAAAATTATTTAAAGTGCTAAATGAGTTAAAAATTAATTTATGATACCGGATATTACTAAAAAAATATTTTAAAATGTAGTTTGCTAGACAATAGTTACCACTAAAAAATTATTTAAGGTGCCGAGTGGGTTAAAAACTAATTTATGGTACTGGGTGTTACAGAAATAATACTTTAGAATGCAATTTGTTAGACAGTAGTTACTGCTAAAAAAATATTTGAGGGTGATCAGTGTATCAAAAATTATTTTATGATACTGAACGGTACTAAAAAAATACTTCAAGTACTATATTTTTTTTAAACAAAAAAAAAAGACCCAACCTCCCCCTTTTTAACCCAAAACGACAGTGTTTTGGGTAAAAGAGAGGCAAGGGATGGGAAGGGCACGTGAGAGAAGCCGGATTCATATGGAAGACAATTCATCATAATGCTGGCATTTTTCTTTTGTTTTGTTTTTCTGCCCAAATACTTGCATTTTTCTTAAACCAGGTCATCAATATAAAATATTAATGTGACGGAGGTTTGCTTGCTTTTTAAAATTATGTGCATCATATCAAACGATCGACTATTTATTTTAAAAGTACAAGTAATATGATAGTTCACGATAAATCTCGTTTTTATTTTTTCAGACATATTCAAACAAACATATTTTTTGTGTATTCAATAAAAATTGTAAAACGAGTAATAGGATTTGAAATATTAAATAATGCAAATTATTATAAAAATTATTACTTATATTCATATTTCTTGACTTCAAAATAGAGCAAATAAACTATAGAAGTATAACATCCTTCTTAGGGTCAAAAATAAAAACCTCCACCTAGTGTAACTCACAATGAACATGGATTTGGATTTTGCGTAGTAATACAAAAGTTTGTTTTCTGTATTATATTACAAAGGTTGGAATATTGTTTATATTTTATATCCTATCATACCACCCAAATACTTATTATCAGTGATCACTCACTCTCTCTCTCTAGGCTCATGGTATTTATTGCCGATAGTATGGACTAATCCATTCCTATCGTAGACTTCCCAAAAGAGTTTTAGTGCTAATCATAAGACCATCTTCATACACATCACCAGTGATTGGACCCCTAACTAGATGCTTAAAAAGATTTATAAATTTATCCATATTTAATACAATGAATTAGAGTACATAAAAATAGTCATAAAAGTACAATCAGTAAGATTTTTAAATAGAGGTAATATTGAAAAAACATAGGATTAATGAGAAAATATGCATACGAACTTTTACCAAAAGTGCATTTAGCATCATATACATTTTTGAGGTACAAAAATACCTAAAAATATTTTAGATGAGAGCAAAAATGCCAGCACCATTAAACTTGACCTAATACCGTTATATGTGCATATACAAAAAGAGTGTGGATCCTACTATAAAAATTAACAGTGTTAGGTCAATTTAACAGTGCTAGCATTTTTGCTTCTATTTTAAATATTCATGGGTAATTTTACATTTCTAAATTGTATATTGTGTGGACCCTCTTTTAATAAAAGCTCACAAGTATTTTCACACATTCCCCAAAAACATAATGTATAGTGTATAGTATCATATGTAGTGACTTTATAGCGATGACTAGCTATTTTTTTTTATAGAAAGCATCTCCTAATAAGGACAATAACGGAATTAAGCAAAGCTACTTTCAAATAATAATTAATGAGTCCCTTTTCCTAATATTTATTATATTTTATAAAAAATAGTTAATATAACTTTTGGTCCTTAAAACTTGATTTAATTTTGATCTTGGTCCTTCAAATTTAAAATCGACGGTTTTGGTTCCTGAAGTTTGACCCTTAATCTCTCAAGTTTGAAATTTTTGGTTTTGGTCCCTTAAGTTTGAGAAAGACCTGGTGGAAAACCAAACCGAACAGAACTGAAAAAAAACCAAGTCCTTGTCAAATTTGAGGGACCAAAATAAAAAGTTTCAAACTTGAGAGACCAAGGGTAAAACTTCATGGACCAAAATAACCGATTTCAAACCTGAAGGATCAAAATTAAAATTGGATTAAATTTCATGGATCAAAAGTTATACTAATTATTTTTTATTATAGAAAGCCTATGATGCAAACTCTTCCATATAAATAATTGTGAAAGTTTTTGTCCCTCATACTTATTTTAGCCACTGACTTGGTCCCTCAAATTTATTTTTCGTCAATTAAATCCATAAGGTTTTATAATTTCACACAATTATTACCTATAGTTTGAAGACACATAATCCTAAACACGCAAGGGGTCTAACCATTAATTAGAGATGATGACACCCCTTCATGGATCGCAGAATAACTTGATGGTCCATGAAGATCAAATAAGAATATAAAATTAGGGGTAAAATTCAAAAAAAAAAAAAAAAAAAGTGAACAAAACTTGCTTGAGGAGCCAAAAGTTTAATTTAAAATATAAAAACCATTTAATATTTTTAACAGTATTTACCTGATATTTTATTGTACAGACGACATCAGAAAATCAAATAGATGGCAGGGATTCGTTAATACTGTGATTGGTGACGAATGCAGATTTGATCGAATCTTGCTTTTTCATTGTGCCCTCCCCACTGTCTGTCATTTTGATTCATTGATCGAATTAAGCCACTGTCCCTCAATCACTGAACGACACGTGCACCGCCCCAGCAACCTCCACCAATACTCCGGAGCCACGTCACCCACCCCACCCCACCCCACCCCGCTATACACCCAACTCATCCCACACGCTCCGACATTCTATGGAGGACACGCAATGAAAAACCAAAAAGTGCTTCGCCAATCAAAGTTATCGCTCTGTCTGCTTACCCTTAATCAAAAAGGCGAAAAAGTCACACATATGTTTAAGCTACATTTTTTAGCACATCTTTTTAATCTAACTTTGATTTGATTTGACTTAGTGGGGGGATTCAATTGACTTGTTAATGGACAAAAAGTTTTGTAATTTGTCTAATGAAAAGTAAAACAGCTATTTTTAAGTGATTGCGGATGTTTCTAAATGGGCACTTAATATTTTTGTAATTTAAATTCACTGAATGCACTATCACTATTTATGATAGCACATATTGCCTGTTGTATTTTCTTTCTCAAAATTCTGTAACAAAGCTTCCAACTAAATCTCTATATTGTTAAATAAAATAAATGCGAAGGCTGCTGATTTTAGTAAATCTGATAATTTAAATTTAATTTGAATTATTTAAATTTCATTTTTACTTTTTAATCACTATTATTTATTACAATTAAAATACAATTTTTACTTTTGTATTTAAAATAATGCATATTTACTCATTCAGAACTTATAGATCACGATGGCGACAAAAAAGAACATATCGATCACAATTTAAGTATTTATTTATAATAATGATTGGAGCTTTTAAAAATAATTTTTTAATCATGATTTACGGTATACAAAATAAATATATAAGAGAAGATTTATTTTAATTTACGTAAAAAATACTTATAAATTTATTTAAAGCTACCTCTAACAAACATTAAAATATTCAAGACAAGAGAAGAAGGCTGTTGAATGTCTCTTAGAAAAAAGGTAAGAAGATAAAAATTCTCCTACGAATGCAGGAGACAGAGTGGATGAGGAGAGAAGTAAAGATCAGGTCGCATTAAAAATGAAAATTAAAAATACAAAAGTGAAGAGTATTTATAAGGTAATGTCTAAGAAAGGGGAAGCGATTATCTTGGAATATATAATGTTTATTTGGAATAGTTTATTTTTAGATAATAAATATTTATAAATTATGATTTACGGTATACGAAGTAAGTATATAAGAAAAATGTTATCTCAACTCACATAATAAATATTTATTCTTAAAAAAAACTATTCCAAATATATTTATAACAAGACAACAAATCAAGAGGATTAATTAAGTGTAAAAGGGAGCTTTTCGCTCTATCCAGAAAAGGCCCACAACTCCGCACTTTTGCTATTCTCCTTTTTTTTTTTTTTTTATGATGATCCTCGGAAGAATCCCTAAATTAGCCACATCACCTCTTACTTTTTCTTCACGAATCTGTTCTCTCCCTCTATCCCCGATCTATTCCCTCTTTCTAAATCTCTCTACAGTTTACCGTAATCTTCGCAGCTTTATCAATAGCTACCATTGGTTTTCATCACAGAACGCTTCTACTCTGATATGGTCGACTTTTGTTCCCCGACAAATCGCTTAATTTTGACCCCAGGACAGCGGCAGAGTTTGGCGTCTGAGTCTGACTTCAGATTTCTCGTCCGATTTGTGAGCTATTATAATGATACGGGCAATCAGGAATTATTTTGCCATCCGGTAAAATTATTGTAGCACGTGGTTTGGTTTGGATCATTTTTGAGATTTTTTTGGGTGAACAGATCAGTGTGGAATTATTGCTTGCGAGATTGACTTTTCACAGACCCGCGCGGCACCCAATTAAGCAGAAGTGCTAATCTTGTAGCTGGTAAAAAAAAAATGTCGTCGATAAGTGGAACTCATCCCATCTAGTTTTTCATAAATTTTGTGTCCGCAGAATAGTAGTTTGCTTCGAGTTGCGCGATTTAGAAATTGCTTTGCTAGTTGGGTAGTTTTGGGATTCTATATGTGGATGACTGGTTTGGAGGTCATGCCGTCTTTGCGTGATACCTTCTTTACATAGAAGACGTTTTGTTACAATATCAAGAGTGACGATGAAGCCAGGGAAAGATGATGAGAAGTTCACGGGGCCAATGTTCCCTAGACTGCACGTCAATGATGCGGAGAAGGGAGGGCCAAGAGCACCTCCTAGGAATAAGATGGCCCTCTATGAATTGCTAAGTGTTCCATCTCAGAGATTCAAGCCAGGCGTTCTTCCACTCAACCCACATGGTGATGGTGATACAGTTCCCCCAGCATCTTCAAGTCAGGTATACATTCGATTGTGATTTTTGTCTATATTCCTCGAAGCTTTTCTTCTTCTTCGTTTTTCGAATTCACACCTGCCCTTCGACACTTATCCTTCAGCAAATTCGCGACCAAAAAGAAGTCCTCAAATAGGGCACCGGAGGCGTCAAACACATCTGTAGTTGGGGAATTAATTAACAGGGAAATACATTTTTCAGCAGGAATGCATTAACAAACTACTGGTCCGTATAGATTGTCGTGGTGTGTTACGTGGCGTGAACTTTGTCATTAAATTAATTTATAGTTACCTCATATCTTAGGAAATTTGTTATATCCTTTGGGAAGTTCTTCTAACTTTGATCGAGTGAAACCAGAGCTTGGGTACTGAAGGATTGCTACCATCGTGCTCTGTACCTGGATGACTGAGTTGGTTTATATGTATTCTTTTTCTGAGAAGCCATGTAATTTTTGACTGAGTTGTAATTTTTGTGCTTGCTTACTTCCTTCCGGCTTAAGAACGGTAGTGTGACTTTATTTCACCGGATACTTCTTTTTGAATTTTGACGTTCTTCCTGGAAGTACGTAGTTTTCAGAGTTTGCTGATTTATGTGATATGATTAAGAAATAGATGTTTTTCTTTCTGAATTTGGGAGAAACATGATGGCAGGGTACTTGTCCAGAAAGAAGTTACGCCTTTCCAGTTCCCCAAACACCTACTTATGGGGCCAGAAAGAATATTTCTCATCAATCTGATAGGACAAATCTGAACACTTCGTTTGCAAAACTTAAACAGAGAAAGAAGGTAGATGAAGATGATTTTAGGGTTCCTGTATATGTTCATTCGAGGAGTGGTAATTCTAATGATAAAACTCAGAAGAGTTTTAGTGGGAATAAAATCACTCCCATGGGCTCTGGGCATTTTGCTTCTTCAGTGGATGTGCAAAACAATTGTGACCGAGACCCAAAACAAATTGGTTCGCCTCATGTCAACATGAGAAGAGGTTTGAGGAGCAGTGACCGTGAAGGGCTTCCAAAAGTAAGCCCAAGTAGAGACCAGGCAAAGTCTGCTAGAAGCATATCAAAGGGAGAAAATACAGACAGTCTGGCGAAGCAAGCCAAGGTGACTCCAAATCAAGATTGTCCTATGGCAAGTCTTAGCAGATTGCATGAAGGAGATGCTTGCATACAGCCAGAATGTGGAGCTGGGTCACGATCCAATGACACTGGACATGGTGAGGGTCTTGTTGAATCAACAAGGGATAGAGAGACAGGAAATGTCCCCTCGCCAAGAGGTTGCTTTCATTCTACGGCAGATAAAAATGGTCCAATGGAGGCTATCAATAACATCGAATGTCATGATACCAGGACTGATTGTCCAATACAGAATGGTCATATAGAAAGAAGTGAAAATTTTCCCAAGACCTCCATGGTAGATAATTTGTCAAGCATAAAAATTTCTCCAGATGATGTTGTAGAAATAATAGGTCAGAAACATTTCTGGAAAGCAAGAACAGCTATAGTCAAGTAAGTTTCTTTTTTGTCAGTGGCCTTTGTTTCTGTAGTGGTCTTGCCTTTTTCTTACCCACTCCTTTTAATTGTCTGATTGGTGGACTCTTTCATGTGCTTTGGCCTTATATAAAATGTGCTTCTTGTTGATTTTTCTCATTATCATAGTTTTTGAATGACAAAATGTCATTCCCACCCTTAAATCTCATGACAAGTGAAAAGGTATGGCAAAGGGGAGATACTCTCTATCATAGTTACTGTTGGTGGAAGTTTTCCCTTTGATCGATTAGCTTAATTACGCATGTAATGATGACAAACCCTCTCCCCTTCTTTTATCTTCTTAGGGACCTGTTTGGTTAGTATATGAAGTCTCAGTTTGAAAATCTGAAAAATTTTTCCCCTGGAGAGAGGAAAGGTAGGATTGAAAAAAGATGGGTTTTTGCAAACCACTACGTATCTTTTGCTGGGATTCTTTTTTTTATTTTCCTGTTTTTGTACTGCTATAAATGCAGCAACTTCTTAATGCATCTCTGATTGATAATGATATTAGGGATGTGGATTTGATGTTACTGTGAAATTTTTAATTAAGGATTTTTCTATTTAGCTTCGAGGAAAGGAAATATTGATAGTATTGGGGTCCCTTCTAACTTGGTGTTTTTGTGTATTCAAAATCCTTACTAATTTTTTAATGGTGGGTACTGGATCATCTTACAGTTGGGCTTAATGTTGTACTGTGTTGAAGGGGAATCCCTTGACAGAAGATCATCTCATGATTCCCTATCATTTAGCATCTGGAGTATGGATATAGTCCTGCCTTGGTTTCCTCTTGCTTGGTTCAACATGTGTCCACTGGAGCAAGTATCTTTATGCTGCACTGAAGGGCTTGGACTAAGAAGGGGACCAAGAAATGCAGGATGATAACTATAAGTGTGGTAGGGACACTTGGAGAGTAAATGGTGAAGAGTTGTTAGATATCATGGAGATAAATAGTGTTTTATATATGGTGTCATGGTTTTGCTTTGTAAAGAGATATTTTGGGATGGGAATTTTCCATTTTATGGTACTCACCTTAGCTAGTTGAGACGCTCCACTTTCTGTAGTTTGTATTGGTTTTAAATCGAATAGGCATCCTTTTTTTTTTTTGGAGAGGGGGGGTTGTGAAATATAGGCATCATTCATATGATTTGATTTTGATGAATGTAAAACACCCTCCCCCCAAAACAAAATAAAAGAGAAAGTTATAAAGTCCTACAAAGTTTTCCTGGTTAGTTGATTTTATTGATAATGCTGGATCTATCCACAATTGTATGTCCCAGTGTTCTTAGGTGGAGTCTGGACTTAGTTTTGAAGCAGAAATATAAAATGTAGTTCTCTGTTTTAAGTTCTGTTTTGTCTGGCTTTCCGTATGAGTAATTCCATTTTAAACATGATTGTGTATGAACATATTTATGTCTAGTCAGCGCTTGATACATTGATTCTTCTTGTAAGAGTCATCTTAAAATCTCTATGAGGAATGGTAATAGTATGTGTTCTAGACTGGAAGATATCCCGCATGATCAGTTAGCAACTGCAATTGGAGATTGAGTTTTGGTGGTTTTTGGCTTATATGGTATTCCCTTCAACATGACAATAATATATAGTTCCAGATGCTGCATTGTTGACTTATTTTGATTGTATGCATCTCAAAACTCGTTGTATGGTGCACTTTTCTTGATCCAACTCCTGTTTCTCTCTACAGTCAACAGAGGGTGTTTGCAGTTCAAGTGTTTGAGTTGCATAGACTGATAAAGGTAAAGTTTTCTATGACGTCAATGTGACTAGTGCTTTATACAAAATCAGAAGCATGTTATCTTTTCTTTAACATGCACACATACACGTGGACATAAATCATCAACCCTTAGTTTGTTCATACAACTTAATCCTTCTTACTTAAACAGGTTCAAAAGTTGATTGCTGGATCACCAGATTTTCTGCTTGACGGTGGTGCTTTTCTGAGAAAATCTCCTCCCAAAGGATCTACTCCTAAAAAACTTCCACTTGAATATGTTGAAAAACCTAGGCAAGAAAATCTCAAGCGCAAAGATGATTCTGAAAACCTAAACCATAAACTGGAGTGTTCTGCAGAGAATGCAGTTGGAAAGACATCTGCTTCATCTGTGAAAAATGGGAGCCGCCTTTCAAATTACAACTCCTTTTCTGGGAATCCATACCAGGCAAATATAGCCGTTGACAGTAAAATGGATCCCTGGTATTTCCATCAGTCACCTGGGCATCAGTGGCTGGTTCCTGTTATGTCTCCTTCTGAGGGGCTTGTCTACAAGCCATATCCTGGACCAGGATTCTCGGGAGTGGCTTGCCGAGGATTTGGGCCTCTTGGCCCAACTCCCTCGGGAGGTAATTTTATGAATCCTGCCTATGGTGTCCCTGCTTCTAATCAAGGAATTGGGGTTCTACCAGACCCTCCTCCAGCTAGTTATCCTTACTTTGCTCCTTATGGCATGCCGGTCATGAATCCAGCAACGTCAGGGTCAGCTGTTGAACAGAGGAACCGTTTTGCAGCACCAGGTTCTAATGGCCATTTATCTGGGGTGGGAGCCAACTTTAACACTCATAATAACCAAGGCTCTTGTAGTTTCCCAGTTCAGAGAAATGAGAGTATGTCAAATGTCATGAGAATTCACGCAACCAAGGAAAGTGAGTTACAAAGAAGCACAGCAAGTAGTCCTAGTGAACTGGCACAAGGAATCAGCACGGATCAAAATTCAGATGGAAGAGACACACTTCCGCTGTTCCCTATGGCTCCGGTGGTTACAGAAGGAGCCCCTCAATCTCTTGAGACCAGACAACAAACTCGAGTAATCAAAGTCGTGCCTCATAATCCTAGATCTGCAACGGAATCAGCGGTTAGAATTTTCCAATCAATACAAGAGGAGAGGAAACAGTACGATTCAGTCTAGTGCTGTTCATTGAGTCGGACAAGTTCTTGTGCTATTTTTTGGAGGATGACATGTTGTAGTTTATAACGGGTTTATTGTCTTTTTTTTGAAATTTTCCTTTGGTTTTGACCTGGTTACAGCATAATTGTATGTAAATATATATGGTATGTCAAAACTGATCCGACTGATGAGTCTCCTTTGTTTCTATATATTTATATATATTTTTTCTCAGGGCACTGGAAGTGGATTCGACTACCCCATGGAGCAGAGGGGCTCCATTAGGTGATTTATGTTAGTTCTGCTGCGTTGGAAGAGAAAGTGGCTTAATATCCTATTCTTAGTATTCTACTTGTTGATTGAATTCACTGTGATTAGGTGGGGATCAATTTCTATTCATTTGCAGTGGTAACTTTCATTTGAGTTTGTATGAATTTGATTTGCAAGTGCAGAGATCAACTTCACGCTGTAAAGCATGGGTAACTAAACATGAAAAGTTGCAGAAAAGAATTTTAGAAACCCTTCTATGACTTTTTTTTTTTGGTTAGCTTAGCTTGATTATGTACTTGGAGTCTTGCAGATTTTATCTTTGGGCCAAAGAGGCCATATATTAATTTCGAAGCGGCAATCCAAAGTTCAAGCTGGAAAAGATTAACAAGAGCAAATGAAAGGCTAACCGGGCCTTTCTATCACTCGAAGAAGACTCAGATGTAGATAGAGAAATTGAATCTTCAGCATATTTGTTATCATATTTGATATATATGGGATAAAACATTGAATGGATATTGGATAGAACATAGGTCTTATCTGCTATATTGTATGATTATTATTGGTGCACTGGAAAATCAAGGACAATAGGGAGGTCTTCGTCCTGGTCCTCCAAAATAGAAGGTAGGTTCAACCCCAATCCCTTTGGCATAATTATCGGCAGAGTAACAGTAGGGTTCATTGGCGAAGTCACTCACAAACGCTGGATACTTGAGAGTTAGTGAATAGTCCATTATCCTGATGTTGTTTATGAATGCTGCGTTCCCGTACAAGCGCCTCGCCTCCTCGCCGCTGCCCATCGCTGTCGCTGTATGCGGCGTCTTTCTCACCTCCGAGCTGAAAACCTCCCCTCCCCACTGAACCAGTGAGGCTTTGTACGCTAATGTCTTGAACAGAGACGGCGGCCAGTATCCTATAGGAATGTTGTCTGCCACTTTTAGCCACCAATTCCTTGTTGACGGATCCTGTTAGTAATTCATACACTAGATTCTTCAACTGTGTGCTTAAAACATGCTTTATTGACAAGAACCTAGGTTAGAAAGTTGAATTACCAGGAAAATGCCGATCTTGATTATATATTGGGGTCCAGATATATACGAGACAGGTTCAATGGCAGCACCAAGAGCTACTTGTGTTCCCGTTTGCACGAATCCAGAACATGTAAGATCAAAGCAACCTGTGCTCTTGTACGAATCTCTCTACGAAACCCAAAATGTTGATTTCATTTCCAGATATTTAATTTCCAACTTCAATGTATGTGGAATGGTGTTTATTACTTACCGTCCAGTACGCAAAAAACCGAGTGGCTTTGTCGCCATATAACTTGGGATTCACCTAACAAAACAAGGAGAAATAATGAAACCACGCTCCATTTCATTATCTGTTTAAAATCACAGTGCAAGAGATTTGGGAAATGAACTAACCACCCATCCTGCTTCAACGCTTTCAAAAACATCGCCATTCCCAGATTTAAGCCACATTTGTGAAGTGGTGAAATCATCTGGTAGGTCCACTTTTGGATTCCAGACGTTCAAATCGGCTTGGGCTCCTACATAGCTGTATCCCATGGTTGCAAGTACTGCTGCCTATAACAAGTTCATTAGACCGAAACACAAGTCGCACCTAATAGGAACATGTTGCTGATATTAATGTTGTGTGTGTGTGTGTTACCGAGCGATTTGCAAAGTTTGGGACTGTGAGTTTGTTGGTGAAGTGTCGTTTGAGTGATGAATTGGTGAAGTGGAGTGAGGGTTTGGTGCCAAATCGATGGAGAGAATGGGCTCGCAGCAGATCTTTCTTTTGAATTCTGCGAATGGGGATGGTTCCGTCTGGACAAGTTCCATTTCTGTGCCATATTTGGGATATTACTGGCTTGGCAGAGGCACTCTCGTCGTTTTTCGCATTTGAATGCTGGGATCTCGGTACAAAGCTTGGTGCCATCTGCACTATTCATTCATTGTCGTCATTATCAATAATGTATTCATTGCTTTAAAATCATGGTTGAGTTGGAATTTTATCAACAAAGTTTTTTTATATGAGTGTTTGACACAAATAAATTTTAAAATGAGCAAAAATACTAATAAGGAATTTAAAATGGTGTAAATTTATCAGATCCGTTAAATTTTAACAAATGTCCGTTAAATTCACCAAAGTCAATTTGAAGTAAAACCTAACAAACATTTGATGAAATTTAACGGCTTGATAAATTTACACAATTTTAAATTATTTATTAGTATTTTTGCCTCCTCCAAAACTTATTTATGTCACAGGCTCTTCGGAAAAACTTTATTAATGAAATTGCATCTTAACCCTTAAAATTATAATACAAGAAAGAAAAGAGGTGTTAAAAATTTACCTGAATTTTGTGGTTCTTTAAGGCAGGATGGTCGAAAGCTGGTTGTTTGTAGATGTCAACACAGTCAATAATATCCCCATCATAACTCTACAGTAGAAAAAGAAAAAAAAGAAAAGAATTGAGTGAATATAAGAATCAGAATAAACTATAGAAAACAAAACAAAAAGAAATTGACAAAAGAAACCTGAATGGTCTTGAGAGCAGGCTTGTTAAGGAGCTTCAATGCGGCACCAATGTCGTTGGAGGAATAAGGTGTGGCGTCGACCGTCATGTGAAGTCCAATGATGCAACCAAACATGGCTCCAAGTAACAAGGTTGGAATGCTACAACGTTTGCCCAAGATCCCCATTTTATCGATCTCTTGTACTGTCTTCCCAACCCCAAATTAAATGTCCCACTTTGTTCAAAAGGATATGATATCTCACCAGGGAAGCTGCGGCAGAATAATGCAGTCTAGCTCTTCATCTGGATCCACTCTTGACTCTTGAGTGATGTATATATATGCGTATATGTGGGCATTTGGACCCAGAAATAGCACTATAATATGATGAAATGATCATTAATGTCTATAATGTTTTGACCCAATTAAGGCAAGTTCATTTCCCTAATAAATTTTATACTTTAAAAAGTGATGCAAGCAAACTTTGTTTCCTTATACTCCCTCTAGTCCTAATTATAAGATAAAGTTGACTTTTTTTAGAGAAATTAAGGAAGCCAATTAAATCACTTTAGAATATTTATTTTTTTATTTTTTTCTTCAAACTAATTAATTTGACTAATAAACTGATATATAATCTAAAGATACTAAAAATATAAATACTCTAAAGTGATTTAATTGGCTTCCTTAATTTCTCCAAAAAAATCAACTTTGTCTTATAATTAGGACCGGAGGGAGTACCACTTTCCTTATACCACTCTGATTATAATTATAAGTCCCATTTAAATTTAATGAAAGAATAAGTTGATTCATGTTGGAAAGAGAAAACCGTCCGTGTGTGTGTGTGAAAGAATAAGTTGATTCATGTTGGAAAGAGAAAACCGTCCGTGTGTGTGTGTGTGAGAGAGAGAGAGTAAAGAATATCATTCATAGATGAAATTAAAAATACATCAATTTAGGATATATTTATTGAATTAACGGACTTTCATTGACATATGAGAAAACTTATAAAAAGGACTAATGTGATACATCTGATTTATTAAAGAATTTATTTCTTCTTCTTCATGTGTGTACTTGTATATATGAAGTCCGTTTTAATTAATTACAAGTGATGTTTTTTTATAGGCACAGCTATAATCTTATTTGAAATATTGTTGTGCTTTAAATGTGAGTACCTCTTTTAATAAAAGTTCGAACATGGTAGTTAGCCTCTTCGTCTGTGGTAATTACAAGTTATATATTTTAGACATGTTAAAGAAATGAATGTGAGAAATTACTTTATTAAAAATAATTCCCATTTTTTGCAATTTTCAACTTATCTTTTTTTAACTTTTAATCAAACTTTCAAAATTTTAAACTTTATATTTTTATCCAGCAATTTTTTTGGGAAAAAAGTAAAGGCCAGTTCATGCACTATGAGAACATTTTGAAATTTCGATATCTTAAAATATTATTATCTTCCTCATGAATTAGGAACATCTCAGTTGGCATTCACATGAAGAAGGTACATGCACTTTCAAATAGTCCCACGTTCTATATCATTATAATTAAGTTGATTCCAATTTGAGAATACTCGCTGTAGACACAGAAAATGAAAAACCTTTGTTCAAATGTAGGAACTTCAAATTTCAAGTCCTATGAAAATCTAAGGGCAATAAGGAAGGTGACGTCCTGGCCCACCAAAATAGAAGACAGGCTCAACCCCAATCTTCACATCGTTGAGAGCAGAGTAACAGTCGGGTTCGCTTGCCAAATCGCTCACAAACTCTGGGTACTTTAGAGTCAACGAATAATCCATCACCCTTATGTTCTTTATGAATGCCGCACTCCCAAACCGCCCACTCGCCGCCGCTCCGCTCCCCATCGCTGTCGCCGTGTGCGGCGTCTTTCTCACCTTCGAGCTGAACACCTCCCCTCCCCACTCCACCAGTATGGCACTGTGTGATAATGCACCGAACAGAGACGCCGGCCAGTATCCTACAGGAATGTTGTGCCCCACTTTGAGCCACCAGTTTCCTGTTGACTTATCCTGTGATACGTATTAATTCTACAAATTAATTGCAATTATGTGTGGTTGAGATTCTTCAGTGACAAGAACTTCCAAGCAATAGATGAATGAATTACCCAGAAAATGCCGAAATTGACCATATATTGGGGTCCATACTTAGATGAGTAAGGTTCAATGGCAGCACCAAGAGCCACTTGTGTTCCCGTTTGCACAAAACCAGGACATGTAAGATCGAAGCAACCTGTTGTCTTGTATGAATCTTTCTATAAATTAAACCCAAATATTAATTAGCGTCGTTCCAAATATTTCTAACCTTTCTAAATGTGAAAATGGTGCTATATATGCTTACTGTCCAGTATGCGAACAAACGAGTCCTCCTGTCACCATATAACCTGGGATTCACCTAATAAACATGCAGAAATAACGCTGCTTCAATTCGTCTCATTAACTATTTATACAGTTACAACTACTCCCTCTATCTTTAAATTTGTAAATAAGGTGTGTAACAAAATACAAGTCTCGTTTTAGATTTGTTAAAACATTTATTGCGCACTTTTCAATTTTATTCCTTGACTATATTTATTATATTTATTGTCTCTTTCACTTATCTTTCTTATAAATAAGGACATACTCCGATTACTCTGGTTCATAATATAAGACACTTCAACTAATTCATTAGAATTAAGAAATGATAGTTAACTTATTAAATTTGTCTTAAATTGAAATTTCCCCCCAACTTTATTCATATTAAATAAGGTTTCAAATGAGAAAGAACACATAAAAACTCACATTTAAACATCAACTTTATGGACAAAATTGAAAAATAAGTATTAATTACAATCTAAGTGATTTATATTGTGGATCAAAGCATTCTTCTAAAAGTGACTTATATTGTGGACTGAAGAGAGTATTTGGAAAAAATTATATATTTATTGTTTTTAACTAATTTTGACTGTTTTCTTAATAAATGTAAATTAGTTATTTAAAGCTTATAATTATGGATGAAGGAAGTACAAGACAAAGATAATGGGGAATGAACTGACTAACCATCCAGCCTGATTCAACACTTTCAAAAGTAGGGCCGTTTCCAGATTTAAGCCACATTTGGGCGGTGGTGTAATCATCTGTTAGGTCCACTGGAGGATTCCAAATGTTAAAATCTGCCTGAGCTCCTATATAGTTGTACCCCATTGTCGCAAGCAATGCTGCCTACAGTTATAAGTTCATTAGATCCAGACAAAAGTCCTAGCCTCCTAGGAACATGTGTAGCTCTGAAATTAATGAAACATGTTACCGAGCGGTTGTCCAAATCTGGGAGTGTAAGCTTGTCGGTGGCATTAATCTGTTTGACAAACAGTGAAGTGTTGAAGTTGAGTGAGGGTTTGGTACCGAATCGTTTGAGAGAATGAGCTCTGAGTAAGTCATTTTTTTGAATTCTGCGGATAGGGATGGTTCCTTTGGGACAACTTCCACTTTTGTGCCATATTTGGGGTATTAATGACTTGGTAGAGACATTTGAATCATGGGATTCTGGGATGAAGCTTGGTGCCATCTGCACAATTCATGAATCATTATAACGTGCTAATTTCTAGGAGGACCAGAAAAGCAAAACGGGTATATCATACCTGAATTTTGTGGTTCCTTAAAGAAGGATGGTCAAACGCAGGTTGTTTGTATATGTCAACGCAATCAATAATATCTCCATCTTCACTCTGCAGATGGGGGCAAAAGCAAGTATATGAAGAAGTGGAATAAATTAGTATGTGCAAACATGAATGTTTTTCTGGGAATACATTGTTAAAGATTACATGTATTTTTCAGAAGGGATCGTAATGTAGAATTTAATGATAAAATTTCACATTGACCGAAGAGACTTGAAAAAGAAAAGAAGAAGCAAACCTTAATGGTCTTAACGGCCGGTTTGTTAAGGAGCTTCAATGTCGCATCAACGTCCAAGTGAGATGGAATTGCTTCCACAGTGATGTGAAGTCCTAAAAGGCACCCAAACATTGCTGCCTTAAACAAAATTGCCATGGCGATGCATTTCCCTTTCCCCATTTTATCTCTTTATTTGTATCTTCACTCTCATCCACACAAACCAATATATATATACACTCCTCCGGTGTTTTTTATAAAAACCCAAAATTTAAATTGCTTTGATTCTTTTTATAAGAGTTCGAAAAAAATTGTTTGAATATTTAATGAGTTTTTTTTCCACTTCTACTTGCATTAATTATATGTATTATATTAATTAAAAGGTTGACAATGTTTATATTTACTCTGTTTCTCTCTCTTACTATCCCTTAATAAATAAAGGCATATTTGGAAAATAAAGTTTATTTCATATATTCTTATTATTTTTAAATAATTTTAATTGCTTTCTTAAATCATGTAATTCGGTTATTAAGCTCTTATAAATAGGACTAGAGAGTGTATTCATATATGGCCTTTATTTCCACAAATATGGAATGAATATTAATGTCATCAATGTTCAGACCAATTAGTCCATTAGGACATTTTACTCTTTTGGTTTTTAATGTAAGACCTATTTACCTAATTTAATTGGATCAAAGAATTTAGTTAAGTTAGTTAACATGAATTTTTTTTTTATATAAAATACATCAATCATCTCTCGTAATTCCTTCAATCTTTTTCTTATTTTGTTATTGTTGAAGGAGCATAGGGGTAATGTTGGAAAAGATTGACAAATATAAAAAATAAATATTATATTTAGAATTAAAATCAATTCTCAAATTAAGTCTTACATTAAATTACATTAAAGACCGGAGGAATATAACTTGATTAAGAAAGCCACAGATGGAAATGGAATGATAGATGACCTGATCTATTTAGGAATTTGTTTTTATTTTTCTATACATAAGATTTGGGTTCTAATTGAAAGTGATGTTACTTTGAATTTCGTAAATAAACTCTAATTTCACTCTCCTCCTTTCTATAAGTTCAGTTTGAAAAGAAAAAAAAAACTTTCATCCTCATTATAAGTCAACTTAAAAAATAATTAATGGCAGTGTTATAATTTTGCTCTATTAAATGTAATTAAAAAAATGAGTTAATTTATGTTAGAAAGAGAGAAATATGAAAAAGAGGGTCGAGAATACCATTTATAAAGAGGGTAAAATTGGGAAAATGTAATTTCATATTTGATTTTGAAAATAGTCTACTTTTTTTTATGGCCATTCAATAGGAACATTTTCCTGATGTTTATCCATCACTTGGGCTACTAAAATGCACTTCTAATCTAATTAGAAAATGGTGACTTTTTTATTTTTAGAAACACGCACATTTATTAATATATCTCCATTCTTCATCACATCCATTGTATGAGGTAGTGAATACATTGTATTTATAAAATGTTTGTATTGAATTATTTAAAGTTTGACAATTCAGTATATAAGTGGGAAACAACAAATAAGGAAGGAAAAATCCCTGAAAAAGAACTTTAAAATAGGGAAAAGATAAAAAGGTGATCTCAATTTTCTTATTCCCATAGAGTTGTTAGTGCCTAACCATGTACAAAAAACCGGACCGGACTGGCCGGTTCGACCGGTCGAACCGGGAACCGGTCCCTGGTCCGGTCCGGTTGATAAAAAAACCGGTCAGACCGGCAGAACCGGTTGAACTGGTCAAAACCGGTGGTCCAACTGGTTGACCCGGTTTCTTCTTCTTCTTTTTTTTTTTTTTAAATTTTTTAAATTTTTATTTTGTGTTTTTTAAGGACAAAATGAAAAGTTGAAGACTAAAATGAAGAAAAAAATAGATAAAGAAAGAATAAATTTAAAAAAAATGAAGAAAAAAATGAAAAAAATTATTTAAAAAGATATAATAATTATAGGAAATGATATATGATTTTAAACATTTTTTTTCTAAAAATCTTTATTTTTATCTATAGAAGTTAAAAAATATATTAATATATATTATCACTAATAAATTATAATATTTTAATATGACCGGTTATGACCGGTTCAACTACCGGTTAGACCCCGGTTGACCCATTAACCCTTGAACCTGTGCTGTGACCGGTTCATTACCCGGTCCGGTTTTTCGTTCCTGCCTAATTTGTCATTTTTGAAATCAAAATAAAATTACACCACTGCTCTTGAAATTATCTTCTCCTTCAACAAAAGCATCTCCTCCTCCGGTGACGGGGTCCTCCTCCAGTAACAGCGACTCTTTCTCCAATGACGTCGAGCTTTAGATCTTCGATCTCTACCATCATATATGGCTCTCACTCACGTTCACGTTCATTCATTGTTTATTTCTCACTCTATTTCAAACAAAGAAAACAACGGAGAAATAAGAACTGGACTTCGGGTGATGAAGCATCACAGGTGGGTAATGCTTCATCACTCCAGTCTCCAGCTAGTGATGAAGCATCACTTCCACGGACGGACTCGAGTTTCTCATTTAAAAACTCGAGTTCTAAGCATAAAACTAGCGGGTTATCCGCTAGTGATGCTTGGAACTCAAGTTTTTAAATGAGAAACTTGAGTCCGTCCGTGGATTTAGAACACTATTTTACACACATTCTCTGGTTATTCTTTAGTGATGGTTAGAACTCGAGTGCTATATGGGCCAACTCAAGTCCTCAGGCGGAATTAATATAAGCACGAATTGGAGTGAAGATGATGCCAACCTCTCCTTGCCTCCTCTACTTCTCAAATCCTCCCAAAATTCGAAACCAAACACCACCCCCTACTGCATTCGCTACTCCTTATATCCACCCAAAAATCATACCCAAATGTCGACTGCTGCACCGCCTTCGCAGTGACAAATCCAAACTTTATTTACGCAGATTTCCAACCATCTCAGGTAATGGAGTATTCGCACTAACAAGCTTACAAATTGAAATTAAAAGGACTGAAACCTGTGGGAGCTGACTCATACTTAGCAGTAGTACTAGAAAATGAAACAGAAGATAGTAGAAGCCAAGATGGGAAGAGACTTTAAGGGCACATAGGGTTTCTGCCAGGTCCTCCATAGTAGAATTCAGGATCTTCCACATAATCTGACACATAACGTGCATCATAACAGTAATATTCGTCTGAGAAAGTTTCAACATAAACCGGAGACTTCAACTCTGGATAATTATCTTTAATTCTTATTCTTGTTACAGTCCCACTCGTACCAAACCAACGATCAGGAAACTGCCCACTACCCATATGTGTTGCTGTGTGAGGTCTCGTCCCTACCCTTTTGCTGTATACTTCACCTCCCCATTCCACTGATTCTGCATTTGACCTCATTCCTGAGAATATCTCTGCTGGCCAATACCCCATGTTCTTCTCATTGTACTGTAACCACCAATTGTTTGTGTAAGGATCCTAAACCAAATATTGAACAATATATATCAGATGATTTCTTCAAGGGAATTAAATTCTGAAGCTCAAGTAATTACAGTTGTGAATATGTCTCATACTTTGTAGATGTAAATAGTTATCCGATATGTGAGATCAGCTGGTATGGATTTAAGATTAATTGCAGCACCCAAAGCAATCTCGTTGCTTGTTTGAACAAAACCAGGACACGTCATATCAAAGCAACCTGTTTTGATTGAACCATCAACCTGCAGAATTCGGTATCCCAAAACGTTAATTCTTAATTCCTTCGTTCTTATTAAAAATTTGTGTCTTTTTTTTTTTTTTGTTTTTGAGTTTGATTTTTACCGTCCAGTATGCAAATAACCGAGTCTGTCTATCTCCATACACACTCGGGTTTACCTGCAGTTACAGATTTCATATTGAAAAATGACATTAAGTGGCTCTAAGGTTAGCTTTAAAGACACACTTGAGAAAAAAAAAGATAGTGAGGTTGGTGGGTTGGTTTCAAAGCCCACTTTATATGTAACTTTAAGTGCAAGTAATAGAAAGAGTTAATTACCGCCCATCCGGCTTCAATTAATTCATAGTTATTGTAAGCACCATTTATGAGAGCAACTTGGGATGTGCTGTACTCATCGTCAGTCTCAACAAAAGGGTTGAACACTATAATGTCTCCTTTACCTCCCAAGTAGCGATATCCCAATGCGAACAATATTGCCTTCTGCTTCACATAATCAACTTCTCAAATCAGTTTTGTCTCTCTAAACTGCAAAAGAGAGTGTTCTTTTAAGCTGTAATGCTGGAAAACTGTACTTACAGAGTGGTTTTTTTGTTGCACTGAAGAATCAATGTTCTGATATGGAGAAAAGCTGGGCTTTTTCCTTCCATAGTCTTCAATGGAATGAGCCTTGAGTAGGTCTCTCTTTCGTATTCTTCTTACAGGTATTGTTCCTTCAGGACAAGTTCCACTTTTCTGCCATATTTGGGAAATTTCAGTTTCAGTCCTCTGCTTCACCTTGGTCCTAGTTTTACTTGTGGTTCTTGTTCCTGCTGATGACTCCTCAGTTGCATTGTAAGTTGGGTTCATCTGGTAAAATCCAGACCATATCTTTTGAGTTGGAAAACGGGAAGTGTACTATAACTCAGAAATTTTAATATACTCCTATGAAAGAAGAGCTTTTGGAGACAGAATCACCTGAACTTTGTGATGTTTTAGAGCAGGATGATCAAGTGCTGGTTGCTTATTTATGGCTATGCAATCAATAATATCTCCATCTTCACTCTACAATATAATCAGTAGCCAAAAAGGCTTAGCATCATAAACATAAGCTTCTAGTAATACAGAACACTCTGAGCAAGAAACCAAAACTATTTGACACACCACCTAGCTTCCATTTTCTTGGTAACTCGAAGCAGCAGCTTAAATTAAAGTAGAGTTTATTGCATATAGGAAGAAGTGGAAGATAATGAAAACAGAATTACCTTGATTGTTTTTACGGAGTGCTTGCTAAGCTGCTTTATTTTTCTCTGGGCTTCCAAAATCTTCTCCTTTGAGAACGACCCGCTATTACTGCAAGGTATACACATCAATCCCAGAACCAGCACAATTAATTTGATTACGCTGCCATTAAAGTGTAACAACTTTCCCATTGGAATTCAAATGACTGCCTCTTCTTCTTCTTAATGACCCTTTAAGCATAAAATTTCTGATAAAAAATTGAAATGGAAGGAAATAATGATATCGAGATATCGTAAAATTTCCATTTACTAGTACCGTCGGAAAAATGGACATTTCTTGATTCAGTCATGTAGCGATTTTTGCATGAGTTACCTTCTATAAGCCATGTTTGTTTACATCACTTCTTTGACATGATACATTATTAATAAATAAATATACCTTATTATATATATACATCATACCATTCCATAAGCATCCTATACTTAGGGATATGTAACCGCAAATAAGATACTGCATTTAGTTCTTAAGATAAAATATACTTAATTAATTTAGATGGATTAAGAAAATTAATTAAATTAGTTTATTTGTAAAAAATGTTTATTGGTTTATCTAAAATACCCTTTTAAATTAATGACGCTCAAAGACTTCTCACTTACATCAAAATAAGTTAAGCTATTTTACAAGGATTCACCATACACTTATACAACTGTAATTAATCTTCTAATTAGTGGATGTGAGACTATTATATACTCCCTCCATTTTTTAATATAGGATATATTTAGAAAGTTGATCTTAGTCCTAAGTATAAGACCTATTTTTTTTTTTTTTAATGGGAATGACAATTTTATTGATAAGACAAAATGTTCATCAGTAGTTTAGACTGTTACAGAAACTAAATAAAGACTTGCAACAGATAAAATATTATGACTACGTGTGCCTCGTCAATGAATATTTAAGGAAGGCAAGAGCTTCCTTTGCTTGGCTAATGTGATTAGAGAGGGAGAGCACTTCATTTACTAGTCGACGTGGCTCTGTGATTTCATCATTGAAAATCCAATTGTTTCTCGCTTCACATAGCTTCCAGCAAAGAGTTCCGAATGTAGTGGCCCAAGAGGAGCTTTGAGGACCCGGTTTGAGGTTCTCCTTGAGCCATCTGTCATATGGCATCCTGAAAAATCGTGCTTGTAGGTGATTTGGTAAAATCAGTTTCCAACATGCCTTGGCTAATTTACACCCCCTGAGGACATGGTTGAGATCTTCTTTATCACTTCCACAGACTGGGTATCGATCACAGGTTGTCATGCTTCTCTTGGCTCTTTCCTTATTGGTGAGGAGCTTGTTATGCAGAGTAAGCCAGAGAAAGGTTCGAATCCTTTGAGGACCAGGCCAGTGCCATGCTAGCGACCACTCGGGGTTCATGTCATCCCAGTCATCGCCTTTAATGGATCTGTATGCAGATTGGATCGTGAAGTTTCCTGAGCTACTGAATTTCCAGTGACAATTATCCTGCTGATCAATTCTGGTTGGGGGCTTGATCTGTGCTATTTGATCCAAAATCTGTGGAGGAAGAAGATGCTGAAAGCTCTCCCAATTCCATTATTCTTCTTCTCAAGTGAAGAGGCTGATTGTCTTTGATAATTCATTTTCATGTATAGGGGCAAACGACAACAGATGGAGTGGGCCTAGATCTCCAACCCATGAGTCTTGCCAAAACCGAATTGTCTCCCCGTTGTTTATATTCCAAAACATGCCCAGTTCCATGTCTTCCCAAATTTTTCCAGGTTCCTCCACAAATGCGAGGCATTCTTCGATCTTGCTTTTCTTTTTCTATCATTCTTCCAGCCATACTTGGATCTCATGATTTGCATCCAGAAGGTTGATGGCTTAGTGGCAATTACATATGCAAGTTTCATTAATTAGGAACGCTGTGTTCATGCTTGTGATCTCTTTAAGCTCACACCCTCCATGTTTCTTAGGTTGGCATATTCTGTCCCATATGAAGAGGTGAACACTCTTTTGTTGTGCAGTTGAGGCCCATACAAAATTCCTAATAAGTGAGTGTATTCTAGCACGGGTGTGTGCTGGCAACTTTGTTCACTGCATAGCATAATGGGAATACTTGTCAGTATTGATTGTGCAAGTGTGATTCGACCAGTAAGGGAGAGAGATCGTGCTTTCCATCCAGCCAACTTTTGCTGTATTCTTTCCTCAATGTACTAATAGGTAGCCCGAGTAACTCGTCCTTGAATTAATGGCACTCCCAGGTATTTACCGAGTAGCATCGTTTCTTTGTATCCCAGGACCTGACAAATGCCATTTGCCTCTTCGGTGGGGACGTTTTTGGAGAAATAAAGCCTTGTTTTGGCTTCATTGACCTTTTGTCCCGAAGATGAGCAGAACTTGTCTAAAGTTTGTTTTATGAGTTCTACTTGTGGAAGTGTGGTAGTGCTGAACAAACTTAGATCATCAGCAAAGAAAAGGTGGGAAAGAGAGGGCCCCTTTCTTCCCATTTGGATAGGCTGCCAAGTCTTGTGGTAACTTTGCTATATATTGCTTGAGATAGACGTTCCATGCAAAGGAAAAATAAGTAAGATGAGAGTGGGTCTCCTTGTCTGACTCCTCGGGCTGGCATGAAATTGGCAAAGGGAACACCATTCCAGATGACTTGCATAGAGGAAGAGGATATACAATTGAGAATTAGTTGAATCAACTTATCGGGAATGCATGCGTCTCTCAATGTGTCCTCAATGAACTCCCAACTCATTCTGTCAAAAGCCTTCTCCATATCTACTTTAATGGCCATCCAACCCATTTTCCCAATCTTTCTTTGCATTGAGTGAATGGCTTCTTGTGCTATAATTATGTTGTTAGTGATTCTTCGACCCTTAATAAAGCTGGACTGATATGGAGTGCGCATAATAAGGGCATCACACACTTTAGCCGGTTGGCTACAATTTTCATAATCAGCTTGTAGACAGTGGAGCATAGGCTTATTGACCTAAACTCTTTTGTACTCTATGGGCTCTCAACTTTGGGAATAAGAGCTATCAACGTTTGATTTAATCTAGGATCCAGATCTCGACCTTCAAAAATTTGCTTGATTTCTTGAAAAATAGTGTCACCTACTATTGCCCACCGTGACTGGAAAAAAAGTGCATGCAACCCATCCACTTCGGGTAATTTGAGAGCTGACATGTCAAAGAGAGCTTTCTTAGTTTCTTCTTTAGTGATTGGGCTATTGAGAAGAGAAATCCAAGGGTCAGGTAATTTTGGAAACAAACCTAAATGAGCATATTTGCTTCCACACACCCCTTCTGGAGGGTACAACTCTTAATAGTAATTTGACGCTAGGTTCCTTAATGTGTCTGAATCCGCTTCCCATTTTCCTTCATTTTTTTTCAGTATTGTAACCCCCTTCACGATTAAGGCCGAGATTTACGTTCATAAACACGTAATTAAGTTTGAATTAGAGACTGTAAGATGATTTGGGACTTATTCAAATTAA
Organism: Inga laurina; assembly: GCA_963855925.1. Lineage (NCBI taxonomy): Eukaryota > Viridiplantae > Streptophyta > Magnoliopsida > Fabales > Fabaceae > Inga > Inga laurina. The sequence continues at coordinate 60,164,770 of OY979706.1, forward strand.
ACTTCCCAAAATCAGGGTTTTCAAAAACTTTTACAAAACCTTATTACAACAGTCTCATATTCATCTTTCAACACTTAAATGGCCTGTACAGGTTGGTTTCATTCATACATATCAGAGTACAGCATAAATTCCCAACACACTCGGATTCCATTAATTACATAAGGGTTTACACAAAAGGCACAAAGCCCACAATTCATACTCTTTACTTGGGGATTACACAAAACTATACTATACTTCCAAAATATACAACTATTTACAACAAAATATCCAATGAATTTTATATTGATAACCATTAACCAAAATAAACTCCTAAACTGGAGCTCTAACTGCTCTTCGTCGCCTGCTTTCCCTTAGATCCTTCAGCCCTGTCTAAAAATTATATTTTTGGGAGAGTGAGATTCTAAAGAATCCCCATAGTAACAAATCACTCATATTATGCACAACATCAAAGCATGAAAGTAAATCATCCATACAACACACAACAATCACAACAACAGTTACAACGGCCGGGGTAGGTATCATGGGCATCACCCCCTATGACGGCTCACGCTGAACTACTTGTTGTATTGCACATCCACATGAACATATCACATATATCACCATAGCTAGGATCCATATAAAATATTTCACAACACAACCCCACGGGTTTGATACTCAACACAACACGCAGCCCCACGGGCTGGATCTCAAATAGGAATCCACGATTCCATAACGCAGCCTCGGCACTTACAGCGGCAGATACAACGGCCGGGGTAGGTATCATGAGTATTGCCCCCCTTACGACGGCTCATGCTAAACTACTCGCACTGTAATGCCCTATGGCCGATAACAAATTCACAATGATAAACATGCATACCAAGTATCATACACAACATGAGAGAAAAGTCACTACCTGAGTCCTTCCGGGCGTTTCTTGGCACCGGTCTCTCCCGCGTCGGGCAAATATCGTATCCTAGAATCATAATTAGAGACGAAGAGTTATTTCTCTATTCCAATTCTCAATATCTTTATAACACTTAATTGGTTATCATTACTGCTCTTTTAGTACTCAATAATACCTCTAACCATAGCCCTAAGGGGTTGAAAGAACTATCCCAAAGATCCCCTTTTTGGAAACACCAACTGACATTTTCTACAGAGGCACTCAAGTGAAGATGGCCTCACTCGAGTGAGATTGTACGAATACTCGAGTGAAGGAAACCTCACTCGAGTGATGGTACGGTCTGCACTCGGGTACTAGAGAATGAGTGATAGCGAGTGCATACCCGAGAGCACAACGAAATTTTTCAGAGACAGGATCATTCGAGCACACTGGACTTCACCCGAGTGAAAGCTAAATGCCTCACTCGAGCACCTGAGAGTGACGTCCAGAAAGTGAGAACCCGAGAGCACAAGAGAAATGGCAGTAGCCTAAATGGCTCACTGCACTCGAGCATAACACAGCTCACTCAAGCAGATACCCCATACCCGCGAGTGAGAAGGCACACTCTTGCACCATGCCTGTGAGTGACAACCCGAGAGGCAAGTCCTTAGTGCCAAATACACCAGTCACTCGAGCACAAGGAGGCTCACTCGAGTGATATTCATTCCTCACTCGCGAGTGAGACTATGCATTCTTGGATTTTCCAGAAAGCACAACAGAAAAACTGAAGAGAAATAGAAGATACGCACAGCACTCTAGCATTGTTCAACCCTACCCGAGTGATAATCATCCCTTACTCGAGTGAATCCCAAATCACTCGAGTGATTATATCAGAACCAGAAAACGCAGAAACAGACCAAACTTCCTAACACTTGTCCAATTGATCCCTATAGACACAAAACTTTACCTAAAGCCATCCCCACAGAAAAACACTCAATAAACTCAATGGGATCATCAGAATCATCAAAATTCTACTCCATTATCATGTTTTAGGTTTTGGGCAACTAAATCAACAAAATACCAATCTCATCCAAACATCACATTTCAAACACCAATCAATCTATCTATCCTAAACTCATTCCAAGATACCATTCTCATGCCAAAAAAATACCAAATGAACAGTGGCTCTCATTTTCAGATTCAGGCCAAAATTTCCAAAAATTATAAACTATTTCAAATGGCATGAAACTTAGATAGATAGATTGGTTTCACATACCTCTTCAACTTCTCTAAAAACACTTTTTGATTCTCCAACAACCAGATTTTCGTGTGATCACAAACCATACACAATGGACAACCTACAACCATCAAAATGAAGCTTATCACTCATAGAACAACTTTAATGAATGATGTTTAAGCAATAGAGGTCATTTGATTACCTTAATCACAAGCTCTTCTTCCTCCTTCTTGAGCAACAATGGCCGAACTAAGAAAGAGAAAATGAGAGAGAGAGAGAGATGGAGTCAAGAGATGAAATGATGATTATGCTTCCCCTTGCTTCCCTATGTAAGTCGAACAAGAGAGGAGAGGGAGGAGAGAGAAATAATTGTTTAATCAATTTGACCTTCACACCCACACCCTCTTTTGCCACATGTCACAATGCTATTGGTTCTCACCAAATAAGTTACCAATTAGCTTCTCTAATCTCTCCATTAGCCAATTATGTATCTAGAAAATCTCTTCCTGAAGACATATGTCTTCATACTTAGTTTTGATGTTGCGTTCTGTATCCAGGAGATATACCGAGTATGGGTGGCATTCTAAAGCTTTCTGCACTCTTCTCAACCTTTTTTTGAGCTTACGTTTCTGTTGGCCAATTTCTCCAAAACTATTTTTATTCCACACATGTGCTGCTTCTGCAAATTTGGCAATGTTGTTGGCAACATTTAGATTGCAAGTCCAGTTTTCACGAACTACCTTATCAAAGTCAGGGTGAAGTAGCCATGATGCCAGGAACCGAAAGGGTTTTATGGGTTGGATTATTTTGCCTTCTGGTTTAATGAGTAGTGGCTTGTGATCACTGCGAATCCTGGGAAGGTGCATAACGATAGTATTGGGCTTGTATTCGACCTATTTACTATTCTTAATGGCCCAATCTAAACAAACCAAATGACTTCCTCGTTGCCATATGAATTTTGGTCCTGAATAACCAAGATCTATAAGGCCTTTTTTAGCAATAAATCTATGGAAGTGTTGACAGCCTGAGTGTCGGCGCGAAGCCCTTCCTCTTCGATCTTCTATAGATAAAGTAGCATTGAAATCCCCTGCTAGAAGCTATGGATCATCACTCCTAACAAATAGCTTGCTTAGATCGTCCCATAGCTTTTCCTGGATGGATGGAGTAGGGCTAACATATATTACAATGAAAATCATCTTTTGGGTATTTGCTTCATTCCTTACTTTGACGTGGATGAATTGTTGATGATTTTCTAAAATCATTAATCTTGTCTGATCTGTCCACAAAAGCCATATGCCACTTGAGAATCCCCTAGCCTTTACTTAGTGAGAATTAGGATACCCAAGCTTCTAAATAACCTTATCAACTTTAAAGCCTGAAATTCTTGGTTCTACCAATGCAACAATTGTTGGCCTATATCCCTATAGGAGGGATTTTAATACGTAGTGGAATTTGCTAGAGGCTGCCCCTTGGCAGTTCCAGATGAAAATAGATTGATCTATAAAATTAATGTTCCATTTTGAATCTTCTCTCTGAATCTTTATCAACGTCTAGTCCTGATTCAGAGGCTTCAAGGAAGGCTAGTTCATGAGTATTTTGTAGGGATAGGGTAGCATGCAATTGTTTTGTAGGGTATAGGGTAGCATTGCCCTGAGTCCGTAAAAGCCACAGTAGAGTGTTTTGTAGGGTATAGGGTAGCATGCAATTGAGTCTCTTTATATGCTTATGAGTTAAAGATGGTGCCATTTGATGGCTTACGTGGGGGGTTTCAGACTGGGGTTACAACTTTCCCAGTTTTTGTCTCTTTTGCAGTCGTTGACTTTTGTCTTATATTCTTATTGTTTCCCTTTCCAAGGCTCGAGGAGGGGTAAGATATCATTTACTGATACCCAATGTCAGCACCATTTCTGTCCTGGTGATTAATCTGATCTTCCATCATTGCTAAGAGAGAAAATCTATTCCCGTCTTTTCCTTTCATATTGACGTTGGGGTCATTATTTTTCCTACCATTTCGACCACACCATCCCCCAGATAGAGCTTGCATCCACGTTCTAAACAATTGCTCAGATAGGTTCTATACTTCACGCACTGCATCACTCTTTGTGACTGCCGGACATGGTTGTGGTACAGGAGGATTAACCAAGATGGGATTCTGACCATTTGAAGGGTTTGTGGCTGCTTGGTGTTATTGTACTTTGATGGGACAAGTTACTTCCAGGTGACTATAGCTACCACTATGGTAGCATATGGTTGGAAGGCCCTCATACTCTACTAGCTGCGTGATGCCGTCCAACCAGATTCTAGAAGTTAGGGGCTTGATCAGGTCAATTTTCACTGTTAGTCTATGAACCTAGCTTTCTCGACGCCGACTGTAACATCCTAATTTTTATATAATTATAATTTAAAAATAATTATGAAATTAATAGTAAATTTTGAATTAAAAGAAAAGAGGGATTTAGTTAAAAAAATGTTTTTTAAAATAAGTAATAAAAATATATATATATATATATATATATATTTAAAAATAATAATAAATAAATAAATATTATAAAATAATAATATAAAAAAATAAATATAAAAAAACAAAAAAAAAACAAAACAAAAGGTGTGGGCGCCCGTTGGCGCCCACCATTTGGAAAAAAACGGGGGAGGCACATTGTGTGCCTCCCACCATTTCATTGAATGATTGTGGGCAGTGCCCACAATCATTTAATAAAACTGCGGAAGGCATCCGCAGTTTCAAGAGGCGGGGAGTATTATAAATACCCCCACTCCCCCGTCCTCACTTCACACATCTCAAGTGTGAAGAAAGGTGTAGAGTGAAGCACTAGTAGGAATATTTTCATATCTTTGGAGATCGATAAGGTACTCAATATTACTTCTTATCTCAGAATTATTTTTATAAAAATGTTCTAAATAATTTTCTCTTTCTTATGGTAATAATTTTATGATGATTAGAGAAAATTTTAAGATTATGATTTTGGATAAATTTGAGTTTTATTAATATAAGGCTATAGGAATGTAGAGGATAATTAATAGTTAATTTTAATCAAGTTACTTTTGTTACTTAGTTAGCATATAATTTTATAATGAAATCTTTACATAACTAATTTATGAATAATTCTATATTAGGCTTTTTAACCGATTAAATTTAGGTTAAATAATTTATTTGGATTATTAGAGGTATTCTTGAGGTTTTAATCGGTTTAGATTTTTTTTAGGATGATGATTTATAATTTAGCCATTTTATAAATTGATTATTGTAGATTGATTTTTGGCGTATATTTGAGCTCTTGGATTAGAAGCTTGTGATTATAATTTTGCTTTGGCGAGAGGTAACCACTTTCCACTTATTATCTGTGTTGATATGCTGTTTGTGAGTATTTTGATATTTACTCCAATGAGTAAAGGTTTATTGTGATTGAGAAAGTTTTCATTATATTGTGAAGTATTTTGATATAAAATAGCTTTGTGGAATTTTATGATTTGAAATGAGAAAATTATGGATATATTCGGGAAAATCCCATTGAAATAATTATTGATAAATTATTGTGATAATGGGTTTGGGATAAGATGGAGTATGTTATTTTACCACGTGGTATAGCCTCCATTGGTGCACGATGGTTGGCTGTTTATTGTCCCACCAGTTTCAATGAGGGACTGCCCCACCAGTTTCAATGAGGGGCTGCGACACCGAAAGACCCATGGTCCGGGGCACGTACTTTGAGGGTTTGGCCGATCCTCATGACGTGACCGGTGAGCTTTTTGAGTGGCCAGTCACATGGTTAGTAACTTAGCCCATGGGTCTAGTCGCGTGGAAATAAGGCGGTTCGGTTGGATTGATGGGAGGCAATGGGAATTGTAATAAGAAATTTATGATATTGAATTTTTATAAATTGTTATATAAATTGTTCCACTTAGCACCTCATGAATACATGTTAGCATGTGTAATGAGTCGGATAGCTGGTTACTGAGGCTTTTGTCTCACCCCGTTAATTTAACATTTTTCAGGTGATAATTCTTTTGCTGGAATGTCGGGAGGAGCTCCTGAGGCATAGATATATTTCTATATATATCTGTATAGCCTCTTGTAGTTTATTATGTGTTGAATGAATGTACATTGCCACTTATTAGGGACCTTATTTTGTAAACTCTAAATTCCTCTTCGTACTCTGTTTATCTTATAAAGTTGGGTGACCTTGGTTTTGAAATGGAAATGTTTGATATGGCAACTGTAGGGACTTAAATCTTTTATTACCATGGTAAAGTTTTCAAATAAGTTACTCGAACTCTTTTCTACCATGGTAATGACTTAAATCTTTTATTACTATGGTAGAGTTTCCAAATAGTTACTTGAATTCTTTCCTACCATGGTAATGACTTAAATCTTTTATTACCATGGTAGATTTTGCAAATAGTTACTTGAACTCTTTTCTACCATGGTAATCTTTCTTTCTTTTAAAAAAAAATGAAATGAGTAATTCTTAAAGATAAGTTAATATTATATTATTATTAAGGAGAGGATCTCACAACTTGGTATCAGAGCTTTAGTGGCAATATATTCTTTCACACATAACCTCCCTGTGTTTTTGTATTGCTATAGGTTGTATCCTAATTATTATAGGGTTTCATCCTTAGGTGGGGAGAAAATGGTTAATACAAGAAAGACTGTCTCCAACGTTGAGCCACTTCCAAAAAATGTTGAACCACAGTTGTCTCAGGAAAACGAGACTCTTTTGGCTAAATTATTAACAGCTATGGATGCACGATTTCAACAGTTTGAGGGAGATCTTCAAAAGAAGATAAGAGAAGAGGGGAACATTCCAAAGCCAAAAGATCATGAGGCACCTGAACCTAGTATAGAAGCATCACGGAAAAACAAGCCAGTCGGCTCAACTAATGATGAAGGTCCTAGGAAGAATGTTGGGGTGAGGGATCATCACAACCCAATCCTGAAGAATTAGCTATTAATAAGGTATGGAAAGATATTCATCATCATGATCCTGAAAAGTTTCATGAAAATTTAGATCCACTGAAGGCTGAAGCTTGGATCGAGAGTTTGGAGACTATCTTTAGAGCTGTTGTTATGACCGCACATGCTTGTGTGGGTATTACCCTTCGGTTTGAAAACCGAGATTCTATAGTGAATTTAGTGTGTCTGCCACTAAAAGGCATAGATGCTATTATCGGTATGGATTGGCTAGTGGACAATGATGCCATACTTCATTGTAAGAAGAAGGTGGCCACTTATGCCATGAATACCATATCCGTAGAAGCCCCTTTAGTCCCGATGTTGTCAACAGCTCGAGCAGATAAGTGTATCAGAAAGGGTTGTCAAGCCTATATAGTTTTCTTCTCTATCAATGTGGATAGAGAAGTTGGGATCGATCATATCAATGTAGTAAAAGAATATCCTGAGGTATTTCCAGAAGAGATATCTGGACTGCCTCCGGAGCGAGAGGTTGAGTTCACCATCGATTTGGTGCAAAGTACAACCCCAATTTCTAAGGCCCCTTATCGGATGTCACCATCAGAGTTGGCAGAATTGAAGAAACAACTAGAAGAGTTGCTCGAGAAAGGCTTCATTCGACCAAGTGTCTCTCCCTGGGGTTCACCAGTGTTGTTTGTCAAAAAGAAAGATGGAAGTATGAGGTTGTGCATTGACTATAGACAGCTGAATAAGGTCACAATTAAGAATAAATATCCATTACCTAGGATTGATGATTTACTAGATCAGCTTAAGGGAGCCGTAGTGTTCTCTAAGATCGACTTAAGATCGGGTTACCACCAGCTTAGAGTTAAGGCTGAGGACATCTCAAAGACTGCTTTCCGGACTCGCTATGGGCATTATGAGTTTTTGGTTATGCCTTTTGGGTTAACCAATGCTCCAGCCGTCTTCATGGATTATATGAACCGGATTTTTATGCCATACTTAGATCGATTCATTATTGTCTTTATAGACGATATTCTCATTTATTCTAAGAATGAGGAGGAGCATCGAGAGCATTTACATATTGCATTGCGTATATTGAAGGATCATCAGCTGTACGCTAAATTGAGTAAGTGTGAGTTTTGGCTTAAGGAAGTGAATTTCCTTGGCCACGTGGTGTCAGCTGAAGGGGTAGCCGTTGATCCTAGTAAAGTAGATGCCGTGTTGAAATGGGAAGCTCCAAAGTCGGTGACTGAAGTAAAAAGCTTTTTAGGATTGGCTGGCTACTACAGGAGATTCATTAAAGGATTCTCTCAAATTGCCATGCCTCTTACCAAGTTGACCAAGAAAGATCGACCGTATATATGGACTGATAAGTGTGAAGCTGCTTTTCAAGAGTTGAAGGTGAAGTTGACTACAGCCCCTGTGCTTACCCTTCCTAATCCTTGTTGTCCATACATAGTATACACGGACGCTTCCTTCAAGGGGCTGGGTTGCGTGTTGATGCAAGAAGGCAAAGTCGTTGCATATGCTTCTAGACAATTGAGACCTCATGAGGAGAATTACCTAACTCATGACTTAGAATTAGCAGCTGTGGTGTTTGCGCTGAAGATTTGGAGGCATTATTTGTATGGGTCTCAATTCGAAGTATTCAGTGACCATAAGAGTCTGAAGTATCTTGTTGATCAGAAGGAGTTGAATAACAGACAACGTCGATGGATGGAATTCCTGAAGGATTATGACTTCGAGTTAAAGTATCATCCTGGCAAGGCTAACGTGGTTGCAGATGCTTTAAGTCGAAAGTCAATACACTTATTTCAAATGAGCTTAGAAGAACAAAGTTGGCTAAATGGATTAAGAGATATCCATGTAGTCCCAGATCCAAGAAGGGCTACTTTAAATACAGTCCTTGGTGGATATGGATTTTATCAGGACCTGAGAGACGCCCAGATGAAAGATGATCAGCTAAAAAGAATTCGAGAAGAACTAGAACATGATAATGTTTTAGATTATGATATTGGGAATACAGATATCTTGAGATACAAGAAGAAAATTTGTGTTCCCAACAACGATGAAATCAAGAAAACCATTTTGGAAGAAGCTCATCGGAGCAGGTACGCTATGCATCCGGGAATCACCAAGATGTATAATGATTTGAAGCAACAGTATTGGTGGCCAAAGATGAAAAGAGATGTGACCGAATTTGTCCTGAAGTGTTTGACGTGTCAAAAAGTCAAGATCGAGCACCAGAAACCCCCAGGACTACTCCAGAACCTGGATATCCCTAAATGGAAATAGGATAACATTTCTATGGACTTTATTACAGGTCTACCACAAATTCGGAACACTCACAATGCTATTTGGGTGATCGTAGACCGATTAACCAAGTCAGCACACTTTCTACCAATCAGAGTGGACTACTCGTTAGAGAAATTGGCTGAGCTGTACATTAAAGAGATTGTTCGTATGCATGGAGTGCCAGAAAGTATCATATCGAATCGTGATCCAAGGTTCACTTCAAACTTTTGGAAATCCCTGCAAGAAGCCATGGGGACAAAGTTAAAGTACAGTACTGCTTATCATCCTCAAACAGATGGTCAAACCGAGAGAACTATTCAGACACTCGAAGACATGTTGAGAGCATACGCCATCGAGCTCTCAGGTAGTTGGGACGAGCACTTGCCATTGGCAGAATTTGCATATAATAATAGCTACCATTCCAGTATTCAAATGGCACCTTTTGAGGCTTTATATGGTCGGAGGTGTAGATCGCCATTGTGTTGGACCGAATTGAGTGAAAGAACCATTATTGGATCAGATTTGGTGGACCAAACTTCGCGAAAGATTGAAATGATACGACAGAAATTGTTGACAGCTCAGAGCCGACAGAAGAGTTATGCGGATCGTCGAAGGAGACCATTGGAATTTAATGAAGGAGATCATGTTTTCCTAAAGGTTTCACCCATAACGGGCATTGGAAGGTCCATTAAAGCAAAGAAATTGACTCCCCGATTCATTGGACCATATGAGATTTTGGAGCGAATTGGGTCAGTAGCTTATCGAATTGCTTTACCTCCGCACTTGTCTAATGTGCACAACGTATTCCACGTATCACAATTGAAGAAGTATCATCCAGATCCGTCTCATGTCATTAAGCCTGAGGAAGCTGAGTTAAGAGAAAACTTAACTTATATAGCAGAACCAGAGAGGATTTTAGATGTCCAAAACAAACAACTGCGGAAAAAGACCATCCGATTTTTGAAAGTCTTTTGGAAGGGTATGACACCTGGAGATGTGACTTGGGAGACTGAAGAAAGAATGCGTCGTGACTTTCCTAACTTGTTTGCTTAAAGTTGCGATTATGCTTGTTTATTTTGAATTATTGTATTCTGATTGTATTCTTGTACATTATTTAAATCGAATTTTGGGGACAAAATTCTATTTAGGTGGGGAGAATTGTAACATCCTAATTTTTATATAATTATAATTTAAAAATAATTATGAAATTAATAGTAAATTTTGAATTAAAAGAAAAGAGGGATTTAGTTAAAAAAAATGTTTTTTAAAATAAGTAATAAATATATATATATATATATATTTAAAAATAATAATAAATAAATAAATATTATAAAATAATAATATAAAAAAATAAATATAAAAAAACAAAAAAAAAACAAAACAAAAGGTGTGGGCGCCCGTTGGCGCCCACCATTTGGAAAAAAACGGGGGAGGCACATTGTGTGCCTCCCACCATTTCATTGAATGATTGTGGGCAGTGCCCACAATCATTTAATAAAACTGCGGAAGGCATCCGCAGTTTCAAGAGGCGGGGAGTATTATAAATACCCCCACTCCCCCGTCCTCACTTCACACATCTCAAGTGTGAAGAAAGGTGTAGAGTGAAGCACTAGTAGGAATATTTTCATATCTTTGGAGATCGATAAGGTACTCAATATTACTTCTTATCTCAGAATTATTTTTATAAAAATGTTCTAAATAATTTTCTCTTTCTTATGGTAATAATTTTATGATGATTAGAGAAAATTTTAAGATTATGATTTTGGATAAATTTGAGTTTTATTAATATAAGGCTATAGGAATGTAGAGGATAATTAATAGTTAATTTTAATCAAGTTACTTTTGTTACTTAGTTAGCATATAATTTTATAATGAAATCTTTACATAACTAATTTATGAATAATTCTATATTAGGCTTTTTAACCGATTAAATTTAGGTTAAATAATTTATTTGGATTATTAGAGGTATTCTTGAGGTTTTAATCGGTTTAGATTTTTTTTAGGATGATGATTTATAATTTAGCCATTTTATAAATTGATTATTGTAGATTGATTTTTGGCGTATATTTGAGCTCTTGGATTAGAAGCTTGTGATTATAATTTTGCTTTGGCGAGAGGTAACCACTTTCCACTTATTATCTGTGTTGATATGCTGTTTGTGAGTATTTTGATATTTACTCCAATGAGTAAAGGTTTATTGTGATTGAGAAAGTTTTCATTATATTGTGAAGTATTTTGATATAAAATAGCTTTGTGGAATTTTATGATTTGAAATGAGAAAATTATGGATATATTCGGGAAAATCCCATTGAAATAATTATTGATAAATTATTGTGATAATGGGTTTGGGATAAGATGGAGTATGTTATTTTACCACGTGGTATAGCCTCCATTGGTGCACGATGGTTGGCTGTTTATTGTCCCACCAGTTTCAATGAGGGACTGCCCCACCAGTTTCAATGAAGGGCTGCGACACCGAAAGACCCATGGTCCGGGGCACGTACTCTGAGGGTTTGGCCGATCCTCATGACGTGACCGGTGAGCTTTTTGAGTGGCCAGTCACATGGTTAGTAACTTAGCCCATGGGTCTAGTCGCGTGGAAATAAGGCGGTTCGGTTGGATTGATGGGAGGCAATGGGAATTGTAATAAGAAATTTATGATATTGAATTTTTATAAATTGTTATATAAATTGTTCCACTTAGCACCTCATGAATACATGTTAGCATGTGTAATGAGTCGGATAGCTGGTTACTGAGGCTTTTGTCTCACCCCGTTAATTTAACATTTTTCAGGTGATAATTCTTTTGCTGGAATGTCGGGAGGAGCTCCTGAGGCATAGATATATTTCTATATATATCTGTATAGCCTCTTGTAGTTTATTATGTGTTGAATGAATGTACATTGCCACTTATTAGGGACCTTATTTTGTAAACTCTAAATTCCTCTTCGTACTCTGTTTATCTTATAAAGTTGGGTGACCTTGGTTTTGAAATGGAAATGTTTGATATGGCAACTGTAGGGACTTAAATCTTTTATTACCATGGTAAAGTTTTCAAATAAGTTTCTCGAACTCTTTTCTACCATGGTAATGACTTAAATCTTTTATTACCATGGTAGAGTTTCCAAATAGTTACTTGAATTCTTTCCTACCATGGTAATGACTTAAATCTTTTATTACCATGGTAGACTTTGCAAATAGTTACTTGAACTCTTTTCTACCATGGTAATCTTTCTTTCTTTTAAAAAAAATGAAATGAGTAATTCTTAAAGATAAGTTAATATTATATTATTATTAAGGAGAGGATCTCACACCGACAATATTGTATTCTATTTTCAAGACTTGGCCAATTATTCCTCTAATTGCCTGTAGAACGCTTTTGTGATAATATTGATATGGCAGTCTAAGAAGGCGAACCCATCCGAAGACTTGTTTTATCTCCAAATTGGATGGAGAAAGGTAAGGGCTCCATGGGTAGACTATGAGATAGTGTACTTGGATGACCCAGGGGCCTCCAAGTAATGCATTTTGGCAATCTGGTTCCCCTTTGAATTTGACCATATAACATCCTCCATCAAGCTCTATTAGTTTAATTCTGCCGTAGGCTTCCACATAGCCAGAATCTTAGAATGCAGGATGTCTTGGCGTATGAAGCGTCCCAAGAGTTTGACGATAACTGCTCGTTTCATGCATTGGTGCATATATTCCTGTATTCGTTGAGAGAAATTGATAGAAGGAATGTGGCCTTCCATTGCTACTAAGAAATCTTCAGTGCTGACCTTTAGGTCTTCATTGCTTCTTGTTTATTTGCTATAGACAAAGTTCCCCTGTTCAGGATTCCCTCGACCTTCTCCACTGGGTGCTCTTATCCTTTCGTTGCATTTCTAGAGTCTTCATCTATAGTCATAGCTGCTTCGTGAGCCTTCTAATATGCACGTTCAGGGAACAGCTGTTTCTAGACTTGTGTAAGGTTCAGGTCTTCGTTACCTTCTACTTCCATATCTTCAGAAAATCCTCTATCTAGCACCTTCACCTTCTTTGTTGTCTAGTTGTCCGCTGTTAGTGGGGATCTTTCTCCCTTAAATACTAACGGGACATCCGAAGATTGCTCCATTCGTGTTCAAGGGATGCTTGGTTGAGAGTGTTGTGCGCTAGTTTATCTTCTTTTTTCTCCTCATACTTTATTTTCCAAAACAAACAGGTATAAGACCTATTTTTCATATTTTTATTAATTTATTTTTATTGATGCTCCCTAAAGAATAATTAAGGAAGAGAGGGAATGAGTAAATTAAGGAAGACGATTAGGGTGTTTTAGAAAATACATATCATATTAACTAACTAAACTAACTTCCTTAATATAATTAAATTAGATAAATATGTCTTATATTAAGGACACAAGGGAGTCGTATCTAATATTTTTTGGATGGGGACAATTGAGTTGTTGAAAGAGAGAAATTGTATGAATTATAAATGGAAGAAATATGGTAGCCAATTATAACAAAGAAGTAGTGTAATTAAAGCCTCGTAGGATTTCTACTAGGCTCTTCGTAATCTCCAATATAGCGTGCTCCATGACATTTGAATTAGTCAGAGAGAGAGCAGTCCCAATCTAGGGACGTCATCTCTGGATAATTATCATAAATCCTCATTCTTGACATCACTACACTAATCCCTATATCAGGAAAATTTCCATTACCTATATGTGTTTTTCTATGAGGACTCGTCCCTATTCTTGTTCTGTAAACTTCACCTCTCTATTCTATAGATTTTGCATTACCTCTTAACCTTTGGAATACCTCTGCTGGCCAATAACCTATATTCATTTTCTCATTGTATTGCAGCCACCATTTGTTTGTAAATGGATCCTACACCAAGTATAGCCTAACCTAAGTGAATTATGAACACCTTCCAAGGGAATCAAAAGCTGAAGCCTGAAGCAACAACTCTATAATAGTTATTTGGAATGTAAGATTGCTAGGAATTTATGTTAGATTTATTGCGGCACCCAAAGTGATTTGTTGTTATGAAGAAACGTTCTGTTTCTTCTTCTTCTTCTTCATCTTTGTTGTATGATTCTGTTGTGGAGCAAATAAAACATAGAAGAAGGAAAAAAGTAATTTCACTCAAATGCACAACAACGAAAGAAAGTATTCCATTTAAGAAATAAAGCTTTACAATTGGATCTTGTACCCATGCTATCATCAAAACATCTTGAGCTTGAATTTTCTATGCTAGGCACATTCTAAAAGTTTGAGTTTCTATATCCATTTTCCCTATCCCTAATCTTGATTTCTTTATTTACTGAGTGTTTTGTTAGGCGATTGACAGCCCTATAAGCCCGTTTAGGCATGAATCTGGTTAAAGAGAGTGTTTGGGTGCACTTTTTGTCAATTAGGCTTGTGCTTAATAAGGAGCTTTTTGAAAAAGTCAAACCTAGTTGATTTTAGCTTCTGGCTTATGGAATTTATGACAGTTGTTATGGCAATAAATGCACTGTCACCAACTTATTTTTTCTTTCTCTCTTCTCTTCTCTTCTTTGCTTCGACAGCTTGTGCTTTCCCCATCCAAAAATGGCAAATCTTTGTACTTTCTCCCTTTCTCGATCGCCCGCTTAAAAGTGGTGAAGCCAAAATTTTCGTGAGCTATGAAGTTACTCTTCGTGATCTAAGAGCATCCGTTGCTGCAGTTGAAGTCCGACATTGTCTTGCGGAGTTCGGTCGGTGACTTTTGACCCTTACAGTAGTAGATCTGTTCATTCTCTGCATTTTTGAAGAGTTTTGTCGGTGTTCTCTACTCTGTCATCTCCAGTCATAAACACATAATTGATGTCTCTGCTCGGTGATCTGATCTTGGCCGTTGTGTTCATTTGCAAGGTAAGCTTCAAAACTTGCTTTGATCCAAGATTTCTGCAAATTTGTGGTTTGTGGTGGCTTTGATGTTGTTCTGGTACGGTGGCTGGACTCTTTGTGTGTTGTAGCATATTTCATTGTGTTGATCATGGCATTTTGTTTGATGAACTCAGGCAAATTGAACTCTGTGGTGGAGCTTGGAGTCCTTGTGATGATTTTGCATCGTTTGAAGGAAAGCTCGTATTCTTGTCCCCATATCCAGGGCAGAGTTCATGTTTAATAGCAATCAATCGTCTGGGTTAGAAGAAAAAATGAGTTACAAGCATTTGGTTATCATGCCTTGTCTATTTTTTTATTTAGTTGTCCATTTGTTGTTTGATCCTCTACTTGGACTTGCATTGATGAAATTTTCATATGCACCTACTAATGAGACACTGGACCTTTTCTATTTACAGAGTAGTGTTTTATTATAACTACATTGTGCAATATGGTGAAAGAATTGGATTAAAAGATCTTACTTTTACAAAAAATTCGAGTTGTGTTAGAGAATAGGTGGCTGCACTTGACTCCCTGCCCCGGTTCATGTGGGGAATTTTTTTATCCAATTACTTTCATTTTATTTAAAAATTAGAAATTACAAAAATAATCTATTATTCTCACCAATCGCATGACTTTTATTACTCTTTAAAACACTTTGAAGTATCAAAAGGTGAGATATGAATAGTAAGTAAAGGAATGTAGATTATTCAAATACAGATCCCTTTCACTTGAGAACATCCATCATTCTCTACTATTAAAGACATTTATGGCTACACTCAAGAAAAATATTACCAAATTGAGAAGAAGAAAAATGTAAAGGATTTCAAGTTTGTCCTCCTATTCGTATGTGAGTACAGAGTATGTATAGGCAAATTATATAGCAAGAATTAGGGTTCGTGTTGTTAATTTAGGAAATTTGTTGAAAAATGATATGACAAACCTTTCCATAGAAATATGAATGACAAAGTAGTATGGGATGAAGAGGCAACTAAGATTTTTATCTATACATACCTTGAACAAATTTACCGAAAAGAACAGTAAGGGTTGTCATTTTCGAAGACTGGATGGAACAATATTGTCTCCAAATTCAATGAGAAGACTGGGAAAGCATATGAGAAGAAATGGTTGAAGGCTTGAGAAGAAAAATGATTTCAATAATTATTAGGCAAATATTATTTGGTCGAAGCTGGCTAGCTGACACCAGTTAGGTATCTTAGTCCCTATAGATGTAAATGTTATCACCTGCTAGAATTTAGGCGTTAACCTACCTTTGAAAATGTTAAAGAGACCTTTAATTTATATCATTCCAATTTGAAATCAACTATTGAAAGAACGTTTGGAATGTGGAAGAATAGATTCGAAATATTGTAAAAAATGCGCAAATACAGCTATGAAACATCAGTCTGCTTGGTTTGGGCAACAATGGCCATACATAACTTTATTAGGAGAAATTCTCGATCTGATGTTAATTTTGAGCAAGCAGAAATTGGGAATGTAGCTCATGAAAATAATAATAATGTAGAGGATGAGGCTTCCTCAACCAATTATGCTGGGACATTTTCAACCCGTATGAATCGTATTCGTGATATAATTAGAGACCAACTTGTACGGGATATGTGTTGCAATTAGTTATAATATTTGTTGATCAAATTATGTATTTTGATATCACATTCTCTAATTTAAATTTTTCCACTTGGTTATAATATTAAATATCTTTTATTTTTCTTACAATTATCATAAAAGCATTTTTACAATCGCCAATCCAAAAAAGTTTTGACTTTTATCGAAGCACTTATACAATTGTTAATCTAAATATAAATCATATTACATAATCTGACTTTTATTGAATCTTAAGTTTTCATAAGTCAGATTGCAAATAAGTCACTTTTCTCACCGCTATCCTAAATACCCATGTTCTTGAACCCGGACCGGACCGGCCGGTCCGGCCCAAAAACTAGCGAATCGGCCAATGGACCGGTTCGGTCCGGGTTCCAATTTTTTTTAAATTTTTTTTTTAGAATTTCATACTAATAAGCCTAAAATCTTCAATTTCTCACCGATTTAGTTCCAGTTTAATCCCGGTCTGACCCACTGACCCTTAACCCAATACCCTGACCGGTTCAATACCCGGTCCAGGATTTAATACCTTGCTAAATACACAGTAAGTGTTTGGCGTTGTGATTTGATGTTCCAATCACTATTCCAAACACACACTGAATCTATATCCCTAAAAGTTTGAACCTAATCTTGAATTTCTTACCATTTTTTCTTCTGTCAGCCAATCAAGAAAACGAGATGCTCTTTAAGTCTTTCCTCAAAGGGCCAAAGGGTGAAGTGTTGGCCCACGCCTAATCCTTGCTCAGGCCGAAAATCTCTCAACACTTTCTTGGAATCTCTTATCACCAGACTACGGTCTTCAGTCCATACCAGTGGCATCTCACGACGTTGACCTGGCATTCCATATAGCAGAACCTCAAAATCCTCAGCAAGGTTTTCACCTGGGTTCTCAAGGTTCATCATCGTATTGAAAGCCGCAACACCAACGTTGATATGTTTATCCCCGTGCGTCTCTGCACAAGCTTCCGGGTCACAATCTTGAGGTGGCGGAGGAGGTGAGGTTGCACATTATCGCCCCTCAAACCCACAAGCTAAGACAATCGTTCAGTTGCAAGGCTTCTTGCTTCTTCGTCTAAAGCGTGAAAAAACTCTTGAAATCGACTCGGGTAATCATTGAGAATGCTAACTACCTTCCTATTGCCTTCAGTGGCGAGGGATTTATAATAATCAAATTTTTTTTCCCTCTAGTGGGATTTCTTTTCTTGTTTCGCATTTCGTTCAATAATTTATCGTCTCCAGAAATTATAGAATATTTTTTCCGATGAAATGAAAGTATTAATTTATTAGAAGGCTTTCATATCAAATCTCAAATATTCGTATACAGTGTCTGGCCGAAAGCTAAAGAAAAGGACATCATCATCAATTGACAATGTAATGTTCGACTGTGGAGGAAACGATAGATGTCTTAGCGTGTCTTTAAATGAGCTTTTAAAGAATAGTTTTTAAAAAAGTTTTGTTTCTATATGCTGAAAAAAAGCTTCTGAAACTGTAATCTCAGGCTTACCCAAACACAGACTTAGAAAAATTTAGATATGTCCTATCTCGATGCCTTTTAAAACTAAAATGAGTCAGCAGACTATATCGGGTCGATCCTTCCTGCATCTGATCTTCTTATCAGAACAAGAGCTTGCGCCTCGGATGGATCTTGGAGGCAAACCACCAGGGGAGGGCCGTCTTTACTAATCGTAGTGCGATTCACGGTCAAAGAAAGTGAGAAAGATAGACAAGGCCGGGGAAATTCAAACCCCAACAAATAGAGGTGTCTCAGTCAGTCACAGAAATACAGACAGACATTTTTACAGACATGATATGATATAGTAAACTAAATCGATCTTTGCCATTTCTACTCTCCTTGCTTATGATGTTACATATGACCGACTCAGATTAAACCAAAAATTGAAATGCAAGAATTTGAAGCTGTTAGTTAGCTTGTTGTTTGTGAAGTTCTACTCTACGTCATGTATTCTTCCGGAGACCCCCATCACATCGATGAAGCTAAGGTCCGCGCACTACATGCAGAAGCTTCTCGCAAGTGTCCTGATTTTCCACATGGGCCCGCCTCCTCACATTTAATTCCTTTAAAGCTCTTCTGGATTGCTTATTTTTGCCTTTTTGTCTGTTTGTGATTACTTTGCATGCACCCAGCCACCTCGAAAACAAAAATTTGTGGCATACTTTTCTCGACTTGGCATCGCCCCCTGAGCAAACAGCTGATTCAAGCAGTGCACTTCCGTTCAACTGTGCCTCCTCCTCTCTCTTATTCTATTTTAACATTATTTGACCCTTCCCATCTCTCGCTATATATACTCTTTGGAAGGTGCTTCTATTCTACTACCTCCGATTTTAAATATAAGATCCAGTTGATTTTTTTATGGGATTTGTTTGTTTGGAATAGCAATTGGAGTCTTGAAAAGTAGCTTTTCAATCATAATTTATAATATACAAGTAAGTATGTGAGAGGAGTATTGTCTTGACTTATATGCATAAACACTTATAAGCTTTTCATAAGTGATGTCAAACATGCACTTAAGGCAGTTGATTAAATTACTTAAAAATATTTATATTTATCGGTTTTCCTTCAAACTAATTTATTTGACTTATAAACTGGTATATAATTTAATCATATGTAACATATAATTTCATTAAGTAATATATTTAGCTTCCCTAATATCTCAAAAAAAAAATTAACTAAATATCATATTTAGGATTGGAGGTAGTACATTATTAGCTACGTATCCACTTTATATGTATTAACATCCTTCTATTATATCTTAAGCTACTTTACAATGGCTCGCCACAAACTCATGCAGTTATAGTTAATAATCTAATCAGTAGATGTGAGACCATTCTAGTATTTAATATTCAGTTTTTTTTTTTTTTAATTAGGGGCACATAGTATTTCTACCAGGCCCTCCGTAGTAAAATTCAGGATCTTCAATATAATCTCCTACATAGCGTGCTCCATAACAGTTGAATTCATCTGAGAAAGAATAAACCCAATCTGGGGACTTCAATTCTGGATAATTATCATGAATCCTCATTCTGGTCATCACTGCACTAATCCCTATATCTGGAAATCTCCCATTACCCATATGTGTTTTACTGTGAGGACTCGTCCCTATTCTTGTGCTGTAAACTTCACCTCCCCATTCAACTGATTCTGCATTACCTCTTAAACCTTGGAATATCTCTGCTGGCCAATAACCTATATTCGTTTTATCATTGTATTGCAGCCACCATTTGTTTGTAAACGGATCCTGCACACAAGTATAACCATTAACCTAAGTGAATTCCATGAAAACCTTCCAAGGGAATCAAAAGCTGAAGCCTGAAGCAGAAACAACTGTATGTCTCACCTTATAGATGTAAATAGTTATTTGGAATGTAAGATTGCTAGGAATTGATATTGGATTAATTGCGGCACCCAAAGCAATTTCATTGTTGGTTTGAACAAACCCAGGACATGTCAGATCAAAACAACCTGTTTTCTTTGAACCATCAGCCTGTAGAATCACAAGTCATTAACAGATCTGATTAAAAAAAAAAAACTTAACTGTTCTGTTTATTTATCATGAGATCTGATCTAAGCTTACCGTCCAGTATGCAAATAACCGAGTCTGTCTATCTCCGTACACACTTGGGTTTACCTGCAGTTATTAAAACCCTTCAAAACAAGGGTTGGTATTTACTTGGGATATACGTTTATTTAAGAACTGTGAGAGAAAATGATAGTTAAGGTGGTGGGCTTCTGTCAAATTGAAGAGCACTTTATGTTTAACTTGATGTACAAGCAAGTAATAAGGAAGTGTTACCGCCCATCCAGCTTCAATGCACTCATAATTGTAGTAAGCACCACTCAAGAGAGAGACTTGGCTAGTGCTATACTCATCGTCGGTTTCAACAAAAGGGTTAAATGCTTGCATGTCTCCTTTAGCACCCAGGTAGCGATAACCCTCTGTGAACAATATTGCCTTCTGATTCACATCAACAATATATATTAGTTCAGATTTTAAGGCTCCACTGCTACAAAACAGGAAGATTAAGTAAGTGACATATATACAGAATGGTTTTGTTGTTGAACTGAAGAATCTAGATTCTGATTTGTCTGAACAGCTTGTCGAGAAAACATGGCCTTTTTCCTCCCGTAGTCTTCAATGGTAGGGGATTTGAGTAGGTCTCTCTTTCGTATTCTTCGAACTGGAATTGTTCTCTTTGGACATCGTCCTCTTTTCTGCCATATTTGGGAAATCACAGTCATGGATGACTCTTCAGCCCTGTTACTTCTGGTTCTATTCTTCTCCATCGTTCCATTATGAGTGGGGGCCATCTGATAATAAACCATTCACACTTCTTTGAGCTTTAATCGACAGAAGCTCTGATTTTTTAATTTTTTTTTTTACAAATATGATATATGAACTAGAAGTTGAAGCAAGATCACCTGGATCTTGTGATGTTTGAGAACAGGATGATCGAAGGCAGGTTGTTTGTATATGTCAATGCAATCAATAATATCACCATCTTCACTCTACAAGGCAACCAAAAAGATTAATCATATACATAAATTTGGTAAGATCGTGAGGATTATAATTTCACCTGGATAGATCTTAAAGAGTGTCTTCGAAAGTGCTGTAATTTTCTTTCTACTTGCAAAACTCTACGTGGTGAGATCGACCCACCCTGCCCGGAAGCCAAAAATGTCAGTCCCAAAATAATGAAAATTAGTATGAATCTTGTAAACTCCTTCCCCATTGGAATGCAAATAAGTGCTTTGATTTTTGCTGATCCCTTACTAATCAGCAGACGTTCACTGATGGAAGACAAGAGTTCTGAGATATTGCTGACATTTCTTTTTTTCTTTTTTTTGGGGACAAAACAGACATTTCCATTTGTTGCTTACTAGGAAACCAAGACTTTTGCTTAATGAAGGAAGCTCTTGTTGCCTGCATGGGTTACCTCCTCTATGTCATCCAACTTTTGTTTACATCACTTGTTTGACATGTAAATCCATATTTAGGACATTTAAATATATCATCTTATAAAAAAGTGTTGGTAGAGCAGCTTTCCTAATTCAGAAGGCCCAGAATCAGGATGAATACAAAAATTAATTGAAGAGTGCTATTCAGATTGATGGATATTACTATAGAACTACCTCCGTTCCTAAATATAAGATCTATATGACTTTTTTAGAGAAATTAAATACATTATTTTAAAGTATTTATATTTATTAGCTTTTCTCCAAACTAACGAGTTCGAATTATAAATTGATATATAATATAATGGTACACAACATATACTATGACTAAGTAATATAGTTTGTTTCCTTAACTTTTTCAAAAAAAGTTAACTGGGTCTCATATATTAAGAGCGGAAGGAGTATAATTAAGTGGGCCTTGTTCCTATACATAGTCCTAGCAAAAAAAAAACAATTTCTGATGGAAACCTTGAGGCCTCTGTGAATACAGTGTTTTCCCCCATTCCAAGCTTCTTTCCTGCGCTGAAATCTGTTGGTCATTTATTGTGAGATGTATCAGCAGAGTGTTGAGCTCCACACCTAATACAGGAACTTGCAGCAAGCAACTGATTGAAGGCCTATTTGCATTTCATGATTTGTATGTGTATGTCACGAAGTCCAATTTAAATTTGTGGTTGATCCCCGCCTCACCAACGGGAGCTGATTAAGTGGCTGCCAAATTGGTGAGGACTGTGCATATATATGGGACACATAACTAAAGGAGCAGGATATCCTACTACCATATACTTCATAATGTATGGCTTTCACATGCCAAGACAAAAACGGTGTTGAGGGAGGTCCGATGGCCAAATAAATAAATAAAACTTTAAAAAACAAGAGATTTTTAGGGAAACTTGTATTTAGGTCCTAAGTAGTTCTTAAATTTGTTGCCCGCAGCCCGATTATCCTTCCCGCGCCCGCAGCCAGAAATTTGCTCGTTTTGGGCCCATCCAAAAAAATCTCTTAACAGGGTGGGGTTAAGAATTAAACGGACCAGCTATGGACACACTTTTATGCTGCCCATGCCCCCGCCTGTTTAATTTTTTTTGTATGTTAGATAGTTTTTATTTTATTAACTATTATTTCTCTCTCACTCTCTAAACCCTTTTAAGTGCCTGTTTGGATTAGCGGTGGAGAAGTAGTTTTTTTACCATCTGACTTTTGGAAAAATAAGGTAGGAATAAAAGTGAAATTGTAAATGTGATTTGTGTTTAGATTAGCGGTGACAGAAATGACTTTTTTTTCTAACATTGAACCTGTTTGGATTAGAGTTTGAAAAGCCCGTTTAGATGCAAAATAACTTAAAAGGGTATGGATGTTATTGAATACTACATATATATATATACTCCCTCCGGTCTTAAATATAAGACAAAGTTGACTTTTTTTTTAGATATTAAGGAAGTTAAATAAATTATTTAATTATATCATATGTTGTGCATTCTTAGATTATATATTAGTTTTTTAGTCAAACTAATTAGTTTGAAGAAAAAATAAAAATGTAAATACTCTAAAGTAATATAATTAGTTTCCTTAATCTCTCCAAAAAAATCCACATTATCTTATATTTAGGTCCGGAGGGAGTATATATATGTCCTCTACAGGCATTAATTATGCACCGTGATGGAAGAGAGAGATTGCAGTGGACCGAAAAGCTACACAAATGAGCTTCATCGAAAAGCTGCATTGGTGATAAAAGTGTAGTGAATCAAAAAGCCTTGTCAAACGGTTGAAAAGAGTCCACTAGACTCTTTTGAATTGAAACGTGCGGTAATTCAATGAAAATGCTATGCCAAACAGACCCTAAATCTATCTAATCTAAGAGCATTTCTTGTCTTGTGTGATAAATACATGATACATACATATACATATCTCTGAGTGTATGGATCAGATTTATAATAATCACAATTAGTCTATCTGTATGCTCCGTAATAAACTGCAACATGATTTATAATGCATGAATGTACAAATTTAGTAACGGACTATTTTTTTATGAGCATCCAATACAATTAATTATTTTAAGGTGAAAAAGTAGACATAATCAATTTTTTTGATAGCATATATAGCAACGCCATCAACCTTGATTAATTTCCCTTACTTTTTGCACTGTGAGTCTCACCAATCTTCTCCCTCTCTATCATTTTAATATATTTTTAGAAGAGCAAGGGTGCAAATTTAATAATAAACTATTTTGCTATGAGCACATAACACAATCATCTTTTGTTGGGTCTAAAAGTAGACATAAACATTTTTTGTCTTATAAATGCTCATATTTGTCTTGTAAATTCTCTTATTTATTTTATAAATGACCATATTTCTCTTGTAGAGGGATTTAAAAGAATCCAAAGAGTTAAAAGATCTTCATCTTGTAAAAATTTTTTAAAATCCATTTATCTGTCTTGTGAATACCTTTGTCTTATAAATGCTCTAAGAAAAAAAATAAAATAAGGGTATTATTATCTTTTCATTGACAAAACTTAATTTCATTTTGATACAAGAAGGTACAGTGAAATTTCAGAATCTTTTGGGGGTTGACTAAAATAAAATTGCTTCTATAAGGTTTAAATGATATTTTTCCATTATAAAAAAACATATATTTCTAAAAATATATTAAAATAATAAAGAGTGACAATAATGACAGGACCCACAATGTAAAAAGTAACAAAAGTTAATCAGAGTTAACGACATTGTTATATATGCTATCAAAAAAATTGATTATGTCTACTTTTACTAGAGCTAGTAATTCCCGCCAGCCCGCCCCAAATAAACGGGTTCGGGCCGTCATTTTAAATTCGGGCTAAACGGCTCAGCTCATTTAGCCCGCGGGCTGGCCTGCATTTTTATTTTATTTTATTTTAGTTTAGTTTTTTCTTAAATGCCCTTAGTCTCCCTTATATGAATCTCCTTTCCTTTGATGATGTGTTTAATTAATTCCCCATATTTTTTATTTGACACTTATTTTTATATTATATTTATTTATTCTACTATTATTAAATTTAAAAGAGATGTGTTTATATATTTTTATGATGTGAATAGATTGAAAAAATAGGAAAATAAGAATGAAATTAACTTCATAACACAAATATATATATAAAAAAAAGTGTGATATGAGAGGGTGAAAGAGAAAGAGAGTAGAAATTTTTTAAAAAAAATGAAATTTAAAAAAAATAATAATTGGCCTGCTAGCCCGTTTAAATGGGCTCAAATTAGCAAAAGCCAGCCCGCAAGGGGGGCAAGCTACACCAGCCTGCCCCCGTCCCAACCCACAGCCCGCATTAGCACCTTTAACTTTTACACTCAAAAATAGTTAATTGTGTTGGATGTAGATAGAAAAATAATTCACTATTATTTTTTTTTTTTGTTTTTTTGGACTGGAAGGAAGAACTTCATGATATGAAAAAACCCAACTACAGACACTAAACCAACCTGGAAATAAAAGCTTAAACAAAACCAACAGACACCAAAATTCTAACAGACAAACACAAGCCAAAACTAAAAGAATAGATCAAGCCTAAACCTTACAGGTTGAAAGTGTGGAGGCTAAATTTCAATCCACAGTGATCAAAGAAAAGAGCAATAGCGGGTGGTTGTCCAAAGACACGCTCTCTCGAGCCCACCCACTTTGATGCCAATGATGCTGCACAATCAAAAGCAGCTTCAAATCCACTCTTTATGACAGAGAGTGAAGATACTTCTGGAATTTGAGAACAAAAACCAGAAAAACAGTGATCATAGCAGAAGAAATCCAGCGTCCCACACAAGCAAAATTAACCCAAAGATGAAGGAAACACCAAAACCAACAAGACATCCTCAAAAGAAAACACAAGAACAAGACACAAAATAAAATCCTAACAATTAATAGGGGTGATCAAGACACCAAAGTCACAGCCATATTTGCCCCCCTAATTGTGGTAGTGACAAGAAAAAGCCCTCATGGTGCCTAGGTGGCTGCCGGCCAGCCACCAACCATCAGAAAAGAGGCCAACGTAGGAACAACTTCCTTCAAAGCCAAGCTCAAATTAGTCCATTGCTTCAGAGTCTTGACCCTAACCATCTTCAAAAGCTTTAGCCAACAATTTCGACTCTTCATCCCCCTTCCAAGTCATGGTCTCAGCCTTCTCCAAGCTGCCAAGTTGAGTAGTGTTAAAAAACTCGCTGTCCTTCCAAATTGCAGCCACCAAACTCGGTAATCCCTTTTCCCCTTCCAAAATCCCCTATTCCAGACCACCGGAAAGCAAGCCCTAATTCCCTCTCTCGCCCTCACCAAACATCCTTCCCATATCGGACGAATACTAGCGTAAAAGCCAGCAACTGTCAACAGTTGCCATCACCATTTCTCTCACAGTAGAGAGACCCAAAACGAAGACGCCGCTTCAACAACCCTATGAGAATACGCTCATTCGTTGTTAAATTTATGCCTTAACCCATTTATAATTTGTATGCTCTGTATTACTTCATTCTGTAACACAGTGTGCATCTTACAAATCTCCCCTTGTCATTTATTTCTAGCCTATAGAATTGGGGCATGCATGATAGTTTCAAACTTTAGTGCTTACTTCCCATTAAAGCATATATTGGCAAACTAGCTCTTTTTAAAAAAACATGGTGAAGATTAGTTATTCCTTCCTTAGCTTGAAGATGCTTGTTTATTCTATCATTGATAATTTAGGCGTTCCCGTATCATTCATTTTATCAAGGGACAATTACAATGAAGTCCCACACAAGAGAAAAAAATGAAAAAATGGTCCCTGAAGTTGTTAATGACAAGTCGAGGAGCGTCCATTAACAAGTCTAGGAGCTTACACTGACAACTTCTGGGACCATTTCTTCATTTTTTCTCTTATATGGGATTTCATTGTAATTGCCCCTTTTATCAAGTAAACATCGCTATGTATGATACATGATAATAATAATTTAGTAGCTCCTATCTAAAATGATGGATTAATTGTTTATTGCTATTATTCTAGTTGTCACTGGGAAAAAAAGGTCAACATCTAAACTAACCTTTTTATGCCTCAGCCCATTTAACATGGGTTTAAACAGGTTGGGGTATGGGTCCGAGCGAGTGTAACATCAAACAAATGTGCTATGCGTTGGGGTACAATCTGCCCAGGCCATCCATTGTTCAGCCACGCGGGCTGATGTTGCAGTGTTGTTGATATGTCACCATAAAATAATGTTTTTATTTTAATATTTACAAGCTACTGACATCTTATATTTACAGGTCATCTTGGAGGTGTGTGTGTATTTGCAAGGGTCATTAACTTTTTCATTCCACACATGACGATTTAAAAATAGTCCACCAATATTCATGAATCAGAATATGGAAAAAAATTAAATATTATTCAATTGTTTTTTGAGCAAAATTGTTCATAAATACCTCATTAAAAACTTATTTATTAAATGGGACCTTTGGATGTAAACAATCTTCCTCGTGTGTAAAAGATCTTCCCTTGTGTTCAAATAATCTTCCCATATGTTCAATATATTTTCCCTATGTGACATCTCCTTATGTTCGAACATTCTTCTCTTATGTATAAAAGATCTTTTCTCAAGTTTCATTTAGCAAATAAGTTTCAAATGAGGTATTTATGGACAAATCTCCCTTATTTCTCTTTTTCTTTTGGGCAAATAATTCTTCATTGAGCACCTTTTTTGGCATCATCCCTTCCCTCTTCCCTCTTCCAAGAGTATAAATGTATAATCAATAAAAACTATTAAATGAGCGGAAATTTATCACTCCCCTATAGGCTAGTAAAGCCCTCACTGCCTAAATGCTTTATTTGATGAAGTGAACTGAATTGGACGATTTAAACGAATTTTATGTAGAAAAAATCTAACAGATGTTATAAAATCTTAACATTCCCCATGAAAACGCAAGTTGGAACCTCCCCGAGGCATTTATTTACAATGTAACCTAAATTCAAAACAAAATTAATTTTGTTTTGTTAGGCGATTATATAATTAATAATTGCAATTAAGTACACTTAAAATATAAATTATTTTAGTTAAAATTTTAATTCTAATTGCATTATGTTATAAGTAAAAGGGAAATATGATAAGAGAATGAGAGAAGGTCCTTATTCACTATTCAAAGTGTATTCCATAACACATGCCCTCTATTTATAAGCATAATTTTACAATCTTAATAGAATCAATATCTATACATTTGATGAAAATAAGAGATAAATGTGGGATACCGGAGATAATAGAGATAATGGAAACACATGAACATCCACACAAATATTATATTCATAACACTCTTCTTAGATGTCCATTATATACAAATGTGCCTCATTAAAAAAGATCAACTAGGACAAACCCGATTGGACAAAAACATAGCGAAAGAAAAAGCATATTTAGATATCCATTATATACAAATGTGGCTCATTAAAAAACTTCAACTAGGAAAAACCCGGTGAGACAAAAATATAGCAAAAGAAAAGGCATACATCATTTGTTAATACACTATTCAATGTTGCCTCATTAAAACCTTACAAGAAAAACTCAGTGGAATAAAACTATAGACGAGGAAAAAAAAAGTACATTGCTTATCAACTCCCCTTCTTGGTAAGATGAGTTGATACCTTTGAATTTGCGAAGTTTGATATCACGAACAAGCTTTCCAAATATTGTATCAGGGAGTGACTTGGCTGCTAATTTCACTCTCTTCTGTTGATGCGATCCTTCATATTGGTGAATAACTATATCATGTTAATAAGCAGATGATATAAGACCATAAAGTGGACTTTTACAAAATAGTCATATTTAAAGGTGATGAGGCTTCTGGTCATCTAATCAAGAAAAGTTGTATGACTTCTGGTTATGTAATTTCAAAATATGAAATCAAAGTATATGGCTTCTGGCTATAAGATAGAAACTACAAATTATATAACTTATGGCTACTACGTGTGTAAATATTTATTAAAAAGTGCAAGTGTACACTGTCGTAAATAAGTAATATAGAGATGAGTAGAGTATCGTTTACACGAGGATTGATCACTAAATACCAAAATTGACAATCTTAATTCTATTTAATTGATCGATTGGTTGGTGATTGAGATTACAAAATTAAAAATGATTAAATATGAATGCAATTGATATGAAAATAACTATGAGAAAAACCCTAGGGATCATATTTCACTTAACAAATTTTGGATTGAATCACCTATCTATTCTAGTCCAATTTATTCCACATGATTAATTAGCCAAGTTTTCCTAATTTAATTACCAGCCTCTTCTAAGATCAATCAATTCTATAATTAATTGTTAATCCAATATATCCCTATATGAATTAAAACAATTAATCATGCATTAAGATTTATAGAACTCATCAAGATTACATAACCCTTATGAATATATTTCTATTTCATATGCAATTTATAGTTTTAATTATATGATCTACACACGTGCACATCCTTCAAATGATGGTCAATCAATTGAAAGCATTAAGAACAATAATCAAAACTCAATCACGAAGGAAAAATTAAAAATAGATTTAATAAGTTAAAATTCAATCCGTCACTAGTAATCTACATCATCACCCTAAGAAAATGAAATTTTAGCTAATGATAAAATTAAAAAAAATCAAAATAAATTGAAAACTTCATAAACATTGCATAAAAGTTAATTATTAAATTCTAAAAATAAAGATACAATTACAAGATGTATGAAAATGAAAAAATCTAGCCTTTCTTATCAGATGTAAAACCTTCCATGTAAGTGGTAACATATATCATCCATGAATGAAGTCTACCTAAGCCTTCCAAGAATGAGGCATGAAAGAAACAATACAATGCATGAAATTAACTCTTTAAGATTGTGTGTCTCCTTGTGTCTTTCACTCCTTTATTTATAGATGAATATGGTGCAAAGATTTCCACTTGTTAGGTATGAATCTTGACTTTAAACCACCAATGTTGACCTTGTGACAACCATGCTTCTCAATTGCAGCCAATTTTGATAGTAACACAATGGATTCTCACATTTTATCTTCATGAAAGTTGTAGATCTCGATCTTATCTTGAAAATGTATATGAGAGCTCCTCATTTCAACATTTGTAACTCAAGTTATGATCAAATTAGTGGACAAAGGTCAAACTTGGACAAATCCATGTTCTCAACTTCTAAGCAAAATTTGAAACTGTTGAAGATAGAATTGAGTTTTGGCCTCAACATAAAAATTGTAGGGATTTTTCTTAGCTTTTTATTCATATAAAGAACATCCCAATCCAACATCTAGAGCTCCAGATATTGTCTGAAAACTGAAACAATGTTAAAATTTAGTATTTTTCAATAAATTTTATTTTTTGACAAAATCATTATTTATTTATCAATTACACCCAAATTCATTAAATTAAGTTCAAATATCATCCAAAAAATTATCATACAAGAAAAAATAAATATACAAATATTTTACTTATCAATGATCATACTCAAAGTAACAATATCCATAAGATTAAAAAAATTGTGAAGGAGATTAAGATAAGATAGAAAATCAATTATGATTTTCAATCTTATCCATGGGACTTGATGTCTATGGTAAAGTATCATTTTAATTCTATATAATGTTTTAATTCTACATAATGTTTCAAATTATCCTTCATAGATCAAATAAGAAAACAAAGAGGGAATTGTTAAAGAATCAAAGCTATATAGAGCTACATGGGAGTATAATAAATACCTATTTTCATCATGTAAAGCAAATCTTTCATGTTCGTTAGGAAAGGGTAAAATATTTAAACCTTTGAAAGGTAAATTAAATCAGATCACACTGGCATCAAGTTCATGATAAATCTTCAAGATAAATCATAAAAGTTTCAATTGAGAGGGACATAAAAGATCTGTTAGGAGATTAAAGGAAGAAAAACACTATGCACATAGTAGGATGGTTCATGATTTTACGAAAACATCATATCTACCAAATATATAGATTCGGAATGAACATGCACTATTATGAATAATATAACCTTTTTTTTGTAAGTAATATAATTTTTTTATATTCCTTGAGATATGAATATATTAACTTTTAAATTATTTAGTTAATCAATAAACATGATCGACCATTCTAATAAATTCCTAAGTCAGCAATTTGCCTTTCAGCTAGGAGTAGTATATAAAAGTTTGCATAATTGATTTGCAGAATAGCGTACCTTGTTCCAAGATATTTTGATGGCAAGATTGATACGAGGAGACTCGCATGATTGAACCATTTAGATGACTCTGGTTGGTATTATATTGATTTTTCCTCCCAAAACAATGAAAAAATCTCTAATCATAATAATTAAATTCTGCATCCCATAAAGAAATAAAAACTCAATGGAGTTAAAGCCAAAGAAAAAAAAAAAGAATAAGCATATCTAAACAAGAACAAGATGCCATAAACTCATCCGGATAAAAGGGAAATATGATAAGAGAAAGAGCAAAGATTTTTATTAACTATTCAAGACATATACAATACATAACACACGCCATCTATTTATAGACATAACGTTACAATATTAATAGAATCAATATCTATAGATTTGATGACAATAAAAGATAAACGTGGGATATTGGAGATAATAGAGATAATGAGGATATATAAATATCTACACAAATATTACTCCATTTGATTATATTTATAAGCAACTTTCTCTCCCATAGGATTGATCACTTTTATAAGCAACTTTCATTTTTTGTTTGAAAATGTAAGCTTCTTTTTCCTATTTTACCATTATTAAATGTTAATTCTCTCTCATATCTTATACTCATTATCTCTCATACTGTTTATCTATTATCTCCCCTATACTCTTTTCATAAATAGGGGCATATATGGAAAAAAAATATTGCATTTTTGACACACTTATTGCTTTTAACTACCAGTTCGTTTTGCGCAATTAAGGGGAAAGTTGCTTCTAAATAGGGCCGAAGGGAGTATATTCAAAACACATTATAGTATATACTCCTCCAGTCCTTTTTATAAGCAACTTTTTCTTTCCTGGGGTTAGTCCTTTTTATGAGTAACTTTCTCCTTTTATCTCAAAATTGAAACTGCTTTTTTTCTACCCCTATTAAATACACATCTTTATATTAATTATCCTTCACTTACTATTAATTTTCTTTCATTTACTCATTTATTACATATTCTTTCTCATATTTTATACTCAAACCCTCTCATATGCTCTTTTTATAAGTAGTGGTATATTTGAAAGAAACATGATATTTTTTACTAATCTTAACCGCTAGTTCATTTTCCACAATAAGAATAAAAATTGCTTATAAAAAGAACCTAATGCAGTAATTAATTTGTCGCCATAAAAATTCAGACGTGTTTAGAATTAATCGGTTAAGTTAAACAGCGTGTGGTTATTTTTTTTGGATCAATTATTAACGTGTGGTTATTGATCAGTCCATGCATGGGAACTGGGCCTTGAAAACAATCACTTGTTTTGAATCCAAACGAAAGAAATCATCGATTCAATTCAATTCAATTCAATCCAATGCCGATAACACATATGGTCTCTCTCTTTTTGTCCTCTTATTCTAAAATCAAAAGCTAATCTCATCATCAAATGATTAAATAATGATATTTGATTATTCTATCAACAGTGATAATTGATAACATGAGTATGCGCGCTAATCATGCTACACGGTCTTTATGCGTGGCCATATGGCAGCGAAATTTCTTCTGTCACGCCAAGAATATGGTTCAACTTTATTGAGCATATATTAGTATGTCATTCTCCTGCTAACAAATTTTTTTAATTGTCACTCTCTTTTTTTTTTTAGGTATGATATATTTGAAAAGTTTATCTTGATTTTAAATATAAGATATATTTTCTATGTTTATCAATCTTTTTTTTAATTTGTTCATATTGATGCTCACTCAACAATAATAAAAAAGGAAGGAGAATTAGAGAATTAAGGAAGATGACTGAGGTATTTTAAAAAATACATGTTATATTAACTAATTTAACTAACTTCATTAATATAATCAAATTAATCAAATATATTTTATATTTAGTACAAGTATCATTATTTATTAGCCGTATTAATTAAATCCCATTCTTGTACTACGCCTCTACTTGTGTAAAGCATGTTAACTTTTAGATTTCTATGTTTTTATGCGCAGATTTGAATTCTCAGCTTTATTTTCAATAAATAAATAGATAAATTATATCACAAGATGCCACACCCCCATTCACTTCTCCTCCATTCCTTCAACACAGTGATGTATAATTGGGATGGCAAGAAAATTGATGTTCGACGTTTTTTTAAATAAAAAAGAAAAGAACAACATTTTACTTTGGCTGAAGCAAGCTAGATTGGAGACTTTAAAGATTATACACATTTCAGTATGCAATGCAATTTTTTTTTTTTATTTATCAAGGGTTTACCTTTAATATTTAGAGGATAAAGGGTTTTTGCCTTTCCTAATAAATACATTTTTTAAGATGAAGCCTCTTATCACCTCAATCAAAACTTATTGGTTAGTATACAATACAAATCTCCTTATAAAGAAAAGTGTAACAAGAATATTTATGAAATGTAGTGCAGCAAAAAAAATAGTCAAACATCAGGAAAATATTGAAAGCAAAAATTATATCCAATTTTGACAAAATATTCAAAGTATCTAAAAACTGTCATGAATGCGCAAGAACATCTCCAATGATTTTTTCTTAAAGAGTTACCATATAAACTTTTTGAAATTATACGAAATTTGGAAGACTATTAAGTTTTAAGCTGCGTACGATTTTACTTCTCATTTCAAATAAAATTACAGCTTTGTCATCTTTAATTACCCACCACCTCCTTTTCTGGTAGGCGGTGGTTGATGAGAGTTTTTGGTTATGCGCCTCTGTTTGAGGAGGATTCTTTATACTATCTTCGATTGATTAATGTATTCCAGTTTTATTCAAAAAAAAAAAATTACTTGCATATAAGGATAGCATAAAAAAAATTTCAACTGATATATATACTCACTGAACATGTTTTTTCAGACTTGTATTTACCATGATTTTCAAACTTTTTTAAAATCACACCAATTACAATTTTTCAGATTATAAAAAGAGTATTATTGCAACGATACTTCAAAATAAAATACTAAAAATTTCTTTATGAAAAAAATACGAAAAATTTTGATATTAAATTATTTAAAATTATAAAAGATCTCGACCTTATAACAAAATCGTAACTCGCAAGAGGCGAGGCGCATAACAAACTCGACTAAAATCTGCGGGGAAAATGGATTAGAACTCTACGTTTATACACGTTCATCAGATCTGCTCTAAGTCATACCCCATCACCTATGATTCTGAAAAATCCGTGTTCATGCTTACCAAACTAAATTGACTTCTCTCCTTCTGCGCCTTCTGGGTTCTCTCTTTTTGCCTTCTCTCCCTCCGAGATTCACTCGCCAAAACTGGCAGGACCATTATTTCTGCAATCAATTTATTTGTGGTTTTCCTGATTATAATCTGATTTCATTTTCCCTGTGATTCCTCATCACAATCCATTTATTTTGCTTCTCAAACAGCTGATTTGGTGTATCGAGAAACATTTTTGCTTGATTCAGAGGGGAAAAACACCATTTAAGTTAGATGTGCCGGGGGGCTCTGTTTGAGCTCATACCCATGTGCTAAAATCTTGGCCTTGCCAACAGCACACGTTTCGTCTAGATTTGGAACACTCTAGCGCCTAATAGATCTATGTTGGTTCTATTGTTTAAGATGATGACGTACTAACATAGACTCTGGGATTCGGAGTTTCATGTGATGACTTATGAATCTCTTCCCCAACTTCCCTGTTTTTGTTCGTGTTCCGAGATTGAATCGATCCTACAGTAGACGAGCTTCCTAGTGGGTGGTGGCAACTGTAGGCTTTTGTTACGACAAGATGCAATCGAGGGTTGTTGCCGTCGAAGAAGGAAAAAAAAATGCGGTTTCGATCAGAACGAACCAAACCAAAGCCTTGCCACAAAGGTTGTTGATGCTACTTGTGCTGTTTCTTGCTCTCTGTGTTGCGTTTACAGTTATCAGTATATACACGATTAGGCATTTTGGGGTTCTGAATTTGGTAACATCAGTAAATTCCAGTCTTCAGCCTTGTTTCGAGGAGCCAGGGGGTCTGGAGAAATATGTTAAGCCTCCTTCAAATCTGATGCATAACATGACTGATGAACAACTACTATGGAGAGCCTCCTTTGTTCCTCGAATCAAGAAGTATCCTTTCCAAAGAGTTCCAAAGATTGCATTTATGTTCTTGACCAAGGGGCCATTGCCTCTTGCACCACTTTGGGAGAGGTTTTTCAGGGGACACGAAGGACTCTATTCGATCTATGTTCATTCGTTGCCGTCATTTGAAGCTAAATTCCCATCTTCATCTGTTTTTCACAACAGACAAATCCCTAGCCAGGTCTTGTGAAATTCATCTCATCTTTTTGCTTAATTTTGGATAGAAATGTGAATTATGTATCATATATCCAATGCAGTGAGCCTTGTTCCCCCACCCCCAAAAGAAAAAAAAAAAAAGGAAAGAAAAAGAAAAACCCAGATAGAAAACGTATTGATCTTAAGTTGCTTACTTGCTTATATGAATCAGTGACATTTTAGTCAACCATCAAACTAAATCTCCAGGAACATCACGCATTTTTCAATTTGTTGGCGTTTGGTGTCTCATTGGTTTGAAGGACAGATATAGTCTTATAGTACAGTAAATTTTCAATTTCAATGCAATTACGATTATAAATTTATTATAGATCATACTGAAAATACAAAGATGCTTTTAGGAGTTTTGTGCACTAGCGGATGATTTGGAGTATGTGACAGTCTGAAGAGGAGCTGGAATCCGACAACCTGTAACTAGATTACCCAATTGTCCTCACACAATTGCCAAATTTAGAGTTGTCTTAAGTGGAACATCATTTGTTTCTGCAAGGCTTGTGTATTTTTTTGTTAACGACACAAGATTGTAAAGTGGTTGGTTGAAGTATCAGATTAACCTAGGTAATGGTTGAGCTTAGTGGTGAAGAACTAAAGATGCTTAGTTTATGACTGCCACTAGTCTGTAATTTTGTGTATGCATACGAATGACTGTTGCCTAAATAGAATCTGAAGCTGGTGTAAAAAAGATGGTCCAAGTGGATGGCTTCTGCATATATTAAGATTTCATGGAAGCTCAGCTTCAGCAAATGTATATTTTCTTGAGAGATTTAAGGGTTGCTTCTTTCCAAATGCTCTGAGAATTAACAACCTAATATATCTGAAGTCTAGTTAAACTGCCAATGACTATAAATTGCCATCTCGACTGATGCAATCCTGGGCAAATGGTGCATGGTTAGAAATAGCTGGTTTCAAGAAACCTCTGATAAAGGCCCGCGGCAAACATGAAATTTATTTGTTTGAGTACTTATTTTCCCTTGACGTAAATGAGTGGTATGAAGGGATGGTTGTCAATTTTTGCATGCTGGTTAAATTCCAAGGAATATGAACTGTGAAGCATGGTTTCATGAGCCTTGTGCAGTCTGTGAAGCAGTTATACCCAGGGTGCTGCTTAATTGTTAAGTAGTAAGTAGGGATCTATCATGCATCTCAGTTATTGTTGTTGAACTTGAGAGCCCTGGCCTGGTCTACTCACCCCAGTGAAGAAAATTGGTGTTTGAATGATGAAGAGCTTGCTCTATTCTAATTTCCATTTAGCTTTAATTTTTTTCTGGTGGAACTATCTGAACTCTTTTCTTTGTACGAGTTTTTCATCATTCTAAAATCCACTTGTATTTCTGGTGCAGATCTCTGAGTGGGGAAGGATGAGCATGTGTGATGCTGAAAGAAGACTACTTGCTAATGCATTGCTTGATATGTCCAACGAGCGGTTCGTTCTGCTGTCCGAATCATGCATTCCGGTGTATAGTTTCAGTATCATCTACAATTACCTAAAGCGATCGAAATACAGCTTCACGGGAGCATTTGATGATCCTGGACCATTTGGCAGAGGTCGCTACAACGAGCACATGTCCCCTGTTGTGAACATCACAGATTGGCGTAAAGGGTCTCAATGGTTTGAAGTAAATCGGAGACTTGCCATCACCATAGTTGAGGACACTAAATTTTATCCAAGATTTGAACAATATTGTAGACCAGCTTGTTACGTGGACGAGCACTACTTCCCGACGATGCTGACCATTGAAGCAGCGAATATGTTGGCGAATAGGAGCATAACTTGGGTGGACTGGTCCAGAGGAGGAGCTCACCCTGCTACCTTTGGAGGATCAGACATTACAGAGGACTTCTTCAACAGAGTTCATCAAGGTCATCGCTGCCTTTATAATAATCGAAACTCTTCCATCTGTTTTCTTTTTGCCAGAAAATTTTCTCCCAGTGCTTTGGAACCTCTGCTACACATTGCCCCCAAAGTTTTGGGCTTCTGATCACTATTCTTATTAGGAAATTTTCTATTTTGAAGTCTGATTTTTTTTTTTTTTTGTGCATATTGGATGGTGGTAGAAATTTAACATCATATTTTTAGTCATGCTTATTGCGGCCCAATTATGGTTATTGACTGGACATAACGGAAGTTCTTCATTGCCCATTACATCAGACTATTTTAGTCGGGTTTATGTTTTAATATTGCACGAGGTCTTATGGTTTGTTGCGTTTTATTCCTTTTGTGCTATTTCAGTAGTCAATGAATTGTTTTATCTTGTTTGATTCGTTTTTGAATCTATCTGCCTATTTATAACTATTGTAAGTATAAACTTGGTCCGTTGGATGGCAAAAAAAAAAAAAAAAAACTTGGTCTGTTGACTACGCCTTTAGTTCAGTACCCAACATTTTTTGGAAAAAAAACATATTTAAAGAAAAATGTCGGGCCTGGGTAAAAAAGCAGATATAGAACTCATTAGAAAAATGAGTGATAAATGTGGAACTTGCATTTAAAAAACAGTAATTGAGATTTGTGACCGGTAATAAAGTTAAAAATTGAGTTTATGCAGGTTGTAAAACCTATGCGTGCAACTCAACAAAACGTTTCTGTTCAAAGGAATTTTGATAAACACACGTTGTCATCGTACACTTTGATCCTATTTATAAGTTCTTTTTGATAAAAAATTTTGGTCCTATTTATAAGTCCATTTTCAAGATCATAAATGTATTTTGTACTTTTTTACCCTTATTAATTATAATAAACAAAAAGAATTTATTCATGTTGATTTTTAGAATCAATCATAGACAAAGGCGAAATTGGAAATTTAGCCCACAATTAATATTCGTTTGGGATAGCTTATTTTTGGATAATAAGTGCTTATAATTCGTAATTTACGGTATACGATGTAAGTATATGAAAGAAGTTTTGTCTCAACTTACGTAATAAGTGTTTATTGACCCCCAATGTGCTCGTTTGGAATAGCTTATTTTTGGGTAATAAGTACTTATAAATCGTGATTCACGATATATGAGGTAAGTATGTGAGAAGAGTTTTATCTCGGCTTGCGTAATAAGGACTTATTTGCCTCCCAAACGTGTTTCCAAACACAGCCTAAATAATATCAAACGCACACTCTAATGAGTCAACTAACTCTTCTTTATATGTGAGAATTAATTAAAAATAACTTATAAATATAATGAAACCGGAACAATGTTACTCACTCTAATGAGTCATCAATATATTTCTGAGAAGTGGGCAGGAACAAGTCAAAGGATCAATTTAGGCCTGAGCTGAACAAAATATCGGAGAAGATTCTGGAAAGCCGCTATTCACCTTACGTGGTAAAACATGGGTGGTTCTCATCTTTGGGTGGACTACTGTATCGGGAAGTCCAACGTCATTTCCGCCTTCAAACTCCAATTCCTAATTATACTCACCCGTCACCATGATTGTGGCTTGCATATTCAAAATTTGTGGTCCCCTGGCTAGCAAGGTGGGGGTGAAAAGAAAATTACTTTTTTATTTCTTAATATTTATTTATTTTTATTACTTTGAAAAACGGAAAATAAAAAAAGAAAATTATAACAGTCATAACACAAAAACTAATGCTACTAGCGGTACATTTTGATCTTTTCCTCAGAATTTTGTGGTGGTATCAGAAAAATATGGAAATGCTTTACGAAACACTTATACGGCATCGTTCCATGCCCATTGCCGTTGCACCTCTTATATCTGTTGGCGATTCGCCCAGAGGAGGAAATAGGTAGCACTCACCTCAAATAATCGCCAGCCTGTAAATTCGGGCAGATACGCTAACTGCCCACGGAAATCTCTCTCTGTTTCTCTCGTTGTCCCTCCCTCCTTCTATTTAAACGTTCCATCTATACTGCATTGGGCCATTGTTTGCAGTATATTTCAGTGGTCCACTTGTTTCAGCACTCAAAGCCCTAGAAGCTTCTGCACGATCCATGGCTTTCACTCAGCAGATGCTCCTTAGCACAATGGCTGTGACTCTTATCGTCCTTTCCGCTATCAGCGCTGCTCACGCCGCCGAGGCTCCGGCTCCCAGCCCTGCTTCCCCTGCCGTTGTTGTTTCACCGTCGTTTGCCTATGGTTGTCTTACCGCTGCTTCGGCCCTCTTTTTTGGGTCTGCTCTCCGGATCTAAGGTTGATTTAATCATTTTGTTATAGTTACTTAGGAAACCTTTCAGTGTGGCACTAATAGAGACTCAGTTAGTAGTATAAAATTGTCTCTCCATTTCCCGGGCATAGATTATATAATTATATGGATATTTGCGTTTTCTTGTTTCTACTATAATATTATATGTTTGTGTTCATAGACTGTGGTATATAATCGATTTTTTGGTTATTTATTATCAGTGATGTCTTCTTGTAGTTTCCCCGGTAGAGATCGATTGGTTTTCAATTTCATTAAGCCGTTTAAAGTGGCCGATTTGACTGAATTTCGTGAATATTTATATGGTTGGTTGACGACCACAGTCAAAATGCCTCTGAAAACATCGTGGCTTCAACGCCTCTTCTTCATGAAGATAGATCAGAGGCCAAAATATTCGACTTATGAATTCCTCATTCATGCATTTCATTTCGTCCTCTAGTGAAATGTTATCAATTGATTGGCCAAATTATTTTTTACCCCAATTTTTATCGCATACCCCAAACCGGCTCAAGATTTCTCAATCATCAATAGTGATGCTGTCAGGGTCGAGGACAGATGGATACATGTTCGAGTCCCTTAATTTATGATGATAAACTTGCATACTACTCCCTCCTTCCTCTATTAAATATAAGAAAGAACTGATTCTTGTTATAGAGATTAAAGAAATTAAATAAATTATTTAATTATATCATATATTATATATCATTAGATTATATATAATTTATTAATTAAACTATTTAGATTTGAGAGAAAAAATAAAAATATTTTAAAATAATTTAATTAGGTTCCTTAATCTCTTTAAAAAAAAATTAATTTTATCTTATATTTAAAATCAGATGGGCTAATATTTTTTTTTCTGGCCAGCGATAAGTTAGCGTACTACTTATCTTCTTAAATTCTCGCTAGTTGTTATCATTAAAAGGAATGGACCTAAATTTCAAATGCCTTCCGAGTTGTTGCATTGCCACTTTATTCTACGAGGTGTGGGTCATAGAATATTGCAAATCGGGCACTGTTTCGGATTCCTTCGTTGGAATGATAGCTTATGTTGTCCGCAACATATCTGTCAGTCAATATTATATTATATAAATAGTGTGTTCGAGCTTGGAATCACCTTAGGGGTGTCGAGAGATGAGAGGGACGTGTGGATGAGCAGAAGAATAAGAGGAAGAAAATACTAAATACTAGTTTGGAATAACTTATTTTTAGATAATAAATGCTTATAAATTGTGATTCACGGTATACAAGGTAAGTATGTGATATGAGTTTTATTTCGGCTTATGTAATAAGGACTTATTCTCTAAAATGTGATCCCAAACATGCACTAAAACGCAAAATTTCAACTTAGTATTGAAAGATTTTGTGGGCGTTTGGATTTTTTTTCTTCTCACTTACTTACTTTGTAGACTGTAAATCATGATTGAAAAGTTGTTTTTAAGCATTCCTATCGCTATTTCAAACACACATTCTATTTGAATAATGACTTTTTTTTAAATAGTACTCCCTCTGTCGTTTACTATATAAATTATAAAGGATGTCCAATTTTTTGAGTATAAATCCTAGATGAGACATATGTGATAGAAGAGGTACGTACGAAGTCTGGATTGGATGTCAGATGATAATATCAAAAAAAATTAAGGAAAATTATCAGATTTATTTATTTGTTAAAAAATATTTTAATATTTTAATTATGTTATTATTAATCAGAGATATAAGTGCCATTCATCTTTGCAATTTGTGCCACATCATGATTACATGGGTAATTCTGGCAAAAAATGATTACATGGGTAATTTGTGCAACACCTTATAATTTAGACCACCTTTTCTATTCTAAAAAATGTTGGGTTTTACTCACAGTTTGAACACGCATGGATAAAATTTTCACGTAGAGATAAGCTTGGACTGGATCAAACTGGGTCTGATGGTCTAGGAGCTAAATTTAATTTGTTTATTTTTGTTTTTTCTCTTTAAAAGGTAAAATGTGAACTTATTAAACATGATTAGAACCATAAAAATACTTATAATAATATAAAACGTGTCACAAAAAATTAAAACATCATAAATCTATAAAAATATCCAATAACATTCAAGAACAATAAAAAAAATATGTTGAAAAAAATATTTAAACATGATAGATACAATTAAGATAATAAAAATACTTATAATCATATTAAAATCATCATAAAAAATAAAAAATAACTATAAATCCTTAAAAAAACTCCAACAACATTAAATAAAAAATAAAAAAAGTAATATCTAAATTGTAAAAATATTTTTAAAAAATTTACCTAGATCAGACTGGACTAGTCCAAGTGGTATGGTTCTCTAATCCGGAACCCGGTCCAACTCGACCAGTCAGTCTGATCCGATTTCATTATGTTGCTTATTTGAATTGGATCAAAGTAGACCGGATTAGCTCGAATTGGACTAGACTAGATCGGACCACCAGGCTTTTGCTCACCCACGACCTTTTATAAGATTTATAAGAAAATAAATAAATAATTATAAAGTAGATATCAAGTCGCAAAATTCAACGCGCAACCTTTTTCATCAAAGCAAACAATTTACCCAAATTGAGCCCAAACTAATGATTATCAGATAATCTCTCTCTCTCTCTCTTTTTTTTTTGTCAGAAGAGTATCAGATAATCAATTCATTGCCTCACGACTTGTTTATGATGAAACTCTCCCTGACATTGCCATATCGTCAAAACCATGCCCGACTGCGAGGGCTGAATTTGGAGCCCTTTGTTGTCAAATGCCTATTTCCTAAACCTCTTGTCCTTTACCAGATCCTTAATCCTTGTAAGCTCCTACCGTCACACACAGAAAATGAGGTTGTATATTTTTTTTTCACAAAAACTTTTAGGTGAGATGAGGTTACATATTTACCAATTTGTAGAACTTCATAAACTCTTTTGCTACCTCTGGTTCATAAGAGTCAATTAACTTTGTTTGAAGAAATTAAAAAATATAAATAAATTATTTAATCACAATATATGTTTAGTTTGATAAAAAACAATAAATATAAAATACATTGATGTAATTTATTTAATTTCCATAATCTCTTTAAAAAAAAGGTCAATTAGCCCTTATATTGAGAATGAAATGTAATAACATACCGGAATGTTAGTGCAACGATCTCAATTACAGATGCAAGTGTTAATGAATTCATGAGGTCAATACAAATTAACTGATGCAACCTCCTGGCCTAAACGTTGGGCGATAGGCAGTTGCTTGGATAAGTCACTGCTCCTCATATCTCAATCCTGCCTTCCTGAGCTAACGGCAATGGTAATTCATTCGGAAGGTTCAATCCCGCACTTCCTTACGAGGCTGATACATCCTCATTAACGGAGAGTATCAACAAAACTCTAGGGAGCTGTCTATGAACTCAACCTATTTGTTAAGTGATTATTTTTTTTAACATTATCATCTGGTATTATTCGATTCTGGGTTCATGGTTACCCCTTTTACTACACGTGTCTCATATGAGACTCGAACTCGAAACTTAAAGGGATTTAGCAAAGCGTTCACCGCTAAACCAACCTCGTGCTGGTATTTGTTAAGTGAAAATTCCATCATAAACGGTACCAAGATCTAAAGAAAGATATCACAAACAGTTCAGGGATTTTGCCGGAGAAACTTGTGAATATTTGACTAGGTTTTGCAATTCAACCACATAACCAACAATTAAGTCCACTGCGTTGAAAGACCAATGCAAATATTGCTGTTTGGTTTAACAGTCAATCAGCAGTGCAAGATTTGTCAAAGTAAGATGGGAAAGACACTTTCTGTGGCAATTTGCTTCCAGTGCAGTTAAAGTGAGTAACACTGGTTCTCCAATAGTAGTGTTTTGGGTTCAACCTCTAGTGATATTGCCAAGTGACAATGATCTCGGTGCCCATTAAAGTGACCTTAACCCCTCAACACAGGTGCAGAAGGAAGCAATGGAAAGAAAGCTTATTTTCACACTCTCAAAGGACATAAACATATGATAAAACAGCAGACATGCACCAAAAAGAGGACACCAAGTATACTCAGCTAGTATAGACTTATAGCTACCAAGCTTGGATTGATGGCCAAAAGCAATGAAGTTTGTGTATCCACCGTTGTGAAACTTTGAAATGCCAAATTGACAATTCATCCACAATTTCCTTTTAAAAGTAAACATGATTTACAGAGAAAACTAGATATTACTAATCCACATCATCTACTTGGCAATATATGAAGTCATAGACATACTCATTGGCTGGGTACAGGAACACTGTCTTCAGTAGTCATTGACTCTGGTGCAGGAGACTTCTTTGTAAGAGCTTTGGGAAAGTCAACATCATCTTGCATACAACGTTGCTGAGGATGTGACAAGAGTATGCACATGTGACGGAAAATGACACGTACGAGTCCTTGCCCGCTTTCCAAGATATAGCCCTCATATTCACTTACTTGTTCAAGGGCTTCCACAAGGGTATCATAGACTGCCTGGGGACAATTTTCAGGTCCAGGTTTGTCGTGGAGGTACATCACATCCAAAGTGAAAAGCTTTTTGTCCGAAGTATATTGATGTAGTGGTTGCACTGATGATCGGCAGTAGATTAGAATCTGAGAGGAAGATATCATATATATCATCAATACAGAAAATTAAAATTATAAAAGCCACCCTATTCATAATTAGAATTCGTAGTAAAAGCATCTAAACGTTCATTGGTATCAACAAAGTATAATTTATGAGAAACATGCAATCATAATCACAGAGACATAGTAACGAGGTTGCCCACAACTAACCACTCTGAAAATGCGATTTTGTGCATGAGATTTCTTAGCTTCATGAGCAGCAACTTTGAACAAGTGAGTAAGATCTGGTTGGCCACTGGACGAAGTAGCTGAAAGCCCCCGGACTGCAGCAATTGCAGACTCAGCATCATTGCTGAACTCTTTCTTGAGCTGTAAATTATAAGAATACATGAAAAACAAGCATGAGTAGTCAATGCTTCAAATTGATTCTTAAAATGAAACAAAAATAAATGTTTTGTAGAGCCAAATTTACATGGGAAAAGCATGAAACATGTTCTTTATCAATTTGCTACAGAGATGATCTAATGCACAGTTAACACATCAAACATCAACAACAAGAAAAATT
Source organism: Inga laurina (assembly GCA_963855925.1). Lineage (NCBI taxonomy): Eukaryota > Viridiplantae > Streptophyta > Magnoliopsida > Fabales > Fabaceae > Inga > Inga laurina. The sequence goes on from OY979706.1 coordinate 60,209,326, forward strand.
GCGGATATATTATCATCACTAGGCATGCCTGGGCAGCACATAAAACTAAGACATTTAATGCATCCTTTAGAACAGTAGTTTGTTTATTTTCATAAAGACAATATTATAGAAACTAATAATTAGTATGCTAGACTGGACAGCCATTTTCTCAAAAGAAAATGAATATCTAGGGTTCTGACTGGCAATAGATCTGTCTACTACTTCATGAAGCTTTCAACTTCCAAGGATATAGTGGTAATGAGGAGTAAATACTACAGAGGCATCCATGATTTCATGAATCATAATGGTACAATTAATGTCTCAAAAATTAAAGCACTACAAGTAGCTATAAGAAAGAACAAGATCTCATTCTTCATTTTGCTATGCGGATGTAAAAACAAGTTGCAGAAAACTTCAATATCGTTTTGAAAAAATAAATTCACGAGAGCATGGTTCAAATTCTTGGCCCTCATTTAGGCTGTTTCACAATCCACCACCGATTCCCCTCTAGGAGATATCATTCCAACTCTTTGTAGCTTCTCTTTTCATTACATTGTGGGATCGCCCCAACCCCTCTTTGTCCGTAGTTTGTGGTTGGGCGCCCTTGTGCTGGCCTGCATGTGTGACTCCGTATAGCATATAATAACAAGCAGCAACAAACAAAGAGGAAAGGTGTATGAACATACGAGTAGCTTATTTCAAGTTGTTCCCAAAATCCGAAAGCAAACGACTTGTTTTCCTATAAACTATGCACCAAGGAGTCCAGGACTAAACTCTAAATTTACTTTTCCATCAACATATAAGCATAACAAAGAACTTGCAAATTAAAACATCGTATGTGGATGTCCCTCATCCTAATTTCCCTCGATCTTCCATATTCTTGGGTACCGAAGACAGAAATTGGATGAAGAATAAGTAGAAACATATGGTGCAAGAAGATAAAAGTGAAAGTTTTATCTGAAACTGGGAAGGGGAAAAAAAACAAAGGAAATATACTAGGCACAGATTGGAGGGCAAGGGGTAAGACCGAGAAATTTCTGAGTCTTAGACTTCATTTTTCATCAAGAAACAGAAAGGGACAGAGGAGGTTACCCAAGAAGCAGACTTTCCGAGAGTGGCGAATGCAAAACGATGTTCAGGATTGATGGTGAGCTTGGCATTGACAAAGAGAAGGATGGCTTGCTTGATGGAGTCCAACCGGGTGAGTGGGCGGCCATTAGAACCAGTAGCTTTCAGCTCGACGAGGGATTCAGGATCCACATCCACACAAATCAGTATATCTTCGTTTTTTAGGGGTTTTGATTCCAGCACATACTTGCTCGCTCTCGCTGAACTATCTCCCTCGATCCCCTCCATCTCTCCTTTCCTTTCTCCTTATCCTTCTCCCTAATGTGGATTTTCGCAGACGAATCGGTAATTTGCTTATTTTTTCTGAAACGTTTCCGTTTTTCTTTAGGACACCAAAACTTTCTTTTATGGATGGAAAAGAATCCATGTATGTTAAAAATAAAAAGGGAAAAGGACATAAAAATAAGGGAAAATTGTTATAAAATATCTCATTAACGAAATGTTTGTTAAGTGAGACCTGTTCTGAACTGGTATTATCTTCTTAATAGTAAAAGATTTAAATGCTCTTAATGAAAAAAGAAAGGGCAAATGAAAGGAAATAAAAACAGAATCAGCGAAATCCCATTAATAAACTGACCAAGTGATTAACGTAGAAAGTGAAGGCTTCTTCTCCTTGCCTGTGTAGAGATAAATGTTCTCCCTTCTGGCTGTCATTCATTGTGGATGCTACCGGAGGTTCGATGTTTCAGTAAAGGCTAGAGAGGTGAGTTGTGTCAAGACCCTTATTCATAGTTTAGAATTTGATGGAGCTGATGATTTTCATTTTCACTCCAAAGCTAGGTTTTTTCATTGTTGTTTTATTGAGTAAGGAAGTAGTAAATAAATTAAATTGTGGCTTCATTGGGTTTTTTGATTTTCTCCATAATCATCAAGGTTCCATTTACTTTGTAGTAGATATATGCTTTCCACTTCGGGGTAGATAATTGCACACAAGAAATAGTATTTGCACATTAGGAAGAGTTCTTGCACAGAAGAGAAGATGTGTTGAACGTGGGGGAAGATCTTTCGCACATGGTTAAGTGTCACTTGTAAACACTAAATGAATCCAAGTGGAAGAAACATTAAACCAATGGAACATATTTTGCACGTTGTGGAAGTTAATTGCAACAGGGAAGAGTTGTTGCACATATGGAAGAGTTTTCGCTCATAGGGAAGATATCTTGAACTTGAAGAAGATCGTTCGTACATGGTTATATGACACTTTTGAATATTGAAAAGGAACTCAAGTAGAAGATATTTTGTAACCATGGAATATGTTTTGCATGTAGTGGTAGATCGTTGCACACGGGGAAGATATCTTGCACACATGGAAGAGTTTTCGCATGCGAGGAAAAGTTTTCGCACATGGTTATATGACACTTACGAAGACTAATGAACCTAAGTGGAAGACATTTTGCAACTACGGAAGAAGTTTTGCACTTGGTTATATCGTAGATTGTTGGTCACGGGGAAGATATCTTACGCATATGGAAAAGTTCTTACACATAGGAAAGAGTTCTTGCACATAGGGAAGAATTTTTTGCATATAGGGAATAATTTTTGCATGTAGGGGAAGAGTTTTCGCATATGGTTATATGACACTTAGAAATGAAAATGAACCAAGTGGGAGATCTTTCGCACACGGAGAAGTTTTGCACGTAGTGGTAGATCGTTGCACATAGGGTCACATCTTTGAAGATGGAAGAGTTTTTGTACATAGGGAAAAGTTCTTGCATATAGGGAAGAGTTCTTACACGTAGGGGAAGAGTTTTCGCACTTGGGTATATGACACTTGGGAATGAAAATGAACCCAAGTAGGGGATTTTTCACACACAGAAAAATTTTTGCACGTAGTGGTAGATCGTTGTGCATAGGGTTACATTTTGCATACTTGGAAGAGTTTTTGCATATAGGAAAGAGTTCTTGCATATAGAGAAGAGTTCTTGCATGTAGGGAAAGAGTTTTCGCACTTGGGTATATGACACTTGCGAATACTAACGAACCCAAGCAGAAGACATTTTACAACCACAGAAGACATTTTACACATAGGGGGTAGATCATTCGCGCAAACAGAATACATCTTCTACACAGGGATGAAAGTTGATTACATGGAAGACATATTGCACCCGGGGAAGAGTTTTTGCAATTAAGGAAGAAGTAAACGTAGGGAAGAGTGTTTGCAGACCACGCGTGATATACAAAACAAGTACTTGTATACTGGAGTTATATATAAATAATCGAGTTTCAATTAATACAACTATGGATAACAAAGAATTTTCCAACAACAAAATGCAAAACCAAAAACAAAGTATAATAGTCAACAAAAACGTAGGTATTAATGAATACTTTTGAATAGAGCCAAGTTGTGACCCTTTAAATTGTTCTATAGAGTCTTATATTAGTCATGAATTCTTGTATTCTTCAGTAATTTAAATAGAATTACAATATCACATTACTGATCTGGGTATGTTCTAGGCTCCCAAGTTCAAGTACCAAATGTCTAGATAGGTTTGAATTGCCAAGATCACTGCAAAAAATATTATAAACCATCAACACAATCATCAAGGAAGTGAATAAAGGCTGTTTTTAATAAACTAAATCCTTCGAATTCCTCTTACAATAAAAAAGATTATGAAACTAAATGAACAAGCAATCCATGGATTCAAAACTTAAAATTGCAACCACACTAACTCAATTAATGGAGATTTTTGTCAACAATTTTAGAAATGTTCTTCTTGCAAAGAAAAGGCATCATGATTCGTTTCATTATATAAAAATCCTGAATATTTAACAGGAGAACACCATAGAGAACTTTTATAGCAGAAAAACAACATATGATGTCATAGCAGAAAAACAACATATACTACCTCTTCAGAGCTAAAGAAGATTGAATCGTCCAACTATGTCATTCACTTCCCCCACCCCCATACCCCAAAAAGGAAGAGAAAGAACTAAAGCATCAACTCTAAAGTGAATAGATATAGTATAATTACACAGCAACATCCCTTAGTGAGTAATTTATCACAGCAATTCAAATTTATAGCAAGCACTTTAAGAAAAGAATTTGCTTAACAAAACTTGCAATTAAGTTTAAGGATTACACAGGTGCAGCAATAAGAGAATTCTCGTTCACTGAGGACAAAATGAGCTATCTAGCAATAATTTTATGCCCACAATGATGCAAAACTGAAGAAAGAGATATAAGTGTATCAATAATAGTGATTATAAAATGAAGAAAGAGAAAAACAGGAACACAAACCTCGGATGTTGGGTGTTTTTCACCACCTTCTGTTCGTGCTACTATATGAAGAGGCCACTGCCACCGCCCCCAACAACTCCTTGACGCCACAGAGACCTATACACCTCCCTACCACCGCAAAAACCCAGACACCTTGCCTCACCGCCATCGCAGAGACCAATCGTGCACCACCACCGCCAAGACCCACACTCCGCCACCCTTGCAAAACCCTACACTCTGCCTCGGCCGCCAACTCCCACAACCTCGTCTGCTGCTCTCAACGTCGTCTGATTCTCTCCACCGAGTCCGCCCTTCCCTCCTTAACTTCTCTTGTCTTCTGAATCAAAAATATTTAAGACCTTTTTTCTCTTCCTTTTTCAATAATCCACTAAGGGTATTAGAGTATTTTACTATTAAGAAGATAATGACAGTTCAGGACAAGTCCCATTCAGCAAATATTAGGTTAATGAGATATTTTATGGTAATTTTCCCTAAAAATAACACTTAATTATAGAAATCCTAAAATATTTATTAAATTAATAAAAAGATAAATTGGTAATTTAGTAGAAGTATAGAACTTTGAAGCTGTAGGTATTGTTTGGCTTGGGGTTTTTGAGGGGAGTGGTGGGGTGGGGGAGTTAATGCTCGTTTGGGATAGCTTATTTTTAGGTAATAAATGTTTATAAATCGTGATTTATGGTATACGAGGTAAGCATGTGAAATGAGTTTATCTCGACTTACGTAATAAATGTTTATTCTAGAAAAATAAGCTAATTCAAACATGCTTTTAGTGTATTTGGTTTATGGGGGTGGTTGTTTTGTCTTTTGAGTATAACTAATAATAATTTAAAAATAGTAATTAATAATTTGGGTTTATAAGTAACAGCTTGAAGAGTTCAGGTTGTCAATAGGGTTAATACCACTTTTAGTCCTCTAAGATTCATTTCATTTTGTTTTTGGTCCCTTAAGTTTGGAACTGATAGTTTTGGTCTTTCAATTTTGTTTCATTTATAACAGTTAATCCTTGCAGTTTGAAAAGGAATTTGATGATGTTAATTTATCATATGTGACACTAAAGGGGAGTTTGGGATAACTTTTTTTTTTTGTCAATAAGTTCTTATTACGTAAGTTGAGATAAAACTTCTCTCACATACTTATCTCATATACTGTAAATCAAGATTTATAAGCACTTATAAATTAGAAATAAGCTATCCCAAACTAAAACTAACTCTGTTAAGTGTGTGTTTAGAATAACGGTAGAAAAAATGATTTATTATGATTCTAACTTATTAAAAATGACTTAATAGAAAAGTCAGTTTTTGTAATGTGATTTATGTTTGGATGAGCGATTTTTTTTAGACAATAAGTGCTTATAAATCATGATTTACGGTATACGAGGTAAGTATATGAGATGAGTTTTATCTCGATTTATATAATAAGTGACTTAATAAAAAAGCTACAGTGATGAGCTTTTTTTTTTTTTGGTTGCCCACCCGGTTCACCAGAGTTTGTGTAGCGCACCTGGCTATGGTGAGAGAGTCTCCCGGTGGGAATTTTCTGTATACACAAGGCTCGAACCCGAGACTTTGCTTAAGCGGAACCAAGCCGTTTACCACTTAGACCAACTCCTATTGATAGTAAAAAATTTATTTAACAAGTAGCTTATTCTACTCGTGATGTAATTAGAAAAAGTTAAACCAAACATTAAAAAAAAAAAAAAACCCAACCCAATAAGCCATTTTTCAATAAAAAAACGGACTTATATGGCCTCCAAAACGCTGAACCAAACACACGCTAAATCGACTTATAAGCCACGCACAAGGAACGTATGGAACTGGAGTTTTTTTTTCTTCTTGATGTGAATTCTATGATTATAGTTCTTTCTCTGTGGTTTTGCATGTGGTTGTTTCAGCAGTTAAGAGCAAGTAGAGATGGAAGCACTCATCAATGACTCATTTTCTTCAAGAGATTTTCCGGAAAATGAAGCACTTATCAATGACTCATTTTCTTCGACTTTGATCACCGACGCTGTCCTCGCGTATTAGTTTCTCATAAGAAATACTTCATCATTGTTGTCTGGATGTTGAAATGTATGATTCTTCTTACTCTCGATCTTTATGTTAAATCTCTTCCATTTTTTGCATTTGTTTATGGCTCAGATTACCGTTCAATGTTCATCCAAACCTAACAATGGCGGACGACAAGGTTGATGATCAAGTCATCAGGCCTGCAAGGAATTTTCTGATCCTGACCTACGCCGAAGTGACAGTCGCGTTGAGGAGTTGATGAAAAAGATCGATGAACTGGAACGTGAGAGATATGGATTGGGGAATGAAATTGCAGGAAGGAAGACCGAAATCGACAAGTTGAAGCAGGATACTGACGCCTTGAGAGAGAACGAATTGAAGAAGCGGGAGAAGATTGAAGGTTTTGGGGAGTGAGTTCGTACGGTCACAGGTGGCCATGAAAGGGGCGGAAGCTGTGGCGGCGAGAAAGGCCGACCTGGAGGCCTAGGTTTCCAAAGACGATCGCTGCCGATGCTCTGAATACGGTGCCCTAACCCCTTCCCTGTGTAGGCGTGCGTAGTTTAATTTCAGGAGAATTACATTGAGATGCCGCGTAACAAAAAAAAAAAAATGAAAAAAATGCTTTCATTGGCAATTATAGTAATTTCAATTGATAAATTTCAGAGTGTCATTGACAACTTCTAATGATTATTATTATTTTTCTCTAAATATAGGATATGAATGTAACTCTTTCTTAATTTTATTACTTAATATCATTTTGTTTTTAATAAAAAAAAGTTAAGGCTTTTTTTTTTTTAATTTAATAAATAGTCAACTCATAAGTTTTATAATATCTTTGTTATGTCAGATTTCTCAATAAACATGTCACATAAGTTAATTTAACGGAGTTAGTGTTATATAAGATAAATTAACATTGTCAAAGTCTTTTTCAAATTCCAGGGAGCTACTATTATAAACGGAATAAACTTGAAGGACCAAAACCACCAATTTCAAACTTAAGGGATTAACACCAAAATTAAGTTAAACTTAACTAAAAGTGTTGTTAACTCTTGTCCATATCTATACCCAAGTTGCTAATTTTTATATTTAAGTTGTCAACACTCAAACTTCAAAATCTAAGATTCCTACTAAATTAGTTTCTATTTGTCCTTTTGCTAATTTAGTAGACAATTTAGGTTTTTGCAATTTAAATACAATTTTTCTGTTATTTTTCCAAATAAAAAACTCAGAAATCTCCTTTGTTTTAGAGTTGAATTCTTTTTCTTTTTCTTTTTTTGTATTTTCTCATCTAATATGAAAATCAAATATACTGTATAAAGAAGGTAGGATATAAAAGGTAAAAAAGAAGAAGCATACATTATATGCTATAGTATACATTTATGTGCATTTTTGCCACATTTGTCGGCATTTTTATTTTGCATCATCATCAATATCAATATATTATAAAAATCTGTTCCCCCAAGCTGATGCATCAAATGGCTAATCCATGGCTTCAGACTCATTTTACTGTTCACAAGTCGTCATCTTATTCCTTGAGCTACAAACAAGTCGTCTGCTCACTACTTTATTTCAAATTGTCTAACTTCACAGGTTGTTCAAATTCTGTCATCTGTCATCTATTATCCCTTATGACATTTTCATCAGAGCAAAGTCATGGGCTCAAGGAAATTGGCGTCTTCATCTATAAGCCTTTCTTCAAACTTTCGTCATTGTCGTCTAACCATATTGAAATCCTCCTTCTTTGAACAGCAACTCGTTGGGCATATATTATAAAAATTTGTTCCCCCAAGCTGATGCATCAAATGGCTAATCCACGGCTTCAGACTCATTTTACTGTTCACAAGCCGTCATCTTATTCCTCAAGCTGCAAACAAGCCGTCTGCTCACTACTTTATTTCAAATTGTCTAAAGTCACAGGTTGTTCAAATTCTGTCCTCTGTCATCTATTATCCCTTCTGACATTTTCATCAGAGCAAAGTCATGGGCTCAAGGAAATTGACATCTTTATCTATAAGCTTTTCTTCAACCTTTCATCATTGTCGTCTAACTATACTAAAATCCTCCTTCCTTGAACAGCGACTCGTCGGGCATTGAGGGAAAAAAGGATAAGCCTTTGAAATTTTGGGTTCGGATATGTCATCGTCGGGTTCTGGAAGTGCTAGATCCGCTGATGCAGTATTTGCCAGAAAGCATACCAAGAGACCCACATATATTAGCCTCTGAAACTCACTAATTTCTAATCATTTCTTTTGATTTCTAGAGTTATGTTTGCAAATACCCATATTTGAATGGTTCCGTTAGCATGTTATTGTTCTACTACAATCTATGCCCTCTATGTGCGTCCGGTATATCAATTTGTGATAAAATTGTGCTTTGAAAAAGGGTGATGCCCTTATTGCTGGTTATTATGCTAAGAGATGAAAGGGGGTTTGGGACATTGGCTTTGCCTATTTTGGTTCTTAGCGCATGCTAGGAGGTACTTGTACCTGTTGCTTAAGCTCTTAGTTTTAAATGCGAGGGCAATATTTTGCCAGATAGTTGATCAATATTTGAGCATAAATATCCACTTTAGTTTCTAAGGCTTAACATTTGAACTATGTTGTTGAAATGTATTTGACATTCACATTGTTTTGTTGACCTAATGGTGTTATTTGTAGTTAGATTGTATCTTCTGCTGTGGCGACAATTGCATTTGCATCATTTTTTTAAACTAATCTACCTTCAGAGAACCTAACTGACTAGGCACTAGAGTTCTCTTTTTAGATTCAAAGTTTACTCAACAATAACTTCTAGCATGCAAGCCGATTCTTACCACGCGAGCGGTAATTCCACTTTTTCTATATTAATTTCCCATTATAATATTTTTAATCACCATAATTTTGATACCAAACTTTGTATAATTATGAGTAGTATTTAATTTACTTATTTCCCTACAGTTTATTTTATCATTCTTGATTGTTAGTGTTTTCTTCATTCTTATCGGAGTTGCTTGCCTACTTGCTTCAAATGATGTATGGGCAACTGAGGTTATGTTTTGTGTTCATGCTTTTTGTTATGTATGATGCTGATTGGGATTATGCTATTAAGGTGATACCCATTTTAATAGAAAAGTTCTATTATTTGAAAACACTCGCAAATTTACTCAAAATTGCAGTACTTGAATGTAAAGCATCAAGGTTGGTGGCTTATGGATGAGTTTGGTAGCACAAGTGCCTTCTATGGATAAATGTCTTTGATTACAACTTTATACTGGTTTTCTACCCTTCTTAATTTCTACATGAATTTGCGGTTCTTCATGATTGATGAAGCTAACAAGATATTGGAAGCAAATTTTAAGGATGAAATAAACCAAGCTTTTATTTTTTTAAAAAATGAGTTAAAGGCCACATTTGAATCTTGGGCTGTCAAATTTTGAGGAGAAGTGCTCAAGCAGATAGTACTCAACCATGACCATATTTGAACGAAGCCCTAAAAAAATTCCAGGTACCCATATTCACTTCACTGTATCAGCTTCATCCGGAGGGAGTCTTTTTGGATTGTGTTAATTATACAAATAGTGAAGACTTTCTTTCTCTACAACATGTTTCATTTTTTACTAAAACCCTCTTATTACTGCTTCTATCAAACCTCAGGACCCAACAAAGGTTGATAAGTTGTTAAAAATCTAGAGAGAATTGGATGAAACAAAAAGCATCCTTATAAGTATTGAGTTATTCCAAAATAATATTGATTCCCTGCATTCCTTGTCCGTCATGTATTCTTATATACTATTTGACATTTTTTTCCTTCAATTTTAACCTTTGCTGTCATGTTATGAGAAATCTTTCTATGCTTGAGATCTTGATGTTTTTTTTATATCTTAAAGTAAGTATAAATCTGCTATTACAAATATAAAATCTATAATTCTAAATTATTTTCTTCCTCAATGATATGGAGATATCTTAATTCTTATGTGAAAATTTTATAATGCTTCTTATATGGCCAAAATTCCGGAAATGCATTCAACTTAAAACAAGTGCAATTTAACTATTTATCCTTAGCTTTGTGCTCGAAATTGAGAGTTTGGATCTATTTAGTCAACTCTTACAATCAAGGATTTAAATTTTATCACTTCAAAATGTAGGGGAATTGTATAAGGCTACTATAAAAATGGACTTTTGTGTTAGGATTGGGAGGCACAACGGAAGAATTTTAAAAATTATCACCGATCTTAATCGAGGATCTATCAACGGCGTTTAAACCGAGCTAAAAAGATTCGTACCTTTTCGAATTCAGAGTTTTTGATCTCTAGGAGCCAACACGTCAAGTTCGCTCCCTCTTCTGGTATCCACATGAATGCTCTCCAACAGAGACTGCCTGCTAGCGCCTTCAATGTCTCATAGGGTTTCCCTTGCGGCTTTGAATTCTCATGCGTGTATGAGTCTGTCTGCTCTATTAAGTTTATAACATATGAGGGCTATATTTGAATTTCAAAATTAATATTTATTAATTTCAAAATTAATTAACAATTAATTATCTTGATGAGCTAATTAAATAAATCAATTTAAATTAAATATGTCTAATAGTTTTAATTTAATCAATTTATTTAATCCAAATAAAGAGCCATTTGATTTAATTTATCTTTATAAATTAAATCTGAGATACTATATCTCTATCATATTAGTCATTAAATCTAATTTATCTTAATAAAATTAAATTTAAAACTAACACAATAAAATAATATCATAATATATATACATATAATATGCATTTCGAAAATACATATATATTTATATAATATTATTAAAGAATTTTTATATTATATATATATATATAAATATAAAATTCATCAACCTTAGATTAAACATTATCTCGTGTTGGGTCATTCTTGTATGTGACCCTGTAGGCTCATACGAAGTTGGCAGTGAGCCAATAACTGTACTAACCCACAAGTCGCAAGCGGTCTCTAGCAAGACATTACAACTACCCAATTTATATGAGGATCGTTAACACGATGCAACCTATCATACAACCATGTCACGTCCCTTTTATCACACGATATATCGATCAAGGATGAGGCATGGATAATGTCATCCTCTTGTTCCTGACCATTACTTTCTCGAATCCTGAGTAGTCTGACAATAGAAATGGAAACTCTTTTCCATCATAGTATGGTCATACATTTCTCAGACTTACTCATCGAGGGACCTAGTAATATCTCTCTGTTAATGTGAGGGACAAATTTCATCTTGATCATTCATATTCCTTTACATGAAAAACCACCAGACCCGATCGTAGCCTTTATCATCACTCAATCAAAAGTGATTTTTGACTAGTTCAAAGCTTATCAACTCTCATGTAGGAATCCATGATAACCTAAGGTCAGAGGGCATTGTGACATGGTTATACATGAGAAAACCTTATAATTTGATCAATGTAGCTTTCTCATAATGGGTCGGTCTAGCACCTTATACTCTTACAAGTGCCAAAGACTTTGATTCGTATCTTCATATCTTATCAAAGTCATACTGGTCTTGTTTTATCTCTGCTCCCGCATAGATATCCAACCAGAGACATTTTAGGACAATCTTTATAAATTATCTAAGGATACGATTATCACAGTTAACATGCAAATAATATGATAACAAAATGGAGAAATTTCATTAAATTAATAATGCTCAAAGTACAATGATTGACCCTTATGACACAATTTCCAACATTTTATAACTCTTAAAATCTCCTCTTAGCCTCTCTTATTAATCACCTACTCTATTTTCCTTCATTTTTTTGCCTTGGCGCTGGATTTGTCTTTGTTCTTTAGCTCAGGATTTGATTCTATTTTGGTCACTGTTGTGGCAGTACTTTGGGATCAAACCTTCTTCCTTTTTTTTCTTCATGGCTTTGAAATGGTGGCGAGATTTTTTAATCTTCTCCGTTTTAGTTGTGTGTGATTGGTGTTCGTCCTTCTAACTTCAATCCCTTTCTGTCTCTCTTTTGCCATCTGCTCTATTAATCAAAAATCATTTTTCAGAATAAAAAAATATAAACATGCATAAAAAAGGTCCTTTGTATAAGATTTAATTCTAGAAACAGTTTTTTTATTGCTAGCATGAACCCATTAGATCTCTCTCACATGAAAAAGCAACGAAAATATTTGAATTTCAAATTTCAAAAACATTTGTCAGCCAATCATTTTGGTGATAGTGTTTCAACTTTTGAATTGGTTTGCTTCTGTTTCTCTTCTCTTAATTCCATTTTGGTGACTTAGTGTTTCAACTTTGATTGGCTTTTCACTTTGTAATTTGTAATATTTTTTACTTATATAGACATTGCTTTATGATTTGTATGTTTTTCTCTCAATAATACAACATGTTTGTATAATATTAGAAAAAAATCATTCCAATTAATGTATGTCTTCCACTGCAATCAGTTTGAAAGTCATACATCTTATAAAACTCCAGCATATAATGGGTAAAGAAATGTGAACCATTTGTCATCCAACAAGAAGGAAAATGGTCACTGCCTTCTAAATAGAAGCAAGAAGGACACGGTCTAAGTATTTTACCTTTTCAGTTATTATTTTTAATCCTTTAATCCTCTCAAGTATGAGCTACTTAGGAAATCGAAATTAGCTGCTTTGCTTTTTTAACCTTTCAATCATCTCATTTGTCACTGACTCACTGTTATCATCTTTATAGAAATTGGGATTTGCTATGATTTTTTGCTAGCTTTTGCCTATTGCCATAGTTTTATTGTCATAAATAAATATGAGTCTTTAATGAATATGACATATATGGTCTTATTATTTCCTTATTGTTCTGACCAACAATAACGAATCCAATGTAAAATCTACCTTTTTTAAGCTGAGTTTTAATTCAAATTGATAAGAATGATGTGTTTAGGATGCTAAGCACTTACCATATACTTTATAGCCTTTCTATTAAGGAAATGGAAACTATTCAATTGCATAAAGCATTCTTACTATTCCTTAATCAGTGTGGTAGGACCATTTTAGTTGTTGTCAACACAATAAAAGTTACTTTGGTTCACTGCTTTCATCGGAAAGGAAACTATTTTGTTTCAAGTCTATTCTCTTTATGTAGATATAAGGTCAAATGTGATAAGACATAATACGTAAATTACTACCATCTTTATGCAAATATAATATGTAAGTTATTACCATCTTAATAGCAAACTTTATAAGGTCAAATTTTTAAAGACATAAAGGTTGCTGAAATGTTGCAGAATCTATCTTTGCCTAAATGAATCAAGATAAAAACAGAGGTTGCTTTTTCCACATTTTTGTATTCTGGAAACTTGCATTTAATCTTACATATATTGGTGTACGTTTCCTAATATACAGTTATCATATTAATGGCAACTGTGAATAGGTAGTATTTCTAAATTCACCTTTGTTTATATTAATAATCGGTCTTTCACTAAATGAAAAGTCATATCTAATTTGCAAACTAAGTATATGGTCCTGCATTTAACTTATCTTCTTCCAACACTCTTTACATATTATATGTCTATTTTTTCCTTCTCTAGCCTATTTTTGTGTTTTGCCTGTGCTGATTACACTCACATATATAGTCATTCAAGTTCAACTTGCTTCTTCACCTTCCATTCTCGAGCTGATCTGAATTCTCGCAACACAAGTATGTTATTATATTACATTCTTTTCTTCTTTCTTATCAGATTTTATACATTTACTTCTTAGCATCCTAATTGAATTTAACATGTAAACCTTTGTTTTTCAGACACTATCATGGGTTGACATTCTTCAATTAAGGAATTGCATGATGGTACTGATTGCTAGAGTATAGTTGTTAAAGTTTTCAAAAAATGGAATCTTTACCATAAGACAGCCCCTTCAGACGTGTTTTGCATTTCCATAATTTTAATTGAAGAGGTGTATACATGCTTATGTGTTTCTTGCATTTTGACTTTATTAGTTTTATTTTTTGTCCAAAGTTCTTAATTTACCAAGTGTTTGTGTGATTATTAAATTTTAGGGATCAAGGATACAAGCAAGTGTGCTAAACAAAGCACTCCATGAAAAATTCAAAAACTCCATCAAAAAAGGACAAACTTATTTGATTGATAATTTTATAGTTATTCCAAATGTCAGTCAATATAAAGCTACAAAGAATGCTTTTAAGTTAATTTTCACTCCGCAAACATATAGAATACTTTTGAGTTAACTTTTACTTCGCAAACATATGTTATAGAACATGTAATTGAATGAAGAAAAAGATTTGTGTTAACGAATTAGATGGAATGAATGTTTGAATTGGTTTAAAAGTACAAGCACCCCGTGCTACGTATGAGGAACACAAGCTGGTTTTTAAACATATAGTAAGATATCCCTTGCTTCTTGATCCCATCGGCCATCACATAACATTCTCTAAAACGTTTTAGAATGTGTTTTCTTTTGGGGTTTGTTGTGAGGAAGGGTTTACTTGTTTCTTGTTCATCATCAAAAAAAAAAAAAAAAGTCATCAATGGTTATAGAGTCCAGCGGCAATTACAAGGGAGCAGAAATGAAAAATAGGAAAGTCTCACCATCAGAAATCTTTTGAGCTCAATAGCCAGGTGAGTATGGTCAACTAAGGCTAAAGATTCATTAACCAAGCTATAGTATGGTGTAACAGTAGCATGAGCAAACATGTTCATGCCACAATTTCCAACAGACGATGTCAAAGGCTAACCTCCATAGCAGATTGCTTTGGCAAGATCCAACGTCGACTTTCATCCATTCTCGAGAAGTCATGGATAAGAAATCAGATGAGAGATCTTCAGGAACTACGAAAGACCAACTGGAATGAGAAAGCAGACAAACTTTAAGGATGCTTGATGTCTTCATCTGCTCCTTGACAGAGCTCATAGATAGCTTCGCTTGTCATGTGCCCTCTGACCCTTTCGCAGTTAGTCAATAACTTGTTTTTCAGTGTCAAACACGAGAGACTGCGTACACTTTGCGCTCCTAGCCGTCACTCGCATGCAAGCTCCTACCATTTCCAGGGTCTCACTGTTCCTACTTCAACCTTTACCCTAAGCTTCGTGAGGTTCCTCCCCACTTGGGAGAAAAGCTCTGGCTAATCGAGAAGAATTTTGACTCTATCTTTAAGCCCGCTTCATTAAACTTGTATATCTGTGATTGGGAGCAGAGGCCCATTCAAAATTTCCAATCAATGACTTGGGCTTTGCAGGTTCCAAATTCTTTCAGACGAGAGGCACCCTGTAAGTCAGAGTGGACAGAGCAATGGCAAATCAAGATTGGTGCTCATTATTTCCAAATGATGTAGTTCATCATCTCCCAAGAATCCAAATAATTTGTCTTTTGTGGCTGACAATTGGTCCTCGGATGGTGATATTCTTAGGGGACAACATCTACAAGGTTTTGGGAATGTGCTTTGTAGAGCAAATAAAGAATCAAGGGAACATATTTTGTTGTGCTGTTTCTTTAGTAGTGCCGTACATATGGTTTACATCTGGGTTTATGATTAGATGAAATCAAATAAAATACCAAAGATTTATAGTATCATGGTTGGGATGATGCCTTGGAGACTCTGATTTCTGCGCATGCATGGCAGAAGAGGACTTTGATTGTCGGTCACATTTACATTCGAACCCAATTCAAGAAGTGAAGAAACGCAGTCATATGGATGGATTCAATCACAAACATATTAGGGAATCTTCACGCGATGTGTTTAACATACTTATAGGGCAGTAAGCTCAGAGAAGTTGCATACACAGACCCAGAAAAGTGGAGAAAACGCAGCCATTAGGATAGATACTGTCAAAATGGTTCTTTTGTGATGGTCATTTAATTCTGGCAAAGGGCTACGGAACTTGGACTTAAATTAATGTCTGGTACAAAAAGTCGCCCTCCCCGTTGCGGAATTCTAAAGAATTTGGTCCATCAAAGACCAATTCATCTTTAAGGAGAATACCATGTTCAGTCCAAATTCCAAATAATTTATTGTTATCTTTGCTTGATCTTTGTCAAGTTCACCCGTGAGCTTCTGCTCCAAAACCCTCACACATCATCCACAATTACAAACTTTCAGGCATTCTACGTGAAGGAAAACGGGAAAATCTAAGGGGCATTGAAATTAATGTAGCTGCCTTAAATTTGAAGGGAACCATAATTTGGTAGGTGGCCTCCAATCGTGAACAAGCAGCTAATTAAATATTGGCACCGTGCAAAAGGTGGCTTGTTTAGATATAAATCAACAAACACCCGTGTCTGACTTTAGTGCCGACCAAACCAAAAAAGATCAAAAACAGAATTTCTGAATTTCAATGTCACCAGATTATTGTGTCTTGAAACTAAAAGCAACATGTTTCAAGGATCTTCGTCCGGTTTTCCATTTTGGCTCCAAGCGGCAGTCAGGTGGCTATCGAATCAGCCCCTGCTGCTGACTCTATTATGAAGCCATTCATCTCTCTAATACCAATGAAATTGCTACCTCAACAATTGGGGGGGAAATGTACAGAAAGACCATATGATTGAAATCGTGTCAACGAAACGAGAATGTAACCCCAAACAGGCCACGAGAGAAGAATCTCGCTTGCAGAATAAGAACTACACGGCAGCCGGAGGATCGATCGACCAAGTCTGAGAATTGAGGATGTGAGATACTACTGGCTTGAGACGTATTGGGTAGAGTATTAAATAGTCAATGAGGAAACCCTAAAGCCCTCGTGAATTTACCATAATACCACCTATGGACTGGTTCATTATGGCCCATTAATCTGGGCTTGGTCCTGGGCTTTGTCCCAAACTTGGGCCTAATTGCCTGGATGCTGGAAATATCAAGAGATAAAATAATTACCGAGTTGCCATGTCTGACTTTTCATACGTTTTGGTTGGTGCGGTTGTCTTATTATTATTATTCCTAACCCCGTTTTCTTGGCGGGAGAGAAGAGAGAGTCTACATCGAGATCGAGTCGGTTTTGATTGACTCTGGATTGTTGAGATGAGAGATTCTTTATTATATTTTTGACTTTTCGGTTCCTCTTTTGATTTCAGCACTCCGTTAAATATATTGAAAAACATATTCTTATTATTCTGGGCATTTCGCTCTTCATTCTCAACTCTTGCTTCTTTGCGAAGCATTGAGGCTTTTAGTCATTTTTGTTTTTTGATTTTCTAAATCAGTTTTGGTCGATCCGCTTTAGAATTTCGGAACAATGAACTCTGCCGCAGGTTCTGGGGTTAGTCCCAGCACCAACTTGCGTGATTCCAGTCTTCATCGTTTGGATCGTCAACTTTCGCGGTAAGTCGCTGCTGATGAGTTATTCTGCTAAATAATATTAACATGTTCATCTGTCTTTCTTGCAAGATTAATCTGGAGAAATATATTCTTTGCTTTATCAACTGTTTACTTCGATTAACAGATCATGGAATCTAAAACCCTTTCTTAAACTCTGATTTTATACAATGCCTCAATTTTATCGCTTTTAATTCTGCGAGGGGATCATTCTTTTCTGATTGTCATAGCCTTCTCCCTGTATCGTAAGGTTTGGTTCCTCAGCTTACCAAAGTTGAGATAATCAAGATATATTGTTTCAAATTGACCAAGAAATTTCTCTCCACACATCCTGTCCTAAAGCTTCAGTGTCGAATGTGGGTTATTCATAATATGTTAGCGTAATGCATATTAATTATTGTCTGCTTTACTGTTAGGCGAATAGAGTGAAGCTTGAATTTTTCTTAAAGAAAAACTGCTACAAATCTTATAGGATTTTCAAACTTTTAAACTGTGGAGTTTGAAAATGTTCTACTAGTCGGGCATAACATTTATCATTTTTAATCATGTGTGATCCGCTCATTGCCAATTTGTCAATTATTCTTTGTCAACACTCTGAAGTTTTTCCGTGAAAAAACTTTCATACCCTCAATGGTGTTCAGTTTTCTGGATTTTGAGCTGACTTTCAGAAGCTAAATATCAACTTCTAAATTTGACTAATTGTGCAATCATCCGCAGACATTTTAATAAAAATTGGTTGCAACTATGTATTTGTTGCTCCACTGCCTTTATCATGTTAGTTAGTCACTATTTAAAATCAGCTCCTCTGTTTTCAGGCCCTGCTTTGGCACAAGGTATCTTACATATGTCCCTGGCCACTCAGGTCATAGCAAGTCTACATCTCAAGCATCCTTGATTATGTGCAGTAGCTCATTTAATCGAAGAAATGGAATGATGAGAAGGACTGTTTGTTGGGATCCCTTAAGCAGGAGAAATGTTGTAGGTCAAGCATTTTGTTCTGTGGGTACGTCCACATATGATGGCCCTTCTTTAGAATCACCTTCCCATGTTATGGAAGAAAAAGTTGGGGTGCTGCTTCTCAATCTTGGAGGACCAGAGACACTGAATGATGTTCAACCTTTTCTGTTCAATCTTTTTGCAGACCCTGTACGTTAGTTGGCACTTAAATTATTTCTGTTTGGCATACTTCTGTTTGCTAATACTTTTCTTGCATTAAAATAGGATATCATTCGTCTCCCAAGGTTGTTCAGGTTCCTACAGCGACCATTGGCAAAATTAATTTCTGTGCTTCGGGCACCTAAATCCAAGGAAGGATATGCTGCCATTGGAGGTGGCTCCCCATTACGAAAAATTACAGATAAACAGGTGGACTGCACTTTTATGTTCCTTTGCCCTTTTTTTTCCTCTTTTCTGTCTTTCCTATAACCTTTAGCCTTCACTAAGAGTAATACTATTATTTCCATCAATGTCTATCCAACATTCTGCTCAATAATATTTTTTAATGTATTTGACGTTGGCAATGACATTCTTGCCATTTGTGGCACTCTTGCAGGCACATGCACTTAAAATGGCTTTAGAAGCAAAGGGCCTTCCAGCTAATGTTTATGTTGCAATGCGGTACTGGTATCCATTCACTGAAGAAGCTATTCAGCAAGTAAGTCCATGCTTCTCTGGGTGGTACTTTAAAATTTTATCATCTTTTCAGAAATGAATGACTTACAGGGTAATTAATAAGTATTTAAAATCATGTATTCTGATATTCAGTTCATTAGCTTAGATTTGAATATAAAATAAAAAATGTTTCTTATACATTTGCTTGACAGATTAAGAGGGATGGGATAACAAAGCTTGTGGTGCTGCCTCTCTATCCCCAGTTCTCTATTTCAACAACTGGATCAAGCATCCGTGTTCTCCAACATGCTTTCAGGTGCATATAACTCCTCTAACATCTCCTAGTCAAATCTGTAAATAGTTTAATTTAAATTAAAATATATTGATACCTGATTTTTTCCCCCAATTGTCAGGGAAGATAAGTATTTGTCTGGTCTGCCTGTTTCTATTATAAACTCTTGGTACCAACGAGAAGGTTATATCAAGTCAATGGCGGATTTAATTGAGGAAGAGCTTCAGACTTTTACTGAACCTAATGAGGTGGGCTCTATTTTTGCACTGATTGATTTTGTGCTGTTCTCTTGGGGGAAATAAATGTGAAACTTTCATTACATGGACATGGTATCAATCCTTAGTTAACTTAGGTGATGTTATGTGTTTGACTCCAATTTGATCCATGGTTTTTCTTGTTTTTTAATCATATTAGGTAATGGTATTTTTTAGTGCCCATGGGGTACCTGTCAGTTATGTTGAAGAAGCTGGGGATCCCTATCGAGATCAAATGGAGGAATGCATTTTCTTGATCATGCAGGAGTTGAAAGCTAGAGGAATCAATAATGAGCACACTCTTGCTTATCAGGTCGGTTGTTATACTTGAGCACTTTTGATGTAAAACACTCACACACACTAAGGTCTAATTCTGAACAGAGGTGGTTTAGGGAGAAAATATAGAAATATGGGGAAGAGGTGCAGAAACAGAGACAAGAGACGGGGGAGGCAGAATAGAAATGAGGTGGAAATGAATCAGAATGGAGGGGTAGAGAAGAATCTGAACAAAAGGGTGAAGAGAGCTCACATAGCCATCATAAAATTCATTAATCCAAGTCTCCCTACATATGTTGCTTTGCTCCCTATTTATAGAAGAGGTTTCCTTACCATGAAGGAAACTCAATACAACCTGCACCCAAAAGCTACTGTCGTACAGAAGGAAAATGCAATCAAAGAGTACAGAAGCAACTTACAAAAAAGTGAGAAGCACTACAAAAAGTGAACTTAAAGACATAATAAATAACAAAAAGCTAAGTCATCTTTTTCTAGCATAAGTCCTTCCAAATCTCCTATCACAAGATATGTTTTCTATTGGATTCTTCAAGATATCATTCTTATATTCCATCAACTTTATTCTCATATTGCTTCTCATTTATCAATTTGGCTAATATTGCTTGGTTACTTGATGTTTACTGTCTGATTTATATTCTTGCTTCCTTTTTGTAACTCTTATTTTTGGATATTGTCATTCTTTTTGCTGGATGAATTTCCAGAGCCGAGTGGGTCCTGTACAGTGGCTGAAACCTTACACAGATGAAGTTCTTGTTGAACTTGGCCAGAAAGGTGTGAAGAGTCTGTTGGCCGTTCCTGTAAGGTAAAGTTATCTTTGGCAGTTCACTCTAAAGTCCTATAGAATAAGTTATAGGTTTTGAGTTTTGACATGTCACTCATTCTTCAAAAAATCTTTATTTACAAAATACAACTAAATTTGCAGCTACAAGATTTTGAATGACAACTCGCTTTTAAAACATTTTATTTGTTTATTTTGAGATGTTTGTTGATGAGTAGATTACTTACAGCCAAGAGGCTAACCTCCTGCAAAGATAGAGTCTGAGTTAAAATAGTTTGTTTCTCTTTTATACCAGCTTCGTGAGTGAGCACATTGAGACCCTTGAAGAAATTGATATGGAGTACAAGCATTTAGCTCTTGAATCTGGTGTCAAGAATTGGGGACGTGTTCCTGCTCTTGGTACCAATCCTTCCTTCATTATAGACCTGGCTGATGCTGTAATAGAAGCTCTCCCTTCAGCCACGGCCATGTATTCACCAACTAGTTCCTCTGAAGTTGTTGAACATGATGATCCTGTGAGATATATAATCAAAATGTTCTTCGGGTCAATCTTGGCATTTATCCTGCTTTTATCACCCAAAATGATTTCGGCATTCAGAAATCATTTAATCTGAAAGAATTAAAAACTGCCTGCTGACTTCAATGACGCTGAGGGTATATAGTTGAAGCTTTTGTTGACAGATGATGGGTACACATGTTTAATGTTTTGTTCAATTCCTTTGATCCTCCAATATAGACAGAGCGGAGATAAAAAAAACTAGTACAGTTGATGAAGCTAAACCTTGTCAGTAATTTTGCCTTCCTTTTACCCCCTTGTATACTTTTCAGAGTGATATAGTTTTCTTACGCCTTTTCTATGAGCATTGAACTTCATGATTTGTATGAATAAGAATTATTTATAGACGTACCTCTCTACATTGTTTGTCAGTTATCTGTTTTCCTACGTTCACCTCCTGGCGCTCCCGTTTTGAGATTTTACCGTTAGATGAGCAGGAGAAACTATTTTATAATCTTTGTTGTGCAATGGTATGATATTAACACTATGTTAATTTACAGAAAGTGAATTCGATGGGACTCCGCTCAGTCTACCTTTTTTAGGGGCCACGTAATGCATGACTTGATGTCATTGGTTATCGGATAAATAAGGGGGTCTCAAGTCTCATGTCCCTTAGAATTATGTATCATGCAATTTTTGCGGTGTCCTTCTAAGACGATTCAAGAAACTGGCCAAACATTTTGTGCCATTGCCAATGGCCACATTTTGCATACTCAACGGGAATCAAACGAAACGCGTTTGAATTAATCTTCGGCCTCTCGATATTCCTCATAATTCAGTTCAGACCTATTACATGATTAATTTGGAAAGAGATTTTTTTTTTTTTTTTTTTTACCAGCAATTTGGAAAGTGATTTGTTAGCCTCGTTACACAGAATAAGAATGAACAGGGTTATAGTTGAAATATACAAATCATATACATTTCAAGATATATATGGAAGAGTTGTTTTTGTATCTATTGGAAGTGACAAAACAAATGGAAGTCTCTATCAGAATGCTTGCTTGCCTGAAGGTGTGCACTACTGAATTTTTCAATTTCTGTTGGTGAATATTGTGCTTCTTTTAGCTAACGAACAAGGTCAGATCTATTTTTGTAGATGAACGAGAAAAAGAAAAAGGTGAAACTAATCTGACCGTGGGAACTACTTGGCATGTGTGTACATGTATATCTAAAATTGGAGACGCCGATTATTCCATGTAAGTAGTTGTTGCTCATTAGTTTAGCCTGTTAGTAATTAGAGTCCATGTTTGCCTTCTGCTGACAGATAACAAGACAACCCAATGGGTCCCTACGGCCTCAATTGCAGAGACGATACAGTTTAATGTTGGCATGAAGAAGGAAAGAGCCAAAACTCAGAAATTATCACTCATAAACACAAATTCCAGCTCCACTGGTCCGGAACATGAAAGAAATTAGTTACACGGCAAAAAAAGAAACAAAAGAAATTGGTTACGCAAAAAAGGCGCCCCCACCACGAGTCTACCATAGGCTCTCATTTATTCCCAGTCTAATCAACATACATAAGAAGCTTAAAGAAGTAGATGCAAGTCCAAAAGGACTAGACTTCCACAAAAGCTGAGCAGAACAACAAACAACAAATAACATGCTCAGATGTGACGTGATCGGTAACATTTCAATACAATATTTCCCTTAGCAAAGTCTTCACCAAAGCATAGTATTAGTGTATTGCTTATTTAACATGAGGATACAGCTAGAAGACCGAGATATAAAGTTGATAGACCTCACTTTGTCCACCACAAGAGGAAGTCCTTACGCCTATTGATCTTCTTCTGCAACTGGAGGAGTCCATATAGTAAGGCCTCAGCAGTTGGCGGACAGCCTGGAACATATATGTCAACAGGAACTATTCTGTCACATCCTCGAACAACAGAGTAGGAGTAGTGGTAGTATCCTCCTCCATTAGCACAACTTCCCATTGAGATGACCCATCTAGGCTCCGGCATTTGGTCATAAACCCTGCAAGAATATTTTTTTCAGTATCAACAACAGTGAAATTGGGGAACCTAGTCAAAGTGCACGATAGAATATGACTGTAAGTTCCTACTTCCTGGGAACCAAAGTGAAACTGAAAACAACATGAAATTTAATTCCTGGATGGAGAGGAGTGATGAAAAAAGGATAACGACCATAGAAGTTAAAGTCGAAACCATAGTCGAAATATCATACAGAATATGAACCAACAAGAGCATGAAATAAAAATGCCGAGGAATCAAAAGTTTCAACCCTACAATAATGTTTCAGTATCAATAAGAACAGTAAAATACATGGAATTAATTCTTTGAGGAAGAGAGTGATTAAAAAGAAAAAGATCGCAGAAGTTGATGTCAGCTCTAGTAGAAATATCTAACACCAGGTAGATAGGTTAACAGAATTATAGTTGAAGTTAATAAGCATCTTAAGACACTCAATAAAGTGGACAAAATGAAAGTGCAACTGCCGCACATTACAAGTTTATCAGCAAACTCAGGGATGTCTTGGAAAAACATCAGAACAGGTAAACAAAGACTAACAACCTAAAATGTTACTTCCTATGCGTGAGAACTTTGTTTGGGCACACAGAATTGATTGAATGAAAATACTTTCTACAACCACATTCCGGCGGACAAGCCTCACAGTCATAGCAGCAGAACATACTAAGAGTGAACTAAATGAAGATTGCTCTACCATAACAAGAAAAATCCATCAAAACAGATGATACACAGCAGCATTGGTTTGATTGAATATAAACCAATGGTAGATTCTATCCCACTTAAGTATAACACTAAATCCTTCATTAAATGGGCATGGGGCAAAAGGAGAAAAAATAGCAGTTCACCGTTCTTGACTAACATTCCAGCCAGGTTTCAAGAGCATTCCATTCGGTATTATCAACAACCAAGTGACAGCCTCCAAAAACACATGAAAGAATTGGCTAAATTTCAAAAAACTACAGGAATTATTTAGCTCATCCTCCAAGTACTACAGATTACTCTTACGATTCATTCAAGAAAGATGAGAGGAATAAGAACGTGATCAGAGGAATAAAAACGCACATTTTACCCCTCCTACCTTTCCCAAAGAACACCTAATTTACAAGTAACTAACACATCCTAGCAAACATAGATTTGTCGCAAGGAAAACCAAATGAACTAGAGTAGTGCTCTTAACGTTTTATATGTTCTACAGTGGTTAATGTTTCGAAATCAAAAGCGGACATTGCTTTCAATGCCACACAGTAAAAATCAACAAAATGTTATAATTACACAAGGAAATAATTCATACATAATCCATAAACCCAATTGACCTTCGTAAGCTCCACATGAGTAGTATTGGAAGTGAACCCAATCAGAACATACAATGAAACTGAGTAACATAGGGGCCCAATGCTCATTTATACATTCAAAAAAAAAAAAAAAAAAAGATAAAGCGAACGAAGTTCATCAACTTGAACACAACCCCGCAGACCTAAACACGAGCGAAGGCCAGTACAAACAAAACATTGAAATTAAAAATTTGATATTCAGAATCAAATTCCCGAAGAGTTTCTCGGTAAGCAGAATCATACGAAAGGGAGTTAAAAAGGAAGACTGAAATTGAAGAGAACGAGCGAGAAAGCGGGCAAGAGATATACTTGCGGAGGGCAGGGGCCATCTTGTTGGTGAGAGTGCCAGCGACAATCATGCAATCGGACTGGCGAGGGCTGGGCCTGAAAATAATACCGAAGCGATCGAGATCGTAACGGGCGGCTCCGGTGTGCATCATCTCGACAGCGCAGCAAGCAAGACCGAAGGTCATGGGCCAGATGGAACCACGGCGAGCCCAGTTGAGGAGATCGTCAACCTTGGAGATCACATACTCAGCGGCTTTGGAGAGACCGGGAGGGGGGGAAGCGGATGGGGGTGGCGGCCGAGTATAGGGTGTCGGCGAGGCAGTGCCGGAAGATGAGGCGGAGTAGAGAGCGGGGAGAGTGGTGTGGAGAGAAGCTATACGTTGAGGAGACACAAGCTGCGGGAAGCGTGAGGAGGTTCGGCTGAGAAGAGCCATGGCGCCCGAGCGTCGGAGGGATCCGCTTTGCCAATTGCTCCTCTCCTTCTCTCTCCCGTTTTAATGTCCAACTAGTTTTTCCGTCTCGAACCGACTCAAAACTGCAATTCCGGATTTCCCCATAAATTAATTAATTATAAGAAAATTTTCAGTCCTTCAATTATAATTTGTAACCTGGCTTTAATTTTACAATGTCAAATTATTTAAAATTTATAATTAAAGAGACAGGTTTTAAGGGAAAATAGCCAGAAAAAATGCCTATGAGATTATGATGTGATATCATGTTCCTTCTAAAAATGCTTAACAATAATTATAAATTATATTGTACAAATTTAGTACTTACCAATCAAAATATTCTTAGAATGAGAGGAACAGAAGCTTAAAAATTAATAATAATATATGAATTGGGATATTATACTTCCAGAAATTTAAGTGAAGGCCTCTGGGCTCTAGTTAGTTATCGGCGCAAAAAAAAAAAAAAAAAATTAGCGAAGCGAAGAACTGGTTTGTGGGAGGAGGTCAGGAGGATGTAGAGGACAGGATTTTAGGAGCCCAATCCATAATTATTCTCGCCAAGCCCAATCCATTCAGTACTCACTTTTGTGTCCCCTACTTCCAGTCCAGAATTA
Source organism: Inga laurina (assembly GCA_963855925.1). Lineage (NCBI taxonomy): Eukaryota > Viridiplantae > Streptophyta > Magnoliopsida > Fabales > Fabaceae > Inga > Inga laurina. The sequence continues at coordinate 60,235,393 of OY979706.1, forward strand.
ATGTTTAGTTAGCCTTTAATGCAAAAATTATTATGAAATAATAGTAACTCTGTAAGTACTTTTTGAGTCCGGAGTCACGGGACTCAACTCATCTAAACTTTTTTTATATAAAAAGAAAAAAAAAATGGTCATGTGATTAGGGTAAAAAAGCTAATCCCTTCCTTCTGATTTCAAATATTTCACATTATACCCTCGGCATCAGATTTTTGATCAAGAGGTGTTAGTCCTTCATGAAACAATTTACCACACAACCAAACAGTTCCCCTTTCCCTCCCCCGTTTCCAAATTAGAAGGCACCTGATCCAACCTAACTATACGAGCATCAATGTCATGATGAGAAAATCAACAAGGATCTGCCCAAAAGATCGCTCAATAATAAGCTTCGATTGCAATTAGTTTTATCTAAATCATAATTGTTCAACGAGTCACTGAATATGAAAGGGATTTTAAGAGAGAGGGAGGGAGGGAGGGAGGGATCCCCACCAAATCATAATTGTTCACACAGTACACCCATAAAAAAATGAGCCTGAAATTCTTGTCCAGCTCATTTAATAATTTGGGCCAGCTAATTACATCACGAACATTGAAACCTTGGAAAACATGTAACTGAGAGCAACGCGTAAAGGTGGAGCTCGTCTTTATTACTATAAAAGTTAAAAGCCACGTTATCATCGTGCCTCAACCATATTATATTATGCATCTTCTTTAATTGAAGTAATTAATTAATTTATCAGATCTCTCGAAGATCTTTCAAATATACGAGGAAATCTAGTATGATTTTTCAAACAACCGAAAAACACCTAGCTCAGCAATAAAAATAGCTCTGCTAACACTCCTGTTTTCGTTGTGAATAATATCATGTAAATATCAATTATCTTGTTATATCTTTTCGTATTGGCATTTTCATTATTTCATAATATCTCTTATTATTGTTAAGATTTTAAACTTCGATTTAGATTGAAGTTATAAACTTGTACATATAAATAGAATGCATTTCAATTGTATACTTTTATTGAGATATCGAAACATGAGAAAGCTTTTATGTATGAACAAAACTTAGGTTAAGTTAATTAGGTCTATTATGTCCAAGTAGCTAGTGAAAATTATGCCATCTGGATTATTGTTGCACAATAGCACTAACCTCCTGTTAAACCAACGTTAGCAAGGGGACGACAAAACTTAATGCTTGAAGTCTACTTGTGTAACTTGAATCCATGAGACTCTAATTTTTCGGGATGTCCTACTGAGGGCATATTTTAGTTAAAGTTTGATAAGAACGTTTACGAGATAAAACCTCTCTCATATACTTACTCCATATATTGTAAATCACACTGAAAAAATAGCTTCTATCGTTAATTTGAATAGGCACTAAATATTGACTTTGGGTCCTTGATATTACTCTTTCTACCATGATTAGTGATATAAGAATTCCAGTAAACGACCAATTTGCTTCCTTTAACCCTTGGTATGAACAGATTTGGAGATTTGAGGGAGACAAGTCATAGAAATTGAATGCTTCAGTTGATAGAATCGCTCGATTAAAAAACCCTTTATTATCACGTCTGGTTTTGAGGCCGATAACTCCATTACTAGAGAGATATACAATTGGAATTGAAATACATTAGTAAAAAGCGATTCTATTAATTAATCATTGATAATTTATGCATCTGAAAACCCCCAAATTCCAGACGGTATGATAAGAGAAAAAAACCCCAAATTCTATAACACTTGAACCGACGTAGAGATGAACAATTCGAGCGTTTGTGGTTCACTAACGGCGGTTTAACATGAGGCTTGTGCCTAATTAATCCACATGGCAAAATTTCATAGGCTTCCTGGATATAATTAATTTGACCTTAAGTTTTGTCCTTCATGTGTTATCTTATCTTACCCTCTCATATAATTAACTTTTTTCTTTCGTGTTATATGGTTTGTATTCATCTTCATAGAATCAAATAAGTGGCAATATAAAATTGATAGAGGTTTTAAAGCAGTTGTCATACCTATAAAGCAAAATTTATCCGTGATATGTTATTTTCATGATTTCAAATAAATTGCTGCTAAATATTTTGGATGCCATGTTAAGATTGTAATTGGAGGCAGAAGTCTAATAATAATTGACAACAATGTTATAATAAGCCCGAAGTTTAGTGTTAATTTGGTAAAGTATACCAGGAGTATACCGACGTTGTTTAATTTGACATAACTGGTTAAGGCATCCGAATCAGCATTAATGCAAATAATTATTGAGAATTCTTCAACGACCGACCTCTATGTTGCTGGAGTGATTCTTTTGTGAGTAGAAGGAGGAGGATATGACGTGTTTAAGGTGTGAGCATCAGTTTCCTTTTAATTTAATTCACTCTCACCTATTCATATGTTAGTTAGGCTGAAAAACAAATTTTTTGCCGGATATAATATAAACCATTAAGTATGGATTACATTTTTAATACTTAAGTGAAAATATCAATAACCTCAACAATGTAATAATCTGACTTCATTTCCATGTATACTTGAAGACAAAGATAATAAATTTGATTTTATTATCGTGCAATGTGGGGGCCTCCAAGTAAAATAATGGTAAGGGTATTTATTGACCATGAAGTAGTGATTGTCGATGCAACTACACATATTCAATTAAATAGTCATAAATAAGCTTGAGATTTATGAACTTGGCGTGGTGATTTATAAACCATTTTAAATAATCAATTGTTATTTAAATCAATTTTTTATGAAGAGTTACTCGAATTTATAGTGTATAAAGTTTTCTCAAAAAAGCAACACAACCTTTCATTAAGTGACTGATACCACAACTTTAATTATAATCCTTCACATGCGTTTTTATGAACCTGAAAAAATATGACCTTTTTTTTCTGTGAGGAAAAATATGACCTTGATAATTTTTAGTATTATGATTTTTTATACAACCCTTTACATAAATTTTTTAATTTATAAGGATATGACTTAAATAAAAAAATATATCTATTCATTTTAAAAATTTTACAACAAGCTATTAAAGAACCGAGAGATCAATAGATACCATGTTATATACGTCGAGAATTCTCACATGCTGCTCAAACAAAAAATAGCACTATTAGTGTCATTGGTTTATTTTTTTGAGACTATAAAATTATAGAGTATATCGCTTCACTTTTTTTTTTTTTACATCAATCTAGCTTTTTTTAGTAACGTGTTTCTAATTTCGTATATATTAATTAAAGTCAATTCATCCCAATTACCCAACACATCCCATTCCAATATCAGTTAATATATATATATATATATATGTAACACCACATCACATCAAACGCTTCTGATAGCGACCGCCGAGCTAGCAATTAGCATAATGTAAGAATATACGTTTGTTGTGTATGTGTGTGTGTAAAATCAGGCTAAACGGTAATTGATAAAATAAACATAATACGATCAATAATTCATGACTAATTTTATGAGAAATATTTAATTTGATATTTTATAATTTTAATTTTTTTTTCATTCCCCGTATATAAAACAATACACATTGGCTATTTTTCTTTATTTATTATGTGTGTTTGGATTAGCTTTTGAAAATAACTTTTACGATTTATGAGGTAAGTATATGAGAGGGGTTTTGTTTCGACTTGTGAAAAATGGTTTTTGAAACTATGGTTTGAGTGTTTCCTAAATACTCACATACGTAATGCCACTTCATGTAATTATACAGGAAAAATGATACTAAGGTCCTAAATAAGAAAAATAATACCAGCAAAGTCCAATAACTTGTCAATAACAAGTGAAAGAGTAGTTATTGATAAGTGAAAGAGTTATCATTAATAAATTATAGAACTTTTTTTATATTATTATTTTTAATTGGGATCTTTGTATCATTTTCCCAATTATATATACATAAATAGGAGTATCACACACACACATATTCATCAAATGCATAAGATATATGGGAAAATTAAAATAAAGGACATAGATAAAATAATATTTATTATAAAGAACTGTAAAAATTGTAATTAAAAGATTGATAATATAAAATTAAAAATCACTAAACTGTCCATAAAGAAACCTTCTATATTATCTCTTGTACTCGTAATTAAAAAAATAACTAAAATTAAAACTAAAACTGCCCATATAATAGATTACTTATATCATCAAGTTACTCAATTTATATTATCAACGTTATTATCCATTAAAATGTTTTTATAAAAATAAAAGCTATACTCATTTCATATTATCCAGGATATAATAGATTGCTTAGATATTTTTTTAAATTGTATTAACATTAAATGAATTTTTTAACCAACATAAATTTCTTCTAAAACAAAAATAAATCATATAAACTTTCTTGCATAAATGTTAAATTACAAAAGATTTTGAGTTTTATTAAAATCATATGATTCCATTTTTAATTAATTTTTTTTATTTAAAAAAATTATAATTTTTACAAAATTGAAGAATGTGTAATTTTTTTCTAGAGATGTCTATGCAAGTTGTGAAAAATGAAAATTGAGAAAACTGTTTTTTAATTTAGTGAAACTTAGAATTTTGTGTTAGTTTTAAAAATAGAATATGAGAGAGATGTAGGAGAGGGAGGGAATGTAGAATATTTTGTCAAGGGTATTTTAGTATTTTTAAATTTATATTTTTATATTTGATCCTTTTAAATAATTACAATTTTTATTATCATTCTCTATAAATATATTTCCTCTCATGTCCTTCATTCCAATTTCCCAAGATATATACTTATCGAAATCCATCATAAGGGATTGACCCTTCGACAATTTATTTAATTATCAGAGGATGAACCTGTGAATTATACATCCCTGAAGGCGCAATAACGTTAAGGATAATAATTTTAAAAATTGTAAATTTGAGTGTGACATAAAAGATTAAATCATTAACAAAGTTTAATTAAGCAAGTCGTGGATTGGCCAAAACAAATTAAGCAAGTCGTAGTACCGGACAATTAATTAAAAAATAGTTCTTTTTTGCCAACAATTAAAAAATAGTTCTGATGTCCCGCTTTAACGTTTTTGACCAAAACAAATTAAAGTTCTAAAAGAATGGCATATGACAAAATTTGAAGTTAAAAAATGAAGAAGAATATATAACAACACAACTTCAGGAGTACTCATTTGGCTGGGTGGAAACATATACCCCTCGTTAAGTGAAAATTTTTGCGATGTTTGAATTAATCCTAAAAATTCGGTCAACAGAAGTAATCCTAAAAATTCACATATTTTTGAAGCTTTGAAATCAATTTTTAATTCGTCTGGCGAGAAAAAGAATGATGATACTTCAAACACTATTTTCTATTACACCGTGATTTTCTCCTTCGGTAACAAACACTATTAAATTACTTCATACGACAATAAAAGCATGATTAATCATGCTATCGAAAAAGGAAAAAAAGCATGATTAATGTACTAAATGCAAATGATTACAAAAAATTGGAGAAGAAGAACCCGATAGGATGCTTCGTTCCCACAAGGCCCCATGGAGTGAAGCAAAATCTCAAAAGCGGATGATGCGGGAGCAATTTAATGTTTATTATAAATTTGAAAAAATAATAATATTTATATTTTTTTAAAATGTCGGCCGACCCAACCCTGGTTAACTGACCCAGAGCCCAGCTGCTCATGCGGACCGCTCGTGAAGACTTAAGTGCCACGGGATGGAGCGTCGGTGACTCGGTTGGACTCGTACGAGTTAAGAGCGAGTGGAATTTAAGAGCGATTGGCATATAAAGCATGGAATCCCGGTGCAATGCTTGCGCCAATTGAGACTTGAGAAAGAAGAGAGAGAGAGAGAGAGACAGGGCGAGACTGAGAGGAATGATGGATTCTAGCTATTCAGTGTCGGTGGATATTGAAGCGATCTCTGCCAAGGCTAAGGTATTGCAGTTCATGCATGTTTGTTTCATTTTCAGATGATAATAGACTGTCTGTCTGTGTGCTGAGGAAATTGTTAGAATGAAGCATTCAATTCTTGAAGCAATGTCAAAAGGTTGCGGCAGTCATTATGAAATAGGAGTTTGATTTCCTACATTCAGCTTCTTGAATAAGCTTCATGAAGTCTCCTGGTTCTTTTCATGTGTTTTTTTTTGGTTGGAAGGTTCTATTCACATGTTATTTGCTTAGTAACCTTTTGCCTCCTCTATGGACTCTAGCTTTAATGAATCTCAGGAAATTTGCTAGTTTTTTATTTGCCTGTTCTAGCGTTGGTGCTAGCCTCATTCTTAGTTCATCATCGTGCTCAGTCCATTTCTTTCTTTCTGTGGAATGCTATTTTTTGCTTTTGATTAAAAATAGCTTCAGTATTTTTTACTTACGTCCTAAATTGTTCTCTTTGTCCTCTGCTTTTTTTTGCCCACAACTCTTTGTCCTCTGCTGACTAAGAATACTTTCCCTTTATCATTCTGTTCCATTTTAAAGATTTTTACAACATTTGTTCCGCATCGGCTGAATATAGCAATAGGGGAACTCTTCAACTCACTGATCCTCATGGTTTTCGGTTCTCAAATTGATCACCTAGTATGTGGTGCTTCACAGGATATCAGAAAACACTTGACTTTGATGTCCAAAATAATGGAACACTGATTTTCCTAGTCCTTGATACAGGCCCATGGTTCCTTATTTCATCTATTTATGTATTTCTGGTATTACCTTATTCATTTTAATGTATGTGGCATTATAAAGTCTCGGTTTCTAACATATAGGTGCAGACGGAAAAGAAAAAAGAAAACTATTTCATATATGGATTTGACAGGATTTGTTGCCTTAGTCTGAAAGTAAAAGAAGAATGGTATAACTCCCCATCACCTCTTCCTATTATTTTAAAATGAAAACACATGTTACCTAAACATTGTAAAATAAATGAAGTAATTAAAAAAACCTGTTCGAAGGTCTATATCGTTGTCATTAGGTGAATTGATTGCCCACATGTTTACAACTTTGGTCTTTGTGATTAAGGGAAATTTGATGTGCTTGGATTCTATCATTGATAATTATTTAAAATTTCTTAGTTCTTACTCAAGGTATCCTTAACATGCAATCGCCAAATCCTGGATTTGCCTGAGATTTGCTCCTCTTTGTGTTGAGTTGCTTCTTAACATGTTTCTCCGGCCGTTCCATTTCACACTTGGATATCCACATTTTCTCCAATTCATGTGAGTGTAGCTAAAGTATTTGGACGTCTTTGTTGCTCATGGTGAATGCCCACACATATTTTTAACTATTTTTTCTCATTGACCCCTTTCTCCTCCCCTTTTGTGCGGGGCGAAAAAGTGTCATCCCACTTGACGTCTTTTCTATTCTAATTAGCTTTGTGAAAGGGTTGCTCATTAACATCCTACTGAAATATCTCTGCAGGAACATGTTGTAAGAACACGTCATGGTTCTGTCTCTGTTTCTGTGTATGGAGACCAGGACAAGCCAGCACTTGTAACTTATCCTGATTTGGCTTTAAACTGTAAGTTCATCAGATTTTGGGTTATAATTTGAATCCCTTGGTCTCCTCTTATTTTTCTCACGAAAAGACTACTTAACAGATTTATTTGGGCCAGTATTGTATCAATATATTTAAGTATGACTAGAGTTTTAGAAATATAGGAGCTTTGAGTATTTAAAGTTTGTTCTTTTATATTTATAAGAAATTTGAATATTTATTCTTTCATTTTCCCTTTGAAAGTAGAAGTAGTGATTGAATATCTCATCAAGGCTTTTGCTTACTGGAAAGTTTGTGGTTACTTTTAAAAAATCTATGCATAGAACATTAAAGCATAAATGTTCTGTCCTGACTTTTAGTTAAAGGTTTTGTGGATTTTTGACATCACGTTTTTTGTGGCAAACTAACCATTTAACCTTTTGCTTTATCAGATGTCTCTTGCTTCCAAGGGTTCTTGTTTTGTCCTGAAGCGTATTCCTTGCTGCTCCACAATTTTTGCATATATCATATAAGTCCTCCAGGTCATGAGGTTAGCTTTATGTCTTGAAGTGATTAAGTTGCTTGATTTTTGTGTCTCAATTCTCCATTGTTATAAATGTCTTTATTTCTGCATGTTATAAGAAAAGTATCTGGTTTCTTTTCTCTTACTTTTTTGAGCTCTATTGCAGTTGGGAGCTGCTGCTATTGATCCTGATGATCCGGTGCTTTCAGTTGATGACTTAGCTGATCAGATAGCTGAGGTTCTAAATTTTTTTGGGTGAGCATATTTAATCTTGATTAGCCATTGTTTTCTGCTCAGTATGATTATTAAATATACTTCTTTTGTTGTTTCCTTTACAATATTGACATCTGCAACATCTTCCGGAATAGATTGAAAGCAATGGTTTTGTACTTTTTGCAACTGTGCCAAGAAGCTGATCTCTTCTTTCCTTCATCTTGGGAAGGCAATCTGACCTTCACTCTCTCTCTCTCTCTACAGTCTTGGTGCAGTCATGTGTATGGGAGTGACAGCAGGGGCTTATGTTCTAACCTTATTTGCAGTAAGTTATTGTCTCACTCTTCTGTTTTTTGTTTTTCCAATTGGCTGAGTTTCAATAATGGGATTTTTTCTGTTCCTTCTAACTCTTGCTAATAGATGAAGTATAGACAACGTGCCCTTGGTTTAATCCTCATTTCTCCTCTCTGTAAAGCACCTTCTTGGACAGAATGGTTGTACAACAAGGTTCTTTTCCTAAACCTAGAAAACCATCTAATATTAATATATCTTGCCGTTTGCTGATGATTTTTTTATTTAATATTTTTAGGTGATGTCAAAGTTGCTTTACTTTTATGGCATGTGTGGAGTAGTAAAGGAATTACTGCTGAAACGGTATTTTAGCAAGGTATGGTTATGCTTCCAAAAGCATTATTCCGTTTCACTGTTTTCTGCAAGTTCGAGTCATTTAACTTTAAATTGGGGGTGATAGGAAGTTCGAGGGAGTGATCAATTACCAGACTCAGACATTGTTCAAGCATGCCGAAGAGTTAGTCCTATTATTTTATGTCCTCTCGCTCTATATATATATAACAAGCCGCTAGTTATGGAGACTAGGTGGCACATGATAGCTGTTAGTTGGAAGCTGCGCAATTGTCTGATTCTGTTTAAAACTTGTTTTTGACAGTCATTGGATGAGAGGCAGAGTTTGAATGTTTGGAGATTCGTGGAAGCTATTAATGGGTAAGATCCACATCAAAATTGCAGCTGTCTTCCTAATGAAAGAAGACTACTGCTATCTTTCTTTTAAGCGTTGATAACTTGGGGGAGTGTGCGTTTATCTTCAAGATATTACCAATCATGAGTTGCAGCAACAATCAGAAATTGAATATATTTCATAGCAGTGTGGCTGATAATTTACTGATTATATTGCCGAATGAATATAGCCAACATCAGTTATAGTTCAGCAACATCTTGAATAGGAGAATGCAGTGTGCTTATAGCTTAGAAATACACGTCCTTAAATATTTGCTGGCATCTTGTAGGAGATCCGACGTAAGTGAAGGGCTAAGAAAATTGCAGTGTCGATCCCTAATTTTTGTCGGTGATATGTCTCCATTTTATGCTGATACTCTCCATATGAATTCAAAGTTGGATAGACGATTCAGTGCCTTAGTTGAGGTGTGTGAAAATAGTTTCATTCCATCTTAATCTATGATGAGATCATGTGTTTAGCGAAATAAATGATATTTGCCCGGGGTTTTTGTGGAACTACAGGTTCAAGCATGTGGGTCACTGGTAACGGAGGAACAACCTCATGCTATGTTAATACCAATAGAGTACTTTCTCATGGGATATGGCTTGTACAGGCCATCCAAGACAAGTGTCAGCCCGAGAAGTCCCTTGAGTCCATCATGGATTTCTCCCGAGCTTTATTCACCAGAGAGTATGGGTTTGAAATTGAAACCAATAAAAACTCGAATTTCTGTAGAAATGTAGAATGAGTTTGCAGTGTCTGCTGAATGAGTTTGTAATCCTGTGTCTGGTTAGAAAGCTGGTGAATTAGGTGGATGCATAGTATTGTAGATAGGGAGAGGAGTCAAAGAAATCGAGGCAAGAGACTCGGCAAGAGTTTAGTAAAAAGCAGATATAGCCATTCTTTCATTTGTAACCATAGATTGTAGTTTACAAGTCTGAATAGGTGCGGGTCAAGCCTCGGAATTATTGTTTCTGGATAAATAAAATATTGAAGTTCTCATTTTACATTTGTAAAGCAAACATGGAAGGCATTGTAATTCCTGGGCAATTTTATTGTCCCGTGTATCATGATGGCATATTCAGTGTCGTCCCAATATTTTTTCTTCTTTTTGGTAAATATAACTTTTGGTCCATAAAGTTTGACACAATTTTGGTTTTGGTCCCTCAAATTTGAAATCGGTGGTTTTGGTCTCTGAATATTAACCCGATTTTAGTTTTAGTCCTTCAAATTTCAAATTAGTGGTTTTAGTCCCTCAAATTTATTCTGTTTATCACTAAATCTTTTTCAAACTTGAGTGACAAACAGTTATAAAAAGAGTAAATTTGAGGAATCAAAACCACCAATTTCAAACTTAAGGGGTTAAAACCAAAATCGGGTCAAACCTCAGGTACCAAACGTTATTAACCACTTCTTTTTTCTTAGGGTCTATTTGGGATCACGGTGGGAAGAAAAAGTCACTTTTTCAACTTAAAAAGCTGCTTTTGGCTTAAGATAATGTTTGAATTCACGTTAGAAGCCACTGCACTTTTAACCCAAAAGTGACTTTTGATTAGAAGCCCGAAATGCTAGCTTCTTTAGAAAAAAAATTATTTCTGTCATCGTCAATTCAAACATAAATCACATCTATAATATGATTTTTCTGAAAACCTATCTATAAAAAAAAAAAAAACTGTTAATCCAATATACTTGCTGTCACCATCTTTGGTTGCTATCTGACGTTTGAACGAACATTATTTGATTCGATGCGACGCCACAGGAGCAACACAGAGACTTGGTGAACGACTGAAAATCTCAATATGTCGAATCAAAGCCATTTAGGAAGATTTATTCAGTAAGAAATTCCATCATCAATTACCGAAGTTACGTCCACAAATAAGAAAGTGCCAAAGGCACAACTCGTCCTTGGTCGTGGGGGATGATTTATATACGAGTACATGAAATCCCCCGTTCGACCGTTCGAGCTATTGAGATTCAGCCATTTGGCATAGGCTCAATTGCTCAAATTAAGGCTAGGGGCCTCTTTTCAACGGAAAAAAAAATCAGTGTAGGGCCCTCTAATGTACCTTCTTTAATGTACTGTCTGCCTCTTACAATTTCCAAGTGTTTTATTCTTGTTCTTTGTAATCTTTAGATTTTATATAAAATAAGTGATATTTTAATATCATACATCATAAATAGTACAGTTTCAAAAAAATTTTATGGACTTTTTTTAAGAATTTATAATATCACTTATTTTATATAAAGTTCATGATTATGAGGCAAAAAAACAAAAAAAAAAAAACTTTTGATTGAAGGCATCACAAAGGGGCATTAAGGGGAAGGCATATTAGACACCCCAACCGGCCAACATTCAAACTAATACTCGTAGTTCTTTTTTAACACAAGCCCTAATATTAAAAAAAGAAGAAGAAAGAAACCTTACTTAAGCCCTAGTGCTTTTTAAGCAGATGCTTAAAATTTAAGAGTGAGACAGACAATTTAATTTTTATATTAGTATTTTTTTTAAAAAAAATAAGCATAAATTATATCAAGAAATTCATATTAAAACTTATATTTAGTTATAAAACAGAGTAAAAATTAGAATTAATATTTATAGGTGGGTGAAGCACTTTTTTCAGCATCTCCCGCACAACCCAATTAGTAATGCAAGACAAAGCTCCTCGCATGTACACATTTCATAAATCATAAAAATATTTCTCAAAAATTAAAACAAAGAGACAATAAACTTATGACTTGATGGCATGAAATCTTAGGTAGGAGGTAGAAAGTTTATATCTTTAAGCTCATTTAGGACATTGGAATTATGATATGAGAAGTGGAAGTGAAAGTGGAATTTTAAAATTGGTTTGTTTGGTAGGTTGAAACTCACTTCCATAATAGAAATCACTTCCATCAAAATGATGGAAGTCACTTCTTTGGTTAGACCTATGAAAGTAGGGTTGGCTCCATGGAAGTGAAAATTACTAACCATTATGCCCTCATACATTTTACCAATGAACCATTTTGCCTACATGACCCTTCTTCATTTGTCTTCTCTTCCAAATTTGATAGCCTCCTCCTCCTCTTACAGCGACGATGCGCCCCCTCCTTCTCTTACGGCGACGGTAAGTAGTGCGACGACGTATAACCCCCTACCTTAATAACTAAATTTATAGTTTGAGAATGCGTCATTAACTTAAAATAGAAACCAGCAGTTAATTTAAAACTTTTCCAAAACTTATTTAGTGCGGTCTCACGTTCACATCTCGAATATAGTTGGTCTGTCCAATTCGGTTTCATTCATATATATCAGAGTGCAACCAAAAGTTTTTGACAACGCTCAGGTTTCGTTACTTAATAAGGGGTTTACAACGCTTAGTTTCCCATACAGGGGATTACATAACACTATTTAATATATACAACATGGGCAACTAATCCCCAACAAAATATGACAACCAACTACCAAAATTAAAACTCCTAGCTAGGAGCTCTAACCGCCCTTCGTCACTTGTTTTTCCTTTGAACCGCTTGCCCTTGCTGTAGGTTAATCATTGGAAAGAATGAGATTCAAAAGAATCTCAATAGTAACAATTCACTTATAACATGTACAATCACAAAGCATGTAAGCAAATCATAACAATAACAACACAACAGCATTTTTGCAACAGCTTTTGCTGCATTCACAATGGCATGTTTCACAACAGCACAACAACGACATTTCACAACGGCAATGTTACATCACGGAATATTCAATGAAATGACATACATGCAATGCATCATACACATAATAAGAGAAAGAGTCACTACCTTGTTCTTTCCGCTCGTGCACTGGCACTGGTTTATCACGTGCAGGGCAAATGTCAAATCTTATAATTAGAATTGCAACGACAAGTTATTACTTAATCCAATTCTTTAATTCAAACACTCAAGTTGGTTATCATTAAGGACATTTAATTAAATCAACTAAGGAGTTAAAGTGGTTAATTAACCTAAAATACGAATTCCTAACCTCAAAGTTCAACAATACTATATTATGCCATTACATCTTCAATTTTCGCATAAGAGACCAAATCTATCAGAATTTTCTCCAAACTTTGAAAAATCATAACTAATTCTACAAAAATCAAAATGAGGTGATCCCAAGTCCTATGGAAAGCTATTGAAGTCCTCTTCATAGGAAAAATATGAATCATTACTGGAAATCACCACACAATTCCAGAATTATACAAAATCCCACACTACTCCAGAATTAAGTCCAGTTTCGACATCAAACTTTGGGCAACCATAACTCCTAGCTCAAAAAATGAAATGACTCAAATTATATGTCCATTTTGAAGCTTGGAATGTGAACTTTAAGACTAAAAAGCTTCATAATTTTTAGAGATCATTTGGTTATCCAAAAACACCACACAAGTAGAGTACCTCGCTGGAATTTTGTTCAGGCTGAAAACCCAGATTCACATTTTGAGTTTCAATGACCCAAAATTCACAATCCGGGGCTATTCCCACATAATTTTTCATGTAGAACACAATGGTAACATTAAAATTAACAAATTCCCACTTTTTCTCCATGTCCTGTTTTGGCAGAAAATTCAAAATAAATTTCAACAACTACCAACTTCCAATTTCAGCATCAAACTTATGTCATATGGTTTCCAATCATCATAAACCACCAATAACATAACCAAAACATCATGAATTACCCAAACCCTTGTTTGGCCAAAATTAGGGCAGATTTACACATGCCAAAATTCTCATTCAACCAACACAACCAATAGCTCAAATTGATGCTAATACTCACCTATTGCTCCTTCTTAAGCTCTTTCTTTGATTCTTCAGCTTTTGTTCTTGGATAGTGGCTCAAAACACCTCCTCTTGAAATTCTAAAACCATAGGAATGAAGGTCTCATCAAAAGGAACAATGTTTATAAAGGACACTTGAGCCATAGATGAATGAGGTTAAGGAGGTGAAAATCAAGGTAGAAAGTCTCACCTTTACCTTGCTCTTCTTTCTCTTTCGTTGGAGCTGTAGCACCGACTTAGAGAGTGAGAGAGAGAGAGAGAGTGATAAATGATCGGTTTTTTTTCCTTTCCCCTATCACTTAAATGGCTGGCCGGCCTTGCTATTAGAAAAGTAAGAAAATATTTTAATTTCATATTCTCTCTCACACTCCTTCTCTTTAGTTGTCCAAGTAAACCAAAAAGTGAGAAAATATTATAATCTAATTCTCTTTCTTCCATTTGGTGTCTTGACCGACCTTTATATGAATAAGAGGATGAGACAATTCAATTAATCAAACCTCCTCTCCTTTCTTATAACATAGCTGAAATAATTGACTTGAGGGGAGGGAGTTGTGTTAACAAGTCTTCTTCCTTTCTCTTGATATACTTTTGACCCTTTTGACTCAATTTTCTTGAGGAAAAGGTGAACAATAATATTAATTCAACTCTCCCTCCCTCTTTCCCTTATGATTTGGACGAAAAGCATATTAAAATGGAAAGAGGAAAGCTCTTGATATCCTCTTTACTTTAGTTGCAATTGTTGACAACGTTTTCCTCTTTTGCTAACTTGGCCAAATTGTCTCCATATGTCATATTTAGTAGCCAATATGTATTTACTCTTACTTTTCCTCTTGTCATACCTAAATCATGGCCCTTTGAAGAAGAAGATGATCTCGTAAAATATCATCTTGCAATATAATATTAAATTACCAATTTTGCATATGAAACTTGACTAAAGTCATAACAAAATTTTCCAGAGGTAATTATATCATTAATCCCATCATCTATTTTGTACATTTAGCCCTTGAGTACATCTTAGGATATTACACGATGAGCCACAACGATGGAGAGTACAACAACGGTGACAGTGGTTATTTCCCCCCACTACCCATCTACCCTTTCTTCTTCCCTCTATCGGCAACCATGATCTTCCACCTTAATGGCGACGACGGTCCTCCATCTTCTTCTGCAAGCTCCGTCTCCTCTTCCCTCTTCAACCTGTCATCTTCGGCTACCTCCGTCTACCATGCTCCACGATTTTTTATCTGGATTTTTGGTTCATCCCCTTCCCTCTTTAGCCTGTCATCTTCGGCTACCACGACATCTTTCCAGTGTCGATTTAGAAGCTCAGATCGAATTCAGTCCCTCTCTTTGGAGAGAACGCTGTCGAATTCAGATATCTATAAGCTTCAAGCTCAGATTCTCACTTCTCGATCTCCATTTTTGTTTGAGTTGATTTTCAATATTTGCTTGGATTTGATTTATATTCTATATTGTTAATATTGATTTATGGTTAAGTTTGTGTATGAGTTCTTTGGCAACTATGGTAGTCAATTTATGGTGAGATGCCATCGTGGATGGCTTTTTGGCTAGTAGCATTGATTTTTGTTGGTTCATGGTAGGGGAGATTTTTTTTTTATTAAGGGTATTTTGGTATTTTTCTATTATCAATATAAATTTTAATTAAAATTTATATCCCACTTTCATGTTCATACCAAACATATTTTAATACCTACTTCCACTTCATTTTCCATTTCTAATTCCATAAAAAACTCTTCCAACGTTCTAATATACCAAACAGGGTATTAGTGTCTTCCCCTCTAATTCAAAGAAAGTTAGTTTCACTCAGGAATTTTATGGAACTGAATATAAATCCACGTTTTCTGAGAAGGAAAAAAAAAAAACTCTGAATTTAACAGATCGAGAAAAGCGTAACTCACCCTAAACAAAAATAGATTGGCCATAGGGAGAAAGTTAGTTAAACCAAAATAAGCAAATATGAATGTAATACTTTTATTTACTGATATTCTTTCCTGTTTGATACAAGTCTTGGGACAACCATGAGTGGAGGTATACTGTTCAAAAACGACACTGAATCCCACCCAACTACACAGAGCATTATGCGCAGCTCCTGTGATCAAAATGACAACTTTCTCTATAAAAAAGAAGTCTTTTATGAATTGATAGCAAATCTTTGATTGCTCAAGCGTACCCCACTACTTCTGTGGCTGCTCTGCGTGCCTTCTTCATTCCTAAGAGCCTTTCTTCTGTTCATTTCAGCGTACATTTCCTCAATCAAAGGTTTCCACAGCCTTACGCGAGCATTAATGAACCAGTTGGATACCTTGTCACCCCCCAAATATATAAATATCAGAACTCAGATCAAACGACTAAATGGGGAGTTTCAGTCTAGCGAGATATGTACCTGGCTTCTAGTCAATCCGCTTTTTACTGCAAGTAGTTGCTTCTCTGCATCTTTTGGATACCTGAAATTTATCACAGTAAATTCATATGAGCACATCCTCCATATGCAATATTGACAATTAGAGATAGCTGGTCAACAAATAAACAATAAAACTCACGGATGGAGGAAATTCTGAAACATCCAAGCCCGAAGAACAGAAACAGATCGTTCTGGCAAGCCCCTTTGGGGCCTCCATAACTGATACTCTTTTCTCTTGAATTGCTGCAGAGCCCATTGTTTTTCGATGAACAAGGCTTCCGTAGATCTTTCCTTATCTTCTTCTGAGCGTGAGTTGTTAAATATTTCTCCCATGGAAAGGATATAATTGCTTATCCTCTCACGCAAATCCTTGTACACCATAGAGATTGTCTTAAGGGCAAAATGTGCATGAACTTGAGGGTCCAACTCGGTAGCAGCATGAAATGCGGATACAACAGTATGTATCTCATCCACACACTGATTATATCGACTGTCCACCTGTGTTAAAAAAAAAAAACAAGTATAATTATTATTCTGTGGATTTTGATTCTTGAAATGGGAAAAGTCAAGGTCCAAATGATGTAACCGTAGAATGTATACCATCTTACCAGTTGCAAAAGTGTCAGAAGCTGGGATTTCTTTGATTCAGAAGCATCATGGGTAGCAAATGAAGAATTCACTTGAGCTTCAAACATGGAACCTCCATTGTGATTTGTTGTCTCTATCATTCTCCCGGATGGAAGAACTGAGGTTGATATATTCCCTTCTGCTCTGGCTCTACTACTAGCAGCTGAACAATTAACCTGTTCTGTATTTTCAAGTGAATACCTTGCAATTTGAGCAAATATTTCTTGAATCCCGGTAAGATATCTGGACCCCAATATTGCTTGTGAAAAATTGAAATGTCTATTGGAACCCAAACTTCCAGAAACTCCCCTACTGCTACAGGAGGCTTGTTCCAAACTATCAGAACTCACCTCCGAGTATTGACCTGTGGTGGGAGATGTTGCTACACTTAATGAAAGCTCATTCCTGCAATTCGGGTAATCATCACCATGATGGGTCAAGTTTGCAGCATTTGAAGATGTCCATCCATTTGGATCCAGGTTTGATGTGGACGAATAAGCCAAGAACCTAGTACCAGGTACTTCATCACACTCACGATCTCCAAAAGTTGGAAGCAGAGTGTTTGAACTATCCTGCCAATTGCTTAATATATAAGGTGCCAGAGCCTCCAATGAACAGAGTGGAGGAGACAAAGCTGATGATTTCTCTAACTTTTCTTGAAGGCCACATCTTGCAGCAGAAATGACAGAAAGTGAAGCAGGAGTGATTGTACTGGCTCCTGCTTGTTGATCTTGAAACACACCATTGTTTCGGGGACATGGGATTCCAAGTGGGGCATCTCCTAAAATGTTCTTTACTTGAGATGGAACCAAGGAACTAGGATCGGCAACGCAGGCAGGATTCATTGGAGGAACATCGAAATGGACATTACTTGTGAGTTCACCTTGCATTCCAGCAAGTATTGAGATTCCATTCATGGTGCGTGTTTGGTCAATTGAATAGCCCTGGACAAGTGGATTTGCTGTTTGTGAAATTTCATCCAAGACACAGGAATTTCGACCAGTAGCCACGTCCATTGGAGCACCAAACATATCATTCTCCATCGCTCTGTTTGAATCCTAAGGAGTGTTTTCTTTGTACTCACCTAGAAAATACATGCTAGCTTACTTTAACTAAGAAAAAGAGTATATGACACTTCAGCGTCCTAAACTAATGGAGCATGTTTTTAAAGTTCCCATCAGGAAATACAGTGAAACATGAAAAATGGGGTAGTGATAAAAGATTGGCTTGAGTCAACTAACTATGAACGAGAGGATTCTCGTGAGCACAAGGTTACAACCTACCTTCCCCTAAGCTAGGCAAACTCAAGCCTTGCAAATATTTCACAGCACATTGCCAGTGTATTTGTAGTCGTCCAGCAAGAACCTATCAACAAGAAATGAGAAAAACAAGTTAGAAATGTCTGGTTTTATAGCAACAAGATTGTCAAATTTATTCCCCAAAAAGATCGTAATAGCTAGAAGCAAAAGAGCAGCAGCAGAGAACTAAGCTGTTTTGTTCTGAAACAAGAGAAGAAACCAACCATGAGTAACCATGTTAAACCAAGAAGGCCAATCCACAAGTGCGTTGGTTTTCTTTGCATGAACAGAGAAGCTCTTCATTTCCTTCAAGAAGCAAAGACCCAAAAAACGAGAATCTGATCTTCAGACCCCATTAAACCCAGAGCATGTACTACTGATCTTGCAACAAAAAAGGCTATTCTAAATTTAATGTGGGAGAAGGGTGTTTGTTTGTTTGTTTAATTTAAAGGGCAAACTGAGAAAAGAGAGAAAATGAGCTACAAATAGAGACAGAGAGAGAGAGACGAAACAAGGGCCACAAAAGAAGTAATAATCAAAGAAAGAAACTAGAGAGGGAGGGAGGAGCAAACACATCGCTGTGTCTTGCAGGGCCAGACATTTGTGTTGCAGGCTTTAACTGGGCCCATCTGTCCTCCTTCACCACCTCCTATTATCTGCTTCTCTGCAATCATCGCAATCAAAATATCTGGATTCTCTCTCTGTTGAAACTTCTGTTCGTGGCAAGGGGCGCTCAGAAACATTTTTCAGACAAAGGCCATAGCTTTTCCATAGCCCTTTTTAAAAAAAAAAAAAAAAAAAAGTGTGATAAGAAAGATGAGTAAATGGAGTTAAAAAAGTTACCTGCTTTTTCTTCATTGTGTAACAACTAAAAGCACAAGGCAATTTGATTTGTGAAAGGAGAGATAAAAGGGAAACACTCGCAGTGTACTTTTCTTGGGAGTGGGCAAACCTCTCGAGACAGAGAGATCAAAGACGTTGACGTAAGCAAAGCCTAAAAATGACGACAAATTTTGTTTTGGAAGGAAGATGTTTGACGATTTATTAATAAATTTTTATAGCAGTTTATAAAACCTATGGATATGTACCCTGTGTGCAATGACCATAAGTAATGTGATGTGCATGTGCTTGTGCCTGTTTGGTTTAAGTTAGCTGTAGGAGAAATGATTTTTTTATAATATGATTTTTATAGAAATAAGATAGGAAAAAAGTCAGATTATAATTATGATTTATGTTTTGATTAGCGGTGATAAAAGTGAATTTTTTTTTTAAATTTAAATCTATTTGGATTATTTTCTGAAAAGTCAGTTTAGATGAAAAATAACTGAAAAAACATGAATTTTATTGAATGCTACATATATATATATACACCACTCTGATTCTATTTATAAGTCCTTTTTAACTAAATCTCACATATCAAGGAGAAGTAGTTAACTCAATGATTATAAAATAAATTTTAAATTATGCCCTTATTTATAAATGGGTACTTTTCAACTCTTTCTTTTCTATCTATCTTTACATTATTTCTTCATGAGTACAATAAATAAGGGTAAGATTGGCACAATCTTATTTATTATACTGAAACTGGATTTATAAAATTTATAAATAAAATCAAATTTTTTTATCAAAAAGTATTTATAAATAAAATCAGAATGATGTATTATATGTATATATTATGATAGGTGAGGTGAAAAATTAAAATTAAAATTCGACAAAATACAAAAAAAATCAATTATTAATTGCATATGGCAAAAAGAGGAGGAAAATACACTACATGGGAGGCCACCATACTGGAGAAGCAGCTTCCATTGGTTTTTGCTAAAAGCAAGTTTGTGAAAAAAAAAACCCCATTGATTTTGAACGCTTTTCCAAACATCACCCCATCAGCTCACTGGCCTTCTTTTTTTGGTTATCTATCTCACACAGTACCTACCCTTTTCCACTTTCCCAAACATAGCTGGTTAACTATAATAACCCCATCTCTCTTCCCAATCTTCAGTGTGGAAACAGAGGCGTCAGGTTCTGTTTATGTCCTGGCATCAGGTTTCAACTGTCATATAGGCTTTCCCGTGAGATCTTGTTTAAACTGTTCTTTCCTTTTCTTTTCTATGGCCAAAGATCTTGCTAACGCTTTAAATGCTATTAACTGGATAGATGGTGTTTAAATAATCTGGCTTGTAGTTTTTTATATTTTCGATGAAGAGTTTGATTGAAAATATATTCATTATATTTGAGTTTAATCTTCAATATATTATGAGTAAACTGAATTTCACGTAGTTAGATGATAGTTGGTGAAGGATGGGAATGATGTTTTGAGTCTCAAAATATGGATTTAAGTTTTTAACTACGTGTGTGTTTGGAATGGCTTATTTTTGTCTAAAACGAGCTTATAATTCGTGATTCACGGTATACGAGGTAAGTATATGAGAGGAGTTTTTTCTCGGCTTGCGTAATAAGTGCGTTTTTACTGTGCAAAAAGCTTAAACAAACACGCACTACACTTTTTGAAAATAAATTTAAAATATTGATTCAAACACTTGCAAATAAGCTCCTCATTGCAGACCAAACGCTCAGTTTATGCTTTATTTTTGATTTAGTGTATGTTTGGATTAGCGGTAGAAACTGTTTTTCCAATGTGATTTATGATATATGAAGTAAATTTATGAGAAGAATTTTATTTCAACTTACGTAAACATGCTTTTACACCACTTTCTTAGATAGTATTTGGGGCTGCGATTGGGCTACCCAATCGTGTGATGTCAGCCCATAAGCTCAATAGGCAAGAGGAAATGTTTTTTTGAGTGTTTGGTTTAGTGATTGATGGTTCAGTGATTGACGTTAAGGGTTTTTGAGATGTTAAGCTACTTCTACCATAAGCTAAATTTTGGAGCTTATTGCGATTGGGTTCAGTGATTTGGTTGTCTGAAATTAGTCACTCCCTCCGGTTCTAATTATAAGACAAATTTGACTTTTTTGAAGAAATTAAGGAAGCCAATTAAATTACTTTAGAGTATTTATATTTTTAGTATTTTTAGATTATATATCAGTTTATTAGTCAAATTAATAAATTTGGAGGAAAAAATAAAAATAAAAATACTCTAAAGTAATTTAATTAACTTCCTTAATTTCTCCAAAAAAAGTCAACTTTGTTTTATAATTAGGACCGGAGGGAGTATATAATATTATTTTAACAAATTATGTACCACTCTAATCCTATTTGTAAGTCATTTTTAACTAATTTTCACATACCAAGAAGAGTTGGTTAACTATTGTTTATTGCAATTAATAAGGGTAAAAATGGTACAAAATGCATTTACTACCCTGAAACTGAACTTATAGATAGGACCAATTTTTTTTTATAAAAAAACTTATAAATAGAACCAAAGTGGTATTTTTTTACTTGCCAAATTTCCCAATTTCAAATTTTTATATTTTTATAATTTTTAATTTAATTTATCTCTTACCATTATTACAAAAGCATTTATGCTACCGTCAATCCAAACAAATTTCAGTTTTAGAAAAGTCACTTTTACAATCATCAATCCAAATATAAATCACATAACACAATCTGACTTTTACTAAACGCAATATTGCAAAAGTCAGATTGCAAAAAAACTCCCCTTTACAATCGTTATTTCAAATATGCACTCAAACAAACCCTTGGGACACGAGGGAGTAGTTAATCCGCACCTCACTTTTCTTTGTCTCCTTTCCTTATGATTTTCTTGAGTCCTAGATATAGGATTTAGTAAGGGATTTGTTTTAGTCCAGGTTAATTATATAGATTATGGGGCTTTTCATCGGGAGGTAGTTTATAATGCAAATAATTAAAGGAATATTCTAAGAAAACTGCCACGCATTTTTATAAATAACCTACCTAACTAGTTTTTTAAGGATTAAGGTATAAATTTATTTGAAATTTTTTGCTGAGGAGCAATGTTACTTCTGAAGTTTTCTTAGGTTTAATGTTGTCCTAAAAATATTTAAATGGAACAATGTCGCCCTTTACAATTAAAAAAATAATGGGTAACACCAGTTTTTTAATGGTATGAGACAATATTGTTATGTTGTAAAATTTTTAGAACGATATTGATTTTGAAAATACTTTTGAGATAAATTTGTACATAACCCAATTTTCTTAATGAGGCTGTTTTCACTTTGACCAATAGCTTTTTAGTATTTGGAGGTAATATTAGTAGAAAAATACTTAGCGAGTGTTTGACACAACGATTTACTCAGTCAATCGCGTGATTGGAGGGCCGATCATGCGATTTGCTGCTTATACTGAAACTCGGAATGTTTGGTCCAACGATTGGGGAGCTGGGCCTATTCCTCATCCCACGATTAGTCAGAAGCCAGATGTTAGAGCTTTTAGCTTATGAGAAAAGCCCAATTAACCAATAAGCCCGTTTTGGGAACAAAAAGCCCAAATCTAATTGTAACCTGTTTTGCTCAGTGTTTGGTTTAGCGTTTTTAAAAAAAAATCCCGATTCAAGCCCGATTTAATAAGCCCGAAGGTGAAGTTTTTTGCAGATGCGTTTTAGTGGGTTAATTTATAACCATTATCATGGGCATTTAATGCCCTGCCACTGCATCATCTGTTGTATGAATTGCATCAGTGTTTCCCTCCTCTCTTCACTTAACCGAGCGAAGGACATCACCATTTTCGACTAGATCTCCAAAGCTCGTCCCTCTCTCGCTCGGCGGCCGGAATATGGTGAAGCCGTGGTGTTGGAGCAGTTGAAGCCGAGTCTAGTGGTTGCGGTGGTGTGGCTGGTCGTTCGAGTTATCGGTGATCTTCCGATTTCCAGTCTAAGCCAGACCGTTGGTGGAGGTGAGGTTCGACGGTGTCTTGCGGTGTTAGTTCAGCCATTTTGTTCACACACGGTGGTGGTTCTGTTGTTTCTTCGCATTTTCGGCCAGTGTAGAGGGTGGTGTTGCGAAATTGTCCTCCAGTCGTCCGTTGGCGAGTCTGCTGTGCGCACTGCTATCGGTCCTCCCTCCATTTGCAAGGTAAGCTTCACAAGTTGCATTTTAGATGAAAGTCGATCTGTATTTGCTGGTGGTGGCTATGTGTGTTATGTTTTTCGTTTTGTGTGATAATGGCATTGATTCCTGAAGTTGTCGATTGCAGCCTCTGTTTCATTTCCCTCTGTCTCATTCGATCTGTACACAAATACGTCCCTTGCTTGCTCTGCTTCCCAGTTTTAAATAAGTCAGAATCCTCTTCTTGCAGATTGAAGTTTAACTTTGATATATCATTATAGAATAAATCTAGTTTATAGCCCTTTAATAATATGAGTTGAAGCAATTTGAGTTTTGAGTTTTGAGTTTTGAATCGTGCCTTTCGTTCGGAATCTCTGTCTGGTTTTTTTTTGCCAGCTAGTGTTATACGTGTTGCTCTGTTTTTCTTGTCGGTGAACTCTGTAACTTTTTCTTGTCTTTTTTGTTCTCGTGTTGCTTTGTTTTGCATCTCTTCACCCTTCAAAAACCACTTGCTGATTGAATTTGCTGCTGCTCACCCTTTCAGAAATTGATCAATTTCTGAAATTAGGTGTGTATATAATGATGCTATTTTGTAATGCTTTAATTATATTCAACTGCATTTGGACCAAAAGAATTGATTCATGTTATCAAAAGGGGAAAAAATTAGAATTGATCTCAATTTGGAGAACCTTGTTTGGAAGAGCCATGAATGATATTTTTGACTTTGTCCTCCAAGAACAGGAGATTTGTTATTTCACTTTACCAGTAGTGTCTTCTGCATTGAAGCAAATGCTTGATGTATCCATTTATCAATTATGTTGAAAACATTGGTGAATTAGTTAATGAAGCTTAAAGAATTAGCAGGTAAAGACCAATATCAGTGACAACTTTCTCTGGCAAAAAAAAAAAAAAAAAACAAGAGACTCTATGTGTATATATATATCCTGAAGTTTTCTTCTTTATTTTTTTTTCCATCGGCTGAGGTGAATCTTTAGGGGAGCCGATTAGGATATAAACATGCATTGTCTTTATGTTTAAGAAAAAAGGAAACGAGTATTTTACAGAATTATGTAGTTATATTGGCTAAAGTTGCATGATATTGATTCTTCTATATGTCATCAACATTTATGTAAAGTGAAACTTTTCCATAGAAAGATGAATGACAGAGCGTTATGGGATGATGCATCCACTGAGATATTTGTCTACGCCATGGTTGACCAAATCTTAAAAAAAAGAACGATGAGGGTTGTCTTTTTCAAAAGATGGTTGGGAAGCTATTATTGCTACATTCAACGAGAAAACTGGGAAAGCGTATGACAAGAAACAGTTAAAAAATAAGTTTGATATGTTAAGGAAGGATTTAAGGACTTGGGATGCGTTAATAAAAGAGACCGGTGTGGGCCGAGAGCCTGGAACTGAAAATGTCGTTGCTTCGGCCGAGTGGTGGCAGCGCAAATGTCAGGTTAGTGATTCCTACTGAAACTTATAATGTTGTAAAATAATAATTCAGTTGCCTCAATTAGCTTTTGTAATATAGTTAATGGCTTTGTTACTTGTCTGTATGTAGGAGAATTCAGCGTATAGAAAGTTTCGCCGTTCAGCCCTTAGGAACGAAAGAGAATTGAGGCTTATATTCAAGGATGTCGTGGCAACAGGCAAGGATGGTTTGAATTTGTCGTTCATACAGACACAGACAGAAGATGCAGAGGAAGAGGATGTGTACCGACCTACTATGGTCGAGGAGGAAGGTTCAGGGGACAGCGAGGACGAGAATTTTGGAGTTGACCCAGCACTTAGCACAGGAGTGACAGATGAGCTAGTGAGCGTCGGGTTATCCTCCCAAACCCCTCCCTTTGGTCCAGGCGCATCATCTGTTCCAACTAATTCCGGAAGTCAGGGAAAGCGGAAACAATTTGATCACTCCGGGAAGAAAAAGAAGCAAAAGATCCCAGCGGCAAAGCAGATTGCAGATGCGGTTAGTGTCATGGCAGAAGCATCAAAGAGTAGATCTGCAACCATCAGCGAGATTCAAGAAAGGAGTGTTGATGCCGCTATTGCAACCCTGCTTGAGCTGGATGAAGTGCAGGAAGATGAGGACTTTCAAATCCGATGCATCAGGCTCATTATGGACAAGACTAGTCGAGACACGTTTTTCTCACTTGTTAAGCGGAAGAAGGATAGCTTGATTGCGTGGCTGCGTTATATGGTTACGACCCTTGATTGAGTCGCTACGGATTATGTTCTTAACTATCGATATGCATGCTTCATCTTTTGTTTATTGTTAACGACCCTTGCATTGAACTTTATGGCTAAATAGTTTAGTATTTATTGTATGCATGCTTCACCTTTTGTTTTTACAAGACCAACAATGCAAATTTCGGATATATATTATGTATATTTTAATCCAACGTTCTTTTTATGAATTATGTTTATGTTATATACGTTTGGATCCAATGCACAGGTTACAGCTGCAATGGAAAATTGGATAGAGGAAGAAGACGACGACTCTCGGATACTAGCTCTTATCGATGAAGAGATAACAGAGTATGAACAAATAACTGCGTTAGTGTGTCAATATTGGATTCCTTTCATGTGTAAAGAACCTCGTAAAACAAGTTTACGACCCGGTCATTTCTTTGTCCAAGAAATTTTGGCAGAGCATGAATCACAATGTCATGACATGTTTAGAGTTGAAAAACATGTATTCTACCGGTTGTGCAGTAAATTGGTCGAACATGGGTTACAAGATTCTAAGAATGTCGGAGGCGAAGAAATGGTTGTGATGTTTTTGCTCACAGTTGGCCATGGCGTCGGTAATAGGATGGTCCAAGAGTTGTTTCAGCATTCAGGGGAAACTGTCAGTCGGCTATTGCACTTGGTACTAGAGGCTTGTTTTAGCCTAGCTCGAGAATATATCAAACCCTCCGATCCCGAATTCAAAGGATGCCACCCAAAAATCCTCAACGATCCTCTCTATTATCCTTACTTTAAGGATGCCATTGGAGCTATAGATGGAACTCACATCAAGTGTGTGATCACTGGTCCCAACCGGGAAAGATATATCGGAAGAAAAGGTTATACAACACAGAACGTAATGGCTGTATGCGATTGGGATATGTGTTTTGCGTTCGTGTTGGCGGGTTGGGAAGGATCTGCACATGACGCTCGTGTGTTTGAAGCTGCTGTCTCAAATCCAGCTCAGAATTTCCCTCATCCACCTGCAGGTATATTTTAAGCCCATTCAGTGTAATTACTTTCTGTGCGCACTTTGCTTAATCTAACACCTTCAAAATGATTTGAGACATTCATTAGGCAAATATTACTTAGTCGACGCTGGATATCCCACACCAGTTGGGTATCTTGGTCCCTACAGATGTCACCGTTATCACTTGGCAGAATTTCAGCGTCGACCTGGTTTGGCAAATGCTAAAGAGACCTTCAATTACTATCATTCCAGTTTGCGGTCAACTATTGAAAGGACTTTTGGCGTGTGGAAGAATAGATTCGAATTGTTGCAAAAAATGCGCAAATACTCCTACCCAACGCAAGTCCGCTTAGTTATGGCAACTATGGCCATTCATAACTTTATTAGGAGAAATTCTCAGAGTGATGTTGATTTTGGCGCAGCAGAAAGTGCCAATGTAGCTTAGGAAGATAATAATACTGTAGACGATGCTGCTTCCTCGTCCAATGTTGCTGCGACATCTTCAACCAGAATGAATCACATTCATGACATGATTACACAGCAACTTGTACGGAATTTATGATCCCAATTAGTTATGTAATAGTTTTTTGTGAAATTATGTGATTTCCTAAGTTATTTGGTTTTTTGAGCTCAACGTTACCTACGTTTGGACTTCGTACCACAATTGTGGCCATTGAAATTCTAGATTGGGAGTTATTTACTCTAGTGGCATAATAGAGTGAATCACAATGTGTTTATGCTGTTATAATTTCTGAAATTTCATTCCTAGTTTGGACTTCATTTTACGATTTACAAATTTGTATTTTAGATATCTTCCAGGCCCAGATGATATGTTACTGTTGGATATCGCATATATGATCTATCTAAAATTTGAAGAATATATAAATGCCCTTCAACTTTTTATTTATAAAAACGCACTTATACAATCGCTAATCCAAACATGTTTTGACTAATTAAAAAGCACGTTTTCAATCGCTCATCCAAACATAAATCACGAATCAAAAATTGATTTTTCTTTTAAGTCATTTTTAATAAGTCAGAATCACAATAAGTCATTTTTCCTACCGTTATCCCAAACACACACCATTATTTGGCATTAATTGCGGTGTTCTTTTCTTCTCCGTCTCCAACAGAGTCGGCGTCTGTGTTGAAGTCTGGCAGGTGCTGTTGAAGTCGGACGGTGTGTTGTGGTGCGGTTTAGGCCGATGTGTTGAAGTTCGTCAGAGTCGGTTTCTGATATCCGGCAAGAAGCGAGATAGCTCTTCAACGAAAGAAAGGAAGAGAAAAAAAGCAAGCAAAAAAAAATCTTCTGGTCCAAAAAACAAAAAAAAAATCTGTGTCGCCAAGCCATTTTATATAACTCTCTTCCTAGCTCGGCCCTTTCTCTGTCTGTTGCTAGCCATGGCTGCTTCAACGTCGCTCGTTAGAAGTTCCTTCACTTAACTTCCTTGTTCGTTTCACTCCAAAGGCTATGCTCCTTCCAATTCGAAGCCCACCACAAGTTGCTGTCGTTTCCCCTCTCAATTTGCCTTACGGTGTTCTAATATTTTGCATCTCAATATTAGATACAACCATAAATGGATTGATTTGTACCGATGTTAATTTTGAGCAAGCAGAAAATAAGAAGGGTAAACAGTATTTTTGGTCCCTCAAGTTTGGGGCAATTTTGGTTTTGGTCCCCGGAGTTTAAAAGCTGTGGTTTTGGTCCCTCAACTTTGGACCGTTTCAAAACGTTGGTCCCTCAACTTTGACGGCGTTAAATCGTCCCAGGTGGCACTAACGGTGTTAAATTGACTATGTGGCATGCTGATTAGGTCGATGATGTGGCAAGTTTTATATTTGTGGGCTGAATTAAAAAACGAAACATAAAATCTGACAGAAAAAAACGAAGCATCAGAACACACACACGACCAAGAGGACTCACGCTTTAGGAAGAAGTGGAAAAGGGCGAATGAATCACTGTTTCGACGAGCAAAAGCGGTGTTGTTAGGTCATATCCGAGCGACGGTGATTTTGCCGGTGAAGTCTGAGAGGAGCGACTAGGTTCGAGGAGGTTGAAGGCAGAGTCTAAGGGTCGAGCGACGAGCGACAGTGAAGATGAAGTGTCCCTAATATTATTTTCTTCACTTTGTCGAAAAGCACAAAATCTTCATCCTTCTCTGGTTTAATTTTTTTTTTGGGAAGGGGGAACGTCGATCACAAAATCTTCATCCTTCTGTGGTTAATTTTTTTCGTTTGGGAAGGGAAACGCCGATCACAAAATTTTTAAATTGTAGGACTTAGTCATGCCTTGTTAATTGAAGGAAGAGTTAGTGACAAATTAATACTTAGGAAGAGTTAGTGACAAATTAATACTTAGTCAGGGCAGCAGCGATTGAAGTTCAGGGGAGGTTGAAGGTGCGATTTTCTTTGTGGTGAGATGTTATGGCTTCCAGTCAAAGCTCATCTTCGCACACGGTGGGAAGAACAACAGGCGAAAGATGCAGATGTGGGGATGAAGTTGTAGTTCTCACTTCATGGACTGAGAAAAATTATGGTCAGAGGTTTGTGAAGTGTCCAAATTATAAGGTTAGTGGATGAGGTTGATGTCTATGAAAAAACTTAAGCACTTGCATATTCTGTACCTTAGTCTGTACCCAGTTTTCTTCATGTGTGTATGAAATAGCTTCGTTATCATTGCCATTGAATAAATGCATGAATGATTTTAGATAGATAGGCTCCGTAATGCAAACTGGTACATGAATTTAGATTGATAGGAATTCTTTGTGTGGTGATCAATGATTTTTGTCACTTTGTTCAATTTGGTGGTCCCTTGATGTTTACTTTGCTGAAGTTGTTTTTGACATTTTTGGTGGCCCCTTGATATTTACTTTGCTGAAGTTGTTTCCCTCAACTTTGGTGGTCCCTTGATGTTTACTTTGCTGAAGTTGTTTTTGTATGATATACAGTCACGTTGGGGATGCAACTACTTTGATTGGTTTGATGGACCAATTGAGAATCCACTGTTAGAAGAGCTAAAGGAGATCAAGGAAGACAATATGCAATTAAGGAGGAGGCTAAAGTTTGTGAAAGGGATGTTATATGTAATGGGCTTTGTGAATGTTTATTTGCTATGGAAAGTGGTTAATGTCAATGTATGAAAATATTGAATTAAGTAGGAGGTAGCATGTACTCTTGTCATTATCTTTAGCTTTATATTTTGTGAACATGGTCCACAAACAATTGGATGGTTTTTTCTTTGGCAGATATGTATATGTCCTAACTCAGAGAATTGTATTTTGCTGCTGATTCCATGGCTTGTTGCTTTTAAAATTAGATTCAATGGTTTTTTCTTTGGCAGAAATGTGAGTGTTTTTTTTGTTTGTTGATGATATAGATGATGACTTTATTACGTAGGTGAAAGGGGTAAGACATGCAGGCGGGTGTGCGTGAGATGGGTGAACATGATGAGTGGTCAGAACTGAGAAAGAAAGGAATAGTAGTGATGAGTGCGATGATATGGGCGTGAGGAGGAAAATAAGGGAAGCTATTAGCTATATGTGTGGAGTTGTGCAGAGATATATATAATAGTGAGGTCAAAAGAAAGGAATTTGCAGATGGATATTTCACATCTTTGTACACTTGTTCTTTTAGCTAGCTTCTCTTACAGCTATTCCACACACACAGAAGTTCCACTTTCCACTTTCATGAAACCTCTCCATCACCTTTGGTTTCCCTGTTACCAAAGCACGTGTATAGATGTATATATTTGCTTCTTCTTCATTAATTCCGGCATGCTAACTTTAATCAAGCGCAGTTCAGTGAAAGATTTGTGGTTTTGGTTTTTGTTTTGAATATAAATAATTATTAAATAATAATAGTAAGATAAATGCCAATCATTAACAAATGCCCTGGTCAACAATAGTAATATAAATAATAATCTAAATAATAATCCAAATGCCCTGCTTTTTGTAACTCACAAATGAAGCAAAAATAATGCTCATTAAAATGAACATTAAAGATGACCTGCATCTGCTAATATGCTAATATGATATAAATGAAAGCTCCACACACACACGCATATGTTACACAGTGAGCAAAATGAAGAAGTGGATAAATCCAAGTATATATAAGTGACATTCAAAATACAATGACTATGTCAAGGTTGGCTCCCTCCTGGATGATTTTCATTTATCGACTCTTGTGTGGAAGAAGCTTCAGTAACTTGTTGTGGCATTCGCTGGATTGGTAGCTTCGAAAGTGGCCCCTTTGGTGCCTTACAAGACCTTCGGTTGTGACCTTGCTTATGACAATTGGAACAAGTCACAGTTGTGTTTTGCCGTTTCTCCTTACAAGCTCCTAAAGTGTCCTCATCTGCTCCTCTTTTTCTTTTCTTTTGTGGTCGTCCAGGACATTTGTGATATGGTGGAGGATCAATTGGTTGACCATCTACCCGGTCCCATATGTCCTCTCCATTGATAGGCTCGATGATTGGAGAGTAAGAGGCGACAAAAGATTGCAAGGTCAAGTACTTGTCCACAAAGTCATGTGGATCCTCCCTCTTAATATAAATGCAAGCAACTGCATGTCTGTGAATGAATAGAAATACCACATTGGGAAAAAAGATTTCAATAAAAGTTGGATTAAAGCTTTCCAACTGCTTCACAGATGTGCGAACTTAAAGGCCAATGATCAATATAAAATAACAACAGATTCAATTAATAATTCAGGCTAAGCTAGCAAGGAAAAAAAACTACATAATGAGAAAAATGAACGGCCAAATCCTTGACACAGCAGAACCAATAATTATGAAACTAAATAAATGCTCAGTTGACTAAGTCATACAATTCAGCTTCAATCAGGGACATGATAAAATAATAAAAACTTCCTTGGACTTAATAGCTCATCCTCGGACTCATACATCACAGTTCAAGAAAACCAGAATTCAAATCTGCCAATTACAATACCCAACACAAAATTACACTTTAATAACAAAATAGACACACCTCACTCTCACATATCCTATATATACTACACTTTATTTCGCCACCGCTAAAATTACTATTATATATAGATAAAGCTTCACCATATATATAGGAAGCAGTATAGTAGATTCAAATTCAACAATATATAAGGGTTTAATTTGTTGTGTTCATAGGAATTCGGTTAGAACATTCTTGACCACATAGTTGGCAACAAATTCTATTCCACGTTCTAAGAATATGCCCAACATTCAGAAAAATATTCAAAAGGCCTTCCCTAGATAGTAGTTGAACTTGAACACAAACCAGCCATATAAGGAAGAAGACTTAATCTGTTTGAAGAGCATTACATCCCAGAAAACCCAAAAAGTCTAACCCGTCCTTTCAAAATGGCAAGAAATCACAATTAATCCAAAATGGCGCATGATCCAATTCCAACACAGCAGAGCAACACATGTGCACATGATAGAATCCATTCATCAAGAAAAGAGTCCATTCATTATGTCATGCTCATATGATCATTTTTACTTCTAGTATCACATCCTTATCATAATTAAACCAAAATTGCGCATGGCTACTAAAATCCCAATGTTAAAATAACTACCTTAACTTTAATTTAAAATATTAGTTAAACAAATACACATGATAGATTTTTTTTCTGTTTTATTATCCAAGTCCCAGATTTTTTTTCCATAACAGAATATATAGAGCAAGAATTTGCATAACAAAATTTCATTTTGCTGCCTTGACTTACCTGCATGGGATTCCATTTAGTTGCCACCAATAACATGAGCAGCTTCTGGCAGTTAGATCAACTTTGAACTTATGCCTATTAAGTGAAACCTCATAGCGATTATCACCAGCATATCTCACTTCCCACTTCCGAGATTCTTGAATTTCTTTCTCCAATCTTTTACGAGGCCGTGGGCACACTATTCCTTTGTCACGGTACTTCTCAGCCTTGACACGATTTTCAGCAAATCCTGTCATCAAATAAGTTCTGATCCAATCAAGCATGCTCACAATAGGAAGCTCTCTTGCCTCTAACAACCGTGCATTGAATGACTCAGTCATGTTATTGGTCACCATATCACATTTGGAAGTGGCATAGAAGTGCGACTTTGTCCAACATATAGGAAGGATTGCTAGTAAATAATCATGTGCTCTGTTTGAGATGGTCTTCAACTCATTCATACATTCTTTCCATTCAGCCTTAATTGTGGCCTTTGAAGCACGAACAATTAAGTCACGCACCACAATTTCTCCTCCATATTTGGCTTTTACATTTGCATATAAATGCCAAATGCAAAATCTATGCTCTGCCCCTTCAAGTACCTCTTCAAATATAGGAACAAGACCCTGCATGTTATTATTGTTAGTATCAAACATGAGTTTGCATAACAAAGTCAAATTTAATCAAATTTCAATACGTAAACAGTAGTTCAACTACCTTTTGCCGATCAGATATGAAGACCCATCTTCTTTCTCTCATGGTGCCAATGTCATCGAACAAGTTATTCAAAAACCATGTCCAAGAGTCTCTATTTTCACCCTCAACAACCGCCCACGCTAATGGGAAGTATTGGTCATTAGCATCATGTCCCACAGCCACAAGTAGTATTCCACCATAGGGACCCTTCAAAAAACACCCGTCCAACCCAATTATGGGTCTGCAACCTGCTAAAAATCCTCGCTTCACGGCCCCAATGCACTCATACAGTCTTCTAAATATAGGTGGGCGATGTGTGTATGGTTGATCAGTGACCAATACAAAAGTTGTTTCAGGGTTACACTTTTTCACTTCATTGCAATAATCTCTCAGCCTATGATATTGATCCTTAAAATCACCCTCAATGATTGACTTCGCCCTTTTCCTTGCCTTGTATGCCTTCCACATAGACACATCAACCATGTAATGCTCCCTTACTGCTGCAATTACGTTTGCCAACTTCACGTTTTTGTTTATCTTCATCATGTTGAGTATTTTCTCTGAAATCCACTTGTACGAGGCATTCTTCCCCTTTATAGTTACCCCACATGTGTGTTTACCGTATAGTGTCTTTAAGCGATATGTTAGGTCACTACCCCGTCCTTTACTCACAAGTGCAACCCATTTGCATTCTTGCTGTCCACACTTGACTCTGCATCTCACCTTATCATTCTTTACAAACTTTAACTCATATCCATTGAGTAGTGCATACTCTCTCACTGCAGCCTTAAATTGTTGAAGTGAAGTAAACTCCATCCCCAATTGAAATTGAAACTCCTTACACATCTCTGAGGGATTATATTTTGGGCGTTGTTCTTGAACCACAATCTCATCCTCATCACCACTCATTCCTTCAACTTCTTCAATGTCCTCAGATTCATAGTCAGATAACATGGCCAATATATTCTCCTCCCTAACCTCAACTACATTTGATTGCTGAGGTTGATCAGTGTTCACAGATATCAATTGTGAACTCCCAACAACTTCGTCCAATACATCACCCACACCAACATCAACGTATTGCGTAAAATAGTCATCGTCTATATTTTCTTCATCACTAAACTCAAAATCTGATAGTAAAGATTCTGAAGCACTACTCCCCTCTACTGCACTACTCTCACTAGTGTCGTTGCCCAAATCCATATTTAACCTATGAACACCACAACATTTGATGTAAAAAAAAACAGAGCATCACACAAAACAAATTACAGGTACAAGAGAACAGAATATAATGCAAGACGTGTATTCTGACTTGCAATGTCAAATTTAAAACCCAGTTGGAAACATGTTTCTTCACTTCGAAATTTAAATTGCCATATTAATCGTAAACCATGACCAAATACATTCTTAAACGTTCAGCTCCTTCTACTCTTCAAAAACGTGATTTCCCAATATATATAAGCCACAAATCAACTGACAGTGACGACAAATTACTGAGGCAAAACAAAACTAGGAGAGAGCAGAGTGAAAAACAGAGCATTGGAAGTTTATTTGAAGCTCACAACTTTGATATAAACAGGAAGCGAAGGCCGATATTCACATTAACAATAACTTCCTTACCTTTAAATGCGGCGAAGGCTGATGACAATACAACTCCGATCTGCACTCAACGCTCGCCGTCGACGATTACTCCTCCGGCAACGGCCACGTTTGACTTCACCGGTGTGGGTCCTCCTTCACCGAACCCTCCGCGCTTTTCTTTGCTGATAAAGTGCTTCACTGTCGTTTTCCCTTTTGCCTAAACAGTGTGTTCTGTGCTTTGCTTTTGTCGTGTGTGTGTTCTGATGCTTCGTTTTTTTCTGTCAGATTTTATGTTTCGTTTTTTAATTCAGCCCACAAATATAAAACTTGCCACATCAGCGGCCTAATCAGCATGCCACATAGTCAATTTAACACCGTTAGTGCCACCTGGGACGATTTAACGCCGTCAGAGGGCCCAACAAGTCCTTCTGAAAGTTGAGGGACCAACGTTTTGAAACGGTCCAAAGTTGAGGGACCAAAACCACAGCTTTTAAACTCCGGGGACCAAAACCAAAATTGCCCCAAACTTGAAGGACCAAAAGTACTGTTTACCCAAATAAGAATATAGGTTATGAAGATAATAATATTGTAGATGAAGTGTCTTCTGGATCAATTATGCTGGGACATCTTTAACTTATATGAATCATATTCGTAATATGATTAGAAACCAATTTGTATGAGACATGTGATTCAATTAATTATATAATATTTTTTTTATCAAATTATGTATTTTGACACTACATTTTCTAACTTAAATTTTTTCACTTGTTTATAATATTAAATATCTTTTTTATCTTACAATTATCACAAAAGCATTTATGTAATCAACAATTCAAATATAAATCATATTACACAATCTGATTTTTACCTAATCTTAAATTTTTATAAGTCATATTATAAATAAATTATTTTTCTACCGCTATTCCAGATACACTTTTAAGTTGGAGACAGTACGCTGACATTTGCAATTGATAATTATGCCTAAAAATTGGTGCACTAATTGTATTATGTTATTGAAAAATGTTGGCAAGCCAGTGGTATCACAAAAGCACTTATTGTGTGTATTTGTTTGAGATAGTTTATTTTTTATTTATAAGTGTTTATAAATCATAATTTATGATATATGAGGTATGTATATGAGAGGAGTTTTATCTTAATTTATATGATAAGCACTTAATTTTTTTTTTTAAAAAAAAACTATTCCAAACATAACTGTAATAATACTTCTATTGGGACTAAAAAAATACTATATTTTTATGCAAATGATCAAATACTAAGACCGGGTTGAAACATTTTATTAGTGACACCATCCGATTTTGATTGCCATTTATTGAGTATGAAAGTGGAAAGATATATTCAGGTAGGGTTAACTTTATATTATATCTCACATAAGAACTAGGCAAATTTTGGAAATATTGAGTTTTGATGCGGATATGTATCCGACTAATTCACCAATATCAACGATTATGCATTTACTTAATGAACACTACGATGAAAGATTATTAGTTTTCTATTATGGATTCAATGTGTGATTACAGATATGTTAGTTGTAACTAATTTAGACTTGATTATTATGAGTCTCTGAAGATTGAACCAAGGCATTCTTTATTCCGATTTTAGAGACATTGAGAGCGATCAGTATATATCGTTCAAAAAAAAAGAAAGCGATCAGTATATTAAAATTAAAGAGTAAGCATCTGAAATACCAGCAGTTTAGGTGTGTGTTTGGGAATTTCCAAAACCATAGTTTCAAACCATGGTTTGCGTAACCCGAGATAAAACTCCTCTCACATAGGAAAACTGCCGCATTCAGTATTCAGTTCAGTGGGATGGTTTGGTGAGCTACGCTGCTGTTGAGTGGACCCACAGGGCTCATTAATTGATGCAACACAGATCTCATATCTGATATATTATTGGGGCCACGTGTCAGAGTAGTGACCATCCATCTTAAATCTCAAGCCTGAAGCTTCCACTGTTTTGTGGGCTTAGGGTTTTTCGAAGACTAATCTGGCTATATGGGCCTATCCACCTATCAAAGCCCATCAAATTGGTCTAGATCAACTGATGGACCTCTTACTGTGTTTAAATCTCAAGCGACGCATTCTTGTAACAAAAAAAAAAAACATCTTGACACATTCATTGGGCATGACTGTGGAGGATTATAATGTGAATGCAAGGTGATATATGCCTGGTTTTCTTCAACGAATACCTACTTGTGAAGCATTTTGTGAAGAGTTGTGTTAAACTGGAAGATTCAGCGAAAATAAGCCGCAATAAGAGCTGTCCTTAGGGGTGGAAATAGATTAGGCTAGGCTTTATCTAAATAGGCCTAGACCTACAATAGAGATTCAAAGCCTAAGTCTGGGCCTGAACCTGTATGTAGGCTTTTTTTTAGGCTTGAGCCTGAGCCTTCAAAAGGCCTGACAAGGCCTGAAGCCTGTTTAAAGGCCTACTTAAATAATGTAGGCTTTTAAATAGCCTTTAAAGCCTATACCCCAAATTCATATATAACCCTTTACATTTATATACAACCCTACATTATGCTTTAAAAGCCTAATATATATTCTCACAGTAATATTAGGGCTTAGTAAGGAAAAGAAAAGAATGTTGAGTGACAACAATTGTCTGAAAAAATAGGAATAAAAAAAAAACTAATCATCTATTGACTAATGAGATATATTTTCTAAAATTGACTAAGCATAACAAATAACATACAAAACTAGATTCTACCTATTTTACCTTTCCCACGTAAATTGGGACAAACTCTTCTTGCTCATATTATAATATTTTATTTGACACTAAAATAAACTAATAACAATGATTATGCTTCAATGGAGGGCGCAAATTAGGGGGAGAGAGTGAGTGAGTTAGTGTTGCCATCTCGAGCGATCGAAAAGAAAAAATGCAAGGGTGAATGATTTATGCGAAAGTAATGGTTGAGTGTAATGATGATGTGATATGAAACTTAGAATTAAGGTTAAGTTAATAAATTTATAAATAATTTTATAAATTATTTAGATTATATTATATATATACTTATGTAATATTATACATTAAAAAAAAGCTAAATAGGCCAGGCCTGTAGGCTAGGCCTTATGAAAATAGGCTTAGCCTATTTATCTAAATAGGCTTAACAATATGTCTGAGTCTGAATCTGACCTGTTTACTAAATAGATTAGGCTAGGCCGTAGGCCCCTATTAAAGACCTGACCTATTTCCATCCCTACCTGTCCACAGATTCACATGTTACTGAAGGGGCAGTTCACTTCACAGGATTTTTCACTTCCGTTGGCCTTTGCCTTTTGACATTTTAGCCTGGCCACAAGATCTTTGATGGGCACAGCCAGCCAAGCCCCCATCTACATTCTCTTCACATCACCTCTCTATTGTCATCATTTCGTCATTTTTCATTACTTTTATCTACAAACATCAACGTTATTTTTCACGATATTTCCATTCATATGTTCATTAATTTCTAGCTATTGAGGGAGTGGACTGCGAATTCAATGACCCCCCAAGGCTGTCAAAGAAATGCTTCCTCAGATGGGGAAGCCTGCTGTATACAGCTTACTGGAATATAACAATTCATTATAGGAATAGAGAGGATTTTCGTGATGCTGACCACTGAGCTAAGTTTTTTCACAGGATAACAAAGAATTTGTGTGTTCTTGGTCAACCTCCATCTCTAAATCAGGAGGTGGAAAGTGATGAATTTGAAGGAGGATGTTGCCTAATCTTGTAACCTCTCGATTGTGATGTACTTGGTACTTATTAATAAAAAAATATATATATATGACCCATTCTTATAATTGCTTAGATATATATTAACCAATTATCTATTGAATAAAAAAAGTCGTAACCACTGAGTTATTTTATAAAAAATCTTGAAGGCCAGGATCACGAACTGAACTTGTCTCCACTCTCCACAAACTATTTACCTAATTTAATAAAATCTACAAATCATATGAATACAAAATGTCCAACCAGACCCCTATAATCTATGTGTAATATATAATTATATTATCCTGTTCCCGGAGAAAGAGAAATGAAAAGGAAGTCGCAGCTGTAATCATTACCGGCCGCCGATCGATGGAACGGATTGCTTCTTCTAATCTTAAGGAAGCGGTGTGGCCATGGCCACGATCCCAAGTTTCTGAAGGTTGAGCTTCACGACGGTGTCCGCAAACATCTTCGTATCTTCGCCGGTATTGCCCTCCGGTATGTCGACGATATACGACTCCAACACAATCGTATATACCTTCCCCTCCTTGTCGAACTCATTCACCGACGTGACGGAGCGGTAATTCTTGAGGCGGTGTTCGCCGCCGACGACCCTAAAGCTGAGTACGTGCTTGGTGTCGTCCAACATCTCCAGCCTCTCGGTGCTGGTGGAGGCCGGGAGGCCGGAGACGACGGTGACCTCACGGATGCTGCCAACGCCGACGTCACCCTTCATGTTGCAGCTCTTGATGAAGTGCTTGTACTTCTGAGGGTTGTCGAAGCTGCGAACCAGAGGCCACACTCTGCGGGCCGGACCCTCGATTCGTTGGGTCATAATGGAAGTGCACGTGTTGGGGGAAGGCTCGAATTTGTGGTATTTTTGGATGATGGGCTCAAGTTCTGCGAATTCTTCTGGTGTTAGACCCTGAGGGCGTGATTCTGATGAGGCCATAGCCCACCTGGAGTGTAAGCATGCACAAGAAGCAGAAGAAGAGGAGGAGGAGGTCAGGAGGGTGATCAGCAATCATATGGACGCATGAGCTAGTTTGTGAACTTATCTTTTGTTTGGACACTTATGCCCCGGACGTTTCTGTTTCATTCACGTCACCGAGTACCAAGTTTTGCAGTCCTTTAATCGTATTTTCCCATTTTATTTCTCACTCTTGCGTTAACGGGGCCCTTGCTATTCTTGACCATGTATACTCAAAGAATTTCAAATAATTTAAGATAAACTTATTTTGCTGGAAGCAATGCTTAACTGGCAGAGTTTTTAATATGTACGTGAGACATGAGATTTGGATTGAATACGTGCCAGTATTGCATTATTTTGCAGCGTACATATAACCTTTTATCTTCTGTGAACTAAGCAGAGGTGGATTTGTGTATCTTCCAGTTTGAGAAAGGACAGATTCGCGGGGAGGGGATTACATTTATGAAGATATATATATATATATATAAGCGGAAGAAGGCGATTCTTTTGAGGCCGCAGCATAATTTAATTTCTTTTTTGTGTATTTCCCCGATGAATTGATTTCAACAATTAACTAAACACGGAGAGTACAACGTACAGTACGTTCGTTGTTTGCTTTTGTTGCTTCATGATTTGTTAGAAATGCCATCGATATGGGGTAAAGCATAGTTAATATTCATCACATGCTTTAAGTGCATGAACAAGTACTGGTGCATAATTAGAATTCCATCGGGTCTTAATTACCCTTCCAACACCAATATAAATAAATAAATGATCACGTGTGTGTGAGAGAGAGACTGAAGAAAATGAAACTAGCATTTCCAATGCACTTCTGTTGCTACATCTCTATCCGATCTACATAACCAATAAATCAAATGTGTAATAATAACAAAAAATGTGGATACGTTGGTTAATGGTGGGAGAAAGGGGATAAGGATGGAAAAAGGAAGAAAGGGAGGGGGTTAGAAGAGGAGAAAAGGAGGCGCAATCGTTGAAAATGGCGGGATTAGGGGTGCGTCATGTGACCAATTCTAAACAAACCCCCGCCCCGCCCTGATCTATCCTTCACTTTCAGGATTCTCCCCTTCTCGCGGACCCCACCCCCTCCGATCCCATTATCACAAGATAAAAATTACAAAAATTAGTTTAATTATTTATAAAAAAAATGCATATTCTTTTATACAAAGTTGTGTTGGATCCGTAGATCCCATGCATTTTGCATTGAAACCACTCTATGGTGATATATATAATCAATATGGGTGGTTTAGGAAATGATTATAAACTTGTGAGATAAAATAGATTGACCAACGCAGATGATATATTATTTTTTCTGTTTTGTGATGATTGGAGGGGTAATTAATAATAATATAAATGGCTGAAGTTTGTGGAATATATGGGCGGACAGGTTGCTTAACGTATACAATGTTCCAAAGCAGTAAAGGATGGTATATATCTAGGAGTGTTTCTTGCACACAAAGTAAATTACATGAGGCAACAGATAATATACAGCTTTGCATGTGTCTGGAACTGGCACCAACTCAACTCAAACAAAACTCCTATAATATCACTTGTAATTGTTTCAGAGCAACATCCTTTCTCTCTGTGTGGTGGCTTTGCTGGCCTTCATTTCTTGCTCCTTGTCCAACTAAATATTAAAATATCAGTTTATATGTATCAGTTCATGAAGATATACTCATATATAGAGCACCAATCTGGGAATGAAAATGAGAAGGGAAATTATTATCAGTGCAGAAAGCTATGGCAATTTGTGCCAGTTTGAATTCACTTGTCTGACTGAGAATATAGAAGCAGAACATGTACCTCCAACTTGAAAATCTCAACCTTTGCTGCTCCCAATCATCGTTCCACCATCCTTGCTTTCCCACACGCATTCCCTCTCTCCTATTATTCCTATTTTCCAAACCCCAACAAATAAGTATACCAATAATATGATACTAGTTGTAGATACCCCTGATCCTAAGTATAAAAATATAAGATCCAGATGGTTTTTTTTATAGAGATTAAGGAAACTAAATAAATTAATTTAAAATATTTATTTTTATTATTTTTTCTTCAAACTAATTTATCTGATTTATAAACTGACATATAAATTAATGATACTAAGTAATTTATTAAGCTTCCTTAATGTTTCTAAAAAAAAATCAACTAAATGTTATATCTAGAGATTGGCAGATATGAGATGGAAGGCAGCAGCTCCAAATAGGGTGAGAACTGAGATGCAGAGTAGAACGCTCAGTGACTGAATTCCAGAATAGCGCTGCTTAAATTATAGAGTGCGTGATATCATTAGAAATTCCGATGGTGATTGCATCTTGGGATTCAAATGTAACCTAGGCGAAGCTTCAGATATTAGAACGTATATATTTCAGAATCTCCCGCTTCCATCCATGACAGACAAGTTTGTTGTTTATTATTTTATCATGCAAGGTGCGCAACATGTTTTTGAGATTCAAAAATTATGATTATGATGATATAAATATTATAAAAGAAGGAAGAAATCTAAATAAAATAGCATCAATATATTTGTCGGCTCTTCTTCCTTTCCCTTAATTATTATGAACCAAACAAGAATTATCAAAACACTTATCCCCTTCGCCTCTAACCAAACAAAGTTCATCACCTCTCT
Organism: Inga laurina; assembly: GCA_963855925.1. NCBI lineage: Eukaryota > Viridiplantae > Streptophyta > Magnoliopsida > Fabales > Fabaceae > Inga > Inga laurina. Next base: position 60,277,188 of record OY979706.1, read on the forward strand.
TCCCCTCCGTTGAACCCAACACATCCTAATATAAGATATGTGGCTAATGTTTTGCTTTATCAACTGTATGCTTGTTTGGCATCATGTTATGTGATGTTAAGCGGACTTTTCTGCCATGACAATCCACATTGGCTTAACATATTATGTTTGGGATGATTTACGAGAAAATGAGTTTTTAGATTGAAAAAATTTAAGTTAAAGCTAAAATAAGATTTTTTTTTTTTTTATTTTTTGAATATATGATTCAAATAAGCTTATGACAATTGCTTTTTTTAATATAAAAATCTATCTAAATATAAATCATATTATTCTAATTAACTTTATCTTAACTTCAATTTACAAACTCAATTACGTGAAATGTTAATCTAAACGAGACGAGGTTTACAAACACAAACACCCAAGAGCAAAAAAGGGGAGAATCATGGTTCGGTTTGCCTCATTGGGCCGATTTTTGTGTTGTCTGGTGGAGTTCAGGATCAGCCCAAATTGATCGCTTTTGAACTATCGGCCTTTTTCTTTCATATATTGCTTCCCTTTAAGCCTTTATATGTGAACCTTTTGGAGGTAGGAAGACAACTTTTTTGGGTCATAATGGTAAGAACTAGGAGGACACGTAATTATCAATAGGAGTTGATTCAAGTGGTAAGTAATTTGATTCCGCTTAAGTAAGGTCCTGGGTTTGAGCCTTGTGTATGCAGAAAATTCCAATTAGGAGACTCTCCCACCATAGACAGGTGTACAACGCGGGTTGGATCTGGATGTAGTTAGGGTAAAACTCCGATGAACTGGGTGGGCAACCAAAAAAGGGAATACACATAATTAAGGGTGATAAGTGGCATCACCTTGTAAGAAGGAGAATCCAAGTTTGAACATCGGGAAATGCATTTATTGGGAGAGGTGAAAATCCTTTGTACTCTAAGCCTCAAAAGGAGAAACCCTTCATATTATTTAAAAAAAATTTACTTTGTTGATTATAATTCAATCATGACGAAAGTATTAATACTTATGTTTTTTTTTTTGAGTAAAGACGAATATATTTACAAAATGTACAAAGAATTTACAAGTAGTCAAGCTATGGCACCAATAGTTCGCAAGAGGCCACTAACGTACCTTAGACATGTAATCAACAAAAGCATTAACCGAGGTAATATTATAATAATTAAGAGTCATTAGTAAAGATACATTTGTTCTGGTTATCCCAAAGCCTCCAGCAAAGAGTGGCGAATTGAAGGTGAGTCTCCAGTGAGTACCCATACATCGAGGATTCAGCTTCCAACCTAACCATTCATCAAAGGGTTTGGCAAAGAATAGCTTCGTAATAATAGCTTCGTCCAGCAGGCACGCGCAGCAGGGCAACATCTCAATATACATAACTAAACATTCAATGTTGCTATGCGTATTATGACTGGTTGTTAAAACGTGTATTTGGACTTATAAACACTTGTTCAAATATTATGGGTAACAATAAGGTCTTTTTACGCCCCATATTAATTTCATCTTAGACCCAAAATATTCCACTGAAATTTCATAATCTTTTTGGCCTAATTGAAAATTAAGTCCTGTATGTGGGACTTAAACGAAATTTTCCCTAAAATGAAAAAACAAATCTACCTCAATTAGCAAGTTATTGATCGAAATGGTAAACAGTCTTATTCATTTAGGTGGAGAATAAAAATTTGAATTTCGAAAAGCGCACTTATTGAAAGAGACAAAATCTTTATATTCTAAGTCTCGAAAGGGGATCCTTAGTTAAATACAACAACAATAACAACAACAATAAAGCCTTTATCTCATTAGATGAGGCTGATTATATGGATAGCACGATTTCACTGTGCTCTTTCCAAAACCATATCTTTAGATGTATTATAAACCAAAATATCTCTCTCTATGACCTCATTGAGTGTTCACTTCGGCCTTCCTCGACCTTGTTTTATAGGACTCTATCTCATAGAACCTTAGACAAATAAAAAAAAAAAAAAATATGCACATGCATCATCATATCAAGGACCATTCAAAAGAAAGATCAAACATTGAGAACAATAGCGCGAGGAGCACTATCAGTATAAAGGGGATCAGTATATAATAATAAAATTAAAGTATGTTAAAGTTCATGAACGATACATTTTGAACCACCCAATTAGGAAACTTGGAAATGCGATATGATGTAATCTCTACTGTGATTACCATAAGAAAAATGCAACATGACAAGAGTAATCATTAATTAATGAATTAAATTGATAACTGTGCAAATAATGAAGGGATCACTTGCACAAATTAATCTATCTGTGGTTTAGAGATGGCCGCAATGGTAAGCTTTTGAATTGCCCCGAATTATCACCCACCGATATGTATAATACATACATGTTTCAAAAATCAAATTCTATCAACAAATTTCTAAATATATATTTCTTTTTTTTCTGACCAAATAAATATATCTTTCTACTTACGTGTGATTTTTCTTAAAGTAATATGTTAGAAAAAACAATGTAACGATGAATGGCGCCGAGGAATCCACTCACTTTTCAACAATGGAAAATACAATGAAAAGAAATGCTGACGTAAATATGGATTAGGAATTTAATTATACGGAAATCAGAATATGCCTTGGCGCGCCACTGGGTTTCATAAAACTGCATATTCCAAAATGCATGCTTGTGCACTTTACCTACCTGATTAAACTTGTTTAATGCTGAAATATTCCTTTTTTCTTTTTGAAAAACACTTTCGAGATTGTTGGTGTAAGCACTTGAATTGGCAGAAACTACTTTTTTTTTTTTTTTTTAATTTGAAGTGGAAAATAAACCTGTTTGGGTTAGGTGGGTTGATTGAATTTTAATTTTGCAAAGCAATAACGTAATCTTTCATGACGGCTTGAGTTTTTATTAGGGAAAAAAAACTGAAAAAGAATTTTGAATTTATAAAATTTTAAATAAGGTATTTTTTTTAAAAAAAACAAGTTATGAATTACCTATCAAGTTTCATCATTTCTTTATCAACTCTTAATAACAAATCTGATTAAGGATTTTACAATTTTAAAATTCTTTTCCTGTATTTTTTCCTTTTCATTAGTTTGTACCTTATATAAAAGATATTGCTTAACATTAAAATGAATTGTAACACTAAAATCACTTATAGTTGTATCAAACAACTTTTTTTTATCAAATATTGAACAGCTTTTTTAATTCTATATTTTCATGCACATCAACGAAAAAAAAGTAAAAGGAAATAAAGTGATTAAAAACAAAAAATATTGATGTTTTATTTTTATATCAATTTTGAATAAAACTAAAAAAATTATGAGGTTAATAAACGTGAAATCATACGTGACATGAGATTCGGTGTGATAGACTAATGTATTGTCATTGGAGTAAGGTGATATTGTTCATTTTTTTAATATTTTTGGGAGGACATTGAATATTTTTCTTCTAAATATTCAATAGTTTTTCGCGGATGCTTCCGAGCAAAAAAAAAAAAAAAAAACACTTTTAACCCTAATAAAAGTGCTGTTTGTGGAGCTGCAAATCTAAAAGGTGCACTCCAACTTGCTGTTTTTCGATCGTCCAAAAACTGTCCTAAGTTTTTATCGTCAACTTGAATAGGTTAAAGTAACTTTTGAACAATCTCTCGTCAATGATCACGACGGTCGGAATCAAACAGTGTTGGAGACTATGAGTCATGGATTATGGAAAGATACGCACAAACATAAGAAAACGACAATATGATTTAGCTTTTGGGCTAAATAAAGATTTCGTAACTTAGTCTTGTGAGTTGAGTTAATAAGGCCTAATCACGCTTACCTAACTGTAGTCTATCTCCGCCCATTGGTCTTCAACATTTAAATGACAGCGCAGTTGCAACTAAAGTAATCTCATGCAAGTCACCTAGGACTTAATCAAAACCTTATTCTTATAAAACGAATCACACTAATTAATGTGCACACACTCACACATGTATTATAGAGGTGGGCCTTCCCCCGTCAAGTGGAGCACAAAGCTTGAGAGGTGATGGAGAGATAAAAGGACAAGAAATCAGAGAGTAAGATTTTCTTTTTAGGGTCCAATACAGATTAAACTACTGTTAAGCAAAATGGTCTAACATTACCATCATCACATTAATATATTTATCCAGCTAATGATGTTGGTTTATCACCATTAAGTTCCTCCTTAATTAATGCAAAATCGAAGTGAGATTTCTCTTTCCATATCCACTATTCGACACCTTTCAGCCACCCACTTCCCTAAAAACGTTTTTTTGGTGGATTTCACAGTCCCTCAACAACCGTTTCTTTAGTTATGCGTGTTGCCTAAACTAAACTTGCTACTAATTACTCCTTTGCTCCTATTTATAGGATAGAGAGAGTGTGTATTTTTTGGCCTTATTTTTTTGATATTATCATCAAGTATCCGGTTTGAGGTTTATGACTGCCTCTCCCAACACAATTGCCTTCTCTAGAGCGTGAACTCAAGAAGATCCAAATGAATCTAGCAGAGCCTTAAACCGATAGAATAACTCTGTATTGATTTTTTTTGTCTTATTTATAAGACACATCATTAAATTTTTAAATGAACATGCAATTTTACCCTTCATTTATTATTGCATAAATTATTATTTTTTTTGGAATATGTGTAGTTAAATAGGGATAAAGTTGAAAGTTGTTGCCTTTTAATATAGTTATTGCAGTTTAAGATTTTTCTTAATTGAGTAAAATATGCTGGAAGGACATTATGAATAGGATCAAAGGAGTATTCCCTAATCTCCTCCCTAATACCACTTTAACCATGCACTTAACAAAATTTAAGAACTTTGGAACAAAATTTAAGTACTTTGGCTGATTTAACTTGTGACATTAAAATTGTCGATAAGTTATGAGTTTTTCTAGAATTAATCTTAAAAATTATCATTAGGAACGCCCACCCTCTTAATCTTTTTCCACCTAATTAACCAAGCTGTCTCCATCTATATAATGACTTTGTGCATCCAGAAAAATATGAAGTACTCCTTCTTATCCTTAATATATGATATATTTAGGGAGTTGATCTTTATCCTGATTATAAAACATAGTTTTCATATTTGTTAATATTTTCTTAATTTAACCATATTGATATTCCCTCCACAATTAATAATCGAAAGAGAAGGAAGGATGAAATTGAGGATGATGACAAGGATGTTTTAGAAAATACATGTATATTAACTTAACTAATTTCTTTGATATAATCAAATTAAGTAAATATTCCTTATATATAAGAACCAGAGGGAGTATTAATTAATTAAGAGTTATTTTGTTAAAAAACTTAATGCAATTAACAATTTGGAAGAATAAAAACGACTAAGACAAACTTCTCCAAGGATATTCTTGTACCAGAGGTACCACCGCGATGCGATAACAATAAATACTTGTTAGTGTTTGTAGGTAACACTAACATATTTGATCTTATCCCAATTAATTTTTTCTTTCGATAATATATACTAGAAGATAGGGGAAAACTTGAGTTTGATAATTAGACGTATTTGAAATATTCCAATTATAGGGGGGTTGCAAATAAATTAAATAGGCATGGGATGAAGAATATATTTGGTGGAAAACCTCGCACGCCTTCACTTTGCACTTGGAATTATATGGGTGCGGTATATGAAGGATAAACTTTTCTTTAAAAAAAATAATAAAAAGTTATATTTTAATTACATGTGAGAAACAGAATTGACGAAGCTGGCTTTCCTTCTATATTCGAAGTAGTTGCTGGCAAAACCTTGGGTAGGAAAATTACAAATGGAAAACTACGTTCTCATAATTTTCTTTCTACTTTATTGCCTTTTCCTGATTGCACCTTTTTACCCCACTTCCTTCGTTAACATGTTTGTTTATTTGCTTGCGTGTGAATATATATAGTACTGCCACCAGAAAGGACTCGATAGAGATTTGTGTGTGACTTGTTTGTCTCCCTGTCTGCGATATGTGATCTGGATTTTCATTATATTGTTCTTCGATCAGAGAATATGGGAAGGAAATGCTCGTATTGTGGAAACCTCGGACACAATTCAAGGACTTGTAATATTATTGAGAGAGGTGCATTTGATAATGGTGGCCTCAAGATCTTTGGAGTGCAATTTATTGATCCTTCACCTCCTCTTCCTCCTCCTCCTCCACCTACTAATCCCAGTCATGGCATCCAAAGAAGTTTCAGCTTCGACTGCTTATTGCCCTCTCCCCAGAACACCCTCATATCATCAACCACGTCTTCCTCTTCCTCTTACGACAATTCATATCACAAAACGTCTGATTCTTATTTAGCCCCCAGAACCCAAGAAAGGAAGAATAAAGGTGAAGAATAACATACAAAGCACCTCACTCAACACACCACACACACCCCTCTATATATCTGCGTGTGCGCCTTGTTTTTAATGAGGATTCTGCGTAATAATTGTGGTCATTTCAGGAGTGGCATGGACGGAGGAGGAGCACCTGACATTTCTGATGGGGCTGAAGAAGCTGGGGAAGGGTGATTGGAGAGGCATCTCTAAGAATTATGTGACCACAAGAACACCAACCCAAGTGGCCAGTCATGCCCAGAAATATTTCCTCCGTCAGAATCATCACGCCAATAAAAGAAAGCGTTATCAAACCCTCCTTCATGATGTTAGTACTTTATTAATTACTTCATTATATTACTCCCTCACCATTCGTGTTAATTAACTTCAGAATTTGTGTTTATATATATATATATGTTATTGTTGCGACAGGTGGAGGGACAAAATAACTACTCAGTCGAACCACTAAAAAATTATTCTTGGTTTTCTAAGCCCACTACTACTGACGCTGTTGGTGCTTCTGAGACTATGAACATGGATGTCAGTTGCAGCAGCCACACTAATGGCAAAAGGATTTGTCTCTCTCGGTGGTTTTCAAGATATCATTCAATGCTTAATTGGTCTGCCACTTCACCAAAGTGCGCTCTTCACTGCTTAGAACCTGATTTAGAACTCAAACTGGCTGCTCCGAGCTTTCTTTAATTTGAGGTGTACAATTATGTTGGTAATACATGAACCAAACATAATCGTACGAGATTAATGTAATTCTTGTTCTGCTGTATGTATGTATGTATGTATTTTAGTGTACTGTAACTTTAAGCGTTATGCATATTTTAATTTCTATGTGCCTTCGCTTCCTGGGAAATCTACGTCGGTAAGCTAAATCATTGCCTCAGCTGTCGAGGGAGTGGCACTTAATACTATGATTCATATATAGTTGATGCATTAGATAATATATATTGTTAAACCATGGACATGATTTTCTGTAAAATTTCTTCCAGCTTGGATGCTAATATACAGCTTTTACATGTAAGATCCTTTAGCAAAGAGAAGCAATTAGGCTCAACAAACCGAAAAGCATAGCAAAATTTTTAAAATTGCAAAAACCACGCAATATTAAGTACCCCTCTAGTCTTTAATATTAGGACACATTTGGGAGGATATTCTTAATCTTAAATATAAGACATATTTTCTATATTTATTTAATCTTTCTTTCATTTATTCCTATTAATACTCCTTTAACGATTAATGATCAAGGAGGAGAGGGAAGGCGGGAGTTAAAAAATATGAATAGGGTGTTTTAAAAAAAAATATGTCATATTAACTAATTTAGCTAATTTTCTTAATATAATCAAATTAGGTAAGTATATCTTATATTAAAGACTGGAAAGAGTATTAATTATGAGCGTATGTGATAATTAATCAAGAGAAGCATCTAGAATCCTATACGTACTCAGTACTACTCCATTCGATCCTTAATATAAGACATATTTACCTAATTTAATTAGACTACAGAAGTTAGTTAATAAAACGTGTATTTTCTAAAACACTCTAGTCATTTTCTTTAATTCCCTCATTACCTCTCATCCTTCATCATTGTTGATGGATCACTAACAGGGATAAATTAAAAAAAGATTGATAAATATGAAAACTATATCTTATATTTAGGACTGGGATCAACTATTAAGGAACGAAGGGAGTATTTCATATAGTAACTTATGGGTAAATTAGCATTGTTGTGTTTAGTCATAAGTGCCACCAAAGAACTAAGAAATCTTATTTTGTGTGATTAAGGGCCTGTTTGATTTTATTTTCAAACCCTGTTGATTTTGTTTTCAAAATAATTTTACAAAATTGTTTTTAAAAACAAGTTTTGAAAACAAAAAATTTAAAAATTCTGTTTGGATTCTTATTTTAAAAAATATCTATTTTAAAGTGATGTGGGGGCAACTGTCACTGATAGTGATGTGGTGATGATCATCACCGATAGCGTTGATAGTGAATAGGTGACAACTTAAAAAAAAAACACCTAAAAACTGTTTTTATTTTTTAGTTTTTTAAAAAAAAAACTTTTTGCTTTTTAAAAAACAATTTATTAAAAGCAGTTTTTCAAACAAATTTTTTAGTTTTTTTTAAATAAAAAAAAACTATTTTAAAAATAAAATAAAACAAGCCTTAACTTTGTTTTCATTTTAAACTACATGCTAAGAAACTATAGTGATTTATAGGCTTCGGGTGGCCGCTGGAGCTTTGAAATTATGAAAAATGGAGGCACAATTGGTCTTTTTTTTTTTTAGGGTATTTTTCTAGAAATTTTCCCATAAAGTTGTATTTATGGTGGCAGGAGTAGCTCAGAAACGTGTCCTTCCAGGTGTCAAACTGATTTCTTCTTCTAGCCAACAGATATTAGACGCATCAAACTAAGTATTCAATTCTGTTCATTGTGTTAGGCAAGCACCAAAATCATCGTTTTAAATCATAAATTGCGTAATTTGAGATAAAATTCCTCTCACACATTTACCTCATAAGTCATAAAAGCTATTAAAAATAGCTAATCAAAATACACACTTAGTAGGCTTCAGTCTTTGCTGGTGCTCCCTTTCCATCCTCTTCCAAACTCCAACAAATTTAACCGGTAAACAAGACTTGATTATTTTTTATACAGAGTACTGGCATTTTGTAAATTATGTACATACATAGTATCGAAATTTCTAAATCGAGACTTTTCCTCAATTTTCTTAAAAGAACACCTTAATTGGTAGGTAAAAAATCAAATATTATTTGAATATGAAAGTTGAACTAAGCCTGCTGGCTTGATTATAGACGAATGGGGGACTATCGGTCCTAGGCCTATGCTCCCTCTGTATTAATGCTTTAGCTAAAATATAAATTGAGAGGTAGGATTTGGAAAAGACAATTTTCATTAGCATATCAAATTTAATGGGGGTTTTTTGAAAAACACAGGTGCATCGAAATTGCCTTTGAAAAACCACAGCCGAATCGCTAATAGCTTAAGTGTCACAATGACACTTTTGCTCCTTTAGCAAGGGGGGAAGATGCGCTTCGAACTCTAGAGTGAGCATGAAAGGGTGTGTTTCCTTCTTGGGGAAAAAGTACAAAGGTCAATGTAGAAAAGGGATCCTTTTTTTTTCTGCCAATATAAAAATTATCATTAACTTATATCAAAAATGTAAAAATAACTATAAATTTTTTTCAATGTAAAAATAATTACAACGATTATAATAGAGGGCAAAAATAACACGTCATTAAGTTTACTATAAACAGTCAACATAAATAATTTTAATGGTATTGTCACTTTTACCCTATTTTATGGTGTTTATATTTGCTTTTACACTTTTAGTATAAGTTCATTATTATTTTTCTGCCTTAACCCAAAGTGTGATTATAAGTGGCAAAATAAAATAAAAAAAACGAATCATACAATTTACAGTGGGAAAGCGGCTCGAAAAGCAACATTTGATATATTCAAACTACGTTAGCAGAAATTACCAAGCACGATGGCCATTCAAATTTCAAATTACATAAATAAAAACAAAATCATGACATATTTACAAACGCCCCTAGCCAACCCAAAAACCAAAAACAAAAGCAAAAGGAAATAAACAAAGAATGTAACGTAGAGTAAAAGAATCAATATCAGCCCGATAACTTCACCGTAGGCCTTCTTGTCAGTTAAGTTTCTTTAACTCCTTTATCCTCCCTCTTCCCCTGTTCTTCCATTACTCGGATTTGGATGAGTTGCCTTGATTGCTAGTCAGTTAACCATACAAGTATTGATCAAGGAAAGAGTTCAAATGACTCGAGAAAACAGTTGCAGTTAGGTAGGTTAAATTTTCTTTTAAACACCGTGGAGAACCCCGTCAAAACATGACATGCAATTGTGGAAATCCCTTGTCCAGCATAGTGCTAAGAAACATGTGATTCTTGGTCCATCAAAATGATCCGCTGCTTACCACTCTCTGACCGGAGGGTATCAACCTTAAATCCCATCTACATTCAGAAAGGACATATAAGACATCGTCCCTGGTGGATACATCGGTTGAAAACTGAAATTTTTAGAATAAATTATTACCTCCACTAAACTGTCAGGAGAGAACCACCTCAATAGCACACCAAGATGCACTACAGCAGGGATTAGCTTGAAAAGTAAAGGAGTAGTAACCTGCAGAAATGAGCTGGAAGAGTTATTAAATGGGGGTTATAACTTCAGGAGAGACATTATTACCGCTAAGCACTGAAGTACTATACAAGGTTGGTATAATATAGCATGAAGTATCGTCAAATAATATAATGTGAAGATGGGTACGATGTTTATGTTTTCATTTTAGAACATTCATCGTGGAGAAAGCAAGGAAGACCATACATATGCCAGTAACTGTTAATTTAAACAAATAAAAAATATTACATACCAGACTTAGTGCTGTGGTCCCAAGAAGAAGCAGATACAGTTTGCCCTGAAAACAGATGCACATTAAAGTCCATACTGATTCTTGATATTTACGCATTCAAGTTTCAGTGTGTGCCAAACATGAATGGGTTTAACAGATCTAACTTGTCCAAGAATGTAAACTCCAGAATTTCAAAGAGGTTAAAAATACAATGGCCATAGCCACCGCAATAGCATCAAGGGCATTTCTTTTGTAACAAGGACATGAAGCAACGGAACACTCTATTGTCACAAGATGAAAAGCCATTTTCACACTAACCTCCACTAGATGAAGATTCGAAGCACGACTGAGAAGAACAAAAGCAAATTCTCCAATTTGAGCCATTGACATTCCAACCTATAAATGTTCATGAATTCATACACCTCAAATACCAGAAGATGGAAAGATAACAGTATAACCTTCAAATAACCACATATTTCTTACGAGAACTGAAGTCTTGTTGTTATAACCAAACCCTTTCACGACAGCAGCAATGATGACAGTTTTTACAACGATGACCAAAATTACAGATGCTAGCAATATGTCGACATGGTTCCAGAGGAAATGAACATGGATCAGCATTCCGATGCTGGCAAGGAAAAGGGCAGCAAAAAGATTTCGAATTGGTTCAATCTGCAAAATTATTGAGCAACAGGGGTCAGGTTCCTTCCACAGACTTGTTGAACAGCAAACAATCCTGTTAGTTAAGAGCTTAGGTTCTTAAACTAATCAGAAAAGTTTTACCAAGTTTCTTAGACAGATGAGAAAAAGATTGTACAGCTTAGGATCAAACAATACCAAAAAAGGCGTGAAACATAACAGTGTGTAGATAAAAGAAAATGCATGTGCTCTCTATATAGATCTCAACAATTCAAACCTACCTGCACATGATGAACACAATAATTTTTTTAAAAAAAACACACTTACAAACAAATCTCTCTCACCCTCTCTATACAAGCCATTCTATCAAGCACTGGGGGAGTGTACAATAAAGAGCCAGGATGCATGGGACTCACATGGATCTGCATATGGCTACCATCCCGGCCCCCCATTGCGCTTATCCCCATTTTCTCCTTGAAAGGTTAAATTTTTCTCTCCAATCCTTCAATAGATGGATGATAAAATTACACAATTGATTTCAGACAGGAAGGGAACAGAGGGGAGAGAATTTGAGAAGAAAGAGTAAAAATAGAAAGAAATTGAAGGAGAGATGGATATGGGCAAGTACTCTAAATATTAATCAATGGGCGCAAAAGTCAAATATTGGTGAAACTCTAGGGCTATTTATAGAGCCCTAGCTACAATTATTTAAAACTATAATAATAATCTAAATTAAATGAATCCTAAAAAATAAGATAGAGATAAAATAAAAGACACATCTTATTAAAATTAAATATAATTATAAATTAACTTAAATTCTATATTTTCTATGTCTATACATCTTACAGATTTCCAACGACAATTTATTAAGATAAGTATACCATGTCTCCCCAGAAAAGACATGTTATAGCTTAACAGAGACGTTACACATTCCCAGCATGCCTCATACTCATTAATTTCTGAATTTGGACATGCACGCTTACTTGCTCTAGTGTATGTTGAGCTAGATCAGTGGTTGCAATCATCACTCCAGCAGCAAAAGAACCCAATTCTAGACTTAGTCCCAGTTTATCACTACACTGAAAATATAAAAAAAATCAGACGCTAGCAACTTCACATGAAATAGCATGCATATATAGTAGTTTCCGGGGAAAAAACAAGATACTAAACTCATGCAATGGGAGGAAGTGCGCCCTAGACACTTGAGTCTCTTCTTAAGAATAGTCCACAAATGGACGGCATTTAGTGCAGTAACTAAGAGGTAGAGTGAGCAAAAAAGAAAGGAGGTGAACAAACCCATGCTACAAGTAAGCAGAATGCAACAGAAGCCAACTGATAGAGTTCATTAGTCTGCACAAACAGGAGTTAATCATAATACCACTCAAAACAAAAATACACAACCAAATGGTAAAACTTTTTGAAGAACCTAATTCCAACTCAATTTTCACGAGTGATGGCAAGCTTAAAGTAGGATATAATACAGACCTGTGATGATAGGCTCATCATTAGTTTAAGTAACCATGGAAGGAAAGTACGAGACAAAATTGACAGAACTGAGAGGAACGCAATCAACATCACCAACCTGTATAAGGAAAGGCATATCAAGGACATGTCACATAAAAGCTTTAGAGGGTATGTTATGCCAGATGTTCGATTTAAAGCACCATCAACTGAACTGCTCTAACTGTTTAAAGAGGTTCCAAGCTGTTTCAACTTCACAGGCAAGTTAAATCTGTCGCATTAAATTTGAATTCCAGGAACAGTAAAACTAGTATTCATTAGTAATTTGTTAAACCAAATAAATCCAATATCAAAGCCAAATTACCATATAAAACATACAAAAATACGTGCCACTCAATAGTTTATGTTAACAGCAACACATTTTCAAACTTCAAAGGATCAGACACAAGCATATTTGTAGCATTAGATCAAGGTGTTCCTCACTTCAATGTACAAAAAGTTAGATTAACTGGTTAAGGCACCATGTAATTCAAAAGTAATAATATGATAACTATGACTACATACGGATATTTAATGCTGCTTAGGGAAAAATTATAATCACTTTAATTTGGGTGCAACAAGTGGTCAAGTTGTAAGAGATTCAGTAAAAGCTGAAGATTTCAGAATTCCTATACTTACAGTTTTGTCATAGATATCACCCCATGAAGAACACCTGAGGTGCCACCAAGAACAGGAAGCAACGCAAACAGCAGTCCAACAGCACAATCCTTTAAGGCAAAAGAAATTTACAAGAATTAGTAGAACATATGATGAAGTTGCTCATTGTCTATAATGGCAAAATAGAGAATGCAGAAATGAATAAAGCATGAGAAAGAAGAAAAATAGTTTCACACACACACAAAAAAGTACCTGCAAAATAAGTGTCCCAATTGTGACTTGTCCATGAAGGACGTTAGTGGTGTTCTTTTCCATCAAAAACTTTAAGACCTGGACATGTTAATAGTTACAAAAACAAACAATTTATTGGAATCCTGAAATGCATCTTCAAGACTGCAATATAGGAATATGATCAGATAAAGACCATACATACCACTGCAGTTGAAGACATAGAAAGAAAAGAACCAACAAAGACTCCCTCTGAAACTTTACCACCACATAACTGCAAACAGCGCAACAAGGTTGATGGGGCTCAGAATATCAAATATCAGTCCACTTGTGCTTATAGTAGAGATATTTAATTAATTAATAGAAGAAAAAAAATCAAATTATGCATGAGATATAAGGTGGAAAGAAGATACAAAACGACCACACCAGGTACCACCAGAATTTATTACTAAGTTGATCACAGTACCACTACTTAAGCTTAAAATATTTTGCACTATATTTTTCAAAGATTTATGCCTCCTTTATCATACACAATTTTTCCCACATAATGTGGATTACTGCAAGTTAGAACAACCAATTTTGACATAATTTGGGGGCCTTTTGAAGAATTTAGCCTTTCAACTTATTAAACCAGAACCCCTTGATTCGATTAACAAGCACATAATGCTTCAAATTAATCAATATGTTAGCATTTGGTTTTCGAATCAGAGCTTCCTTGTACCAAAAGGATGACAAAACTTTACCCAAAAAGAAAAAAGGACAACAACAAGGCAACTTAAGTAGATAATAAACAAGACAAACCAAAAAATATGGCATGAATGTGAGCATAAGACTGGTGATGATAAAAGCAGCTTTCTACAATTTGAATCTCATGATAGGCTATTGAATGTGATCAAGACAATAACAAAGAGAAAAAGCTCAAAGAGTGTAAATTAAAAACATAAAAACAATACCAAGGCTGCAACTCCACATAAGCACATAAATAAAAAAATTTGAAGCAGGCCTCCTAGAACAGCAACTGCTCGAACAACTCGAAGCTGAAATCAAAGAGGTACAAGGTATTTAATTTTGAGTTACTGCATAAAGTGCATAAAAAGGAAGAAAAGCGATCAGAAGCATAAGCCAACCTTGGTCATGGAGAACTCCAAGCCCAATGCAAACAGAAGAAATATGACACCAAACTGAGCCACAGTTTCCACCTAAATACATAAACGGTATTTATTTTGATTTAAGGATAACTAATAGAAGGTAATGTGTATCATAACTCATAACTACAAGCATGACACGGAAAAGGTGGACAATATATATTTGAACAAAGTTCCAGAGCACATAAGACTGATATTATTTGGAATCCTGATATGTAGTACAATCATACACGTCCTTTATTGATGCTAGCATGACATTTACGTATTCTGTTTCAATAACTTTATCATTTGATAGGCTCCGTCTGGTCAAGTGTAATACATAAAAAATAACTGGACACGAAACAGGGCCTCAAGATTGTCACACATAAATATCCATGCATTTACTTAAGTGTTATAATCGACTTTTTTCACACATTATGAACATGGCAATAACAAAGTACAGCTGAAGTGAATCAAAGATGTTAACAGACCCATCTTGACAATTCTTTTACCTGCACCATTTCACTGATGAAGTTAAAGCCCCCAGGTCCAACTATGGAGCCCGCTAGCAGATATCCAGTAATAACCTGTAAAATTACAGTGTGGGGTCGTTATATTGAGTTTTAGCAAAAATATGTTACAACATAACAAAAGGTTGCAGTTCTCAAGATTTAAGTTCAGAACAAGAATGTTCAGACCGGTTGTCCAGCAAAGGCAAATGCAACACCACCACAAGTTGCTGAAACAATTGCAACTACAAGGTCTGAGATTAATCTACAATGCAATCGTGAAAACAAGTTCACATCAGGAATCAAGTCTACATACTTTGAAAACAGAGAGAGTTAATTACATTTACCTTAAATCTAGCTGCAGCACTGGATACTTGGATTTAAAGTTAGAAATTATAAAGACATTGTCCTGTAAGAAATGTATAATTATGAATTTAAATTTCACAAATGCAACTGAATATCACTAAAAAGGGCAAACCTATAAACGTGTCATCTCACCTTTCGATCTATTAACATGGGGGTATCTTCAGCTCTATTATCGTTGTCCAGATTGAAAACATCGTGGAATTGAAATGACCTGTTAGCATAGAAAAGCATACTCATCTGTATTGAAACAAAAGTATGTATTAAGTGCTCAATTCAGACAGCCAATTCATGCAATTGGAATATACACTCAAACTACTAACTTAAAACTTGAAATATGTACTTTTCTTCTTTCGTGTCATTCTTCTTTGGCTTCACTCTGGCCACCGTTTCCAAAACTGCCTGGTCCACACATAAGCCAATAAAATCCACTCAGCATCCTATCGAACTCAGAAATATCTAACACATTAATACAATGGAAGTGGAATTGAGAAGATTAGAGCCTAAGGAATCACAAACAAAGAGCTGGAAACCCAGCCAGATCGACTCTTTTAAAAACTCACATCACAGCAAGGACAGACGTGCACACTAGAGATAAAACATATCCAAAGAATCTACGTTCACACTGTCCTCCCTAAAATACCATATGAAGACTAATCAATTTGGTCACAGAATATGATTCATGAAGCAAACGTGAAATGCGTGTTCTTCGAAATAGAACGGTTTCCAATCTCATCAACATATCTGATAATCTCCGACAGAATCAAGATATTATCATCATTAAAACTTAAAAATCAAGGATCACAATATAACAAACCTGCTGTTCGGCGACACTGTTGTTAAAGCCTCCTTTGTCAGGTACTGCGGACACGAAGAGGCAAAAGGACAATATAAATGTTACGATATATATTTGAAATCTCTTCAATTACATATATCAAGTACGAAAATTAACGAGAACGAGAGAATTTTCCTCTCACAAACGCCCGAAAGGAAAAGATGAAAGAAGACATGCAAAATCATAAGCTGCATCAAAATGGCTGTGCACATAATTTGGATTTAGAAGAATCTTCCTTTTACCACAGAAATATCAATGAGCAGAGAGGACATGGAAACGGTTATTGGTCACAGATCAGATTTGATGATCTGAAAAGATTAAACGAAAATGGCACGAATTGCAGAACAAAGATTTCATAAGAAACCCTCAGGAAGCATATAATCAAGCTGACGTATATAATTGTCGTAAACTGTTGTGAACCTTCATTTTGATCGTGCTCAGTGAACTCGTGCTCCAGAGCTCGGTCAATCATGTCAGCGAAGCTGCCCTCTCTTGGCCGGGAGAGAGAGACATTGGACTCGGTTGTATTGACAAGGTCGAGCTGATCCGATACAACGGGCCTTAAAGCAAATGAGAAGAAAGGAAGTAGAAGAATAAATACGACGAGCAATTGCCAGTGATAAGACGACGATGGGGATCTGCTTCTTAACATTGCAACGCCGGCGAGCATGGGATAAGGAGAACCTTGCAGGTTAGCAGTGGACTGGATTCTGAGGTGGTGACCGGCAACGTTCTCCGAGGGAACAGCCGAGAGAGAATGAGGGCAGTTGAGAAGTGAGAACAACGAGGGTCCGGAGAACAGTGAGGCGAAGGGTCAACTTGCAGTCATGATTTATTGCGCAACAACTTGCCGCAATATCAACGTTTGACGATACTACCCTTTTTCAGGTGGCTATTTTGTAAATTCCTCGTCCTTGATCCGGCTAACAATTTTAAATTCAGTTTTTTTTTTTGGCGAATATAAGAAATTAGTTTTTTATGATAATTCTGTTATAAAAATGGGAAAATACAAGAAATGTCAAGCAAGAGATGAAGAGAGAACTAGAGAGAAAGATGGAGCAATATCTTATTCATTTGGATGCCAACAAAGTGTAGTACATAGTGCTCTATTTATAGGCCCTCATCCACAACTAAGAGTTACACAAAGTAAATGGCAAACTTTAATCCTCATGAGTGCACACATTGTAACCTTTGAGTTATGGGCATGAAAACTCCTAAAGATCATTCATTGGAGAGGTTATGGGATGTAGCAAATGGAAGGTCAAGAGTTGGGAGCTCATGGACATCCACCTTGATTAATATTTTACAACACTCCCCCTTGGATGTCCATAAAAAAATATTGTGCCTCATTAAAACCTTACTAGGAAAAACCCATTGGGACAAAAACCTAGTGAAGGAAAAAGAGTACACAATGTTTACTCCCCCTAATGACAACATCACTTTATGTCTTTAAGCCTACGCATTCCAATACCATGCACTAACTTCTTAAATGTTCTAGTTGGCAGCGTCTTGGTAAACAAATCTGCAAGGTTGTCACATGAGCGAATTTGATGAACATCTATGTCACCACTCTTCATAAGATCATGAGTGAAAAAGAATTTTGGAGATATATGTTTTGTTCTATCTCCCTTAATATACCCTCCTTTCAATTGAGCTATGCATGCTGTATTATCTTCATATAGTATTGTTGGAATCTTTTGTTCAGGAAACAAACCACACACTGATTGGATATGTTGAGTTATTGACCTTAGCCAAACACATTCTCGACTTGCCTCGTGAACTGCAATTATCTCTGCATGATTTGATGAGGTAGCTGCTAAAGTTTGTTTTGTTGATCGCCAGGATATAGGTGTACCTCCACAAGTAAATAAATATCCTGTTTGAGATCTGCCATTGTGTGGATCTGATAAAAACCCTGCATCTGCATAACCAATCAATTGTGATCCAGATTCATTAGAATAAAATAATCCCATATCATTTGTTCCTCGAAGATATCGGAATATATGTTTAATTCCGTTCCAATGCCTTCTTGTTGGAGAAGAACTAAATCTTGCCAATAAATTCACAGCAAATGCAATATCAGGTCGTGTTGTATTGGCAAGATATATTAGTGCACCTATAGCACTAAGATATGGTACTTCTGGACCAAGAAGTTCTTCTGTTTTCTCTTGAGGACGAAAAGGATCCTTCTCCTTATCAAGTGATCTTACAATCATTGGAGTAGATAATGGATGTGCTTTATCCATATAGAATCGCTTTAATATTTTTTCAACATAAGTTGATTGATGAAGGAGAATTCCATTTGTTAAGTGTTCAACTTGCAGGCCGAGACAAAACTTTGTTCGTCCAAGATTCTTCATCTCAAATTCTCTCTTTAAACAATCAACAGCTTTTTGAAGCTCTTCAGGAGTTCCAATTATATTCAAATCATCCACATATACAGCAATTATCACAAACTCTGATCCATTTCCTTTTATGAAAACACATGGGCAAATAGGATCATTTTTATAACCTTCTTTTAACAAATATTCACTAAGACGGTTATACCACATTCTTCCAGATTGTTTCAATCCATATAAGGATTTATGCAAACGAATTGCACAATTTTCTCGAGAATTCTTACATCCTTCTGGCAATTTGAATCCTTCAGGGATTTTCATATAAATTTCAGTATCTAAAGCACCATATAAGTAGGCTGTAACAACATCCATTAGACGCATATCCAGTTTTCTGCTCACTGCCAGACTAATTAAATACCTTAAAGTGATTGTATCTACCACAGGAGAATATGTCTCTTCATAATCAATACCAGGTCTTTGTGAAAATCCTTGTGCTACCAATCGTGCTTTATATCTAACGACCTCATTTTGCTCATTTCGTTTTCGCACAAATACCCATCTATACCCAACAGGTTCTACACCATTTGGTATTTGGACTACAGGTCCAAAAACTTCACGTTTTGAGAGTGAATTTAACTCTGCTTGAATTGCGTCTTTCCATTTTGGCCAATCATTTCTATTTCTACATTCTTCAACTGACCTAGGTTCAAGATCCTCATTTTGATTAATTATTTCAACCGCAATATTATATGAAAATACGTTGTCGACAACTATACTTTCTCGGTTCCATATTTTTCCTGTAGTGACATAACTCATTGAGATCTCTTCATTATTTTCAGGTACCTGGACCTCTTCTGGGGTCTTTTGATTAGTTATGTCTTCCTCCTCAACTTGACCATCTTGGTTAATCGCTCCCTTTTTCTTTCTAGGAGTTTTATCTTTGGAACCAATTGGCCTACCACGCTTCAAGCGTGGCTTAGTTTCATTTGCAATTGATGGTTGTCCTACTGGGACATCAATTCTAATTGGAGCATTTTCAGCTGGAATGTGAGATTTGGTAATTCTCTTAAGGTCAGTAAATGCATCTGGCAGTTGATTTGCAATATTTTGCAAATGAACTATTTTTTGAACTTCAAGCTCACATTGTTGTGTACGAGGATCTATATGTGATGGTGATGTTGTTTTCCATGTAATTTCTTTATTCAGCTGCTTATTATCTCCCCCTAATGTTGGAAAAATTGTCTCATCAAAATGACAATCATCAAAACGTGCTGTAAATAAATCTCCAGTTGAAGACTCTAAATACTTGATTATAGAGGGAGATTCATAGCCAACATATATTCCTAACCTCCTTTGAGGTCCCATCTTTGTGCGTTGTAGTGGAGCAATAAGAACAAATACCGCACATCCAAAAATTCTAAGATGGGAAATATTTGGCTCCTGACCAAAAGCCAATTGTAATGGGGAGAATTCATGATAACTTGTTGGCCTGATGCGTATAATTGATGCTGCATGTAAAATTGCATGCCCCCAAACTGATATGGGAAGCTTTGTTCTCAAAAGCATTGGTCTAGCTATCAATTGGAGGCGTTTAATGAACGATTCTGCTAGACCATTTTGAGTGTGGACATGAGCAACAGATTTTTCTATTGTTATTCCAGTTGCCATGCAATAATCATTAAAAGCTTGAGATGAAAACTCGCTAGCATTATCAAGACGAATTGTCTTAATTGTATGATCTGGAAATTGTGCTCTTAGCCTAATTATTTGAGTGAATAATCTAGCAAATGCTAAATTACGTGTTGACAACAAGCACACATGTGACCATCTTGTAGATGCATCTATTAAAACCATAAAATATCTAAATGGTCCACATGGTGGATGAATAGGCCCACATATGTCCCCTTGGATACGCTCTAGAAAAATAGGGGATTCAAGCCCAACTTTTGTCAAAGAAGGTCTTGTAATTAATTTGCCTTGAGAACAAGCAGCACATGGAAAATCCTTAAATTGAAGAATCTTTTGGCTCTTCAATGGATGTCCGTGTGAATTTTCAATAATTCTTCGCATCATAGTTGATCCGGGATGGCCTAACCGATCATGCCAAACAATAAATATATTTTTATCAGCAAACTTCTGGTTCACTGTAGCATTTGTTTCAATTGTACTAATATTTGTATAGTACAAACCAGAAGATAATGTTGGTAATTTTTCTAGCACACATTTTTCACCAAATCTAGCAATTTTAATTTGTAAATATTCCATATTCTTCTCATTTATAGTCTCAATATGATACCCATTTTGGCGGATATCCTTAAAACTCAATAAATTTCTGAGAGACTTGGGGGAATATAAAGCATCATTAATAACAAATTTCGTTCCTTTGGGTAATATTATAATTGCTCTTCCGGAGCCTTCAATTAATTTTGTATTACCCGCTATGGTATTGATGCTTGCACTACTTCTTGTTAGATGTGAGAAATATTTTTTATCTCTAAGTATGGTGTGTGTTGTAGCACTATCTATGAGACATATATCTTCATTCTTGTGTCCAATGATCAAAACATCCATAATCTTCACCAAAAGAAAAGAAAAATGCATTAAAACATATTCAAAAATACATGATGAGCAATAATACCCTTATTACATATGAAAAGGGGAAATGAAAGTAAAGCATAAACTAAATTAAAAAAAACCATAAATTAAAACATTTTTTATTGTTCTTCCAACCAAATTCATCTAATCATGATTCTCAAAAAAATCAGCCACCTCTAAGTGTGCCATATCATCAAGGCCATTAATACCAACTAGCTCATTGACACCATCATTCTTGTGTCCCTCAACATTATCATCTTGAAAAATCAAATTTGTTTCCACATTGTTCGCACTCCTTTTCATAGAGGCTTGATAAAGTTTTGCCAGATGCTCAAGCGTACGACAGGTACGTGACCAGTGCCCCTTCATACCACACCGATAACATTGATTCTCAATAACTTTTGAAGAACCACTCTTATCGTTTTTCTGCCCTTCATTATATTTCTTTTTCTGGTGGGTATTAGGATTATAATTATTACTTTCACCTCCATGATAATGGTAATTACCACGTCCCCTACCACGACCACGTCCACGGCCACGGCCACGACCACGACCACGACCATGAGCATGGTAATTATTACGTACACTCACATTCGCTTCAGGGAATGGAGCAGATCCAGTGGGACGATTTTCATGATTTTTCATCAACAGCTCGTTGTTTTGTTCGGCTACCAAAAGGCATGAGATTAATTCAGAATACTTTTTAAAACCTTTCTCTCGATATTGCTGCTGCAGGAGCATATTTGAAGCATGAAAGGTAGAAAAAGTTTTCTCTAATAAATCCTCATCAGTTATTTTCTCACCACATAATTTCAATTGAGAACTTATTTTGAAAACTGCTGAATTATATTTACTTACAGTCTTAAAATCTTGTAGCCTAAGGTGTATCCATTCATAACGAGCTCGAGGCAAAATCACTGTTTTTTGGTGATTATACCTTTCCTTCAAATTAGTCCACAATTCTAATGGATCTTTGACCGTTAGGTATTCAGCTTTCAGTCCTTCATGGAGATGGTGGCGAAGAAAAATCATGGCCTTGGCCTTATCTTGACTAGTTTCTTCATTTCCTGGTAAAATAGCCTTTCCTAGACCCTTAGCATCTAGATGGATTTCAGCGTCTAAGACCCAGGATAGATAATTCTTTCCCGTGATATCAAGAGCTGTAAACTCAAGTTTGGCAAGGTTGGCCATGATTCAAACTAAAAAAAATAATGATAAATTATGTGAAATCATATTAAGATTCTTGCTCAACACATGAAGCATTTAAACCAGCCTACGGTTGGCTGTGTCGGTTATGAACCCCAAATGCTAAATTTGCCTCTTTAATCGGATTCATTTAAAACCTCATAGACACTACATTGGGGATAGTAAGTACCAGAGTGAATATCATGATAGTGACAAGGTACTTGGAGTTGTCTTAGATTATGCAGAGATAACAGACGTGTTATAAAAATGGGAAAATATAAGAAATGTCAAGCAAGAGATGAAGAGAGATGAAGAGAGAACTAGAGAGAAAGATGGAGCAATATCTTATTCATTTGGATGCCAACAAAGTGTAGTACATAGTGCTCTATTTATAGGCCCTCATCCACAACTAAGAGTTACACAAAGTAAATGGCAAACTTTAATCCTCATGAGTGCACACATTGTAACCTTTGAGTTATGGGCATGAAAACTCCTAAAGATCATTCATTGGAGAGGTTATGGGATGTAGCAAATGGAAGGTCAAGAGTTGGGAGCTCATGGACATCCACCTTGATTAATATTTTACAACAAATTCAGATTTTTTTCGGATTGTAAAAATTATTTATGAGAATTTGAAATCCATCCTTGACCTTATGATACCCTGAGCTATTACCTTGCCAATGAAAACTATCCCGGATATCAAGTAGGGATAGAGGAATGTCATGGAAGGTTACATATTCTGCCAAAATTTCTTCTGCTATGAAAATTACTTCACAATGCTCTTCATATTCCAGATGTTCTTCAAAAACATCATATGAATATTAGTGGTTGTTGCCTGTTTGGATGTGAGAAAAATAAATCAATACAACACATTTTATTCCATTGCCCAATTTTAAAGGAAGTTTAGTTTAGTAACCCTATTAGATTATGAGGCCTTGATTTCTTGGTTGAATGACACTTTTCTTCATCTATATCAAAACAACGAATCTAGTCTTATGTTTTCCATTATTCTCATGATTCACGTTTTATGAACTATAGAAATGTAGCACTTCATTAAGATAAAAGGCCGACCCCATAAATAATCATTAAAAGAATCAAATGACAAAGCTCAATTGTCACCTTGACAAATCAAGTTCATCGAAACTTGAAACTCAAAGCACATACAAGAACTATGACCAATTAAGATTACTTGGTTGTGGCTCATCACTTTAAAAAGTTGAGGGGACACTTTTGCGAATGTTGCATTTGCTATTAAGGATCTACTCTTCTACACTTCGTCTAGAAAAAAGTAGGTATCTCTAGAACTTCATTTCATATTAGATGTTTGAGAACTGTTGCTCTTTGGATTACAAATTCAGATCTTCATGCACCATCACGCCAATAACTAAGCATAACTTATATCAATAAAGTTTTCTGGAAATTCCCATATAGCATCTCTTGACAGGAAATCCTTACTCTACTGAAGGGATTTATATTGAAGCCTATTCGAGCTATTCCTTATTTTATTTATAGTTGTTTCACTCGCCGGTATATAAGTAGTGTTTGTTTTGATTCCTTGTAAAACTTTAAAAATAATTTTACTAATATCATTTTGTCTTTTATAAAAATATGATAATTCATATTTCTTTTTTTTTTTTTGTCAACATGAAAATTCAGATTTCAAAAAATAAAATTGTGAAATCATTTTTACTATCATGTTCAAAACATAACCAATATTAAATATTCAGTTTAGCCTCGACTTAGTCATTTTTATTGTCATATTTAAAATGATGATATAATTTCGTATAGGATAGAAATTAAAAATTTCTTGAAAATACATATCAAAATGTAGACAAAAATGTATTGCTTCAAAATTAAGATTACGCATCATACTTATATCACATGTAAAACTGGAGATCCATAAAACTATGGATAAGAAAGTAGAATGGATCCATAATATGAAATTAGAGAAAATGTAGGAGGTTATGAGTAATCTAGTATTCTATCTTTTAATTACTCCTGTTGTAACACCCCAAATTTTATTCACCAAAAATATATTGTAATTATTTGAATAATTCAATAAAATGGTGAATATTCATGAATTTGGATCTTGTGAATTGTGAAATATTCATATTCATAAAGAAATAGGCAAATTAATTCAAAAATTGAATTAAATTACAAAGGGGATAGCAAAATCATAATTTTACCAATTTAGCCCAAGATTAATTATTCAAGGAAAATACAAGAAAATGCAAAAATGGGATTATTCTTGGTAGAATAAATCAAGAATTTGGGGAATTAGGGGGAATTATACATTGTTCAATTATATGAATTATGGGATATATGAAAAACATTTTTTTCTCCTCTACCTTCCCTAAAATTCGTCCAATACATAGGAAAAATAAGGGAAAAAGTTAGTCAAACCCAATTGGACTTAAATGATGACAAGGGATGGCATAAGGTTGAGCGAGTTGGTAGATTAATGTTGAGTGTAAGAATGGGAAGAGAAGCTTGAGTGGAGGAATGGAAAAGCATGATTGCATGAAGAGTGTGAACATAGGAAAAGAAGCATGGACTAGTGGAGAAAAGAAAGGGAGAGGGACGGATTTCTTGAAGCAAGAAAGGGAAGACATGACTCAACTTAATGGAAATAAAGTGGAGAAATTATGAGGAAGAGAAGAGTGTAACAAGTGTCACATTAGAAGCCCTTGATCAAATCAATGAATAGGAAGATGGAATACCAAAATAATAAAACATACTCCTTCCTCTTTTCAAGTCACCATTCGGCCAAGTCCAAGAGAAAAGAGAGGGAGAGTGAGTTTGTGAAGTTCTTGGGAGCTAAAGAGAAGAAGAGGCAAAAAGACTAAGGTAAGTGTTGTCTCTTAAGCATTTTCCTTCTGATCTTCCATGAAATCCTTCTCTAAACTCTTGTTTCTCATGAATCCATGGTGGTGAAGTCACACTTTGAGAACAAGAAGAGAGGGAGGAGGAGCCTAGAGTAAGAGGAAACCAAGTAGCCAAAGAGGGTAACTTCATGAACTTGCCTTCTTGAGATGTTGTTGATAATTGTTGTTTGGTTTTTATGATTTTTGGTTTGAGTTGTAAAATTAGAAAAGCCATAACCCTAAGGGGTTATGCTGCCCAAAATCCTTTAAATCATGGTTAATAAGTGTTTAAGTAAGTTAATCAAGGATTAGAAGTGGAAAAGTACAAGTTTTGGGAGCTAAAACACAAAACCTCATTTTTTCCATTTTTTCCTAATATTTCGGCCAAGACCAAAACTGATAGTAGGAGTTGGATTTTCATGCAATAAATGGTTCCATTGGATTCAGTGGGCAAAAATAGGTGGGCTTACAGTTGGGTACTTTTTTGGTCGAGGCCGAAAAAACATAATTATGAAAATGCCACTGAAATCACTAAATAGGGGCTACCAAGGGTATTTTCGTAATCTGACAGTGAATTTGGTAATTTCGAGCCTGAAAATGGATTCCTTGGGTGAAAATAAGTCAGAATAGGCTTAGTCAAAATTTTGGGAAAACGTGCCATCGGGTCGGGTACGGCGAGGTCGGGCTGAGTTCCCGGGGGCATTTTTGTAAATTTTCACCATAGACTAATATAACCACAATAAAAATTATGGAAGAGTCTAAAATGATACTTGGATAGGTTATGACCTATTTCTGGTACATTTAATATTTTAGGACCGATTTAGAGGCTGGATACGACACGTTCTTCGAGGCACATTTAAAAAGGGGATATTAAAGCTTTGAGGTAAGGACATTATCCTTCATACACTATGCCATAAGTTATGTGATTGTGTGGATGCCATTGTTTTATAAATGCACTTTATTAATCAACACGATTTGCCCAGAGAGGGGCCAAAAGTGTCAGAGGCACTTACACTAGAGTTGGTGAAAATCCAACCAGTGCAGAATAGTGGGGCTGAGCCCTACTCATGTATACATGCAGATGATATGTTTATAATGTTCATTAATTGGTGCGTACATGGCATATATCATATTTACTTTTCGCATTTTTTATAAACGATAGCATGTTTCTACTGGGGTTCTCCGGAATCTCACCCTATTTTTAAATAAACACCTCAGCGGGTACCAGTGGGGCAAAGGGAAAAGACATAGACGCCGGAAAGTGAACGGCATGTGTTTCGAGGCAAGGACAAGAACGTGATCATAATTAGTCTATTTTGTGATATTTTGGTGAAATTTGTAAATATTAAAACTTCCGTTGTATTTTCTGTTTTCGTCGACGAACGATATCAGAATTGTAAACGAATATTATTATCAGTATAATTGTACTTTTCTGTATGCCCATTGAATTCCGTCTTTATTACTCTTCGATTATCGAAATGGAAACGGGTGTTGACACCCATTCTTAATATAATACCTAGTTGAATTTTTTATAGAGATTAAAGAAGCTAGATAAGCGCTTTAACCCTAGTATATGTTGTGTGTTATTAAATTATATATAAGTTTATAAGTCATATAAATTAATTTGGAGAAAAAATATGCATATAATTACTTTAAAATAACTTATTTAATTTCTTTAATTTCTCCAAAAAAGTTAACTGAGTCTTATATTAAGAACCGAAGATAGTATATATTTTAGTATTTCTTCTTAAATAATTACAGTTTTAAAGATATTTTCCCATAAATATTTTTTTTTTCATCGCCCCCAAATTTTCCCCAAAATTTGAATTGCACAAGAGATTATGAAGTTTTATGTATGAGTACATGCATACATGTAAGCGTGTGATTTTTCATGCATTATAAAAAGGGTTAAGATGTAAATTTATCAATAAAGTTTTGTCTGAGGAGCGTCTGGTACAAATATCTTTTAGAAGGGGCAAAAATACCAATGAACAATTAAAAAGGGGCATCCACCACATAAACCGTTAATCTGTACTAATGGCGTTAAATTATAAGAGAAGAAAACCCCTAACGACGACGTTAATACGGATTTAACGATTTTTATGGTGAATGCCCATTTTTAATTGTTTGTTGGTATTTTTGCTCCTTCTAAAAGATATTTGTATCAGACGCTCCTTGAGTAAAGTTTCATTGATAAATTTACACCTTAATCCTTATAAAAGAGTGCGAACACCACCTTTAAGATTGGGCCCTGAATTTATTAGCGTAATCCTTTAAGATCGGGCCCTGAATTACATTTGAGAAGAGGCACAGATGTGTTAAGATAGGACCCTGTTTGGTTCATATTTCAATGGCTGACAGCTCCTTGATAGTCTGTCACGTGTCACCTCTCGTGGGTATTTCAATATTTGCTCTCAAATTGATCCGTTTTACACTTATTCTGCATGACAGAGCTAGATCTTCTTCAATGGGTTAGAGAAGCCACAAAAATGGAGGAATTGGAAAAACACAGTAAATTCCGCTACTCTTCCTTTTCAATGGATCCTCTTAGGGTCTGTTTGGTGTGAGGGATTTGGAGGGGAAGGAAAATTTTTATAAGTTGAATTTTATAAGACTAAAGAAGTGGAGTAATAAAATTTTAATAAATAGAGTATATAAGATAAAAGAATAAGAAAAATTAATTAAAAATTTTTAACCCCATTTCTCTAATTTTTTTAAATTCAACTTAAAAATTTTTTTTCTCCGCCCATTTTTCCTCCCCTCCCCTCCTATCAAACAAGCCCTTAGTGTCAGAGAGAATCTATTTTAAGAAATATCTGTAAAAAAGGAAAAATGAGTCCATGCGTTGTCGCGTGATTAACTTGCCATTTTCTATTTGAATGATGACCAGAGGTGATTTTAGAATTATAATTTACAATTCATAACTCAATTATGCAGACTCCATTTTCACATCAACAGATATGAACTAGCAACTCAGATAGATCTATTGGGTCGCACCTCCTTCAGAAGGGGGGGACTATACCCTGAAAAGGTACAACTTATCCAGCAACATTGTGATCCAGATGATGATTTGGATAACTCTGGAGACGGACCCTTTCTGGGATAGTTCAATCACAGGTTAATCTGGAATTGCAGAGCATCTTATTTAAACTTTGAACTTTGTCTAGTATCGACCAAACATCTATTTGAGAGATTGACTATAGAATCTGCAATGACTCTTGCACTGGACTTCATGTAACCACCTGCAATGGGAGACTGATAAAGCATTATAATAAGCTGACAGAGCACTTAAGAGGAAGATAAAAAAGGTTTTCATGTTCCAAAGAAAAATGTTTTCAAGGCCCTTGTGTTTCGTATCATATTTTGGAGGGGGAAAAGGGAATGGGAAAATGACCTGATGTGAGCATGACAATTGGAACCTTCTTCTCTCGAGCAAATTGAAAAACTTTCTCATCTCGAAGAGCAATACCTTCAGGACTGATCTGCATGTACAAACCACTATAATAACCACCGAGAAAATGATGAAAAATCCAACAACAAACACAATCTCATAATAACTTATAATTTTCTCATAAAAAACTACACATCAAGAAAAGAATGGCCAAGCTACTAAAGTTGTATGAGGTTCATCTTATACTGCTATGAAGTGAAACCATGAATGACATACCTTCAACCTGCCTAATGGATCACCGTCTAGAATGTCAGTTCCAGCATTATAAACTACCAACTCAGGATCAAACCTATGCCCAGCAATCTTAATTACATAGAAAGCAACAAATCAATACATAAAACAATCATTTCAAATCTTGAGATCACCTAGAATTAGAACCTTGACAAAATATTCTGTCTGCCCTTGCATGAAAAAACTACTAAAAATTGAATGGGCATTCATAACAATTGTTGCAGGGTAAATTAGTCGGGCCAGAAAATAAAATAGGACTTCAAGGTTCCAGTCACAATGCAAGAATTAACATGCCTCGAGTTCTCTGTCTAATTTCTGCAGGTAATCCTCGGTATGTGTCCCACTCTGTCAAGCAAAGGGAAGAAATAATAGTTTATCATTATGGAGGCAGATCAGAAACATATATGATAGAATATTTTTACTTGAAGAATATATACCTTCACTTCAACTATCTGATTTATGTACCTTCTGGCCTCATAATCCTAGCAAGGAAAGTAGAAAGGAAAAGTTAGGTGAATAACAGCCACATGTCAAAACACATGCACTTCTTGAATTAATTAAAAATTGCTACCGCTTAGGTGCATAACAGCCACATGTCAAAACACATGCACTACTTGAATTAATTAAAAATTGCTACTACTTGTTAGCCTCCAAAATAATGACAAAAAGCACCTATTAGAGCCAAAAACAAGGAACTTCTTGAGATGATGATGACAGCGACAACAGCAATGATAAAAACCATTGCTGGTTTTTGTCCTAACAACTTAAGCATTCGGGTTGAGATATTACCAAGGCCTTCACCACCAAACAATAAGGAGTTCAATCCTCGCCATTTACCAACAACATTCTTTTAGTTACAATAAAATCCAGCACAAGGTATGGCAAGTTTACTTTCTCCACACTCAAAGCCGAAAGGACTTTCACCGAGGGGGCTAATTATGATGATGGTGATGGCAATGACCCTTCATGGCCCTTCTCCAATTTACTTAAGCTTTTATGTCTTTAATCCCTTGACAGCATCCTTAATTAAAAGGTTAATGCTATCAATAAATGGTTTCCTGTACATAGCAGATTAATAGGTTTCTGGCTATCAGTTTGGAGAAGGAAACAAAGAAATTTTAGATTATTGCTTTTCAGGCTAAGCCCATTACTACAGTAGTGTACAAACTCAGAGCGATACTGAAGTACAATGATAAAACAAATGTACATTAAAACACTCAGGACCTTGGCAGAAGGATATCGGTATGGATGAGACGGAGAAAAGAAGGAAAAGTTGTTTAATGACTGCAAAGTTATATTTTATATATAGTGTAAACTGAACTTATAGGAAATGTAGGACACATGACTTACAAAGGGATATATACCCGGGTTGAACATATCCAGGATGTAGACTCGGCCTGCCATAGAATACTCAAATCAGTGAGAGTGAGAAATTCATCTACCACAGAGAGAAATTTTGGATCATACTGTCATTGGCAAAGTCCATTTCATAACCATTTCCTTGATGTGCATCAAGATCAATGATCATTACCCTGAAAATTTGCAGATGAAAAATGGTTATTATACAAGTATTAGTTATAAGTAAACAACAACTTGCAAATTCATAGATACCTTGATATATTTAATTGAACAAAAGCAAAGCGGATGCATAGAGAAATATCTGCATACACACAAAATCCACCTCCTTTTTCTGCTGAACAATGATGGAAACCTCCACCTATGTTAATGGCCCATCCTCTTTCCTTTGCAAGTTTTGCTGCCAATATAGTCCCTCCAACCTATCATTAGAAAAGTAGTGATAGTGTGAGACCCTAGTTTCATAGAAGTTAAAAGAACTTCAAGAAATAAATAGTTGCCACACCTGCTTCTGAAATGGGAAGAGAACTTTATGCTGCAGAAGACAATTGGGAAATAATGCCACTGGAGGTACCTATGCTTATATAGTTCAAATAAGTAAATAATATGCATCGAGCGTTTGAAGCCTCAACAAATATTAACCAGATGACAAGAACTCTGTGAAACTCAAACAAAACCATGTTGCCGAATGGAACCAACAAAGATAACAAAACCAAAAGACACAATTTTTTATGCCGTTTGAATTTAGACACATGATTCAATAGAAGAAAGACAATAAAAACTGCCATTTGAGAAAAGGGAGCAACGATAGGTATAGAGGACAAGAAGTAAATGGCTCAAACCACCAAGCCAACCTCAATCATCATAGCAACGTTTGAACTACTCTTCAGGCTATTCAAGTATGATTCTGAATGTACCTGTTAAAAATACAGAGAAATCAAATGGATTTGATGCTTTTGGGAGGGTGGGCTGTACATATTCAAGTTCCGTAGATGGGAGTTGTAACTTCACAAGTATACTAAGTAAGATAGACATTACCACTAGGAGATCATCCTTGGAAGCCTCCAGAGGCTCAACAATGCAATTTTTGTCTAGCATTCCAGATGCAATGAGGAGTCGACAAATGTTTCCCCATTTAGATGAATCAAATGGGTGTCTGCGTCAGTAACATTTAACGACAACAATGTACCGGAGAATATTATTGGCAACCAATATAAACCATCTCACGGAAGAAAAAGGTCATGTCAGTCAAGAAGATATCAAGAAAAGCAAATTTTAGCCCCTTCCCCGCCCACAAAGCAATTTAACATGGAATTGTCTCACCGTTTTTTTTTGGTCTGCAGAATTGTGGCTCAGCTAATTTTTCATTTTTGTTCCATACAATACCCAAAAATGATGTGATGACATCTGGAATCTAGATTTTAATGCTACTACTTTTTCCCAAAGCATACTAACTAACTACAAGGCCATGATATTATTTATTTAAAGAAATGACCATATGAGCTCGCAGGGTGAACTAAATCATCAACAACCCAATCTAAAATAAAATAATGGCCAAATCAATCGGGTTTAAGTGATGAAAAATATGATTTCTTACAATTTCTCTATTCCCAGAAATGCTATATTGTACGACTTCGAGTAGATAACCGGAACCTGATAAGCCATATTCTCAGTCCAGAAGCCACAGTTAAAGCGCGCTCAAATACGCTAGAATATCCGGGTTACCTTGGACTTAGGGACATCGAAGTAGAGCTTGCTTGAGAGGATACGGTTTCGTAGAAGAGCCTCGTCGCCATTTACTGAAGATGAAGAAGAAAACATTGAGGAAAATCTATAATTTCGTTGAAGATGTCGGTAAAGAATGTGAGAAACTTTGACGGTGCGACGGAGAATAACAAGAAAATGGCAGAGCCACGGAGTGACTCGCTCAAGGACAGAATTACAAGATTCCGTTGGTTTGGTACTGTAGTCTAACGGTGAATCGATTCCGATAGTTAGTGCACTATTCTCCGAGTGACACGCGTGCCCATCGACCAAGGCCCGAAATGAGTGAGTTTACAGCCTCAAATTGTTTAACCGAAGAGCCGTCCGACCTCCTATTTTGTTTTTTAACTTTTTTTGGGCCTGATTGACTTATTCACTAAAGGCTGAAGTATAACTTCCTCTCTTTAATTTGGTAATTTACATCAAATTTAATTTTAATTTCTTATTTTTATAAAATTTATTATTAGTCCTTAATCTCGACACTGTTACTTTCATTTAATGAAAAATGGTGACTCAATAAATTTAATGTTGATTTTGCAAGTAAATACTGATAAAGCATGTTTATAATTATTTTTGTAATTTAAAATTAAAATAAGCCTGTTGTAGGTTTATTCGATGTAAACCTGTCTTATGATTAGGGGTGAAAATAAACCAGGCCAGATCAGGTTTTGGCTAAATAGGTCTGAGCCTGTATCAAGAAACTAAAGCCTGAGCCTATATACAAGTTTTTTTTAGGCTCAGGGCCTGAGCCTCCAAAAAACCTACTTAAGTCTTGAAGCCTTTTTAAAAACTTAATTAAAATGCAAGCCTTTAAATAGGCTTAAGAAATCGGGCCTTAAATAGGGTTTAAGTATGCCAAAACCTGTATAAAATATATCCAATAAATTAAATAAAAATTAATTCAAAGAGGTATTATTTAAAATTTAAATACCAACAGTAAAATGACCGCTAAAACTCCTTAACATAATCAGAGTAACACTAATAAACTATAATAAAAATTAAACAAATAATAACTCTGCAACAGTCTCTCATTGGGCAAGACTTATCAGGTTGTCAATATAATCTCTTCAATATAAAAAATGAATTTAAAATATACAATAATTTGTTGAAAATCATCAGGTGTCAAGTGTAAAAATCATAACCTTCGGATCATCACGACTCAAGTTCTGATAAATGTATAAAGCATCAGAACAATGAATTTAAACTAATAAATCAGGTTTTTTTTACTAATATACTATAAACAGTAAACATATATACCAAAATACTATACTCAAAATCGTTCTTTAGGTGATGAATTTTAGAAATCGTTCACCTGAAGAACGACTTTTTCAATAACACACACAAAGATTTATATAAATGAAAATCGTTTTTCAAGTGAACGATTTCTAAACTTCATCACCTGAAGAACAACTTCAACATGTTTCTCTTTTCTAATTCCCTCTCTCCTCATCATATACCTAATGATTAATTTACATTAAAAAAAAATGATTGCTGAGTGATTGATGATGATGATAGTAGTGGTAGTAGTAATAATAATTACATAATACAAGAAATAATTATTGAAAAAATAGGATAAGAAGTGCATTGATCAAATAAAGTATTAACACATTAATACTAAATAATAATTAAGTGTATATGACTAGATAAGGAAAAAGTCAAATGTAAGTAACCAACCACGTATCAACAAGGTAGAATATGAAGGATGCAGATGAGGAAAAAAATTGAGCAAGTAAGAGAAGAGAGGGGAGAGAAAAAGGAGTTATGGAAAAAATTGAGAAAATGATGAAGATGGACGAGAATGAAAAAGTAGCATTCAACAAAATTTATAAAGTCCCTTACACAGTATATTTACAAGTTAAGGGGAAGAGTTTGATATGATGGGAGAGGGGATGCATTGGAAAGGAGTGATATGTACAAAGAAAAATATATTCATGACATTTTGTTTTAATATTTTAAAAAAATCACATCGTAATAAAATCGTTGACTTCAACATCGTTCTTCACAAGAACGACTTCTAACATCATTCTTCATAAGAACAACTTCAATGTTTTGTCAGATTAAAACTCATTTTTGTGGTGAACAACTTTTTTATAAATGCAAAATCGTTCTTCTGGGTGTAGTTTTCCGGTAAATATTTCGCACGGCGTAGCATTTTGGTATTTTTTTACTGTTTATCATATATTAGTAAAAAAAAACTGGTGTTTGTTGAGGGCTTTTTTACTAATATACGATAGATAGCGAAAAAATTACCAAAATGTTATACCGTGGAAAATATTTACCGGAATGCTATACCTAAAATCGTTTTTCGCAAGAACGATTTTGCATATATAAAGAAATCGTTCACCACAAAAACAAGTTTTAGTTTAACAAAACACTGAAATCGTTCTAGGCGTGAACGATTTCATTATGATATGATATTTTTTAAATATTAAAACAAATTGTCACGAATATATTCTTCTTCGTATATATTCCCCCTCCTTTCCAATGCATCTTCTCTTCCATCACATCAAACTCTTCCCCCCAACTCGTGAATATATAATGCAAGGGGCTTATAAATTTTGTTGAATGCTACTCTTTCATTCTCATTCATCTTCATATTTTCCTCAATTTTCTCCGTAGCTCCTTGTTCTCTCCCTTCTCTTCTCTTACTTGCTTAATTTTTTTCCTCATCCACATCCTTCATATTTTACCTTGTTGATCTGTGGCTGGTCACTTACATCAAACTTTTTCTTTAATTAGTCATATACACTTAATTATTATTTAGTATTAATTTTTTTAATACTTTATTTGATCAGCATACTCCTTATTCTATTTTGGCAATCATTATTTCTTTTATTATGTTATTATTATTATTATTATTATTATTATTATTATTATCATCAATCACTTAGCAATCATTGTTTTTTAATGTAAATTAATCATTATGTATATGATGAGGAGAGAAGGAATTAGGAAAGAGAAACACATGGAAGTCGTTTTTCAAGTGATAAAGTTTAGAAATCGTTCACCTATAGAATGATTTTCATTTGCATAAATCTTTGTGCTAGTGTTGTGTTATTAAAGAAGTCATTCTTCAGGTAAATGATTTCTAAAATTCATCACTTAAAGAATGTTTTAAGTATAGCATTTTGATAAATATTTTCACGATGTAATATTCTTATATTAATATATTACTGTTTATAGTATATTAATAAAAAAAAAGCCAATAAATAGCAAAAAGAAGACAGACCAGGGTTTGACTATCAACAATTCTGTGAGAAAGAATGGAAATATTGGCAAGCAGTGGTACACCTACGGTCTCTGTGACGACTTGTCATTGATGACAGTAGAAATTTGTCAGCAAGCCTCCAAGGCGATATGTGGTCTGCGATCATAATGGGGTCAAGGCAAGTGAAGTGAGCACGTTACAGTGGCGGCGACGGCGAGGTTAAAATCGAAGAGATTGAATGTTTTAGAACGTTGAGTGATAAAAAAATTTAGGGATACTATAGTAATTGACTAATTGTATTTTAAAATTAGAATATAAGAATAAAAATATATGTAATCATATTTTTTAAACGTGCAAACAAACAAGATCTAAAGACTTACAAATCAGACTTTAACAATATAAACTCGACCTATTTATATATTTAGACCTTTAAATCGTCCTTTGACTTATTTGTTAAAAAAATCATGCTAAATCAGGCCAAACCGTATGCTACATGACAGGGGCCTGCCTATCTCCACCCCCTGCTTATGATCTGCATGCTGCCTCGCTCCCCAACCTTTTCCTCCTCTTTCTAGTATTTGACCACATTGACCTACATTACATATCTATGTAGCATTTGATTTTTTTTTTTTTTTTTGTCTTCCACCTTCAATTATCAAGAGTATTAAAGACTATCCTAATTTTCAGAACATTTAAACGTCTCCATTCCTGAGTTGGGCAATCATTCTAAAATACATTACACAGTAAAACAACACCACGGGAGCAAAGATTAATTTGGTAAAAATTGGTATACTGTATTTTACAATAATTGATAAAATTAGAAGAAAAAAATCACTCTCACATGCACAAAACATTAATATTGCATCACCAGCACAAAACATTATTATTGCATTACATTGTGCTTTAAGCGCCTGCAATTTAACCAAACAACGCTTGCAATTTAACCAAACATGCCCTAAAGCAATAAAGAATACTATTGATTGTCTTGAAACATTACAAAAGCCCCTAATGTCTTTTGGTAATCTTGGACTTTGGATTTAAAAAAATTCTGGACCTTTCAGAACTGGAAAAAGAAAACAATATACAAAATAAAAAAAAAAATGAACAATAGCATGAACAGAAATTAAATTTTAGAAATACGACGGTTCTTAATTATTTTCGGCCAGAAGAGACCTCTTGATCAATATCAAGTGTTTGCACGCTATGTTCTTGATCCAGCAATCAATAAATCATTTCTTTCAAGCAATCCTTTTGGAATTAATTAAATTTCAACACACCACCAATTGTGTTGTGGGAATTGTCATTAGTTTTCACTGAATAATAGTATACTTCATCATGAAATTCATGTTCGTCTTATAACTTATTCTGGGATACTGGTTTAAATTAGCAGTCCTCTGATTGTTGACTACACTGTTGGAACCATAAAGCATAACCATTTCATCAAGGAACTCAAGCGGAGCAAATCAGCCGAATATACAAATTCCCTTTACCTTTTGAAAGAAATTTCTTCTGTCTTTTTACATTTCCACAAGAAGCCGCAGAGATAGTATGTTTACAATTCCAAACAGGACCTCTGCAGACAAAGACCAAATAAATTACACTTTTCTTTTCTTTTCTTTTTAACTTTTCCCCTATCTTTCTTTCTGTTTTCTTTAGTTCCCTTCTTTCCATGGGAATTCTTCAGTTGTAGCTACTTGTACTAACCTCATATTACACTTGACAGAGCCTCCCCAGCTGACTTCGCTCAGGAAGGTCTCTATTCTGTTCCGAACAGGTTGTGTTCCAGCCCCCACTTTGAATGAACCGAAACTTCCCTGTTCAGCAAATCTCTGTATGTCAAAGCAGTAAAAAACCTCAGCTGTTCTGGCTCTTCGAACCCAGGGACAACTTCAAGTATTATTACAATAGCTATGCACAATTTTTATTGCGTTAAGCTCCTATCTTTCACAACCAGATGTTGAAGACGGCGGAGACAGGACATAAGCTGTGAGAATGATGGCCGCAAGTGTGGCTCCCTGCATAGTAGGCAAACCAATACAAATCAAACAATTGAACAAGGCAGTATCTAGATTCCTAAAGCATATATTGAATTATCAAAATAACACTATAAATAGAACAGGAACATAGCAAAACTTCAATAACCAGTCATCGCACTAACACCCCAACTTCCCAAATAGATAAATAAATAAACGATTTAGATTCCAAAACGTGACTTCTCTCGAGTTTTCAGTCTTACAGTATTGTAAGCCCCCTGGTCTCACCAATCTAAAGTGCATGAAAGGGTAGGACATGTATACAACCTGTTACCCTGCGTTTCCCACTAGGTCCTTAGAAAATGAAGCAAAAACTAGTGATCAGAAATAGATAAGCAAGGGCTAGAACTTACATTTGCCAACAGTCGCGTATTATTTGGGCCACCACTGGATCAACATCTTCAGGAATTTCAAGCCGTCTATTTTGGAATCCAACAGCGCCTACAACCTGCATTGGGTTTAACCCTTTCCATGGAATCCTTGCGGTAGCCAATTCCCACAAAATTACACCAAAACTATACACATCACACCTGTAAACAATCACAGTCACATCCTACATTAAACACGCCTGTCTTTCCAAGAATGGCATGCATAAATGCAAAGTTTACTTACTTCTCATTGGCCGGTTCATTTCTTAATACTTCTGGCGCCATCCACTCAGGCTGCAGGCAAATAACACATTTAGTCTCCTTTAAAATAATATATATTCTAAAAAGTAGCAGTAATTGTCAATTAGATCAAAGAAGAATGAACTAAAGTTATACTGGCATAACTTATAATTCTTTTTTAAAAAAAATTACTATCATGAATTACCGTTCCAGCAGAAGATTTTGAGGATAGAAAGGTATGGTGCTTCATACGTGACAAACCAAAATCACAAACCTATGAGAAGACAAGAGGATATATTAAGTATTAACAAAAAACAAACAATAAATGGCCTACGCGGTAAAGACAACCATTTGTAGTTTATCTACTTCAGAGAACAATAAGCATAAAGGGAAGGCAAAACGGGTTTTCAGTAATGTAATAGAAACACTAAAACATTGAAAGCATAAGAATTAGAACCCATTGATAGCACCAAGGGAAAGGAAATATCCCTTTCTATTATTCAATCCAGGGACACAAATGACATTTCTCATCCATAAAATTGTTGGAGAATTCAATCCAGAAACACTAGATATTTATGGAATTTCCACATTCATAATGGAATAAATCTGTCTCTGACGGAGAATTCCTTCCAGTTAAATTTTCACAGGCATGCCAACTTTTAGATATTCACTCTTCTAGTTTCACTTCCCTCTGTGGAGTCCTTTTATTTCAAGTTTTATGAAGCAAACTCCCCAACGCAAAAAAATTTAACAAATACCTTAACAACCCAATGTTTGTCAACAAGAAGATTTGGAGACTTCAAATCTCGATGAACAACGGGAGGATGGCTTGTGTGCAAGTAATTCATACCCTTAGCCTGATAGAGGCACAGTAAAGATTTCATCAAAAAGTGTAAAAGGAGAAACAAAATGAAATTTACAAATGATATATATTTTAAACTCATACCACATCAAGAGCCATTCGCAACCTCCTCTTCTCATCAAGTTCAAAATTGGGTCGATGCAATAGCCTATATAAACTCCCTCTGCAGAAGACGTGACACATGTACTATTAAGGAACAGAACAATGTAGAAATCATTTAATTCTAAAATGATTTGGTGGTAGCCCAAGTTCCACGTTGGTCGAACTTGTAAAAGAGTATCAGCAACATGTGCAGTACAAGAACAAGACACAACTAATTGAAAAAAGCAAGGCTCCAATACAATTTAAGTAAACCAGGCAAAAAGTCCAAGTCACTCCAATGCCCTCACCACAATATTCGACAAAAAATCATAAAACGGAACTAACCTTGGAAGAAACTCAGTCAATATAGAAAAATGAGGAGGCCGAGTAATTGCTCCCATGAAAAGTACAACATTCGGATGTCGCAGCCTCAGCATGATCTCAACCTACAGAAAGCAGCGGACATGAATGAATGTATACGTGACTGTGAATAACCTCATACTCATAGATGAGGGTATATGCAGGTATATAATCACACTAAGAAAGAAAATTCAGCTGCTTACTTCAGATCTGAACTGAGCCAACGCATCACCAGAAAAGTCTTGGTTCAGAAACTTCTTCACGGCAACTTCCTACGTGCCAAACAATTCACACAAACTTCCCATATTAGAATCAGCGCAAAAGATGAAGAACCAGTAATGGATAGGTATTTTCAGAACAGAAACAAGCGCTGCGCTGCCAGTACTTTCAATGGATATAAACAAATTGGATTCCACAACAAAAACATAATAACATAGATTGATAGACATCAAACATGAAAGAGATTAAGAAAAGATGTTAGTATCAAGCCAATGGCTCCTTTTGAAGTCTTCTTCATCAATTACACTTCCAGGAAATATCTTAACTTTGACAAAGACTAGCAGGAAAAAAAAATCAATTATTTACAATTTTTTGAGACGCAATTCAGGCTTACAATATACTTTTGCATTTTGAAATTTCTAAACCTCATTTATTTTGCTTTCTTGACAATCAAGTTAACATAATCTAAGCATCCTTGAGAGCACAACATAGTACATTTCAGAAAATTGTCCATTTTACAGATGTTCCGACATTAATCCTTTAAATTACTCATGGATAGAGTCATCCATAACAACTCAACACTCATAAAAGGGCAGGAATAAGATAAGAAGTTTGAAGAAAACTCCATTAAAGGTATTACCATTCAAGTCTAACCACATAATAAATTCTACCATAAACCAGAACTTTCGATGAAGTTATTCAAAAGATGGATAAGACTTACAGTGCCCTTCCAGTCAGCATGGTAAACCTCACCATAAGAACCTACAGGCAACATAGCAGCATGAGGTGATAGTAGCAACATTATACATCATAGTAACAAAAAGCACATTTCCAACCTGGTGGTACTTGATATTCATGGATTAATTTGTTGCCTAAGAAGCACCAATTTGGGTATGATTATACGATACAGAATGGCATGATACAGTGGATAGACATTTAAGAATTTAGGATACCGGTACGGGGGATATATATTTAAAATTTTATATATATGTAAAAATTACACCCACACATATTTAAGCATATAAAATATAAATATTTATCCAAAGAGAGAAAAGAACAATAGACAATGAACAATAAAAAACACAACACACATGGCTACAGCACAAATGTTTGTCTTTTTGCAACACAACTGATGGAGTTTCTTATAAAGCAAAGCAATGAAGTAGATGAAAAATGCCAAGTGCTATTAGAGAGCAATAGCAGAGAGAGAGAGGTAAGCGTTCAGGACGCAGACACAGATGTGTTGGACATGGACGTATGCGTACATGATGTTAAAATATAAAAATAAAACTAGTGAGCGATTAAAAACAAAAAACTGAAATCATACCTATGCCAATACGCTCACCGATATCAAGATCCTCCCATTGAATTTCCCATTCTGTGCCCGCGCCTAGTACTGACTTAACTTTCTCACTTTTACCATCATTTAGGCTGCTATCTCTGTTATCTGCCTCTTTAAATTGAATAGCAGAATCATTCCCAAATTGATTGCAATTAAAAGCCACTCCAACTTTATTATCAATACCATTTGCATCATCATAGACCGAGTCAACCTCAATTTGCCTATTGCAAGAAACAACTGCCTTGGTCAAGGAAGAATCAAGAACTTGTTCTTCTTGCGTCTTTAGCAGATTGACAGGACCTGTATCTGCAACCATGGCATCACTTTGCTCCAGTTCTTCTTTCTGTTTAGCAAACCAATCAGCAGATTGACAGAATCTAACATCATGGGCAGAGCACACCCCTTGAGAAGATACGAGGGACTTCTTAAAGCTTGGATCAGATTGAAAAGCATCAGCAACAATTTTACCATCATGTTGATAAATTTGTCCATAAAATTTATTTTCACTTGTATTTTGTCGATTGATATCTGAAAAGAGATCGGGAAGGGGAAATGCACCACTCTCTAATGGGACAGCTTGCAGTTTCTGAGCTAATTCTGGGTTCTTTGATGCACTAAGGAAATACTCCGACGTATTTTTCACTTGTATCTTTTCTGCAGATGATGCGTCTGTATATGATGTGCTTTCACATGATACACGCGTAGACTGAAGAAGATTCCCCAAATCATGTTCAAATCTTTCTGTTTGATTTATTCCACCTTGGTTCCTTGCATCCATTGTTCCTTGACTGTCCACATTCAATAATGGTTCTGATTGAGCCCAGCCCACTGTTGATGTTCTATCAATATCAGCTGACACTGCCAGCACTCCAGTTCCACCATCAAGTATGAGATGGGCATTGTCAGGTAATTCTGCAATCTCAGCACAACCTGTTACAGAAAAACTGTAGTTTTGGAGCTGACTACTGGGGACTTCAGTAGGAATAAGAGCACCAGGTGCACCCATCAAATCAATAATGTATTCACTGCAACAGTTCAATAAATCAATAATATCATTAGAAATCATTCCAATATAAATGACAGACCATTCATGCTTCTTTATTAAAAGGATATGTGCCTAACAAGGCAGGAAAGATCTCAGATGCATTTATGTCCTGATTTCTAGACAGAATGAAGAAAGCTCAAAAAGAGAAATACAAAAACGCTAAAGCACACCGTCAGATATAAGTTAACATCCATGCAAAAATAATTATATTCTATGCAACCCATTGGACTGAATCAAATGATATACTTTTAGTTACATGAATAAACCGGAATGACTACAAATCAAAACGTGACAAAAACTTTAAAAAAAAGGACCAACTTCTTAAAGGAGAGGACAAGTGTTACTTGGTGATTAGATAGGAATAGGTTAAGAGGATTAGTTAGTTAAGAGGCTCCTATTAGAATAAATAGGAACAGATGCGGATGTAACAAGGATCTACTGATTGAATAATACAGTTTTACTGTGTCAATGTCCCATCAAGTTTACTGAGCATCAAGATTGAGAACTACATAATGTATGTGTGAAATAAATTTGCTTTTGGAAGAAAGAAATTTTTGCTATGATTAAGATCTTCTAACTCAATGGAAGGCATACAAATTCGCATGATATACGCACAAGGCTGATTATATTTCCCACTGAACAAAGCTCCTTTAAATGAAATGTATATAAGGGTAGTAAAACTCCACCATGGGATATTACCTTCCATCATCAGCTTTAATCAAATTCAAAGCTCCATCATCATCAGTTCCAGTGTAATGGCTCCCTTTGACCAGCATGCAGGGAACATTAATCCTATCAGCCATCACCTAAGCAATAACATAATGAGAATTTATATAAGTGGATATATTCCCCAAAAAAAAAAAAAATCACGCGAATTGCATAATCAATGTTGATATTGGAGGTATAGGCAAAATATGGTATTGGAAAAGAAAGAAGAAAGTTGGCCCAAAAAGAGGAAAGGAGAAGGGAAAAGTGACCAAATTTGATTTCAGCTTTTTGTACATTGCTTGCTTGATATAGAGTCAAAAAAGGGAATTCTACACACTGGCTTTATCTTCTTCCATTAGGTTAAAAAGATGACAGGCGTCACTTTCACCATATATGATCATATGATATGCACAATCCATTTAATAACTACTAATTAATTGGGCCTTATAAATTAAACAGGAACAAAATTGTTCTCCAAATAAAAAGGGGATGATAAATAGAAATTAGACAAAATAATTGTCTCCAGTCTATCCATTTTGAAAGCACATGCCTTTAACTGCAGGATCAATACGATTTTACAACCTTAAAAAGTAGGGCTCGATGGCGAGAAAGTCCAACATCAAGACAGCCAAGGGGAATAACAATTGTCCTCAAAGAATCACGTAACTCGTGACTCCTAGCTGACCACTTTTTCAACATCTCTGCAGGGTCACCAACTGGACCACCCATTCTATTAACAACAATATCAGCAAGTTTCTGAAGCAAGCCACTTGAAATTAGCCCTTGTCCAGATAAGCAATAGTCCATGGATACAGCAAAAGCTTTTTTCTCAAGCTGTTTCAGTTTAATATCAACCATACGATTCACCAAAATCACTTCGCAACCAAAATTTTCAGAGAGGGAAGCAGTTTGCAGATCGACCAACAATGGCATCTTTCCCCGTTCAGTCAAATTTGAGGAGAATCCATTTAAATCATAAAATCCATCCATCACTTTCTCCTCATAATCAATGACATTATAGT
Organism: Inga laurina; assembly: GCA_963855925.1. Taxonomy (NCBI): domain Eukaryota; kingdom Viridiplantae; phylum Streptophyta; class Magnoliopsida; order Fabales; family Fabaceae; genus Inga; species Inga laurina. The sequence continues at coordinate 60,320,992 of OY979706.1, forward strand.
TCTGCCGATGATAAAAAAATCAAGTTAGAAACCATATTTGTATCATGATTGAATACGTTAGATGGCAATATTCTAAAGTTAATTCAACATTATAAAGGAACCACAACAGATTAAAGTCTCTTGCGTTGGGTGCATTTTTTTCCCTTCCTTTTTGCACGAGTGGAGAGAGTGATGTCCATTATGGGCCTAACCGGAAATTACTTCCATGCATGCGAACGCCTATACAAGTATAATTATCAGAAAATCTTAAGTAAAATTCCCCTACATGAATAGAGCAAAACGAAAATACCCAACAAAGAATAGTACGCTCCGTTACTAGCGACAAGGCACCCAATGAAGTAAGGTTAGTAGCCCCATTCTTTTTGCATTAAGACATGTGAATGATTGGAAATTATTTCCAGGACGGAGCGGTTGCCAAATTTAGTTATCAGAAAAATCTATGCAACACCAACCAACCCCCCCCCCCCCCCCGCCAAAATGACGGAGCCACACATAATCCCACCCGAGAAAATGAAAATGTCAAATAGGAAACGACCCGTTCATGCCATCAGCGATATGCCACGGCCATATCCCTATTTCTCACTCTAAGGCATTTAAGGTTGAAGGACATATTCGCAACTATAGCCTGTAGGCATGCCAAATCAATTCTATGTGGAAAAAAATACCCAATAACGAAGCGATTGAAACTGGACGAGGGCTTCCGTGTCGGTGACGGAAGCTGCACTGCCGAGGCTCATCTGCTTCGCGGCGTCGATCTGGGCTGACTCAGGGTCCTTGCGGACATCAGGATCGGAAGCGCTAATAGCTAAAGCCAACTGCAATTGAAACTCCTCCTCCAGTAAATTAAAATCGGCTCCCTTGTCGCCACATATACCACCAGCGCTATCAATATCCGTCCGATCAGCAACCGATTCATTTGGCCGGACTGTGCCCACTGTATTCGATGCCAAAGTCGACGAAGATGATGAGAGATTAGGGACGGGACTAGGATCGATCCCCGGGCGGGGATCAGGCAACCTGTGGGGTTCATTGATCCCACCACCTATATGAAGCTTTCGCAGTAGATGCTTCATTTTGGACATGGATCATCAAGAAGGAGAAGAATCATTCACTGAGCTTCTCTTTCTAATCTAAAAAATGTTTGGGGTTGTTCCAACTCTCGAGTCTTCGTGCCTGCCCTTCTGTACTGGCCTAACCTACGCCCTTTACAAACAAAGCAGATTCGCTTAACCTGCGCACCTTTCTTCGTCAAGCAAACACCACTTGAAGGACTTAAATTAACCGCTCACCCATTCCCTCCAAGACTCCGTTCCAACTATAACTTAACATATTAGCTCTGTATTTCCACTCCTTTCTTCGATGATTGAATTAAAATTAAATAATCTTATCATCCCCTTCCCACTCAAAGGAGACATTGGCTCATGGGCGGTCATGGCTACGGACTGCATTTAATCCTCACCGTTGGCTTGGTTGACCCACACCAATTAATATATCAACGGTGTTAGTTATTCTTAGTGAAATAGATTCGAATAACTTAGATATAGGGCAGAGGCAATGAATATCTACTTTTTTCTTTGGCTCGAGCAATGAAATTTTTTCTTTTTGAAGGAAATGAAGATTTCATTTCTGTTTACACCACTCATTTTGTGGTCGATATACTGTGCAGAAAAAACTATTTAATGAAATATTAAACATATATGGGGTTATCTTATTTGTCAGTAAAAAACAATAAGATTTGATGGTAAAAAAAAATAATATTCTCCCCATCCATAATACAAGACACTTTAATTACTTTATCAGAATCAAGAAATAGTAGTTAACTCCTTAAATATATATTAAATAATTTTTTTTTTTCAATTTTACCCATATTAAATTAATTTTCAAATTAGAGAACATACAAAAAAATCATATTTAATCATTAATAACATAAACCAAATCCACAGATAAGTGATTACTATTCACATGACTAATATTGTGGATAAAGACTTATTCTAAAAGTGATTTATATTATAAACTATAGAAGATGTAATTTATCCCTAGCTCACATAATATTTTTATTATGTATGATAAAATATGTATATTTATTTTGTAGCAAAGTGAGAAGAGATTAGTACAATCATCTCAGTTGTGTTTCAACTCCGAATCCATGGGAATGGTTCCCACCCTCTTTTGATTCATAAAAGATATAGTGTGTGTTTGAGATAACGGTAGGAAAAATGATTTATTATGATTTTAACTTAATAGAAAAATCAGTTTTTATAATGTGATTTATATTTGGATGAACAATTTTAGATAGCTTATTTTTGAACAATAAGTGCTTATAAATTATGATTTACAGTATACGAGTAAGTATGTAAGATAAATATTATCTCGACTTACGTAATAAGTTACTCAATAGAAAAGCTATAGTGAATGGCTTATTTAATAAGAAGTTTATCCTACCCGTTATGCAAATATAAAACGTTAAATCAAACATAAAAAAAAAAAAAAAAACTCCAACTCATTTAGACTTATTTCGTAGAAAATGAGTTTATTTATCCTAAAACGTGATACCAAAAGCAACTAAACGGGCAAAAAGTGAAAGGTTTTGCAATTACTATTACTGAAGGTTGACAGTTTTACTCTTATTTAACTTACCTTCTCTCTTGAATGCCGTTTTTTTTTTAAATCCCTTTCTATTTATCCCTACTTATTCTGATTTGAATTTTTATATCATCTCTAAATTCATGCTCTATTCCAAATTTTAAGATATAATTATTACTTATTTCTAATAATGTCCCAATTAGATGAAGGACATTAAATTAGGTTAGTTAAGATTTAAAATTGAGCGATATTAAATGGATGACAAAACTGAAAAAGAAAAATAATTATTACATCACACATAATTACATAAATTTTGCTTTTTCTTCCTGACAATTTTTTTTTACTTTCCCTTTAATACGTTTTTCCATGAGGACAAGTGCATCAAATTATAATTGGTGACAAATTGCAAATCCACAAAATGCGTAATTATTTTCTCCAAAAAACAAAATGCGTAATTATATTATGATTGATTTTAATATTAGGCTATATATGTTCCTTCTGCCTTAATGCCCCCTGCTTAGGTTACAAGCCACCGCTACTTGGCTCGGCTGATTGATTTTAATATTAACTAGGTTGAATTGTACAAACTTGGTTGTTAAGTCACATGTAGATAGTTTTCTTAGATTTTGACAATTTATAATAAATTCTATTATTGTCAATTAATTCTTCAGCCAAAAAAAAATTAATGTCAATTAATTCATTACTTTATTAATAGAGCTTATTAATATTATATAGTAGAGGATGCTTTGCATCTCAAAGCACGCGCAAACAATTCCTTTTAATTTTTAACCTACGTACTTTTTGTGTCCCTGAATTAAGAAATAGTAATTTTTAATAATATTAATATAATAAAAGGTTAATATATAAATTCGTTCCGGAAGTATTCGCAAAATTTTAATGTCGTTCATGAAGTCTAGAAACGTAACGATTTCACTCCTCTGTTTAACTAAGATTACGTTTGACCATTAAATCGGGGCTGTTTGACATATGGTCCACATGTGACTCCACCTGGAACTTCACCTCCAGGTCAGATGCCTAGTCAACTAAAACACATGTCTCTATCTCCCATCCTTTCCTCTCTCTTCTTCTCAGGCTCGTCGTTGCCGTCGGCCCTCTCTTCTCCAACCAAAACACTACTTTCTCTATTGTGAAATCCTCCCCAATGCCTCAGTTTCTCCTCCAATCTCCTTTTCGTGCTTGATCCCAACCCCCGTCTCCATCGATCTCTAGCCAAGCCCCCTGGATGCCGTCACGGTCAAGTCTTCCGCCCCAAAAATATCGTCTTTAGCTAACAACAAAGGCTAGGATGAATTGAACAACATCAATTGGGATTTCATCGATCCCTAATCTTCATCTACCCTTTTCTCCTCAACTATTTCTGTCGCACCATCTCTACCCCCTTCACCTTCAGAAATCACCGTCATCAGATGTCGATTTTGGGTTCCTCAGTCTATTTTGGTTGAAATTGCTGAAGGAAGGAAACTCAACTTGGATTTGTTTGACTCGGGAACAAGGATGGAGTTTGATTTTTCATGAGCTTCATCCTCAAATGCCAATTTTGGGTTCAATTTTATGATAATAATTTATCTATATTGAAATTATGGGTGATTTTGTTGAAGGTAGATCCCTGACTCTCCTTCTCACCTTGCTCTAGTACATTCATTCATCATACTCTTCTTCATAAGTCGCCTCTGCCAAATGTGATGCTTCCCCTTGCCCCTTGTGATTTTCTTGTTAGATAGCTTTGAATAGCCCCGGTTACTTCGATTTTTTAATGAATGATTTTAATGTTCGGTGTTTGTTTGTTGTTTGAATGGATTCTGAACTTTTGAGTGACTGCTTTTACTTGATTTTTTCTTCTTCCTTGTTCATTTTTCTCGGCTTTTCTTTATCTAGGGGTGTTTTAAGATGATTTCCCATTTGTATTTGATTTTTGGTTATTTCTTTGTTGCTTTAAATTTCTGGTTTGCTAAAAATCCGATTGTTATCTAGGTTTGGAATGAGTTTTCACATTTTTTGCCTGGCGATTCAAATACTCCCAGAATCTGTAGTTCATCTGTGTCTGAAAAAGGTGAAAATTGACTGCTAGGAGGAGAGTAGGCGAGTTTCTTCTTTCACCCTGGGGGAGGATTTCACAACGAAGAAAGGAGTGTTTTGGTTGGAGAAGAGGAGGGCCGACGGCGACGGCGACGGCGACGGCGACGGCGAGCTGGCGAAGAAGAGAGAAGAAAGGATGGGGGGGGGGGACGGGTGTTTTAAGTGACTAGGCATCTAACCTGGAGGTGGAGTCCCAGCTGGAGCAACATGTGGACTATATGGTCAAACAACCCCAGATTTAACTTTCAAACTTGACTTTAGTTAAACGGAGGGGCGAAATTACTAAATTTTTAGATTTTTGGAACAATATTAAGACTAAAATAATTTTTAGAGTGACATTAAGATTTCGCGAATATTTTTGAGGATGAATTTAGAAATTAACCCATATAATGAATGTGATATAGTTTATTTTATGTGGGGGTAAGAAATAATATCTTTTCAGGGTCCAAACAAAATCAATCCGAGAAAATGGACCGTATGACATGATGATTGTTGAAGTGTTGATTTAATTTTAACAAGGAAAAACACAGATTCCGAATAATTTAACTTAAACGTGGGGCATTCGTAATTTTTATTTTTTTGGATGAAAGGAAGTTTCATTCATAAAATTCGTAATGTTGTGCGACTAATATGAAGCATTTGTCTGGGGATCTAGTATGCCAGCTCAAAAATCATGGCCTTATGTTCATGATATGAATACTTGTGTGCTAGTGCCATCCTAACAAACAAACACACAAAGCATGTTTCTCTCGCAGATATTGTATTTAACCCCACTTCAGCAACCATCCGACCATTCCTCTTAAACATTACAAGAAGAAATAATTATTAAAAAAATTTAAGTACTTCGCACATCTTATCACACAAGTGACAAACTGCTAATAAGTTTTAACATAAATTTTTAAAAATGATTTTGAAATTGTAATAAACGAAATTTGCTGGAAAAGAACAACTTATTTACGTGTTAATCTTAATTAATTACACATAAACATGATGAGAATATACAATAATGAAAAAAAAAATCTTCAATCTCAAAATACGAGGAAATAGAAACTTGGGATCTACCAACAATTTAGTCTTTGTGGTAAAAAGCATGAAGATATAATTCGAAGGCCCCAAAGTCGAAAGTCAAAACACAAAAATAAGGATATGAACATGGATTTGACCAGACAAGCCGCAATTGATATGATGACACCCCAGGAAAATCCTTTGGTGCTTGAAAATTTCCCTAGCTTGCAAATTGCGGCCATTTAAGGTTAACGTATTTGTCATAGGGGGGCTTTCTATTGGATCTTTGATGTTTCTGATGAATCCCTACCTCATTCTGGCATAGAAAATAAAACGATACATTTTTTGGGAGTAAATAAAAACTATATTCTATGAAGTTTTCTCATCTAAGTGGTTATACATATACATGCTACAGCAAGAACCAGAGAGATTTCTACATGAATCATATCAACTTTATTCCAAAATAAAGTAGTAAATGACAGCAAGCGTGAGCTGTTGTTACTCCAACAGTCCAACTGTATATTTGTTCACCATTTTCCGTTTTTTTTAGTGGGTTGGGGAAGGGAAAATATTGGGGTCATGGGTTGTGTGTGGATGAAATGAAAGAGCAATGAATTATAGAAAACGTGAGCTTATAGGAGAGTTTATGTACAAATTCAGAAATGAAGATAGTGCTCAAGATAAAACACTAAGCAGATGCAGCAGCTTGTTCCTCGGCAGACTGCGACACCGAGAGGAGGGTGCAGATGAGGTTACGGTCACCGTATACATTGTCCACGCGTCCTGATCAACACAGTCACATTCATTAGTATTTCATTAAATGAATGAATTAATCAATCAATTCCAAGATGGTCTCAAATTCTGCTTCTATGGAAACAAAGCCATTAGTTAACCTGAGCTTCAATGAATTCCATATAAACCAAAGAAAGATGTGAAGAAGGAGATATAACTAGTACCTGTGGTAGGCCAGAACTTCGAAGCGCGAAGCCAGGGAGCTGGGTATGCTGCATATTCCCGAGAGTATGGTTTGGTCCATTCATCTCCCATTAGCAATGAAGGAGGATGAGGGGCTCCCTGTACAAAGATCAATACCATTTTAATTTAGACGAAGGAATCACTCACAAAGTACATCGACTGATTGATTTGCATTCTAATGATTATATGCATGGAGAACATTTGAACAGGGAACTCCTTTTTTACCTTGAGTACATTATTATTAATATCAGCTTTCCCTTTCTCTATCTCTCCGATTTCTTCTCTAACGGAAATAAGAGCATCACAAAACCTGTCTAACTCAGCCTGCAATGATATTCCTTAGTTAGATAAGAAGAGATAATGCATACCGTGAGAAAAGAACAAAGAGGTTGCCAAGAAAAACACAATACCTTGCTTTCACTTTCAGTGGGTTCAATCATGAGTGTACCAGGCACGGGCCATGACATAGTCGGTCCATGAAACCCATAGTCCATAAGGCGCTTGGCCACATCTTCAGGTTCTATCCCAGCAGTATTCTATAACATAAATAGCTTACAGTTAAACAGACAAAAGCGGATACACTTAAAAACAAATGAATACAACAAAAGTGAGCTACCTTAAAGCCTCTCAGGTCAATAATGAATTCATGAGCAACTGTCCCATTGACTCCTCGGAAAAGAACAGGGTAATAATTCTGTAAATCCCAAAACATCAGTAAGGGTTAGTAAACAGAAACATTATAATAAGATGCCCACATGAAAGAGTTTCAGGATCAGGGGGAAAAGGCTGAAACCTCTAATCGTTTGGCCATGTAGTTGGCATTCAAAATGGCTATCTTGGATGCTTCAGTGAGTCCTTTCGAACCCATCATGGCTATGTAAGCATAAGAAATTGGCAATATGAGTGCTGAGCCCCAAGGTGCTGCAGAAATGGCACCAAGAGGCTGAGTCTTGTCAGGGGCAGGAATGCCACCTGTGGGTACCTTCAGAAAGGGAGCAGATACTATCAAGCAACAATATCAAACATACAAATAATGATGATTTACTGATATCCTGCTCATTGATAAACGAATAAATTGCATGCATGTCATACATTGTGTCATCAATAATAAACAATATATATATATATATTTACCACAGGATGTGAGGGTAAATATGGTGCCAAGTGTTGCTTTACACCAATGGGACCCATGCCAGGACCACCTCCTCCATGGGGGATGCAGAATGTCTTGTGAAGATTGAGATGGCAAACATCTGCTCCAATCCAGCCAGGGCTTGTGAGTCCCGCCTATAAACATGAAGCCATAATCCAAATTGATCAAGGAACTAACATTGCTTGAAGTTAGGCGCCAAATCTAAGCTGGAATGCAGAAATGCAGCAAAAAAAAAAAAAAAAACAACCATAAACTTGTGCAGTTTAAATATGTATGCTGTTGGCCAACACCACAGTTGAACATTTTGGATCAACTCACAACTTGAAAAATAGCCCAAAAGCTGCACATGAATGTGAAGATTCACACATGAAAAACAAACCTGGGCATTCATGTTAGCCCCATCCATATACACTTGACCTCCATTATCATGAATTATCTTGCATATCTCATCAATACCTTCCTCGTAAACACCATGTGTTGAAGGATATGTAACCTATAATTTAAACCAAAACCATATGAATATTAGTAATGCTCAAGTTTTCCCCTCTTTTTCCCCTCAATCCAAATACAAATCCAACAAAGGAAGTAAGCTGTACCATAAGTGCGGATAAGTTATCCTTATGTGTTTCAGCAGCCTTTTTCAACTCTGGAATATTGATATTTCCATGGGCATCAGTTCCAACAGGGACAATTTTCATTCCACACATAGCAGCACTGGCTGGATTTGTGCCATGAGCAGAGACAGGTATGATGCAAACATTACGGTGGTGGTCTCCCCTTGCCTGGAGTTTCCAATTGCCAAAAGAAGCAAGCATCACATACACATAACAACGTTTGTGAAAGGAGCTAATATGGGGAAAGAATTGCATCACTTGTAGACATTCAGAAAGAAAATTTTCCAATTTTGAGATTATCTGCTACACTTTAGAGTAACACATTATTAAAATGCAAAACCAATAGCAGGTGAACTACCTGGATTCCTAAATTTTGAATACGAAGAAGCTACGAATGCCCTACAGTTTCTACCCAGAAAAGGTAAGCAAACAAAATTATAATGGCCAAAGTTGTCATACCTTGTGATATGCACGAATAACCATAAGTCCAGCATATTCTCCAGCAGCTCCGGCATTAGGTTGCAAAGAGAATGAGTCAAACCCAGTGATGGAACATAATAGATCGCCCAAATTATTGAACATTTCCTGATAACAAAGTTGCTCTTTCAGACACAGAAAAAGCAAATGTCTTCCTCAAAATAATGGAAATAATAGCATTCATAAAATCTCTTTTATCAAAGTTATCTTAATGATTTTATTTAAACCTTTATAATTACCTGATATCCTTGAGCCTGTTCAACTGGTGCAAAAGGGTGAATGTCACTAAAGCCAGGCCACGTCACGGGCATCATTTCAGTTGTGGCATTCAGCTTCATTGTACAAGATCCAAGTGGAATCATACTGTGGCACAGTGAGAGATCCTTTGACTGTAGCCGATGACTATACCTTAGCAACTCATGCTCAGTGTGGTACCTATTCAGGGCAAATGAAAGTCAGGTAAGCTTCAATACAAAACCTTGTAACTTCAAATCCGGTGGAAAGGGATGTACTGTACGTGTTAAAGATAGGATGCGTCAAATAAGGGCTCTCCCTAGTTAGTCCAGAAGGAAGTGCAGTCTGAACCTCTGGAGCGAGGGAAGCAGCTGTGAAGGAGACCTGATAACCAAACAGGTTTTAGATGCACTAACAATAGCACAGTTGATAATTAAGAAAAGGAAGATATAATATTGCTCACAGGCTTGCCGCCAGCAAAAACTTTGAAAAGCTTATCAACATCCTCCAAGGTGGTTGTTTCATCAAAGGCAACAGTGATCTGAAAATCAATCAAACTGCATAATCAAAGATATGCAGAAAAAGAGAGCGAGTTTGATGCAGAATAAGTAAAACACTTACAGTGTTTCCATCAACAACTCGCAAATTTATTTCACTTTTGTAAGCAGCATCAGCAATTGCATGGGCATTAGCAATCTTAACCTTCACAGTGTCAAAGAAGGGAAGATCCTGAACTTCACATGTTCCAAGTTTCTTTAATCCAAGAGCAAATACCCCAGCGAGACCATGAACTCGCTGGGCAATATTTTTAAGTCCTTCAGGTCCATGATAAACAGCATACATAGCAGCCATGTTTGCAAGCAGTGCCTAAAAATAGTCAGATCAGATCTAACCAAATCAACAAACTCATACAAGATCAGAACATGGCTCCAGAAATATTCTACAATAAAAATTAATCCGTTCTGCAGGATATATTGATAAGAGATGAAATTATTCATGTTATAAATGCCTGCAAGTTCATTATAAGAAAACAGGAAAGGGTAGTACCTGGGCAGTACATATATTGCTAGTCGCCTTGTCCCTACGAATATGCTGCTCTCTGGTTTGCATTGCCATACGCAAGGCTTGGTTTCCAGAAGAATCAACACTGACACCAATGATTCTTCCAGGCATCATCCTCTTGTACTCTTGGGATGTAGCCAGGAAAGCCGCATGAGGACCTCCATAACCCATTGGAACTCCAAATCTCTGTGCTGAGCCGACAACAATATCTGCTCCCAATTCACCGGGGGGCTTCAATACAGTCAAAGCAAGAAGATCCGTCGCCATTACAACCTTAACTCCATGAGCATGAGCTTTCTTAATAAACTCTCCATAATCCAAAATCTCACCCTCGGTGCCCGGGTACTGAACAAGCACACCACAAACATCACCCGATTTGTAATCAATGTCCTTGACATCTTCTGTAACAACCTTGAGATCAAAACCTTCCGCTCTAGTCTTACATATATCAATTGTCTGAGGATGACAGTTGGTAGCAATGATAAAAGTCTTTTTCTTTCCCTTCAGAATATTGCTACACATTGCCATTGCCTCGGCGGCGGCAGTTCCTTCATCTAGCAATGAAGCGTTGGACATAGGTAGACCAGTAAGATCAGCGATCATGGTCTGAAAATTAAGCAAGGATTCAAGACGTCCTTGTGATATCTCAGCCTGGTAAGGGGTATATTGGGTATACCAAGCTGGATTTTCCATTATGTTCCTCAAAATCACAGGTGGAACATGGGTGTTATAGTACCCCATCCCAATGTATGATTTGAAAAGTTTGTTCTTAGACGCCAGATACTGCATGTGCTCAATCATTTGGCTCTCCGTCAGCCCCTCGTCAAAGTTGTTAAACTTCATATCATTCAGCCGGATCGATTTAGGCACAGTGGCATCTATAAGCGAGTCAAGATTGTCGAATCCACATGACTGAGCCATTTTGCTCTGTTCCTCAGGGGTTGCAGAGTTATGGCGACGAGGAAAAGTGTCGCTGGGTTTGAGTGCCTCAACCGAAATCGATCGAGATTGGGAAGCAACGCCCCAGAAAGCAACATTACGTGACAGAGCATTCCCGCCCAGCAGGTTCTCAGATCTGGAACCTCTGCCTCTAAAAGCAGAGGGAGAAAGAGATGATACATACCTAGAAGGCGTGTACAATACAGGTGTGGAAGAGTTCAGCGAAGATTCATTCTGGCGGTGCTGCTTCGCCTGTGAAAGGAGGCGTCTCAGAATCGCCCTGTTCGCAATCCGCCGTGCACGTTCCATGAAAGCGGTTTACAAACAGATCTACAAAAGCGGTTGGTGGATATGAAATGAAGGGCTGACGAATTGGAATCTGTTTTATTGGGTGTTGTAATACGATTCCATTTTAACTGTGGAAGTGGGGAGTGTGGGTTGGGGTAGGTGGCTATATAATATAGTCGCTTGGCCTTTCTGTATAAATAAGATAGAGATGCTTTAAGATTTAAGTATTGAATAATGAATGATGAGTGATTAAATGAGCAAAATATGCGTGGATTTGCAGGACGAAATAGCTTCGAGATCTGGTAGAAATGGTAGGCGGTTGGTGTGTGCACGCCCACCTATGAAGGAAGACGACAGATTCAATGGCATCACTATCGTAGTACTGACTTCCACATCACCACAAACTCTGGAAATGGATGAATGGAAGGAATTGAAGCTATAGAGATTGAGTTTGAGTGGATCTAAATGCGTCTCACGAGTTGTCAGAGTTAGAGATATTCTACGTATTCATCATTTTTATCATTTCCAGTTTCGCTTTTTCTGGGCAGTAGGTTCGGGGTATTTCAGATTTTTGGGAATATATTTTTCTGAACGAGAGCTAATTTGCTGGCGGATTCTGTTTCACAGCAGGCTTATCCTGGATGAGCAGAAGGAAACAAAAAATTCCTAGGGTCAGGAATTGCGAATCAATGGGTGTCACTCGGATAAGATTCAAGCAAACCGGAGTAATGGGAAAATACGAATCACGGGCTTCCGCCTGTGAAAATATGGGCTCCATCTGGGGTCTGTGGTGGCACCCCTAATGCTTGGTGGAAATAATTACGGCATATTTGTGCATTTTTATGACTAACCATGTTATTTTCATTGAATGCAAGTCCGAGATGGTTCTTTGGAGGTCGACGTGCATGCGTATTCCTCATCTCTGGCCTTCCTAAAAATAAAATCAATTATATTATCTCTGATGCTTTGTATAACAGCTAATTGATTAATTTAGATAGATTGAGTTATTTATACTAAATATAAGTTGGTTTTCTTATAATACCATATTTTATTATAACTACTAAATAGGTACTCTTTAATATGTGATGTTAGTGAGAATACTTTAAGAAAAATTAAATTATAAATACTTTAAAACACTCGATTATAAATATCAGATGCACCTGAAAAAATATGTAGGGCGCTGGAAATATATTCCTTGTATTCTCTCGCAGGTCCTGGGCATCTCCCAGAGTGAGGCAAATAGGGTCAAAGATTCATTTTACAAAGCAGGAAGTTTGAAGAGAGCAGGAGTCTGGAAATCTGATAGTCTTTAGCAAGATGCCGTCGTTAATACTATTTTCAGTTTTAATTATAAGATAAAATTATTTTTTTTAGATAAATTAAAAAAATTAAATAAATTACTTAATAATATCATATGTTATGTATCATTATATTATATATAAATTTATTAGTCAAACTAATTAGTTTGAAGAAAAAATAAAAAATATAAATACTCTAAATTAATTTAATTAACTTCCTTAATTTTTTTAAAAAAATCAAATTTATCTTATAATTAGAATTAGAGGGGGTATGGCATATTCCCGCAAACGCGCCAATTATGACTTGAGAATCGAAGTGCATATATTTGGTATGGTTGAATTAGAATTCTATATAAAGAAGGAGATTTCGTTAATTTTGATGGAATTTGTTTTCACTGGGTGAGCATAGAATTTTTAGACTAATATCGAATTGATGTCCAATCCACTATCATTCTCTCATTAACAAATTTTTAAGACCATTTTGCCCCTTTGATTTTTGGAGAAAAATCATTTAATGACTAACAAGAATTAAATTGAGAAAATTAATGTAAGGTCTTCCATTGAATATTTTATTAATGAAAATTTTCTTCAAATTTCCCATTTAAATTTTAAGGAGCACATGTAAGAACTAGCAATTTTAAATTTTTTTATAATATTGATATTGACTCCACCTTCACTTTTAGGGCCTGTTTGGCATAAAGAATTTTTAATGAAAGGATGATATATATATATATATGATAAAAGATTAAGAAAAATTAATTAAAAATTTTTAATCTCATTTCTTTAATTTTTTTTTAATCTAACTCAAAAAAAAAAATTCTCCATACTCACTTTTCCTCCCCTCCTCTCATACCAAACTGCCCCATAAGTGCATGTGTGCAACTCCTGCACTCGTAGATGTTGCTGATTAATTGTACTCTAAATAGGTTTACATCTATAATTAAATATCAATAATTAAAAGTTGATCAACAGAGATATTAAATAAAGAATAAACAGAAAAGAAGGTGAATGGAGACGTCTGTCTCCCACTATAACCCACTATAATATGGGGGATCGACTTTTCAGCATCAATATTCAATGTCAATCATTTAGTATTTTATATATTTATTTAATACGACAACCTTTTATTCTGCTAGATATCGAATACGAGATTAGAAATCATGATCACATGATTAAACATATTCATTCTTTAAATTCCATATAATAGACATATCCCACGCCTAATTACCTAAAAACATCAAATTGTTGGACCATTACCTACTTTTTTCGCCAGCAAAGACCATCACCTACTGTCTTTTTTTCGTTTTGCCAACAAAGACCTTCACCTACTGCATCACATTCACAGGCTGCAAATGATGTAGGGATATACGGGGAACACTAAAATTGCTTCAGCTTAAGATTTGTGGAAGCTCTCTCTCTCTCTCTCTCTTCAGGGCAAATTCCTAAGGGCTAAGGGGACTCTAATCAGTTCAACCGAGGGTTGGAAAATAATAAAAGACCAATAGACGCTGTGTTTTTTCTCAGTGGGTTGGAAAATCATATAGACATATAAAATGAATTAACATGCAATGAAGAAGCAATAAAAAGATGATTTTATGAATGAAAATAATAAAAGAACATCACCATCATTAAAGAAAATAATACAATGAATATTATTCATGTGATCTTAAAATTTGTGGGAGGAAAAAGAAACACATTCTAACATCTGACCACTCGGGCCAAACAAACTGGGCAGATATTTATAGGGGTTTTTGTGTTCTATTCAATATGGGTTCAAATGGACCACTCAAACATCTCATTTTCCTTTTTCTTGGTTTAAAAAGACCATTACTCCGATATACATTCTTTGTACCCGAAAAAAAAAAAGACTATTGAAAGAGTCCTGTGAGTGTGTATTACCCCAAAAAAAAAAAAAAACCCTTCTGAATGAGTATGTTATTATTGAGACACTACGGCTATGTTTGGAAACACGTTTTGGGAGTAAATAAGTCCTTATTACGCAAGTCAAGATAAAACTCCTCTCACATACTTACCTCGTATACCATGAATCACGATTTATAAGCACTTATTATCTAAAAATAAGCTATTCCAAACGAGCACTACCTCATCTAATTAGTATAAGACTATAAGAGCAGTTCGAAAAAAAGGTAATATAAGAGATAAATAACAAATTGAGGATAATTTTCTAAAAAAAGTGAGTTCTATTAGTTATACTTATTTGTAACAAATATGAGTTAATCTTTTAAAATATACCTAAAAATATCTTTTGATGAAAGCTTGTTAATATATCTAATTAATAGGGATATTTTGAAAAAAATTATAAATATGAAAAAAAAGTATATTGAGATCTTATATTTAGAATAAATCCAACCCCTTAGTTTTGGGGATAGTATTACCCTATAAGGTAGAAAGCGCATGAACAATTCCAGGAAGAATTCCTTCAAAGCATATATATGTAGAGTCGGGAATACGGGCCAAGTCGGGCCTACAGGGCCGGCCCCTTCACGGGCTTGGGCCTAAACGGGCTTAAACTCATTTTAATTAAAAAAATTCTTTTTCAAATTTTACAATTTATTTATTATTTTATCTTAAATTGAAATACATTATTTTTAAAACTCATAAATTTTTAGTTAGAATAATCATTTAAAGTCCAGATTAGCCTCTTTTTTAAAGTTTAAATGAATAAACCATTGAAGAAAATAAAATAAATTAAACCATTTAATAAGTGTTTACCTGTTATTAATACTTTATTAAGTACTTAGGTATCTCTCATATTGATAATTTGATATAATGATATTATATATTAATTTATTTTTAAAAAATATTAAACGGGCCTAAAAGGGCAGGCCCTACAGGGCTGTAGGGCCGGCCCTTTTAGGCCCACTTCCTGTTTTAGCCTTTAAATCATAAGCCCGGCCTTTAAAAGGCTCGGGCTTAAAGGGGCCGGCCCAACGGGTTTGACCCAAATTCTCGACTCTAGATATATGCCATATATACATCTCACAAATTTCCACTGTGCAAAAAATCGGACCGGACCGGCCAGTTCGGCCGGTTCGACCGGTTGAACCGAGAACCGGCCAGTGGTCCGATCTGGTTTGATGGATAAACCAGGGAACCGGTCAGAACCGGTTATATCCAGTAAAACTGGTGGTTCAACCGGTTGAACCGATTTCTTTTTTTTATTTTTCTGTTTTTGCTTTTTTTTAGGGGAAAATTGGAAGTTGAAGACCAAAATGTAGAGAAAAATAGGTAAAGAAAGAACAAATCTAAAAAAAATGAAGAAGATAATGAAAAAAATTATTTAAAAAGATATAATAATTATAGAAAAGGAGATACATTGCATAAGTATAGGCATTATAACTCATACTAATAGATTTTAAGTATTTTTTTCCTAAAAATATTTATTTTTATATATAGAAGTTTAAAAATATATTAATATATATTGCCACTAATAAATTATAATATTTTAATATGACCGGTTTACTACCGGTTCAACTACCAGTTAGATCCCGATTGACCCATTAACCCTTGAACATGTGTTGTGACCGATTTATTGCCCGGTTCAGTTTTTCGTTCCTAGCAAATTTCATTCATATAATGGCTTTATTAAATTAAATATTCAACCGAATGCTATATTAATTTATACACAAACGGACATGATATTTTATGTGTCTAAAAAATGATCTAGAAAGTTTTATATATTTGAAAAGGTATGCTAGGTTTTATATTGTAGAGAACCATTGAAATGTGTTTTTTCTTCTATTTTTTAATAAATTATAATATGTTTAATCAAAAGAAATAAAATTATAACAGTTATATGCTTATTTTAAAAAACTATATCCATCATCTATGACATGTCACTCAATCACTGTATAAAAATTGCATACTTATCGTATTTAAATTTAAAAAAAAAAAAAAACTGATAACCATAGATCAACTTTTTCCAGGGAGTGGTATGCATAGAGTTATATATATATATATATATAAACTCTTTATATATATATAGTTATATATATATAATTTACACTCATGATTAGGATAATCCCCTATTATTTGGCATATTTTTCTTTGTGTATCTTCAGTATTCTCTATCTTATTTTTCTTAATCTTATCATACCATAATCCAAACTGCTTATCATTATGAGGCTTCTGTCCAAGGGAGTATATACATGTCTTGTTTGTGGAGTAATATACCCATGGTTGTTCCTTCTCTCCTGCACATTTTACACGGTTCATCTCCTAAAAAATTATATGATAATCTTGTGCTATAAGATACTCAAAATTGAAAGTCTTCATCATCAGTTATCTCTTCTTTAATCTCAGGTTCATATTCCAAAGGGCTCTTGGTTGCTCCAAGCCTTATAAGGTTAATTGGCATATAGAACTTGTCTGAGGTGATCTCCGCTACAGTTGAATAACTTCTTATAAAGACTTGATTTTTGGTTACAATATCAAAATATTCTCCAACTGCTTTGGTTATAATCTAGGGTAATTCGGAGATTTCTGTCATGGCTCTAGATGGATATATGCTTTGGATCAGGCCATATTGGTATAAAGTTCTTACAGTACAAGGAGGTGTTCCAAGATATATGATGGCTTTATTGAATGTATAATGGGATACATACTTGATGGTCTTATGGGTTAAAGACAATTGGTTTAGTTTCTTAATGATGATCTTATAAAAATTATACTGTCCAAGAATATCAAAGACATTATTGGTATTTGGTTTTTTGGGTTGGAATATTTCTTCTTGGTTTTTTCTTTTTCTTTTTCTTGGAGGGCCATAATTTGGGAAAAAGATAAAGTTTCTGGTTGGCTTACAGGTGTTTGGGTTAAAAGCATTTTGGATGACTGGGTTATAGGCATGAGAGATTCAAGTCTTAATGACTTGATTAGATTTTGAGTGTTGTGAGTAGATGACTCACCAAAAGTGAATGACTCTTTTATAGGTATTTGAGCATTAGTTACAAGTACTTGCTTGCCCTTATTGGTCTCATTATTCATTCGTACATCTATACTTATAAGTGGATTGGCATAAGCCTTACAGAGCTTCAAGTTCTCAAACTGAATATATATATCATTAAGAGAGTCATTAATATCAAATATAGAGCTTGTAATCCCTTGTATACTGATACTAACTTAACTGCTTAAAAGACTCGTATTCATCTCAAGGATATTCATCTTCATTACAAGTTGATTTATCATGGGAGAGGAATCTTCCTCTTTATTCTTCTAATTTACAGGACTTTGTCTTCCAATCCTGCTTATTGATTCCATCTGCTTAAATAGTCAGCTATTAAATTGTTTTTTCCTTTGATATATTCAACTTCATAATCATAATAAGCCAAATCAGATTGCCATTTAATTAACATTTTACTACTTAATTTATTTTGCTTAACTCCTCTAGATAACCAATGTTTCACTTGAGTATTATCTGTTCTTATTATAAATGTGTTATTTACTATAAATAATTCTAATTTTTCTACAGCTTTTACAACAGCTAATAATTCTTTCCAATTAGAGTGATATCTGTTTTGGGAATCATTAAATTTTCCACTTGTATACCTAGTTATTTTTTCAATTCCATTTTCTTCTTCATAATATAAGGCAGCAACCCAATAATTATCTAAGGCGTCGGTATATATTATCCATTTTATATTTTCTTTCAAAGGTATAGTTAATTTAGGTAAATCTGTACATAGTAATTTTATATTTTCTATTATCTTTTAATTTCTATGTTATTATCCCATTTCCATACAATTTTTTCTCTTGCTAATTTAGATATTTTTGAGGTTAGTTTTGACAAATTAGGTATATAATTTCTAGCTTGATTTACTAATCCTAAAAATGATTGTAATTCTTTTTTATTTGTTATTTTCTTAAATTGAAATATCTTTTAACTTATATGATCTTGTAACTCTATTCCATCTTTAGTTAAAACTTGTTCTAAGAAGTTTATTTTTTCTTTTCTTAATTCCATCTTAGAAGGTGATATATTTAAACATTTTTCTTCAATTATTCTTACAAATTGTTCTATATAAAGAGTTTATATATATTCATACCCTGGGGACAGGGAGTAATTTCTCACACATTCATAACTGTCTATTATTTATTTGTTCGGTCAACAATTACATGACATTAATTTCTAAACCGTGCTTCATCACAAAACTGGCAACAAAACGAACAATAAATGGCTAGCTATGGATAAAAGTAGTAAATAAATAAAGATAAAATGGGAGTGAGCTAGTAATCTAATTAAAAAGGAACAGAGGCATAAGACAAATCCATGAGAAGCAACGCCGCTTGAGCAACTTCATCGGCCGGAGGAAACACTTGCTCCACCACCGACACGTTGTTCCTGAAACTAAATGCCAAATCCTTAAACCCAATATTCTTCTTCTTGTTCCTTTCTCCCTCCTCAGATATTAATGTTCCTCCACTACTTCTTGCAATAGTGAGCTTGTACTTATTATTATTCTTTAATGCTACAAAATGGTTCTTGCGAGCCTTCTTCTCCTTGCTATTCAATCTGCAACTCACTGCACCATTTCCAGCTTCCGCCATTAATGCCCTTCTCGCCTTCCTCTGTCTAATCCCACACGCATTGCACAGTGACTGCACATTCAATATATATGTGTCCAATATTAATGAACATTGGAAGGTTCTGATAATAAATCTAAGAAAGGGATGGTACGTAATATCAGAACATAATGGATATTGTATTTTACCTTAGGACCCTTTGGGCCACCCCTCCAAAGTGGGGTACTGGTTGTGTTACAGTCGGCGCAAACCCTAGTGGTGGTGTAATTTCTGTGGTTATTGGAAGGGCTTTTTTGGGTTTGGGTTTTGTGGTGCTCTCGAGTTTGGATATTTGGAGTGATATTTGATCCTCTGTGAGGGACACGACTAGTATTATTGGGGATCATCATCTTCTTCATCAACCTCATCTTTGAAGGCATCCATTGTACAGTCTCGTAACTGCTTTTATGGCTTTCTTCCTCCTCCTCTACTTTATATCCGCCACACACGTTTCTTCGATCATCCCTAACTTGTTGAGTCTGGTGGAGTGAATTGAAGGATGAATTACAAACTTGGTGATGACTGCTTGATCCATCATGAAACACCAGTCCATCTTCCTGCACACATATTATAATCAACACATATTATCAACAAATTATATATATATATATATATGATTATTTAGACTACAAGTGATGACCAAGATTTTATAGTATATATATGAATAATGATCGTTGTTTTTTCAAACCAACTGACACAAAAGACGTATATATGTGAAAGAAATTAGAGGTGTAAGCGTACATCGATCACAGAAATCTGCATAAAGAGAACAGATTAAATTTTATTAGCAGTTGATTCACTACTAATTAATCAAGCCATACACGTATACACACATATGTTTGTCTGTATATATATCTGCATCAATGGTTCATCACCGAGACGACCATGAAAATTAAATTGGTTCATGATTCAAAAATAAGAAAGTGAAGATCAATAAATGGCCACACAACACAAGTAGTACTACTACTACATATCATGGATATTTAGTTGATCAAATTAAGATCAAGTATATATAAATTTAAATATATATGAACTTGGAGAGATAGTGAAAATATAATGATATAATGTAAATTGATGATTGCAAAGTGAGGAGTTGATGATAAGCTTTCAAAAAAGAATATGAAGCAAGATAGGATCTTATACCTCTTGATCATGTCTTAACTCTTGGCGGGTTTCTCTAGCAGTCTGAGTCTGATCAAGAAAGTGGAAGAAAGTAGGACGCGATGAGAAAGAAGAATTAGATGAAGAATCCTGATTAAGAGGAGAAACGAAGAGTTGGTGTTGATCTTCTATTTGATCCGTGAGAAGGAAAGGGTTTGGAGGGTTCATAGCAACAGGAGTCGTCGATGGATCCAACAGAGCGAAAGAGATCAAGATGTTACCGCCTGCAAATATGGACAGAATAAGGGATGGAATTAAGGTGTAGGGCAAGAAGAAGATGCCTAAATGGGGACGACAACACAGTAATAGATTTATGAAAGGGGGATAAATTAAAGGGAAGAAAGAGAGAGGCTAAGAGGACTGAGGGGCATTCACGTGACTGATATATATAAGAAAACAAAACATATTAATATATGCAATTGCAAGGAGACAAAGATAAAAGCAAGTGTAGAATGCAATTGATCGACCTCCCAGCATATGACAAAACCCTATCTGCAGTTTCAGTCCTCATATACGTACCCAGTTTATCAGTCTTATTTACTCGAACGGTCACTTGGGTAGATAAAGTGGGATGATATATCTCTTTTTTAATTTTTATCAGCTTGACCTAGCTAGCTAGATTCTAATTTTACTCTTCTGGAAACTAATAAGCATCCTAAGACCGTGGTCCAAAATACAAAATCATATAATCACCACCGCCACCGTCTTTGATCTAGCTATATATGTCATAAAAACTCAACTGAGTTTTACTCTTTGGAGTTTGGACATCGGAAAAATCTGACACAACCATTCTCCTTAATATATATAGGTTTGTGACCCAGTAATGAAGGGACATATATGGTCAGAGCTCCAGATTAAAACAAAATCCCAAAAGTAAAATTTTTATATATACGACCATTATGAATTAGAGTGGGGCAACATAATCGTCGACAGTGACAACACTACAAAAATTCGTTACAACTTCAGTTTAGTTATATATACTATATAATTCTTGGGTGATTTTAGCACTAGTAGTATCTTTTTAATTATACATAGAGTTAATGCATCTTATAAGTTGCCCTCATTTTGATTTTAGTTTATGTAGTTTTGAATCACAGGTTTTAATCTCCCAAGGAATAAAACAATCCAAATTTTTATCAAACTAGCTACAAGAGTTAACCATTTAGATAGAAAAAAACTTGAGGAACTAAAATTATGATTTGAAACTGTAGGAACCAAAATTAAAATGAGAGTAAACTATAAGCACCGAAGATTCTATTAACTCTTATATTATATATATCATTGATATATCCCCATTGGTTAAACTAAGTTTTCAAGGAGCTGTACTAAAGAATTTATAGGGAATAAATGTTTTAGGAATGATGAGGATATACAGTGTTGTAGATCTGAAGATATAGTGGGGGCAGATATATGATATGGGTGAGGTAGTGCCTTACTTGAATCCTTAGTGTGTAGCCAAAAAAACATCAACGTTGGCACTGCAGAGACAGTTTTTGTGAGACAGACAGCGTCTCCCAGCAGTCCCCACACACACCCACACCTCTTGATACATATCAATCATTTACTCCTTTTGAATTTTCTGTCATTCTTTTATATATGGGTTTTACCTCCTGTCAGAAATATTTGCACATATTTTCTACCTCCCTTTGGGATATTTTTAGTTCTGTAATTGTATATTTAGTTTTTTTTTAATCGCGGAATATGGAAACAGATAAACCATCTGGCCCTGACATTTAAAGGCTTTTTCACTTTGGATTTTAGGTAAATAATTATGTATATCTCAACTAGCAGTACCATGCCAACATGAGCAATGATTACATGCTTTCCCAATATAGGAGACTTTGGATTGATACATCGGAGAGACATTGAATCCAACCCTTCATCAAAGGAAATACTCCCTCCAGTTCCTAATATAAGTATATTTAAGAAGTTGATCTTGGTCCTAAATATAAGACATAATTTTTATGTTTGTCAATCCTTTCATAATTTATCCTTATTGATATTCTCTGAACAACAATTAAGGAGGAGGAGGAAGGAGAGGAAATTAAAGAAGATGACTAGAGTGTTTTATAAAATACATGTCATATTAACTAACTTAACCAATTTTATTAATCTAATCAAATTAGGTAAATATTCTTATATTAAAGACTGGAGGAGTATACGAATAGTCATATACATATACATGAAGCCCACAATGATATAGTATATCTTGGTTTTTTATATAAGATCTAATTTATAGTGTAATTAGTTTGTAGTACAAATTGTATTATAAGTTGGGTCTTAGATTAAGGACCGGAATACAATTCACACGTATGTTGCATGGGCAAGTGATGTAATAAACAAATTAAACTTGTTGATAAGGGATTAAGAGAGACAGACTATGATCCACACAAAAATTCTAAACGAAATCACAACTTAAAGGCGTGTGCTGTAGCTTTGGCAGCCTTAGGCGTGGTTGAAAAGCTTGCTGATAATAATAGGAAATATATGGTTCACTCATGAGGCTGGTAATTAAACAATATATATGTGCATGAAATTAATCGTAATTTGAGGTTTTTTTTTTTTTTTTTCTTTTTTTGTGTGATGAAGAAGGGAACTACGTAAGAGACTGGTGTGGCGGCACAAGACCCTTATCTCAGATCGACGTGGATCATACATAGTGATGGCGATGGTGGCTTTGTCTCAATATATATAACGCTGTCATAAACGCTAATGCAAGTGGTTCTGCTGATAAAGGACAGTATTGGTGCCCCAATATGAGTTTATTTCCTAAACCTGAGATCGACAGACATCCATCTTGCTATAACACTGAATGTATATAACTGCACGTCCTTAATGCTACTATAATATTTTGGACACCAGGATTTTTCTTGCAACAAAAAAAATTATGTGACACCGTTTTTATAATGATCATAGTCCGACAGTTTATTCTGGGGTACACTTCACTATTAGAGTAGAGAGACATTGAATCCAAAAATAGCTTCTCGATATACACTGTTCCTATATGAAAACTTTATGTGCAAAATTAGGCCTTAACCCTCTATTTTTTAACTCTAATAAATTTGATTTAAATTCATTAATAACGAGGGGATGATAATTATTGTAGAAGACATGTTTAATATAGGTTTAAAATTGATGTAATGGGCCTTTTGGAGTGGTTGGTTCGAAACTCAAATGACAAGGTTGTGATGATGAGTCATGAATAAAAGAGAGGCTACATGATTTCACCCAAAAAAGAAAGCAGAGAGGCGATGTGATAGGCCACCCGAAGAGAGAGCAGGATTTTATACAAAAACCCACACTGCCTCGTGTTTTAAGTATAAGACTCGATTAATTTTTATGAAAGATTAAAAAAATTAATTAAACTATTTTAAAATATTTATATTTATTTATTTTTTTTTCAAACTAACTTGTCTGACTTATAAACTAAAAAATAATATAATCATATACAGTATATGAAATGATTAAGAAGTAACTTATTTAATTTTCTTAACCTCTTAAAAAAAATCAAATAAGTCTTATATTTGAATGGCAAGGTAATATCTTTTTTGGCCATCATCCAGAAATAATATCTAGAACCAGAAAAGAGGATTAATAATTTTGGAACAACGAACAAGCAAATGCTTTCCATTTAATGGTAAGAATTAAGAAAGCGGGCCTAAGCAATTTGTGGTCTAATCAACTAGGCCCAATGGTGGGCTGAAAGCCCAAATCTAGACACTCCTCTATTTGCCAGGTCATGTACCCCTCCCCATCATTTCTTTAGGGCTTGTTTGGTATGAGGGGATCGGAGGGAAAGTGGGTGGAGGGAAAATTTTTTTGAGTTGAAATTAAAAAAAATTAGAGAAGTGGGGTTAAAATTTTTTAATTAATTTTTCTTACTCTTTTATCTTATATATTCTCTTTATTAAAATTTTATTACCCCACTTCTTTAATTTTTTAAAATTCAACTCATAAAAATTTTTCCTCCCCTCCCCTCCAAATCCCTCCACATATTTCAGGGGAAGAAACCTTGAAGATGATTCAAGAATGTGGATGTGAGGAGGAGAATATTCCTAGAATTTATAACTTTCTCATAAATGATGTGGCCAAGCTCAGGGCTGTTCTTCAATGCACACCTTTATTGCGCAAGCAAGTGATTATGGGTACGGTTTTCAGTTCTTAGATTATGGATATGTTATTAGCACTTTGAAAGAACTTTTACCTTGACTTGTCTGTTTGGATGATAATATTTTAGTTCTTAGATTATGAATGTGGTTTTGGGTTCTTATATTAGTATTTGGTTATTAGATTATGGATATGATGTTAACACTTTGAAAACACTCACATTGACATGTTGTCTATTTCAATGATATTTTGTTGATCACCTTGTTCTTATTTTATTGATAATCTTTATACACTATTGTCTATATCTATACTAATTATAGAATTATAATTAATAATTAGATATGTATTATTGTATATGTGGTATTTATGAATTATAATCATATTTATTTAATTTTTATAATTAAAAAATCATAATTTTATGCAGTAAATTCAGTTTATAATTATATTTATTTAGTTTTTATAATAATGAAATTATAATTTTATGTATTGAATGCTATTTATAATTATATTTTATTAAATATGTTAGAAAGTTATAAAATACAAATTAAATGAAATAAGGGTAAAGTTGTCCATATAAAAATATTTTCCCTCCCCTCCCTTCCTATACCAAACATGGTAGTATTAAAATCCCTCCCCTCCCCTCTCTTTTTGTCAATCCAAACAAGATAAAAGAAAATTCCTCTCAAACCCCCCTTCCCCTCCCCTTCATTGAGCCAAACAGACCCTTAGGATGAGTTTGGTTTGAGGGGAGGGTAGGGGAGCGAGGTGTGGGGAGGAAGTTAGATTATCTTTTTGGATTGAAGATATTTAAATTTTGGGCGGGAACCCAAAATTTAAAAGGAATAAAAGGGTAAATTTTGGACAGAAAACCAAAATTTAAAAGAATGAGAGGGTAAATTTTAGGTTTTTCTTGCCCAAAATTGTAACTTACCAACCATCGCCTCCCCTACCTCCCTCCCCTACCCTACCCTCAAACCAAAGGGTGTGTTTGGTTTGAGGGGAGGGAGGAGGAGAGGGCTTAAATTACCTTTTTTGGGTTAAAGGTATTTACATTTTGGGCAAAAACCTTAAATTTAAAAGAAATGAGAGGGTAAATTTTGGATTTCTCTTGTCCAAAATTACAATTTACCGACCATCCTCTCTCCTCCCTCTTTTTCCCTCCCCTCGAACCAAACACGCCCTTATTATCAATGGAAAAGCCACAAGTTGTCAGGCTAGTGACCCATTGTGATGTTTTTATTTGGAAGAAAATAATAATAATAATACCCCTTATATCTTTAATATAATACATATTTATTTAATTTGATTAAAATAAAAATGATAATTGAATTAGTTAATATGATATGTATTTCTTAAAATACTCAAGTCATATTCCTTAATTCTTTCATTCATTATCCTCATTGATTATTGTTGAAGGAGTATCAATAAGGCTAAATTAAAAAATATTGAAAAATATGAAAACTATGTATTATATTTAGGACTAAGATCAACTCCCAAAATATGTTATATATTAAGGATCGAAGGGAGTAATAATTTTCCAATCTTAAATGTATAACATAGTTTAGGGCTGAACTTTGATCCTTAAGTCTAAACGTAAGGTCCTTTTTCACTTTACCTGTCAATATTTATCATTTTTTTAAACTAATTTATCTAATTTATAAAATAATATATAATCTAATATTATTTTGGCCAAATATATAATCTAATATTGTATATAAATATGTTGGAGATATCACATCACATCATATAGGTTATAATTAAATAATTTATTTTATTTAATCTTCTTAAATTAAATAAATATATTTTATGTTAAAGATTAGAGCACTGTTGAGTTAAGAAGATTTCTTTTTTATTTTTTTGGCCAACAAGGGAACTATTAGTATTAAAATTAACTAAGTTACAAGGTCTTATTGGTAGAATTAAAACAACCAACACCAATAGAACAGGAAATTAAACGCTTTAAGCTAACAAACAAGGTAAAAAGACAGGAATTTAAAAGTTCTTTGATACAGAAAGAATATAAGAATATAACCGGTACATCTTCCACACCATAGGCCAAATTGATCTGCAATTGGGGCGAAAGTCGAGATACCCAACTAAAAAGGCAGGACTCTTCTAATGAAGCTTTGGCAATCCATCTGGCTACCAAATCTGTTTCCATGGGAACATATCTGTAATAAAGGTTTCTAACCAAGTTCCTTGGTACAAGAACATACTCAAGGAAAATAACATTAATCATATTGTTAGAAAAGACACAAACAACTAGACAATAGAAAAGGAAACAAAACACTAGCCCGAGGATGAACACTAATGACATACACACTGAACAAACACATGTCTAACCTAACAATAAACAATATTAATCACCGCACTGAAAGGCACATGCTTAACCACTGAAGAACAACACATATAATTCTACTGAACAAACCCAAATTGATGATTCTGAGTTGTCTATATAATGCAACTTCCTTAGATAGTTAGCCAATAAAATATTTTACTTGCCTTCCACATACAAGTACCCCCAACCAAGTATAACCATATTTTGAAACGGTCTTAAACCCCGTCTTTGGGGCTTATCTCAGCCATTCATAATATTTCCCGTTTAACCATCCACATCAATACTAGTAGAACCAATATATCTTGATTAATGTATATTGACATATAAAACCCACTGACCAATGAAGAAGTATAATGACCTACCCATTCAAATGATACTGCCCAAGCCATACCGGGAGCCAAATCTTCAACACAAACATCAAAATTTAACATACAATACCTATACCAAGAAAAGCTATCCTACCAATCTCAATTATCAATCCCAAAAAGCCATCAGAAGAAACAAATCAAAACTTTAGTAAACTACTAACCTCAGGCTCCAAGAATCACAAAGTAGATATCTGGGAGTGCATTTACGCTGTTGCCTTTGGCTTTCTCAGAACAGCTAAAAATCCTCAAAATCCTCTTATTAATTGATTCGTCAACACCTTAGAGTCACCTGGAATTCTTGTCGGCACCATTGAGCTCTGGTGTCTCATAAGTCGTTCCTCCACCGCATATCTCATCATCAAAGGCCATGAGGGCACCCATCAGAGGTCATAGTCGGAGGGCGTCTCAGGAGAAAGATACTGGAACACCTCCTTACCTCCACTGCCATTAGATGCTTTGCCAGTTAGCACAACCATTGGCCACAACATAATAAACCAACCAAGACACTCCACCGGAAGGAGAGAAGAAGCCCTACACAAAGAAGAGACTGACCACCACCCTCGTAGCACCGACTGCTTCTAGATGACGGCCATACCTTAAGCAGAGGGAAAATAGCAAAGGGAAAATTTTTTCCCGAGGCAAAGCCACCCTTAAATCAAAGTCTAATACTAATATAACATTTTGGTGGGAAAGGGAAGAAAAACAATGAGTAAGTCAAATTTTTGTTTCAAAATAATTGACTAGAGTTAAGAAGATTTCAGTCATATGGAATGGACAGCCCTTTTAATGTTTGGCAGCAAACCTATAAATTTTTTACCAAGGCTTGGCATAATACTATGTATATGGACCATTCAAACAGAGTTGAATCTTTAACTTGGGCATGACTTAAGCATATAACTTTTGAATAGTGTTAAACAGGGTTAACGTGTAACCAGCACCTTAAATCATTTTTTTACTTAAGGCTTAATGCTTTAAGATATATTTGTGATACATTCAACACCCTAAAATATTTTTCAGATGCTTCCATTAATTTAAAGTAATTTTTTATACAATATGCACTTAACAATATAGATAATTTAAGGTGTTGAATACACCCAAAAAAATACTGTAGGGTGCCGGGTGCAAAAAAAATAATGGTAATGGACAAATGTGAACATTATTTCAAGGTGCTAGGAGCACAAAAAAAAAAAACACTTAAAGTTGCTAGGCGCGCCACAAAATACTTTAGACACTGGATGTAAGCGAAAAAATACTTCAGGATGCTGAATGCACCTTATCCTTACTAAATAATATTAGGCTTGAATATAATCATTTATATTTTTAAGGTAGTGGAGTTGCTTGAAATTGAGGTTTTTATTGATTATATTAAAACATGCTTGAAATGACTTATATATAGGAACATATGAGTAATTCAAACACTACACTAATCTTATTTATAAGCAATATTTTCTTGCATATTGTCGGTCCTATATATAAATAACAATTTAACTTTGCCTAAAAGTTTAATGCAACTTTTCTTTTTTCACCCTTATTTAATTATAGGCATCTTCGTATATTTTTCCTACTCACTCTCCTACACACTCATCATCTTCATAAATAAGAATATATTATAACAAAATTATGTTTCTTATATATTTTTTTACTTTTAATTAATTTTAAACAACAATTTGTTTTGCGAGATTTAAAAGAGTAGTTCCTCCATCTGTGTTTATAAGAGCCTGATAACCGAATTACATGGTTTAAAAAAGATGTTAAAATTAGTTAAAAATGGTAAGTATGACTAAAATAAACTTTTTTTTACCAAGCATGCCTTATTTATTAGAGGCAAGCAAGAGAGAGAAATAGATAAATATTTCATTCGATCCATAATATAGGACACTTGAATTATGTCATGAGAAACAAAAAGTGACAATTAAGTCATTTAATGTGCGATAAGATGTAATTTGTTTTCACTTTTACCCTTATTGAGAAATGTGTTTAATTATATTATGAATGTTATTTGAGAGAGGGGGGATATACTGAACAGACAAAGTTGAAAAGTGGGTATTAATCACATGGGCAAAATAAGAAACTTGTCAGACTCTTATAAAAAAAAAAAAAACAATTAATAATAGAAACAAGTTCAGACAGAAGGTATATATCCCCTCCGGTCATTTTTATAAATAACTTTCTCTCTCATTAGGTTAATCCTTAATATAAGCAACTTTTTTTTTCGTGTCTCAAAATTTAAATAACATTTTCTTTTTCAACCCGTATTAAATACATAACTTTATATTAATTATCCATTACCCACTACTAATTCTCTTTCATTTATTCATGTATTATTTGTTCTCTCTCATACTTTCTCTTATCCTTATTATAAAACACCAACTATTATTTCTTACGAACCAAGGAATGGAAGTTAAGTCATTAAATTGGTCTAAAATTGATAAATATTTCCTACTTTACTCCTATTGTGGATTTAAATTAGTTAGTTAAATGAGGGCATAATGGAAAAATAGTACTCTTTCCAGTTCTATTTATAAGTAACTTTTTCCTTGATTGCGCAAAACGAACTGATAGTTAAAAGTAATAAGTGTTTCTAAAATACCATATTTTTTTCATATATGCCCCTATTTATGAAATGAGTATATGAGAGAGAATAGATAAAAAGTATGAGAGATAATGAGTATAAAACATGAGTATAAAACTAGTTTAACCAGTTCAACCTTTTAAAAATTTTAAAAATAAAATTAATTCATGTTTTTAAATTTTATTCAAAATTTCATATAAATAACCCTGAAATTTTCACTTCCCACCAATCTAACCTCATATTAGCTCCGATTTGATTCACTAACCTTTGACCTAGTACTTCGACCGATTTAGAACCTTGGTAATAAATGAGTTAGTTAAAGGTAATCGGTGCCTTATAATAAGGATAAAAAAATACCAATAGTTGGTGTTTTATAATAAGGATAAGAAAGAATATATTTTTTTATTCATATTTTTTTTTAATACTTTTTTCATAAATAAGGATATATTTAGAAGAGACATAATATTTTTTATACATATATTAATTTCAACTAATCTTAATACCCGTTCATCTTACAAAATAAAAAAATTGTTTATAATATAATCAAAGGTGGTGTATGCAAACGGGCCTGACCGTAATAAATTGGATCACTGTTGTATGGTTTTGGGGAAGGTGAACCTTAATAAATGAGAAACTGAATCCCAACTCTCTGACCTTGCTCGGCAAGGAGCCAAAACCGAGGCCAGAGGATAAATACCACCACATAGTAGTGTGGACCAAATCTCTGATTCTCTTCCTCCTACCTGCCGCACACAAAATCCCATATAGCTAGCTCAGCTCTATCTTCATTTAAAATCTCGTCCTTAGCGTACAATTGGTTAGTTGACATGTCATCTTCTCGTTTTTAAGTTCGATCCACCAATCTGTCCTGCTTCTAATCCCGGCTGGGACTAACATTATCATCACCTTCTAACAGATGTCTTGAATATTGGACGGGGAAGAAACCCTATTTGTCCATTGTTACTTCTCCATCATGTTCTATAATTGGGTGATGTCCGGACCGGTTCATTAAATTAGTGAAATTAATGATTTTGGTCGCATCCTGAGATGATGTGGGATTCACCTTTCCCATCTCTATTAATTAGTCTCACCTACAAAACATGAGTCCTTAATGGCTGGTGCCATGGAAAAAATCCACATTAAATAAATATATGAAGGGTCCATTTGGATTATTGATGGGAAAAGTAATATTTTTTTAATTTGATTTTTATAAATTTAAGATAGGTTAAAAATCGAATTATAAATATGATTATTTTTTTATTGATGATGGTAGAAATACATCTATAATGTGAAAAGCAGATCTTAGTAGCTTCTTCTTAAAAATACCTTTTAACCTAAAAATCCATTTAAAAAAATGATAATTCAAACACCTCATTTTACTCCCATTATACTTTTTCTCTGCCTATCGTGCTTTTTCTACTCCCACTGTCTTCTCAGACAGGCTCAAAACCTTCCCTTGAACTGCAAATGCATGAAGGTATTTAGATAAACTAAAAAGAAACACACACCAGAAAGAAGCGGAAGTACTGTGATTTACTCTCCTGGTCCTTATTATCATAAATATTAATTATCAATTCTCACAAAAACAATAAAAATATTTAAAAATAGTAAAATTGTTTTAATATTCAAGTCATTTCTAACATTATTATTACTAACAACACTAAACTCAAGTATCATACTCCCTCTATTTTTTTTATAAGTAAAGTTTAACCGAATCTCGTGGCTGTCGATTAAAAACAATAAATAAATCAAAATTATAAGTTTTTTTGAATAAAATACCTCTATTTATGAGAACATAAGGAATAAGAGAGAATAAGATATGAAAATTATTATAATAAGAAGAATTATAAAACAGGAAAAATAAGAAAATAAATATAGTAAATTGTGAAAATTTATTATATCGGAACATTAATTAAGATAATTAAATAAATATAAAATAAAAAATAAGATATTTTCTAAATATTTTTTATAAAACTAAACGGGCTATGTGTAGAACAAAGGGGGTATTAATTATTACTTTGTCCCACCACATGGAAAAAGATTTAATGCTCATTAAAATTTGCAAGTGCCTTATTAACGAACCAAGTGGTGTCCTGTGAGAAAGAGGAGAGGGAATACAAACATCAAAATACAGCTAATAGCACTATTTTTATATCATACCGTTGGCAAACCCAAAACAGTAGACAACACAACCTGTCGATCATACGAAAACCCACATAAGCATTTCCTACTCTACTAACCTACGATGGACTATACAATATTACTGTGCATTCACTTAGAGGATCAGAACTATAAAAAGTGAAGCTTGTTCAGAACCACAGTTTGTTCTCCACGGGCTGACCCTGTTCCCAGCTAAGCACTCGGCCCAGCCATTCGTCATCGTCTAGCTCGTCACTTTCGCCTTCTGCCTCCATTTTCACCTTCCTCGCCGGTAAACCACCGCCACTAGGGCCGACCAACTGGATTCCTGCCATCACCGTCGAGTTTGAGTCCGACAGAGAGGCTCCACAGCTTCCGTTGTTGCCTGCGTCCGTTACATGAGGCGGTGAAGATGGCTTTTCGGTCGGGGCGACGAGGGAGCCGGCTAGTTCATTGTAAAACTGCTGCATCACCTCCTCTACAGTTTCTTCCTCGAAGCAAAACTGCGCCGTTTCGCTGTCGGATTCCGTGAGAAGCTCTTGAATCTTGCTGACCAGAGCCTCTTCTTCTGTTGGCGATTCGGGAGTGTTTTCCATGAGGTGAGAGGAAGGAAACAGGTGCATGGAGTGAAGTGTGATTTTGATGGGTGACTATGGCTTAAATAGGCAGGGAAAGTTTGAAACTGGGGCCAAGTAAGATGGCATTGGCCGATGCCGAATAGGTGACGTGGCCGGGTTTCATTTGATGCATTAAAGAATTAAATTCAATTACACTCAACGAAGTAATTACAAAGGACTTACCGGGGAGAGGAATTAATGTCTCCACTAATCCTCCTTCAATTTCTTCTACATTTAGTGTGATTATAAGTTTTAATAGTTGATATTTAATGTTATATAACATATTATCATAACATATATAAAAAAAAGGGTAAAGGTGCATCCAGCACCCTAATCTATTTTTGGAGGTGCAATCAGCACCCTAAAGTATTTAAGGGTGCAATCAGCACCCTAAACTATTTTTTGGGGTGCAATCAGCATTCTAAAGTATTTAATGGTGCAATCAGCACCATAAACTATTTTTGGAGGTGCAATCAGTACCCTAATGTATCAAAAATGGAACAATTACTTCCTTTCACTAACAGAATACTAATTCCGTTTGCTAAAGCTCAAATTTTTGGAGGTGCAATTGCTCTATTTTTACTACATTAGAGGCAAAATTGCAGCCTTAAATACTGAAAGAAAATAGTGTGTTAGCAAACGGAGTTAGTATTCTGTTAGTGAAAGGGTGTAATTGTTCCATTTATAATACATTAGGGTACTGATTGCATCTCCAAAAATAGTTTAGGGTGCTGATTGCACCCTTAAATACTCTAGGGTGCTTATTGCACCCCAAAAAATAGTTTAGGGTGCTGATTGCACCATTAAATACTTTAGGGTGCTGATTGCACCTCCAAAAATAATTCGGGGTGCTGGATGCACCTTTACCCTAAAAAAAATTATCATGGTAAATTAAATAAATTCTAACCATTAAATCTTAATCTAATGGATAACATATATATATATATATATATATATATATATATATATATATATATATATATATATATATATATATATAATTTTATCATGGTAAATAGAATAAATTCTAACCATTAAATCTTAATCTAATAAAAGACATTAAATGGGGGAAGAAATGAAAAAAGGTTAATAGAAAAATTTCTATTGATATGTAATATTTAATTAAAAGGAATTTATAAATAGGATCAGAGTGGTATGCTCCAATCATTCATTTGACATGATATTGAATTACTTTCTCTATTTTGTAATACAAGCTATTTTTAGAAGATTTTTTTGATCTTTAATTAAATTATTTAGAAAATAATTGATGTTTATTTATTAATTTCACCCTTATAACTAATACTTAAATATTGCATGTTATTTTTTTTGTTCTCATTCAATATCCCATTTAACTTGATCTTTCGGTTGAACCCGTGGGTCCGGTCAGTTTATTTTTTTAACCATCGTGGAAAGTATTATTTCACTAGCCATATCAACGTACATACACATCAATCAATGGTTTGGATCTTGGGGATATGTGGCGCATTGAAAGCGAGTTTGGTTTGGCGGGTGGAGATCATGTGTACTTTCTTGCGGATGACCAAGTTGATGTGGTCATACCCTCGTTTGGGCGTGCAAGTTTGCACTATTGTCGTTCAAGTAGGGGAAACCGGGTTCAATATATTGGGTCAGGGCAACATTTTGGACCACTGTGGCATGTAACTTCAACGTATATACGTAACGGCCATATTATTCAACAAGTAACGAAAGGGAACGGTTTGAAGTGTTGAATTGAACCATTTCTCTCTGTTCATCTGTTTGATCACGGTCCGCTCCTCCCTTGTCCTCAACTGCCGACCTTGCATATATTATCAGTTTTTACTGTTACAGCGTGAGTGGTCAAACTGTTAAAAGGGGAGGGGGGTTTTAAAGCCAGTCCTGGACAAAATTTTGTATCCCAAGTAAAAGGCAAGTGGCTATGTGCCCCAAAACAAGCCTAAAGTTGACTTTCGAGGCATCACCTCAGCCAATATATATATATTTGACATCCCATATAGACACTTTAAATTCATTCCAGAAGAAATAAGGTGTGCATAGGCCAAACTGGGCTAAGGACTGCCACACCAACGAAATCAAAATCATGTCACAGACTCCACTTTTGCTGTTCAAAAATTTCGTCAAGAGTGCGAGCGAATATATTCCAGAGAAAGCAATACCTGCATGAGATAGGCAATGGAAGCCAGGGAAGAGAGAGGTTAAAATACTTGTGGGCGCTTTTGAATCGTACAGAAACCTTTTTATATTCTGTGATACAAAAAATAATACTTCTATTACATTTGGTCTTTATTATAAGAGTTAGTTAAATAATTTGGAGAAATTAAGGAAACTAAATAAATTATTTAATCATATAACATATGTTATATGATCTCTCAAATATGCTTATGCATATCATTAGATTATATATAGAGGTGGGAATGTGGGCCAGCCCGCGCTGGCCGTGGGCCATGACGGGGCTGATTGGCAAAACCCGTTTAGGCTGGCCTGCCAAAATCTTTTTTTTTTTAATTTCATTTTTTTTAATAAAATTTTTACTCTCTTTCTCTTTCACTCTCTTATATTACACTTCTTTTCTTTTATATATTTGTGTTTTGAAGTCAATTTTATTCTTACTTTCCTTTTTTTTTCATCTATTCGCATCATAAAACTATATAAATATATCTCTTTTAAATTTAATAATAGTAGAATAAATAAATATAATATGAAAAAAAAGTATCAAATAAAAAATATGGGAAATTATAATTAAACATATTATCAAAGGAAAGAAGATAACGGAGAGAATAAGTGTATTGAAGAGGAAAAAAAATTATGCGGGCCGCCGAAACCTGTTTAATTTAGGCAGGCTGATGGGGCAACCCGACCTGAATTATTGGCTCTAATTATATATTAGTTTAGAAATTAGACAAATTAATTAAAAAAAACGATAAATATAAGACATAAAATGAAGAAAGCCTTGTATCTAGAACCACCTTAACTTAGAACTAGCGTGCAATTAATTGTGAAATTGTTGGATTTATTTATGGCCCATAGTAAAAAGTAAGCGAATGCCATACCTATAAAAGAAAGCATGCAATATTTGTCATGTGGCCTGCCAGAGGGCCACTGTTTCAGCCCCATGGAGGAGAAAAGAAAGTTTGAATGGATGAAAAGTCAGAATGATACAATATACCTATCGTTCTAGTCGTGGCTAAATCCATGAGGACGCAAAAAAAAAAAAAAAAAAAAAATCATTTCCAAATTGATTTCCTGATTGTTCATACATGTGATTTCAACACAGTCAAAATAATCAGCTGCACAGAAAATGAACAAAAAACATCCTCTGCCATTTCATTCTTTTGGTCAATAATCATTGCTTGTTTCTTGGACGCAGCC
Source organism: Inga laurina (assembly GCA_963855925.1). Classification (NCBI taxonomy): domain Eukaryota; kingdom Viridiplantae; phylum Streptophyta; class Magnoliopsida; order Fabales; family Fabaceae; genus Inga; species Inga laurina. Next base: position 60,356,967 of record OY979706.1, read on the forward strand.
TATGCCAAGTCATTCAATGACTTCGCCTCTCAACATGTACATGTGTAGTGTGTTAGCAATCACAGTACACTCCAGAATCAGGTCATATTAAAATCGAATTACAAGTCTGTTTCATTCTGGGCATTGTGCTCTTCTCACTCTACATGATCAGCCAACACAGGCGCCCCGACTCTGCTCACATTCTGACAACTAATGTTCATCATTAATTGTACTACGTCCCATCAATTTATCACTCATTTTGTTTTAATGAGTTTCGTATATTACATGAGTTTCGAATATTACATGATTCTAACCATCTGAACAATTTTTATTTTACCTACAGATGTATTAATGTGGCGGCTTTTTGATAACAAACGAGGCCACCTCATGACATTCTACCCATCACCAGTGGGATCAGTACAATCGTTTTGTAACAAGCTAAGTGCATGTTTGTTTGAGTTTTTTAGAATTGCTTTTCCCGATTTGAGATAAGTATGTTAGAAAAATTTTATTTTAATTTAGAAAAAATTGTTAAAAAAAAGATCTTTTATGTGCTTCCCAAACAAGCACTAATAAGTTCCCTTGGGGGTTCGTAAGTGGGTACTAGGCATACATGGTTACCAACGCTTGTCTTGCCAAGTCTGCCACCGAGTTTCCCAGTCTAGGTACACGACCTGAAGCCAACCCCTGCAATGACGAAAGTTTGAACTAAGCAAGCTAGACCCGAAGAAACAGCTATGCATGGATGGGTGAACTCCTCTTTGCCAAAGTTTCTTGGTTTCATCACGTTCACCAAGAACATGAAGCGAAGTTTCAGGACCACCATTGCACCATGTACAGAGATCATTGCTACACAGTCCTCTTCCGAATCTCTTGGCATTAGAGAGGAGCTTGTTTTGCACCTCTGCATAGTGTTCATTCTCCAAATTATGCTGCCAAATTGGATCGCTAGCAGCTGGAGATTTAGCAGCAGCAGCATCATAGGCCAAGAGAATAGTGAATAACCCATTTCTATCATGCTTCCGCCGAACCTCACTTCTCAGTTCTCTCCGGAATCACCTCCAGGCCATCCTGTACAGATTTCCAAGATTTGTTAATGCCGGCCCACGTGTTAGAACCCAACTAGTCTTGGTTAATAGTAAATGGAACCAGGTCAGATCCGCACTTGTCTTTAGAGCGAATCACTTTCACCCACAGTTTGTCGCTGCAATGAAGGATTCCAGCCATATATCCTGGAGGCTTTATTCTAGATTGTTAAAAACAATACATCACGTTTCACTAAACAGCCTTTCTAAGAGGCGATCATGCCTTGCTGTGAGACGGCGAGAGATATGTCCACCGTCTGAAGGAATCGAGGCACGTTCTTGAGAATCACCTATGCAATTGCAATGTCCGTTTCTCTCTCTGTCATCACTCCAAGCACAAGAGGACCACTAATAATGTTATCAATTATTAATATTATTGATTATATACAGGTATTATGATAAATTTATTTTATTTGATTAAAACTTGCAAATAACGTGGTACTTTTCTGATATAATACAAAACGCAATCATAAACTCTCATTAAATACCAATGGAAGTTACATTCATAATCTAATCCTTTGCTCATTTCGTTAAATACCAATGAAAGTTACATCTCTTGGGCCGAACATCTTGGACCATAAAGGGTCCATTATCCCATTCCTCGATGTTGTCGTCGCACATGTAGAGGGAGGAGGGCAGGCATTGATGATTCGTGTTCGTTCCCTTAATCCTTGCTTGCTATGAGCAGGAGATGGAACATGTCACCCAACAATACTCACGTTATTTATCTCCCTCCTTCTGTGTTACAGAGATGATAAATACCCTCTGGAATCTCACAAAAAGCAAAGTGATCAGGCCCAGAGTGCAAGCGAAGCCATCAATCCAGCCCCAAGAAAAAGCATACAATATGAAGCTATCTGCAGCCTGAAGTTACAGCTCATTCTCTTGCTGAGAAAATCAGCAGCTATTAGGTCTACCAAAGCCATATACACTAGAATCCCCGCTGACAGAGCGTCCAATATGCCTTCTGTTATGAGTGCTCCTGAACTGTATGGGTTGTAGCTCGAAGCAATCGCCGTGCCTATTCCAATGCCCAAGGGCGTTGTGAGGGCAAAGAAGCAGGCCATCATGGTTGTTGATGACGCCTTAAACTGAGCTTGGGAGATGCAGCCTCCAAGTGCAAATCCTTCAAAGAATTGATGAAATGATAGGGCTGCTATCAGCGGCCTTATGGTACAAGGGCTTTGCGACACTCCCAGAGATAGCCCTATTATAACTGAATGTGACACGATCCCAAGTTCCAGCACCTGCATATCCAAGTAGGAAAACACGACATCTTTTAGTATTGGATCCAACCTACCCCTAGTCTTAAAAAAAAAAAAAACAGCCCATTCATTACTGTTTCAAATGCTCCTTTACAAACATAGTACACGACATATTGCTAATTTAACAATTATCACATCTATCATCTATCACTAATTCGAATATCAAGAAGTATTCCTCGGATAGAAACAAAACTTTAAGAATAGTTACTAGTTGATTAATCATGTTGTTTGGCCCACCAACTGTTGATTATATAAATTAAAGATGAATTGAAGTTTAGTTTCTACTGAGGTTGATATGGGGAAAGTTTAGAGAATCAAAGGACCAGAATCGTGATAATGTTTCAAGTGGCCCAACTGACCAATGCGCGAATTGCCTTCTTCATAAAGAAGAATGACATAACAATATGTCAACACAGCTGCTATGCATAGAAGCCATTCAAAATTCAAAAAATTGAAATTTGGAAGATCATGATCTACACTGAACTAACAATCAAAAAGTGAGAAACAAAATAGAGGTAGAGCAGTATATTACCTGTGAAACTACGACATGGCGTACACCATCTTCATCCTCATCATGTCCGAATCCGTGGGAGTGGCTATGGCCATGTCCGGTGACAAGGGACTGTTCCTTAACACCACCGTGACAAGCGTCGTGGCCTTGTGGATGGTTGTGCCTATGGTGTGCGGCGTGTGCACGCATCCCCACTATGTGCATTCCACCGCCTTCTTCTTCGCCAAACACTTTCCCACTCAAGTCCTTAACCTCAACAACGGGCACAACTCCAGATTCAATGCCCGACTCCGACGTGCCGACCCCCCCTTGGATTTCGGCGGCCCGCACCATCCCCTGTTTCCGTTCATAATATTGGGTTCCCACGAAGTCAACCAAGAGTGTTAAGAGGGCTGAGATCATGGCGAAGAATCCGGTGAAGGGGAACTCCGACCATGACTTGGGCAAACAGGGATTTGTGAGGGCCTCCGAGGAGTCCGATAACATGTGGACAAAGCCGGTGGCCAGAATCACTCCGGCGGCGAATGCCTTCGCAGCAACGAAGAGGCTGCCGTCTGTGCGGAGATTACACCGATGTTTCCCGATAAGAGGTAAGGCGATTCCGGTCATCCCAGAGATGAGTATGGATGCGATCGCCACAAACTTGAGGACGAATGCGGCAGAGTCGTCTCGGCAGATCTCCAAGTCGATCCCACCGCAGCTTGAGTTCGTCATGGTTTCACGTAAATACTGGAACACCAGTCCTTTTTTTATTTGGCAGAAAAACGAATGCAGAAATTTAGAATCCCTTTCAAAACAATTGACCTACGCAAATTATGCAAATCAGGATTCTTAAACTCCCTTTAACAACCCGAATCCAATTTAAATTGTATGGTAGGGAAGAAATTAATAAACCAAATACAAATATTTTGCTTTGCATATCCGGCGTTCATTTGTGTATTTCATTTCCTTCAGGGAAATTAATTAAGTTATTTCAACATGCATACAGTTCTTCACTCATTGATCACAGCAGAAACCCATACAATAAAGCAAGAATTTGATTCGTCTTCTCTCCATATACCCCAGAAAAGGAGGCGGGGAAGAGAAAATAGAGAGAGGAAACCAATAATTACCTGAAGAGCTAGAGTTTCCTGAAGGACGCTCAAGCCGGAGCAACGACCAGAGATCCTGAGAAAGGAACACAAGAAGTATGAGCAGCAATAAGCAACAAAGCAAACATCCAATCGCGAGGGAGAAGGAGAAAAAGAGATAGAAGGGATTGGAGAGAAGAAAAACGAACCTCAACGAAGGACATGGGAGAAAGAAGGAAGGGAATAATGGAGGATTTAAATAGGGAGGAAGAGGAGAGGAGAGAGGAAGCGGTTGGGAAGGATGAAGAATAATCTGGCGTATAAAAAAGAGGTTGGGCTAAGAGACGTGATCGGAGGGTGGTTTTCTAAAACAGAGTTATGTTGACAGAGAAGGAAGACGGTGGGAGAGTTGTGATGAGGGAGGAGAAGAGGTGGCAGAGAGTGTCGTCATTTTGAAGAAAGAAATGGTGGGAAGAACTCAACGAAGCAGGTAGATGCTCCGCTCACTGACCTTTTTGCATTCTATTTTGCGCGACTATGTCGACATCGTTTCATTATGCTCTGCTCATCGTCCTTATTTTATTTTTAGCATAATCTAATTTTTTATAATTTTCAGCAGCCCTTTTCCATATAAGTTCGGATCGTATTCACTAACGCCAGAATATTGCCTGACTTCTCCCCCCTTTTTTCCTTCGTTCGCTTGCATCTTTTATCTTATTTAAAACTATTAGATCAAAATTTATATTTTTTTATCATTATAATAATATTTTTATAAAATATTAAATATAAATAATTAGATTTTGATCCAATAATCGGGGTGAAAGGTGGGAGCAGATAGGGAAAAAAAAAAAGCAGAGAGAAGCTAAATCCATTGGTCCTCAGACACTGGAGAGGACTGCATCTCCATTTTAATGTTTACATCATTATATTTAGTATTTAGATATAGATATATTTGATACTCTGTCCGATACTTAATATAGAAGTTAGTAGATTTTTTAAGAAAGATTAAAGAAAATAAATATATTACTTTATTTTAACATGTATCGTATATTATTATATTATGTATCAGTATATAAGTCAAATAAATTAATTTAAAAAAGAACAAAATCTCACTGGGTTTTATTTATTTGACGTTAGTCAGCAAGAAATTTCACCTTTCGACTGAAAAAAACAAGACATTTCACCTTATGGCTTGGTATGATGATTTTTTTTTTTTCATAAGTGAGAGCTCATGAGTTTAATCCAATTTGTAACTCCAAACCTTAGGCATGTGGTCTACACATTTTACAGAAAAGATAATTTTAATAATTTCCCTCTAAGCATTCTGTGTGTTTGTTGATAAAATATTCTGTTTGATTTTATACCAAACTAAGTGGGTGTTTGGTTAGTTTCAAACAAGTCATGAAAAAAAGATTTTGATTATTGTTTATTGTTGTCTAACACTGTACAATTCTTTGTTTTGGTTTTAGTATTTTTAAAATTAGATATACAAATAAAAAACTATTTTCATTTTTCAGAGAAATTTTTAAAAATTGTACGGGGAAGAGCTTTGGTGGGGCGAACTGCCGGTGAAGCCTACAGGGATGGCTGAAGAGTGAAGATAACTTTTCGCCTTACGCGTTAGCCCAAAGAGGAAAGTCTCTGAGCTACGCAATGATCTGTCACAAATTTTCTCCTGAATTTCATTTTATTTCAGGAAAAATACAGAAAAATATCGTTGAAATTGATAAAAGACAGACGGTCAAAAAAAAAATGATAAAATAAAAATAAATACGTTGAATTTTAATAATTTTAAAGAGAATTTTGAAAAGTTGCAAAATTTGAGAAATTACTTAACTATCCTTAATTTTTTCTAAATAAAAAATCCTCAACCCCTTTGCCTGCCGTTGAAGCTCTAACATCAGTGAACGGCGGTGGAGGCCGTCACTGGAGCTCTGGCTTCTCAAATAAAAGTTGTCAATATAGATACTTAAGTTGTAAATATCAGCATGATATGTTTTTTTTTTCAACAAAAAGTTGTCAATATGAATATCTAAGTTGTAAATAGCGATACTAAAGTTGTAAACGAGGTACTCCCTCTGGTCCTAATTATAGGACATATTTATATAATTTTGGGGAAATTAAGGAAAGTAGTTAAATTAATTAATCATAGTTATTTTGTTAAAATTCCCTTATTTAAAGTTTAAAATGGCATCCAGTTGAATTTTAAATGTATAGAAAAAAAATTTTTTATATTTTTTCCATGGATTTTTTCAAAAAAAAATTTCTATAAAGAAGACGTCTATTTAATTAGGCATAATACAAATGCAAGGTTTTTTTAGCCAAGGAAAAAAGATAATGAAATTAATATTTTATTAGGTTATTTGTAGCGAAAAATTCAATCACTTTGGACGGATAGTTACAAAAACATAATTTTAAAGAAATCTTAAAATTATTTCATTTAAAAATAAAAAAAAGAAAATAGAATCTCTCACTTGATAGAATATAAGCGTGTTATTAAATCAATTATTGTGGAGGAAGTATTAGTAGGGGTGATTTAGGAAAAATATGACAAAATTTGCTCAAAATTATTTTATTAAAAAAAAAAAAAAGATAGTTCAATTGAGGTGTATGTGGTATTAATGAGTTGCAAGTATTAGAGAAAATATCAATATGGGGTATTTTGGGAAGAAATTGATAAAAATTAGAATTTTGTCCTATAATTAGGACCAATATCAACTCTCAAATGTTGTCCTATAATTAGGACCGAAAGGAGTATTTGTTAATATCGCTATTAACAACTCAAATATTTATATTCACAACTTTAGCCTGAGAAATTTAAAAAAAATATTAGCTGCCGAAGCTTTGATGAAAGTTATTAGGAAATATTTAACAAATATCTCATTTACAACTTTAGTATTGCTATTAACAACTCAAATATTTATATTCACAATTTTAACCTGAGAAATTCAAAACAGAATATTATTTGCCGGAGCTTCGGTGAAAGTTATTAAGAAATATTCAACAAATATCTTATTTACAACTTTAATATCACTATTAACAACTCAGGTATCAATATTGACGATTTCTATATGAAAAATTAAAAAATATATATTAGACCACCGTTTATAACTTTAATATCGCTACTAATAACTCAAGTATGTAAAATGACAACTTTTACTTCAAAAATTCAAAAAATATATATTAGGTCTCAAGAGCTCTCGTCACCGGTTGCCAGAGCTCTAAAAGCTGGTAAGGGGTTGAGAAATTTTTATAGTTAAAAAATAAGGGTAGATAAATAATTTCTCAAATTTTACAACATTTCAAAATTTAAAATCAGTCATTTTAAAACTATTAAAATTTAATATACTTATTTATCTTTCATCAATTTTGATAGTATTTCTTTGTCTTTTTTATATTTTAGTTAGAAAACGAATTTAGCGACGGCCAAAAAAAGAAAGGGAGAATTTACCAAAAATACCTTGGAGGCAAATTAATTGTTGATTGCTATCAAGCTTGCAAGTGATCTTCCGTTTTGTGCAAACCATCTTCTATGTGTGCAAAAATATTCCATATAAATGTGCACATAATATTCCGTGGTGTGCAAAATATCTTCTGTTATGTGCAACAAATCTTCCATGATAATATTCAACAATTAATTTGTCAAAAAAGTATTTATTAGCAATTCTTCCAAAAAAGAAAACGAATTTTGATTTTATTTATAAAATTATTACGTGGGATGAAAAAGTCAGAGTAATCCGATGGTGGGCAATTTAATTTAGGGAAAATCACTGTCAGGTCCCAAGTAAACAAAATATTCACAGAAAAGTCCCTACGTAAATTGAAATATCAGAAAAGTCCCTAGGGACTTTTCTGATATTATTTTCTAAAGTCAAATGACACACATGCCCCTTTTTTATTTTTCTCTCTCTCATGTTTTTAGCTCACTCTCTCTAACGTTTTCAGATCGCAAATCTGTTCTCAATATCTGCATATTCAGTTTTTGCGATGGTGAAGGGTGAAGCTTTGAGGTGGTGAAAGATTTGTGGGATGAGAAGTAAGATAGAAGGAAGAAAAAGATGGAAGGAAGGTGGTGGAATTTTTTTGATCTCAAGCTCCCGCCATTTTTAAAGAAGGAAGGGATGAAGGTGATGATGATGAGGAATAGTCCAACCCCATTGTGCTGTGAAAACGCTGAAATGGGAAAAAAACTAAGTTGTTGTTAATTTCCGCAATAATAGTTGTTAATATAACTCTAGTAGTTGTTAATATGGAAAATGAGGTTTGGGCGCCATTTTGCTCTGTTTTTGGGAAAGAAAACAGAGAAAGTGGTGTGTTTTAAGTGGTGGGATGCTATGAAAATGCTGATATGGAAAAAATATAAGTTGTTGTTAATTTCCGCAGTAGTAGTTGTTAATATAACTCTAGTAGTTGTTAATACGGAAAATGAGGTTTGTGCGCCATTTTTCTCTGTTTTTGGGAAAGAAAACAGAGGAAGTGGTGTGCTTTAAGTGGTGGGGTGCCATGAAAATGCTGATATGGAAAAAATATAAGTTGTTAATTCCCGCAGTAGTAGTTGTTAATATAACTCTAGTAGTTGTTAATACAGAAAATGAGGTTTGGGCGCCATTTTGCTCTGTTTTTGGGAAAGAAAACAGAGGAAGTGGTGTGTTTTAAGTGGTGGGGTGCTATGAAAATGCTGATATGGAAAAAAATATAAGTTGTTGTTAATTCCCGCAGTAGTAGTTGTTAATATAACTCTAGTAGTTGTTAATACGGAAAATGAGGTTTGGGCGCCATTTTACTTTATTTACAACACGTCAATCGTCCATTTATAAAATATTGAGTGTTTTTAACAACTTCTACCTCACATTGGACAGAAATAAGGTTTTCTCATGTTACTTAAGCGAAGTGTTTTGTTTACAATCCATCAAGCGTCCATTTACAACACGTTGAGTCTATTTAATAACTTCTACCTCACATTGGACAGAAAACCTCATTTCTGTCCAATGTGAGGTAGAAGTTGTTAAATAGACTCAACGTGTTGTAAATGGACGATTGATGGATTGTAAACAAAGCGCTTCACTTAAGTAACGTGAGAAAACCTTATTTCTGTCTAATGTGAGGTAGAAGTTGTTAAAAAGACTCAACGTTAGAGCTGGTAATTTGGGCCGGACTGGCGGGTTGGCCCGCCAGCCCGCCCCAAAAAAGCTTAAACGGGCTACCATTTTGGCAGCCAGTTTAAAATCGAGCTAAACGGGCTCAGCCCGTTTAGCCCGCGGGCTGGCCCGCTTTTTTTTTTTTTTTTTTTTCGTTTTTTCATTATTTTTAAATAAAATAAATTTAAATACCCTTATTACCTTTCATTTGATACCGTGTTTAATTAATTCCTCATACTTTTTATTTGACATTTTTATTTTCATACTATATTTATTTATTCTACTATTATTAAATTTAAAAGAGATGTGTTTATATGTTTTTGTTATGTGAGTAGATGAAAAAAAAGGAAAGTAAGAATGAAATTGGCTTCATAACACAAATGTATATAAAAAAAGAAGCGTGATATGAAAGGGTGAAAGAGAAAGAGGGTAATTTTTTTAAAAAAAATTGAAATTAAAAAAAAAATGGCGGGCTGGTGGGCCAGCCCGCCTAAACGGGCTCGGGCTGGCTTTTGCCAGCCCACGAAGGGGGCGAGCTGCACGCCAAACAACTCAACCCGTGCGGGCCAGCCCGCATTACCAGCACTACTCAACGTGTTATAAATTGACACTTGACGGGTTGTAAACAAAGTGCTTCGCTTAAGTAATGTGAGAAAACCTTATTTCTGTCCAATGTGAGGTAGAAGTTATTAAATAGACTCAACGTGTTGTAAATGGACGTTTGACGGATTGTAAACAAAGCACTTCGCTTAAGTAACATGAGAAAACCTTATTTCTGTCCAATGTGAGGTAGAATTTGTTAAAAAGACTCAACATTTTGTAAATGGACGCTTGACGTGTTGTAAAACAGAGCAAAATGGTGCCCAAACCTCATTTTCCTTATTAACAACTACTAGAGTTATATTAACAACTACTATTATGGGAATTAACAACAACTTGTATTTTTTTCCATATTAGCACTTTTATAGCACCCCACCACTTAAAACACACCACTTCCTCTGTTTTCTTTCCCAAAAACAGAGCAAAATGGCGCCCAAACCTCATTTTCCGTATTAACAACTACTAGAGTTATATTAACAACTATTACTGTGGGAATTAACAACAACTTATATTTTTTCCATATTAGCACTTTTATAGCACCCCACCACTTAAAACACACCACTTCCTCTGTTTTCTTTCCCAAAAACAGAGCAAAATGGCGCCCAAACCTCATTTTCCGTATTAACAACTACTAGAGTTATATTAACAACTACTACTGCGGGAATTAACAACAATTTATATTTTTTCCATATCAGCATTTTCATAGCATCTCACCACTTCCTCTGTTTTCTTTCCCAAAAACAAAGCAAAATGGCGCCCAAACCTCATTTTCCGTATTAACAACTACTAGAGTTATATTAACAACTACTACTGCGGAAATTAACAACAACTTAATTTTTTCCCATTTCAGCGTTTTCACAGCACAATGAGGTTGGACTATTCATCATCATCATCACCTTCATCCCTTCCTTCTTTAAAAATGGCGGAAGCTTGAGATAAAAAAAATCCCACCATCTTCCTTCCATCTTCTTCTTCCTTCTATCTTACTTCTCATCCTACAAATCTTTCACCACCTCAAAGCTTCACCTTTCACCATCGCAAAAACTGAATCTACAGATATTGAGAACAGATTTGCGATCTGAAAACGTTAGAGAGAGTGAGCTGAAAACATGAGAGAGAGAAAAATAGAAGAGGGGCATGTGTGTCATTTGACTTTAGAAAATAATATCAGATATTTCAATTTGTGTAGGGACTTTTCTGTGAATATTTTACTTACTTGGGATCTGACAATAATTTTCCTTTTAATTTAGGGTGATGTATGTGCTGGCACCCAGTGACGCTGACTCTAGCATCTGAATATTCATAAGAGAAAGAATATTTTTATAAACATTATTGTAACGCGCCGGCAGTAAATAGTGTACGATAAAATCCCGCGTGCAAACCAGACAGGGTCAAAAAAAAATAGTGATGAGTGGTTATTTACGACTTGAATTTTTTAGATTACGTGTTTTGATAAATGGTTTATTTTCCGTTTTCAAGTGCGTGTTTGTTTATCGGTGGATAAACAATCGTGATCATAATTTATATAAGTGATATTGATTAAAAATATAATTGATCAACCATGATTTTTATTTAGACATTTTTTTTCCACAAGCGGATAAACAATATCAAACTTTTATTCATTGATTTATAATAATATTTTTCTCTTAAATTGTTCATAGTAACTTTTTATTTTTTAATGTTGCTCACACAGCTAGCTTAACATATCAAACTTCTGGGTAGCATTACTTCTGAGTAAAAACTTACATGGCAAATTTGCATATTAACAAAAATAATGTGGACTACACGTGGATGATATGTGGACTGTCAGCTCAGCATATTTGGTCAATTAACATCAAATTTAACTAGGATAATGGTCAGAATAAAATTGCTTCAGATTTTACACTTCCAGAGTAAATTGACCCTTGAAAAACTTTTGAACCAAAATCAGTCCTCAGTGAATATTTTTGGGGCAAAATTGGCCTGTAACCCTTATTTATTCAATAAAGTTGTTTATATTTTTATGATTTTATTTAAAAATAATGACAATTAAATATTTAATAATTATTATCAAATATGATTTAATAAACGACATGATATTTAAATGTTATTTTGTATATAATTGTTATTATTTAAAAAATTTAAAAATTAATTTTAAGTAATAGGTAAAAAAATATTTAAAATAATATTATTTTTTTGGAATATTATTTGAACTTCTTTAATTGAGAAATAATAGGCAACATATGTATAGAGAATATTTGGAGAGAATTTTAGAGAAGGGATTAAAGGATAAATTGGAGAAAATTTCATTGTAAAAGTTTCATTAGGATTTTTCAATCACACAAACAACCCCCTTATCACTTAGGTTCAATTTGTGATTGGGGGTGAAATCACCATTCATCGGGAATGATCGGGATTTCTTAAAAATTATCCAAGCAAGACAAACGGAATTTAAATCTCATCAATATGAAAAACTTGTTGGTGGGTGATCTGTAAGTAGAGTATAAGCGTTGTTTAAGCCCATAGGCATGCCTTATTCCTGATGAGCCTCGAATCCAACTCAACTAAACTATTTATGTATTAAAAAAAAGGACAAATGGGATTTATAAGGACTTTTTTTGGGCTCAATCGTACTTATTTGAGCTTCCAGCCTTCCATCACTTATCCAACCAGCCTAGGGATGAGCAAAAAACCCGGTAGTCTAGGTAGTCTGACCCGACCCGGTATGACCCGACCCGGTCTGATCAAAAAATTTTGGTCCCAGGCAGCTTCTCACAGACCAGACCGGACTGGTCTTCTCGGGTTGGACTAGACTTCGGTCCAAGGTGCCCAACCCCATAGTCTGGTCCGGTCTGACCCGTACACACACACATATATATATATATATATATATATTTTTTTTTTAATTCCACTTCGTTTTTAATCTCCACTGCCCACTTCGTTTTTTTTTTTTTGGACCAAGAAGTTCAATCAATATTCAATAATCACCATCTCACATTCTCACCGTCAGGAGTTTCGGACTTTCGGCCAAGAAGTTCGATTTCATCATCTCTGATCTCCGTCTCCACCTCTCGGCTCCGGTTCCCTTTCGATCTCTGCTCCGGTTCCGGTTCGTCTCGGCGTCTCCACCTCGTCTCCCTCTCAGATCTGGTTTCGGTCTCCCTCGACGTGCCCTATGTCCGTCTGGCTCTCGGCTCCAAGATTTCGGTTCAAGATTTCGATTTTCGGCTATTCAGCATCTGAGCATCCAAGATTTCGGCTATTCTAGATCCTCATCTCCAGCTTACGTCTATTGATGTCTCCGACGTGCCCTTTCTTCGGTCCAAGATTTCGGCTATTCAGCATCTGAGCATCCTCTTTGGCGCCTATTTTCAAGGTAAGAAATTCACTTTGCTTTACATCTTATTTTTTGCACTGGTTGGTTGCTGGTTTACTTGGCCATAGAATTGACAGTAGAAGACTAGAAGTTGGTTACATTAGCATCTAGTCCAATTGATTTAACTTGGTTAGCTTTTTATTACTGAAAATAATTGATTGTGCTGCTTCACATAAGGCTCATTTTGTCATTAAATTGATTACATTTGTGAAAACTCCTTCCTAAGGTTGAGTTTTGTTCTGAAATTAGTTTAAATTTTTCACTTTTCAGAGTTCTTTTGATTTGTTTTGCACCCTGATGTATATAAATTGAAATCTGAGATGACGCTTTCCTTTCAGAGTTTTGTTCAGAGTTTTCAGAGTTTTGTTCAGAGTTCTTTTGATTTTTCAGAAAGAGGAAGAAATCTGAGATGACGCTTTCTTCAAAATTGAAAATAAATTGGAACTAATAAAGTCCATTGTTCCAATTGTAAGAGAAAATAGCCAAAACTCTCAATCAAGTTCTTCCAGCTTTTCTCCCCTCGTTCTATGTAATTTGCTCTCTTTCTCTCCTCCGTCGCATGATTGACACATTTAGATTATGTTTGGGATTTGGAGGGGAGGGTATGGGAGGGAAAATGTCAAAGTGCTCCAAAACAAATGATTTTCTTTGCTAGAAATGCTTATGTTAAATTTTCTTTGCTACTATTTTGATGAATTATTAAACTAATTTATGAATACTTGCTTTTCATTTTTTGCAGACATGGATAATGAGCAAAGTTCAAGTGTTGACTTATCTCAATCTTCCAATATTGGTGAGAATGAGTCTCTTGGTGAATGACAATGGATTGTAATGTGTAATGTGTAATGTGATAGACTTGTTGTTATTTGTTATTTAATTGATTGTCATGGATGTCGTGAATTGTAATGTTGTTGCTTTTTATTTATTTTGAATGGTATCTTATTGCCTAAATGGCTAAATGTAATTGTTTCCCCATTTAAAACAGAAAAAAAATGTTGTTATGTGCTATTAGGAATCTGCAAAAAAAAAAAAAAAAAAAAAAACCAAATATGTCCTGGACTGCCTGGACTGGTCCAGCAGTCCGGTGGACCTGGTCCGGTCCGGCCCGAGCTCGGGCTGGTGCTGGACCAGACCGGACCTCGGGCCGCCTTGTTCAGCCCGAGGTGTTTTCCAGACCAGACCTCGGGTTGAGGCCAAACCCGGTCTGGTCTGGTCCTTGATCAACCCTAAACCAGCCCCTTAAACACTGTGGATGAGGCTGAGAAGGTGTTGCCTGTGGGGCCTGCCAATTTGTAGAAAAATGTTACGCTGCCTGTGCCTTTTTAGAAATAAGCATGACGTGAAATTAAATGGCACCCACCAACGGTGCCGCCTTGTTAATGTAGATGGTGCTATGTCAGCTATGATCTTCTCAACTTGTGCTGCTGGTTGGGGTGGTGTTATAAGAGACCACAAAGGAAATTGGATAGCTGGATTCTCACAAATGCTAGGACAATGCAGTGCATTTGAAGCTGAAGAATGGACTTTGCTGAAAGGTCTAAAACTTGTGAGGGACATGGGCTTCAGGAATGTTACTGAAGAATCTGATGCCAAAGTTTTAATTGATATGTTGAAGCAACAGGATCAGGTACAGAATTGCAGCTTGGTCTTTATACAGATTAAGTGTATGATGCATTTTGTTTGGAATCTTCAGTTGAGATATATTTCCAGAAGCCAGAACGAACTTGTAGTTGATATGGCAAAGGGAGGCTTGGCTACATCAGTCTTGATGAACTTGTGCCCGCTTCATATGCGGCATATATATTGATGAAAAAGATAGACTGGGAATTAATCCCCCCTAGCGTAACTTATTTACTTTCAGGGGCTACGTATGTATAAAAAAAAAGGAAAAAGAAGCATGACGGAATGATATAAAGTCGGTCCAGCATTGTAAGGTTCTGTTAGATTTCTTTGAATCCTAGCTTCAAGTGCAAGAGGAAACACATGCGGTAGGAGGAGTATAAATCCCAAACTGGATACTGGATGATAATATCAATAATAAAAGAAGCTTCTCGAAATGTTAAACAAAATTACTTGGTAACAATTGTACCTAAAAAAGGTGTTGTCTTGTGCCAAAATGTTAATCTTACGCTTTAAAAAGACAAACACCAAACAAACAATCGCTGTCCTGGTGTCCACATAGAAGACCGGTCTTGAAAGGGGGTTATCTTCTTCGTTTCAAGGAGTGTTTGGTTTGTTATAATCTCGCTTACTTCAATGCAGACAAACACAGACATTTGTCCACAATAGCACGCTGAGCTCTCTGAGCACGTCCTTTTCACTAAACTGGATGTGATGCAAGAGAAGCATAGTTATTTGTTGGCTTGTAACTCATAAGATGGCACGTTTAAATATTCTTTTATATGAAAATTTTATTGATGGATAATTTACATGTACATCCTGAAGCGCTCTTTTATGTAGCTTATATGCATGTTCTGGTTCTGATAATCTTGTAAGACCCAATTCATCCAGACTCTGCTTGATGGGAAAAAAAAAAAACGGCTTCTCCCATGTTATTAAACATCAAAGACATTAAGGATGTTATTTGAAAGGGTTAATGTGCAATTTTACTAATAAAGATTTTTTTAAAGGACGTCTGATATAAATAAGTTTTAGAAGAAGTGAAAATATATATATAAAAATTTATAAGGGTGCAAATTCACCGAAGTCATTAAATTTCATCAAAAGTTGTTGAGTTTTCTTCTCTTAGAATTTAATGGCTGTTTGATTAAATTTAATAATTTTGGTGAATTTAGACCATTTTAAATTGGCTCTTAGTATTTTTACCCCTTCCAAAACTTATTTACGCCAAACGCTCATCAGGAAAAACTTTGTTGGTAATTCTACACATTTACCCTATTTGAAACTGACTTGAGTTTTTGGATGATCACATTCCAAACAATACTTAACATATTTATTTTAAACTTGTAAAATTTTAAGCTTAAAATTAATTATGTAATGTTTTTTTTTCAAGCAATTGTTTGGGGAAGAGAGCGGGAGATCAGAATTATGCATATATCTGAAGTGAGGCCCATGCTTGGGATAACGAGTTGCCAAATGTGGGTCTGAGGATGCTGTGTGGTTTCATGTTTGGGCTGAACTACCAGCCCAACTGAGGAAGTCGGGGTTACACTCCTTTGCATTTTTCCCTCTTTGGACTCTAGACCCATTTGTATATTGCACGACCAAAAAATATACCCAACAAAAACCTTCGCTTTGTGGAATGTTGTTTGTTTGTTACAGACCTACAGGATGTCCCCACGTGTTTCTCGAGATCCCAACTCCCCCCAGCCATCCCAAAATCTATGGGGAGCCCACTTGCCCGACCTTAAACCATCGTTCCCATTCTACCCCCATTCAAACTTTGATTTCACTACCCGCTCCCACACCTCCCTTAAGAGGGGAGAGAGAGCGACAAGAGCACTTTCTCTGTATCCCAGTACACACCCTCTCTCTCTCTCTCTCTCTCTCTCTCTGTATCCCACAACCCCCAGGAGCCATGTTGGAGGAATCTGTATCATCCGCTCCCTCAATCTGGGCCTTAGTCTACAGCTGGTTCACTCCCACTGTCTTCTTCCTCCTTCTCCAGCTCATGATTGGCACCATCTTCATTACTTCCACCTTCGCTAACAACAAACACCACGAACAACCAGATGCTCACGACGACCACCATCACCCTCAACAACTGGCCAGATCTCCCTCCGTCTTACAGAGACTCAAATCCATCAATTTCTCCTCTTACAGATCCCAAGAATCCCCTCACCATGCCTCAGAATTTCATACCTCCCATGAAGCTCCACAACCTCCGCTTCCGAGATCTCCATCTATGCTTCAGAGGCTCAAGTCCATCAACCTCTATAATTACTTCCCTACGGACCCTATTTCTTCCAGATTATCCTCTCCTGATGCCACTGTTTTGAACGCAGCTCATGAATCGGCCAACCATTTTGAGGTACTGAATGTTCACGAAACGGAGAAATACCATTTGGACGACGCATCACTGGTGGAGAGCGATGAAGATGTAGAAGAGGAGGACTTTGTCGAGGAAATCCCGCATCCCGAACCAGAGCGGTCTCTTGATGAGATTTACAGCGAGTTACATGGTGTTCATGTGAGCAGGACTAAGTCGGACACGAAGCCGGCGTCCGGCGAGGTGCCGGAAAAGCTCCCCAGGAAGATGAAGAAGTCGGCGACCACTAAATCGGCGTTCTCGCATTTCAGGGAAGAAGACATTGTAGAGAATCGGCGGCCGGCGACCATGAGAGAGGCGAAGGTGAGCGTGTCTGAGGCGGACGACGAGGTGGATGCAAAGGCGGACGATTTCATCAACAAGTTCAAGCAGCAGTTACAGCTGCAGAGGCTGGATTCCATAACGAGGTACAAGGAAACAATCCAAAGAAGTGGACAGTAACGTGGAATCGGATTTTTTTTTTTTCGAGGGGTTGGTTTGCTGCTATAATTATCATTATTAGTATGAGAATTCGTTCCTGTAAAACTAGGGTTCTATTGATTTTGCACTAAAAGGAAACTAGTCTGCCAGATGCTTGAGGATGTTGAAGCTTAAGATGTTTACATATATGGCCCTTATTGTTACTCCATTTTTGGCAATTCAGATTGATGCGTTTCTTTCCATTTTAGCTTTAGGAGGGCGTTTCTGGTAATATGCATTGCATGTTCCTATGCCGGCCAATGTTGGGATTTTCTCAGTGGAAATGATTTATTGGAAGAGAAAAATTGTCAAGATATTTGCCTTGTTAATCATTTCAAACAAAAATCTTTCTGTGGTCCAAGATGCAACATAGGATGACCTCAAAAACTAATGCATAAATATTAGAGTTAAGGTGTAAAATTATTTATATAATTTTTTTATATATGCGTCTAATATCATATACATTATTTAGATGTAAAAGTATCCACGAATATCTCTAAATGAGATAAAAATACTAGCTTCGTTGTTAATCAAGTCAAATATTGGTTAACCTTTGGTTTGGTGAGCCACATACTAATTATTTTTAAGGGTTAAGATGTAAAAATGTGTATGTATACTTTTTTCAAATGCGCATCTGAGGACATATATTTTTTTGAGTGCAAAAGTAGATATCAATTTCTTCAAACATAACAAAAAGTCATATCAAAGGTAACAAACTCTAAGCACATGCATGTCTAATAACACTAATTAATCCATTTTCCCATCTGTTATTTGAGGGAAGAAGCAAGAAGATATTTTTAGCATGTTAGCACCAGAAAAACCCCATATAATGTCTCTTCCAATTAATGTCTTTGTTTTTTTAAATATTAAAAGATAACTAGCTTTAACCACCTACATGCCTAGATTATTGCCAATGAAATCGCATCATATGAATCCAATTCAACAATAATCTTGCGACAGCTAAAACAAGAACCAAAATAATAATTTGGTGGTATCATGTGAGAGAGTGAGAGAGAGGGCAAGGAGAGGTAGAGGAAGGGTGAGTGAGAGGAGAGAGAAATGATAGAGATGAGAGAACATGAAAGAAGGAGTGATTGACATGTAGATAAGTGTTGGTGTGTATTTTTACACCTAATAAATATATATGGTGTTAGATGCACATTTGATAAAACTACATGGACATGTTTACACTTTATTAGATTGAAACTTGTACAATAATGTGGGGCTCGTGATTAAAAAGTAACGACTGTTATCTCAATCAAACAGAACTGCATTTTTGTAATTTTTTGTAATCTTCGTAGGCATTTTGGCATCTAAAGGATATATATAATGTGAGATGCATATTTAGAAAAAGTGTATGGGCATTTTTGACTCTCAACCTTAAATATTATAACATGATAGTACTCATCCATTCTTTTTTATAAGAAACGACTGCCTCACAATTTTTATAGGAAATATTTAGAGAATGTCATATTTTTTACTTCTTATTTTTTCATTTTACCTTTATTTAATTACTCGTATGTAATAGGGGTGAGCATGGTGCCCAGTAGCCCGGTACGCCCACCCTGACCCTACAAAAAATTGCCCAACCCAGCCCTAAAAAAGTGGCCCAAAAAAATTTTGAGCAGCTTTAGGCGGGCTAATAACCGGGCAGGGCCGGGCATAGGGCAAGGGGTGCTACCCTGCCCTGAAAATTATTTTCATTTATTTAAAATAT
Source organism: Inga laurina (assembly GCA_963855925.1). Classification (NCBI taxonomy): domain Eukaryota; kingdom Viridiplantae; phylum Streptophyta; class Magnoliopsida; order Fabales; family Fabaceae; genus Inga; species Inga laurina. Next base: position 60,376,155 of record OY979706.1, read on the forward strand.
AAAATTTCATATCAATTAAATATTATTTCATATATATATATTTTTATTTAAAATATATATTTTCTATTGTATAATACTCTTCTAATTCTCTCTTTTTTGCCCTAACCACTAAACACTATTTACAAGTAGATTTCTTCCTTTCTTCTTTACTTTGTGCTGTATTATAGTTGCTTTTTATTTTCTTTCCAAATGCTTCATCATTTAATCAACTTTTGGGACATTGAATTGATGCAAACTACTTTGACTTCACGGCTTTAATTATAATCATTTTATTTTCTTATTTATAATGGATTGTTGATGTTGTTTAATTTTTAAAGTATGGATATTTGTTAAGACATATGGTATTTTTTAAATTTTAAGACTCAAGTTATAGACTTATTTTGAAATATCCCAAGATGTGAAATCATCAAATGTATTTGAAGTTTATATTACTTAGGGCGAAGTTAAGACATATATGGTATTAGTAACTACAGGAATGTTTATGAAATTCATAAAGAATTATTTTTTTCATTAGTGGATAAGATAAGACGTTATCATTTGGGTAGAGAAGTCCACCCTGCCCAACCCACCCTTACCCAGCCCAAAATAGTTAGGACTTTTAGCGGGCAGAGTCGGGCATCGGGATGCAAAATGCAGCCTGCCCATCCTTTGGGCAGGGCATCAGGCAGGGGTCTCGCCCTGCCCAGCCCTGCCCATACCCACCCCAGTATGTAATGTCAATATAATAAATTTTCACTACCTCAAAAACCTATTATTTTTACCATATTTACTTTCTTATTTTCTCTCACCTACAATCCTCCTTATTCCTTATATGTCATCATAAAAAAAGGTATTTTAGTGAAAAAGGATTACAATTTTGGTACATTTATTATTCTTAACCCACTCTTTAAATTGTGAGATTCGGTTAAATGTTTCTCACAGCTTTGATTCTATTTATTAGTATAAATTAACTAACTCTTGCATATCAAGAAAATTTAATTAACACATTAATTAAGGGCTAATTTTTTTAATTTTGCCTTTATTTATGATTAATTCTAAAAATCAATATGAATACTTTTTTTTTGTTTATTAAAATTAATAGGGACAAAAAAATATAAAACGTATTGATTATTATGAAACTGAACTTATAATAAAGTTCAAGATTTTTAATCAAAATAAATTTATAAATACGATTGGACGGAAAAAAAAAAAGGGGGGGGGGGGGGGGGGAGTGATATAAAACATGGAGGAATATCCGCAGAGTCCCGCCAAAGCGAGTTTAAAAGGATAAAGATAGAGGTGGGAAAATGGAAATGGTCATTGTCGTAGGGGCAGCGGTGGAGTGTAAGGTGGAAAGGGAAGAAGAGGCACGTGGTGGGGAAGCCCAATTAGACTTATGGGGTTTTATTATTGATTATTGAAATCGGAGCATTAAATTAATGAAGAGGGGATCTGATGTGTCGGGTTGGCAGTGAAATGGAGGAGTCATGTTTATCTGATTGCCCAGAATGTATAAAAAAAAAGAAATACTGCTAATTTGGATAGTCCTAAATCATTGTTTTAAAATCTTTTTTCATAATTTAAAATAAAATTTTTTTCACATATTTATTTTATAAATCATAAAAATTATTTTTTAAAAATTAATCCAAACACAAACACACAATATAGAGTTTGTCATAAACATTTTGGGGATTCGCTGTAACTCACGTGAGGATCTTTCATTTGTCTTTTCCTCCGCGACTTAAGCCAACTCGTTTTCATTATTTTATTGTTATGGTTGAAAGCTCTGCTCGACAGTATGGGGGAAACAGCTCAGAAAATGGAAGATTTTCTGCTACAAAACTCCAAAACCCTTTGGTTTGGAAGAGGAATCTTGAGTTGGTGCATAAGAAGACTTCAGGCTGTGCCTGAGTTTGGCCTAATATATAACCGCCGATTTATGGAAAACACCACAAATTGATGGAGGCGACGGAGCTACAGCTAACATTTTTGGTTCACATTCCAAGAACGGGCCATACGTTGGATGGCATCTTCCTTTTTTCAAAAGAAAAAAATTCATTCGGTCTGCTTCGGCCTCAGCTTGTTGCAGACTTGCAGCTTATCAATTTTTTTTTTTGTGTGTTTTGATTTCCTCTTGGAATCCTTAGAGATGCTGAAATGGTGGCCGAGTTTGGCGTGTGAAACCTCAATTCATTTTTGGTCCCAACAAATTGTGAAGCAAAGGAATTCAAAGATTGCAGTTCCAAGCGATCCAATTGCGCAGAGTCCTGATATGCAGAGAAGAGGCATGGGCTCTCGTGCTCCTTATGTTATTCAATTCAATACTATTACAATCAATTGATCTCTACCCAAGAGCATGAAAGCATTGGGCCATATTTATTGATCCTGATCGGTATTTGTTGTATGTTTCTGATATTATTAGACTTTTCATTTTGTGAGGGATTAATCTCTTCCGCAATTTTAAACCTATGTATAAGCGCTAAGTCCAACAAAGTGAACAAGGGTTCTCACATAAACAGAACAAAGGGCATGTATAGAACGTGGGAGAGGGAGGGAGGGAGAGCTTCACATGCAGTTTCCTTATCCCTGCCCTTTAACTTGAACAACTGTATTTGTGGGTGCTTATACTATTCACAATCATGTGGCTGCTCCCCCCAGCAGATTCATTGCCCATTACTATACTATTATTAGCGTCTTTTTCTACATTTTTTGTTTGTTTGTTTTGGTGTGGACATGAGATGCCAGATCCGACTTCTTGTCAACTTTAGTTTGAAGTTTGAACAGAGACCTACAGTAACATCCATAATGGTCTCATTTCATTAAGTTTGATTTTAATAATCCCTTGTGCAAATATTTGAGAGATTCAACTTGTTGCCGAGTCTTGAAGGAATCATCAGATTTTCAGCTGGTGGTTATAGTTCCTTATTGTTTAAGTGTTCCTCACTATGGAAGCTGTTGGACTTTAATTTGGAGCAATTCACCAGTTTTCAACAACTGATTTGCCTTCAAATATATGACACTGCTCTGTATTCAGCCAAAAATAGAGATGTTAACACATGGCTATATGTTCAGCCAAAAACAGGAGAGAAAATTTAATTTCCTCCGACTAAACTCTCATATTCCTCTTGAAGTCAAATTGTCCTTCTTGGTGTTGGAATAATAATACTTCAAATTCCTAATATCTTCCAATCATTTGTACTTTATTTATTTGGATTCCTGCCATCTTCCAATGATTCACATTTTATTTACTAGTTTTGTGGACCCCACTTAACATATAAGACATGAGATCACCATGATGTTGCTTCCTGCTTCGTCAGTGTTTGAGGATAATCAGCATGAGATCTCCTCCACAGCCTAACCCTAAATACCAAAAAAAAAAAAAAAAAAAATCAAATCGGTTAGAACTTGCCGTATCATTTTGCCAGCGAGAACTAACCGTATCTACCTATGGATAACAACGAAAAATTGATTGTCCCAAGGAGATTATTATAGTAATAGAAATGATTGAAGTTGTAGTGAGCTGAGCACCATAATTAAGAGAAAATTTAACTGCACCGCACTATAGATATTTAATATCACAGAGTCTCGAAACTTTCAGAAATTTTACAGTAGCTTAAGACTAAACTAAATTTTTTTTTTTTTGGTTAAAAAGATATTTATGCATGTGTCTTGTACATGACCTATATGGTCTTATAAATTCTCATTTGTCTTTTAAATTCCTATATGTGTCTTGTAAATAAATAACATGTATTCTTATAAATACGTTCCTTGCATGTCTTGTACATGTGGTCGAGATAGTCTTATGATTTCATTTATTTGTCTTGTAAAATAAGCAAATTTGACATATAAATTCTCACATGTGTGTCTTATAAGATACAATTATCTTGTCATACATAAATTTTAATTTTAGTTTAGTTCTAGGTGCAATAAAATTTCATAACATTTTGAAAGCTATTTGATATTAAATGGTTCCAGGAAGGTGCAATGAAAATTTCCATAATTTTAACATTGAATATTGATGATTGATGTGTGTATTCTCTGCGAAGAACATGTGAAATAATTTCGCCACTTCCAATGGAAAAAATGGAGAAAATTTATATGTGTACTCCCCTATGTACAATAATATAAGATATTTTAACTAATTCTTGAAAAGCAATAAATGATAATTAATTCATAAGAAATGTTCTAAATTGGACTTTTTTTTTCCACTTTTCCCCTTATTAAAAAATGAATTTGAAAATTTAATGAGTGGGTAAAATTAAAAATGAGAATTTATTACATGGACAATACTAAAAAATTGATATTAAATATCTTATAAGTAATTTATATTTTAGATCAAGTTATTCTTCTAAAAACACTCTATATTATGGACAGGAGGAAGTAACTACAAAATATATTTTTTTGAGTGAAAAAGGAACTTTTTATCGCTCGATCGAATATTTACATTACATGGCGGATTGATAAACGTGATTATATGTAAAATAGAGAGAAAATCAAATTTTTTTTTTTTTAGTACAAAGGCAAGCAATGCTTGAAGTTTACAAGGACCTATAATTAGGTAGCACCTGATGATCGTGTGAAGACATGTCACAGTCGCGTGTAAAAAGGTTAACACATTCTGTAGGTGCTGTCACAATTTCTGTGTAATCCTGAGAGAGAAAATCAATTTTAGGAGGGCTTTATTTATTCTTCCTCCTCCACCCCTTTTCGATTGTCTGGTGTTTTTCTTTTGGGTATGAACAATAAAATATGAATCCTCCCATGTCTCTCTTCCTCCCCCTTTTTCTCGACTAGTTCTTTAGTTGGTTGGTTTTTTCAGACCAACCTAAGAGAACCAACATCGATATTTTACCTTTGACTTTCCTTCTGAAAGGTACTGTATGATAAAAACTAAACACTTCAAATAATACCATGGAAAATCGGCTCCGGAAACCATAATAATGAACCGTTCTAAATGCTTCCCCCAACACATGCCAGAATACCGTGCCGAGTGCCTGGTCAAAGTTCTCTGTTTTAATTTTTATGCCGCATTCCCACTGGAGTGCTTAGAATCTTAAAAATGGTGGATCCGCACCCGCCAGTGCTTACAAGGTGTTGCACAGGAATTTACTTCTAATATTTAAAATTTTATGTTTGGAGTGCAGATATATCCTTTTTTTTTTTTGGGCTCAAGAGTGCAGATATATCTTTGGAGTTAAGTAAAAGTAACAATGATAATAATTACGTAATTAAGGTTATCGTGCATGCTAAATCAATGTGCCATCATTGCAAACTGCGTTTGACCACTCCAAATTTAACACTTCGGATCGCCCATCCAAGTGTGGCGTGAAGTCAACTGAGCTACCAATGTGATGTGTCAGCTATAAATCCCACATTATAAGCTCATTTGTCTTACCAGCTGTTAATGATTGGAGATCGATCGATTTGCAATGCAAAAAATGCTAAAGGAGAAAAAAGATGGAAAAGGACAAATGAGACCTTCAATGTTCCTGAAAATTCACTCAATCCCACGTTATTGAAGCCCCATTACCAAATCCTGAAAGGGAAAAAACTTCGTAAAATAAGCCCAAAGAAAAAAAAAATAACAGGACATGCCATGCTTGGCATTCAAGTTATAAGAAAATAAATATAATAGGAATTAATAAAATCAAAAATTGATTTTAGTGTGGTGGGGTGGAAGCATCCCTTCTGGTCCTGAGTACCCATCCAGCTCTTCCCTCCTCTCTCTTTTTCTTGAGCAAAGCTTCATTTGTTCGCCTCCACCACCACCTCTTCTCTTCACACTCAACACATTTCTCATTCCTTCCTCGTTCTCTTCCAGTATGACAGACAGAGTCCATCCATCTTCCAAACCCGCCGGCGCCGGCGCTAATGGCTCCACCCCCGCCCCCTCCAGCTCCAATCCGGCCCCTGTCAAGTCTCAGCTCTACAACCCCACCCGCCCTGTGTACCGACCTCCTCAGTACAACCGTCGCCGACGCTCCAGCCGTGGCATCTGCCGCTGCTGCTGCTTCTGGAGCGTCATCGTTCTTCTGTCTCTTATTCTGCTCGCCGCCATTGCTGGCGCCGTGCTCTACGTTCTCTACCGTCCTCACCGACCTCAATTCTCCATCACCAACCTCCGCATTGCCAAGATGAAGCTCACTACGGCCACCGATTCCTCCTCTCACCTCACCACTCTTCTCAATCTCACCCTCATTGCCGATAACCCGAACAATCACATGGTTTTGTTCTACGAACCGTTCACCGTCACCGCATTCTACAATTCCGTGCCGATCGGGAATGGATCCATCCCGGCTTTCACGTCCGACAAGAACAACCAGAGCAGCCTGCGGGCGGTGCTGTCGGACTCTCGAGATCTGGATACGGATTCGTTGACTTCGCTGAGATCGGGTCTTAAGGGGGCCGGTGGGTTCCCGGTTGTGATTCAGATGGACACCAAAGTGGTGTTGAAGATGGAGTGGCTGAAGAGCAAGAGGGTGGGAATCAGAGTGACGTGCGACGGAATCAACGGGAAGGTGCCGGCCGGGAAGACTCCGTCGGTGGCTTCGGTGACGGACTCCGAGTGTAAGGTGGACCTGCGAATCAAGATCTGGAAGTTTTCGTTTTAATCACGTGGCGTCATGATCAGTTAATCTTTTTTGGCTTGGTTTAAATATTTTTTATCCATTTACATTAATTTTTCAAACACAGTCTCGTTTCAACCTCAGAGGAGGTGAAATTTGTTTACAAGAAAAAAGAATTGTAAAAATTTGAGGTTGTTTGAGGTTTAGAGCAAGAAGGCTCTGAATTTAGATGTATTTTATTTGTTGTCTGTAATTTTTGTGGTTTCTTGTATTTTGTGGATGTTGAAGTGATGGTTTCAAAGTTTCAAAAGTAATGAAATATTCTGCAAGTGTGCGAGTAAATGTAACTAATTGTAAAAAATGTCTTACAATAAGTGAATAAGATGTAACAACAAGTTATAGTAGTATAGGAAATGATAATAAGTGTCTACTGCTCACCTGTTATTATAACCCTTTCTATGATTATATTATTTTACAAGACTTCATAGTAATGTTCCTTAAAACACAGCACGTACAGGCGGGACTACGATGAGCTGTGTGTGCAGTTTGACGTGGGACATGCAAATTAAAGGAAACATAGGCAGATCGATTTTTTAACAAATGAAAATTCATTTGCTACCATTCTTCAAATTATTCCAAGAGGGAGAGATATATGTCATGACCAAGTTCACAAATTAGTTAATTATTAAGAATGTTCTCAAATTTACTTCTCACAAAACGCAAATTTATAACTAAGAATATTTAATGTTATTTATCATTCAAACAACCCGAATCAGTAATGTTTACATAAAATTTATTGGATCAGTTACTGTGCATCCGACTTCCACTATTTTTAAATTTTTTATTTGGATCTTGGGTTATCACTTATCAATCTCTCTCTCTCTCTCTCTCTCTCTAGTATTTACTTGATATAACTTGGAATGAATTCGTTTTTGTTTTTTTTTTTGCCAATGATAACTTGGAATGAATTCATGTCCTATAGATCCGACATCTCCCAAACTAATAAATTTGTAGGGAAGAGGCCTACATACTAACCAACCCAACTTTAGAAAGGAAAATGCATATATAATTTCAAAATCGTAATTATTTTAATATATAATTTTAATTATTTAATACTACTATATATGGTTATAATATTATGGACATATAAAATTACATGTTTTTAATATTATATAATTAAAAATTAATTTTGTCTTTTTAATTTTATGATCAGTATCCTAATAGTGCAAAATCGCAAACTATAAGTAAAAACAGAGGGCGCAACAGATTTTGATCCACTGGGGAGGATTTGAAAGATATTAGCGCTTTTTGTGATAAACCGCGGGTAAGCAAAATTAAACAATTCAAATCTCAAACCTCTCAAGTCAACATTGGTGGGCTATCAAAAGCCTGTCCATTAATCCCCAAGACTCTCACTCTATCCTACTTCTCGCAGCGTTTTTCCTAAAGAAATCTGATGGTAAGTATGAGATTTGAAGATAAACTCTCTTTCAATGGGATATTGCCCTTAAGGTTCCTGACTAAATCCTATATTCTCGAGTTGATGTTGGATTGAATCAGATAAAGAATAAACATGATTTCACCAAAAGAAAAAAAAAATCAGTAAGAATGGAAAATAAATGTGCTCATGCAAACCTAATCAGGCATCAAAAGAGCGAGAAAGATTTTATAATCGACATAGAGAGGACCAATAAAATGAGAAGAATGAAGACTCGAATAGATTGCCACATGAGAAGAATGATCATCGCCAATATATATGGTAATCTCCAGATCGTTGTCGAATTCGGTGGCGCCTGTAAACGCCGACCACACTGATGTCGTCGTTGAGAGGTGTTCCATGCTAATAGGGCTAACAGTTTAAGATGGTGTTTTAGTGTGTGATGAGGATAGCCATAGGAAAAATGACTTAGCCTGTGTTTGATATCATTTATTTTTGGATAATAAATCCTTATTATGCAAGCTGAGATAAAACTCTTCTCACATACTTACCTCGTATACCGTGAATTACGATTTATAAGTACTTATTGCCCAAAAATAAGCTATTCCAAACCAACACTTATTATGATTCTAACTTATTAAAAATGACTTAATAGAAAAGTCAGTTTTTGTAATGTGATTTATGTTTGGATGAGTAATTGAATAAGTGATTTTCCCTAAATCAAAACATGTTTAGATGAGGGATTGTATAAGTGTTTTTTTAAAAATAAAAACTTGTTTGGATTAGCGATTATATTAGTGCTTTTGTATTAATTGTTACAAAACAAGATATTTAAAATTAAAAATTAGTGAAAAAATTGAAGTTAGAAAATGTGATGATGCCAAAATACATAAGTTCACATAAAAATATTACATAACTAGATGCATTACCTTAATTATCCTTTTTTGATAATGTAATTATCCTTTTAAAGTCATCATTTAAATTGGATTTATTTTTTAAGCAAAAAACAATTAATTATTCGTACTGATGGCTCATTATGATCAATTATTGAATTATTAAATTAAATTATAATATCTTGGCTGAATTTTTCCGCGGGTACTGAAAAGGGGATGAAATCCCCCAAATACACAAACTCTCCTTTATTTCCGTCCCAAACTTTTGAACCAAAAAAAAAAACAAACAAAAGCTGCAGCTTTTTTTCAAAAATATGCTTGGGCTTATTCAATAAGGTAGTGTTATTGGGCTTATCATTTTTTGAAAAACGCCATGTCAAACACAAGAAAAACGTAAACTGTTTTTATTTGGGTTTATTGCCCAAAAACAGGCTTATTTCAGTCTAATAAATGATACCAAACATTACCTTAGTCTATAAACTAGACTACACATGTTATGATAGTTTTTGGGCCTTCCAAAACAAGATAATGGGTCAAGTTTTAGGGCAATGTCAGTAGAATCTAGAATATAATGCCATAAAGCGTACTAGTTCGCCCGTGCAAACTTCCAGAATCTGTGCAGCAACAAGTGTCTGGGATCTGATCCTATGTAGATGGTTATTTTAATATTGGGCTCAGGCACTCATTTGAACCAAAAACAAAATAGAAAGCATACTCATTTTGGGCTGAATATTGGGTCAATCATTTTTCCTAAGTGGAATTCATGAGGAAACCAAAAAGGAAGAAATTGGACCAGAGTTGATTAGAACCCGGCTATGGTCCTTTTCCTTCCCTAAACCGTTCGATTGAAATCTCAACGATCTAGATTTAATATATTATAAAAATAATATTATTATATTAATATATCAAAAATATTATTATAAAGATATATTAATTCTGAACCGTCTCAATCCAACAGTCCAGGGAAGGAAGGGGCAATCCGGGACTTAGTCAATAAGCATGGCTATCGATGACAACCGTGTCTTACGAGAATTCTTCTCTGATTTGAATCTAAGACTCTGTGAATACAAATATCTGATTAGGGTGTTGCGCATTATGACAGGAAGATTTCATCATCATGTTCTATAATATCTGATTAGGGTGTTGCGCATTATGACAGGAAGATTTTATCATCATGTTCTATCATTAGTGATGAGGTTTTTGTTTCAGGGTTTTTAGCCCTTATAGCATGGGCTTGCTAAAAGTTCTCTTTTATAACAGATGGCTTCAGCTATGTGCCCAGAAACAATCCTGCAAAATTGATTCAAGTAGAGGTTGTGAGAAAATATGGGACAGTTTCAATTTGGTTATTTTCTCCAACTATCAGAGTGCATAGAACAGCCCTCTTCCCCAATGCACCATTTATAAAACATTCATGTAAACAAAAATCCTGCAATACACGGAACAAGTTACAAACCATATACTGTTAACCATCGCTAAGATTTTCAGCAAACTGATATGAGCAACTCAAATAGAGGAACATTCCATACATTTGAATCTTAACAAATGTTTAATCCTCGTGGTCTAGAGCAGACAGTAGTAAAATACAGAACAGTGTACTTACATCCTGCTTCTCAGCTTATAAGGGCTGAAAAGTGAAATCAAACAAAATAAAGCCTATACCAACCTGCAAGTGATGGGTATCAGTAAATATTGACCTATATCGTAGATGAGATTGAAGCTTCCAAACGAAGTGCATAACAATTGTTCTGTCTCAAACATCACCCTCAGATGACTATGACAAGAAAATCTCAGGAAGTTTCAGTGTCCCCTTATCCGTGAGTGTTAACAGCTTCCCAAACTAAATTCTTTGGACTGGGATTAGAAAGATTGCGAGCCTGCAAGGCTGCCTCACGGAGTGTCCGAATTGTCAGTGCATTGGCCTTCAAGAATGACGCACAATTATAAGGCAAATTATGCTTTTTGCATAGCTCTTTAACCAGGGGCGAGATTTTCCTCAGATTGCATCGGGGCATCCGGGGAAACAGATGGTGTGCCACCTGAAATTGCAATCCACCATGAAACCAATCCATCCAAGCTGGGCACTTAATATCAAGCGTCCCACTGGTCTGCTTTTCAAACCAATCATTGGCATCTGGCTGGCCGACATAGACACTGGTAGAGAAATGATTCAAACAGAACTGAACATGTTGTATTCCAGTAACAGCAAAACTAGCAATGACAAACATTATTCGTTCACACCAATTGGGTAAACAGGAAACCAGTAGGGGATACCAAATCCAGAAAACAAGCAGCCCTAGAAGCTCCAAGCCTCTGTTAGGTACCTTCCTCTTGGACAACAATAAGATGAACGATTGGGCGTACAAGTTTAATCTGGCAAAGCACATTACAGGATAAAACGTCCAATGCTGATAGCTAACCAAGAATCTCGATACAGAATCAAAATTCATCTTCCTCTCGTAAATGTGAGATGTAAGGGAGTTGAAAAATTTCGAAGACACGACAAAAAAGGGCATATGCTGGAGATCAGGATCGAATTCGAGACTGTTACAAGCAAGGTGGTGAGCATTGTGGTTCCACTTCCACCATCCAATACTGATTCCTGCAAGGCAATTCCCAGCTAGGATCTGAGCGAACCGATTGAATCCCCGACTCGTCATTACCTGATAGTGCCCTGAGTCATGTCCAATCCAGCCGCTCTGAATCCACAAGAACCCCATTAACCCTCCGCAACCCACGTGAACCCACGGGCTATCGCAGCACAAAACACCATAAACACAGACACAAAACAAAATTGCCATAAACAAGAACGAGAAGAACACACCGTGTCCTTTCTTTTCGAATAAACCCATTTTGGAGAACTCGTATACAAGTTTCCGATAATCCTTAGACACCTCTGAAGCAGTGTAGTCTAGGAGATAATACCCGGTGAAGAACCTATCGAGGTATTGCCATGCAGATCCAGGGTGGAATGCGAGAAAGGCGTTAGTAACGTCCTGGCCGGCGAGATTGAACAATGGAAGCTCACCGCCAGGGTGGTCGTCAATCCAGTGAGAGACGTCATAGATCTTGCCCTGTATAGAGATCCAGAGATCTCCCCTCTTGTTGTGTTTGCTGAGTTCTTGCTGCGAAATGTACTTGGTTGGCTCCGCCATTGAAGCAGCAAGGAGAGATCTATTATGAGCAAATGCTCTTACTTCTTCCTGCTGCGAAAGAGGGAAGAGTGGGGTTACTTGTTGCAGCAGAAACCAAAAGACCAATCGTTGCTAAAAGATGCCGATCCTATTACTGAGAGAGAGAGAGGAGGAAGAAGTGGGGTCCAAGGGTTCGTGACTGTCTTGATCATTGCCAGAGATTTTTTTGGGCCAATTCATGGAACCAACGATTCAATTACCACAGTACCACCTCACGATTCTTGAAAGGTTATGCTAGTGGACTAGTTGGTAACATGGAAACTAATTTGATGTAATCTAATTAATTGTTGTTAATTTCTCATCATCATATTTGATGTCATCGTCATGATTGTTTCTCACCGTAATTTCCGAAAAGGAAAGGCTCGAAAATAAAGACCGTTAAGTTTTTCCTAGGAATCTTGGAATTAATTTTTACTTTTTAGAGTGATCCTGTTATTATTATTATTATTATTTGGTCAAGAGAGTGATCCTGTTATTATGAATGTCTTTTTTATACCGGATTGATATGTGAGTATTTTTTTTTTTACCTCAGATATGTGAACGTTAAGATGTAGCAATATTATATTTCTAATTTAGAATGCTAATAAGATAGTTAATAATTTAAATAATTATTTGATGACGAATAAGTCTATATTTAATAAATGTTATGTCGTACTTGAAATCTATCGCTCTCGTTCTATTTATAAGTTCTTTTTAATTAAATCTCGCATAACAAGGAGAGGTAGTTAACTCAATGATTATGAGGTAAATTTTCAATTATATCCTTATTTATGAATATATACTTTTCAATTCTTTATTCTCTATATATTTTTAAATTATTTTTTCATTATTATAATAAATAGATAAAAAATTTTCACAATCTCATTTACTGCACTGAAACTAAACTTATAAATAAAACCAACGTTTTTTATTAAAAAGTATTTATAAATAAGACCAGAGTGATATTATATTTCTAAATTCATTATATAATCACATGTTAATTTATAATAAATATATTCCACCCATCGCCCCCAAAAGATGGGTATGTTTGTTTTAGTTATTCGATTGCTTATAAGTTGCTTTTTAATAGTGATTTACGGTATACGAAGTAAGTATGTGAGAGGAGTTGTGTCTCGATTTACGTAAAAAGCAACTTATAAGCAATCGTAACACCCAAACAAACATGCCTGATCTTCAAAAGCTTTTATTATTTTGTGTTTCCTTGTTATAAATTAATAGATTTTTTATTAAATGTGATATATTACCGACCGATAACTAATTAAAATACCCTGATTTGATATACAATTACTCGCAGTTGAGACTTGAGAGGGAGAAGGGGAAATAAGAGATTAATAAAATAAGAGAGGATAGGTGGGAAAAAGAATTGGTGAAAGAAACGAGATTTATAGTTACACTTATCCAAATGATTATTCAATAAGTGTATATATAGTTGAAGACCAAAAAAACAATGACCCAGCCTTACGTTTTAAGAACAATCGAAGTTATGAAACAAAACAGAAAAAGACCAGCTCTAGTAGAATCTAGAGGGGGCGAAGTCAGGAAAGATGCCCCGATATTCTTTAGTTATATGTGGAGGCGAAAATAGTCCTTGTCCCTTTCTTATAATTTTGTGTGTGTTTGGTTGTTCTTATTTTTAGACAATAAATTCTTATTACGTAACTCAAGATAAAATTCTTCTTATATACTTATCTTGTATATCGTGAATCACGATTTATAAGCACTTATTACCTAAAAATAAGCTATTACAAACAAACAAAAAATAGAGAAAGCTTCGGTTTGTCTGCATTAAATCTGCCCACATGCCTATTTAACCTAAAGGCTATTAAAAATGCTCTTTTTTTTTATGAGGAATAATCTATCTTATAAGTACAGTTTTTAATATAAGAAATAAATTAGGAAGAATTGTTGATAAATACTTTTTAAATAAATTAATTGATGAATACTACTATGGAAGATATGTTGCACTTGCACTTGCACATAACGGAAAATATTTTGCACACAACGGAAGATTGTTTGAACATTTATATGGAAGATTTTTGTACACACGGAAGATGGTTTGCACAAAACGGAAAATTACTTGCACACACAGAAGATCGCTTGCACGCTTGGTAGCAATCAACAATTAATTTACCCCAAAAGGCATTTTTGGCCAATTCTCTCTAAATAAATAAATTATTCTTGTCTGAAATTTTAAATTGAACTTTTCACTTTTAGTTTTATCCTTATTAAATATATGTCATTCATTGTCTTTACAATAAATTGTCACTTATTATCTCTCATGTATTTTTTTATAAATAAGAGTATAACTGAAAAGAGAAATATGTTTTTTACGCACTTATTACTTTTAATTAACATTTTGAACGCAAGCATATTGCTTGTCTTGTTAAGCCAAAGAAAAAAAAGGCTAACATTTTGAACAACATGATTTTAGTAGTTGTTCCTTGTGAAAAGGATAGGCAAGGATAATTCTTTAGATAGACCTTAAGTCGCATTAAATTAGGTATTTTGTTCGGTTCTTAATATAAAATATATTTACATAATTTAATTAAATTAACAAAGCTAGTTAAGTTAAGTTAGTTTATATGATATGTATTTTTTAAAACATTCTAGTTACGCAGCTTCTTAATTTTCTTATTCCCTCTTCCCTTTCATTATTGTTAAAGGAGTATCAATAAAAATACATTAGAAAAAAATTGATAAATATAAAAAAATATATCTTATATTTAGAATTAAAATCAATTCCTTAAATATATCTTATATTAAAGAACAAAGCAAGTATTAGTTAGCAAAAAAGTGTGATACAGACTGTAAGTTGAAGCTGAGACTTGAGTATATCTTACAAACTTAAAATTGTGAGGCCAGGGAGTGTCATAAGTCCTAACTCGGTTCCATCATCCATAGCAGCCATGTGCAAATTAAATGAAAAGGGATGGGACATGAACCCACTTGGTCGCATATAAACAAATTAGGAGGTGAGGAATAACAAAGTGGTATAGAAAACAGAAGGACAGTGAAAGCAATATTATGTTTCAAGTGAATGAGACTATTTTTTTAATCACTCTGTTTTAGTGTGCGTTTATTTGGATTAATTTTTAGAGAATAACTTTTATGATTTACGAGATAAGTATATATGATGAATTTTATCTCAGCTTACGAAAAAAAATTATAAAATCACTGTTTCAGAGTTGCCCAAACATACACTTACTTATTGTACAAATTTTTCATTTTATAGGGTTGTTATTTATATCGTTTTCAAACCAACTCATGACAACTAGGGGTGGAAACAGGCCAGGCCAGGCTTTTGCTTTAACAGGCCAGACCTGTTAAGGCACAAATTGGCCTGAGTTTGGCCTGTGGCCTATTAAAGGCCAATTTTTAGGCCTAGGCCTAGCCTGTTCACAGGCCTGGCCTGGCCTAAAGCCTGTTAAGGAGGCCTGAATTTTTAAAATTTTTTAAGCAAACCGGCAGGCCACACTACAAAACAGGCCAACAGGCCACAGGCCGAAAATAGACCTTCTTAACAGGCCTCCTTAAACAGGTCGAAAACAGGCTAAAACTTACAGGCTCAGGCGAAATTATCCTTTAACCCTTATCTGATTTTTTTAAAAATATTTTTACAGGCTCAGACTGGCCTGTCAATAAGCCTTGGCCTGACCTATTAAGCAAAACAGGATTTTATTTTGGCCTTGGCCTGACCTTTTAGCCTGACAGGTCATGCCTGAACAGACCAATTACAGGCCAGGCTACAGGCCCCTGACATATTTCTACCCGTAATGACAACCAATTACAAAATCTGATCTCCTCAGTAGGAAATCACGTACAGGAAACAAATAATCCCAGAGTGCATAATTGGGAGAATTTCCCAAGCCATCGTGCCCTATTTTATTGTTATCCAATAGGGTTAAGGTGCAAAAATACACATGAGCTTTTGTCAAAAGTACATCCAACACCAAATGCTTTTTTTAGGAGCAAAAGTGCCTATGAACTTTTAAAATGGGTACAAAAGTCACATTTTCCGTTAGTGGTAGAAGACGTCGTTCGTTTACCAGTAACCTCCTCCTTCTTCAACCTCTCTCTCTCTCTATGCTTTTGTCTCTTCAACCTCTCTCTCTCTCTATGCTGTAGTAGTCTTTTGGAGGCTAATTTAAGGTTACTAAAACTGCCTTGTAGACTCGTGGCTTACTGGTTTAGGTGTTCCACCCTACTCTGGTCAGTCGCGAGTTCGACTCGGCACAGAGAAGGTTACTAAAACTGGAAATGTCGACGGAATTTACAGAGAAATGCTGGGCTATCACAGAGAAAGGAGGAAGGAGCTGTAATGATAATTTCCAATGGTAGAGAAGCTTCTGGCAGAGAAACGAAGAGTTGGTGTTGATGGAGGAATGGAGATGTTGCCGGAAATGGGGGCCAGAGGTGTGACAGAGATGGAAAACAGAGAGTGACGGTGGTCTCTCTCCTCTCAAGCTCCCCCTGTCCTTCGTCCGCCTCAACCCTGTCGGAGCTGGTGGTGAAGGTTGTCCGACGAGGAAGAAGAGGGGCACGGTGAAGGTGGTGGTATGGGTTGCTTGAGAGAAGGAAGGCCGAAGCTCACCGGAAAAAATGGAGGAGTGATGATGATGATTGGTGGAGACGGAGGTGCGTCGTCGGTCGCAATGGTGGCGATGGTGAAGGTTGCCGGCGACTCAAGATAGAAGGAAGAAGAAGAAGATGGAGGTCGGATGTTGGTACCTCATGTCTCTACGTCTTTTTTTTATACGAAGAAAAGAGTGAAAGTGATGATGATGATGCTTCAGATGATGATGATTCCCAGCTCACCCATATTCTTTGTGTCTCTGACTTTGATAAGGGCGATGGTGTTGGAGATGAAGGTTGGTGTCAGCTGTGACAATGAAGATGACGGTGATATTATGAACTGGAGAAATGAACAGGGTGGTCGGTGGCAGCAAAATATTTAAGCTAACGGACGTCAGTTTAAGATAACGGGCTATGTGACTTTTGCACCCATTTTAAAAGCTCATAGGCACTTTTGCTCCTAAAAAAAGCATTTGGTGTTGGATGCACTTTTGACAAAAGCTCATGTGTATTTTTGCACCTTAACCCTATCCAATAATTCACCTTGGGTGGCCTACAATTCCCTCTCGCGATTGGGAAGATTCCAAAACTCGCAAGGAATATACTAATGTATGATTCAATGTCTAATTTATTTTATTTATTATCTGTTTGTACAACTGCATTTTATATTTTTTAAAGGGTTAGGGGAAAAAATGTCTATGGATTTTTTTAAATGTGTACTCAAAATCAAATACTTTTGGGTTAATATAAGTTTTAGTCCTTGAATTTTGGGTCAGTTTGGGTTTTGGTCCCTGAGGTTTCAAAGTTTGGGTTTTGGTCCCTGTAGTTTGGGCCGTTTGGGGGGTTGGTTCCTGAAGATTTAAAAGGACTTGCTCATGGTTTTAACGGTGTTAAATCATCCTACGTGGCTCTAACACCGTTAAAAAAGCTGATGTGTCATGCCTTGTAGATAGGTAATGTGGCAATTATAATATATTGCTTTATTAAAAAAAAAACAACACAGCAGCCAACAGAAACGCTGAAACACACGAGCCTCCTGAAACACAAAATTGACACAGTGAAAGGAGAAAACAAATCGAGGGCTAGGGCGAGCTTGGAAGACGGCAACAGTGGGTTGCGAGGTCAAAGAAAAGGGGGAAGTGGTTGGGTAAGCTTGGAGGAGGTTAAAGGAAGGCGAGCGTCTGCTACGGTGCGACCGAAGGTGCGATTGTCTGGTGGATTGATGCCTTCTTCTAGTCGGTCATCGGGTTCAAACAGAAAGGGAAGAACAGTTGGTGAAACGTGCAGATGTGGGGATGAAGTTGTTGTTATCACTTCATGGACAGAGCAAAACTATGGTAGGAGGTTTGTGAAGTGTCCAAATTTTAAGGTTAGTGGACGTGGTGTGAACTCATAATTCCAATCTACAATGAAGCAATCTTTTAATAAGTATGTGCTTTAGTGTTAAATCCATTTTGAATGTATTTAGTTAAACAAATGCGCAGTGTAAATGCTGATGATTAATTAGTATGCCGATGATTCTGCCTAAGTCTGAATGCGGAATATTAATTGTAATTCTTTGGAATGTGAAATGCGCAGGGCACAATTGATCCGAAGTTCACATTACAAGCAATATTAATTGTTGAAATGCTGAATGTACTTAATATGCTGAAATGCTGACATAGGGCTTAATATACTTGAATGCTGAAATGTCGAAGTTCACATAGGGCTTAATATACTTGAATGCTGAAATGCTGTAATTCTTTGGAATGTGAAATGTTCATTTATCTTGAATGGGACATAGGGCTTCATTTATCTTGAATGCTGTATGCTTGCTTATTGCTTATGAAGAAACCACAGTCTATGAGTTTCTAGTGTTGTATGCTTGCTAGAAGTATTTTTCTGCTTGCTTGCTAGATGTTGTATGCTGAAGTTCACATAGGGCTTAATATACTTGAATGCTGAAATACTGTAATTCTTTGGAATGTGAAATGTTCATTTATCTTGAATGGGACATAGGGCTTCATTTATCTTGAATGTTGTATGCTTGCTTATTGCTTATGAAGAAACCACAGTCTATGAGTTTCTAGTGTTGTATGCTTGCAGATGACATGGGCTGCTTGCTTGCTAGATGTTGTATGCCAAAGTTCACATAGGGCTTAATATACTTGAATGCTGAAATGCTGTAATTCTTTAGAATGTGAAATGTTCATTTATCTTGAATGGGACATAAGGCTTCATTTATCTTGAATGCTGTATGCTTGCTTATTGCTTATGAAGAAACCACAGTCTATAATTTTTTTGTGATGCACAGACATGTTGGGGATGCAACTACTTTGATTGGATTGATGGACCAATTCAGAATCCAATTGTAGAGGAGCTAAAGAAGATGAAGAAAGACAATATTGAATTGAGAAGGAGGTTGAAGTTTGTGAAAGGGATCTTATTTGTAGTGGCCTTTGTGAATGTTTGTTTGATATGGAAAGTTATCATTTTCAATGTATGAAGTTTGTTTATGTAATGGCGTTTGTGGAATATCACTTATTTTTGTTTAACGACCTCAGCCTATGTAATGGCTGAGTTCTGCTTGATATTGTAAACCTTAATGGAAGCTAATATTATAGAAAACTTGTTCTGTGTTATATATTGTGTTCAGGATACCATCATGCAAATACCATATTGTCCATCTACTTTCTAGAGTTGAAAAAGCACAAGAGACAAAGAGCATAGTCCAAATAATAATTAAGCAAGTAATAATTAGACCGAAAGCTTTGCTCTTATAAATACAAGTAATAATTAGAACAGAAGCTTTGCTCTTATAAATACAAGTAATAATTAGACCAAAAGCTGTGCTCTTATAAATACAAGTAATAATTATACCAAAAGCTATTGCTTCTATGATTACAAGCAAAATGTCAAATTTGAGTCAAGAACAAAATGTCAAGTTTGTCTAAACTATTACAACAAACATTTTGTCACCAAAACCAACAGTTACTTTGTTACTAACTAAACCATAACTGTCAAATTTGACTGCCTCCAGGAGGAGTTACATTGATTGACTCTTGTGTGCAAGAATGTTGAATGTCATTTGGTTGCTTGCTTGAAGTAGCATTACTAGTCAATGGTTCCTTGCAAGACCTTCGGTTGTGACCTTGGTTATGACAGTTAGAACATGTGACACGTGTATTTGCTCGTTTCTCCTTCAAAGTTCCCTTTATGTTCTCATCTAATCCTCTTTTCCTCTTCTTTTGCGGTCGTCCTGGACGTTTGTGATATGGTGGAGGATTAAGTGGTTGACCATCAACTTTCTCCCACATGTTGTCTCCATTGATAGGCTCAATTACCGGGGAGTAAGAAGCCACAAAAGATTGCAAAGTCAAGTATTTGTCAACGTACTCATGTGGATCCTCCCTCTTAACATATATGCAAGCAAGTGCATGTCTAAAAAAAAATTATCAGTCAACGATTAAAACAGATTTATCAGCAATTATCAGCAAGTATAAAACAGATGCTGATTTTAATTGCAATTGAAAGAAACTGATTTTTAGTAAAACACATTAATACCAACAGAAATCAGTAGTAATCAGCATGAAACAAGCATGAAACAGCAGTAAAACAGCAGCAATAATGTAAAATGGACAGAAACTGAATGAGTGAACGAACAACTATAAAACAAGTATGAAACAGCAGTAAAACAGCAAAAATCAGTACCAGCAGTAAAACAGCAACAATAATGTTAAATGGAGAGAAACACATTAATTATTAGTCAAAGAACAATCATAAAACAGCAACAATAATGACAACAAATTTTTCTGTTCTGTGAAATATTTTTCTGTCAAGTATTTTTCTGTTCTGTTCAGCAATAACAACAACCAACGATCTCAAATATTGCTGCTGTTTTATTAACAGAAACCAACGATCTCAAATCCCCTACAAATTCCCATACAAATTCCCATAACAGCAACCAATAAACAACAATAACAACAATAATCAAACAGACCATTTTTCTGTCAAACAGCAGCATATGAGTATTTTTCTGTCAAATATTTCTTAATTCCCATCACAGCAACCAAATTCAACAATTCACATACAAATTCAAATATGCAATAATCATAGCAGACCTTTTTTCACTACTGAAATATAAGTGAAATGAAAACAAATATATGTTTGTTACCTGCAAGGGATACCATTCAATTGCCACCAATAACATGAGCACCTTCTAGCGGTAAGATCAACTTGATACTTATGCCTATTAAGTGAAACCTCATAGCGATTATCACCCGCATATCTTACTTCCCACTTTTGACATTCTTGAATTTCCTTTTCTAATCTCTTAAGAGGTCGTGGGCAAACTATCCCCTTGTCACGGTACTTCTCTGCCTTCACGAGGTTTTCAGCAAATCTCGTCATTAGGTACGTTCGGATCCAATCAAGCATGCTCACAATGGGAAGCTCTCTTGCCTCTAACAGTCTTCCATTAAATGACTCTGTCATGTTATTGGTCACTATATCGCATTTGGAAGTCTCATAGAAGTGTGACTTTGTCCAACATGTTGGAGGAATTGCTAATAGATACTCATATGCTCCAGTTGAAACAGCCTTCAACTCATTTATTCGTTCTTTCCATTCAGTTATAACAGTTGCCTTTGAAGCACGAAGAATTAAGTCACGAACTACAACCCCTCCGCCATATTTGGCTTTAATATTTGCATACAAATGCCGAATGCAAAATCTATGTTCAGCACCTTCAAGTAGCTCTTCAAATGTAGGAACAAGACCCTACATGTAATTGTCATTCATAAATTAAACACATGCTATTGATTCATAATTAAGCAAAACTGAAAGTAACATCAACCAACGGGAAATAAGGAATTGTTCAAATATAGTATATTATACCTTTTGCCGGTCAGATATAAACACCCATCTTCTTTCTCTCATTGTGCCAATATCAGTAAATAAATTTAGCAAAAACCATGTCCAAGAGTCTCTGTCCTCTCCCTCAACAACAGCCCAAGCCAATGGGAAGTATTGGTCATTAGCATCACGGCCCACTGCCACCAGTAGTATTCCCCCATACGGCCCCTTCAGAAAACACCCATCCAACCCAATGATAGGTCTGCATCCAGCTAAGAAACCTCGCTTCACTGCACCAATACACTCATACAGTCTTCTAAATACAGGAGGACGATCTATATATGGTTGATCGGTAACTAATACAAAGCTTGTGTCAGGGTTATACTTTTTCACTTCATTGCAATAATCTCTCAACTTATGATATTGCTCCTTATAATCACCCTCAATCATTGACTTCGCCTTTTTCCTTGCCTTGTATGCCTTCCACACAGAGACATCAACCATGTAGTGCGCCCTTACTGCTGCAATTACATCTGCCAACTTCAAGTTCTTGCTGATCCTCATTATGTTAACTATTTTCTTAGAAATCCACTTGTACGAAGCATTCTTCCCCTTTATCGACACCCCACATGTGTGTTTTGAGTGAAGTGTCTTCAACCTATATGTTAGGTCACCACCGCTTCCTTTACTTACAAATGCTAACCATTTGCATTCCTTATGTACACACTTTACTCTACATCTAACCTTATCATTCTTTATGAACTTTATTTCATATCCATTTAGCAATGCATGCTCTCTGACTGCACTTTTAAATTGCTGAATTGAAGTGAACTCCATCCCCAACTCAAATTTAAACTCTTTGCACATCTCTGAGGGGTTATATCTTGGGTGTTTTTCTGCAACCACTATTTCATCCTCATCATCACACATTCCATCAACTTCCTCAATCTCCTTAGATTCATAATCAGACAACATTGCTAACATATCCTCCTCTCTCACCTCAACCACCGCTATTTGCTCTTCTTGCTCAGGCTGCACTCTCATTAATTGTGAACTACCAACAACTTCATCTAAAACATCACCTACTCCAACATCAACATACTGCCTAAAATTGTCATCATCTATATTTTCTTTATCACTATCCTCAAAATTTGATAGCCAATCCGCTGATCCATTATCACTCTAATCCATCGCACTACTATCACTGCTATCTTTTTCTAAATCCATAGTTCACCTATGCAACACCAGAGACATCAACATCACCAGCTCAATCATAGCCATACCAGAGACATCAATATTACTCAAATGAAATTATACAGAGCACTAAACTAAACAGAGGATATATAACTATATATATATGACTAAACAGAGGACACTCAACAGTAGCAATCAGCTATGGCACATTATGATACGATGAAACCAGAGGTGTTGGGAACAATGTTACTGACCATTCAACAATCAAGTAACGAAAAACAGAGCACGAATTTCGCAAACCATACAAAACGAAGAAGAAGCTTTACTTGTATTTCACTAAGATGTATCAAAACGAAGAATAAGCTTCAAACCAAACAACAAAACGAAGAAGAAGCTTCAAACCAAACAACAAATCATACACAAATTTTCCCTTCCCATTCATCTATTTCACCGCTCTAATGCTTTAGACTATCAGACCAACTTGTATTTCACTAAGATGCAGCGACATCGATACAAGAACAACAACCTCCTTACCTCAGAAAAACGAGAATGACGCAGCACTCAACCTCTGATATTCACTCCACCGTCGACGATAGTGATCACCCCTCCGGCGACGGCCACGTCGGACTTCACCGGTTGTGGGTCCGGTTTGACCTAAAACTTTCCATTTTCCTTTCGATTTTACGTTGACCCTTTTGCTCGTGTGTTTCAGCGTTTCTGTTGGCTGCTGTGATGTTTTTTTTTAATAAAGCAATATATTATAATTGCCACATCACCTATCTACAAGGCATGACACATCAGCTTTTTTAGCGGTGTTAGAGCCACGTAGGATGATTTAACACCGTTAAAACCATGAGCAAGTCCTTTTAAATCTTCAGGGACCAACCCCCCAAACGGCCCAAACTACAGGGACTAAAACCCAAACTTTGAAACCTCAGGGACCAAAACCCAAACTGACCCAAACTTCAAGGACTAAAACTTATATTAACCCAATACTTTTTTATGGTATATAAATACCTATAAACATTCAAAAATGGCTAAAAAATGTCAATTCAATTATAGCAAAATCACGATAGTTAGTTTAGTGATGTGGGCCCGCTTATTATGTCCAAGGGAACACTTATTCCCCGTTTCGTCTGCCTCCGTTAAACTTGACATCAACCACCTCTGAATCAATTGATTGAATAGCTTAGTTGACATGAGAGTAGTAAGTAAGTGTGTGTTTGTAACAACGATTGGAAAAATTGAGTTTCTCAATTTAGCTTTTGGTAATCTTATTTTTAATAAAAGTTCGATTGTGTAATGTGATTTATGTTTGGATTGACGATTGTATAAATAGTTTTTGCCAAAGTAAAACTTGTTTGGATTGGTTTAAGTATAAGTAATTTTTGTGATAATGGTAACATAGAAATTAAAAAAATTATAAAAGTTAAAATTGGGAAATTTGAAAATTAAAATTAACACAATTTGATGAAATAATATTACATAGTAAGAGAGAGTGGGTGGAAAAATATTTTAAAAATCAAATAAATATTTAAAAATTACTTTAAAATATTAGGTGTTATTGGAAAAATATTTTATAGTGGGTGAAAATCAATAAATCAGTATTCTAAGTTTTGGGTGCTCTTTACTACTAAAAAAAATATATTAAAGGTAAAATTGTAGTCAGTCTCCTAAAACTGGGTACAACTGGAAATATATTTTAAAGGGTTAAAAGCACAAAAAAATATTTTAAAGTAATTTTTGGAGCTGAAAAAGTATATTTAGGATAAAATTACAATCAGTCTCATAATACACTGGATATAGCTGGAAAAATATTTTAAGGGATTAAAAGCACAAAAAAATATTTTAAAGTAATTTTTGAAGTTGAAAAAGTATATTAAAGGTAAAATTGTAATCAATTTAATAGTACATTGGGTACAATTGAAAAAATATTTTAAAGGGTTAAAAACATTAAAAAAATATTTTAGGTAAAGCTACACACACAGACACACAACAATTCAAATCTCAGTCATTTTCCTCCTACATAGATAATTGCTCGTGTAATAAATTCCCACAACGCAAATGAAAAAAAGCTCCAGCTGAGAGCTTTTACCAATTTAGCGTTTTAGGATTTGATGGGAGAACAAGCTAAATTAAAAAATCAGATGCCCAAACACTCATATTTTTTTCCTCAATTGCAACCTAGCTTAACTTAGTCAATCGAGCTTTTTTATTGCCTAAACGCTCCAACCAAATACACGCTAAATCTGCAAGACAAACCACAAAACTCATTACCTTCTCAAAAAGCTATCATAAATGGGAAAAATAACTAAAGCAAAAAAATTTCCCATTTCGACAAAAAGGACAGTTATCAACACTCAAGCTTGCCAGTACTCTGATCTTTCTCTTCGGGTTCAAATGAAGTGGGCACAGCTAGGGTTTATGAATCAAGCTCCAATGTCTCTACTTCCCAAGAAGGTTCAAAATTCTGTAAGTCGCCTCTAGATGTGACTCGTTAAGTCGTGCTTCAGAGACTCAATTTAGTTCCTCTCTCTTTCCTTCTTCTTTGGATGATTTGTTGTTTTTTCGCTGTTAAGAGTTACCGTCCTCACAGTTAGCCATGACTGATCCTCTTACTGAGAGTAAAGTAGGAACAAAAGGTCTTGTTTTATGGCGTCTAAAACAGAAACAAATGCAAACGTGGTTAGGATTTAGTTAAGCAGCAAGAGATATGAGAGAATTTGCTTTAAAACAATAAGTTAGAGGGCATCCATGTCTTTGACTACTCTTGACTTAGTGATTCTTTTCCAACTTAGTTTCCACCTTACCTTCTTTGGTTAAAACCTTTTAAAAAATAGCCATATAGAAACCCATAATGCACACAGGCCCAAGAAGCCTAAATCAAATGCATAAATTCTATATCTTTCCTCACAGTACATACATGGATATTTTATGTAGGTTGTACACATCTATATATAGCACAATTACTGCACACAAATTCATAAAGAAATGAAATACATCATTATGCGATTCAATACTCTGTCTTTTTACTCTTTATTTCTTTAATTTCTCTGAAATGGTACTAGAGCCACTTTTACACACTGCTTAAAATGTCAGGCATTTCTACACCTACATCAACCCTAAATTAAAACCTAACCTCTCCCTTGACATCGCTGTCCTCTAACCTACCCCATTATGTGACAACAAAACTCACAGTAGACAACTATATTATATGGAATGCTCAGGTAAAGGCTTACTTCTATGGACCACAGCTTTTTGGGTATGCTAATGGTACCACGGCTCCTCCTCTTGAAAATCCCAATGGATCTCTCAATAAGGACTTCATGATTTGGTTTCAACAAGACCAACTGGATCTTTCTATTCTTCTAGCCTCCTTGTCTGAAAAAATCATTTCCCAATATGTTTGTCATAAGAATGCTCGAGACACGTGGGTTGACCTTGGAAACAACCTTCTCTCAGAAAAACCACGCTCGACTCGTGTTCTTCATCAATAACTAACCACAGTAAAGAAAGGAGGAGAAAGCATTCAAGAGTACCAAAAGAGAGCTACTGAGCTTGTAGATGCTCTGGCAGCTGCAGAAAAATCAGTACCGGACGACAAGTTTGTAACATACCTTCTAGCTAGTCTTGGATCAGACTTCGACACTATTGTCACAGTCCTCAGCACTCAACACCATTTTCTCTCAATCGAAGATATCTTAAGCCACCTTCTGATCTTCGAAGAACGATTAAATCATCAGAATTTTGTTTCACTCCTAACCGAAATTAGTGCTAATGTTGCAAGTTTTGGGTCAAATAACTCTTCTTGTTTCTATCGAGGATAAGGAGGACAACACAACAACTCTGGATGAAGCTCCTCATACTATTCCGATAGCGGTCGAAGCAACTATAACTGTAATCAAAGCTTTGGCAAAGGCGGTGGCCGAAACTATCGAGGTAGCTTTTGAGGTCGTGGTAATGGCATATTCTTTTCAAACAGCTTACCTAGTCATGATGACGGAACTGTACGGTGTCTGCTTTGCCTTCAATTTGGTCACACGGCCCTAACTTGTCTCTAAAGGCCCAATCATGCTTTATAGCCTCTGCCACCCTCATCCTTTGTAACCCATTAGTTAGAGTATTCGCCCATTGAGAACACTTTATGGTATCCAGACATTGGTGCCACCCATCACTTGACACTTGATTTTTCCAATCTCAACCTAGGAGCCGAATCATACCTCAAAAATAATGCAGTGAAAGTTAGTAACATGCCTTCTATACCTATAACTCATCAAGGCTCAAGCATACTCCAAACTCCTACTGACAATTTCTCACTGAATAATATTTTACATGTTCCAGATGTGACAAAAAATCTCTTATCTGTTAATCAATTTTGCATTGACAATAATATGTTCTTTGAATTTCACTTTGGTTATTTTTGTATGAAGGACGAACACACCAAGAAGCGTCTGCTTCAAGTACCCAGTCTTAAACAATTGTATTTCATTTCATCTCCACAAGGTCACTCCTCAATTTGATCATCTTTCCTTCAATGGCACTAATGTCTAGGACACCCTGCCTTCCATGTAGTCCAACAAGTTCTTTGTCAAAATACACTTCCAGTATCATCCAAACCACCACATCATCAATGTCATGCCTATAGAAACAGCAAGAGTCATCGACTTCCATCCCTTTTTACTCATTATCACTCTTTCTTTCCTTTTCGATTAGTTTATTGTGATGTATGGGGATCATCTCTAGTAGTACATGTAATTGGTTTTAGATAGTATGTGTCCTTCATAGATGATTTCTCTCGTTATATTTGGTTTTATCCCATTAAATGCAATAGTGAAGTTCGTTCAGTCTTTACCTTATATAAATCCCATGTTGAAACTTGTTTTAGTTCCAATATTAGAGCCTTTCAATCAAACTGGGGGGAGTTTTGGAGTTTGTATGATGATTTACTACATTTTGGTATAAATCATAGGGTCACTTGTCCACACACTCATCTCAAAATGGAGTAGTTGAGCATCGACACAGAATGATTGTTGAAATTGGTCTTGCTCTTATGCGCCAAGCCTTAATGCCTGAATCCTACTGGTCCTTTGCTTTTTCTACAGCCACCTACTTAATTAATCGGCTGCCAAGTCCTGTTATCAAAGGAAAATGTCCTTTTGAAATCTATACAAAAACAAATCCAACTACAACACACTTAAGGTCTTTAGGTTAGGGTGCTGGCCCAATATGTGTCCTTACACTCCACACAAGCTCACTCCAAGGGCCCAACTGTATGTATTCTTAGGCTATGCTTCAAACCACCAAGGTTATTTATGCCTATATCAACCTTCTGGTCATCTATATATCTATCGGGATGTGATTTTTGATGAATCTCTCTATCCTTTTCAAAGCCCACAACCCACTCCACACCATGTCACACCTCAATTCATTAATCTTCATCCTCTTTTACTAAAAGCCTACACCTACCACCATATAGCCCAATCCTCTCTAGCCTAAACAACCCAAGTTCAACCCCAAGCCCACCCTCTCCAACTAATTCTAGACTACACTTTACTCCCTCCACTACCTCACCCGTATCTTCCACATAGTCAACACCAACAACCATTACTCCATCTCCTAACACACGCCAACGCAACCCACCCTCACCTAATCTACACCCTATGGTCACACGGTCCAAGGACAATATTTTCAAACCTAAAGCCTTAGTACTTGACTTCACCTCAAGTATTCCACCTCATGGTCACCATACTATAACTCCTCTTCCATCCAATACTACCATTCCCGCCTTAATAACCCATGCTCTTCAATACCCCGGATGGATAGACGCCTTTTCACTGAGTATAATGCCCTCCTGCACACACAAACATGGCAACTTGTCCTATTTCAACCTCATATGAATGTAGTTGGCTATAAGTGGATCTTTCAGGAGAAGTTCAATGTCGATAGGTCCCTTAACAAACTCAAGGCACGCCTTGTCGCAAAAGGATTTCACCAACAACCTGGGAATCTGGGATTGACTTCACAGATACGTTTTTGCCAGTCGTTAAACCCACCATAGTAAGATTGGTCCTATCTATTGTAGTCTCAAAAACAATTGCCGATTAACCAGCCTGATGTCCAAAATGCTTTTCTCCATGGCTTTTTGACAGAGGATGTTTATATGCAACAACCTTTTGGCTTTATACATTCTGACCATCCGAATTATATCTGCAAGCTTAATCGAGCTCTTTATAGGTTAAAACAAGCACCACGAGCTTGGTATGCCAGACTTAGCTCTCACCTTCTTTAATTAGGATTTTCAACTTCAAGGTCTAACTCCTTCCTATTTATTTATCACTATTCATGATTTACTATCTATGTGCTCATCTATGTTGATGATATTATTATCATCGGATCTTCCTCTGATGCTATCAATGAGCTTGTTCAATTACTCAATTGCTCCTTTCCCATTAAAAATTTAGGGCAACTTCATTATTTTTTGGGAGTTGAAGTTCACCATTATTCTTCTGTCTTAATACTCTCTCAACGAAAATACATTTAGGATTTACTTGAACGTGCTCACATATCCAAATCACGTCTAGTTAGCACTCCAATAGCCACAAATTCATACCTAACAGCCCACTTTAGGTCTGATGTTCACAACCCACACTTTTAAAGAAGCATTGTCGGCAGCTTACAATATCTAAGTTTTACAAAACGTGACATCACATTACAGAGTATATCAATTCATGCATCAACCCAAAGACCACCATTGGATTGCCTTGAAACACATCTTACGGTATCTCTGTGGCACACCTCACTTAGTGTTACATATCAAACCATCCAATTCACTCACTATCTCTATTTTCTCTAATGTTGATTGGGGTGGCAATCCCGATGATTCTCGGTCGACTGGTGCCTTTGCTATGTATCTAGGACCTAATCTTCTCACTTAGAGCTCCAGGAAAAAACCTATGGTTGCCAAATCTAGCACTGAGGCTGAATACAAAACCATTGCCACTGCTACTAGTGAAACAATCTTGCTTCAGAACTTACTCTATGAATTGCCTATTTTTCTCCCAGAGGCACCATTTCGCTACTGTGACAACCTTAGTGCCACCTACCTAGTTGCCAACCCAGTGTTTCATTCATGCGCCAAGCATATATCCCTGGACTACCACTTTATTTGTGAACGTCTAGCAGCTGGTCTTATTCATATTCTTCACATATCCTCCCGAGATCAAATAGCAGACATTCTGACTAAGCCTTTACCTACCTCAAGGTTCACTACATTAAGAACGAGTCTCACTGTGTTTCCAGCCCAGTTTGACTCACAGGGAGTATTGAAACCTATAATGCATACAGGCCCAGGAAGCCCAAATCAAATGCATAAATTCTAGATCTTTCCTCACAGTACATACGTGGATATTTTATACAGGCTGTACACATCTATATATAGCACAATTATTGTACACAAATTCACAAAGAAATGAAATACATCATTCTTTGATTCAATACTCTGTCTCTTTATTCTTTATTTCTTTAATTTCTCTGAAAGGTCAATGTCTCATGTTGTGACGAAACTAGCATTTTTTTGGCCCTTTTTGAATTTTCATAGGCATTTATACACCATAGAAAAGTATTTGGTACTGAGTGTACATTTGAAAAAAGTTCGTAGACATCTTTACCCCTTAACCCTTTTTTAAAAGTAAGGAAAGAATGGAAGACTGTTGGTTGATGATGATGACAGGCAACGTGCATGGGAAAAATAATGTGTTGATATTTGTGTGTTGGAAAAACCAACTTGTGTAGCTTCACATGTCTCTCTCACATCACTCCGTCTCCCGCAACCATGAAAACCATCTTTGCTAATCATACAAATTATTTATCCCATACTTAACATAAAAAGTACTTAGCTATCTTGAGTAAATTATGAAATTGAAATAAACTAGTTAATTATAACAAATTTGACATAATCTCTCTAAAATATCTATACATAATAATAATATATTATATATCATTTTATAAGTCAAGTAAATATTTAGGATAAAATTGATTAAAGTATTATATTTAGGACAAAGACAATCCCCAACAATACTTTTATATTTAGGATCGAAGGAGCATTATTATTATAAGAAGTGCAAATATATATTTTGATTAAAATACTTGTTTTGGTCCTTTTTATATGGAATAGTCTCTCTCATAGAGTGATCATAAATATAAGAAATAAATCATTTTTGTCTGAAATTTAAAAATAATATTTTAATTATCATGGTAAAAAAAATAATATTTTCATTTTTATCCTCATTAAATACATGCCACTCATTTTTTACAATAAATTTTCACTCATTACCTTTTTATGTACTTTCTTTATAAATAAGGATATAATTTGAAAGAAAAATACATATCTTACACTTTTATTTCCTTTAACTAACATTTTGAATAGCATGTTTTTTATAGTTCTTCTTTTAAAAAAAAAAAAAAAACAAACAAACTGCGGCGGAGTTAAATAGAAAAGTAGATGCAGGTGCTAACAAAAATTGATTAGGTTTGGTGATTGGGAAGTGAATGAAGTTGGCAGTTAGTTGGAGTGGGGGTTGCATTGTTGGAAGCCCAGGTTATGGTTACTGAGTCTTGAAATCAAAAACCAAAAAGGGCCACATATCCCATTCGGCAACTACCACAAAAAACAGTTGAATTAATTTTGGACCCACCGGTAATTCAAGGTATTCGGTTTGGACATGGATTTTGCTTTGGGGGGGGGGGGGGGGGAGCCTAATATATTAAAGGGTCTGCTTTGGTACAAGGGATTTAAAAGAGAGGAAAATATAACAGTGAGTTAAAAGTTTTTAATGAAGTTTTTTTACTTTTTTATCTCACATATTCTCTTTTTTAAATTTAAAAAATCTCTTCTTCAATTTTATTAAATTCAACTCATAAAATTTTTTCCTTTCACACACAACTATTTCATTTCACGTTTAATACATGTTTTAACTGTCGTCTTTTAAATTTGAATACAATTTTCAACTGACATCTCCTACATCCATCAACATTATCCTATTCCAGATCATTTACTCATCATAATGGGCCTATATAATATATGGGTTCTATATTATGGGCCAATTGTCGAGCTGCTTACGCACCGGCATATATCTGGTCCAGAAAAAACAAACATATATGCTGTTTGTTGATGTTTGGCTGTCATGACATATAATAAACTCATTGAGTTTGTAAGCACCAAATTAGGAATAAGCTAAAGGCTTAGATTTTGCTCTAGTTAAAAAGCCACAGTCATGAACAACTTAAGTTATATAATATCAAAGTGAAGTTATTTCATGTTTATTATCGAAAAGCAGCACTTGTCATCTCTCTTAATTTTTTGCTTGAATTAAATGACACACATCTTGGCATGCTGTTCACTATCACTCAGTCGAACTTAACAAATTTATTTCAGCTTTCACACGCACTGATGCATTATTTTCTTCATCCACATCAATGAACATACGCTCACTACCTAGCTACCGCTTTAACAATTGCAGCAAATATAGGTTAAAATTTCAGAGTCTGTTAAACTCTCTGTCTTCCATTCCATCTCACGTGTTAAGTTTTTTGTTTTTTGTTTTAAATAAGGAGAGGTCGAACCAAGCTTGAATTATCTGATGAGAAAGTGTGTTGAGTATGTTCGAATTTCACTGTAGCATTGTCCATCTAATTAAACAAAACTCGTTTATAAGCATAGTTGATATTTTGCTATTTACTATAATCTCTTTAGTCCTTAATTCAGGATTTAATTGGGGAATTGATCTTAATCCTAAATGTACATTTTGTCAGATTTTGTATTTTCTAATTTAATCATATTGCTACTCCTTCGACAATAATTAAGTAAGAGAGGGATATAAGAAATTAAAAAAAAATGACTAGGGTGTTTTAGAACAAGCATATCATATCAACTAACTTAACTAAATTACTTAAACTAATCAATAAATAGATCTTATATTAAGGATCAATTAGAGTACTAATTAAATGAGAGAGTGAGTTTGCAACATTATTACAAATAGCAGATAAAGTGAGATGGCTGACTTCTTTAATTCAAACAATCTTTTTGAAAACTTAAGGATCAGTTTGATGAAGAGAATCTTTAGGATGACAAACTTCACTTTGTTTCATTATATTTGCATCATGTGCCTGGCTGGATAAATTTGTCAACTTCCCTAGACTGCGGTAAAACATAGTTCAAGGAAATAATAATAGTAACAGCAGCAGCAACTCAAGATACGGATGGTTGATGGCGATTGGTTAATTTGACGAGGATGTAATAAACAATCGCTAACCAATGCAGAGAGAAAAAAAAAAAAAAAAGCTTAACCGGCGATATAAATTAATATAACTATAAAGGATCCACCAATAGTTGAATGTATACATACCCCTCTGATATTCTAAAAGATGTAAAATCTCCATAAACAATATTATGGCGATTTAAACCTTTTTTACTTGGCTGTTACTCCGTCACTGTCAAAAACTTGCATTGTCAGTTCAACTAGTTCTTCTCTCCTCAACTTTGACATTTTACTTTTAACGTCCCATTGTATTCCTCATTTAACTATTTCATTATTTCCCTTGTCCTTTTGAATCAAAACCCTACAAAAAATATTAAACCGTCCGTCGTAGAACCTTCATTTCTAAGCCAATTAGACTTTTTGGTTCTTGATTATCTTGTACGCCATTTCTTCATTTCTAAGCCAAAGACTTTTTTGTTTCTCAAACTATTGTTTTAAAACAAATCTTATAATTCACTATCCAATGGTGTGTGTTAATACAAGTACAAATTGGAAAATATATTGATAGTGTACGTCTGCAATAATGGTAATATAAAAGAGGAGTAGAAGGAAAACAATGTGGACAAAAAAATTAAACGTGTAAAACGAATCCCTATATATGCAGAGCTCTTTAATTTTCTGTTGAAACATCACAACAAAGATCGTTTTCACTACTGTGCGTCTCATATTTTTAATGGGAAGTGCAGTATTCTTCCTCATTTTAAGGTAGCTTGTCCTTTTTTATTTATTACTTTAAAAATTGTAGGGTTGGATAGCATATTTGCCCCTCATGTTTTTATTAAGGGATGATTTTATTTCAGAAGTTTTAGATATAAAAAATGGAGTAATTTTGTTATTATTATTATCCCAGTTAATTTTAACTTTTAATTAACTAAATATGCTAAGTTGATAGTTCACATGTCATTTACGTTATTTTTATTAAAATGTAAATTTACACTGAAAGTTTTAAATCTAACTTTGAAAAAAAATGAAGTAAATGACATATGAACTTCTGGTGCAAATTTATACCTTAATAAAAATGACGTGGATAATATGTAGATTGCCAACTCAGCATATGTGGTTAACTAATAGTCAAAATTAATTGAGATAATAGTTAGAGTAAAATTGTTCCTTTTTTTATACTTTAGGGCAAAATTGTCCCCCAAAAAACTTTCAGACAAAATTATCAAAAATTTATACAGATTCATTCCAATAATAAAAAAAAAAGGAATAAATAACCAGTTAACTGAGACTGAAGTATAATCATATATTGCCACTATTTTTAAGCTGGCCCTAAACGGATGCGCACGTGTGTCAACTGTTCATTTTTATGTACATCAAAAGTTACTTCAACTCCGTAAACAGTTCCGTTT
Organism: Inga laurina; assembly: GCA_963855925.1. Classification (NCBI taxonomy): domain Eukaryota; kingdom Viridiplantae; phylum Streptophyta; class Magnoliopsida; order Fabales; family Fabaceae; genus Inga; species Inga laurina. The sequence continues at coordinate 60,410,492 of OY979706.1, forward strand.
TCCCCCCAAAACATTCCTCTTTTGGGGAAAAGAGGGGATCCATACACACAGTGATAGACAGACTCGAATCTGTCACAGGTAAAAGAAAAAAATGACTTCACGAGAAAGACAACAGACAAAACATTAATATGGGTTCAAAACAATAATCATGTAAAGCCAGAAAAAGCCCTCACATAATTCATCTCCCAAGGATCAAACGTCACTGTCAAACTGTTCATTTCTTTCCTTTTTATCTGTGTTCCCTTCATAGTTTATAGTTTCCTTCGTGTTCCATGACTTCTATCAATGGTTTCAACCCATATCATCATCTATCCTATATCTAAATTCAAATTTCACTGCTATGAATGGTTTCAACCCATATCATCATCTCCCCTATATCTAAATTCAAATTTCACATTCTATGTATATATGTGAAGTGGTACTGGTTTATCAAACTTACATTGTTCAGACTTGTTCTGTTTTGACAGTCTAAATTTGTTTTTTTTTAAATGTTTATTTTTTTAAAAAAATATTTTAATGACTATAAAATCTAAAATAATTATAATCTTTTAATTATTATGTATCCAAAAAATAATTTTTTATTCTTAAAATTATCATTTTAAAAAAACTTAAATTTGGATCATCCAATATCATTTGGATGTTACAAATCTGATTAACTCTCCCGGTTAAGCAAAGTGCTTAGCAGAAAAACCAAGTCCAATATGAAATGAACAATATATAGATTACTAGACAATTATTCTTATCATGAACTAAGTTTGTGCACTAGCTACAATTATTTAATTACTTGTTTTATGGCCAAGAAAAAAAATGACCTTAGTCAATATATTTTATATCCACGATAAGTGAAGTAGAAACCTTAGTCATTTTGATTTGTACCAAAAGTGGCAAGCAGAAATGAGTAGTAATCTTTGGGGAGAGTGTTTTAAAGTGAAAGAAGAGGTAGATTTGCGGGTAAATATTTAGGTGTAGAAGTGATGTAAAATGTGCTTGAATACATTTTCATATATATATATATATATATAAAATAAACACATCATATCGTTCTTAATCATAAAAAAAAGACCTCATTATACAAAGCACCAAACGTTTCTAAGATAATGATAAGAATCACGTACGACAAAGCTTAAGATAATCTTATGTCGGCCATGCAGTTCCAAGAATTATAAAATTATTTGTATTAAAAATAAAATTGAAACGACGTAAAAAATACTTTTGGCACGTTACCTTGCCTCTAATTAATTAAATGGATGTAGAATATCAGCCAGCATGAGAGAGTGAAAAGATCGATGTCAGATATCATAAAATATAAGAATCAAATTACTGAAAACTTGTGCGGAAAAAGCATTACGAAGATCTGAAGGCTGAGACGAATAGTTGTCCCTTTACAGCACAATATCCAGTGTCCATATTCAACTACTACAGGAGATTATGTCTTAACCAAGGAAAATTAATCTGAAGAGCCCATATAAAAGACAGAATTAAAAACCTTTGGAGGAAGATGTATAATACCACCAAGACAAGGCGTTATTGATTGGATATATATTGTACATTGATCTCATGTACAAACAGACCCATATAGTTAAATTAACCTTGCCAAGGTGTTTGGTTGCGACTTTGCTTACCATACGACGTCGAAGAACCCAAATGGTCAAGCCCCGATATGTTGAAAAAATCTTTCTGAGAAAATGCCTTGAGACCCAGAAAATCTCTGGTCATTTCATCGCTAGCAGCTGCAGTAGTGTGATCTCTTGTTGGATTATTCAACATTCCTCTCAAAGCATCCTCGAAGGAAGAAGACGACCTCTCATCAAAGGCATTATTATTAGCAGAAGAAGCAGTATTATTATTATTATTAACCATCATGTCTTGGAAAAGAGAAGTAGTATTATTAGGTGGAGTTGCACCATCTTCTAAGAAATTATCAGAGGCAACAAAACCAACAGCGGCTTTATTCCCATAAGAAGCCAAGGCATGAGGCAGCCCCATTATTACCTGGTCGTCACGAGAAGGCATACCCAAACCAGAAACAGCTGAAGAAGAGGATGAATTAGGCATAATGGTGGTACAATGAGGATCAGATTGAGGCATGTGACCTATTTGTGATGCTTTCTGCAACAAAGCAGTGGCTGACATGTAAGGAGAGGAGGCTGGGGATTGGAAACGAGGAATGGACGGTGTTGTGGGGTTATTGTTAGGGTTTTGGTGGATTAAGTTTAAGGACTCGTCTAGATGTGAGGATGAGATTAAAGGCCTGATGAGAATGTTTCCTCCGGCAGTTGCAGCAGATTCTCCTCCCAGCCATGGTGGAAAGTTATGTTGTTGTTTCTTGGAGAGTAATAATGGAGGTGGAGCTTGGAGGGGATGGCTATGAAGAAGAGGGTTCACTGCTGTGATTGCTCTTACACTCTCCTGTGCTAAAGCATCACAGAAGGCTCTGTGTGTTATGAAACTGTCCCTTCTGCAACCAAATATCAGAAAATGCCAACCACAAAACAACAAAATCAATATCACAATATGTTCATCACATTATTCTCTCTCTCTCTCTTCCTGGTGTCATCTTTTTTGAATATTCCCTCTTATTGTGCTATAACCTCACACATATCACATGATGTTGGCCATTAAAGTCACCCCTTAATCCATAAGAGTTAAGGTGCAAATTTACTCTGAAAATTTTCGCCAACAAACAATGTTGTCTTAGAATTTTTTTTTAGTTTAATATTACCCCAAAAATTTTAAAATATAACAATGTTACCGTATAGAGTTAAAAGATTAAAAACTTGATGTTGACTATTAAATTTTTAACGATAATGGATAACATTAAAAAAAACTTCTAGAATAACATGGTTCCTGAATAAAAACTTTTAGGATAAATTTGCATCTTAACCCTAATCTGTAATTAATCAGTGGAACAAATTAAATATAGCAAGAAGGTTTTGTTTACCTAGAGAAGATGGTTCCGCAATCACATTTGTACTCCTTGGTGCCACAAATTTTAGAGTGAGCCTTCCAGTCAGACTGTACAGCGTAACGTTTGGAACATTTTTCACACTTCCATTTTTTCTCGCCGTGCTTCCTGCAGAAGTGTTTCTTGATGCCGGTGAGATCTCCAAGGGCCCTTGAGGGGTCATGGTGAACACACGTCACCTCCGGGCACACATACACCTTCTTCTTAATCACTTCTTTGTTGTTTCTTTGCTTCAGCTTCCATGGCAAGTTGTGCCCTCTTCTGTGAAGCTGCAGATTTTGGTCTCTCTGAAACCCTTTGTTGCATACCTCACAGAAGAATCGGTTTGTTGCCAAGAGGGTCTTTGGAGACAAGGCTACTACTTCAGCCTCTGGGTCTGAAAAGATTGTTAAACACATCTTAATTGAAGAATAATTGGCTAATCATAAGAAACCAACCTTTCTTTTTTGCAACAAACCCAATATATATTAGAGAATTTAAAAAACAAAGGGGGAAAAGGGATAATGAATACTAGTAGTATTGATTTGATTTATTAGACCTGGATTGCCCGGAAGGTTTCTCTTCTTTTTGGGTTGAGGTTCTTGAATTGCTGAAGTGGAGGAGTACTGGTTGTGAGGATAGAGAGAGACGGGAGTATCATTTCTGTTCCCAGAAGATGCGCTTATTTCACTAGATGCACATGTCAAATTCGACATATTCTCATCCGCCACCAAACCTTTCATCATCTTTCCACAAATCAGCTAGCTGTGAGGTATAAATCTATCACAGATCGGCATTTGCAACTCCAGCCTGAAGATGAATCTGAGATCTGAGACGCAAAACCTGATTGTATATGTAAAGATATACAGGCAACAATTAATTGAAACCAGTAAATAGAGAAACCGAATTCGTCTGTTGTGGTGAAATATAATCCCACTCAGTTGGAATATATATATATATAACTCTCTTTTTACTATGAATTGAAAGTGAGTGAATTTGAAGATGGAGAAGAGAATCTGTAGCAAGTGGAAACCTATACGGACATAATAATTGGAATATACGTTTGGGTGGAAGGTGAAGGAAAGTGCGTGAAGAGGGTAAGGTGCTAAACACAGGTAAGTTATGGAGATAGTTGAGGAAGTTTCATGGAGTTGTCTGGATGTGAAGAGGAAGGAGAGGAGAGGGAGGGAAGGTGAAGAGTGTATGTGGATGAGAGAAAAGGAATCCTTTGAAGCTCACATCCATACACAGGACCATAACCCAAGCCAAACAGGCCTTGTTCTGACGTGCACTTTCTGTCTTTTCCTTTGTTATCTTCCTCCCTTTTTTTTCTATAATATTTTTCTCCCTTAATAATTGCTTCACATTATGAGATCATGATTATTCTTCCCCTTCTCTCCTTGATTCAAAAATACTCCTATATTATTATCGATTACTATAATAATAATATTATTGTGTAATCTGGATGTGTGTGTGTGCCTTTGACACTATTGAATGATTGTTGAGGCAAACATTCTCCCTCTCTCCCTAAAAAGCAGAGAAAAAGTAAAGCAGGAGAGATTTATGAAGTTTTAACATCATGGGTAAAAGTGATAAAAAGTAATACGGCTTTAACTCTCTCTTTCTCTGGCTTTCTGCACTCGCTGCTTCACAGATTGGAATTTGCAGATATCCTCCCCCACCAACTGCACCTTCTTAACTCAACATTGCTATATGTTTTATATCATACACAGAGAGAGAGAAACAAGCCCTCTCTTCAAGTGCATTAATCAATGAGTATGATTTAATGTTCATGGCGTTGTTTTTGTTCTTTTGAAATATTGAACTCGGAGTCTTGTTGAATAGGGTCATTTATTTTCATGGTTTGTGAAGGGAATATAGGTCGGTCCCCCGTGCATACTGCCAACCCATCACCGTTTCAGATCAGATTTTTTTTGTCAAGACACGACACACAGAGGCCTCGAGGTGTGTCGGTTTTATTCTATTCTAATATATTATCTAGTATAATTTAAAATATATATATATATATATATATATATCAATGTTTGTCAACAGTAGATGACAACGTACTAAGTAAATGAGGGTGTGATATAGCGACCTTTTACTTTTTCTTCCTCTGTCTATCTGTTGGATCATTTACAGAATTAGTGAATTAATAAGAGGGATTATGATCAGAGATGATGATTAGTAATTAATTAGTGGGCGGTGGAGTAGATGGATGGAGCTTGGGGTATTGGAGCGAATATATGGATGGTGTTCTAGAACTGGGGGACTAGCTAGTACAACACGTCACAGAGTATCAAAGTGGGACGAATAGTGAGTCACCATTATTCCATATTTGCTGTATCAAAATAATGATTGCCTTGCATGCCCTGTCTCTGCTATATATGTACATGACTTGTCTTGCTGAAAACACGAAATAAGAGATTTAGAGAACAATAAATAGATGTCATGCATGATCCACCTCTATTATATATTTTGACTCCTTCACGGCTTCTTATTTGATTTTTTTTCATACACACGTACGCATGCACCAGATGTCTTTAATTTCAACTCCAACTGATAACAAGCCAAAGTCCTTTTGACCACCATCAACCCCAATATAAGGATGACAATAGAATCAAAATAGACTACTTAATGAAAGTGAATATGGGTCCACTATCACTACTCTCCTCATTATACATCTACATTAAAAAATCTATGGAGTTTTTTTATTTTTTCAAAAAAAAAAAAAAAACTGTAGTTATACAGTATAAAAGGGTGTGCTTGGAGAAAACAAGTCAAGAAAGGATGGTTAGCAATTAAAGTTGACTTGAAGAAGGCCTTTAATAAGTTAAGTTGGTCTTTCATACAGGACACCCTCCATGGTATTGGTTTGGCACCAAATCTGGTAAGCGTCATAATGCTTTGCATCTCAAATCCTACTATGCAAATTCTTTAGAAAGGGCAGCCCACTAAAGCCTTTTTTCCGACACGGGGAATTCGCCAAGGTGACCCTCTCCCCGTATATGTTCATTCTCTGCATGGAACGTCTCTCTCAAGTCATTTCGCAAGCTGTTAGAGAAGGCCAATGGGAAACAATTAAGCTTGATAGTCGTGGTCCTCCTCTCTCACACTTGTTCTTTGCAAACGACCTAATCCTATTCGGGAGTACTAGCCTGAGGCAAGTGCAGCTCATCCAACAGATCATGAATGATTTTTGCTCTGCCTCTGGGCAAGTAGTCAGCAAGAGCAAATCCAGAATATTGTCCTCAAGAAATGTACCTCGGACAGAAGTCAGTCAGATTTGTGACATTCTCCACTTCTCCAAAATACGGATAACTTGGGCAAATATCTTGGCGTAGCATTGTTACATGATTGAGAGAGTCCGCCAGAAATTAACATTAGGGAAAGCCAAGACACTCTCAATTGCAGGCCATCTCACGCTTGCTAAGGCCACCCTCGGCACTATTCACCTCTACGCCATGCAAACCTCACTCCATATCAGGAGCTGCAGGAACCTTCTTGGAATGAACCGAACGTTGCTTGGAGTTGGGCGTGGAAATGGCCAGGGATGCAGAGAATTAAGACCTTCCTCTGGCTTTTGATGAAGGACAAACTCCTCACTAATGCAGAGAGAGTCCGAAGGGGAATGGTTGAAGATGGTTCTTGTACAACCTGCCATGGCAGTCTTGAAGACTTAAGCCACATCCTCTGATCCTGTCCTACTGCTCTCAATTGCTGGAGGATAATAATTCCGAACCAGAAGCTAGATCCAAGAGTTTCTTGCAATGCCCTTCACTGAATGGCTCAAATGGAACATCAACCCACGCCATATGGGAGTGCAGTGGCATCTCTTTTTTGGAACTTTGATCTGGAAGTTATGGGATAATAGCAACAGAACTGTCTTTCTCCAAGAATCCAAAACTCCAGAAGAGTTGATTTTCAATATAATCCCTTGTATATCACACCACTGCATCATCGGATTTATTGAAATCAATTAATCCTACATAGTGATTTTTGACATCAATCAATCCTTGTGACCAGTGGCATTGTCTTGTATTCTTTACATATTAGTTTGTTAATATAATACCATTTCATTTCATAAAAAAGGGCGTGCTTTCCTAATATGTATAGAATAAATGCAGGAGTGGGTTTCATTATTTGGGCTTTTTAAGCCCAGAGAATAGTAAAAGCCCAAAGAGAATGTATAGTGTTGAACAAAATACTTCCTTACAGAGTTACAGGGTGCTATGTATTCAACCATGCCCTCTATGTTCTCTTTGTTGGATATACAAGCCTTGTTTGATTTTGTTTTTAAAAGCAGTTTTTGAAAAAATAAAATTATTTAAAAAATTGTTCTCAATAAGTTATTTTTAAAATAAAAAGTTGTTTGTAAAAAATAAAAATAATTTTTAGTTGTTTTTTTGTTTTTACTTTTATATTTTATATTTTTTAAGTTGTTACTAATTTATTATCGACATTATACTACTAATGATGAACATTGTCACGTTATCATTGGCGATGGCTACCATCATCTCACTTCAAAAGCAGATTTTTTAAAGTAATTATCCAAACAGATTTTTTTTTATTTTTAAAACTTATTTTATAAAATTGTTTTGAGAAAGAAAAATGGAGAATATATAATCAAATAGTTTGTAATAATAATCAAAGTAGTCCGGATCCACAAGTTGGTCTGACGAATATTTAACATGTTTTCAAACACACTCTCTCTCTCTCCGTACTTTTTCTCTCACCCCTCTCTCTCTCTTGTACTCATGTCATTTAAAACATTATGGATATGTTTGTTTTAACGATTAAATTGCTTATAAGCTGTTTTTTCACGTAAATCGAAACATAACTCCTTTCACATACTTACCTTGTATACCGTAAATCACGATTGAAAAGTTACTTTTGAATATTCCAACCGTTAATCCAAACAAACACTATATTATTTCGATTATGTGACGATTTTTGGAAGGGAGATGATAGCTGGGTGAAATCGAGCTTTTTTGCTTTCTTCTGCATGAATTCTGTACTCAATATATCCTTCAATTCAAGCTTCCTCACAAGTTTGTCCCAATAAATTTCTGCTGCGCATGAAGTATCTCAAAAAATCACCTGAATGAGCACAAAACCAACTCTTGCGAGCAAGAAATGGGTCATAACGGCACTATTAGCTAGCAATGCTTCCTTTGATTTTAAGATACAGGGACTGATTTCTGTTCTAGCAATGCAATACACACACACACACAGAAGTATTCAAAAGAAGGGTTAAGAGCAATTTTGTTATGAAAGTTTTCTCCAAAAGACAATTTTGACCTAGAAGTTTTTTGAGGTATAATTTTGTCTTTGCTATTATCTTAGTTAATTTTAATAATTGGATGACCAAATATGCCAAACTGACAGTTTTTATGCTATTCACATAATTTTTGTTAAAGTGAAAATTTTTTCTAAAAGTTTTAAATATAATTTTGAAAAAAAATGAAGTAAATAACATATGGACTTTCGGGATAAATTTGCACCTTAACAAAATGACATATAGACTGCCAACTCATCATATTTGATCAACTAATAGTCAAATTAATTTAGATAATGATTTGAGCAAAATTACCCCTCAAAAAACTTTTGAAGCAAAATTTCTCTTTAACCCTTAAAAGAGAGTTTGGAGATCCAATTCCCCTGCTTCACAACTTCATACATGGATTATGGAGAGAGGTTTGTCTGGTTATTGTTGTGGGAATTGGATATTTAAGAAGTGGGACATGCATGCACATCACAGCTATGACGAGCAGTATTTTAGCATATCGAGTAATTAATTAAATTATGATAAATTCTTTTGGGTGTGACTCTGTTGAGTGAATGAGGGGAATATTGAGCGCTTCTTGAACAGTTAAATGCCAAGCGAACCGATTCACAAAAGGAGTCTGATCGAGGACATATGGATTCTAATTTGGATGGTGTTGGATGCAGAATCAGAGTCCCGGCCCGTGAGTTTGGTTCTCACTTTTGCTATCACATCTAAGCAAAAAAGACTCTTTCTAACAATTCCTTCAGATCCTACGAGTCTTTCCTCCTTTTAAATGAAATTCCATAGCCTTAATTACAATCATGAATCATCCCCAAGAGTTAATGTTTTCAATAAACCCAACAAAATTTCCAATAGATTTGGATGGATAGTTAATCTTTAACTAGTATAAAAAAAGAACAACTTCAACTAAATACAACAACAAAGTTTAAATCCGTTGTTTACTCGTTTGCATTACATGGAGGTTATGTTATCGCTCTCTCTCTTTTTTTTTTTTTTTTTGGTTTAGAAACAATCATGAATCTGTTGTTTGCTCCTTCCTCGCACCTGAACTTTGGGCGGCGCAGAGTTAGTTAAATGTGTTGACTGTCAACATAATTTGGTATGAGAAGGGTAAGAACAATGCCAAAAGCAATTTGATCTGAGGCACTGTCCTCTTTTTTCTTTGTTTTTTTTGGGGTGTGTGTGTGGTTCTATTGCAAAAGCAATATGAAGTAAAAAATGCAGTGGCCAAACATTTGAAAACATATCATTACAACCCAAAATATGAAAAGGAATAAAGGGATTTATAATATCTGGACTGGGACATGGGGATGGATAAAGTTTCTTGTGGAGAAGGACGACGCAATTATGGCTACAATCATGAAGGGTAAAGTTTTCTCTGACATGTGAATTTGTGAGCCCCACTAGCTTGCAAGTCTGTAGTGTAGTCCATCTTTATAATAATAGTTCAGAAACAGCTTCATTGGATTCAAGAATGTCATCAAGTTTCCCCAAGGGGCAAAGAACAGAATGTGATTAAGGTAGGGAATCAACTAGGGGTGCTCTGAGACCAATGGCCGCATTTTATCACCAAAAAGAGAAACAGAGAGGATGTAAACAATACGCCTGATCCAAGGTAATGAAATTAAGAGCAGGAAATTCAAATCCCAGTATTAGAAAGTACTATAGAACGATTATGATGATCTTTGCGTTATTGTCTTGTATCATCATGGTGGATGACATATTCCAACCAAAAAGGCATTCAAGCAGACAATATATATTCATACACTTGAAAGAAGCTGCATTTCCAGAACTCAGAGACATTGCTTTTGCAGGCAAAGATATGTTGTTGGATGGGTGTACAGCGAGGGTGTTGGTATACTCACTAACATTGGAAGAAGACAAGCTTGTGAATTTGAAGTCAACCACCATTTCCTGCTAATACTGAGTGAAGAATGAGGAGCTGGCACCGTGTGACGTTCAAAGGGGAAATGAGGGGTTTTGGAAAAGGGAGGTTAAAGGGGGTTTTGGATGGTAGGAGGATATCAGAGTATTAAAATATAAGCCCACTTTAGGTTGGTTTATGGGAGCACTTTGAGAACCAAAGATAAAGCAACATTAAAGACTTGTTAACAAGACTGAGCCTGAGTGGAAGGAGGGAAGAATCCTGGGGAGATTCTCTTGTCAATATATATGACGTGAGATTCTCAAAGACAGAGGGAGGGGAGGGGACGGGAGGGAGAGTGGGATTGGCATGCATGCCAGCCACGTTTCATATTTTTTAATTAAAAGTACGCACTCACAATGGGAGTGCCTCTGCTTGATGCCCTCAACTTCTTTTATTCATTATTCTATAAATATATAATTCCTCCTTCTCTGGTTTTATGTTCAGAGGGAGATTGATTATATAATTTTATAGTCAAATCATGACATCTGTCTCATTTGATAACATCCATGTCCGCCCATTTAATTTACTCAAATACTATGCTATTAAGCACGTATTTTTTGCCTTTTGGGTTGGCCCCTTTTGCAAGTGAAAAGTCGAGACGCGACGGCCAGGTATTTCTATATTAATAGGTTAGGACCTAGGGGGCCGAAAATGGTGAAATCCGGGAGCATGGTGCTGTAATTCTACCGTCCGGGTTATTGAGTTTGTAATCACTCCCGGGTGGGAGGCTGTGAGAGCTTACATGTGTTTGATTCTCGTTCATGACGATGCTTACGCCAACTCTGCCAACTTAATTCAGATACTACTTTATATACCTACACGTGGCAATGGCAATGGCAATGGCAATAGCAATGACGCACTTCCCTTCATCATCTCATATTTCCTAAAATTGCCTCCACTCTTGCTCGGTTCGAATCCCAGGAATGACATGATTGTGTGTACGAAAAAATATATAGAGGGGGCAGAGAGAATTTTAATTCCCACCCCCTCTAGTGGGACCTCTAAAAAGAATCATTTCAATATTTCTTTTCATGTGTATTTGGTTAGACTTATTTTTAGATAATAAGTCTTTATTACACAATCCGAGATAAAACCCCTTTCACATACCTACCTTGTATACTGTGAATCACGATTTATAAGCACTTATTACCCAAAAACAAGTTATTCCAAACGATCACTTCATCAAAATTGAAAGCTTCAAACCACTTGTGTCAGCTTAAAACCAAGGACACCAAACGCTCCTTTCATTTCTGAGTTTTATCAAAGCATAAACATATAAAGCATTCCGTCATTTCGTTGTCGTCTGTTTAATTTGAGGGGGGAAACACCATATATGGTGATCTAGTCGCACCAAAAAAAAAAAAAGGAACAAATACAAAAGGGATCCCGCCTCCTTTAATAATGAATATGATACCGACTAGAAGTAACAGCGTCATGTGAACACAAGATACCACAAGTAATTCACAGAAAACCAACAAAAAATAATCAGGAGCTTAAAAGTATATTTGATTTGATAGGAGAGAACCATATGACCAGCCTTGGGATTAAATGGGTGTTGATGAAAGGGACAACAGAGCAGAGAACCAATAAAGGAGAGGGAAAGGAGTCGTGGCCGCTGAGGACATTTTGATTTCCAATAATTGAACTAGCATTTGTCCCTATGCTTTCCTCCCCAATTCACCGCTTTCATCTCCTTTTCTTAAAAAAAAAAAAAAAAAAAAAAAACTCTCTTCCTGAACGACTCAACCCCATAAACAAAGGGCACGGAAGATCTTCGATCCCTCGCCTCTTTGGACGGCCAAGATCGTCCCTATCCTTGGCAGATGGCGCCAACAACAGTTCGGCACGGGAGATAAGAAAGTCATCCAAAAGGATAACAAATTTCTCATCCAGCTATTATCCATGGATCCCATCACAACAAATTGATTATTATTTGATTGATATACAGAGAGAGAAAAAGAGAGAGACGATTAGCTTTGGGATTTGGGGTGAGGAGAGTGAGGAAGCAAGCTATGCATCTCCCACTCTGAGTGCTTAATAATTGGGAGTGGGACCCAATATGACTGACCCAGAGACTGAGTTGCTCTGACTCACTCGCCGAACGCTTCCTGACTGCACTGCACGTACTGGATACCCTGTACACGTGTTCCCTCCGTAACCAGCGAGTATCGTTCACGCCAAACCATCCCCCCACATTTATTCGAATCCATGCTTTCCCCATATTGACCACTGACTCCGTATCCACCATCCACCCCCTCCCACAAAGAAACCAACACAAACAACGAAACGGTTTTCCTAAATTCTGTTATGCTCAGCGTTTCCATACCAAACAGGCCAAGAAGAACACCTCATGGATTCAGATTTCATACTCCAATCAGGATTATACAAATTAGTTACATGGACTACCCTTTTTTTTTTTTTTTTGGGAATTAATATTAATTAAGAAGTGATAAAATCAATGATGAATCATACCCAGAGAGCCGACTTCCACTAGCTTGGGGACGAGGTGGCCGCTGAGGTGGAGAGCGACCAGGGACTCCAGACCACCGATGCAGGCGCCGCCGATGAAAACGGCGGGGGCGTGATTGCGGAGGGACTCAGTGTCGAGGTCGGAGGAGGCGGGCAGAGCGGCGATCTCGTGGTCGTCGAGTTCGATGACGGTGGGATGGACGCCGATGGTGGCGAGCAGCTTCTTCATGACGTGGCACATGCAGCAGGAGGATCGGCTGAAGATGATGACGGGGTGCTCGGAGATCAGGCGCTGGATTCGTGCTTCGGCGGATTCGTCGACGTCGATGGATAGGGAGGAGGACGAGGAGGAGGAGGAGTTGGTCATGGCGGTGGTGTTGGTGGTGGAGTAGGGGGTGAGGTCGAGGTGGACAACGTCGTCGGAGCAGCGGCGTAACCCTTGCATCCCCGGGCAGTGGCGGAGGGGCAGATAGAGGGGAGTGCTGTCAACGGGGCTGAAGGCAAGTGGGTTTAGGTGAGACTGGGGAGGCTGGAGGTGTTTTATAAATGAGAGGAGGTCGTGGTTGCTTACATCACAGATTACTGTTCCCCTTTCCCCCGCGAACTTTCCTCCACGCGCCTCTCCTTCAGCCCACCCTTTTTCTTTCTCTTTTTCTTTTTCTTTTACTATTATCAAAAAATAAAAAAGCCACCACAATTTTCTTACCCAAAATATAATAGTCCCTCTGGTGTAATTTATAAATAACTTTTTTTTTATAGAGCTGTTTTTTTTTATAAGCAATTTTTATTTTTTAACTGAAAATGTAAGTTTTTTTTCTATTTTACCATTATTAAATACACATTCTCTCTCATATACTCTTTTCATAAATATGAGTATATATGGAAAAAATATAACATTTTTTACACAATTATTACTTTTAACTACCAATTCGTTTTGTGCAATCAAGAAAAAAGTTGTTTATAAATAGGACTGAATGGAGTACTTAATTACCCATTCAATTCTGAAACTGAGATGTTCCCTTGAGCCCAAATAATTCATGAATTGAGATATTATCTCATTATTATTTGTCGAATAAAACAAATGACTCCGTTGCCAGTGACGCCAGGTCTGTCAAATATATCAAATGACGATGTATCTCTATGTAATAATATTTACACTAAATTGAGATCTTAGCTTATTACTTATGCTTGATGTAAAATTGAGTTACTTATGTCAATGTAATTCAATTACTAGTTTACTACCCAGCTATTTTCTTTTTTGTAATTTTTTTGCGGGAACTCAATGAAAACCATAATACCACGTACAAATAATTTTGAGATAGGAAAAAAAAAAGGAGACAATGAGTATTAAGTCAGGCTTGTGTTGTAGGATGAGCTTTTTAGCATTTATGATGAAACGTGGAGGGAGTTGATTAATTTATTTATAAATGAAAAATGGTCCGTAAGGGTGAGGGCGATGGAATTTTGGGACACTGAGCAGCTAGAGGAGGAAATGTCAAAGATTCGCAATCCGAAATGTGGGTCGTCTGTTTTGCTCAAAGGATCAGCGAAGAAGTCATTATTATTAGTCACGGGAGGTGATAATAGGGAGACAAGGTACTCCCTCGTATCTCTGCAGCATGAGTCAAATATAGAAGATATTTTTCTGGAGTTTAAAATATAAATTGCTTATAGAATAATTAATGTTTTTTTGTAATGGTTCATTTTATTTTATTTTTTCATTAAAAACTTCATTTAATACAAATAAATAATGTAAAATGAATTTAATGAGTTAATTATTTTTTTTACCTCAGACAATATACTTAAAAACCACGTATATTATTTGGGGCCTTGGGGGTGAAGAAAGCAACAGCCAACAGGTAAATGGGCAGTACTGTACTTAGTTTGGAATGGGGGCGTCATCAGATCGCGCGCTGCCACACAGGCTTCATGCCCTCCCTGGTGGACTGGACGCAGGAGTTAATTTGAGTGCCATCCCACTGACTTGGACGGGGGACGGCCTAAGATTGAATCCCCTGACGTAATCAAACCAAAAGTTGAGCCCCTGGCTGACGCCGACTCACTGGACCCCACTCCTTCCTCATGCCCTGTCCCTGACATAATCATCGGACGCAGTGGTTCCTCTCCCGACACGTGTCCTTCCTTAATCCAGGGAGGCAATCCACTCCCTCTGCCCTTCCCCTCTTACCCCCAATGAAATCGCTCCACGTGGCCCCACACTCTCCTGGGAGTGGGCTGTGGTCCCCCACCATCACCCATCTATAAAGTCATACACCTAAAACAGCCCGTCAAGCTGCACCGTTGATGGTGCTAAATAGGGTGTTTGCCATGTGGCCGCTGACGTGTACCCGAGTCGCCTCGTCCCCCGGCTCCCCCTTCCCCTCCCATCAATACTAGTTCCAGCCGCTGTTTTGAGTATTTAATTTTAATTGTTCAGATTCAACCATGGGTAGCATGTTTTAGAATATGCACGTGTACAAATCCAGAATCCAATAAAATTAAACATGAAGTTGGAAGTAGGCGTTGTGTATATACAGAACGAACAATAGGCATTCCTTCCTGTTCATAATATCAGAAGTCTTCTTAAAGCAAACTGTTGTCCAAAAAATAAGATATTGAGGGGATAATTAATTATTACTTTTCACTTCTACCCATTGCAGGAGTGAGAAAAATATGATAAATATTAAATACATATTTAAAAATTATATTTTTTAATGAGAATAAAATAGGAAAGTTTTAACAATTTAAGAACCACTAAATAACTTGATTAACATTCTTTGGTTTTTGTGAATTAGATAACAACGTTTTATGTTTTGCATCAGAGGGAGTGTACAGAATTATTTCATCAGGAAACTGTTAAACCCATACCTAAGGCGTGGAACTATTGAGAGCTGAGGGCAATTACTCCCAGGAGGATCATCTTTGACCAATCGAAATCTCTTTGTGAAGCATTATAGAACAGAGAGATATAATCAGGTAAAAATGCTTTCATAAAATGAAATTCGACAAACATCTGATATCTCCATCAACATTACTTAGTTGACAAGGAAGAGGAGGAGTGGTACTACAAGAAAACTGAAAATGGTGTTGTAATATAATGGGAGAGATGGAGATTTTGATTGGATGGGTGCATATTCCAAAATCAAAAGGGCGGGTGGATGCGATGTGAGTGGTTGGGTTAAATGGAAGATCAGTGGGCAATAAAGGCAATACTTAATTGAATTCTATACTTTTTAATTTTAATTAGGGGTTTGGAGGGATTTTTGTTGCGTGGAAATGGCACTCATGGCCACTATGTGCGCGCGCGCGCGCACACATATATATACACACTATATAGTCAAATCCAAGACACAAAATAAAAGCGGGGTGTGGGTGTTGCTAGAGCTGGGAATCAGGGCCGGCCCTTGACGGGTCAGGGCCTAACAGGGCCGGCCCTAAAGGGCTCGGGGTCAGGAAAATTGCAGTTTTTCAAAGCCCGGCCCGAGAGCATCAGGGCCAGGGCCGGCCCGCAGGGCCCGGAAGTTCTTTTCACAATATTTAATTATTTTTCCTACGTATTTTCCCCAGAGAGATATAATTAGTAAATAACAACAATTAAAGTTTTAATTTAATATATAAATGTTGTCAACATTAAAATTTAAATAACACATCTCTTGCAACAAACAAACACAGTTACTAATGTATAATCAAAGGTAAAATCATGTCCATAAATAACTCACACAAAAGATAAAGTATAAAAAGGCAAGAATCAAATACTCTAACATCTAAGCAACATGAGTACGACGACTATCATTTTCACCTTCTTCGCCACTATCATAAATTTCAAGGACATTTGATTGTGTTTCACTTTGAGTAGTAAGTTCAAGTAGTCAAATAATCACAACCTCTATAAAAAATCATACTTCATCACGGAGAACCGTATATAATATGATTTTATTCTAAATAGGCAGAACAATATACTCAAAAATCACAATATGATTCAATTAGACAAAACAATATACTAAAAAATCATACTCTATACAATATGAGGACAGAGTGACATATAGATCAATAAGGCAATTCAAAAATGTATCATGGTTCCCTTTCCAAGCAAAAAAAATAAAAGATAAACGGGCCTAAAGGGCCGGCCCGAGGCCCTCCAGGGCCGGCCCTTTTAAGCCCGAGGCCCTACAGGGCCGGCCCTTTTAGGCCCGACTTCCTTTTCAGGCTACAATTTACAAGCCCGGCCCTTGAAGAGCCAGGGCCTAAAAGGGCCGGCCCGACGGGCTCGGCCCGTTTTCCCGGCTCTAGGTGTTGCATTCAAACATTATCGTCAACCATCCAAAATTCGAGATTGTCACTTAGTCACTTCTCTCCACCATCCAATACATATGTCCCAGAAGCAAAGTTACATGAAGGGCCCACGAATTGAATCGAATAAATTAGAAGCCTTTAATTTTATGGCACGAGGGCACACAGAAACCATCGCCATATATACCAAATCCTCGCCCCTTGGTTTAGCACCCTCATGAAGGGAATAGAAACAGCACCCATCTCTGGGAATTTCAATTTCATTTTTTCCTTTATATACACGTATAATTAGTGATCATACATTACTTTTCATATGAAAAGCCAAACAGTCATCACACACGCGCACACAACTCAGAACGTGTAAGTAGTGGAACATGCATGTATTGTATATAATGCAAGTGCCAATTGAGCAAAACGTTGATGTGCGGGGGGATTTTAGAACCCACGTGATAATAATGAAGCAAAAGATTTGTGATTAGCAAGCAGCCATTCAAGTTCGATCAGGAATAAAGGTGTAATTAATTCCTGTATATACAAATATTGATGGATTTGATTTTTCTCCTTTTATGTCTTTTTTGGGTGTGCGGACCTGAAGCCAATACGCTTGATCTTATCTGGCCAAAAGGCCGATGTTATTTTGCAAGGTTCAGGAATTCAGACTGGACAGGCTGGTCCGCCCCGAAAACCGGCGAACCGGTAGGTAGACCAGTCTGGTCCGGGTTCCTATTTTTAAAAAAAAAAAATTAAACTTTCTTTCAAATTTCATATTAATAAACATAAAATCTTCAATTTTTTTATCGGTTTGGCTCCGATTTAACCCACTGACCCTTAACACAGTATCTCGACTGGTTCAATACCCAGTTCGTGTTTCATGAACCTTGTTATTTTGCCATTTTGGGGGTGTGAATATGAGCCAAGGAGCGGCTACATAGATAAATACACATAAACAATTAATGTTCATTTGTGATAACTTATTTTTTATTTATAAATGCTTATAAATCGTGATTTATGGTATACGATATAAGTATGTGAGAGGAACTTTATTTCGGCTTACGTAATAAGAACTTATTTTTCAACAAAAAAACGTTATTCCAAACATAACTAGTCAGATAGACGCAATGCATTTTGATTTTTAAGGGGCCGTGGCCTGTGGGGCATGAGGGAAGGGGAAGGATTTTTTTTTTTTTTTTGAATTGTATTTAGAACAATTTGAAAAATGGGGTTAAACGTTTTAATTATTTTCATAATCTTTTATTTTATATTTCTCTTTATTAAAATTTGATAACCTTACTCCTCCCATCATTTTAATTCAACTCGCAAGTATCTTGTCCTCCTTTCTAAATCCCTCGTACTAGTGAATCGAAAATAGCCGTCACTTTTATTTTTTTTCTTGAATAATTTTCACTTTAATTTAGAAATTCAATGGATATCAATTATTTTTTTACCATTTTATCATTTGTTATTTTTTAATGATCACAGTCTTAAGTCATCACCGTATTTCAATGACTTTTTTTCTTAATTAATTAAGAATATTTTAGTTAAATAATAACACCTTTCGCTAAATTAAAACCATGTATATTATTTGGGTAAGAGAAGTAGTGGACCAGGCGTGCGAGTCGCAGTGTATCCAAATCGCAAACCCGTGACTAGGCATAGAGTGGGAAGCCACGTGTCAGGCTGCGGTGGCATTATGAAGCCACTTGGATTCCTTTTGCATCTCATTATTCGTGATTCTTTTTGTGTTATTGTTATTATTATTATTTTGAGGGAAGGGTGTTTTGGGGGTTTTATACCTTATTAAAATGCTTAATAAACTGAGGGGTGGAGTGCGCTGAGGGGTAGCGGACGCGAATGCTTTCTTAGGGAACCACCACAAAACTCAAAAAGAGGGCGCGTGCTTACGCGCTCCCCATCTGTTAGTTTTTTTTTTCTTTGAATTTTTGAAAATATATAGTGGGTAGAGCGGGCGAGTATATTTATATAATTATAAAATAATGTCGGCGGCGTTGCGTTTGATGTAGGAGCATATATAATTGATGGAAGATGCATAGAACTTGGTTGACTGATTCGTGTGACACATGGGTGACATCATTTGACGTGACACTATCATGTCATTGCTGCGCCCCCACACTTGCTCCCCTCGACTTGGTTGCCCATACCCGCTAAAAATTTAATCCTAACAAACAAATTCAATTTCCTATATAAAAATAAATAAATAAATCTCATAACTTACAAAACAAATGTCAATTTTTAAATGATGATATTTTATTGATAGAACATATAAATGATATGTGATTGAGAAATCAATACATCTCCTTTTTTTAGTTTTTATATAAAATATATTTACTTAATTTAATTATATTAAAAAAATTGATTAAGTTAATTAATATAACATTTATTTTTTTAAAATTCCTTAGTCAATGAGAATAAATTGAGAAAATATTAATAAATATGAAGAATAATTCTCATATAAAAAAATTAATTTCCTAAATAAGTCATATATTTAAAAATCATTGAATTAAACCCCTATTATTTCAAACTTTACGGTAAGTGTGTATTTTAATTAGCGATAGAAACTATTTTTTTAACGTGGTTTATGATATACAGGTTAAGTTTATAAAAGGAATTTTATTTCAACTTACATGGACATATTTTTCCACCACTTTGTCAAACAGGTCATAAGTATTATCTTTCAATCGTGAAGTGCCAATTTTCCCCTTATAAAACACATCAACTTGCCTAGATTCAAGAAAAATCTTTTTAACTATCTAATCATCATAGTGTGTATTTTGTAATTCTCCTCATGGTAATATTTTTCCCCAGTTCAATTACTTGATTTTTAAATATTAATTTCATATGAACGTGAATCATGAATATTATATCCATATGTATGTAATAGAATTTACAATCATTTTCTTTTTGCTAACTTTTACTAAATTTATTTCAACTGTGAATTTCATACGCATATTTAGCTTACGAATATTTCATTACATTCTCCAAAATACATTAAAAAAGGCTGGAGAATAATAAATAAACGTCATCGGTGAACGCATCCATAGAAAAAACTAAAAGTGGAAATATAGAGACACATATATACCTCAGGATGGATTAGTTTAAAATAATTTTTTTTTACATTTTAGAACATAAAAACTCTTCTCATATTTTTACTTGGTACAGCGGAGAATCATTTAAAACAAGTTAGTACAAATAATTAATTTTTTCCCAGATGATACAAACAGTTATATAATATGAGGTTTTTCATTCACTCTCAGTAGTTTTTTTTTTTATGTAGCTTAAAACAGCGTTTGGAATTAATTACTCATCATCTCTATCATTTAGAACAAATAAGAAAACAATGACGAAAAATTTTCATTTACAAATATTATTGCGACAACATTTTTATTAATATTTAGCACTTAATTATAAGAAAATAGATGAAAATAAAACGGGAAGGGAGGAAATGAATTATGTTTTAATTTAAAAATAAAAATGCTGCCAGTACAATGTGGGCCAACCCCCTCTCGCCTCTGCTCTTCCGTTAAATTGAGCGATTGACCTTTTTAAATATTAGTTTATATTTTGGCTGGCCCCATTTTTTCTCAGAAAAAAACGGGTTAAGTACGCCGGGCCAGCAGATTTGTGGCTAAAAATGTATTTACATGCTAATATTAATCCAATGAGACATCATTATATTGCCGCAAAAACACAGTAGTAGAAAAAGATGAGCATAAAGGCACTAAATAAAATTACCGGTTTGGGGTTTTGATCTGACACCACCACTTTGAACACTTATTGTTTGATAGTACCCGAAACACATAATATTTGGAATATTCCTATTACAAATTCAAAGTGTCTATCTATTGACTGGCTACTTTGTTACTTTGTTTTAATCTCCACAGAAAATGAAGGTCCTTTCTTTACTCTTAATATATTATTCGCGGTATTAAATGTAAGATAGATTTAATTTATTTTAGAGAGATTAAGAAAACTAAATAAGTTATTTAACTATATTATATATTGTGTATCTATAGATTATATATCAATTTATAAGTTAAGCAAAATAGTTAAAAAATGATAAATATAAATTTTTTAAAATCATTTAATTAATTTTCTTCTTTTCTCATGGAGTATTATTTTTTTCAATGATCACTTGCTCTTTCTATGGAGCATTATTTTTTCCAAGGATCACTTTAACAAAGTAAGGGGGTGGGGCCCATCAATTATGTGTGTAGTGGAGGAGGTGGAATCGGGAGCACGAGGCGGTTATGATGGAAAGGAAAAGGTCGTTTGATTTTACCATTTTGCCTGTTCCATTTCTACCTCGACAACTTTGACTCCACATGGGCCACTGCAGATTCCTTCCTTCGGTTCATTGCCTTTTGCTTTTCACCAATATATACAAACATGCAGTCATGCCTTAAATTGTGGTGTCAAGTGGTTTCACACCTATTGGAAAGAAAAAAATAAATTTGAATTTTAAGAAATATATTTATTGTCACTAATGAAAAAATCCTTTTTTAGACCGACACATTTAGACCGATTTTGATAGATAAGATTTTAAAAATTTGAGCTGTGACAATTCTGTAATTATATTAAACTTCTAAGATTGGTTTTAAAAAAAATCCGATCTTAAAAAATTTATTTAGATCGGTTATAAATAAAACTGGTCTTAAAATGTTAAAATGTCTTAAATGTAAAAGATTTAAGACCGGTTTTATAAAAACCGGTCTTAAATCTTTTACATTTAAGACAGGCTTTTATAAAAACCGGTCTTAAATCTTTTATATTTAAGACAGGCTTTTATATAAACCGATCTTAAATGTTAAAACATTTTAAATTCTTAAAAATTTTAACATTTTAAGATTGGTTTGTACAAAATATCAACCGGTCTTAAATTTGAAATTTCCCTCTTTTAAGACGGGTTTTTTTAAAAAACTGGCTTAAAAGGAAAGATTTTTCGCCTGTTTTTTTACTCCCGCGCCCAAATGGCGTGGTCTATGAACCCTTTCTTCTCTTTTTGCCGTTTCTCTGTGAGCTCTGTTTATACTTGTTTTGAACTCGTCCATGGCGTCTCGTCCCTCATGTGCTCAACTCTCCTCCATTATTACCACTGTTGTTGTTGTGTTCGTCGTCGTTGTTATTTGATTATCGTTAGTCTTCTCCATCACCACCTCTATTCTCCGCAGTGACAATTCTCCTCTGCCTTGACTTCCCTTTGTCAGTGACGTGAATTTGAAGACTTCATTTTAACCTCAGTCGACACCACCGTGACTTTAGGTTGAAGCTCACTCCTTAGTCTTTAATCATGTTAGTGTTCAATTTGTTATTTAGTTGTACGTTGTTCAATAATTAATAATGTTTTATGAAAAAAATGGTTCTTGTTGTTGTCTTAAGCACTTAAACGTAATCTGGAAAAAATTAAATCTGCACATTCTTGTTAGATATATGCTCTAACTTTTAATTACTTCCCTATGATATTTGGCTTGGAGTAATACCACTCTATGTTCTGTTTTAATTTAGTGTGATTGTTTGATTATTGTCAGTGTTATTGGTTTGTTAAAACAATACTAGTTTCAAATTGTGCATGTTAATTTCGTTGAAATATCTAAAACTCTATTGTTGTTGTTTTTTGTCTATCCTTTTGTATTGGATATAGGGTGCTAGAAGTGTTGAGATATATATGGATCATAGTTAGATAAACGCTAAACGAATGAGTATTGAATATAATAATGGGGTGAGGGTTTTTTAAACTTCGCTAGAAGAAATGCCGATGATGGTAGTGGGAAGTTTTATTGTTCTTGTGTAGTATGTTTGAATGAGAAGCGACTAAGTATTGCAGATATATATACACATTTAATTTGTGAAAGATTTTGTAAGAGTTATACAGTGTGGGTATGACATGGTGAAGAATTAGAAATTCCAAGTTCATATCAACAGGGGAAATGAACTTTGATGATAATGACATGGATACGGATGATTGGATAAAGAATATTATTCGTGATGTAGGATAAGAGACTTTTGAGCAATCACATGCATATGGTAATATGTACAATGATGTTGAGACGCCATTATATCCAGGGTGTAAAAAATACCAATTGTTGAAAGCAGTATTGAAATTGGTAAGCTTGAAAGCACGGCATGGATGGAGCAACAAGAGTTTTTCAGAAACGCTTGAGGCTTTTAAGGACATGCTTCCAGATGATAATGTGTTGCCTTCTCGATACTATGATGATAAGAAAATATTGTGTTCACTAAGGATAAAGTATAAAAAGATCCATGCATACCCTAATGATTGTATATTATGTAGAAAAGAGCATGAAGAGAAACAACAATGTCTGATATGTGAAACCCCGACGCACAAATCAAATAACGCTCCTGCAAAAGTATTGTGGTACCTTCCAATCATACCAAGGTTCAAGCGTTTGTTTGCTAATAAAAACGATGCAAGAAATTTAAGATGACATGTGGATGAGAGGATATCCGATGGAAAGCTTCGACATCTGGCTAATTCTTCTTAATTAAAAAAAATCGATTAATTATTTTCTGCCTTCGGTGAAGAGCCTAAGAACCTTATGCTTGGGTTTAGCACGGATGACATGAATCCTTTTGGTAGCATGAGCAGTTACATAGTTCATGGCCTGTTATATTGGTAATATAGAACTTATCTCCTCTGTTATGCATGAAACGAAAGTATATCATATTATCTATGTTAATTTCGGGACCAAAACAATCTGGAAATGACATAGATGTTTACTTAAAACCCTTGATCAAATATTTGAAAGAGTTGTGAGATAAAGGTGTTGATGTTTTTAAAGCGAAAAAGAAGGAGACTTTTAAAATGTGAGTTATGATCTTTTGTACTATAAATGACTTCCCTGCATATGAAAACTTGTCAGGATATATTGTTAAAGGCCATAAAGCATGTCCGATTTGTGAAGAAGGAATATGTTACCATCAATTTCAACATGGAAGAAAGACAATTTATTTTGGCCATAGGAGATTTTTTATACGAGGCCACCTGTATCGCAGATTAAAGAAAGCTTTTTTTATCGGACAAGAGTTTGAAGATTCTCCGAAGGCATTGACTGGGGAGCAAGTTTATGAAAAGGTGAAAAATATGAATGTTATCTTTGGTAAGACTACAAAGAATAGTAATGAGAAAAGTAAATGAAAAAAGATTCATGTCTTCTTCAATCTTCCATATTGGCCGAAGCTTGATGTGAGACACTGTATTGATTTCATGCATGTGAAGAAAAACATTTGTGATAGTATTGTTGGGACACTACTTGACATACAAGGTAGTTCTACGGATGGAGTGAATGCAAGATTAGATTTGCAAGAAATGGGGATATGATAAGACTTGCATCCAAAGCCATATGGTAAGATAACTTTTTGTCCTCCAGCTGCTCATGCTTTATCTAAGGATTAGAAAAGAAGCTTTTATGAGTGTTTACATTGCATCAAATTTCCTTCAGGGTATTCTTCCAATGTTAGGAAGCTTGTGTCGATGAAGACTTGAAATTAGTGGGGCTAAAGTCTCATGATTATCGTGTCTTAATGTAACAACTGCTCCTAGTAGCTATTCGAGGCATTGCCGAATATGATCTTCAACATATTTTGACTAGACTTTGTTTCTTCTTCAATGCTATTTGTAGTAAAGTCATTGAGATAGAAAAAATGGATGAACTGGAAAATGAAAGATATATGTTTATGTGCCAGCTTGAGAAGCTTTTTCTTCCTTCTTTTTTTGATATCATGGTACATCTAATTGTTCATCTAATCAAGGAGAACAGATTGTGTGGCCCTATCTATTTACGATAGATGTACCCAATTGAAAGAACTATGAAAATCTTAAAAGGGTATGTGAAGAACCCTAACCGACCTAAAGCATCTATTGTTCAAAAATATGTTTCTAAAAAAGCTATAGAGTTTTGTCAAGATTACTTGTCAAATGCATGACACATTGGACTCCCTAAATGTCATAACGAGAAGGCGATAGACGCGAGACTTCAGTAAACAGTTTGGATCCTGATGAATTGCAACAAGTCCACTTGTACATCCTGAATAATGTTGATGAAGTTCAAGATTACATTAATGCTCATAATGAAATTGTACGGAAAGGAAATAGTCGAATGACTGAACATATGTTAATTAGGGAGCATAACAAAACTTTTACACGTTGGTTCAAACAAAAGGTTGACGGCGAAGAATGTGTTTCTGATATAATTAAATGGTTAGCATTGGTCCTGAGGCTGATGTCATAAGTTGGCCTTCATTTGTGATCAATGGTTATACGTTTTACACGAAGTCCCTTGATGATAGGAGCACCGTCCAGATCAGTGAGGTTATATTAGTGGCTGAATCTATGCACTTCTCTAGTTCAAAAGATAAGAATCCTAGATTGGCAGCAATACCTTATTATGGGGTTATTGAAGAGATTTGGGTGATTGATTATGTTAAATTTAAACTTCCAATTTTCAAATGTAAGTGGGTGGATGTCAACAATGGTGTGATGATTGATTAGTTGGAATTTACATTGGTTGATTTGAAGAGTAGAAGTTTTGGAGATGAACCTTTTATTATGGCATATCAAGCAAAACAAGTGTTATATGTTGCTGATAAGGCAAATAAAATGTGGTATGTAGCTCTCCAATGAAAAAGGGTCGTTGATATTAATAAAGAAAGTCATTCAATGAATGATCTTCTTGAAACTCCTTCTTTTTCTAGGGGTTTATCAGAATTGAACGAAGAAGATGAAGTAGACAATGAACATGACACAAGAAACAATCATCGTGAAGGGATATAGGAAGATATCCCTTTATAAAACTAAATTGAAGGTTAGTTAGCTAAAATAATTATCATGAACTATATTTGAATTATGTATATTGTTATTGGTGTATATATAAAACTACTTTTTTTATTGTCGTCACAGGAAAATAAAGGATATGACGTGTACGTCTTAGTGTAGATTCTCCAAAGCCAGGCCAACTAGTGATCATTAGCTTAAGAAGAGTGTGTATAAAGTATTTTGACCATAATGAATAACAGCATTGTCATTAATGTAATTTAATCTTTGATATATGTATGTAAGTGAAAAGATAAGGAACTTGGTCAAAACAACATTGTCATGGTTGTATGATTTCCTTGTATTATGATTATGTCTATGATTGTGAGTTTATTATTCATGGTTGTTTTCCTTGCTTCTGTTTCGGTTAGCACTGTTTAAGCACAAGGGAGTTAAGTTTTAATATGTTCAAATGAGTTTTGAGTTTCTCACATTTTATTAAGATGTTAGTTATAATCTGTAAGAGAAGAATTTATTTGAAAGTCGTTGAACTGGTTGTTGCTTGGTGAGTGAAATGTTTTAACAGGAGAAATGGTTTGCTATGTAAATATTTTAAACGAAAATTAAAAAAAAAAACTTTTAAGACTGATTCTCTCCAAAACCGGTCTAAAAAGTACATTTAAGACAGATTTTGGAGAGAACCGGTCTTAAAAATATTACTTTAAGACCTGTTTACTATAAAACCGATCTTAAAAGTATTACTTTAAGACCGATTTTGTAGAAAATCGGTCTTAAAATTTTAACTTTTTAGACCGATTTTTCAGAAAATCGGTCTAAAATTTGAACCTTTTAAATTGGTTCCTCTGATAACCAGTCTAAAAATATTTATTTTTATACCGGTTTTATAATAATCGGTCTTAAAACGTTTTTTAAGATCAGTTCCATAATCAGTCTAAAAAAGAGCAGACTTTTAAGACCGGCTGTATCAAGACCGGATCAAGAACCGGTCTAAAATGCCTTTTTTAACCGGTTTTAAAAGTGATTATTCCATTAGTGTGTGATATGTGAAAATTCTTTATATTTCAAGTTTTAAAAGGGATTAATCTGAAGTTCAAAATAGCTTGGTGATACTATTGATCAAATAAAAAAATATGTGTCACATATTCAAACCCAATAAGTAGCATATAGCAACCTTTTTTTATTTCTGTTTTTAGGCATGTAGTATATATACTGCTTCTTCTTTTAAGATACTGGGGATATTTTTGTAAGTATGATTTGGGCTCATCACAATTTCATCCTTGACCTAATTACAGGGAAAGAAATGGCAGACTGAATGATTAAGGATAACTTGGGAACGTGGGCTTTTTCCCTCGCAATTGAATCAACACGTGACCTGGTTAATAAGGATATGCATGCTACTCCATCTGACCCTTCACATGGAAACTAGATGGGGGATTTATTTTAGTTTTAAATATAGATTTTTTATCACCAAAAAAATTTTTTTTTTTACCCTAAGTTCTAGATATAGACTTAAAACTACATTGCTTTTCAAATTTATATTTTTTTTTCTAAATTATCCCTACCAATTACAAGGGATTTATATTAAGGGATAGTTTCAATACATAATTACAGAGGGTATTTCAGAAAACCAACACACGTTGGTTAATTATTACAATTAACTAAACTAACTAATTTTCATAATATTCTTAAATTAGTCATGTAACTCAGGAACTCATATAACAAAGATTAGAGTCAGTATAAATATGGAATCAAAAAATCCCTCTAAGGGCCCACGTGGATGAGCCCAACTCAAAGTTCACATGCATGGGTGGCCGAGTTGAACAAGGCTGCATCAGACTTTTAGGCTCAGTCCATCTGGCTTTGGGCCCATCTCCCTAATAAATCAACAGTTCAATCATCGTTCATTGTTGTTGTAACCAAAAAAAAGAAAGTTCACTGTTGTTGAGTTGACTCTCCCAAAAAAAATCACTCCCTCTTAACAACTCTCACAGTTCGACACTCGGACCCACTAAATCTCTCGTAAAAATTCCCGAATCCCGATATTAAGAATCACTATAAAAGATGTTACAAATAGGACAAAAAATGTAATGTCATTTCCTGGAAGGAGGAAGGCGACCTGGGAACTGTGAGGCATCCACATATAAGACAATGAGATTGTGTAATGGGTTTTCTCAGGAAAATTATGTCGTTTTTGAAGAACAACCCATTAGGTTTTTCGAGTTGTTTATGTTGGAAAGGCGGCTCATGACCCAGGGACCGAGCAGGGATGTCTAGATACTCGTTTTTGTACACATTTACAAGCCAATTGCTTGCCATTGTAAATCAAAAAAAAAAAAAAAAAAGTACACGGGGTGGTTTTTGTCTTTTCCATTGGTTTCACTTCATAAGTCATAATTCTGTGTTCTGCTTCATCTTAACTTACTTGCGCGTGTTTTTTAAATGTCATGCAGCGCAAGAAATACAATTTATTTGTTCAATAAATTGATGTATTTTATTTAGCGGTTTTTAGGGAGCATACAAAAACATCAACACATCGATGAAATAATAATACTATCTGGAATTGAGTGGACTGATGGATCCAAGTAAGAAACTTATCGCAGTTGAAATGTTTATTGACGATGGTCGGGTACACTGAGAATGACTAATCTCTTCTAATGTATGTGACCGATCAAAATTAAAGTGCTCCTATTGACGGGCATTGGTTACAGTGAAATGGACTTTGATAGCTGAGGCATAAATTTTTGAATTTGAGTCGGTTTGATTATAGAAAACGCTTTTGGAAGTATATACTACCTCTAATTAGGCTTGATGATAGTTGAATATAACCCGATAATATAGTCATATAAAAAAATTTAGACTTGTTTGAACTAACGTTAAAAAAATATAGGGTTAATATAATTTTTGGTCCCTGAAGTTTGATCCAATTTTGGTTTTAGTCCCTCAAGTTTGAAATCGGTGGTTTTGGTCCCTGAAGTTTCACCCGATTTTGGTTTTAGTCCCTCAAGTTTGAAAAGGATTTAGCGACCCGTTTTTGAAACCCGACCCGGAAAAACCAAGTCCTTTTCAAACTTGAGGGACCAAAACCAAAATCGGGTGAAACTTGAGGGACCAAAACCACCGATTTCAAACTCGAGGGACCAAAACCAAAATCAGGTGAAACTTCAGGGACCAAAACCACCGATTTCAAACTTGAGGGACCAAAACCAAAATTGGATCAAACTTCAGGGACCAAAAGTTATATTAACCAAAAAATATATTTACATAAGTCAAAACAATTTGTTTCACATACTTACCTTATATACTGTAAATCATCTTGAAAGAATATCTTTTGTCACTAATCTAAATAGGTGCTTAGGGTTTAGACCATGTGGTCTATGTCATATATATAAATGATCATTTGAGTAAAAAAATACGCACGTACCAGAAAAAAACTGAATTGTTCAAATTAAAAGTCAAAGAAATTCAAATTTCAAAATAAAAAATGGATGAAAATTCGATATTCTTCTGTTGCATAACATACGATGGTCATAAGTTTTGTAGAATACATAAGCTTATTTTTAATTGAAATAAACTGTAAGTCAAACCATTCATGCATGTTGAAAAGTATGTTGTGAAGTGAAATTGGAGGGTGGGGGGCAAAACTCATTCTTGAAAATTTGAGGTGAGGAGGTATAATTATTGCCGTCCACTTAAACAAATGGACAAAATTTAAGGATCGTTGTCAGTGGAACCCCCAAAGCCTTGAACTTGGCCCCCGTGCCAATATAACAGAAAGCAATCGTGTCATTTTCCAACCCTCATTGCCTCCAACTTGAACGATTAAAAATGAAATATAGCATAGAAAAAGAAAAATCTTCTACGGAAGCTAATTGCTAGTCATCGTCTCTTTATTTTCTTTTATTGCTGAATTAATGAATGCCGAGTACAATGGCGTCAGTGGAGGCCATTTAGTTATAAGAAATTAATAAAAATGATGAGTTGCATGAGGTCAAACTCTAGAGATTTCACGATGAGACCGGGGGAATATCACCGTAAAGCTGCTTGATCGTATGAAAAAAAGAGTGAACAACCACGACCCAAGCAATCAGCGTGACACCTCATGTTTTCTCCGATACCTAATTTGAAGGCAATAAAACCGGACACGACGACCTTAATTATTTGAAGATTGAAGGTAATAAAAACGGACACGACGACGATGTAAGTCATTGAGCATATATTCTGTAAGTTTTTTGTGGAGATCGATAAGAACCGAACACTTTGAGTACAGTCGTTGGAATGTACTGGCCGAAACAGATCTATCCAATACGATATAATTCCAATCTCATTTTTCAAAAGATACGATACGGCCAAACCAAACAACAACGTATACCTAACATATCCACTGCATGTTATTTTTTGTCCTTAATATAATATAAGATCTTGTTCATCTTTTATTAAGAGAGATTAAAGAAGTTAAATAAAATAATTTTAAATATTTATATTTATTATTTTTATATCAGAGACTAAGTTATCCAATTTATATAATCAAAGGGTACACTATATATGTTATGACTAACTATCTTATATAGCTTTCTTGACATGTCAGTATATATGTTTGCTTTATTACAGTGAAAGGGACATTTGTGTGAACAGTGAGAATATCGGCGTGCTCACCAGATGAGGTTAATCTTATCTGAGGCACAAATGCGTTTGAAAAGAATGGAAGAGTGATGGGGGGGCAGATCCAGAATGATTAGGATGCTGTTTAGTTTATTGAAGGTGAAGAATATGAATAAGATTAGGATGAGCGTGTGTATTTCTGATAGAGATGAGATGGAAGAAGGCGTAGGATAGAGCCCCACACCCACTCTTGCTCCATATACCACATGCACGACCTCAATCCAAAATCCAAAATCTCTATGGAAAACGATGACTCACTTACTCCCATTTCATAGAGTACTAAAAAGCCCACTGCGTACTAAAAAGGTATCTAATTCTCTCGTTCCATCATTCACATGCCGACAAACTCCTCCTCCACTTACACTTCCCTCCTCCATAATCACTAATCATAACTCTCTCTCTGGGTGTGTATATATACACACCTATCCCTCTTATGTATGCCCCAAGAACCCAATATTTCCATACATCTGATCTGAGCGCCTGCTTCTCTGGTATCTAGTATGTTCGAAAAAATGGGGGAGGTTATGGGGTGGGCGGCAACAGCGGTGACGGCGGTGGCAATGGTGGTAGGGGTGTTGTGTTATTTGTACGGACAGTATTGGGGAGTGAGGAAGGTTCCAGGCCCACCAGCTGTACCACTGCTCGGACACCTTCCCTTGCTGGCCAAGTATGGTCCGGATCTCTTCTCTCTCCTCGCCAAGCAGTATGGCCCAATCTACAGGTTCCTCTCTCTCACTATTCCTTCCACTTCTGCCTCCCTTCTCTCTCTTTTTCTGTGTTTGAGACGAAACGGCCAATCATACATGTTCTCTTTTCTTTGAAGAAGCTGTTGTATTGTGTGCGGATCTGGTAGTAACTGATGAGATTCAAAAGTACGAGAATCATGGGGCGGGGTTGCGTGTTTTCTTCGAAACAATTATGATTCGGTGATCGATCGGCGTATTTGTTCTTGCCTTGATTTGTTCCGTCGGAGCAAGGGCCAGGCGTCCTGTCTTCTCCTTCTTTCATATCTTTGACCCTCCTCTTGTCACTGTCATCCCTCAACCACTAAATCCCAAGGCTTATCTCCTTTTCCCTAGGTTCAGCCTCGCGTGTTTTCACTTTCTTTTTTTAAAAAAATAATTTCTCAAATACATTAAAGAAAGATGGCTCCGGACAATAAAATTCGAAAAAAGAAGGCCGAATGATGCGCCAAGATAATCCATATTCCATCAAAACTCAAAAGCGACTTTCTGAGAAATTATTCCATTATTAAATATCATAACTTAATAAAACTAGTTTTTTCATTGGTAGAGACAAGTGTGGCGTAATAGTATATATTATCCCCAATCACATGTGTTGCATCCCATATACGAAAGCAAGCTTTCGATTAGATTGCGCGGGGTCTATTATTACCAGACTGCTAATTCCAAGCCTTCAGCTTTTTCTGTTGCCCCTATAATGTAGTATTAGCTTGATCTTGAAGATAGCTGGAAGGAAGCAAAAAAGAATTAAAAAACACACAACAGGAAGAAGAAGAATATACTTGTCCTTGTTTCACTGTAGTGGATTGACTGTTTTGTTATTGTTTGATGTTTGATGGAGCAGGTTTCATATGGGAAGACAACCACTGATAATAATAGCAGACGCAGAGCTGTGTAAAGAGGCCGGCATCAAAAAATTCAAGGATCTTCGAAACAGAAGCATTCCTTCTCCTATTTCTGCTTCCCCTCTTCACCAAAAGGGTCTCTTCTTCACCAAGTATAATCAAACTTCACTAGCCCTCCTTCAAACCCATCCTCAAAATTTCTATCTATGTGGAATGTTATTCTCAAATTGTAACGATTCATTTCATGAAATGCAGGGATTCGAGATGGACTACCATGAGAAACACAATACTGGCACTGTACCAACCATCACACTTGGCCAACTTAGTGCCCATGATGCAATCCTATATAGAATCTGCAAGCCAAAGTCTTGATTCCACCAAAGAAGACATAGTCTTCTCTAATTTCTCCCTCCGGTTAGCTTCTGATGTGATTGGGGAGGCGGCTTTTGGTGTCAACTTTGGACTCTCAAAGCCTCATTTAGTGTGTGATTCAATGAAGAGAGTCAGCGTCACAAGTAGTGATTCCGATGGAGTCTCAGATTTCATCAACGAACACATATATTCCACCACACAACTCAAGATGGACCTGTCTGGTTCCTTCTCCATCATACTTGGTCTTCTCGTCCCCGCACTCCAAGAGCCATTCAGGCAGATTCTGAAGAGAATCCCTGGCACTATGGATTGGAAAATCGATCGTACAAACAAGGTTTTGAGTGGCCGTCTTGATGAGATTGTGGAGCAGAGGATTAAAAACAGACACCCGAATTCTAAGGATTTCTTGTCTCTCATTTTGAATGCCAGAGAATCAAACTCTGTACCGGACAATATTTTCACTCCAGACTACGTTAGTGCTGTCACCTACGAGCACCTTCTTGCGGGTTCGGCTACCACGTCTTTTACTCTGTCTTCTATTGTGTACTTGGTCTCTGAGCATCCGGAAGTAGAGAAAAAGTTGCTTGCAGAGATCGATGCATTTGGCCCACCTCACGAAAAACCCACTGCTAATGATCTTCATGACAAATTTCCTTATCTTGATCAGGTATGGCTGTGACTTGTGATTATACCTCCTGATATTTGCAATTAGAAATCCAAAAGATCTAACCTTTAAATATATGCAGGTGGTTAAAGAGGCAATGAGGTACTACACTGTCTCCCCACTAGTTGCAAGAGAAACAACACACACGGTTGAAATTGGAGGTTACCTTCTCCCTAAGGTAATATTTGTGTTTGCATGTTCACTTCATAAAGTAGACCTTTTTACTTAATATGTGATTACTGATATGGAGTCACATGGCGCAGGGGACATGGGTGTGGTTGGCGCCTGGAGTTCTAGCTAAAGATCCAAGAAACTTTCCGGAGCCAGAAAAGTTCAAACCCGATAGGTTTGACCCGAACTGTGAAGAATCCAAACGAAGGCATCCTTATGCATTTATACCATTTGGAATTGGTCCTCGGTCCTGCATTGGCCAGAAATTTTCCATACAAGAGATCAAGCTTACTCTCATTCATTTATACCGCAAGTTTGTCTTTCGTCACTCCCCAGATATGGAGAAACCGGTACAGCTTGACTATGGCATGGTTCTTAACTTCAAGAATGGTGTGAAGCTCAGGGCCATTAATAGAACAAAATAAAGCCGCAAACTTTAATGCCTGGAATCTCTATGTAGTGTAGTAATATTCCGATCTGGCTGGTGGTGAATTGTGTAATTGAATATTAATCAGGGGTCGTTGCTCCAAGATTAAATAATTATCTTTATAGCGTCTTCGCATGAAAATTCTTATCTTCGATTACTTCTTGCCACTTGGATAAACGAACAATTACAGATATTTCGGGGAGTATTGACAAAACCAGAACACAATCGATCCTAATGAGCTGTGTTTCACGGGTTTCTTAAATTTGTGTTTGTACAGAACCATGTTAGGCTTGCCTAAAGTTGATCATTTAAACCTTGCCCAAAAAACTCTTAAAAAAAAGTCATTTTCGCGGAGAGAACTAGTGCATGGCTTGATACGAAATACCCACGGAAAGAACAATTATACAAATTGCGAGGACTCAACCTCAGGTAGCATTAATAACAAGCCTAGTGCAAGCACAAAAGCTACAAGCTAACTCAATTCGTTCGAATCTAGGGAACAACAAGGTGTTGAACTTGGGAAATTAATACAACGATCACTCAAATCTATCAGATGATTGAGGCATCAGCAGCCGCTCATCCTCACCGTGCCTTCGTTGAGCACTTGTCCAGGTGGGTGGGTAAGTAAAATGGCCTTGAGAAGTTGATTGAAGGATCAGAACCCGAACCTGCAATACTTTTGGAATCCCCATTTGAGAAAATCCCTGACTTTTTCAGGAACTGAAACTCATCCATGGATTGCTGCCTTTGACTTCTGTGATACCCAACATTGTTTGCCTTTTGCTTTGCCTTGGTTGACTCCGTGAGGTTCATGTAACTCGGCCTACTCACTGTACTGTCCTCTGTCCTTTCAGAAGCCAACCCGGTGGTGTTCCCAGATATTGGTGTTGTGGAAGTGCAAATGGAAGATGAAGCAGAGCTCTCATCATATCGAAATTCAGAACTTGGACTTGAGGATGAACGTGTTGTTTGCCCTGCAATGGGAGGCCTAGCTGAGATCCTTGTGCTCACATTGTTCTTTCTGACTTTGACTAAGCCTTGTTCCAAAGGCTTTGAATTTGAGTTTGCCAAGGAATCAGCAAACTTCTTAGGAGGTGGGGTTTTACTTTTATCAGAAGCCTCAGTCTGGGATTGTTCCATCAACCTAGTTTCCCAAGGTTTGGCTGCCATCCAACGTTCCAACCAACTCCATCCCCAGTTAGACTTGTCGATCTCAAAGTTGTTGAGAGAGACATTGGTTCGTGCATTTGAACCAGGGGTTGATCTCCATTGCTATAAAGGAAAAAAAGATTTAAATGAATTCCTTCTTTAATAAAATAACATAAATAAAAGTGAAAAGCTGGCTTTGTTTTGTTACCTTCTGAGCAAGAGAATATGCAATTGCTCGCTCTCTCTTGAAGGCTCCTTCCTGTCGCATCTGTAGCTTAGCTTTGACATCTTCCAGAGTTCCTTTGCTATCGCACCATCCCTCCTGAATTAGAATAAAAAAGGACATCAAAAAACCCACTTGTGTAAAAACCATGGCTAGCCAAAAGGGAAAGTGATTGATTGTTATGACTAGGGATCAAGTTGAGACCTCGGCTTGCTTCAAGAGATCAGCCATGGTGCGACGTTCATCAAGCATCATTTGCACAACCTGCCCTTCTATGGACATTCGAACACGACGAGCCCTCACTCGAGCTTGAACACGAACAAGAGCCTGCATGCACCTCAATGTCACTGCAGCTTGCTTTCTCACTTGTCGACCCCTCACAAGAGCTTGAAGCCTTACCACTCCTTTCAAGGCCCTTAAAGCCCTTCTTGCCTGCACTCACACCACAATATTTGATTTACGTAACATTATTCTGACAGAGCTTCATGAAAGCTATAAGAAGCAGAGAAGCAATATCGGTTTTTCTAGTCTTTTTGCTTCTATTCATTCCAGATTTCGTTTAGGTGATGGAGATCTAAACTACCATTAGGTATTTAGGTTTAGCTGTCTCCAGGTTTTTACATTTCAATACGGATTGATGGACTAAATCATATCTTGTTAGCTTTAAAGAACGCTGATCACTATTATGTCCTTGAGG
Organism: Inga laurina; assembly: GCA_963855925.1. Classification (NCBI taxonomy): domain Eukaryota; kingdom Viridiplantae; phylum Streptophyta; class Magnoliopsida; order Fabales; family Fabaceae; genus Inga; species Inga laurina. The sequence goes on from OY979706.1 coordinate 60,446,168, forward strand.
ACATTTCCAAGATCAAAATGTGGGTCTTGAAGATGAAAAGTTTAGTGCTTTAGCTTAACCTCCCCCAAGAACTGCTTGAAATAAACCATTAATGCTGTGTTCAAATTACATATCAAAGAGGCAAGATCTACAGTGGCATAAAAATAAAAGTTAACAGAATCTTCTTTAAAAAAGAAAAATACTTATAAAAGCAAAGACTTTCACATCATCACGCATAGTTTTCATTAAAAGCCCACTGATTGTTACTGCGGCCAATCAATCCAAAAATAACACACAGCTTAGAGAAGTCATCATTAAGCATTTCAACAAAACAGAGAAGGAATAAAAGGAAAAGGAAAAGAAAAAAGACAGAGGAAAGAAGGAAAAAAAATTAAAGAGGGCATACAAATCATACCAAGAAACCGCGAAAGGCAGTTTGAATTCTTATTGCCGCCCATTCTTGCCTAACAAGTCTGAAATCCTTAGGGGGTGCTCGAATCACGGTGGCCATTGCAGCAGTAAAAGCATTAGCAACAGGAGAACCAGAACCCTCAGAGGCAGCTCTGTGGTTTCCTTTGAAACCTTTCCAGGAGGACATGTCCCCGGAAGAACTCCTCCATAGCCTCCACTTCTTGCTCTTGCCACCACCCTCCTTGGTCTAAAAAAAGTAAGTTGGTGTCATTGCAGAGAACAACAACAACAACAACAAAACAGGCTCAGAGGACAAAGCAATAAACTTGAGGTAAGATAGCATATACTGACTTACATGATCATCCTTATCAGACTTCCTGATTCCGATTAATGATCTCACCCATTTTCCAGAAGCACCCATCCCTGGGTAGAAAGAAACGGACTTGCTAAGAGAACTCAAACAGAGAGACTTGTAACGGAATGAAGATGGAGCAAAGAGAACAAAATGTTGCGTGAGTAGGATATCAGAGAGAGAGAGAGATTGAGAAATGAGGGTGGAGGTGGGGGAATGGGGAAGTTAGTGGGGGAACATGGGGCGTTGGAAGAAGTGGGAGATTTGAAATTCAAAAGGGTGCAGCAACGGACGAGAGAGGGTTGGGAAAGAGGTGGCTCGATTGTAGAGGAGGAAGGGAGTGGGGCCCAGCGAGGCTTAGCATAGGAAAAACTTGAAAAGGGACAAAGTCTTTTTGTGGTTAAAAGTGAAAGGAAAGGGAAGAAAGGCCAAATTGCTACCGGACAGAGGATCTTACGAGTCAGTGCAGTTAAGATCTCTGCCCCTTTCTGCTTTTCAAGTGACTCCAGGCGCATGCCCATCTGGCCATTCCAACTCACCCAATCAAATTTGTAGTTTTAGCATCTTCATGAACAAAAATGTCATTTTTAATCACTATCACTAGTACCATCAATAAAGCATTACAACACATTTTATTACTAATTAAAGTCTATAATGATCTCTCAGCCAATCGAATGAAGTGAAAAAACAGATGGATCCGGGATTAAAGGGTTAAGTTGTGAAGTTGAGTTTTTTACTGGTTTATGCATTGAGCTTCTTTTGGGGGCTGAACAGTGAGTTTGAAATGGAGCAATGAAAGTCTGGAAATGTGGAAACTTCGGATTGAAGCAACGTGGGAATTGGGCCTAACTTTCTTTTAACGCATTAGAAAAGGATGGTGGGTTTAATTTGATGCTCATTTGGAATAGTTTATTTTTGAGCAATAAGTGCTTATAAATCGTGATTTATAGTATACGAGATAAGTATGTGAGAGGAGTTTTATCTCGACTTACGTAATAAGGATTTATTATCTAAAAATAAGCCCAAACAAATACATACTCAAATTGACAGAAACGGATGTGGGGTTTATAGAGAACAGTGAAGCATCTATTATTAACAAAAGTTGCTGTGTTATTGTCTCAGAGATCAGGCGCAAAAGGACAACAAAAAAACAGAGGAAGAAGCGCATTTTGATTTTGTATTAAAAAGAATGACGGAGTTCGTGGAGGGAGAGGCCGGAAAAACAAAAACAAACAAACACGGCAGATGGTCAAAGTAAAAGTAGGTCCCTATTTTCAAACGCCCATTCTTTAATCTTAGTGTGTGTCGGGGAGTGCTTTTGTTTTTGTTTTTTTTTTTTACAGTGTCGGGGAGTGCTTTTAAGCGTAATTGAATATTATAAGCTCAATTGTTAATTGACAATTTAAATTTAAGTGTTTTGAGAGATTAATTGACAATTAAACTTTTGTCAAAACCCAATTGATGAAAACTCAATTAGAAAATGGAACTTTTGTTAAAAGCTAATGACATTTTATGTTACATTGAGTTGTTTATAGCTATATGATATTAGTTTTTCCCATAAAATATTTTTTAAATAGTATGTAGTATCAAAAAATATTTTTTGAGTGTTTTTAACCTTTTAAAATATTTTTTTAGTTATATCCATTACTTAGTATGCTATCATATTGATTGCAATTTTACCCACTTTCTAGTTGTACCCAGTCAAAAAATATTTTTTTGAGTATTTTTAACTCTTTAAAATATTTTTTTTGGTGTCTTTAACTTCTTAAAATAAATTTTCAGTTGTATCCAGTGTGTTATCAGACTGATTATAATTTTATCTTTAATGTATTTTCTTAACTCCAAAAATTACTTTAAAATATTTTTTTGGTGTTTTTAAACCCTTAAAATATTTTTTAAATTATACCTAGTGTGTTGTCAGACTTATTATAATTTTACCTTTAATGTACTTTTTCAACTCTAAAAATTACTTTAAAATATTTTTTTTTGTTCTTTTAACTCTTTAAAATAATTTTTCAGTTGTATCCAGTTTTAGGAGACTGACTACAATTTTACCTTTAATGTATTTTTTTGGTAGCAAAGAGCATCCAAAACTTAGAGTATTGATTTATTGATTTCCACCCACTCTAAAATATTTTTCCAATGGCACCTAATATTTTAAATTAATTATTAAATATTTACTTGATTTTTTAAATATTTTTCCACCCACTCTCTCTTACCATCATCACAAAAGCCCTTATGCTTAAGCCAATCCAAATAAGTTTTATTTTTATAAAAGCTCAATTAGCAATCGCCAATCCAAACATAAATTACATTACATAATTTGGATTTTACCAAAAGTAATATCATAATAAGTCCAATTGAAACAAGCTCAATTGTCAGTCGTTGTTCTAAACACACACTTAGTTATCCAACAATAACACCAAAACCTTAATTTTCTTGGCAAAAAAAAAAACACTAAAGCCTTAATTAATTATTCCCCCCGGTCCAATTTATAAGTAACTTTTTCTTTCATGGGGCTGATCCTTTTTATAAGCAACTTTCAGTTTTTGTCTAAAAATACGATCTTCTTTTTCCTATTTTATCCTTATTAAATACTCATTATTTCTCATACTTTTTATTTATTCTCTATTTTATATTTTTTTTCATAAATAAGGGCATATACGAAAAAATATATGATATTTTTTATATACTTATTATTTTTAACTATTGGTTTATTTTGCTTAATCAAAATGAAAATTGTTTATAAATAAAATCGGATAAGCATATATCACTCTAGTCCCTATTATAAGTCCTTTTTGACAAAAAAAAAATTTGATTCTATTTATAAGTCCATTTTCAATACATAAATGAGCTTATGACAATTTTGCCTCTATTTATTGTACTCATAAAGAAATAATTTAAAGAGAGATAAAGAAGAAAAAGTTGAAAAGTACACATTCATAAATGAAGGTATAATTGGAAATTTACCCTATAATCATTGGGTTAACTACTTTTTCTTAATATGTAGGATTTAGATAAAAGGGATCTATAATAGCTACCAGAGTGGTAACAAAATAGTACTGCTTCTTCCTTGAAATTGCATCACATCTTTCTAAAAAGGTAAAACCGCAGAGACCCAGATTATGAAAGGACCCGAGCGTGTCTGCTTTGGATGCCCTCAACAATGTAGGAGGCTGGTCCTAGTAGTGGTTGTAATTTTTGTTAGGGCTGGCTGGCATTAAATTTTAGTAACTTGGATCGATTTTAATAATGAAAGTAAAGTAAAACCTGGCAATTTGACTGCAAAAAAATAACCAGAAGTCTTGCGGGGCGTAGTCAGTCTAATATTAAATGCGGAGGAATTTTTCCAGACATGGGACCATTCGTACTTGCAACATTTAAATTAGTTCCGAGTCCACGTAACAGATCAATGTTTCATGCCTATGGTTATAAATTGCGACCCACCGAAATAAATTTTCAAAATTTGCACTCCCAAGGTCTGCTGGCCTGCCACGGCTTACTCCATTAGAGCAATCACTCGCCGCTCTGTATAGTGACACTAGGTAGGAGTATCGTTTTCAGGAATCATCTGAAACAGAAATTAACAAGCAAATTTATAACTAAGGAATCGATGATTTGACAGAGATGGTGTAAAAGGGTGTTTAAAGTGTCTCAGTCCTGATTATCCCAACCCGGTCTTGGATATTTTATCTCAAAAATTTCTCATCCCGGCCGAGACCGAGATCGGAATCACACCTTGTGATTCCGAGAATTCTCAATCTCGATTATACCAGGAATTTTTCAGGACTGGGAATGAATTTCCTGTCCCAACTACTCCCAGAATGAGAATCAGGAATGGGTGATCCCAACCCCATCTTAGAATTTGAACACCCCTAGACAGAGGCATTGAATCTGGGGTCGGGGAACAGCAAATGCCACCAAACAATCCTCCATATTATATGTCCAATTACGTGGCTTGGGGACTGGCAAAAAAAAAAAAAAAAATTTACGTGGTTTGAGGTTTCATTTTTCTAGCTTTTATCAGTTTCAAAAAATGTTAATCGAATTTATCTGCTTCATATTTAATTCTTACTTATCTATTATCTATTAGTTTTATTCAATTAAATACATGACTTGCATATTCTACCTCCCGTCCTTAATGCCATATAGCAACCAAATCTTATATTAAGGATTAGAGGCAGTACTCCTTTAATCTTTAATGTATAACCCAGTCAAGGAATTGATATCAGTCTTAAATATAAGACTTATTTAAGATACTTACCATTTTCTCTTAAATTAATCATAGTGATATTTCTTCAATAATAATTAAGTAGCAAATAAATGGAGAAAATTAAGAAAGATAATTAGCATACTTTAAAAAAAATATTATATTAACTAACATCCTTAATTTAATCAAATTAGTTAGGTATTACACTAAAGATATATCCTTTTAGTTGTTATGCCACATCAAGTGTAATATTAAGGAGGAGTTTGAGATAACTTATTTTTAAGCAATAAGTGCTTATTACGTAAGTTGAGATAAAACTCTTCTAATATACTTACCTCATATACCGTAAATCACGATTTATAAACAATTATGTGTGTATTTGGAACATCGATAGTAAAAATTGTTTTTTTCTATTTGAATTTTTATAATTGTATTTTTGATAAAAGCCAGATTTTATATCGTGATTTATATTTGGATTGGCGTTTGTATAAATGACTTTTATAAAAGTATGTGAATGTTTAGATTGACATAAATATAAATGACTTTTGTGACAATGGTAAGAGAAAGTGGGTGGAAAAATATTTAAAAAATCAAGTAAATATTTAAAAATTACTTTAAAATATTAGGTCCAACTGAAAAAATATTTTAAGGGGTTAAAAGCACTAAAATATTTTAAAGTAATTTTTGGAACTGAAAAAGTATATTAAGGAAAAAATTGAAAATTGTCTGTTAGCACATTGAGTATAACTGAAAAAAATATTTTAAGGGATTAAAAATACTAAAAAATATTTTAAAGCAATTTTTGGAGCCGAAAAAGTACATTAAGGGGTAGAATTGCAATCAGTTTGTTAGCACATTTGGCATAACAGAAAAAATATTTTAAGGGGTTAAAAACACTAAAAAAACATTTTAAAGTAATTTTTAGAACTGAAAAAGTACATTAAGGGTAAATTTGCAATCAATTTGATAGCACACCGGATACAACTGAAAAAATATTTTAAGGGTTAAAAGCACTAAAAAATATTTTAAATTAATTTTTAGAGCTGAAAAAGTATATTAAGGATAAAATTACAATCAGTCTGATAACACATTGGGTATAACTGAAAAAATATTTTTACTCATATCGCACTATTCAATAGTAAAAAGCTTCAAAATGCAGCTTAACAATTTCATGCATTTCATTACAGAAATTTCCTAAAAGCACAATTGACTTATCATTGAACCAAACACTCCAATTTTATACCACGATGGACAAACACACGAAACCCCACAAATTGCACGAATTCATTGAGTTATCGCACTGCCAAACGCACAATATAAATAAAAAATAAGCTATCCCAAACAAACACTAAATGCTCGTTTGGAATAGCTTATTTTTAGATAATAAGTGTTTATAAATCGTGATTCACGATATACGAGGTAAGTATGTGAAAGGGGTTTTATCTCAACTTGCGTAATAAAAACTTATTATTCAAAAATAAACCCAACCAAACACACACTAAGTCATCAAATTGTTTTGAATTCATTTTCATTTGTTCCTTCTATATAGTAGTACTCTTCAAAAGCATTCTTATTCAACCGAACACCATCTTACCGTTGAACCATCGTACTGTTACCAAATATCTAAACCGTACAAAATGACCCGTGATTCGACCTCAATCCAATGCGTGGTCCAGCCAAGTGGCTAAAAAAAAATACAGACTTTAATGCTTATGCATAAAGTACAATTAAGTCATGCGGATGACCAAGAGTCGCTCTCAATGAAAATAGGACATGTGATGCCCAGGACCCCAAAACTCATCGTAATCTCCATGAGCGCGCGTAACTTGATCATTCAAATATATATAAACCAACAAGGATTACCACATAGATGTTATTAATATTGAAGATAGGAAGTCTTATAACACGAATCACCCAAAATATGTATTTTAGGCTTCACATATGAGGCGATACTGGAACCATTGACCAGTGCCAGTAACCACTGTTAATGGATACGTTGTGGCCAAAAAATAAAAGTAATTATCAGTGGCGTATTGAGCAGTGAACTACTATGAAGCGGGAACTGATGAAGATGACTTCTTCTGTTGGGGTGCTACGCCAAGCCAAGCCTTCATCATGTCATATGCAGTGAAACTAATTGCCGCTGACGGAACAATCTGGCATCATGGCAAGCTACGTTAAAATGGAATCACGGCAAACCAAACAATTATAAATTCAACCAAGGCCTAGCATCCAATCCTACTCGTGACATAGTAAGATGAACTTCGGTTTCTTCCCCAACTAGACAAGAGGGTGATGCCATGGAAAGCTCAAACTTGGATTCTTATACTTGTCTATAAATTATCCTTTATCGGATAAAAGAACCCGCATCTCTTGGTTACTGTGAGAATCCAAACGGTCCTGCTTTTAAGGTATTGTAGAGAACAACCAAATCTTAAAGCATTATCATTAAGTATTAACTAGAATTAGCCCAATTTATTATCTTCGATGCCCGAGTCTATATTCTATACGGACAAATAGAACCAGCATGGCCCAGTACGTTACTTGTGTCGCTCTGTGCTGAAACAAGCTTCCCTATAACATGAGATTCGTTTGTTACCCAGCCAAATAGCCACTTTTGCGAAATATCAGATCCTAACGATTTGATACCAGAACGCGGACCATATTCATCACCCACTTCATTTAACTAATAAACTCAATTTCATGAATTCTAATTCATATCAAAACTTTTATACCACATCCCTTGGAACAGAGATCAGAACGTAAAGGTTGAGATATCAAGCTATTCCAGATTATGGGGAATTAGAGACCAAAAAACAACCTATTAATTAACAAAAAAAACCATATGAATACGAAATTTGCCTGCCAAGAATGCATTTAGCAGAGCTTCATTCTACTCGGTAGCTAAAACAAATAAAAAATATGTTGAAAAGATATATAAGAAAAGTTTGGGTGAGTGGCAATTACCCTAATGTAGTTTATGCTTACGCCTGCAAACAACTGCCTCCATCCTTGATTAGCAACAATAATCCTAATTCCCTCAAATGCATTCTTGTATATGACATCACCGTGAGCTGAATTCTGCAGGCTGCCAACCTGCACAGGCAAATAAAAAATGAGGAAAGTTAAATACCAATTCCTTTGTAAATTTCCAAGTTGACAGAAAAGGGTGCTCCATAATATGGAAGCTGCTTAGATAGTCAATAACTTAAGCCCTCTAGAATCATATTTTAAACCACAACACACACACACACACGCACAGCCAAAAAGTAAAAGGTCTACACTGATGAAACAGAGTTGTGTTGACACACCTGCATCTGTCTCTTAACAACATCTAAAGGGTATGTTAAGGTCTGTCCAAACAAGCCAGCAAGAGCTCCACAAGTGAGGCGCATCAAAATGGACTTTTTATGTTCTTCAGGAACATGCATCTTCAATTTCTCATACATGTAGAACTTTAAACCAGCATATGGAAGAATTCCAGTCAGGGTTGGTCCTAGAGGGGGAAAAAAGTGTTCAGCGTGGATGGGCTGAAAAATTAGATATGGCAAAGAAATGCAAGTGACAATGACTTCAACATGCTACCAAAAAAAATAAAAAAACATTCTCCCTAGAAGCAAGCCTTCCAACAGAAAAGCATTCTTTGTCAATAGCCACTAATGCTTAACATGAAATGGACCAATAAAATTTATAGCTAAATCCTGGGATGTACATACCTACACCTCTATAAAGTCCACGAACTCCCCCTTCCTTGTAGGCACTTGTAAGAACGCCTTTAATTCCATTATTTGCCGGTTGAGAATGAACATCTTTGATACTTGCTTTTGTGTCTACCACCTATAATATTTTAATAAAGATGAGATTGCTTGTATAAGAGGCTTAAGTTGAAACAGATCTGCTAATATACTGTCCTTAATAATAATGCATCTTTAAGCCGACATTCTTTAAGCTAGTCTCTCAGTTTTCATTGTCTTGGGTCTTTTAACATGTTATTGAATGCAATGCTGCTCAGTTGACTGTGTTACCTTATGCATTTAAACCACAGTATCAATTCGTGTTCTTTATGATCTATTTCTTATAAAGCTAAAATTCTACCAAAGTCTATCCCGGTATGCTTTAAGTGTTCTACAAACACCATGACAAGTGTTGCTTCAGCATATTCTCTATCCCACGTTCCATCAAGTGTCTACTTTGGAAGTTAACACAATGTCTTCCTTTGTCAACTCTCCTTTTCTTTTTCATTAGAAGAAAAAGAGAATTATAATGTTTCAAAATATGAAATTGAGTGCAGATTTGCAAGAGAGGAGACATCTTGCACCGGAAGGAAAGCTTCAAAATGTTCAGTGGAGATTCCTACCTGATAAGCAAGTTTTGTACGGGCAAGGTCCAGAGGATATGTGCATAAAACTGAAGTGCCTCCAGCTGCGGATCCAGCCAAAAGATCAATAACAGGACCTGAACCCAACATTGGACAATTATTCAAGATCCAACACTTGTACCGCTCATATGTCATAAAATGCAAGGCAGCATAAGGAATAATCCGGATAACACTTGCTCCATTTCCTCTGAAACCACCAAATAAGCACATGTAAACCATAACTACAAAGTACCTGTGGACCAAAGAAACATAAAAATGGGTGTAGACTAATGGAAGTTCTATCTTACTTGTATAATCCTGGCAAACCTTCATTCTTCATTAACTTGCTTAAAGATTGATAAACACCAAGAGAGTGAAATCCTGGTGTCCTTGTCTGTAGGTGAAATAAAAAAGAAAATTAGGGGGTGGGGGGAAAAAGGCTAAAACAAAACATAATCCCGCCAATTAATATATTAATGAGAAGAAGGTAAAAGTGAAGAAGCAATACAAAACACATACATCTGTGCCTATGCCAATGCACACCCAGACTCATGTATATATATCACACCAGATATGCCTAAGAAACCAGAGTTTTCAGCATTTTATAAAGAATATGAAGAAGCAATATCTATTGAAGTAGGAACTAATGAGCACAAGCCACTTCATCTAGACCAAATTGCAAGCAAATAATCCAGATTATATTCATCTTGCACGTGTTACAAAAACGAATTTCCAGCTCTCCAACATGTCCAGGAACAATGGCAGTAAAATAGTTTAGCAAAATAATAAAGATGTTTTCATCATTACACATTCAACTCAATTCAGTAATGAGATAAAAACGTAAAATGATATGAAGTCAGAAGTAAAAAGGATGCACAGCTCTACCTGCCAGAGTATTTTGACCCTCTCCAGGGGCGCAACAGCAGTCCTAGAAAGTGCACCGGCAACCCCACCGGCAATTAGCTCCTTGACATACACAGGCATGCCATCAAGTTTGGAATTCTTCCTCTTAAGAGATGCATTATCCACTAAATCAGCAACATTTGCGGATAGCGCAGACTCTTGTGATGAATCCATTCTTAATAACTCTCTGAATAAATTCGAGAAATTTTACAAACTTGTCAGCTTTATTTATCCACTCTGCAGCTCGGAAAACTCCCTATTCCACCTTTGTATTGAAATACAGAATGAGAAGTCTATTTGTTCAACGGACAGATCCAATGGCCCGAGGACACCCAGGTATGAATTGGGTATGTTCACAAGCCGATCCTTTTCAGCAACGATTAGAGACATCAACAGTTAAGAAGATGAATACTTGAATTCCAACAACTCTGACGAGTGCGTCGCAAAAATAATAGACTGATCTATTCGGTCGGCGCACTTTCAGGATTGAAGAATACCAAGACTTGGATTTAGAACTACAGTTCTTTCAATCTACGTCGATGCGATCAACGCCGGCGTGAGAAAGATCCGCAGGGTCTAAGTGTCAAGAAAATAATCGGCAAAGAAAGGCCATGAGAGCAAATCCCCTTCAAACTATATAATGCACGCACAAATTGAACTACAGGCAACCGACGTACGCTGATGGTTGAATCCAAACATAAAGACAATTGGAAGAAGAGAGGTGTATTCAAAGTCAATGAGTGGATGATGGGCTCGAAGGAGAATGGGTATGAAAGAAAATGAACGGGAAACAGATACCCGTCCTCCTCCCTCGAGAGAAAGATGGCGACTCTGGCTTTGATGCCTTTCTTGTAAGAAACCTAGCACGCGATAAGAAATAACAGAGATGCAAATGTGAAAAGAAGCTTCGATTATTTCGGGGAAGGAAGGAGGGATTCTGATTCTGATGTGGTAGGCAAGCCAGTCAACGAACGGCTGTTTGCAATTTGATTTTCGGCGGAACTCGCTCGTCCCTGCGTTTTGCCCACGCCAAAATTTAAATTTTAAAGCTATTATTTTGAGAACTACTCCGTCCGTTTTAAATATAAATATGAGATAAAAGTTGATTTTTTTTTAAGATATTAATAAAACTAATTAAAGATATTAAGAAAATTAATTAAATTATTTTAAAATATCTATATTTATCATTTTTCTCCAAACTATTTTGTCTATCTTATAAATCGGTATATAATATAAGGATACACAACATATAATATGATTAAATTATTTATTTTATTTTTTTAATCTCTAAAAAAAATTAACTTTATCTTATATTTATGACAAGATCATTTTTCTCCAAATTATTTTACCTAGTTTATAAACTGATATATAATATAAGGATATACAATATATAATATGATTAAGTTACTTATTTTGCTTATTTAATCTCTAAAAAAAAAGTTAATTTTATTTTATATTTATGATAAGAGGGAGCATTAGTATGAGGCATTTTTACTGAGACACTTTGCCCAGGAAAAACAATTTCCAGAATACCCCGAAATCAAAATATTTATCAAAATTCTATATCCAAGCTTGTTTGAGTTTGGTTTATTGAAGGAGTAGTTCTTCGTCAGAACGACTTTCACTCATCTTGTTGTTCTGACGTAGAGAATGGCTTCTTCAATAAATCAAATTTGGTATGTATTTGGATTAATTTTTGAAGAGTAATTTTTACAGTTTATGAAATAAATATGTGAGAAGAGTTTTATCTCAATTTATAGAAAAATGTTTCTGCAACCATAGTTTTTTTTTTTTATTACAAGCTGGACATCCACTATTCTACTCCAACATACAGAAAGAAGCCTACAGAGAGCCTACAACCTCTGATCATAATCCACCGGTTGATGCAACCATAGTTTTGAAGGTAGATAAGCACACATTTAGTGAGTATTTGGTTGGGGCAACTGGGCCCTCAAAACGCCAATTAAAGTGGCAAAGTTCGATTGCAATTTTTTTTTTTTTTTTTTTTTTTTTTGTTCAAAAAGTTCGATTGCAATTGGAAAAATTTTTTTTTGAGTGTTTGGGCAGGTGTGTTTTAAAAATAGCTTCTCATCCCATAAACTCTATTTGTCAAAAGCTCTCTAGTGGAGATTTTCCTGGCTGAGCATTGAAAAATTAATTTAAACTATTTTTTTTATGTTTTTAACTCTTAAAATATTTTTTCAACTGTGTTCAGTGGGTTATCAGACTAAATGTAATTTTACCCTTAATGTACTTTTTCAGCTACAAATATTAATTTAAACTAATTTTTTGTGTTTTTAACCCTTAAAATATTTTTTCAATTGTACTCAGTGTGTTATCAGACTGATTGCAATTTTACCTTTAATATACTTTTTCAACTCCAAAAATTACTTTGAAATATTTTTTGGTTTTTTTAACCCTTTAAAATATTTTTTTAGTTGTACCCAGTCCTATGAGACTAACTACAATTTTACATTTAATGTATTTTTTTAGTAGTAAAGAGCATCCAGAACTTGGAATACTGATTTGTTGATTTTCGCCCACTCTAAAATAAGTTTCTAGTAGCACCTAATATTTTAAAGTAATTTTTAAATATTTACTTGATTTTTTAAATATTTTTCCACCCACTCTCTCTTACTATTATCACAAAAGTCATTTATGCTTAAACCAATCCAAACAAGTTTTACTTTTACAAAAGTCATTTATACAATCGCCAATCCAAACATAAATCACATTACACAATCAGGCTTTTACCAAAAATAAGATTATCAAAAGCTAAATTGAGAAACTCTATTTTTCCAATCGCTGTTCCAAACACACTTATTCTCTCGGTTGTTTCTTTGGTGAGTGAGTTTGGATATAGGATTTTGATAAATATTTTTTATATATTACTACATCCGATCCTAAATATAAGATAAAGTTGACTTTTTTTTAAGAAATTAAGGAAGCTAGATAAGTTACTTAATCACATCATATGTTATGTATCCTTAGATTATATATTAATTTATTAGTCAAACTAATTAATTTAGAGAAAAAATAAAAATAAAAATACTCTAAAGTAATTTAATTAGCTTCCTTAATTTCTCTAAAAAAAATTAAATTTATCTTATAATTAAAACAGAAGGGAATAATATTTTGCAAATTTTTTTTTACCGTGGAAGGTATCTTGGTGAGGTCTGATTATTAAGATTTCAAAAAAAAAAGGAACAATATCAGGTTGTCATTTTTCGCCCTATCTTTTTTTTTTTTTGCCAACATTTTTCGCCCTATCACTTATCATTGTGTGGTGATATGTTGATATCATTAAATGTTCCTCAGGTGTTATCCAATTTTTGGTGATTAAATACCCTTCTTTGAAACCTTGTTGTAATTTCCTTTATTTTTTCAAAACCTTCTGGCTGATTTTTTATATTTTAGATAAAAATTTAGTATATGAAAAATAAGATTTTTCAAATTTTAAAAGTTTCAAAGTAATGGACAAACCAAGTTCCTATGACAGCCCCTAAATAACAAGAAAAAAGATATATATTTGAACTTCAAAATCTCAAATCAGTTTTATTGCGTATACATATATTGGTATTGGCTATAAGAATATAACAATTAACTACTCATTTTAATAGAAAATCACTAAATTAAAATTTTAAAATTCAAATGACATTTTTCTTTCCTTTTCCCAAATAACGGTAAGAGACCAAAACTAGTGAAGCTTGTATCAATGACCTGCATCAAAGTTCTGTTGCCAGCTACACATTCCCTTGGGGGTTAAGGTGCAAAAATACATATGAGCTTTTATCAAAAGTGCATGCAACACCAAATGCTTTTTTTAGGTGTAAAAGTAACTATGTGGTTATAAAATAAGTGCAAAAGTCACATTTTCTGTCAAGAGGGAAACATTGACTGTGAAATAGAAATTTGTTGACTAATTAGGATGACGTGGCTGGTGACTTGGCAAAATCAGAACATGAAGAAATGTGGTGGGCCCCCCAGACTACTTGTGGAGAAGCCCATTAGGAGGCAATTCAGAGACATACGGTCGGAGATCGCAGATTATGGATTTGGGCGAAGATCGCGCGAAACCGATCCAAGGTTCTCACTGGACACCAGCTGAATGTCGCTAGACGCCGGCCGAATGTTATGGGGTTGAACGTTCTTACTTAGAATCTTGGCCAGACTTAAGAGGGAATCGCAATGTAGACGCCAGAGGTAGTTTCAGTGTGAAGGTGTTTCGAAGTAATAGCAGTGTGAGCTGGAGAAATGCACAGAGCATTGGTGGATCATTTGGTGCCCTTTGAGGAAGAATGATACTATTCAGGCTAATAATGGACAGGGAAAGAAGGCCAAAGTTGAGTTTGTATTGGAAAGGAATCAGAGTGCTAGGTATTCACCGAACCACTTCGACAATAGTCTCTTAAGGTTCTAATTGACGCCGATAAGAGGCAGCCGGAAAAATGGGTTCGTGAAAACCAGGTTGAACTAGGGACATTCCATTGCAAGGAGTGTACTTCGATTGTACTAAAAATTGAAGGTCCCATAAAAAAACACCCTGCATTTTTCTTTCACAGTGAGTAGCAATGCATGCTTCTTCAGTTACTCTTGAATAACATGAATTTTTTTATTGTTCCTTTTGCTAAAATATTGCTGCTTTCAGTGGCTATTCTTCCATATTAGTTCCTCTTGTTCCGAGAAAAGTCATGGGACATGCAGAGCTATTGATAATTTCGCCCTCCAACGCACTCAAATCCACCAATTTTTTTATCGCCTCTGCACCGCTGCCACCTCCGGCGACGATTTACTCTTCTCTGTCAAGTCCCAGCCGAACTCCCTCACCCCTGTTTCCGATGTTGCAGCTATTGTTGATTAAAACCAATATCATTGGTGACACCGAGCAAGACAATCTGTTGCTGATTAAAACCAAGAACAGATATGAGAGAGTGAGAGTAGAGAGGGAAAGTGTAGGCGTTTGCAGAAGTTATTGTCGATTTCACCTTCTCCCTGCTCTTCGTCTGAATCTTACCAATGGAGATTTGATATTAAATATGTGGTTCAGGAATAGGGGGCAGGTTTCATGGAGTTCTGAACTGCCACGTGCTCGTCAATTTCAAGGGAAGAATAACACATGGACACCAGCTGGAAATATTTTTGAAAAGTAATGGCAGTTATCTAACAGTAACAGATATATGTGACTTTTACACCTCTTTTACAAGTTCAAGGTGACTTTTGCCCCTCCAAAAAGCATTTGGTGTTGGATGTACTTTGAAGATAAACACATGTATATTTTTGCACCTTAACCCTTCCCTTAGTGCCCAAAACAATCTTTTTACTAACCTGCAACAATGTTATAAATACGTGTGTGTGTGTGTGTGTCTTGCATTTTTTTTTTTTTATAGGTTTTACTCGTTCATTTGCAAGTGTCACATGTCAGCATGCCTTGGCCCGTAAAAATTAGACTAGTTAAAACTTAAACTCTAGTCGCCAATTTAAAAACTTTTTAATTAATGAATGTATTTTATCAGTTGCAAAATCAAGTGTTTGAAAATATATGCCGGGATCATTTTTACAGTAGTGCCAATCGAACTTGTCAAGATCTTAAATTAACTCACCATTTCAATAGACTTTACTTACCAATTTATAATGATGACTTGTCATCATATTTGAACACAAAAGTTAGACCTGTTAACCTGCTCGGTTAATTAGGTTAAAGAGTAACACATGTATATTGGTGAAAAAAATCTCGTTTCTTAATATAATCGTCATCCTCATCGGGCCCACCAAAGCTAATATGCATCAATGAAGTATACGAGGAAGAGGGAACAAACAACGGCCATGACACATCCTTCATCAATAATGGCTTCTCCATTAGCTTTCCTCTGCGCAATTAATTGATTGGAAGAGAAGTCCATCATCTGTCCCATTTATTCACCACTTCATTGTCCCTGAACCAATCACGGGACAATGTCTGGTTTTTTTTTTTGGGGTGATAGCCAGTTTTTTTGAGTAATCTATCGGTATCTGCATGTTATTAGTAATCGACTAATCCGATTCGCTAAAATGTAGGCTTATAATAGACAGACCTCACTATTTTCAAATAATTATCGCGGCTACATACCTATAACCTGAATACAAGATTACTTGTTAAGTTAGAATAACTCACAACCAATATTATGTCTGTTTGACTTTAACCTCCAACAATTTAAATCCATTCTAAAAAAAAAAAAAAACCAAGAAAAAAAGAAAGACAGAAGAAGAAGAAAATGCATCTTTTACAGTTTACTAGTTTAGCAGCATTTTCTATCAAGCACGGATTCAACGTGCATACGTGAAAAACTAGGGATCCGACTTAAAAAAAAGAAGAAGAAGAACAACAGTTGACTCTCTTAATTAGCTGTAACATATCTAAGTGATTACCAGTAAATACTAGACTTCTTGTTCGATTGAACCTGCTCGAGCGTTTTGAAATTTCCTAAATAATGAAACCAACCCCCTGTAAAACCAATCATGATTTCTCCTCGTCAAAATTGAATCCTCTAAATCCAAAGAATGATTCTAAAAACGAGTACTATAGAAGGACACATGCATATATAATAAAATAAAATTAGCACTGATCGGCAACCACGTAATGTAAACTGCTTTTTCGCGGCAGAAAAAAATTGATCATATATATATATATATATCACAAAATAGCCGCGTTGCATGTTGATGCATCACTAAACTATTCTAAACAAGACAAGACGATGACAAGAAGAAGAAAGAATAATGAATTGAGTCATGATCAGGACTTATTGAGATTTTGTTCCTCATTGTGTCGCTGGGGAGGTAATTCATCGGCATCAATGGAGATGGAGGAGATATTAGAAAAGGACATGGAGCTCTTTGTTCTAGGATGGTAGGCCTCCACTTTCTTCCCCTTTTTCTCATAAATCACTGCTTCTTCCTCATCCTCAGGCACCTGGCATTTTTCCCCTAATATTATCGTCTTCATCCACACCGAATCCTCCTGCTGTTGTTTCCCCTTCATCATCAGATGATCCTTCCCCATTCTCGCCGCCGACAACGTCCTCGGAACTTTCTTGCTCAGACTACTCAGCGATATTTTTCTCTCTGATGCTGCCCTCTTCATATTAACCGAAACATACGACTCATTGCCTTGATGCTGCATTGCCGGCGGCAGAGGCAGCTCCTTCACCGCCGCCTCTTCCTTCTCCTGAGGCGCTTGGGCCGCGGCTGCCGGCAAATTTGTGCCCTGTTTTTTTGAAGATGGTTTTTTCCAGAACGTGAGAAAGCTGCATAGAGACGTGACTATGGCGATACTGGCAACCACGCCTAAGGCTACGAAGGAGAGATAAAGAATAGGGTGCGGTTTCAGGGACAAGGAGAGATTATCATCTGGGATTCTTCTTCCCATCACATATATATACATACGCGTTTAATTACTTAATTTTGCAGGGAAATTATGGATTTTCCCCTGATAATCTCTTTGTTAGAGGTTGATACTGAACTGCATTTCGATGATTATGCGTGTGGCGTACGTTGTCGTCCAAGTTCCAATGGGTGTTGTTTTGTGGAACTTGGAAAAGAATCAAAAGCGAGTGCATGTGTTTTTCTTAGGACGACGATGCTTGAATTCAGGAATGGTGAGAGGGAGAAAGTAGATATGGTAAAGGCCCTCCCTATTTTTGGCCTGCACACACAAACTCTCTCTATTTTCCCCCAAAAAGCCCAAACTTAAGAAACTCTCGTTTTATTAGTTTGTCCTCTCTGGTTGGTTAAGGTAAAATTGTTGGCGTTTGTCAAGTTTCAGCAAAGACTAGTGCCTTCCCAAGGAAACAAAATAGTAAGAGTTGGGAAAATTTGTTTTGTTTTCGAAAACAGGGCACATATATATGCGAGTATGGGAGCTTCAACCTGTGCTGGCTTCCCAAGAGAAAGGAAAGGTAAATTTTCTTATTGCTTGAGCGTTTCGCATGCAATGGGGGAAAAAAGGAGGAGGAAAATGATGATTTAAATAAAAAGAAAAATAAAATACCCTCGTACTTAATATAAGACCTTACTGAAAAGTTGATTTTAATACTCATCCAGTTTTTAATATAAGGTATATTTGGAGAGTTGATTTTGATCTAAATATAAGATAAAATTTTTATATTTGACATTTTTTCCTAATTTACTTTTATTAATGCTACCTCAACAATAATCAAAGAGGAGGGAGAATGGAATTAATGAATACGACTAAGGTGTTTTAAAAATATACTCTCTCAGGTCATAAATTAATGCTACCTCAACAATAATCAAAGAGGAGGGAGAATGGAATTAATGAATACGACTAAGGTGTTTTAAAAATATACTCTCTTAGGTCCTAAATAAAAGAAACAGTTGACTTTTTTTTAAAGATTAAGAAAACTAAATAAATTACTTAATTATATCATATGTTATTTATCATTATATTATATATTTAGTTTATTAATCGGATTAATTAGTTTTGAGAAAAAAAATAAAAACATAAATATTATAAAGTAATTTACTTAACTTCCTTATTCTCTCTAAAAAAATCAACTTTATCTTATATTTAGGGCCAAATGAAATATATCATATTAACTAATTTAACATACCTTCATCTGAGAATAAATGAAAATCTCTTAAGGATTGCTGGGAGTTGTGTTTTGGCTTTTCGTTTGAGTTAATAGAATTCCGTTTTTACCGCGGAAAATAAAAAGAAAATTGCCTCTTATAAAACGTAGAAGGAAGAGATCTTTCTAAGGGTAAATGAAAATCTCTTCTCATGAAAGAGCCCTTCAGCATACCAAACAGCCCAATAAAAATGAAACAAATGTCATTTTCCTCCTCCATTCATCATATAAAACGGGCAATTAGTTGAATTGAACATTTTTTATTCTTAATAAATTTATGAATTTTTGCCCCTTTACAGCTTTACTCGTTTGTCATATCAAAATTTTAATTAAAATAATTCTTAGAGAGATATTCATTAATTTTAATTTTTAATCAACTTTATCTCTGTTATTTAAATCTATCTCAGCTCTTTTTTTTTTGTTTCTAATGGAGATAAAATTAGACAAGGTTAATTGATGATAATGTTAAAGTGACTTGTATTATAGACCAATTATTTCTTTGATATGCCCTGTATTTTTTACTAGCCGGAGGAAGTAAGATTGTGATGTTATGATATAGTAGTATAGATGTGTGATAATCTTGTGACCTTGTTGCCTAGTCAGGAACACACAGCTTACAACCACGCGTAGCTATTAAAGTTGAGTTATACTATCTACTGTAAGCTGTATTATTCGATTTTCACTTAGCTACAAATAATGCTTATTTAGAATAATAATTAGAGTCTTCAAAAATAATTTTTCAATCGTGATTTACGTTATACGGGTTAAATATACGAGAAATTTATGTGTATAAGCATATTTGATATTCTGAATCATGATCTCAAACATGGTTAGTAAGCTATACGAGTATTATGCAGAAACTGGATAATGACTGTTCTTAGAGTCCATGTTTTTGTTTCATTTTCCTATTCTTTTGGGTGTGACGGCATATACGCATACACTCTCGGATTCTCCTCACTCGCTTCTTTCCTACGCTTTCTGCTTGACGCAAATTCAATGGTCCCCGCAAACAGTGATCTCCATGTGTTTTGTGTGATAAAATGCATTCATTCGACTTTCACTGATTAATAAAGGGAGAATTACATTCAGGTCCTAAGAAAGAGAAAAAATAAAGAAATAGTCCCTATAGATTACAAAATGAAAAAATGATCTAATGAAGTTGTCAATATAGGCTCCTAGAGTTGTTAATGAGTTGTCAATACAGGCTCATGGAGTTGTTAATGAGATCATTTTTTCATTTTGCAATCTATAAGGATCATTTCTTCATTTTTTTTTTCTATAGGACCTAAGTGTAATTCACCCATTAATAAACGCATTGACGTCAGCTCAGCACTGAATATCGATATTTAATAGAGTATATATCAATATTGAAACACATTTAAAAATTATTTAATAGTTTACTTTATTCACATGCGGTGAATAATATCACTTATTTTCTAAATTTAGTGCAGTTCTTTGCATCTTAGATCACCACATCTATAGCAAGTTTTATTATTCTTGAAAATAATGTGTTTGTTTGGATTAGTAATTGAGATGCTTAAAATCAGCTTTTTAATTGTGATTTACAGTACACGAAGTAAGTATGTGAGAGGAGTTGTGTCTCAATTTACGGTATACGAAATAAGTATGTGAGAGGAATTATATCTCAATTTACGTGAAAAGCAGCTTATAAGTAATCGGATCACAAAAACAAATATATTTATTATATCCATAGGGGCAGGTATCATTTTTTTTTGTGTACGGCAGGAATCATATTGTCTCTGCTTGAATTTAACTTATTTTTTTAATCAAAATTCTATCTTCTTCTTCTTCTTCTTCTTTTTTTTAAATGCTCGTAAAAAAATTTATACTTAGATCTAAATGAACATGTTTTAACATATTACGATAATCGGTTTTTTTTTATATTTTTAAAACAAAACTACGACTAAATTACCTTTAAGGATATCATTGATTTCTTAACAATTTATTTTTAAAATTTATCTTTATTATGAAAATACTTTTCTAAAATAATAATTTTATTTACTGTAATATTTTTCAAATGTATGTTCAGTACAAAAAAATAAAATAAAATTAAAGTACAATACAATAATTCCATTAAAAACGAAGAATAAAGAGAAAAGGGAGGCATGGTTTCTCCAGGTAAAGAATTTGGAAAATAGACGTGTTATCTACTATATTCAACATAAATTCAGTGTTTACATGTACATAAAGAATTTAATACTAATATGATCCTATTTATAAGATACTTCCAACATATTTTCCAAAGATCAACAAAAACTTTAAATTTTATTAATTTTCCCATGAAATTCAACAAATTTATAACTTTACCCCTATTTAATATAGGGTATATCTCATAAGAATAAATCAATACAATAAATGAAGAATAAAATTATATATTTATATAAAAAAATCTTTATTAGAACAAAATATTGTCTCTACCCTATAAATGAGGTTAAAAGAGCAGTTACTATTAATTTTAATTTAAATAAGAAAATGTAGTTGTTGGTGAATCGACCCCGTCTTACAAAGCCGACAAATAGACGTTAGATTGGAAAGGATATAGAGCATGTGGGCTTCCCGTGTTTTCTTCAAAAAAAAAAAAAAAAAGAGGGAGAGGGGGGGAGGGGTGGGGGGAGAGGGGGAGAGAGAGAGAGAGAGAGAGAGAGAGAGAGAGAGAGTCCTATCAATTTCTGTCCTCTGATGATACGCTTTTATGCGTCAATTGGTGATGGAATAACCCGGCCTGCCCTTCAAAGCACAAAGAATCTCTCTTTGGTTTGATCGTTTAAAAGCCCGATTTTTCCCTTTAAATAATAAAAGTAAACGTAATCCGAGTAAGAGCTACCTTTTTGTCTTGCTTTGTTCTTCTCAATGTTTGGGATTTAAATTAAAAACACGAAAACAGACAAAGAAATCTCTCATTTTGAATGGAGGAAGGTTTCATGAAAAGCAAGTTCAAGAGGGTCTGTGTCTTTTGCGGTAGCAACTCCGGCTATAGGGAAGTCTTTAGCAGCGCTACGATTGAATTGGGCAATGAACTGGTCAGCCTCACTCGTCTTTTTTAAGCGCTCTTCGATTGTATTCGTCGATCCTTTTTTTTTGGACGGAAACATTCCCCAGTCCTTGATTACTGATACTTTATCTTCTTCTGGTTGTTCTGTTTACCGGTTGTTCGACGTTTAGAAACTAGGGTCTTGTATGTTTTTATTAAACTCGTTTTCTTTGGAAAATAACAATTTAACTATCTTGTAGTCGAGAAATGCTGCTTTGATAATCAACTAGTGTGTACGATCACGGTGCCTGTGCACAAAACTGTGGAGATTCTGATAATCTTCTAGCGTGTTTTTGTGGTTGGAATTACAGGTGAAGAGGAAGATAGACTTGGTTTATGGAGGAGGAAGTGTTGGCCTGATGGGCTTAATATCCCAGAGAGTGTTTGATGGAGGCTGCCGTGTCCTTGGGTATGCAAGTCTAAAAGGCTAAAACTTCATTCTTCCTAGGGTTTTTTGCAGATGCTTGTCTGTATTTATTTATTTATTTTTTTTTGGCCTCGATACTCTTTTCATTTACTGTAAGCTGGGTGTTATTGATTAGTGTCTCACCGTTCTTTTTCCTTCTTTACATGCAGGATAATTCCAAAAGCTCTTATGCCTATTGAGGTATGCGTATTTTGTGCTCCTAGCTGCCTAACTTCTACCTATAGTAGTAACTTTCAAAATAAATTTATTTTTCGTTTACTTCTTGCAATTTACTATATTGTGAGTTTGTGATGATTTGGTAACCCCAGTTTTAAGTCTGAATGAACGAGTCAATGGCGTTTCATTTTTAACAGGGCTTGTACGGGGAGAAATTTACAGCCTTTATGATTATAATCTCTTTATATGAAAAGAATGTTCTTTCTGTTCTCAATAGAAAAAATTACAATAAGTATAATTAGTATGTTGCTATGGATCATTTGGGCAGATATCTGGTGAAACAGTAGGAGAAGTCAGAATTGTTTCAGATATGCATGAGCGTAAAGCTGCAATGGCTCGAGAGGCTGATGCATTTATTGCTCTCCCTGGTAGTTATCACTTACCAGAAAGCTCTCGTCAATAATTTAGAAAAATAATTGATGTTTGTACCTCTTTTTCATGTAAATATCATCAGAGTCAATAATTTAGAAAAGCATGTTTTTGAAAGCTCATTTTTTACTGTTTAAACTGACACTTATAGTTATCCCCTCTCCATTCTCATCATTTTTCTTTACAATCAGGAGGATATGGAACCATGGAAGAGCTGTTGGAGATGATAACTTGGGCCCAACTGGGGATTCATAAAAAGCCGGTAACTTAGCATGTTCGGGTATAAGATAAAATCCTTAGCCTGCTGATAAAAAATGTTAACTATATATTATTCTGTACAGGTTGGTCTACTGAATGTTGATGGCTACTATAACTGTTTGCTTGCCTTATTTGACAATGGTGTTGAAGAAGGCTTCATTAAGCCTGGTGCTCGAAATATAATTATCTCTGCTCCAACGGCCAAGGAACTTATGACGAAGATGGAGGTCTAACCACAGCTATCTTAATTTTCACCCTTAATTATGTGGAGGGAAACACTAGAAATTATCTACATTAATAATTTGCATTCAAATTTCGTATATTGATATGTTCTGGAGATGAATGGTAGATTGCTTTACCAGACTGATGAGTAGAAGTTAATTCAACGTTTGTGGGTGCTGGTAATTTATTAAAATAATGGGTGGCCTGCTATGGGTATGTCGTCAATAGATCAATTTAAGGGTCCCTATATGATTCCTAAAATAAAAGCCAAAGTTAGTAAACTTGGATAAGACTTTGCGCAGGGCTTCTTATTTGAAATTAAGGTAGTGGATTAGGTCTCGTGCATGTTTGGTTTTCTTTCTATATGAATAACACTCCTATGTTGCAATTGCTTGTTGTTGCTCTGGCACATGTGAGCATGCACCATATATGTAGGCTTATTAGATATTCCAATGACGAGTTCAAAGTGCTGTGTTCCTCAAATCTCTCAATGCTGAATTACTTTATCTTTTTGCAGCATTATATTCCTTCACACGAACATGTCGCTCCTCATGACAACTGGCAGATGGAGCAGCTAGGTAAATATCCGGGACAAGAAAATGAAGAATGATACTTCTATGGATGATAGCTTTTCCATTTAAATTGATTTCCGATTTGATTCTTCATCATTGATATGTGTAAAAGAATCTGTGTAGATGGGGCCAGACATTGTTCGTTACTGTGTACTATGTGGTTCTTTGTGAATGGAATGATAGTATATCAGCATTTCTACTTTGCACAGTTCTTTTCTTCATCCAATGGTCAATCAAATCACTGTTTGGTAGTCATATCCGTTTGTTGCCACTTATTAATGGCCAAAAGTACTTAGAAATGGAAAAAGAGACGATAAGCATTTCCTGAGCTAAATCTTACTTGTGCGTGGTGGGTTGGTGGTTCCACTATTAGACTTTTGGTGGACCCGACTACTTCCAGTCCAAGCAGCTACAATTGACTTTATAGTTCATAATTGACCTCTTTTATGGTCCGGTGAATTTTGGTTATTTTCGTAATGGTTATAATTGACCTATTTTTTCTTCTTCTTTTTTTTATGATCTTGTTATAATTGACCTCTTTTGTGTACACCATATAATGGTTGTTCTCGTTCATTTTCTGTAGTCCTGAGACTTGAGTTACAGATGAATGGTTTTTTTCAATGTTTCCATGGCGGAGTTGAAAAATGATTGGTGGAGGGGGGAGTTTATGGCCTCTGAAAGTATAGAAGGTTGACTTTAGACGTAGTGTAACTAAAATGAGTAAATGCTTTTGTTTAACAAGTGTTGATGTTGGAATGTGGTTGTAGTAACTGTGGCAAGCAATTGACTCGACAGGAGGCTGAGTCATCAGTTTGGTGAACTTACTATTTTTCTCTTTCTTGATGAGTTGAATTTATTCCATGCCGGTTGAAACACAACTTGTAGCCTCTCATCAATTTGGATGTTAGAAAGAGATGTTTGACTTGCAATATACAAAGCTGTGGTTGAGAATAAGTGTTGAATTTTGAAGTCCTCCCTATTCCGGTTGTCCAGGATGCATATATTAGTCATGGTTTTATCCCATGTCATTTTTGACACTAATGTGGTAATTTGCGAGTCATAATTGAATTGGCTTCTTACCTTAATATTCCCAGACAACAGCAAGAAACAAGTTCGAGAAATGAGTGGTTTCTGGTATGGGGGTCCATACGAGCATACCCATAAACATAAATAGCAGCTAGAACTGTTTATAATTCCGAAACATAGGAACCCTGTTGGTTGGTTCATCAATAACGGAAACCATTCTTGTTTTCTGCTAAACCAGTTTTGGGATGATAAGTTGATAGGGGCATGTCATATCTGTGGAGGAGAGCTTTGGGTATTGTGTAGCTTGGCGACACATGGGGTTCTCATTTCACAAAGGAACACTTTACCGTGGGGGCCCATATTACTGTCTTGTTTTCCCCTGTGACGAGTCATCGCTGAGCTCTTTCACTGTCATGAGTACCAATAAAGGAGCACATTTTGGGGAAGAAGGTAAATAGAGATGGAGAAAGTGGCCCAGTGCAATTGGTGACCAGAGTGATGATGACTCTGATTTGTTTTTGCTTTTGTAGTGATGTCTTTGTCATACTGGACCAGCAGCGCAGTGGGCAGTGGAGGGAGAGGGAGAGGGAGGGAGGCTTTCTCCCATGCCTTCTTTGGGGATAATAATTATATGCTCCTTACACTGTTCAACATATAAAGGGTTATCAAGAGGTTTTGAGTTCAAGCTTACAGAATATAGTAATGTAATCCAGATTAGTTTGAACCCCTAATAAATATTCAAAATTAAAATGAGGTAGGTTCAAAATATCATATGCTTCATGTAACAAAAAAAAAAAAGACCATAACTAGTTACGAGAGGTAATCAAGTTTTCATCTTGGAGTGAGAAAAGGGCCAGGGTGGGGAGTGGGGGGTCCCCAGCAACTTTTTATTGCTCGGAATCAGTCTTCTTCGGTTTTTAAGTTTCTTGAATTGAATCTCGCTACTGTATACACTTGAAAGAGTTCCTTTTGTTGTTGGGTTCACATTATATATAAACTTGAAAGAGTTATCATTGCATTATTAGAGTTGGTTTTTCTATGGTTTACGACATCTACAGGAATCAATCACCTTCAAAGGGGTGGGACAAAAGAGATTTTCTTTTCCATGGAGATAAAAGGGTGGGAGTGGAATTCTCTCTGCCAAGAATTTTAGTACAGGAACATGGATGACACTTCTGGGTTTATAAGCTATTTTTAATTAATTTTTTTGCCAACCACTTAATTAATTTAGTATATATGACAACATTTGCTACTTTTTTATATGCATAATAAATTTATATGTATGTTGGAGATGTGTATAGGAAAAAAGGTGTTTCCCTTGGGAAAAAAAAAAACCTCTTTTGGGCAAAATTGTGCTTTAAACCTACAAAATTTTACCTATATATGGAAATATTCCTGCATCTCTCTTCATCTCTATGGGAAATGAAGATGAGTTGCAACTTTTTTCCCTATAGAATATCAGCGTGTTTGTTTCACCGTTTCAGAGGCCAATCGGATGTTTGATTGCTTTAATCGCGTGTGACAGTGATTTATTCATTTTGGTGCGTTTGATTGAATGATGGACTTTAAGGAAAAAGTTAAAAAAAAAAAAAAGTCCCAATCCTAATAAGCTCAGAATTGGAGCTTCAAATT
This sequence comes from Inga laurina, assembly GCA_963855925.1. Classification (NCBI taxonomy): domain Eukaryota; kingdom Viridiplantae; phylum Streptophyta; class Magnoliopsida; order Fabales; family Fabaceae; genus Inga; species Inga laurina. The sequence continues at coordinate 60,472,775 of OY979706.1, forward strand.
GTTTAGGAATGAGCCCCACATGATGGCTTCTGTTTTGAGGATATTTGAGGATCAATAAGGTACTCAAAATCACTTTTAATCATAAACTTCTTTTATGAAAAATGTTCTAAATAATTTTCTCTTTCTTTAAATAGTAATCTTCTACTAATTAGAGAATACTTTGAGATAAGAGTTTAGACAAGTTTTGAGTTTTGTCAATATATGACTGTAGAAATGTAGAGAATAATTAATAATTAATTTTAATCAGTTTAGATTTATTATTTAGTCATTTTATGATTTTATAATCAATTTTTTTTTACAAAAGCCATTTATGTAAAAACCAAACCAAACATCATTCACTTTTATATAAGTCACTTATCCAATCATCAATCCAAACATTCATATTTTACCTAAGCTTACTTTTTTTCAATTATAAGATTTTATAAATAAAAATAAAAATAAATTACTTATCCAATCATCTATACAAACACACCCTGTAACGATAAGGAACGAGAGGCAACAGAATGACGGCAGAAGAACGACAAATAGTCTTTTTCACTCCATCCAATCACCGTGGGGACAATCTTATTAAATTATTCTCTCTTCCCCCCCCCCCGGGGTTAAATCTTGTTAAATTATTCATCCCGCAGACATCTTACCAAGGAACTGAAATCCAACTGGGCACTTAACTGTTTGAGATATTAGATTAAGGATAAGTGGTTTAGACTGGAATTAATTAAAAAATATATATATAATTTAAATATTCATACATACCATTCAAAAAATTATATAAGAATTATTTTTCAACCGATAGTCCAATATAACCTTTTAAACCTAATACCCACAAAAATATCATTAAACACATAAGGATTTTTCTTCAACCAATACAAAAAATATTCCACAATTCTTTTAAAACTTCTTACAAATCAAAAATTTTTTGAAAAATAATTGTTTTTTAAAAAAAAAAAGAGCTAAAATGATTCATTTGGAGTATAAAAAATGAAAAAAAAAAAAAGACTCCCATGACTAGGCTAGGTCACCTGTGGTTCAGTCGACCCCGGTTTTTTTTCCTTCAATCGGATTGGACTGCCGACCGGTTCTTCGGTTTCTGGTCTTAATTAGCTGATCCGGTCTGGTTTTCAATATATTGCATCTTACAACTTATCCTGAGGTATCTGAAAATTCGAAAGAAAGTAACCCACGGTTTCCACCCCGCAAATCCGGATTGGAATCCCTCCAATTCTTGCAGCTCAATGAGCATGAAATACTCTCCATTATTACTCGTGTCCGGACTCCGGAGAGGATACCGGGGCTGCAACAGTACATAGGACAGAATTGCTTTGAGTTGTATGTTTCCTAAGAAGACATGAATGCTTTGCGTTGTACATCATCATATACAATATTAAAAAATAATAGGCAGCTGGGATGATATAAATATGAGGGCGCAAAAAAAGTTAGACAAATAATGTATCCATAATAATATTAGAAGAAATGATTCCAAAATATTCATATCCCCTGACGAAGCAAGCATCATACTGTCCATATACCCCGGAACCATAACTGGAAGGCCAGAAAACATCTTAATCATTGGAGGAGTTGCATGTGAGATCAAGCTTTCTCTTTGGAAGATGGTGACAGTAAATGGTTTAATGTTGCAGCTTGAATCACAGCACTCGGGCTTGGTTCCCTAATAGAGGAAGCCCCAGATCTTCTAGGGCCTGTGCTATAACCCTTATCAGCACCACTTCTCATAAAGCGTCTTGAACGTGACGGAAGGAATCTGATTAGCCGTCTGGAACCAACAAGCAAAATCACCCCCACAAGAATGAGCAACCTGCAGCAAAAGCAAAATATTCCGGATATATTAAACTCTGATATGAGCCTGAAGATTTTCATCTCATCTGAAAAGCAAGTACAGCATTCAATCCAATCAAACAGCATTGATGTTCTCTTAGAATGCTGAGCAAACAAGATAGAGACTTGTAGAAATTTCAATAAAAATATTCAGATTATTCTCTAACTTTGAGAAAAATAACCCTTGACGTGATATCAAAGCTATAGCCTTGAGTTCTATATCAGTCGCCCCCCATCACCCTACTTAAAATCAAGTTTTTGCACCAAGTATGATGAATCTTATGCCTTCTCTTTGATTCAAGCCCAAAAGGTTTTTGAGCGAAGCGTGCTAAAAATTGTTACAAAATTATCTCCGAGCTTCCTGAGTTGAAGTGATACTTTAGACTGTAGTACAATTAAGTTAGACGAGAACATGGAAGACAAGAACTATTTCTAACATACAAGTACACAACCATATGCCATGTATCATCTGTAGATCTATTTTGCGATAGAAGGGCATTTCTTCTGTATCAAAAAAGAAAAAAAGAAAGAAAAGAAAAGAAAAAGAGCACTTCATTACGTTGGGAACCATTGAAAGCAAGAAGTGTATGAAGATTGAACTTTTTAATGTAGATCAGATAAAAACGAGATGAAACGCATTATTTCACACTTATTTTCAAGTTTCTTGTGGTGTGAAGGTTCTGTGCCCGATGTGTGCAAACAATTTCCATACATGTGCATGAAAGGAAAAGCACAACTGAAATTAAAAGAGAAGAAAAGAAGGTAGCAGAGTCACAAAACAATAGCTGAACATCATATATTACCATCCAAGCAGAAGCAATAGGCGATCTTTTGGAGCAGAAGGGAGTCGCTCACCCAAAGCAAGCATCCCAGCAACTACACCCGTCAAAATTGATGCCACAGCAGCGCATGTTGAAACTATAATAGCCCGCCCATGCTTTAGACCACTTGTCTGCATAACGGAGAAGATAAATATTATATAACTTATCTGATGGGCAATTGGAAGCAGAAGACCTGGACAAATTCACAACCAGTTCGGCTGAAACCCCTCCGCCCTCATGTTTACCACACCCCCTTCAGTCTTCCTTTCTTTTTTTTCCTGGTTCAGATGCACTTCCAGCTTAAAAGGTATGATAATCTGTATAAATTTTCCATAAAACAGGCCAGACAGAGACTTGAAAAGGTTGCTACATGATACAAAGATTGGTTCGACTTGTTAAATTGACAGGTGAACTAAATGACATCATAATTATATAAAAAATAATTTACTAACAAATAAAGCACCTGGATACGGTTTTTAAAATTTCAACTCGTTGAAATATTAATGTCCCAGTGCAATTTAAAATTCTAGTTCTATCAACAAATTATGAACTAAATAATATTTCATTTTAGATATTATTGAGTCAATATATGAAAAAGATTGTACAATAAGCACAAATGTTGCGCCTCTTAGAGAAACACAAATTGGCATAGTGGCTGGGTCAATTTTTTTTTTTTAATAGTCCTCTATGCTCTAGTGCTAAGCTTATAGGGCATTTCTCTTTATGCAATAATTGGCATGATGATAGTTTAGGGGGTCTCAATCAAACTGGTTGCCTAAGCGCCAGTCCGACCAATTCCAATGACCAGTCTAGGGGTTTGCAACCATGTACTATAGATAAGTCTTGATACCTGGTAAAAAAATCCCGTACCACTGCAACAAACACTGATCAGGATGCAAACAGGGACTAACAGTTTGTGAAAACCCTGCTCCAGAAATAAAAACCCCATCTTTGATATTACAGATGCTATCCTGCAGTGAATATTGACACTGTTGAAACTTGAAACAATTTTTCACCACAATAGTAGCCATATGGTGTCACACAAATAGAGAGAGAGAGAGAGAGTATTAAGATTTGTTCTTTACCAACAGAAAGCAGTGACCTAGCATAAAAACTAAACATTCTAATTGCACTAATTTCAGACTTCAGAATGTAAGGTAATAATAATAAGCAACATATCCTGTTTTTATATGGCGTACTGTTCGAGTTCAGATGATTCGAGTCATAGACAATAAAAAATACCATGAATTATGTTAAGACCTAATGTATGAGACTTTTTTTTTTTTTTTTCCTTTTTTGGACCAAAAACTTAAGGCATGAGACTTGAGTCTCTCATCAGAAGCATGAGATTCTAGCGTGATGTTCAAAAGGACCTTGGCTCTTCAGCCTCATTAGTTAGCTTTTGAGGTATAGTTCTCCCAAAAGTTTTCACTAATTGATATCAAAACCTTCCACTTCAATAGCATCGGCTGATATTGCAGTGGCAACCCAAGGCTAGAAAGCAAGGACAGCAGTAGCCCACATGAGCAGGCTGCAATGTGCAGTGAAATGTTAGGACCTTATTGCATGTATGGGACTTGAATTAAGTCCCACATCAAAAGTATGGGATCTTGATGCTGGTTCTATAGATACCTTGGGCTATCCAACTTTATGAGCTAGGTTTTAGTGTGCAGTTCACTTTAAGTTCCAACCAAATACATCACATGCAAATAATATTGACAAAGGTAACACCACTTAATGTGATTTTTTTACATAATTTCATCCTCATGTAAAAAGTTAGAACTTAAAATATATGACAAGTGCATTCAGACAAGAATAAAGACCATAGATGTGCTAGATAGTATATAAGGGAAGCATACAGTACCCAAACAAAATTCCAGATTCCAATCCATAAATGATTTCCTCAACAACATCATATTCCATCTGCATCATTTGAAAAATGTTAAGTGAGAGCAAAAGAAGACAAGATACTTCAACAAAACAATAAAAATGGGGCTTTATAAATGAAAATGACCATGTAAATTTGAAAATTAGCCAACATGAGTAAAACATAAATACCATCTCCTGTTCTCTCCTATGACGTTTGCACATATGAACCCATCCGTTGAGAAGAACCTGTGTAAGTAGTTCAAGAGCTCTTATGTTTAAAGAAACACTGCTCATCTATAAAATTTACCACAACAAAGCATCATAACCATTATTGTAATCATTCTACCAGGTCAATGGAAAGGGAGGAATAATGCTGCTTAATGTACTTGATGCATTTCAAAAGACAAGAAAAAATTTTACTATCAACTTCAAGAAAAAGTTTGAATTTTTTTTTTTTTTTTGGCCAACAAAGTTCGAAATTAATAGATCCGTGATTTTCCAAATTTTAAGTTTTGAATATATCATATACAAGGATTCAAACATAAGAAAAAGGAACGGACACATAGTTATATTTCAAAATGAGGTTTTTGCCAATCCAAGTCACATATTATAATTATAAACAGATATTACTTCACACACTGATCATATGTCAGCAACTCTATTGAGCATAACATTGCACTTTTGGGCATCATATTCAAGGCAAAATCAGCATTTGGCATAGACTCTATTAACATCTTTTTACCTACTTTTTGGGGTGGAAACTCAGTTGAGAATGATTAACCTTTGTTTCTTGAATAATGCCTTGAAGCATTGTTTCACATGCTTGTTATAGCAAAATTCAGTGATACAAACAATACATGGAAAACTTAAGTACACAGACTCAACAGTTCTGACTATAAAGTAAAATAAGTGGGTGCATGAACAGGGTACCTACAAACAAGATGAAAACTACACAAGCCAGCACAGGGATATGAAAAATAGATAAGGCAGCAGCTTCTTGCTCCTCACCCCCAGCACCAACTCCTGAACATAGGAAACCACATAATAGTTAAATAATAATAAGGCTAAACTAAGATATAAGCCATAGCTGACACATGACAGTTTGGTGGACTGAATGCAGCAACTACATACTAGTCATTCATAATATCTGAGCAATCATCTACTGATGAAAGCACGTAATATTCATAAAATCATAGACTGATAACACGACATTTTGCGGGATTGAATGTAGCAATAGTCTACATAATGGCCATTCAATAATACTTGCGCACTCATCCACAACTGAAAGCTCATAATAGTGATCAAATGGGATCACTTAGGGCCCGTTTGATTCGATTCCATTACACCCTACAGTACAGTGCAATGCGATGCAATGGTAATGCAATGCAATATTAATTACAGGGGTAGTGTTTAGTTTGCTTTTTAAACAAGGTGCAATGAGTTAATATTTTAACAATTAATTAAAATTAATATATTGCATAAAGTCTATTTTACCCTTAATATAATCTTTGTAGAAAAAATAGTTAAGAGTTGATGGCGGCGGAGGAGGAAGAGGTAGTGGCAACAGCAACAATGGGGGTGGCGGCAAAGGAGGAGGTGGTGGTGGTGGCAGTGGGCAGGTGGCTGCGGCGGAGGAGTTGGTGGCAGCAGCGGGCGTGTGATGGTGGCGGCTGAGGAGGAGGTAGTGGTGGACTGGTGGTGGCGGTAGGCGGGTGACAGCGTTAATGGTGGCAAAGGAGGTAGTGTGTGGTGGCAGTGGGCGGATGGCGGGGCGCCGGCAAAGGAGGGAATGGTGGTGGCGGTGAGCAGGTGGCGGGGGTGGAGGAGGTGGTGGCAGTGGTGGCAGTGGTGGCGGAGGAAGGAATGGTGGTGGAAGTAGGCAGGTGGCGGGGGCGGAGGAGGTGGTGGTGACAGCAAGGGCACAGGAGGAGGAGGCGGCGGCGGCGGAGGAGGTAATTTTGGCGATGGCAACGATGGGGGTGGCGGTTCTAGTAGTGGAGGAGTAGGTAGTGGGGGCGGCAGGGGGTGGAGGAGGAGGTAGTGGCGGTGGCAGTTGTGGCGAGATGTGGCAAGTGAAATGTGGTAAGTGAAACAAAGACACGAGAAACTCAATGGTAAATTGGATTTTTTAAACCATGCAATGAGATGATAAAGGAGATTCATAGGGGGGAGGTATGAATGAGGATTACCAATTTTTTGGTAATCGTCATTACCATGGTAAACCCTATTACCATGCTAAGGAGCAACCAAACACTCTTATATTGATAATGCAATCATGATTACTATCGCATAGATGCAATGAGGTTAAATCAAATGGGCTCTTAATACATGAATCATGGACTGATACTATGACACTTAGATGAACTGAATGTCATAAACAGATTGATACTATCATTGCCTAACATCTGAAAGCACATCTATTGAGTTTCTTTTGGGCTAACAATCAGATAATGTAATCAAAGAAAACTCCAGGACATATCAATCCATTCCTTTTCTCGGACATACAAGAATAATTCTGCAAGTATTCAGACAAATAAAACAGTTAAAGTATCTTTGTCATGCATTGACCCAAATTCTGTATAAGTAGTTGTGAACCATTAGGTAATTCATACCTCTCTCCATAATATGGTCAACTACTCACAATTTTGGTCCCATAAATTATTAACACACGTGTAAATAACAATGAGTCTGAAACTTGGATTTTTTTTACTCAATACCCCAGAACTCTACCCATTGTTTTAGCCCCAAGGAATCAGAAGTGGATAACTTAATGCTCCTCGGCAATAAAAAACTTAGATTACCTATTGTGCCAAAACCCGCCAAGGTAATGCCCATCCAATCAATAACATTCATGACTTCCTTGAGATAAAAATGAGAAAAGATTGAAAGAATTGCAAGTCCACAGCCAGAAACTGGTTGGATGACCGAGACCTATATAAGGAAAACCAACATAATTACCAAGGTCTAATATCTAGTAAAGTGCAAGAAAAATATGTTAAAAGGAAATCCCTTTAAGGAGTTGTAGGTTCATAATCTTTATAACATCTTGGATATCAAAAATTATCCATGACGTGTTTGGAACATTGGAAAGTAAGTAGTAACTAAGGTGCCCGTAGGCATATAATGCCACCAGTTTTTATCATCTCATGTCAGTAGGAATCTTAGGAACCTTAAAGATCATAGTATACAAAGTGAAAGTAACGTAATGTACCAGCATACTAAGCAGCCCCTTATAGCACTCTGTCACTTTAAAGTAAAACACCAAAGTAAAAGTTTCAATTCAATTCTTTTAAAATTCCAACATGTTCACCTCTGACCCCAGTACCACTGAACTTTCATTTTTTTTCACTATGAACGACCAATTGATATTATCTTAGACTTAGAATGAAACAGAAGTCACATGAACATACAGTTAAGGAGGAGGGGGAACAACCTATCACGTTTTCCCACCATTTTTCCCTTGAAGATATGAACTAGAGCACTTACAGGAGCCAGCGACAATGCCTTTAACATCAATATTGCGCCAAATATATCCATGAGGAAACCTATCACCCATGTTTTGTTTGAAGCATACGCCCTTATGACCTGTAAACACAATCGTCGAAGAGTTCATAGCAGTTTTATATTGACCAGCAACCGAAGAATCACCTCTTAGCTATATATGCATAAAGAGAAAGTGGGATCTCGGAATTGGAAAAGATTGCCAGATTCTCATTTTAGTTGGCTTTAATGAAGCATTGCGGGCACAAAATCGCATGCATCTACAGTGATGCACGAATAGAGGAGTGGCGTATATCCTATTCCATTATTAAACATTATCGTTCTCGCAAGTGTGAGCCCCGAATAAAGGCAAATTGACAACAACGATATTCAGCTAACAAAAATCTAAATTTCACAGTAACTATATCCTTCAGATGATTGCTTGTTGGAAAAAGCACAATATTGAATTGGAACCAAACCATAATGTTAATGACACAGTAGAAAACCCAGCAGAAAAATAAAAAGAAAGGGGAGATGAGGACACAGAGGAAGACATGCCTTGAGCTTGAAAGAGAGCGGAGGAAGAATGATGGTGCCTTTCTTCTGAAGGATCTTGCCGATGTTGTTGCCGGCGGTCGCAATCACCGTTAGAATAATTGATTCCCACATCCTCTCCCCTCAGCTCCAGTCTAAACGCGAGCCCAAAAACAAAGATGAAAGATTTCGCACAGAATAATTTGCAGCTTTGATTGCCTTATTACGGGGGTAAATTATTATGCGTAACCTACCCGATAATTTTTTCCCTGTTTTTCATTAGTGTCGTATATCATATAACTATCTTCATAGGTTGGCCAGAAAAAAAAAAACTATTTTCATAGTACCACATTCGGAGATATCTTATTTTCAAATTGGAGTCTGAAAAAGAAGCGCCCGGCTCCTCTCCTTGCTTTCCCGTCTTGTTCCCAAAATTACACCGTTTTGGATGTTAAAAAAGGGAGGTGGGGCCTTTTTTTCTTTTTTCAAAAATAAGATTCAGCATCTTGAAATATTATTTTAGTGACATTCAGATCAAGTATCCTAAAATAATTTTTGATGCATTAATCACTTTCAAATATTTTTTTAGTTATAACTACTCTCTAGCAAACTGCACTCTAAAATATTTTTTTAATAACACCCAGTATCGTAAATTAATTTTCAGCTCACTCATATTTTTTCAGTAACAAATAACAACTACTGTCTATCATAAATTAATTTTTAGCTCACTCAACGCTTTAACTAATTTTTTTAATAACACCTAATGTCCTAAAATAATTTTTTTGCATCTAATCCCCTGAAATATTTTTTTATTAATGCTCTATATCTTAAGTTTAAATTGCTCGTTATAATTAAAAAAATATTTTACGGTATTGAATGCATAAAAAATTATTTAGGATAATAGGTGCCACTGAAAAAATATTTCAAGATGTTAAATCTTATTTCTGAAGAGAGAGGGGGGGAGGCCTAACTTTCTCTTTTTAACACTCAAAACGGTGTAGTTTTGGGGTAAGGAAGAGGAAATGAACCAAAAAGTAAGGGAGAGGAGCCGGGCACGAAAAAGAAAGCGTATCTAATGACAAGATGGAGAAAGAATCAGGCTTCTCTCCATTGCCTTCTCGTCCCTTGCCTCTCCATTACCCAAAACACTGCCATTCTGGGTCAAAAAGGGGGAGGGGTTGGGTCCTTTTCTAAAAAAAAAACATGTAGCACCCTAAAGTATTTTTTTAGTACAACCCAACATTATAAAATAATGTTTTTTGCATTGAGCACAGTAAAATATTTTTCTAATTGCAACGAACAATCTAAACTTAAGATATAGAGTGGTGATAAAAAAATATTTCAAGGGATTAGATGCAAAAAAAATTATTTTAGGATACTAGATATTATTGAAAAAATCATTTAAGGTGTTGAATGAGTTAAAAATTAATTTATGATACTGGATGTTATTAAAAATACTTTAGAATACAGTTTGCTAGAGAGTAAGGGTGAGCATAGTGCCCAAGAACCTGGTATGCCCACCCGAGCTCGGTCAAAAATTGCCCTGCGCAGCTTAGAAAAAGCGGCCTGAAAAAATTTTGGCATCATTGGTTGGGCGAACTATCGGGCTGGGCATTGGGTACCGCCTTGCCCGAAAACTTATATACAATTTATTTTAAATATATATTATTTTATATAAAATAAATAGTATTTTATACGTATTATTTTATTTAATATATATATATAATTTCATTTTTATGAAAAATTTTATATTATTATTTAATATTCATTCACCACAGTTTATATTTTACATCTAACTCATTGCATTTTAAATGGACATGGTTTTTTTATTTAGATGGATGATACAGAGCATTAAAAAGTTAATATCAAAAACAAAAATTTTAGTTTCTTTGGAGTCTTTATCACAATTGCACCTATTCTTATCAATCAATATTCACACATAAACACATATTATTTCATAATTTGTCATGTAATTATTAAGACATGTGTTAGTTTTTTTTTTTTTTTAATTTCAGGACTCAAGTTATAGATTTTTTTCAAAATATCTCAAGGTATGAAATTATGGAATGTGTTTAAATTTTTTAATAGTATTTATTAGTTATAATTGGAGTTTTTACCAAGGTAATCAAACTCGGACCTGTCACTGAATTGGTGAAGATACTGGGTCAAGGGTCAATAGATCAAACCGGAGCTAACTCGAGGCTAAACCGGTGAGAAATGGAAGATTTTAGGATTATTAATATGAAATTCTAAAGAAAAAATTAAAAACATTGATTTAAAAAAAATTTGACCAAACCGGATCACCAGACTGGACTGATCTACTGCCCGGTTTGGAAATTTCCAGTCCGGTCTAGGTCTGATAAGCATGGTTTTTATATAAATGGTATTGGTTAGGGAGTTACCATTTGGGCAGGGAAGTTCACCCTGCCCAACCTACTCTTACCTTGATCGAAATTGTTAGAGCTTCTACCGGGCAGGCCTGTCCGATCCGAGTTTGATAAGTATGGTTTTTATACATATGATATTAGTTAGGGAGTTACCATTTAGGCAGGGAAGTCCACCCTGCCCAGCCCACTATTGACCTAACCAAAATTGTTAGGGCTTCTACCAAGCAGGGCATCGGACTGTAAAATGCAACTCGTTCATCCTTTGGGCTGAGCATTGGGCAATGGTCTAGTCCTGCCCATGCCCACCCCTATTAGACAGTAGTTACTACTGAAATTTTTTTTAAGGTGATGAGTGAGTTAAAAATTAATTTATGATATTGGGTGTTATTGAAATAATACTTTAAAGTATAGTTTGTTAGACAATAGTTACTACTAAAAAAATATTTGAGGGTGATCAATGTATTAAAAATTATTTTAAGATATTAGGTGCCATTAAAAAAATACTTCAGAGTGCTACAAATTTTTCTTAAAAAAGGACCCAACTTCCCCCTTTTTTGACCAAAAACAACAGTGTTTTGGGTAATGGAGAGGCAAGGGACGAAAAGGCAATGGAGAGAAGCCGGATTCGAGAAAGAAATCTAACGAGATTTCAGTGTAGCCGACAAAAAGGGAATAAAAAAAACTTATGATAGATGAATGGCAGAAAAATTCAACAAATTGTTATAAAAGTAAATGAAAGCTAGGATAAGAGAAAAGACCAAGAGAAGAGAAAAGCTTGAGAGGACAATGGGGGAAAGTTTATTCACTTGTGTTTCAGGGGTATATCACAATGCCTTTTACTGGCTTCTATTTATAGCTTTCAAGAGTCAAACCAATAGTCATCATTGGGTTGTGCACCATTTGGAATTCGGACTACAAGTCCAAAAACTTTATGTTTTGAGAGTCCATTTAATTCTGCCTAAATTGCGTCTCTCCATTTTAGCCAATCACTTCTGTGTCTACATTCTTCAACTGATCTTGGTTCAAGATCCTCATTCTTATTATTATCTCAACTGCAACATTATATGAAAATACGTTGTCTCCAACTCTACTTTCTCAATTCCATCTTTTTCCCACAGTGACATAAATCATCAAGATCTCTTCATTATTTTTAGGTACCTGGACCTCTTCTACGGTCTTTTGATTAGTTATGTCTTAGGCCTCTTCTATAAGACCAACCTCCTCAACTTAACCATCTTGATTATTTACTCCTTTTTTCTTTCTAGGATTTTTATCTTTGGAATCGATTGGCCTATCATGTTTCAAGCGTGGCTTAGTTTCATTTGTAATTGCCGGTTGCTCAACTGGGACATTAATTCTAATTCGAGCATTTTCAGTTGGAATATGGGGTTTGGTGATTCTTTTAAGGTCAGTGAATGCATCTGGCAGTTGATTTGCGATATTTTGCAAAAGAATTATTTTTTGAACTTCAAGCTCACATTGTTGTGTATGAGGATCTAAATGTGAGAGTGCCAATATTTTCCATGTAGTTTCTTTATCCAACTGCTTATTATCTCCTCATAATATTGAAAAAATTGTCTAATTAAAATAACAATCATCAAAACGAGCCGTAAATAAATCTCCAATTGGTGATTCTAAATACTTGATTATAGAAGGAGATTTATGACCAACATATATTCCTAATCTCCTTTAAGGTCCTATCTTTGTGCTTTGTGGTGGAGCAATAGGAACAAATACCGTACATCCAAAAATTCTAAGATAGGAAATTGGCTTCTTACCAAAAACAGTTGTAATGGGGAGATTTTATGATAACTCGTTGGCCTGATGCGTATAATTGCTTCTGCATGTAAAATTGCATGCCCCCAAGTTGAGATGGGCAGTTTTGTTCTCAAAATCATTGGTATAGCTATCAATTGGAGGCATTTAATGAATGAATGCCAAACAATAAATATATTTTTATCAGCAAACTTCTGATTTATTGTAGTATTTGTTTCAATTGTACTAACATTAGTATAACACAAACCAAAAGATAATGTTGGTAATTTTTCCAGGACACATTTTTCTCTAAATCTAACAATCGTAGTTTACAAATATTCCATATTTGTTTCACTTATAGTCTCTATGTGATACTCATTTCGGCGGGTATCCTTAACATTCAATAAATTTCTTTGAGACTGAATATAAAGCATCATTAATAACAATTTTTGCCCATTTAGGTAATTGCACTTCCAGACCCTTCAATTAGTTTTGTATTACCTGTAATGATATTAACACTTGCACTACTAAGTATGGTGTGCATTGCAGCACTATCTATGAGACATATATCTTCATTCTTTTATCTTATGATCGAAACATCCATAATTTTCATTAAAAGAAAAGAAATGCATTAAAACAAAGTCAAAATATATGATGAGCAATAATGCCTTCATTACACATTGAAAAAGGAAAATGAAAGTAAAGCATAAACAAAAATTGAAAAACATAATTAAACATAAACTAAAACATCATTATTATTAAGGTGCTGTTGAAGTACCCCTCAAGAGAGAATTTTAAAGTGTATGTGTGAGTATAAGTATATCTTTATATGCGCAGAAATTTTAACCAAGAATAAGATACTACGGTAAAGAAATAAATTAAATAAATACAACCTCATAATCAAATATAAATAAAAGATAAACTTATGATTATATAGATCACATTATATAGTCATATAATAAAATTATTTAATAAAAATGACAATAATAGGTGATAAAATAATAATATATATAGTAAATTAAACAAATAGAATAGCAAAATTTGATATAAAAATAGCAATAATAAGAGTAAAATGGAAATTAAATATGAAATAAAAATAATAAAGAAATGAATAATATAAATAAGAAAAACGTGGTGATGATGGGTAATTAAACCCGGACCGGTCAATGAACCAGTCGAGATACTAGGTCAAGGGTCAGTGGGTCAGACCGGAGTCAAACCGAAGCTAAACAAGGACCAAACCGGTAAGAAATGAAATATTTTAGACTTATAGTATGAAATTCTAAAGGAATTTTTTTTTAAATATATTTTTTTAAAAAAATAATTAAAAATCTGACCTGGACCGGGTCACCGAACAGGACCGGTTTAGAGGCCGGGTCGGTTCGGGTTAGATAATCCTGATTCTTATTATCAATAGTCAATACCAAAATAGCACTAATTGCCCCAATTATAATATGAATCTTTGACTTCAATGTTGAGCAAGATCTTCGGATCTCATTTTTAATTCGGAAGAGATTCATCGGTTTCCTCGAGGCTTTTATCGCTATGTTAATTAGTATCTCTGAAATCAAATCCTACATGAAGAGATGTTAAAGCGAGATTGTACCCACGCTCATGGATCTGTATTGGATTTTGATCATAATATAGGTGTTGCGTTATGAAATTTTCATAAGATCGATTCAGGATCATGGGATCCTTTTTTATTGGGTAGGAAGGAGGTCCGTTTGATATCCAAACACTGCTCAGCAACAAATGCCGCCCAGATATGTTTCCAAGCGAGATAATTGTTTCTTCACCATTAGCTTAACTTTTCTATCATGATATAAGTAAACAGTTCTTGTATTGGCCCAAAACCTCAAGGAGGAAAAATATGACTTTTCGGTGGAACTGGAATCTTAGGTTACTAATTGATAAAATATTAGGCAATCCAAAGTGCTCTCCTATTCCGACTTCCCCAGAGCCTCCGGTCAAATCCATTGGACGGCCCTAAAAGAGAGATGTTGCTCCCACTTTTTTCCTTCCCCAAAGTTCTATATGAAAGTGTACCTCATTAACCAAACAAAATATGTATATTAATATAAGAAGCCAAGAGATTTATGAGCGGTATTTTTTTTTTAGTCCTTTTTAGACAACAAATTAACTACACCTTTTCTTTTCAACATTGTTCTACCTCTAAATTTTTTTCAATGTTTCTTCCAAGAGACATTCCCCCAAGCTATAATTATTGGGTAACTTACAATTTACACAAGTGTGAAATACTTTCCACCATTTTTAGACAACACATTCATCACACTTTTTTAATTCTTAACTATGTTTCCCCTCTAAAATTTGCCAATGTGTCTTCAAAGTGAAATTCCCTAAAGCTATATCATTCATAGGTAATTTAGAACCAGGGGAAAACTTTTGGGTGACTAACACTACCAAACACTTGCCTTCAAATTGGGACAATCTCAATGAAAAGTGGTAGAAACGTAAGTGAAGCATTGCACTCATAACAGACAGCTATTAATTGAAGCACCAAAACGAAGAAGAAAAGGCAAAATACGATGATGAAAAGCAGTGTTGGGCATATTGACATGTGGTCCAGCCGTATGAACTGGCACATGACTTCATTAATTATTAGAAAATGCACTCTTTCTGCAAAATCGTGCTGGGCCAAAGAAAGAGAGGGCAAAGGCAAAATGGTTATACAAATAGATGGACAGTCTGGAGTTATAAGAATCATTGCAGGTGAAGGCGTGAAACCATTTCATTTTCGTGTCCCCAAATTGTGGTAAAGTTGATCTGGATTTCCATAAAATAATTCACACTACACAAGATATAGCTGCCAACGTGAGAGTAAGTGCCAAGCAAGCCTTGTCCTGTAATCAATGTTGTTGCTGGTTAGATTGAGCTTCTTGTTTGGTGAGAGTTTCATTGTGATACTCAAAATAATTGATGCGTCTCTCTTCATTCAGAGATTAATAATTGATCAAAAAGAGATTACCTTTGTTCATCTTAGATCCAAAACTGGGAAAACTGTTGGATGGTGCAGCATTAATACAACGTATAGGACATTTATTTATGCCCAAGAAGTTTATTGGCAACTTCAGCTAGAAGACTGATTAATGTCTACCAAAACTGAAACTTACTAGTACCTCAACACCCAATGGAAAATTCTGGACACAGGATATGTTTGACTAATGTTTGCTAATTAAGATGCCAAATATCCATCTTCAACTGTCAGGAGGCACAATAGTTACATCCATGGAGGCGCGCTCTGGCACCAGAGATGGCAATGGTAGCCATCTCCATGAAGGCATATATGCTTGTTGTTTGAAATTCGTGAAACATGGAACATCATCAGCTATTTGAATTGCCTCGCTATTTACCTTAATCATAAAAGCAAATATTTCTCGTATACTTACGAACAACATGAAGCCGAGAGAGAGAGGAGAAACGGCATGGGAATAAAACATCAAGATCTCTTTACCACTTGAAGCTTTTTTTTTTTTTTTTTTTGCTATGCACTATTGATTAGTATACAAACAAAGCTTGAGAACCATTGAAGAAAGAAGGAAATATGTATAATTTCTCATCCTTAAGAAAGATCTATCAGGACCCGACAAAGTACCAGGTTTTCCAATTCACAGAAAATAAAACTGATCATACCCCTTAAGTCTAGAATTCTCCCCACCAGCACAAAATCCAAACTTTGTGAACATATGATTTCAGATACAAACGAAAAATCAGAGAATCATAGAAACCACCAAATCACCACCAGCCATAGATCACCCGCGAGTACTTGTCCTTAAGCCACCTGAAGCCCTTCCTCAGTGAACCTTTGACCTTCCCTTCAGCAGAGTACATCTTATAGCGAGCAACTCTTTTCTTCCTCTGAAGCTCAGGGTCCTTGAAGCTCCAAGACTTAAAAGCAGAACCAGAAACGCTTTTTCCCTTCTTCAACTTCAAGTCCCTAGGAATAGGACCCATCTGCGTTTGTGCAAAAGAAGTGCTATAGCTTCTAGTAACATAGGGTCCGGGTGCTCCATAGTAGCTCTCTATCTGCATCGTTCGCCCATTTCCATAAGACCTAGATCTGTCGTAGTCCTCCATGGAAATTGGGCAGCAAGGTTGGGTAGGGTCTGTCTGTCTTGAAGCTTTGTTGTTCAAGAGATGACCAAAATTTGGGGAAGAAAGACGAAAGGCAAAATGGGGTCCAAATGTCCCACAAGAACTATGAGTTGCTGTGATCTTTAGGGAGCTGCCTGTGGATTGGCTTCGTTTTAATTTCAAAACTATATTTATAATTTTTCTGATTTTAGTTCGATTATACGATCAAGGGTGGACTGACTTTCGGCGATAATTGATTAAATTTCTTTTCTTGTCCAGTTGGCGTGTCTAGTGGGGGAATCGCATGGTCGCAATTTTCTTGGTTTAGACCCAGTCAAGGGTTTCGCTTTTCAATATCCAGATTTTTGACCCAGACAATAGAGACGATTTCTAATTTTCTATACGATAAAGTTTGCGTATTCTGTACTATTCTTTTTCATAAGTCAAACTGTCAGCAAAAGGGTAAATCCAATTTCTATGATGGGTCCCTGTTTGTTGACCAAGTCTACGAATTAACCTTTTTATGGAGGATACTGCGAATTTACGCAGTATATGAGAAAAGATGGTGTATCTATTCATTTTTCACAACAGTGACGGGAAACTTTTTTTCCTGAAGGAAATATTTGGATTTATAACAATACTTCCTGTTCGAATTTTTTTTTTTGGTCTAAATACTTCCTGCTAGATTCAGTGGAGATAAAAATAAAATGTTTTCCTCATTTAGCTAATAGTAAAGCTGCAACGGCAAGAGTCATCAGAATTTATTGGTCAACTAGCATCGCCCTGGCATTAATAAGAATATGCTAACACTTGTTGCGTTTCTTATTTTTAAAGAATAAAACATCACATTAACGCATAAATAAAATGTTTGGGAAAATGACAGGAAATTTTTTTTTTAAAAATTGTAAAATCTCAGATTAAGCATATTTTATAAAGTAAACTGTGAATTACTTAGATTATATACTAGTTTATTAGTTAGACTAATTAGTTTAGAGAAAAATATAAAAATACAAATATTCTAAAATAATTTAATTAACTTTCTTAATCTCTCCAAAAAAATCAAGTGTGTCTTATATTTAAGATAGGAGTTTGATTTTTTTGTTATTCATAATTGAATTTCTCGAACTCCTCGTATGGCAATTTCGCATTCAGTCAAGAAATCTTAGGGTGTGTTCTTATTAGCTTTTAGAGAATAGATTCTGGAGAAAATAGCTTTTGGAGAATAGATTATAGGAGAATAGATTATGGAAAAAAAATGATTTTGATAAAATGAGAGTGTTTGGATAATTTGATCAGAATAGCTTTTTTCATGGTCAAATGACTAAAAAGGACATTAACTTTTATGATAATTACTTATAAAGGATAATATTATATTTTAAGTATTATTTCACATTAAATTGCATAATAATTACAATAAATGAAATAAATTTGTCAAAAAATTTTTAAATTATAATATTTGTCAATTATGTAAAATAAAAAAATAGATGCAAAAATTTTAAAATTATAACATTAGTCAATTATGTAGTATATTACAAAATTAGATCAAATGTACATACTGAAGGCTTACACTATATTAATTTTCATCTCCTTTCACAACCTGAGTTATCTTTTGCTAAACCTACTGTATCATTTTTCATTAAATTCTTTGGAATGGTTTTGATTTTTGCAAGTGTGCCCGTGTTTTTAATTTCTGTTTTTTTACCACTCCTGCCTAGTCTCTAAAGAGATATATATATTAAAAAATTGTTAAAATAATAATTTTTTTCTACAAAACACCAAAGTACAAATTCCGAATAAATGTTAATAACAGAGTAAGTCAAAATATAGATACAACGAGTATGTCCTACCCGTGCATTGCTCGGAAAGCTTGTTCTTTTTTATGTCATTTTCTTTATTTCATACTTTGAAAATCCTATTATTTTTTATATGCAAAAAATTTAATGTAATAGAATATTATTTAAATCATAAATAACTACATGATAAATTTTTCTTCATAGAATTTTTACATTGATAAAGTTAGTATAATGATGCATCACAATTCCTAAATATATCATGTGTGCAGCTTGTAAATCAAAAGACATTTTACTTAAAGCCATCTAATATAACTAAAAATGGTATCACTCAATAAGATTATGCATCAAAATTTCTGGGTTCGATCCCTGGAACGGCGGATTTAAAGAACCCTCGTCGGTAGCTCTCTCCCCTGGGGCGCCTCAAAGAGGTGAATTCCTGTCGGGCCTATTCGATTGGGGGCGCCAGGACTAGTCGGTTGTCGGGGGCCCATGCTGGTAAATCCGGCGTTGGCCTTCAGGTTAACGCCGGATACCTGGAGGTTGG
This sequence comes from Inga laurina, assembly GCA_963855925.1. Classification (NCBI taxonomy): domain Eukaryota; kingdom Viridiplantae; phylum Streptophyta; class Magnoliopsida; order Fabales; family Fabaceae; genus Inga; species Inga laurina. The sequence continues at coordinate 60,491,883 of OY979706.1, forward strand.
GTGCACCGAAGGCCAAAAGGTCCAATGCATTCATCAAAAAAAAAAAAAAAAAATTTCTAGATTCCTCACCGTGGAAAGCATTTTTTTTTTCTGCTCTTGCCCCCACACACACTTTCATCGACAACAATGATCAAACATTTAACTATGTTTTATAGTAACCTTTGACTAAGGTTCAAACAAATAGACTATAATGGCATTTTTTTTTAATCAAAATGACTTCTCCAACTCTTGAAACAAATTCACCAAAATAAAATAATAGCCTATTTCATTAGATATCCTGCTCTGACCCTCTTTTTCTTCCCAGCTTCTCAACATCTTTTCTTTGATAATTGGCTTAGTTATTACAATTTGCCTCATCTTATTCGTAGAATTGCTATGATAAAATAAAACATAACTTCGTCTTATTCATATAATTAATCTTATGAACAGATAAACCATAAGCAAGTAGTGCATGGAAGAGTTTCATTCATAATAACAGAGTATCATCTATCAACTAAAATTATAATCAAATTGTATTCAATTTGAATGAGAGCCTGCACTAATAGAAATGGAAACAGTTCATATTTCTAGATTATCAGCTGCAAGATATCTAATAACATTAATTAGTGCCCATTCACATTCTTCAACATTTCCATGTCTTCAATAGTTCTACCATGTAATCAACATATAGTGTTTATAGTTGCAAGTATAGTTGAATCTAAATTCAACATGATAAAAATGAATCACCATAGAGAAAAATAAGCCCCCCAAAGAATGCCTAAATGTAAAGAACAACTCTGATTGCACAATTACATTTATATTCTCTAATGGAATATCCACCGTAGAATCATGCTATTTACCAAATTCGATGCCATTGGCGGAACACGTAACATTGATCAACGGGCACCAGCACCATTCTATAAGATTTTAATATCCTATGGCAAAAGCAAGCTGAAGCTGCTACTCTTGCAAAAATAATAAGGAAGAGATAAATTATTAGAGATATTTAATCAGGAAGAGGTAAATTATTAAAGATATTTAATCTTAAAAATTAAAAATATAGTAAGAGAGGATAAGAATAACATATGAAGATGAGATTGAATAGTTGATGCATATATGAAGAATGTGGCACATCACATTAAAAATGATTTGCTTCTTCATACACATAAATTGGCAGCATATCTGTCACAACAATTTTACACAAGAGAAACAATATATCACCGTTTCCTTTCTTTAGAAAAGGAAAGATTATATAAAGCATTCTAGAAACGCAACGTAACACAAATCATTTGTGCTATACCTCGTTTCAAGAAGTTCAGCAAGCATGTTGCAATGGCATCGGACACCTTAAAAATCTAAGAGAAACTGTTATTTTAGAAAATAAAAGCTAAAGGTAATGAGAACACCCTACTAAGAAAAAAGGTAATGGGAAAAAAGAACAACCTATAACAAAAGACTTTTTGCCTGAGCAAAAGGTTCCATTTGAACATATTGTAAATGTTCAATAGACAAATTAAAAATCAATATGTGCAAACATCTTCCTTGGACTGTCTGCTTCTCCCATCTTTCTTTGCTATGCAAACTTGTCAGAATTTTCATCTCAGTTTAACAAAACTGCCGCAATGCTCTCTCCAACCCACCAAACAAGCAAAATCTAATGCTAATTTAGACAGGGAAAAGAGAAAACTGTTGATCATTACTATTAAGAGAGCACCAAAATCAGAGAACACAAGACCAATCACCGAAAAAAGCACCATAACCAGAGCACCAAAACCAGAGCACTATAACCACAACACCATAACCACATATCCATAACCACAGAACAGAAGCTCACCACAGACGCAGAGAAAAATGACACACAATACCACCGCAAACCAGACACCACATATGCTTACCTGGAGGAAGTCGCTGAACCTCACAACCACCACAGACAAAGGAGTAGCCACTGAAGTCGCCGGAAAGATTTCGCAAGCAATTTTCAGTTGATTTCGCAAGCGATTTTCCCTCAACAAAGATATAGCCACCGAAAATAGCACCACCGGCCTGTTCACAGCTTCCGTTCACTGCGAGAAAAGGGACAAAGGAAAGATCGAACAGCGAAGCCAAACTTCTCCGATCTGCAAGAGAAAGGGAACGACAAGGGGAGGATGGGATCTGTTGAGAGCCAAGACGAGAATGCCGACGGGAAAGGGAAACGGAGAAGGAAAGGGATGACGCCTTCGCTGGAGAAATTGGAGAAGACGAGAATGAAGGAAGGACGTGTGTGTTCAGGAGATGACAGACGGGAAAGGGAAAGAGAAAAGGACAGGGGTAGCAGGATAATAATTACTCCCAACGGTCATAAACCTGACTCAAAAAAGTGATGAAAAATAGCTTCTTTATGAATAGCTTTTTTGCCTCAAAAACGGGATTCTGACCGAAAACAGGATTCTCAACTTTGCTCGTGTGTTCGGATACTTTTCACACAAAACCATGGTTTGAGCAGATAAGCGCGTTTTTTGTCATCTCCCGAACACACTTAATTTTAAGTCACAGTCAACCATTGATCATGCTTAGTTGCCTTCTTTCTTTTTTGGATCACGAACCTGATCCCAGTAAGTTAGGGAAAAGCTCAATTCACACCAGCACGTCACGTCAAACCTAGTCAGTTTCTATATTTTATCATGCTTAGTTGCCTTCTTTCTTTTTTGGATCACGAACCATGAACCAAACTTTGGAGTTGAAGGGAAAATCATTTGGCAGGTAGGTACCTGTAACATAGATTTCCCAAGTTTGGGACACAAACTTATAGGCATGTGGATGAGAATATAGACTAAACATGACAGATTCGAACATGATGAATCGTAGTTCAAGGGGGCGACAACGACGCCAAGTCCAGTATATTTTTCCAGTACTGTGAACCCTACATAACCCCCCACCCCACACAGATGATAAAACCAAACATAAAGGAAGAGGCTTTAGATCCAAGATAAACAGAGTCCTTCAATCATTCTCAAGACACTAGAAATACAAGCAAACTCGGAGCAAAATTTGCTAGACCCAAAATTAGAAATAAAGCCTATATCAAATGCACAAGACCCTGATCCCTGTAAGTTAGGGAAAAGCTCAATTCATATCAGTAAGAGGCCCCAGACCATAAATAAATCCAAAAGCACACGACCTCCACAGCAGAAGCATTTCAAAGGAGATCAGCAACATTGGCTGGCAGCTCTTCAATCACCACATTATAGAACTTTTGAATGTCAAACAGCATCCTATCATCGTCCTTGGTCACAAAATTAATAGCAACACCCTTCCTCCCAAACCGACCGCTACGACCAATTCGATGCAGGTAGTTCTCTGGCTGTGTTGGAAGATCATAATTAATCACAAGGGAAACTTGCTGGACATCGATACCACGGGCTAATAAATCTGTGGTGATTAACACGCGGGAAGACCCAGAACGGAATTCCCTCATGATGATATCCCTTGTGTTTTGGTCCATATCTCCATGGGTTGCAGAAACTGTGTGATCACGGCCGCGCATCTTGTCTGTAAGCCAATCCACCTTGCGCCTGGTGTTCACAAAGATAACACTCTGGGTGATTGCCAATGTCTCATAAAGATCACAAAGTGTCTCCAGCTTCCATTCCTCCCTCTCAACATTGACGTAAAATTGCTTGATCCCCTCCAAGGTAAGCTCATCACGCTTCACCAAGATCCTCACAGGTTTATTCATGAACTTCCTTGTAATCTCAAGAGCCTCAGGAGGCATGGTAGCGGAGAAAACCCCAACCTGAATTTTTGGTGGCAGCAGCTGGAAAATATCATAGATCTGGAAGGACAAGAATAAGAAGGAACATGTCAGAAGGATATACAATCAAACCAAGAGGCAGATAAAGTTGAAATTACCTCTGGATTCTTGCTATTTTCAAGACTAGCCATATAAACAATTACAATTACAAGTTTACATCATTATTTCAGGGGTATCCTACTGAAACAACCAACCTTTCAAAAGACCCTCAAAACTTCTCATCCAACCAACCAAAAAAAATAAATAAATAAAGATGGACCATCAATACTCTGCAGTACGGTAAGTTATCTGCCAATAAAATAAACAAAAAGCTAAGACTTGGCAGAGCAAGTGTTATGCGTTTTATAGGGGAATTTCATAGAGAAGGAGACATGACTAAGTGAAATTAAGAAACAATCGAGACAGAAAAAGGAATCAACCAATGTCAGTTCCTCTTAATCCTCTTGTTCTATTGTACAAAAAATGTGGGCAATTACAATCATAGTTGCAGCTTACAGAATATTCACCAAGATTAATGAGTCAAATATCTAGCAAGACCAAATAGTCTTAGATGACCAAAGAAGCAGTGTGAAATGACTGTTCAGTAACATAACTAGTATGTAAATGGATATAAATAGTCCATCATACAAACATGTTTAAGTATCAAATGTCAAAAAAATGAACAACAAGACAGAAGTAAACAGTCAATAATATTTAAAAGCAATACTCTAAATCCAAATTCTTTTTGGCCACATTAGGAAAACAACAGAGGGGGAAAAAATTAAAAGCAAGACCAGGAAATTAAGAGAACCTGATCCTTGAAACCCCGAGAAAGCATCTCATCTGCCTCATCCAACACGAACATCCGAATGCAATCAGGGCGGAGGGATTGTCTCCGAAGCATGTCAAACACACGACCAGGGGTACCAACAACAACATGCACCCCACTTGATAGGATACGTTGGTCTTCCCGGACACTGGTGCCACCCACACAAGCATGAACCTTGACACCAAGATAGTCACCCAGCGCCCGCATGACCTTCTCAATTTGTTGTGCAAGTTCACGAGTAGGAGCAAGAACCAGTGCCTGGCATTCAACTAGGCTGTAATCAAGCTGCTGCAAAATTCCAGAACAAAAAGTTGCGGTTTTTCCAGTTCCAGATTGTGCCTGCTGAATCACATCAAGACCCTTGCAGAAAGGAACAATCCCTCTTTGCTGAATTGCAGAGGGCTTCTCGAAACCTTTTCAAGGAGTTAATCAAAATCATTGCCAATTTTGCCAGGCATAAACGAAAACAACAATAGAAAGAGTAATTATTCAAGATGCTCAGAGTCATACAGTTTGACTGTTATTAATATTAGATAAAATGCAAATAGAAATATACAATTACAAAGCAAACTTGTCTTGCGGAAACTATAAATCTGAATCACACTTAATACCATATATTCAAGATCAATTGACATACCATAAGCATAAATGCCTCTCAGAAGGTTCTCCTGCAATCCCATAGCATCAAAGCTTTCATAAACTTCATCATAACTAGTAAAAAAGTCCTGCCCTTCAGTTCCAAGTCTACAGCCACCAACAAAACAAACCAAAAATAAGCATCACAAGGAAGTGACATGTCTCTGTATAACAAATTATTTGACACAGATAAGGAAACTCACAATTCATTCATCTTAGTATCAAATTGACGAGCATCAAATTGCGACCCTTCTGATGCCAAGCCAGCCATGATTGTAAACTGCAAAGCAAAAGATTCATATCAACTAATTCAGCAATCTACAGGTCACGATTGAGGTTTTAGCAATATAATATAAATACAAGACAATTTACAAGTTCACATGGACTGTCCAATTCAACAATAATGCAGAAGGTCCAAAAACAATAGTCTGTATTTACAAACGCATTGATCATAGACGCGGAGATCACATTGAGTAGCCAACCAAGCATTCGCATTATCAATAAGTTGTAAAAGCAAGAACATCAGCGTACAGCAGAAAGCAAAAGTACCCATAATCAAGAATGATCATAACATACAAGGCATGACATTATTGCACATGCCAGAACACCTCTTGGAGAAGTAATAACCACAAATAGAAAAAACTGTGAAAAGGACCAAAAAAATCAAAATCATCAAAGATTTTCAGGACATCACATTCAAAGAAACAGAGGAGTCATCAACATGCACTAATAAGGAATCGCATGCAAGTTGATTGTAGCAGTACACCTGTCTGCCACTCACGCATTAACAGAGAAATATGATGCAGAATACTAAAAATTTAAAGCAAAGAAACCGCGGCAGAGGGTTCAAAAGATATTTTTTCCCTTTTCAGGGGGAGGGGGGATCCCGACCGAGTCATTTGCCTTTCCTTGATGCTTGTAATGCACTAGACTATAATAAACTCGAACCCATAAATCTTTACTAGTTTCTTTTCACTTCTCCAAGTGGTTCGGGATTTTACACGAAGTGTCAAAAATAAAATGTAATTTTTTTGGTACTTTGCTCGTAAACCATACACTCCCATCACAAAAAGGGATCTGCGTCACAAGAGAAGCAGCGTGGACCAGGAATTACAAATTACAGACATCTAAATAGCAAAGATGGCATAAATCGATCGAAAAACCAAAAAAAAATCGTGTAATCAATGAGATGCAAGTTTTGGACTCTTTAGATGGAGTGGAAAAAGTAGAGATACATCAAGTTGAGAGTTCAAACCTTCCACGGAGAGCAGAATAAGCAGCAAGTATAAAATAGTTATGGGAGTGGATTTCGAGGTTAGGATTCCCCAAACTCCTCAGATCTTCGAAGGCTGGAGTTGGGAGGAGTTGAGGAAGGCGGCAACGTATCGGAGAGGGAACGCGCCGGTGAGGGTAAATATGAGAGAATCGTGTAGCCCACTGGTCGGGGCCTTTTGATGCCTAGTTTCAGATTGTCGATTTTAACCCTGACTCTTCGTTGATATTGCCACTTAGCCGACGTAAAATACGGCGTCGTATTTAGACCCCAAACCCGTCCTCTCGGTCCTTTGCTGCTGGTGTTTTCCCCAGTAAAACCCTCTTAGTCGTCGGAAATTTGTTTTTGGTGAACTGTAAACCTCAGTTTGTGGTTGTGAGGATATATTTTCCGGAGATATATGCATGTGTATTATTATACTATTATATAACCCTTAGCTTGTTGTCGGACGAGGAAGCCCCTGCTTTGCCTTTCTGTCTGAAGTCTAAGCCAGAGACGAGGTAAAAGGTTTCCCTGCATCTGTAATTAGAAATCTTTTTTCCCTTTGCATCCACCTTGACAGATGTGAAAATATAACAAGCATGGTACACTCCTGGATGAAAAATATCTACGCGTTTATTAAGGAAGTTAGACATGTTTGCCGCTGGCCAAAAAAGCAAGATATGTTTGCCATACACTGTACTGAGTTGAATTTTAATTATAAATACTTCTAATCTTTTTATAAATAGACCTGAATGTAGGGTATAACATTTGATCAAATTATTGTTTACTTTTCACGCTACTCGTATTTTAATATACTACTCATTCTGATTTTAAATATAAGATAAAATTGATTTTTTTAAAAAAAATTAAGAAAATTGATTAAATTACTTTATAATATTTTTATTTTTATTTTTTTCTCAAAACTAATTAGTTTATGAATAAACTAATATAAAATCTAAGGATAAACAATATATGATATAATTAAGTAACTTATTTAACTTCCTTAATATCTCCAAAAAAAGCCAACTCTGTCTTATATTTAGGATCGGAGGGAGTAGATCGCTGACGTGGAAGGATGTATGTCAACAACCGTTTCCATTTCGATATTCAAAGAGTAATAAAGACGGAATTCAATGGGCATACAGAAAAATACAATTATACTGATAAAAATATTCGTTTACAATTCTGATATTGTTCATCGACGGAAACAGAAAATACAGCGGAAGTTTTAATATTTACAAATTTCACCAAAATATCACAAAATAGACCAATTATGACCACGATCTTATCCTCGCCTTGAGACACGGGCCGTTCACTTTCCGGCGTCTACGTCTTTTCCCTTTGCCCCACTGGTACCCGCTGGGGTATTTGTTCAAAAATATGGTGAGATTCCGAAGAATCCCCGTAGAGACATAATATCGTTCATAGAGAATGCAAAAAGTAAATATGACATGCGCTAAGATATGCACAAATTAATGAATAATATAAACACATCATCATTATGTATACATGAGTAGGGCCCAGCCCCAATCTACACCGGTTGGACTTCTGCCAACTCCCAGTGTAAGTACACCTCTGGCACTAACTGCCCCTCTCTAGGCAAATCATGTTGATTGATAAAGTGCATTTACAAAACAATGGCATCCACACAATCACATAACTTATGGTATAGTGTATGAAGGATAATATTCCTACCTCAAAGCTTTATAATCCTTTTATTTAATAGTGTCTCGTAAAGCGTGCTGTCCCGGCATCCGACTTGGTCCTAAAATATTAAATGCACCAGAAATAGGTCATAACCTATCCAATTATCATTTTAGACTCTTCCACAGTGTTTATTATAGTTATATTAGTCTATGGTGAAAATTTACAAAAATGTCCCTGGAACCTCGCCCCGGCCGTACCCGGTCTGATGGCACGTTTTCTCAAAATTTTGACTAAAGCTATTCTGACTAATTTTCGCCCAAGGAATCTATTTCAGGGCTCAAAATCACCAAATTCACTATCAAATTACCAAAATACCCTTGACAACCCCTATTCAGGGATTTCAGTGGCATTTTCATAATTATGCTTTTTCGGCCTCTACCGAAAAAGTGCCCAACTGTAACCCCACCTATTTTTACCCACTAAGTCCAATGGAATCATTTATTTCATGAAAATCCAACTCCTAGTACTAGTTCTGTTCTGGCCAAAAATATGAAGAAAAATAGAAAAATGAGGCTTTGTGATTTAGCTTCCAAAACTTGTACTTTTCCACTTTTAATCCTTGGTTAACTCATTTAAACACATTTTAATCATGATTTAAAGGATTTTGGGCAGCATAACCCCTTAAGGTTATGGCTTCTCCAATTTTACAACCCAACCAATAAACTTGAAAAAAAATCAAGAAACAACAACAACGCCACAAGAGGGCAAGTTTATGAAGTTACCTTTTTTGGCTTCTTGGTTTGCCTCTTACTCTAGGCTCCTCCTCCTTCTGTGACAAGAATTGAAAGGAAGAAATTATGTATGTTTCTCATTAAATGTGTATCATATATATACAAGCTAATGTAAGCTGGAGAAGCAATTATGAATATAACTAACTTAAGTTACATAACAAATAACTAATAACAAATAGTTTGTTACGTATTGTCTAATACAATGCTTGACACCCCCCGCAAGCTGGAGCATGGATATTAGTCATGCCAAGCTTGGAAATCAACTCATGAAACTTGGTAGGATGGAGAGGCTTAGTAAAGACATCTGCCAACTGATCACAGGAACGCACAGGCATAAGATGAATGACCTTGGCTTGCAATTTCTCACGAACAAGATGACAATCCAATTCTATATGTTTGATCCTCTCATGAAAGATAGGATTAGAAGCAATTTGCAGCGCAGATTGATTATCACAGTAAAGAAAAGCTGGATTAATATGACTGATATTAAAATCTGTGAGTAAGTAGAGAATCCATTGCAATTCACAAGTGGTAGAGGCAAGGGCTCTATATTCAGCCTCAGAGGAAGACTTAGAGACAGTGGGTTGTTTCTTGGCTTTCCAAGAAATTAAGGAATTGCCAAGGAACACAGCAAAACCAGTGACAGACCTTCTTGTGTCAACACAACTAGCCCAATCAGAATCACTAAATGTTCTGAGTTGTAAATCAGAATCAGAGGCTAAGAAAATACCTGCACCAGGAGAAGACTTCAGGTATCTTAAAACACGATGAGCAGCATGCAAATGAGCATCCAAAGGCTGAGACATATACTGACTAGGTTGTTGTGTCACAAAACTTAAGTCAGGTCTAGTTGTAGTCAAATATTGTAACCGGCCAACCAGTTTGCGGTACTGAAGTGGATTAGACAGTGGAGTACCTTTGACTTTGGAAAGTTTGAGATGAGGATCCATGGGGGAAGAGGCAGGTTTACAAGTTAAAAAACCAGAATCTTCAAGCAATTCCAAAGCAAACTTACGCTGAGATAGAAAAATGCCATCTTTAGACCGTGCTAATTCTAAACCAAGAAAATAGCGTAATTCACCAAGGTCTTTAATAGTGAAAGTGGCATGTAAGTTCTGTTTGATGTGATTGATTTCATCCAAATCATGCCCAGCCAAAACAACATCATCAACATAAACTAAAATGGCAGTAAATGAAGTAGAAGAGACTTTATAAAATAAAGAGTGATCTGAAGGTGATTGAACATATCCATAGGAGATAAAGGCAGCAGACAACTTAGAGTACCATTAGCGGCTGGCTTGCTTGAGGCCATGAAGAGATTTGGTGAGTTTACATACCAGATTTGGCTGAGGAGGAGTGAACCCTTAGGGAAGAGCCATATATACCTCTTCATGTAAGTCACCATGCAAGAAAGCGGTGTTGACATCTAATTGATGGAGATGCCACTGCTTGGCAGCAGCTATAGAAAGAAGAATCCTTAAGGTAGTCATTTTAGCTACAGGGGAAAATGTGTCAAAGTAGTCAACACCCTCGATTTGGGTGTAACCCTTGGCCACAAGCCTAGCTTTGTGTCGCTCAATCTCACCATTGGCTTTAAACTTAGTTCTATAGACCCATTTACAACCAACAATGTTCTTCCCAGGTGGTAAAGAAGTAAGTACCCAAGTGTGATTCTGTTCTAAAGCTTGAATTTCAGCATGCATCGCATCTCGCCAAACAGAGTGTTTAACAGCTTGGTGATATGTTTTAGGATCATAAACAGAACTGACAGATAGGGCAAATTGTTTATAGGAAGGTGTGAGATTAGAATAAGATAAAACAGAAGCGAGAGGATACTTACAAGAACCTTGATTGGATGATTAGGCAGAAGTAGACATAAGAGCACAATGATAGTCACGCAGATAGGATGGGGGTTGATGAGAACGAGAAGAGCGACACAAAGGAGGAGAGGTAGGGGCGGTGGAAGGAGCAGAAGTAGAGGAAACAGGGGAGGGAAGAACGAGCTGTGCTAAGGGAAGAGGGTCATCAAAAAAGGTGGGGTTGGACTGAAAGGTAGGTTCAATAGACAAATGAGGGGACAAAAAAGAAGCATCAGCAGCGGCAAAGGGGAACACAAGTTCATGAAATATGACATCCTTGGAAAGAAAAATCTGATTGGTAGAAAAATCAAGTAAAACAGAAGCTTTGGAACCAGCTGGGAATCCTAGAAAAACACACTTCTTAGCTCGGGGATCAAACTTTGTGCGATTGTGTGATAGTGTAGAGGCATAGCAAAGTGAACCAAAAACATGTAAATCAGTATAAGATGGTTTTGTTTTATATAACAAATAAAATGGTGTTTGATTTTGAAGAAGTGGAGTTGGCAACCGGTTGATAAGAAAAACAGCATGTAAAATAGCAAAGGGCCAATAAGGAAGAGGAACATGAGATTGAAATAATAAGGCCCGAGCAACATTCAAAATATGTTGATGCTTGCGTTCAACCAAACTATTTTGTTGAGGTGTAGCAACACAAGAAGTTTGATGGATGATACCTTTAGAGGCAAAAAACTGAGACATAAGAAATTTAGGACCATTATCTAATCTGAGGATCTTAACAGATTTTTGAAATTGAGTTTCAACCAATGCCAAAAAATTAGTAAGGTGGGTGCGAGTTTCAGATTTGTTATGCATAAGATAAACCCAGGTAAAGCGAGAAAAATCATCAATGATAGTTAAAAAGTATCGATAACCCCGAGTAGAAGTAATGTGAAAAGGACCCTAGATGTCACAATGTAGTAAATCAAAAACAGCAGTACATGAACTTGTGCGTACAGGAAAACTAAGTCTCTTTTGTTTAGCAAAATGACAAGTATCACAAGGAAATGACAAAGGAGTACAGCCAACAAAAGAAGCATGTTTATTTAAAGTAGAAAGAACATTATTGGACAAATGACCTAAACGTAAATGCCAGAGAATAGAGTCTGACTCTAATGAAGTGGAAACAGAATTAATCTGAGACGAAGAGGGGGAACCATCCTATCTGCATTCAAAATATAAAGCCCGTCACGGAGATTAGCTGCACCAATCATCAGCAAAGGTTGGCGTAAGTGAATCTGACACAATGTGGATGAAAAAGTGAGAAAACAGTTAATAGTAGAGGTAAGACGAGTAACATAAATGATGTTGAAAGTAAAAGAGGGAAGGTAGAGAACATTAGTTAAAAGGAGATGAGAAGACAACCGAATTGTGCCAGAAATAGAAGCGGTAGCGGTAGCACCAGTAGGTAAACGGACGACAATTGGAGAAATATTATGGTGAGAAGAAAATAAATCGAAGGAATTGCAAATATGATCCGTAGCATCAGAGTCGATGATCCAGGCACTAGAACAAGAAGAAAAGGAAAGACAAATACCTGAGGCGGACATAACAGGTGAAGTAGAAATGTGTGGAAGAGGCTGGAGAAGAATTTGAAAGAGGAGGACTCAAAAGTGTGAGAAGGCGCTGATATTGATCAGGAGAAAGCTGAGGAAGTACCGAAGCTGATAAAGTCTCTGAGGAGGAAGAGTGATGCGGAGCAGAATTCGAAGCCTAAACAGAATGTGAACCTTGAGTAGCAAAACTGTTGACCGACGAGGAAGAACCAGATGATTGAAATTTAAAACCTGGAGGAAAGCCGTGTTTCCGGTAGCACGTTTCCTCAGTATGTCGTGGCTTGCCACAATAGGTACATAATTTGCCAGTTTTGGAACCAGAAAAATTGGGCCGAGGACCTTTAGCCAACAAGATAGTCGGATCAGTAGAAACATGGAACTCACGTTCCTGTTGCAGAACCAGGGAGAAAACTCGGTGGAGAGGAGGAAGAGGATCGAGGATCAAGAATTGAGACTTGATCGAGCTATATTGCTCATTTAAACCGCGCAAGAAACGGATAACATGATCTTCGTCTCTGTAACGAAGAGAGACCGAAGTCGATCCACAGACACAAGCATGCAAAGGGCGAATAGTGCTCAATTCATCCCACAAGGTTTTGAGATGAGTATAAAATTCACTCACAGTGAGAGTACCTTGCTTGAAACCGTAGATTTCCTCCTACAGCTCGGCAATACGAAAGATATCGGACTGTGAGAAGCGAGATTGCAGATCAAGCCAAATTGCAGAAGCCGTGTCAAACCACTGAGTGCTCTTAGCAATTGTCGGAGACATGGATTTGAGGAGCCAGCCTTGAACTAAGTTGTTACACCTTTCCCAAGCCGGAAAAAGTGCATCCGACGACAGAGGTGGAGGAATCGAGCCGTCGATGAACTGAACCTTGTTTTTGGAGACAAGAGCAGATCACATGGCGTGAGCCCAACCATGATAGTTGGAGCCATCGAGAGGCGGAGCAACAAGAACTAGTGCCGAATTTTCGCTAGGGTGAATATATAAGGGACTGTATTGGTCAATGGTGGAACCAGAAGAGATCGCGGAAGAGGAAGGAGAAGCCATGAATTAGGGCTTTCGAAAAGAGTAAAGAAGAATAAAGGCAGCGGAGATCCCAAGAAGTAGAGATTTGAACGGTGGAGAACCTGAGAGGCGGAGATCTCGAAAAAAAATTAGAGAGAAAAGGAAGCTCTGGATACCATGTGACAATAATTGAAAGAAAGAAATTCTATATATTTCTCATTAAATGTGTATCATATATATACAAGCTAATGTAAGCTGGAGAAGCAATTATGAATATAACTAACTTAAGTTACATAACAAATAACAAATAACTAATAACAAATAGTTTGTTACGTATTGTCTAATACAATGCTTGACAAGAGTTTATAGAAGGATTTCACCACCATGGATTCATGAGAACAAGAGTTTATAGAAGGATTTCATGACAAGAACACAAAAAAACCACAAGAAATTGACATTTTTACTTTAGATTTCCTCTTCCTCCTCTTTAAACTTCAAGAGCTCTCCAGGTTCACTCTCTCTCTCTCTCTTCCTCTTGCCTTGGACGAAATGCACATGAAGGAGGAAGGGAAAATTTGTATGACTTAGTCATCTCTCTTCCTAGCCCTTGATTTAATCAAGGGTTGAGATCACTCCATCTTGCATGCACCATCCCTCCAACCATACCTCCTACCATACCATTTCTACTTTAAGCCATACTCCCTCAACTTTATGCCATCCCTTGTCTTCATTCATGTCCAATTGAATTGGGACTAGATTTCTTCTAGCTCCTCAAGTTATCCACTCTTCCCTTTACTCTAACTAAATCTATTTTTCTCCCTTATTTTTCATGTTGGACAAAAATAATGAGAGGAAGGGAAGGAAAAGTTATTTTTCACTCATTCCATAATTCACATAATTGAATTATGTATAATCCCCCTTAATTTCTCAATTCTGAATTTATTTCACCAAGAATAATCCCATTATGTATTTTCCTTTATTTTCCTTGATTAATTAAAATTAACTCAAATTAATTGCAAAATAATTAATCTTGGGCTAAATTGGCAAAATTATGATTTTGCTATCCCCTTTGTAATTTAATTCAATTTTGAATTAATTTGTCAATTTCCTTATGAATATGAATATTTCAAAATTCACAAGATCCAAATTTATAAATATTCACCATTATATTGAATTATTCAAATAATTACAATATATTTTTAATGAATAAAATTTGGGGTGTTACAATGTGGGGGTTGAGTTTCATTGATTTTTAATAACCGCTTTGTGTTGTTGGTAAGATTTGAAGTTGAGTGTGATTTTCTCTTGTTAGCTGTAAATGATATCAACTAGACTTGCACGACTTGCTTCAGGCTAGTTTGCTCTTTCGGTTTAATTTCATTCAGTTGTTTTCAAGGTATTAAAATTTGGATCGGGTATTGAACCGGTCGGGATACTGGGTTAAGGGTCAGTGGGTCAGACTGGGATTAAACATGAGCTAAACCGGGGCCAAACTGGTGAGAAATTGAAAATTTTAGGTTTATTAGCATGAAATTCTAAAGAAAAAGAAAAAAAAATTTAAATAGCAACCCGGATCGGACCGGTCTACCGGCCGGTTCACCGGTTTCCGGGCCGGACCGGTCCAGGTTCAACAACTCTGGTTGTTTAATGCTCGTTTGGGATAACTTATTTTTGGGTAATAAGTGCTTATAAATCGTGATTTACGGTATACGAGATAAATATATGAGAGGAATTTTATCTCGACTTACGTAATAAGTGCTTATTAACCCCCAATAAATAATACCAAACGCACATCGTTTTTTCCACTTTAGATAAAAAAGAGAGATTTTCGAGTGCTCACACAGGTAATCTAGTCCATGGATTAATTTGTATTACATGCACAGGAAATCGGATGAATGGGAATAGGCGAAGCATATACCATCTGTCACTGACAATTTCCTTTTTTCTTTTTATTCTTCTGGTCATTTTAGACTTGGAAAAAAATTTTAATGAGAGGGTGAATCTTAAACTCCACCCTCTCAAAAAAGTGATTTACTCCTCTCACCTTCCTTCAAACTAAACACACCCTTAAAGACATAAGGCAACAAGCTTGATGTTGTTGTTACGTGTTGTGTATATTTCCAAATAGAGTGATGAAGAGGTATTTTTAGATTATGAAATGTTGTTTTTAGTCTTTAAAAGCAACATACATCTTCGATTAAAAAGTTACAACTATATGTCAATTCATTGTTCAACTTGATTTAAATAACTAATGGTTATTTAAGACAACTTTCTATGAAGAGTGACGTATTTTTAGTATGCAGGGTTTCTTTAAAATAGCACAATTTTTCATTAAATAGTCACTGTTATATTTTTATTTATGACCTTTTATATCTGTATTTAGGAATTAGAGAGACATGACTTTTGTAATATTTATTGTTATAACTTTTCACACAACTCTTCACATCAATTCTTTAATTGCAAGGAAGTGACTTTTCAATAAGGGAAAATGATGGAAATGTGTTTTCAAAATTAGGAAATGATAGATGAGTTTTTTTACCAAAAATTGATTAGAAAATGATAAAACGGGATAAAAAATTCTCAACTTTATCATTTATGAAATCACCCATATATCATTTCCTAATTTTGAGACAATTTTTCCGTCATTTTCCCTTTCAATAATCAAATCTTCTCGTTTTAAAAATTATTCCAACAAACCCATCTTTTGACATTTTTCTACGGGGGGGAAAAGATCAGAGCGTCACAAACATACCCTTGCCAAGCAGCAAAGGCATTCGTAGACGGAGCCCATGTTTAAAATAGCTGGGTCACTCATATTGGCGGATAGACCCATGTTGTGAAATGTAGGCCCAGTGGGAGACTTGACAATTCGTAGGCCTGATGGTTGAGAAATTCGGTAGAATTGGGCCCTCACAAGCATCTGAGCTGTATGTTTGCATCTTATTAAGGCTCGCAGTAACACATGAAACTGTGAAAGTGAAGTTCGATCGGAAAGACTAGCTCAAATGGATCTCTCGCCATGTCAATATATTAATTTCTCCATCCCATTAGTTTAGTTAGTAAAAAGGTTAACTCATAACTATAAGATTGTAAGTTTAAATTCAACTGATGTGAGTTTGTAAGTATATCTATAAGCGTTCTATGAGCCCGGAAACATATCTGACCTGTATGGGTTAGTTAATTAATTTACAACTATTAATAAATTATTTATGTTAATTATTTATAACAAATGCTTGTTGATTTTTTCTAAAATAACTCATTTAATCATTATCCCAATCCTCGATTGATGAAGACATTTTATAATATATGCAAACAATAGAAATAGTTTAAGAAAAAAATTATAAATTTATGAAATAAAATGAATTGAAAAAATTATATATTTATAACTAAAACAAACTCATTGATTAACTTCTATTTCATGTTTAAACCGTGACAGTGATGAACCATGCATTTTGGCGCATGATATTGGGTCCGTATCTGTACCCTAAGCAATGGTTTCCCCTAAAAACAACGAGATGGGCTATGTTTAAAGCACTGTAGAGTACTAAATATAACTGCTTCTTTTCAAGGAGGAGTGTTAGTTTTGAAACAAGAGGCATCTATGTTGAGCCAACGTGTCAAATTATAACACATATGAATTCGATCTCAACCCCCTTTTTCCCTCTTCAAATTAAGACCCTGCCATTAATTTTCAACTGGTTCATTTTAAATCCTGCATGAATGAATGAATGCTATGGACAGTTAAGCCATGTCAAATATTGTCAATGACCCGGAATGGAGACCCATTCCCATTTTTCCCATCCAGCTGTTCGATCCTTTAATTTCCACGCAGGCAATAATTATTTTGCCAAATGATAGAATTTGTCGTTAAATATATGTGTGTGAGAGAAAAAGAATGCCACAACATTTCTTTTTAATATATCTATAACATTAACAAACATCAAATTTAACAAATAAATTATATACTATTCATCATAACTTAATGTAGTGCAATATATTATATCTATAGAAAGATTATAGAAACTTTGCTATGAACGGCATCCATTGAAATATTGTTACCGAAGGAATGAGCATTAATGGTGTTAATTAACAGTTTTCCTCAAGTAAGGCCAAACAATAATTGACCACTAATAATAATAAAAGCAACAAAAAATGATTGCTATAAAGAGTCATAATGTGAGTAATGAAAGGTTTGAGAGAAGGCCAAAAATATTATACTAGCCACATCCTTTCATATTCTCTTAAATAGTAGAGTGCTAATGTTAAAAAGTCAATTAAATGCTAATTATGAATTGTTTAGAAAAATGAAAAAGACACTTGAATATTAATTATAAATATTAAATAAAAAAAATAAAACAAGTGCATTTAATTCTCGACTATACACTCTTCATATGCCTTTTGTAAATTGTAAATATTAACGTATATGTCACAGGCTATCGGTGATACGATCCATGTTTGTGGTCACATGTAAGCGATCTTTTAACTCAATTTGTTTTTGCTATAGAAAATATTACAATATGATAAATGTTTTTCAAGATCATTTCAATAACACAAATGCTCGAAAGAATATATAGGTCATTATATTACACATGTTCTAATGAAGTTTGTTCTCTACAAGAAGACCCTATTGTGTGTTCCAAACAAAAAAAATTATGATTTAAAAAAATTTTAAGTACTGACTAATGATCAATATAAAGTGACCCAACATATTTGAAAGCTCATATATTTCACAACAGAATATATTTCCAAGATTTAGGGCCTGTTTGGGTTAGCGGTGGTAGAAGTAGTTTTTTTTTTTAATTTGACTTTTACAAAAGTCAGATTATAAATGTGATTTGTGTTTATATTGGCGGTGACAGAAGTGACTTTTTTTCTAATCTTAGACCTGTTTGGATCATTATTTGAAAGCCAGTTTATATGAAAAACGAGGATATTTGATTAAGGATTAATTTATGAAATTAGAAATGAGCCAGTGCCAATTTAGAAAATTTAGAAAAAGTTAGTACTTTATTATTGGGACCCAAAAATTGGAATTGAGCTAAAGATAAGCTAAATTATGAAATCCAAGAAATTTAAGGAATTATAAATTAGATAAAGGGGAAAATTTAGGGCCTAGTGTGTGTGATTAATAGGATAAAATGCTCCAGTCACAGCCACCCACCACCGTAGAAGCACTTCAGAAGTAGGAATTTTTGGCTTCAAATCAGAAGGAGCTTTTTTCTGTTAAGCCCATTTGCACAAAAGCGTTGCCAAATAGTCCAAAATTCATCTATCGGGCTTTTATATCAGAAGGAGCTTTTTTTTTTTGGCTTTCTTTTGCTCCCAACGCATTGCCAAATAGGTACTTAGATTTCTAAATTCTTAAGGAAACATTTACATAATATGTTCCTATAAAACAAATTATAAATCATAGCAAATAATGGAGAACTAATTGGTTCAGAACATTCAATATTTTAAGTTTTGATAGTTTGCCTATTTCAAATTGTAGTTGGTGTATTTAACATATTTTGACAAAATCATTTTTGTAGAGATATCGGATAAAGATGTAGATCCAGTGGTCTGTGACTTGGTTATTGTTAACTCATAAAAATCGATAACACTCAAGCACACTTTCTTCTCTTTTCATTTACTTTTAGATACAAATTATGCATATATAGAAGAAAATGTGATCAAACAAAAGTAAAGTTCAAATCATGAGTTAAATGCATATAAGTAGGATTATCTATTAAAGTTAAAGAGCTCATGAAGTCCTTCTCCTTGTAGGCAAAAGATGACATGTCATAAAAGTTCTCAAAGATCAAAGAAAGCTCATGGGCTAGGAGGAAGATGCTGTGTTGTTGGCTTCAACCAACAATACATGTGCTAAAACTAATGGAGATTTGGACTCACTATGGCATATGCTTCAGCCAATGACATGTGTGCTGAAGCATACAGGGTCAAAACTTACTAGGTCATATACTTCAGTACTCAACCCTTAGCCGAAGCCAATGAGGATCGAAACTTGCTTATCATATGCTTCAGCACACCATATTGTGCTGAAGCACACGATAGATAGTGTAACCAGGCATTTTTCTTGCTGAAATGTATGTTGAGGGTTTTTAAGGAAGGGTTAGGCTGAAAATTGAGTATTCTGGACTTTGGAGGCTATCTTGGAGCTTGCTCTATTAGGGTTTAGCGCTTGGATATGGAGATTGAGTTAGAAAATGAAGATTTGAAGAGATATAAGCTTCTCCATTTGATTTTTTAATGGTTCTTGTTGATTGGCCACCAATGAGATTGTTGGGTTCACTTGATTAATGCCTGAGAGGGCTAGATTGAGTGTAAAACTTGAGTTCAATCGTGTGAGAACTTGAAATTTGTGAGTTAAATGGATAGTTTTGTTAATATGGTAGAGATACACTTATTGACCTCACAAAACCATATAAGATTTGTAATGAAAATTGGGTTTAATTAATTAATTAAGAGATTAATGAATAATTAGACTAAACATCTATTTGGAGATTCGATAGAGCACTTATAGGTAATTTAGTATCCCTAACTAGCATAATATTTCATTAAGAAGCACATATTGTGGGGATTCGATTGAGTACTTCTAAAATATAAGGGGGAAAAATAATCCTAACTCCCATTTTATCCTCGAAGTCCATGAATCACTTATTTTTTATTTTCTTTTTAATTTCAAAATTTGCTTCTCTTCGCCATTGATAATTGTGTAACTAAAATTAAGTGAAAGTGTGATAATTGATACTTGGCTGGGTTTTGTAAACAAATCCTCGTGGGAACCATACTTTACTTATCACTTTATTACTTAGCATGACCTGTGCACTTGTGGTAGTAAATAGTTATCAATTCCATGATACATAGACTCTGTGGGGCATCAAATCAAATTAAGAAGCATTTAACTTTGTTCCTATAAAACACATTGCAAATTAAATAGCAAACAATGAAGAACAAATTAGTTAGAAACAATCAATATTTATATTTTTATAGTTTGCATATTCCAAATTGTAGTTAGCATATTTAATATAGTTTAGCAAAATCATTTCTGCAGAGATGTCTGATAAAGACACAGATCAAGTGCTTTGTGACTTGGTTAGCAATTGCATGATATGTAGACCTTGTGGGGCTTCAAATCGATTATGAAGAAGAAATGAATACGGGAAATTATTGGAATGTTGCATGTGTCACTTTTTTCTCCCTACTACAATTTAGCCATTTTGAAATTTATCAATGTTGGTTTTATTACAATGGTTAAACATTGGAAGATCATGTTTTTGGTTGTAAATTCCTTCATTAATTTATTTCCATATAATATAAAGTGAGCCAACACTCAGATGATCATATTCCACTACAAAACATATTTCTAATATTCATGTTTCCTTCTTAAGGAAGCACACAACTTTATTCATATAAAATATAACATCTAATATTCATTAAACATATAAATCATTGCTTCATCTGATGTCAAAATATATGATTTATTGACAAGTTCACCAGATCAAAAATTGACGATACTCAGAAATTAATGGAACCAATGTCCTATTTAGTAAAGATTTAGGATACATGTATAGAATGTACCCATTAAGTCTGAGCGTGTCCCAAAAATGTATTAGAAACAATACCATGGGGTGAATGTAAAGCTAAGAAAATAGATTTTGCATCAAGAATAGAGGACTATGTTGGTTATAAGATATATGAATTGCCTGTTCGACAAAATTCTTGAGTGTTCAAGTTTATTTATGGTTTGAAATGACTAGGTGTATAAGTCCAGCTTATAGATACATCTTGAAAAATCACATACAAATTCCATTTTTCTTTAATTTGCTTCCTTTATTATTACATTTATTTTTATTAAGGGCCATTTATACAATGTGATTGTGTCTTTTGATTAAAGGTGCAAATTCATTTTAATTAATTTTTAAGCTTGCAATTTCATAATATGAACACCCATTCCTTGGCAAAATGTACGCAACATTAAAAGGAATAAAATGAAATTTAAAGACAAAGTGGAATAGTCATTAAGCATTTACTTCTAAGGAATATAAAGAGATTATTCATTCATACATTATTAATTAGAATATGAGCAACCATTAAGCAATTACGTCTTGGCAACCTTGTAATATGAATAATCATATGTGGGCAATAATGTACGCAACATGAAAAGGAATGAATGAAATTTAGAGACGACATTTATCAACCGTTAGACATTCATGTGATTGTATTAGGATCCACACAAATATAGACTTAGAAAATTGTCACGAAGAAAACATTCAGTCATGTACTGCATCTAGAGAGCCAATATCATTATATGTTGGAAGGGACAAAAAAAATTTCAATCCGCTGAATCCTTCAGTTGATAAACTTCCTTTATCTAATTGGTCATTCATTTGATAAACTTTCTTTGTCTTATTCAAATGGTTTCAAATGATAACTTTATATTATTAACTACATTCCCCAAAAACTCTTTTGTGATTGTGAGATTTAGAACAATACCTAATTCATTTTTCACAAACATGTTTGAAAAAAGAAACTAATAATATCTCTCTTTTTGGGAAGAGTATGCCAAAAAGATTTTAATAAGGCGTGGTCTCTTACATAGGATCGTCAGTAGCATTTATTAGCTTAATAGTGTTATGTTACATTTAACACAATATGAAAAAATGTAATAAAAAAAACTCCATTAATAAGAAGAAACCCAATAAACTTCAATTGCTACATCAAAACACACACTTTGCATTGTCATCACTCTTACTTCCATTGCATAATAGAATAAATATGCCACATGCTTCGTTATAAACATTTACATCAAACTACCAAATGATAAACTAACAAGGACAAAAGGATAAATGGCATCCCTTTGTTTAAACTGAATGTAATAATCTTATATAGGTTACAACATACTGCATACATTTACCCAATCTTCAAAAACTTCAAAACTTTTACCAAAAAAATGTAAACTTATGCGTGATAGCATAAGTACCTTATGATAAATGACATAGTTCTCCAAAACCAAATCTTGGATATATTATCAAATAATGCACATCAGTCCGTACAACGTACGAGGGAGAATAACTAGTTTGCTATAACATGTTACTCCCTCCTATCCTTTTTAAAAGGGACATTCTCTCCCTTAGGGGCTATCTTTAATATAAGGAATAAATTCTTTTTATATGAAATTTTAAACTATTTTTTTACCCTCATTAAATACATGTCAATAATTATCCTTGTAATAAATTTGCACACATTACCTCTCAAGTACTCTTTTTCTAAATAAGGATATAATTGGAAAGAAAAGTATAAAAGTTACACATTTTATTACTTTTAATTAACATTTTAAACTGTGTGATTTTAGTAGTCATTTCTTATAAAAAGGACTGGATAAAGTATATTTTTATATTGATAATATCAATAATTATATTGATAGTTATATTTGTAAATAAAAAAATTGAAATGTAGTTAATATTATTCAAAGTATATAATTATTAGAATATGAATTATGTGCGCTTCATAGAGAGTTGCATATTTGTTTATAAATTTTAAGGAAAATGACACCAAGTTCCCAACAAAAAATAAAATAAAATAAAAAAAGTCTTATAACTTATAGATGGTACTATTTCACTTTTCAATGTTGCCTCTTTCACTTGCCATTGTCAAGTTCTCATATCTTTTGGTAATATTTTAATTTTTCTTAATTGAGACTTTTAATGTCATTTTCCTTGGATTTTAATGTACATATATATGTAGGTTGTAATATTTTATTATAAAAGATATCACAGTCGTTTGATTATTTTTTCTTATTAAACTAAACACTACGTATGAGAACAGAGTACATAAGGATTATGGAAAAAAAGTAATCTTTCTAATTAAAGGATCGTGAATTTTTAAAATGATATATGGAAGGACTGAGGATTCTTCTTTTTTAAAAAAATATATAAATAGCTGAAAACGCATTCACATTGTTGACATATTTTCATATGCAAATTATAGGAGCTCAGTTGCAAATTTTGAAAGATTAGTTGAAAAACTGGCAGAACCTTTGTAAATCTTGGAAGTTTAGTTGCAAATTGGAAGCTCAGTTGTAAACAGTGAAAGATTATCAGCTGCAAACTGTAAATCCAGTCGTCTAAGCACTAATCCAAATTATAGAATTTAGTCAAACTGACTTTCCAACTTTTAGAATCGATCGAGTCTTTTGGATTTTATACGATTTACAAAATTTCCACAGCTTACAACTTATTTGCACCTGATCTTTTAAGATTTGCAAACAAAATGCTCACGACTCGCAACTCATCTTCCAAATTTCCCTAAAACATTGGTCACTGTGTGCAAGTTTAAAAAATTACGGTCTTTTATTAGCTAATTTCGTTCCATATATATTGTCCCTTCGTGTCATTCTCCCAATGAAAATCTCGCTCACTTAAACGTTATCTCCTCTCACCCCCAAATAAAGAAAGAGCTGGTAGTCATAAGATTACATCTCACCAACGACATCAATATTAGTGCCTGTTTGGATTAGCGGTAACGTAATGTATGGTTTACAAAGTAAGTATGTGAGAGGAGTTTTATCTCGATTTACATGAACGGGCTTTTTGAATGTGATCCCAAGCAGGCTATTAATCCATGCAAACAATTGCGCATGCCAGGGCCTATAATATGGAAAATGCACAAGATATTGAGAGATTTGCTTCTCCTCGGGGGAAGAATAAAAATCAGTCCAGAGATACGAACATTTTCATCAAAACCATCAAGATTAATCCACCCAGCCAAAGGTGACAGGACCTTATTATTATTATTTGATATCATTGGTAGAGCAGAGGTGTGGAGTTCATATTAATTACTTGCAAGAAGTTGCATTGTATTATAATTTTTTTTTTTTGGCGTAAGCACATAGGAGGCCAACCCTTTAGAAAATTACAAACCAGACTAATCCAGATCGAGCCATGGTAGGACCCATATAGACAGTAACTCCACCGCCTAATAAGCTGCCACATTCTCAAAGGATTGGACGCGTGACCTTTAGTTGAGTTAGAACAAGTCCAATGAATTTAACCCAAACACTATGTGATTTGAAATGCATTATATCATTGTCATGAAATTGGCCTTCCGCTAATGAGAAGTTCAAGAAAACAGAATGAATAAAGAGAGAAATAATTAAAGGGACGTACGCTTTAACGCTAATAAAAGTAATAGAGAAGAGTAAAAGGAAAGAAATGTATAGCATGAATGAAAATAAAATAATGGTTGGTGGTGGGTTAATATTTGTTAAAAGAAAGTGCAACTATGAGAGGTTAGGGGTCGTGGTGGTGGCAGAAACACCGGCAGAGAAGGCCAATGCGTTAGCGTGCTGTGACTGGCACCAGCCTGCAAGGTTGCAGAATTAGGGCAGGAGGCACCACCAAAGATCCGATTCTCACATATTATGGCACATTCCTCCAAATTCTCTTCACGTGCTTCGCTTTCGCCGCTTGCTTCATTATTATTCTCTTCTCCTTATTCATTCATGTACCTTCCCCTTCTCTCTGATTTCCCTCTCTCTCTGTGACCACCAAATTAAATAAGTCCCTCATTTGACTGCCTGCTTTTGTGTTGGCCTCTTCCCAACACAGCCCACTCAGATTCCAGTGTAGCATTCCAAAGGACGTGTCCACTCTAGCTCTACACCACCATTATTAGGGTTTCTATATAACCCCCCCTTCTCTTTATTAGATCTTCTACATCTTGACCTTATCCTCGCCTGTTCCCATATATTACCACCCCAATTGGGGTTTGACAGCCTTCAATACTAATTCTTTTGTTAGCCCCTTGGGGACCAATCTCAGGCGTCTTCCTCCACCTTAATTCCCGCCCCGAACATTGGATTTTACACTTCCCATTTGACTTTTGAAACTATGTATGTGATGTCTAATAAGCATCTATACAGACCATGCTGGTCCCAAGTGTGTGTATGTGAGCACTTTTATTTACCTTCTATAATTGCTAAGAGTTAACCTCACCCGGAAAGTAAAAGGGAGAACAAATACTACGCGTAGAAGGTGGGTATTTATCACAAATGTCAATCCAAGTGCCTCTTTGTATCAGTAAATTCATTAAACCTACATGTATTTTTTTTTCTGTCATGCTCTGTACAAACACTTGGAATCATATGGATATATATGTAACTTCCACGGAATAGGGTAATCTAGACAACGTTATACTCTTGGCCTTTCCTCATTCGGAAACCTTGTTATACTATTGCTTATTGCGGAAGCTAGCCCACTTCTTATCATCATTATATATTAGAAGTATATGTATATGTATATGTAAAGTCACTGCAGGTAAATGATCCGTTAGTGCATAGGCCATTCGGTGGATCATATAACAAGGCACTCAAATGATTAGTATATACCACCTCCGATTCTAAATATAAGACCTAATTAATTTTTTTGGCGAGATTAAGTTAATTAAATTACTTTAAAGTATTTATATTTATCGCTTTTTCTCCAAATTAAATTAATATATAATTTAATTATATATAATATATGATATAATTAAGTAACTTGTTTAGCTTATGTAATATTCAAAAAAAAAAAAAAAAGTCAATTGTGTCTTATTTAGGATCAAATGTGGTATTATTTAATATTTAATGTCTCTGCTCCGCGTGAAAAACCTAATGGTCGGCGTGGTTCATATAATAATGATGAATGGCGATTAATTAAGATCCTAAAATCATGAGAGTAATGTGCGAGAGGGAAGCATATATAATCCCAAGTGAATTAGGAGGGGGTAGAATTATGATTTATCCGAGATGCTGTGGGAAACGACCAATCAAAGTGCTTTATGCTTAATTAAACGATAGCCCAAGTATCAAATCTAGTAATATAGTATATAACGAGATTTTTCTGTACTATTCAATTGGGAATGAGTCAAAGAAGGGCATGACGTCCCACAAACCACGCACTTGTAGCAATTGGTTTGAACATCAATGTCAATGATTTACTTTGCATCCATTAATAATTGTTTAAAATAATATAAAGCATAAAGCATATATACTTTAAACTGCTTTAACGCCGCCGCATAAATATTAGATCTTTCATCAAAGTGGTGGCCTTCTGGTTTGTGAGGCTGTGCTGAGCACTTTGCTGTAATTTGCTTGAGCAAACAAAAATTCCTTCTTTTTTTATCCATTGGCTTTCTATTTTATATGTTGAAGGATGGGGACCTGCCATTATATTGCTACCATGTTTTGTGCTTCGGTTCCTTCTGAAGCATATTTGAGAGGTAAAACAGGAGATCAGAGCACCACATGGATGGATATTCTATTCATAAAGATGAACAATAATTGTACTCTTATAATCATGCTTATTAATTTGTTTATGCCGTGATAATTCTCAGCAAGAACCTATATGTCATTGACTTTCTCTCACATCTAGAATCAAACCACAATGACTAATCATGTTCCCACACTAACAGCAAAATATGAGGTAATTAATTCTACAAAAAGTTGGAGCTAAGTTAGGTTTGATTTTTAATTTTTATAGCATTTTCTGAATTTGAGATTTTTTTATTACTTGAATTCGTGATAGCAGTAGCTCTTCAAGTTAAACATCTCACAATTAAAATCTAATCTAGTGGTTAGAGCTCTCAATTTTATACAGAAGTTCAAGTTTTTCATTTGAATTTTTATGTCCATTCATTGCTGATGGATTAAACGTTTTATATATACCTAAGGTGAAAATATATACCGCAAAGCACTTACTTATTATATCAGTTAATTAATTAGGCATATATGATCTTGGTGGTGGAAAGCATATATTATTCACAGCAGCTTTTTCATCACATGAGTATTGATAGTTACAGTATCAAAGAAGCACCAAGGGCAACACTAAACATTAACACTCATAGCCTCAGCTAATTAATTAGCACTCCTCCGGTTCTTAATATAAGACATATTTATTACCTAATTTAATTAGATTAAGAAAGTTGATGAAGTTAGTTAACATGACACGTATTTTTTAAAATATCTTAGTTATGTTTCCTAATTCTCTTCTTCACTCTTCTCCTTAATTATGGTTAAGGGAGCATCAATAGAGGTAAATTAGGAAAAGATAGATAAATATGAAAACTATGCTTTATATTTAAGACCAAGATTAAATCTTCAAATATGTCTTAAATTAAAGACCAGAGGGAGTAATAACGATCACCACATATAATTAGCCTTTTTTTTACCCGAACCATTTATAATTAGCCACAATACACTATTCGTGAATGATCAGGTCCTTTAATGGTAATAAGTAGTTATGCGAAAATTAATTACGAGGTCTCTCACCATACGTATTAGCTAGCCAGCCAAATCTTTGTTTAAGACAGTATTCGTGAATGATCTGGTCCTTCTAATTTTAGTAGTTCTATGATCATTATTAACGAGGTCCTTCACTATATTGATCTCATATTAGCCATATTTTTCTTTAAATTAATATTCTATCCCGTCTTTTTTATAAGAGCTCAATAACCATATTACGTGGTTTAGAAAATGGTTAAAATTGGTTAAAAACAATAAGAATGTTTGAAATAAACATTGTTTTTTCAAATATGTCCTTATAATTATAAGGAGGCAACCAAGAGAGAGAAAATGTGTAATAAATGAGGGAAAATGAAAAGAGAATGAGAATAGTAAGAGTATAAAATAAAACAAGTAGAGAGAATGAAAAAAGTCCACCTTTTAATGAATGCCACATAAATAATTTATGAGTGGGCAAATATGGAAAAAAGTTATTAAATGTTAAGACAATATGTTTGTCGGGCTCTTATAGAAATAACCAAGTCAATTTAAATTTCAGGCTCTCATAAAAAACATAAGAGGGACTATATATATATATATATATATTGTGAGTAATCACATGTCCTTTTAATTTAAGTACTCCCTCCGGTCCTATTTATAACCAACTTTTCCTTTGATTGAGTAAAATGAATTGGTAGTTAAAAGCAATAAGTATATAAAAAATGCCATATTTTTTCCATATATGCCCCTATTTATGAAATGAGTATAGGAGAGAGAATAGATAAAAAGTATAAGAGAGAATGATTATTTAATAAGGGTAAAATAGAAAAAAAAAGTTTATATTTTCAGAAAAAAAGTGAAAGTTGCTTATAAAAGGGATCAACTTTATAAAAGAGAAAGCTGCTTATAAATAAGACCGGAGAGAGTAGTTCCTTAATTCATAAGCGAGGAGGCAAACGAGACATGTACTTAAGCCGTACTCACTAATCACTTGAGGATTATATCTTTTATACATTGAAAAAAAAAAATCGTATCAGATGCAAGAGAGCACAAGTAAAGATAGGGTTTTGAAGAGGCCGCGAGATGAAGAATAGCAAGTATTGGGCAATATAATAAACACAAGAGATTCAGAATTACAAGACGCGTTGGTAATAACAATGAATATAAATGAGCTGTGTGCGTGGGTCGTGGTGGGAATTGGTTTGCGTATGGGTAAAGATCATAAAGATAAGTTATTAAAGTTTGTTCACTTCTTTTTTTTTTCCCTTTTTTTAAAAAACTAATTCTACTACTTTTCTCTCTTTCCCTTCTGTAAAATACATAGATTTTTATTTAAAATAATAGAGAATGACCAATGGAGGATAAACCCTCATTTATTCCTTCCAAATGTGATTGATGCTCACAATCTCTCTCAAAGGCTCTATATAAACCATCCTTCCCCCTCCACTTCTCTTCACACCTCCAAGAGCAATTCAGTTTTGATATACACAAAGCTTGAATAGTCTTCTGTATACTTAGGTAATAGTGGTAGTGCTCTCTCTCTCTCTCTCTCTCTCTCTCTCTCTCTCACACCCTCTTTCTCTCCCTCTCTCTCCCAGGCCTTAACCTAATTAACCCGATATCCCAATTTCCAGAAAAAAAGGGTTTAGATTTTAGTGTGATCCGATTATATATTGGAGCTTGCAGAGTGAAGAGATGAAATTAGTAGGGAGATTAATTTAAGAAAGGGTAAGGGAGGTGACAGAAGAGAGTGAGCACACATGGTATACTTTCTTGCATGCTCATGTTTCGTGCTTGAAGCTATGCGTGCTCACGCTCTATCTGTCATCCCATCTGTCTCTCTCTATTTTCCTTTCACTTTCTGCTACTAGTTATAGTGCTGTGGTTTTTTTTCTTTTCCTTTTATAGCTTTTCCTTCTTTATATGCTATAACCTCCCTATATCCCTAACCCTAAATACCCTTTTTTCCACTTCTATATTAACCCTAACTACTGGAGTTTGTTATATCCAGAAATTAACTATATCGATCTGGTCCAGTACTAGATTCGAGTTTAAAAATTTCTTTTTGTTTTTTACCAAATAAACTCTGGATCAATACTGTTTACCAGTATGTATGTGTGGCGACAAGGTACGAATTTTCATGATTCTCAGCATGCTGATCTACAGCATCTTAATTGTGAACAACATGTTTTGGTCAAATCTCTATCTCTGAAGCAGTAATATATACGTGCGTGTTTGTGGTCTGACCCAGTTTATTTCGATTTATTGTTTTTAAATTTTGTTCAAATTTTGTAACACATAAATTTGATATATGCTTGTATCAATTTGGTTGAATTTAGAGCTGATTTGTTTTCATATAGACGCCTATAGTTAATTAACACATCTGGGAAAATCTCCTTCTTACTCCTACTATATACGTATGAAGGAGTTTCTTTGTGTTGGCCTTGGCTGTGCAGTGTCCACTCAGAGAAGGCAAGAGGCAAGCGATTATGTCAGAATCTGAACAACTGTCACTTCTTAAGGATAAAATTAATCAATAAATTAGAGAATTTGGATTTGTGTTTTAATTTTAAATAGTCAACTTGGACTAGCTAGGCTGATTTAATTTATGTACATACAGACAATCTAGCGCTATAATGCTATATCGGGGGTCTTCTCTTCTGTCCTGCTGTTAATTGTCTCCTTTCTACATGCTCTAGGGTTCTGAAGTATAGATATATATAGCTTTGTATTATGCTTTCCGTTTGGTAGGTGTATTATGGTGCTGGCCCCAATTTTCAATCAATAAAGGATCTTTCAGGTGATCAAGAAGCGTGCCTAATATGTCAAACGAGAGAAAGTCTTGATGGATATGAAAGATCTTGAGCAGTTATATATGCTGAATTATTGCACAGCTGTAGCTTGGAAAAGGACAGGATTTATAATTTTCAGTTTTATATGTGGATGATGAGAAAACTGAAAAGAGTTAATTCATGGGGCTTATGTTCATCTTAGTGTTTAGATGGACTGTATCGTCTCGAACACAGACAGCTATAGATGTTTCCTTCATCACTGTTCCAAGGTATGATCGGAGAAGTGTATAAATCTTTACTATATTATGTTCCATATCATTATTTGAATGTATATGTAAGATCACAGTACAATACTATTTATATAAAGTATCATCATATCACTTAGGTTCTTCTTAATAAGTATGGTATAACTTAAGGAATTTAACGAATGGAAACTTGAGAATATTCAGATCTGATGGTTACGATCTCTTTGAAAGATGCATAACAGATCAACTATAAGACATGTCCTTTAGGGTTAGTCAATAGGTATATACATTTTTGAAAGGGGAAAAGATTGTTTATTAAGATTTAGATGTGATTTTTAAGAGTTTAATCTGGATGCCTTTGTCCCCCCCCCCAAAAATTGGGCTGGTTTAAAATTACTTATGAGAATTTAAGCTTAATGAAGAGTTTTAATCCAAGTGGGAGGAACTGATCTACAATTACTTGGATTGATTTGATGTATATGCTTTGTTTAAACTTGAGAGTGAAAACCCGTAACTGAACTTGTATTGTCCAAATATATAAACACACTAGTGTTATAATTGTACACTGATCTGCTAAACTGCTAGCTTCGGTATAACTAATGAAGTTAGCTAAATTTAGTTTACATCTTGTTAAATGATACAGCAATGAACCTTATCACTTGGTTGATTTGCATATGTTAAAATTTTTGTTTTTAGTTATTTTGTGTTGTGGGACATTTCAAATTAGCTTGCATGCATGTCAAGCTATAAATTTGGACAATTAAGGTCTTTCAGTTTTCACCACAGGGGAAACCTCCGGAAAAAAAGACCCCAACACTGGTCCTCTCACCGACGGTGGTTTAGGGTTTACAAAGGACAAAAGTGTCTTTCACTTTTTATTTTTGATACAAGATATGCATTACTAAAGTTAAAACGATGTCCAACAAAATACTAATACAAAGATCAAAAAAGAAGGATGAGATATAAGAGTACCAACTGAACTAAATTAAACATCAGATACAACTGTAACTTAAGAAAA
Source organism: Inga laurina (assembly GCA_963855925.1). Taxonomy (NCBI): domain Eukaryota; kingdom Viridiplantae; phylum Streptophyta; class Magnoliopsida; order Fabales; family Fabaceae; genus Inga; species Inga laurina. The sequence goes on from OY979706.1 coordinate 60,523,528, forward strand.
AACTAAAACATAATCTAAGAGTACTAACTAAACTAAATGTGTGTTTGAATTAGCTTTTTTTTAATAGCTTTTACGACTTATGAGGTAAGTGTGTGAGAGGAGTTTTGTCTTGAGTTAGACAAACAATGGTTTTGGTGCTTGCCAAACACACACTAAGTTAAACATCAGATACAACTCTAACAGTCGAAAAAATAAAAAATAGTTAAGAAATTTAGAAAAGAAATAATATCTGTATGGCCGGATAATGTTGATGGGCTTTTTGCTTGCACCTTCTGATGATAAAAATTGCATACCAATATAAAAATGTCCAAAGGGTCTTTCCTAATCTGCTGAAGAAAAATGAGCTCCATATCCACTTCAAACTCCCTCTTAAACAAATGAGAGTAAAGAGTACTGTGCTTAAGACGTATTTTTTTACCATCAGAAGGGCTGCTAAGTTATATTAGGTGAACCTGAAAGGTTTGAAGGGAGAAGATTTATAATTTATGTAATTAAGACGGATGTTTTATTCTATCAAGACAGACACAACAACCTTGACTTCTCACCTTTCTTGATCATTTTTGCTTTGATTCCCACCAAAACACATCAAAGGCATTAAACAATTTAAAATTATTACTTTTAACATAACATCTAGTTTCATTTCGACTCAAACATGTTATTTACTTATTCTTGTATTTCGATGCATGGATGCCAACCCTCACATATAACACAAAACGAAAAACATGAATAAATTTAATCTTCACCGGCTATGATAAAGTGATACCACATGTTAAAGGGAATTATATGGTGCCAATATATAACATGAAATCAATTCAATATAAAATTATAAAAAAAATCGTATGATTTACAAGATGTAAACCATATTACTTGTGTCTTAGACTGCGGGCGCATATTACATGGCCTATAGCTCATATTTTTATAATACTCACCCCAGTCCTAAGTATAGGACTATAGGAGGTAGGTAGCCAATTCACCTATATATAAAAAAATCTGTGTTAGTTTCCTTATAATACCTCTATTTTAATAATTTACATATAGTGGAAAATGGAAACTACCCTTAATTTGTATGATCAATGTGCGTAGAAGAGAAAAAAATCAATTAACAATATAAAACCAAACACTTAAGTAGAACGGTCCTGAGGTGTAGTTAGGGGTGAGAATATTATACTCCCTCCGGTCCTAATTATAGGACAACATTTGAGAATTGATCTTGGTCCTAATTATAGGACAAAGTTCTAATTTTTATCAATTTATTTCCAAAATACCCCATATTGATACTTTCTTAATAATAATTAAACACAATAATAATTTAATAAGAGTAGATCGGAAGTTGTTGAGGGAGATTGATGACGCCGGATTGTGTGAGAGCTTGGAAAAATCATGTGTGAGGCAGGAGAGGTACAAGAAAAAATAGAAAATCAATATAATTGGATGTAATTTTAAATTTTAAATAAGGGTATTTTAGAAAAATAAATATGATTAACTAATTTAACCACTATCTTTAATTTCTCTAAAGTTAGGTAAATATATCCTATAATTAGGACCGGAGGGAGTAGTAGTTATTAGCATGGGCCTCGAAGAAGACTGCCTTATAATTTAATCAAGGAAGAGTAGAAAAGGATAATAAACGGAAAATAGGTCATCCAAAAACAAGATATGCTCACTTGCCCATGTTTATATTAATTATGCCATATATACTCGTAACAGAAAGAAATCTAAAGTTTAAAGAAGTTTGTGTGTTTGTCCTTTTGCCACGTTTTCCTGGGAGTTAGTTAATAGTTCAGGCGTGTGTACTTTTGCCTTATGTTAATTTAAGCCAATGAATCAGAAGAAAATTCTTAACTTTATAACCAGGGATTAAAGACCATAATTTCCTAACAGTTAAACAGGCCTTAGCATTACTATGCAATCAGGGCACAAACACAACTATATGTATGTCCTCACCGATCGGTGGAGGAAGAAATTGAAATGAACAAGAATAACAAACACTTGTTTTTGGTCCAGCTAAACAACAATACACTGAATTTCCAAAAACTTATAATTCTCATCTTTTTCCAGGCCAAGAAATTTTAAAAAATATTGCCATATTTTTAATATGACAACTCGAAAATGAGGAAAGGGCAAGATACTTATAAGCCGTGCAAGGAAGGAACAGCTTCAAATCGTGTACTTATAACTACTCCCTCATAATGATTCAAGATAGATTACATGAAACCCCACTAGTCCATTTAACCCCAAATTTAAAACCAAATTCTGTAGTAGCTGGAAGTAGGGATGGTTCATCTCCTTGGCCTGAGATGGATATGGCAAGTAATTAATGCAGGTTCCTCTTTATCTTCATAGCCTCCATTGGCACCGATGTTTACACCTGTTTGAGTTAACGATAGAAATTGCTTTTCTAACATGATTTATGATATACGGGGTAAGTATAAAAGAACAATTTTATCTCAACTTGCATAAACGTATTTTTTAAATACTAACTCAAACAGACACGAATTGTTTCATAGTTGCATGGAGAAGGCGATGCAGATTCAGGAATGCATGTACTCCTGTAGAGCAAAATCAAGACCACGGGCCTTTGGTAGGGCCTCTTTTCTGGAAAACCGGTTGGAGCCATTTGACATACGAAATGCAGCTCGGAGCCAACGCCTAAAACCGCCAAATGATTGATTGGTACTCAATTGGGATAAAAACTCTTCCGAAATTATAGAGATGACATAAAAATTGGGAATAGAACAGAAGGAACTTATGAAATGGTACTTTACCGGTTCATTACCACCTCCCTCGAGCGGTTCTCAACATTTTTGCAGTATACACCAATTTCTTCGACATCAAAACCCTTTTCTTTAAACAAGTTTGTCAAGAACTCAGTTGAAAAATAGTAAGCCCGCTGGATAATATACAAAAAGGTGGGTTACCCCCAAATAAAGAGGCACATAAGTGTGCTAAATTACATGATAACATGTTACTGAAGACTCACAGTGCCGTCACCTCTGACGTAGAAGTTATCACTAATCTTTTGACCCTGTCTGAAAATTTCTCCTACAAAGCAGAACAAATTGAAATCCAAAAAGTCAGCAGCTCAAACTTCAAAAAAAAAAAAAAAACTATTAGCAAGAATTTGGCGGTGAAATAGTTGCCCAACCAAGGATAACATTGACATGGTAATTGATTCAATGGTTCAACATATTTTAGCTAGAGATCCAACAATTATGCATTGAATAAGAACAACTGTGTCACTCTAAAGAGAGAATAACTTCGCCCAAATCAGGCAAAAGCAACACAGTTGAAATGATGTTTCATATTATTTTGAAACGAGCTACAATAAGCTGTAAATTCAGATCCTAAGTCAGCAGAGAAATATTAGTCAGAATAAAATTATTTGGACCAAGATTTATGAAGCTATAACTTGGTTTGCAGAGAACGAGGAAAAAAAGAAAGCATAATAAAATCAACCTGTGCAAGGTCACCAGCAGCATAATCTCGACATAACCATTCGGCTGCAAAGGGAGAAAAGGACACAAGTTCCATCACTTAGAAACAACTGATCTAGCAATGTTTCAGGAAATGCAGCACATTGATAGTTACAAGATAGAAATTACTTACCTTCATAACTTTGCTAATATTCTGCAACACTAGATGCATCTTCTCCGGGGATACTGCAGACAACATAAATATCTGCTTAACATGTCAGCTATTTAAACAACAAAGCCATAACTATTTCTCAATAATTAGAATAAAACTGTTTTAGTTAGATATAAGGCAAGAAAATGATATGTTAGCTAACACTAACAGACTCATATCTCTTTATATTAACTTTAAAAACAAACGAGTTTATGACTTCCATTTAAATACCATGGTTACAATATCAACTGAAGATGGAGAAATCTCCTTGCTCAGGTCATCAGCTGTAAGATCAGAGATGAAAGCACTGGCACAGGACTCCTTGTAGTCTTTATGTGACTGGGATAAGCAAGGCACGTTCATTCTTATCAGACCTATAAAAAAAAAGGCGGACCCCAGTGCTGCAAGCAGCTCCCGAATGCTCGGGCTCAGGGGAAGGAGACCCTATGTGTACGCGGCCTTACCCTGACATATTGCCAAGAGGCCGTTTCCAGGGCTCGAACCTTGGACCTGGGGGCGGAAAGCCAGCGCACCCACCATTTGCGCCAAGGCCCGCCTTCAACACATATTCATTCCCTACTTTTTTATTGCAGATGAAACATTTGCTTCTAAACTTCGTTGCAATGATAGGCTATTGACTCCAAAATTGCACTTAAAATTTGCCACATGGTCACATCAGATCCTAAATGCCACTTTAATTATGGCAAAAGACAACCAAGCCGTATGTTCCAATAGACTTCACTTGCACAACACAATGTAGTACTTCCATCGTAAAGAACAAAATTTTTTACAAGAGGTAGTTTCAGAAGTTTACAAATGGAATGCAGCATGGTTTTGAGCTCACCACATCAAAAACCACAAAACGGCAAAGGCTTCCCCTAAGGTCATATATTTAACATAACATGATTAAGACCTAATATGAACAGTATTTAAAAAAAAAAATTCACTCTTAACCAGATCAATAACTCGAGGTGAGAAATCACATGCAAAAACAAAAGCATCAGGATATGATGCAATGATGGGAAAAATAGTATTTCCAACTCCACAACCAACCTGCTTAGCAAAAGCAAACATTTATTCAGTGGCTTCAAAGTCCAAAGACCTTATAAAGAGAAACATAAACAAAAAAGACAAATATCTATACATAAGGTCCTCATAAATCTCACTGCACAGGAAACTCTCAGAAGCGGTTCTGTCTCCATGATCATAGAACGTTTTCCATTTTCTGTTAACCTTAAGATAATTGCAATTTTGAGTGGCCAGCAAATATGGTAGAAGTTATTAGAATTCTTTTGCACAAGAATAAGCGACCTATCTCACATCTAAGCTGAATGGGGGGAAGGAAAGAACAAATCAAGCCTTCCTTTCACTCATAGAAAAATACTTGCCCCAGTCCTTTTCCAAGTAATGTCGATCTTTGAAAAACTGAAGAAAGAAAAAATGCCAGAAAAAAAGAAACATTGTAACTTACAGTCAGACTATTTTCGCATAAACATTGAATATGAAACAGATAAAAAGTATTTCATTAGGTGAAGCAATTGTCCCCCGCAACATTATTTCACTTAACTGAGAATAGACTACTCTGGTTTCTGGGCATTAAGCACAGTCAACAGATTAAGTGAGTGTATTGTGCAACCCGAGATAAAAATACTATCACACTATCTCGTAAATCGTAAAAATTAATTCTCAAAAATGAATCCAAACACACACACCAAGAACGATAAAAGAATCAGCGCAGACCTCCCGGGAGGAAAAAAAATTAGGAATTCAGAAAAATAACTTTATTTTGGTGCAGCTTTTAGAATGCATCCCAATATCTCTGGCTTCTCTTTCATATTTTTCTGCCAACCAGCATTAACAATGTCAGTAAGTTTAGAAATTGAAAGCAGAAGAGTAAGATAGAGAGACGCAGAAAGAAGGGAGACCTCCGACCTCTCTTGTAGGGCGACACTCTAGAGTTGGCAGCAGAGTAAATTTGTAACTTTGGGAGTGCTATTTGTTGCTCCGACGCCATTGCGCAGCTTCTTTTCGGGGGTGTACATATACACAAGGGAATCTTATGAGTGAGATTAAGCATGTTTACAAATATTCAAAATGGCTAGGACTAGTTAGACTGCAGTTTTTGCAGGTCATGTAAGCCTCTTCAGCTTTCAGGCATTTTGACTGGAATATAGCCACCCGCCATTACAGAGTCTGTTACTCTGTTATCACTTATCTTGTGCCGGAATCAATCTCTGGATTCTCTCTGTTTCTCTTCAAAAAAAATATCGTGGGCTCTTTGTTTGACTCACCTGTTAATTTTGGACATGAAAGCACCAATGGCCCAGAGAGGCCTAAACCAGAGAGAAATCCTCAAAATCGAGCATGAACACCAGCCCAAAGCCATTGCCTCTCAGCTCATAAGGCTATGAACTAGTAGTACGTGGTCCAAGGGATTTAGCAATGTAATTACTTATGACTAGTGACAACCTGTTTGGAAAATACTGTGTCTGGGGAAAAAAAAAACTAGGAAAATGCAGAGGATGCTGAGAACAAAAACTGCGGACTTCAACTGAAAGTTCTCGACTGCTGTGTTGATATTTGTTTAACCCATTCGACAACAACTGAGAATTACTACTAATAATGCTTTAAGCAGAGTTAAGAGATAAATATATAACGGGGAAATGGTTTGCTCTTCAATGGAACCCAACCATAACCATTACACTATTGTTTTAAAAACTAGCTCTGATTCATAATATAAGATCTCATCACTATGAACAAAATCTTATACTCCTTCCAGTTCTAATTATAGGGTATATTTATCTAATTTTGGAGAAATTAAGAATAGTAGTTAAATTAGTTAATCTAATTTATTTTTCTAATTTAGCCCTCTTTTCTCCTCTGAATTACCTCACAGCAACTGCTTATCTCAATCCTTACGCAACTTTTACAAGAAGAAAACGGCATCTTTCAGAAGGCAATTGAGTCACATCACCTCCTCAAACCATCTTTTTCAGTTTCAGTTACCAATGACCACACAATTTAAACGATAGATGGGATATAAAATATATAGTAAATCTAAATCATTAAAATTTTATTTCTTTTCTTAAATATATCTTAATTAATTTAACTAGATCTTATCTTCATGTTTTTTAAGGGCCCCAAGAAAAGTGTAAAACATGCGCAGGAAACGATCTAAAGAACCACGATGACCAAAAAAAATATATTGTATTTCATTATTATTGAGAAAGTATCAATTGGGGTATTTTGGAAAGAAATTGATAAAAATTGAAATTTTATCCTATAATTAGAACCAAAATCAACTCCTAAATGTTGTCCTATAATTAGGATCGAGAGTATTAAGGATCGGGGGTGATACTAGTCACTGGCAGATAACATTCTCTTGTGAAATGTCTGAGTCTCTCGTACCATGACATCCATTTCCTCTTTTTAGTTGTATGTTTGCACATTTGGGTGAGTGGAGATGATAACTTTACCATCATCAAATTTATATCGTCCACATTTTCAAATCATGGTCTTAACCAATAGAGACTCTTTCCTCTTATAGGGGACTAACACATTGGAACAATGTGGTGGAAGAGTTTCAACAGGTCTTGATCCAAGACATTTTGATGCTCCAGTTTTGGAAACATACATTTCAGAGTTTTAAGGTTTGAAACATGAAGTTGTAAGTCTTTCTAAGAAATAAAAGTTCTCCTCTTCAAAATTTAACATTGAAATTCTAAAGTTGAGGTTTTGTTACAATTATTCAAATAAAATTGTAGAAGCCAGTCAGGCCACTCGCAAGCATTTATGGGAGTCGTGTGATATACTTGTATGAAGATAGAAGTTTGTCTCCCCGGGAAAAAGAAGATTCGAAGATAGAAAAACATTGCTTTTTGTCTCGGCCATGATTACTTTTCTTCCTTTTGGCTTTTGCTTTTCAAGTTCCGGAAGTCAGCTTTTGCGTTTGCTTTACAGGAAGGTTCTGTCCCTGCAGCAAAATGGTGTCCCCGAATGAAGATATGCGAGGCTTCTCCCTAACAAGTGTTTTTCTTAGTTGCATTTCTGGAGATGATCCGCTTATTAGCAACCATAACGTTCTAACCATATGATGAATAAATTTGATTCTTCAAGTGAGGACAATCGGACTAAAACCAAAAATTAAAGCTTTTTAAATCTGTTGCAACTCAAACACCAGTATATATACATATACATACACATACACATACACATAGCCGATAAAATAAACAGAGTTAACATCTTTTTATTTTATTAGTTACATCGATGGATAGAGAGGGGGGAAAAAAGCTAGTAATAAACCTGAATTTCAAACACAATACAGTACAAAAGGATATAAACAAATATAATTACATGTTAAATCCAGCATTTTGGGAACAAATATTTCAGCATTCTCGTGCCCGTGAACGGTAGAAAGCTACCACTTACCAACAGGAGAATACACGATGAAGGAACAACAGTAAGAGTATCAATGGTGCAAAGGAAGAAGGAGTAGAAGCGTCTGAGGAGTAATAATAGTAATAAGGATAAGAGTACTGATGTGGCCCTGATATTACTATCGGCTGACCCGAACCCGCCGGAGGTGCGTTGTTGGACTTAGCCGGTGGAGGAGGAGCGGCGCTTGAAGGGTGTGTTGAAGGGGCTGGCGGGGGCGGGGGCGGGGGCGGTGGTGAGGCCGGTGACTTGGGGAGTGGCTGTGGATAGGTGAAATAAAGAGGGGGAGGAGCGTGGGCCAGCGGTGACGGTGGTGGAGAACGAGGGACCGCCGGTGAGGGTGGTGGCGGTAAATATGTGAGGAGTGGAGGAGGAGGCGGAGAACAAATTACTGGGCATGTGCCACATTCACTGATACAGTACAAATTACTCGCCGGAGGCGCTTCAACTATGTCCTGTGATGTCACTCTGGCCAACACAACCAGTCCCACCAAACAAACTCTTAAGAACCATGAAAACCAACTTGTTGAGATGAGTCCCAGGTTCTTGCTATGAAGACCCATCTGAACTGAAGTGATGGAATGGGCTCTGAGAAATAATGATGAAACCTTGTTTTCGAACCACGTGCTCTCACATTGTAATGTGGATTGGTGACCTTATAGACAGAAACAAGCAAGAACCAGGAGATTTCTTCCTTGGGTCTTTAGTGTTAGCCTGCCTTTTTAACAAATTTGATTTTTGAACTTGGATGCTTTCTTTTGATAAAAAAAAAACTTAGATGCTTTCTTAATGTTGCTGAAAAGCATACGATCTCCTGTTCACTTTCGGTCCTTTGTAATTTATACCCGGCTCCTCAATGGCATTATTTTTTCTTTAAATATTAGCTGGATTATAAGAAACTCAAGAGTATTACAGATAAAACATTAAAATAAAAAACTAATCCTAACAACCTAAAATATTCAAATGTTTGATCTCTTTCATCACCGACCACCTCACTGATATGAGGTAGTGGCTGATTAAGAACACAAAAATTGTTAAAAATATCATAATCAATAGCCTTATTTATATTTATCATTAAGATCATAATTTAGATATGAGTAATTATTATTAGTAAAAACTTGGTGGAGTATTTTCATAAATATCCATATTTCCTCTTGAATCTAATGGACTACTAATAGAGTCAAGACATCATATGAAGGGGGAAAAAAGGTATAATTTTGCATTACTTTTAAATTTGTTGGGCATCCCCACCAAGTAGACATGTTTTTTTTCGGTCAAAACCAAGTAGACATGTTAATTATAAGAAATTCAGCTGATTTTGACTTTATATTTGTCCTTATTGTTACACTTTGAGTTATTTTAGTATGTTTTTCAGGCACCATGAGTATAATGGGAGAAATGGAGGACCCATATGTACAAGAATTAAGGAAGAAAAACGCCAGTCATTACTACGTTATCTTCTTGGGGTTTGGGAATTGTAAATTTTCAATCTTTCATTTTCATGGAAAGGGAATCCGAAGTAAAGTTTCTTTAACAATCTCTCCCTCTCCTTTTCTTATACCTTTCTCCCAACATAATCTAGCTTTATGTGGATGAATTCGCCCCACAAGGTATCACTCTTTATGCTGTTCTGTTATACTTTACTTTGCTGTCTGGGATTGTGATACCTCTCCTTTTTTCCGCTCAAAATTCTGATACCCCTTCTCACTTGCAAGTTCTAGCAAATTCTTGTAGCTGGAGATCACTTTATAGCATAAAACATCCCACCTAATAATTATGACACACCGTGTTGAGTTTTTTTTCCCTTCAAGAAAACTAACGCTGAAACGTCCCCCTCAAGCACAATGGATATTTTTCCCTTCTCAGTGTCAATTAATTTTGTGGCCCTGCGTTGTTTTAGACCTTAACGTGTGAAACTTTGCTGTCCTATATATTATGTCACCTAATCAACACTGCCATGTATGTTGAAGTTGATCACACACGCAGTAAGCAAAACTTGCTCCCCTGAATTCTGTAAGGAAAATTTCTGCTCTGTCCTTGCAAATGAAAGAAGAAAAAAACAGCTTTTCATGCAATGTCACGTTGTTCCTTGGCTACTACTTTATTCTCGTTCAAGCACAAACGTTGACATTGTCTTTAGATGATTCGTCTTACCTCTGCAATCTGTCAGAAATGCAGTTTACAAATGACAAGTAATCATCCCCCCCCCCCTTTTTTTTTTTGTCTCAAGTATCAATTTTTTCGTCCGGTCACTCACAAGTCTAATTAAATATATAAAAGTTATTGAATTTTCATTCATAAGGTAAGGGTAAAAATGCTTATTACACAAAAATATATATCTGGTATTAAACACCTCAACCATTAAAGAGACCCAAGATTTAATTTTCCACTCCACATTATTTGGTCACGTGTCAAGAATGAACATTTAAATCCCTCATTCACCTTTTTAACCGTGTTTTTCCTTTTTAGGGTTGGTCTACATTGCCAAGCTCCATTCATGAAGAGTGGCTGCTAGTTAGTCAAAAATAAATCAATTGAAATTGGTACTAGTCCAAAAAAAAAGTTCATTTACAGAGTTAATAATAATTATATTCTCAAAACCTATGCATGCAAGACCAAATTTGGAAGAGAATGCAGAAATAGGTTTTGACACTTGAACATTAGTGTGTCAATCCTAGCAAAACTAGTAAGGTTAATTAAGACACAAACCCTGACTCTTATTTAGCAATGTGATTGGTCATGAATTTCGTGGAGGTCTAGGACTAGGAGAGTGTCCCGCTCCACTATGACTCTGATTGTTGATGACAATAGGACTAGGGTGAGACGTGCAGCCAAAATTCCTTAAGCGGTTAAGCTCTGGCACAACAACTGTTGCAAGGTCTGGCCTGTCCTTCTTGCTAAGCTCTGCACAACTCACTGCCACTTTGGCAAATGCTAGAGCCTCTTCAACTGGCCAATCAGTCACTGTAGGATCAAGCATCTCTGCAAATTTTCCCCTTTCCATTGCCCTTTTCACGTGGTGAGCAAGACCCATGGGAGGCTTGGCTGTGATAATTTGTAGCAGCATTACCCCTAGTGAATATATATCTGATTTAGTTGTTAACTTCCCTGTTTGTTGATACTCAGGATCAATGTAGCAAAAGGTTCCGGCAGCTGAAGTCATGTAATATTGTGTGACAGAATCAGCTACAGAAGCCGGAACCAATCGTGCCAGGCCCACATCACTGATTTTACTCACATAATTCCGGTCTAGGAGGATGTTTGCTGGTTTTAGGTCCCGGTGCACAAGTGGTTCTGGCTTGCTTTGGTGAAGGAAAAGAAGCGCAGTTGCAATTTCAGCAGCTATTGTGAACCGTAACCTCCATGAAAGAGGTGGACTATTGTTCTTCCGAAATAATCTGTCCTCCAAGCTACCATTATCCATGTATTCATAAACCAGACAGCCAAACTCAGGACAGGCACCAAGGAGGAGGACCATATTAGGATGTCTGATGCAGCATAATACCTCAACCTGCGGATGTTTGCAAGAGAAAATAGGTTGTCAAAAATGCAAGTTATGCTGTAGTGTGAGCTGGTTTATAGTATCACGACCACAAAGGATAACCAGAGAGTTTTGATTACAAATCCATGGCAGACTCGAACTAAAGTGCACAGTTAGAATGTGTTATTCACACTTAATAGATTCAAAGTGCTTGGGATTGGTAATCAAAATTCTTTCCACACCAAGAATTTCTTCAAGATAATCAATATCATGAGCCACGTATCAATTTATCAGAAGAATTGCAAACCATACCTCTTGGTGAAACTGCTTTCTGCCTTGAGAAGCATCAGGTCTTAAGATTTTGATCGCAACAGGGGTGAGATCAAGTTCACCTTTAAACACAGGCCCATATCCACCTTCACCTATTTTGAAGGATTGGGAGAACTTTTGAGTAGCACATTCGATCTCTTCTATAGTGTATTTTCTATATCGAACATCATTTTCAGCCAAAGCTGTTAGTGCTCTGTCCTTTTCTTCTGCCTCTTTCCTGGCCTTTAGCTCTGCATATCTCCTTCTCTCTACTTCCTTCTCAGCCCTTTTCTTGGCTTCCTCAGCTTCTTCTAGGGCAGCTCGGGCTCTAGCCTTCTCCTTTTCTGCTAGTGCAAGAGCTGCCTCTCCTGACAATATAGCTTCCTCAAGTTTACGTGCCTCCTCTAGTTTCCATTGATTAATCTCGTTGGCCTGCCACACATTTACCCATTCTTGAACCATTTTATTTTTCTCCTATTGCACCATCAAAACCATAACATCTTTTTTCTTTCTAGTTCAACTGCACCATTCTCCTTACTGGTTTTATCAGACTAGGAATTCTTACCACCTTCATTTAACTATTTGGTTCTATAATCTTTAGTTAGTGTCATTTGATAGTAAAACGGAAACATAACCCCACATTTTGGTGGTTCTATATATTTGCAATATGTCTATCATTTTACGATAAATATACTGATACATACCAAGTGGCAACTGAAGGACTTAAGCAGAAATTCATCTAGTTAAGGCATAACAATCACCTTATTTTTAGCTGAGATTGCCTCTTTGCAAGCTGAGCTGTACATGTCCATGGTTTGCTTCAGTTCAAGCCTCAATCTCTTCATTTCAGCTTCTAATTCTTTCTGTAATGAAGTAATGATACTATAGTTATGAGTAAGTTTCATCTTTTCGTTTGTTTATATAACATTCATGCATGCTTTTCGCAATAATATATATATATATATATAGTACAACGAAGATGTATAGAAAGTCACACTGCTTATGAATGACTTAATGGTCTATTAGAACGGTCTAGGCATTAATGGCCGTTTTTGCTCTTACTGAGGGCTGGGAAGATGATGACGTCCTGGAGCCATCAGATGAAAAGCTAAACTCCAAATCTTGCCTAGTTAGATCTGATGAAACACTTTCGTCCGAAAAAGAATCAACGCTAACCGATGCCTTCAACCCACGAGTGGACTGGTCGAGTTTATCCATCGACGAACCGTCATTACTCTTGTGCATTACTCCATTCTTGTTTCTCTCAGAAGACGTTCTTTCTGATCCCTCTGTTATCCCTCCTCTTTTAGCTGCTGCCTGTTCCCTGTTTGCAGCCAAACCCCAAATATTATGTAAGTTATATTGATCTAGTTTTTGCACAAGAAGTGTCAAGGATTCAAAGCTGCAATTTCATTCCTAGGCACCTTACTCCGTTTTCTACATCATTTAGTTGAAGTGCCTTCGGTTGTTTTGACCGGACACAAATGTTTGACATAGGACGTAGGGCTGATCGAGCCGAGACTATCTTCCCTTTTGAAATTATGTACACAGAAGTATAATCTGGAGCTGATTTGATTATGGCCGTTGGCAAATCAAAACCTATAAATTTCCTTTGAGAATGGCAATACAACCATCGTTTAGTACCTTATAGATGTAACTTTATGTAACTCTACATATTAAATATGGATAAGCTTATATGCGCGAAGAAAAAGACCTGGCCAGAGAATTCCAGCTAGCCGTTGCGCCGATAACGATACTGCCGATGTGATGCTTGTTGGCAAATTCTGAAATTCCTTTGACAACATCACTATCATCAACTACGGCTTCTTTTATCGTCACCTGAATATGACAGATGAATTTGAATGTAGTAAGGAAGATCAACCTAATATATCAGAGATGGAAATCACGCTTTTCCAACACAATACATTCAATAACGGTTACAAAGGAAATTTCTGATTACATACCGCCTTATGTGGACGTAACTCTCGTAATGCAGAGAAAACATGGGCTACATCGCTTTCGTCAGGGGGAAAAACCTTGAGGCCCTCATCTACGTAATGTTCAATAAGAAGTGGAAATCACAACACAATCACCAAGAATTCATGGGAATTATTACTCGGCAAAGCAATAATGGATGATTTCTGCACACGCATTGTGATGAAGAAAGATAAGAGGGTACCTACGGGGTGGAATTTGTTTTGACCTAACGTGGAGAGCGACGAAGACTGCACTATCAAGATGATTAAGTGCCCACCGGAAGGCATATACACTGTTCTTGCCTCTGTCAACGGCCACCACGGTGGTGTTTAGAGGCAGAGCTCTGCCGTCAAATGGCTGGTGGACTGACATGAGATTAGGTTTTGGTCGCCACCACCACCGCCTCCACCGTTATTACAAAGAAAGGAAGACGAAGAGGGGAAATTTGGCTACTACCCATGCAGGCTCACGACAGAAACGGACACAACGAAGCTTTGAATGCGATCCTCAATTTTTCCCCTAAGTTAGACAAATGTTGACCCAGCCTTGACCCCAAAAATGGAAAAATTGCTGCTGCATCTTCCCCTAACTAATTAATGGATCATAACTAGTTTCTTATGGTGATGAACTCCTTCAAGAATTATCCCTCAGCTAACCAAATCAATCAAATTAAAAATAGAAAACGCCTCCTTCCTGTATCCATGATTAACTAGCATGCATGCTAGTCAGATCAAATTACAATTATTCACGTTTTAATTAAATAATACTCCTCTTTAATTTTATTGAAATAAATGCTTTTTTAAAACCAACTTTTATTTATTTATTTATTTATACTTTATTAATAATAATAGAAATTAAAAAAATAAACGTTATATTTCTACTTTTATGTGGTAATTAATCTAGTTGTCATTTTTTTTATAACAAAATTTTTGGAAAAGTGTTGAGCTCATCCACGACCCAAGGACAAAGTGAAATTTCCCTTCCTTTTAAGTTATATCAATGTTGGACAGGAAAAACCGTCAATTATCTTCAGACGTTTATCTAAGCACTCATGAGTTAGGATGCCTCCTAAGCGCCGCAACTGGAACCACAACTAAATAGTATTCCTCAGGAATCAAACACACTCCAAATGATCGCATGTGTCATCCTTTTGCCAGCTGAACCCACGGACAATGGGTAATGTAGTTGTCATTTTACTAATGAACAATATGATCCACTTTATCCTTCAAAATGGGACTTGATTTATATTTTAAAATATTTTGTCCATCTTGAGCAATGTTGAGCTGGTGTCCGGCATCAATTTCGTATCAACATAGAATTTAGCTTGCTTTCACAGGAGGAGAAGGCAAGAAGCGGGAGAAGAAAAACGAATTGGCATTTTTGAAGCAAAAGATTAAAAGCATTCACGTACGATGTCTCTGATGATGATGATGATATCGTTTTTTGTTTTTATTTATTTATTTATGCAATAATAAGTATTTTTATTATTGGCGGTATATTATGGGGATTAAGGAGTGAGTTTTAGTGCTTGTTTGGATTAGCTTATTTTTGAACACTAAATGCTTATAAATCATGATTTACAGTATACGAGGTAAGTATGTGAGAGGAATTTTATCTCAGTTTGTATAATAAGCACTTATATTTAAAAAATAAGTGTTCCCAAAGATGCACTTAATTAATCTCACTGAAGGAAGAATCCCAATTGGTTTTTACGGTGTGTATGGGCTTTTTTTGGGCCCGGGGAGGTTATCTGTTAATCGAAGCAAATTAATCACCTCATCAAAGTGCAGATTTGAGCAAATTTTGTTGTTACGAAATTAGTTTCTCTCATTTTCTTAGTCATTTGTGTTGGGAAGGTGAGTTACGAACTCTGAATTGTATACTAAATAATAATATAAAAAAAAATATGGAATTGCATGCTAAGAGAGGAGAACGACGCGTTGTCCAAAAATGCATCCATCCATATTGCGCGTGCCAGCTTAATTGTGTGTTACTGGGTTTCAAATTCAGACAAATTGAGGGCTCTTGCGTATTTGGACACTCCATATGCCAAGCTTATCCGCCACTCAGGTTTTTCTCAAAAAAATTTTCCTTAGGTGGAGAGAAAAAGACTATACATATGTGCCAAGTTTTCAAGGCTAGGGGATTGTATGTGATAACGTTAAGAAGCCTCACAAGTCAACAGTTGGGAAAAAAAAAAAAAAAAAGGTAATCGGATGAAAAAGATAATGCTCAATATGGATTTTGTGGCGATTAACTTTTTCCCCAATATACGTTTTAAAGTTTATAAAGTATGTTTTTTTCCGGTTTAACATTTGAATTTCCATTTAAGTTTATGTCAAATTGACTGTTTTATAAAAAATTATTCAAATATAAATCACATTATATTAATATATTTTTACGTTTATTTCAATTTACAAAAAATTAATTGAGATAAAAGTCATTCTTATTGGTGCTAATTCAAATAGGTCCTAATCCATTGGAGAAGCCTTAGAGCCCGTTTGGTTCAACCGCATTGCATGTCTACAATGGTAATCATGATTGCATTACCTAGAGAAGAGTGTTTGGTTGCTCTTTAGTATGGTAATAGGGTTTACCATGGTAATGATGATTACCAAAAAATTGGTAATCTTCATTCATACCTCCCCTCCTATGAATCCTCATTACCATCCTATTGCATGGTCTAAAAAGTCTAATTTACCCTTTAGTTTTCCTTATCTTTATTTCATTTATCTTATTTCACTTGTCATATCACATCACAACTGCCACCACCACAACCTCTTCCTCTTCCACCGCCGTCACCTCCACCCTCTACCGCCACCACTACCTCCTCCACCGCCGTTACCTCCACCTACCGCCACCCCCGGCCCAGCCACCGGCCCACTGCCCACCGCCACTGCTGCCACCTCCTCCTCCGCCGCCACCCTCACCCCCGCCGCCCGCCGCCGCCGCTGCCGCCACCACCACCTCCTCTACAACCACCGGCCCACCGCCTACCACCACCTCTTCCACCCCGCCGCCCGCCGCCACCACCACCTCCTCCTCCGTTGCCACCCTCACCCCCGCCGCCGCCGCCGCCACCTCCTCCTCTGCCGCCACCGGCCCACCGGCCACCACCACCACCACCTCTTCAGCCGCCGCCGCCGCCGATCCACCACCCACTGCCACCGCCACCACCTCCTCCTCCACCCCCGCCGCCCCCATCATTGCCACCACCACTACCTCCTCCTCCTCCATCCCCTCCATCATCGGCTTGTAACTATTTTTTCTATAAAGATTATATTAAGGGGTAAAATGGACTTTGTGTAATATATTAATTTTAAATAATTGTTAAAATATTAACTCATTGCATGTTGCTTAAAAATCAAACCAAACACTACCCTTGTAATTAATATTGCATTGCATTACCATTGCATCGCATTGCACTGCACCTCAAGGTGTAATGGGATCGAACCAAACGGGCCCTTAGTGTGTGGCTATTGGCCAGCTAAGGTGAGGCTTAATTTTCATAATTTGTGTCTGGAATATAACCAATATTACCTCCATTTCTTAATATAAGAGATATTCTGAGATTAGATTTAGTCTTAAATATAATAGCCCAATTCACTTTATATCCCAAATTTATAACCCCTTCATTCCTATACATAAGAATCTTTCAACCGAATTGTGAGATTTTAAAAAACAGTTAAAAATAGTTAAATGTAATAATTATGTAGAAAATTTAATCCCCCCAAAGAATGTCCCTATTTAAGAGAGAGAGAGAATAATAATGAGAAAAAGGATGAAAGATAATAGATGTAGTATGATAGTTAATTAAAGGTAAAATGGAAAAAAAATATATTTATACAAACTCAAAAGAGTTCTTATATTTAGAGATAATCTTATTTAAAAAATGACTATTATATATAGGGATAGAGGAAGTAATTTTCTCCTGAAATATTCTTATTGAATGTATACAATAATTAAGAAGTTCTGCCTAAGGTAAATCTGATGAAAGGTATTATTTTAAAAAAAACAATCTATATTTATTACAAATTCTCTATTATAACCAATTTTCTTGTTCTATCCCAATTAGTTAGCTCTTTTATATATAAAGAACCGGAGGCACTCAAAATTTGTCAGAAGAAAATTAAATTTGTCCCCAGTCCCCATGCTGAAATCAAAGATCCTGTCCACCGTCCATTTCACACCAAACACGAAGATCAAAAATCTCGAGGAAGGCCCTTCTCCATTTTGCCCTCGTTCCCGGAATTCCCAGGATCTTAAAGCTCGTGGTGCTTCTCGGTAAATATCCCTCAAGTCATTGTCCCTACTGGTAATTCTGTCACACGCCATTTTGCATGGACTGTGTGTGTGGGTCAATGGAATTCCGCAAGCTCAACCTCAGCCATCGGAGTGTATAAAACGTGTTATCTGCGTCTTTACAGTTGTGTTTGGAAATACTTATTTTTTAATAATAAATTTTTATTACGTAAGTTGAGATAAAATTCCTCTTACATACTTACCTCATATACCATGAATCATAATTTATAAGCACTTATTACCCAAAAATTAGTTATTCTAAACAAACACTACAGCTTCTTAAATATTTTCATTTTCTTTATTTTTTGTTACCGTTTGGCAGGTGATGGTGAGTCATTATGGGACCATAGCAACTTCGTGGAATTCCAGTTCCACATACATTTCAACCGCACAACCTGGTGTGGGAGTTTTGTTTTTTGTTTTTTTTTTTAAATTATACCCAAATATGATAATTATAAAAAAAAAAAAACTTGGATATATATCTGAAGATTAGTTTATGCTTCTCAACTAACCGAAGCTTCAAAATCCAAACCTGTAAACTGGAACATTAGCCGAACGCTCATCTGTTCATTAGACTTGTTATTCATAATTCGTTGACAGGTTCATTCGATGGGGACAACAATTCTTTTGCTGTCTGTCTCATTTTTTTCCCTCCTTGGGACCAAAAAAAAGAAAGATTGTCTCATTTGAAATTTGGTTGTTTGGAGTGGGAAGAAGGAAGGCATATTGGGTTGAAACTTGAGGGATGACTAAATGAGCGTCGACTGACAAATAGTCAAAAGGAGCGTTGTTGGCGTATATTGTTGAATTTGGTGGATCAAGGTGGGATCCACCTGAACACGCTAAGCTTTGGCCCCCGGCAAAAAGCTAAGCGCCTAATAAGAACAAGAAATATTGGGAAGGCCATTTTTAGCTAAACGTTGAACCTGCCCCTCTCTGCATAATCAACCCCTATCATTAATCTAAATCCTTTGATGTAATTATATAATTTTGTGCGCAAGAGTTTCATCAGGATGACGAAGGCATGGGTTGCGTGCTTTTTCCCGCACTCCATATTCCCTTGAGAAAATAATTTTACGTTTGCATCAAATCAAATGCTATATCACCGTTTTTAATAAAAGATCGATTCACTTTTTTTTTTACGATAAATTAAAGAAGTTAAATAAATTATTCTAAGGTGTCTATAGTTTTTATATTAGACTGATTTGTTTGATTTATAAACTACTATATATAATCAAATGATGTTCTATATTTGTTATGATTCCTTGACATATTTAATTTTCTTAATTTTTTTTAAAGTCAACTAAGTTTTATATTAAAAACAGAATAAGTACTATCAACTGTTGCTTAATGCTTATTCCATGCTCATGTCCCTTGTTCAATTCCCATGGAGTTCCCTTTTTGGGCAAAGCTAGTTTTTATGAGATCCAAATAAATTGGTAAAAACAGATTAACTCTGGCATTGTCCGCATTGATAACAGGTCCAGGGTCACAATCTTAACTATTTTTATACAATGTTTTATTATCTATATAAAAATATTAGGATTAAAAAACAAAAGAATGGAAAAAATGCCACACAAAATCGGTGGGAAACAAAAGGCTAGAGCTAAAGAAATCTTATTAGCGTGGTTGATTTGTTTTTGTTGGAAACAAATCCGGGGGGGGGGGGGTAATCCACTTATGACGTGAAAATGTAAAATCTACCTTTATCTAATATCAATTGTTGTCATCATTTAATGTTTCGTTTTTACATTGTTTTTATGAACACTGAACTAATATTGAGTTTAATATCATGCAATTAGTTGGCGTTAATGTACTAACATAAACCATACTGCAAGCAAATCTCTCCGTGTACTACATGGGAAGTACGAGCTCATTTCTATAATATAGAGATTTATACAACAATAGTTTCAAAAAATCTTATCACACTAAGCAACGTAGACTATATATAACACACAACGTTATTGTGCTAAAATTATTAATCAAAAAGTTTTATTCTATAATTTTATTGAATATTTACCTCCATCTTCCTTTACCTCTTTTTATATGATTCTATACAATTTGATCGACTCTCTTTATTAGTGCTTCTAATGACTTTTTTTTTTTTTTTGTCCAAACCACCTTAAATTATTTTCTCCTTAATAGATAACACTCTAACTTGTATGCGTGCGTGATTAGTACAAATTTTATCTTTTATTGCATGATCCCACACTTATCTCATCATTTTCATGTTGGCTACCTTATTTTATGTCATGTTATTTTTTCAAAGCCTATTATTTACTATTATATAGTAATACGATAAAACTTTTCTTTACAAATAATTTTATGGTTTTTCTCCATATTTATAAGATTCACCTTGAATTTTATGAACATCGCCATGAATTTAACTGAATTGTTGCATAGATATACACACATATTCATATAAATATTGTGATTATGTTGAGCGTTTAAGTGTTCCTTTGAAATAATTTATTTTTAAATAATAAATATTTATAAATCATGATTCACGATATATGAGATAAGTATGTGAAAAAAATTTTATCCTAATTTATATAATAAAAATCTATTTTTTAAAAAAAAGCTGAACCAAACAAATTTTAATTCGGTGGAGAGAAAACGTATGTGGCTGTCGTCATCATAGTAAGGGGGTCTCGTGATGAACGCGATCCGAGTGTTCCCCGCCATTTTCCGTGGGCCCAGAAAGAGTGTCATTTCCACGATGAAAAAGGTAAAGAGAGGGGGAAAAACCAAAAGGAAAAATGAAAATTAGAAAGCAGTAACATAAATTGATTGATGAAACGGGTCCCACATGAGTAAAAGCGGAATGGGAGCCCCACCCTTCAGAAGCTCGTCCATGGATCCTCCCCTCAACAAAATTCTTGGTGAAAGAATCTTAAACGTCAAATCCAATAGCAATGTGAATGGAACCTTAATTACTTGAGAGACGAGACACCTCTTAACAAATCCCAAGTCCATGTATATAGTTTTAAGGTTTCGGAGCTGATTTATCAATAAAATTTTAAAGAAAGAATGTTTAGTATAATTATATTTTAAAGGGGTAAAATTACACATAAATAATTAAAAGTGGAACATCGAGTACAAAGTCGTTAATTTTGACCTAACGATGTTAAATTATAAAAAAAGAAAACCTCTAACGGCGTTAGGTCAAATTTAACGGTTTTATGCTGGATGTTCCACTTTTAATTTCTTATATGTATTTTTACCCCCTTAAAACATAATTATGCAAGACGCTCATTTCTTAAAATTTTATTGGTAAATTTACTCTTTAACCCTAATTTTAAATATAAAATATATTTTTTATATTTATTAATATTTTTAATTTATTTATATTAATAGTTTCCAAAAATAATTAAAAAATATTATTAAAGTATTTGAAAAAATATATATAATATTTATTAATTTTTTTAATCTAATTAAATTAAATAAATATATCTTATATTAAGATAAAGAATAATAAATTATTTAGCTAATAAAATTAGGCCTTTGACTGGGCCGTCCCTCTGTTTATGGTGGTTACAAGGCTCGTTTCGTTTTACTGAAGAGAAAAATGTTCCCAAAAGAAAAATAAAAGAATAAGAAGGGGGGAAAATGGGAGGGAAAATAGAGGGTCACCCTCCCTTACCTAATGCGGCCACTACGGGCACACTGACACTTGACAGACAAGAAAAGGTATAAAACTGCGTTCACACCTTAAAAACCCCCCCTCTCTCTTCCATTGACATTTTGACTTCTGCCTTTTCGGCCTGTTCCCACCCCCGGCTTATCACGGATACTTACATATCTTAGGTACGTCATATTATTTATATTTTAATTTAATTAATTAAAATATAATAATTTATCTTATTTTAATTCTATATGATCGATAAATTTTCTAAAAAATTCTAGATTTTATAATTTTAGGGTGATTAGAGAGAATTGTGTTTTTCTTTTTCTAAATTAAGAAATTTATGTTTTTAAAATTATAAAATTTAAATTTCTCTAATGACTCATTTGTTATATGGGATTAAAATAAAATGAGCTGTTGTATTTTAATTAATCAGAACATAGATGAAGCTGTGCTCCTGAAGTATGTAAATATGCAAGTATATTTTTATTTATTTTAAATGTATTATGTGTTTTTTAATCTTGCCATACACGCACTAATTACCACATATATATGTATACATTAAAATAGTCGAGTTTATTTTTTTAGAATTCGTAGCAGTTCATGTTTTGTATTTAGATTTATATATTTTAAAAAAGTATTCAATTTTATAAAATATGTGTGTTTTTATTATTATTGAGACTTATATTAATTTTTAAATGCAATAACTATGAAGGTATTACTATTTATACGAAGGCTCTCTTTAAATAATTTGCAGAAACAATGTAGAAGGTTTTGAGTGAATTTTCTCAATTTAAAAAAAAGTGTCGACTAATCAAATAAAGACAAAAGAATAGTTCCATAACAAGTGGAGGAGTAACAGATTCACACGTCAAGGCAAACCAAGCAATAAATTAATAACATAGCGCCACTTGCGTTCTATTGTTATTATTATTATTTTGTGGCGTACATCCTCGTATTTCATACACTTTGCTCACAATTAATCAAATTAATAAGTTAATCCGTATGGCCAATCCAGTAATCTTGTTGGTTAACTATTCGTGGCGAAATATGAAATGATTAAATTAATTTCCTGGTCCAATATAAAAGTAGAGCCAAGCCCGAGCATCCCACATTTCTCAATTTTCAATATCCGCGTTCACACTACTGTTCCCCCAAAATAAAAAATCAGAAGCATCGAGCTCAGCCAGGAAGACGACCTTCTCCTTTTCGAGTTATCTCCGCCACGCTCGTTCGTCTCTGCGTAACGAATTCTATCTTTATCTTTATGAAACTCCCAACTTTTGCAGACCCGGACTCAATCTCCCACATTTTCAGCTTGCTTCAGAGTTCTTTCGTTCCAATGAATGAGACCACCAGCAGCGTCACCAGAAAACGACGCAGAAAAAATGACAAACCCGGGGATGGCGATGATGGTGATTCAATCCAGAATCAGGGGAATAAGAAGAAAGAATTTTCAGGTATTCTCACTTCGCTGCTATTGCTGGAAGAACAACAGAAGCGTGACCAGGAAGAGCTTGACAGAGTCTCCGAGGAGGAGAAACTGTCCTTAGAGGCCAACCACAAGAAGAAAACTAAGGCCATGCTGGAATACTACACCAATATCCAGGATTATTACGACGATGCCGAAGAATCGGAGCGAATCAAGAGAAAGAAATCACGGGCCATGGCCGGTGCGGTGGCCGTCGCTGCGGCTTCCGATGGGTTAGAAAAGGTTCATACGGATAAAGTACTGAAAGCTGGAGCGGGTGGTGGGTCCCAGAGCCAACAGCGGCGGCTGTGGGTGAAGGACCGTTCCGGAGCATGGTGGGACGAATGTAACAGGCCAGATTTTCCGGAAGATGAGTTCAAGAAAGCGTTTAGAATGAGCAGGGCTACTTTTGATTTGATTTGTGAGGAGCTTAATTCGGTTATTGCGAAAGAAGATACAACGTTGAGAAACGCTATTCCCGTGAGGCAAAGAGTAGCTGTTTGTTTGTGGAGGTTAGCCACCGGTGACCCTCTCCGTCTTGTGTCCAAAAGGTTCGGATTGGGCATATCAACATGCCATAAGCTAGTTCTTGAGGTATGCACAGCCATAAAGACTGTGTTGATGCCTAAGTATTTACAATGGCCTGATGAAGCAACATTGAGGAATATCAAAGGTGAATTTGAATCGATTTCTGGGATACCCACTGTGGTGGGGTCTATGTACACCTCACACATCCCCATTATAGCTCCCAAGATTAGTGTGGCTGCTTATTTCAATAAAAGACATACAGAAAGGAATCAAAAGACTTCGTATTCAATTACAGTTCAAGGTGTGGTTGACCCAAGAGGGGTGTTTACAGATGTGTGCATTGGATGGCCTGGTTCGATGCCTGATGATCAGGTGTTAGAGAAGTCTGCACTTTATAAAAGGGCCGAGAAGGGGCTTCTAAAAGGTGTGTGGATTGTTGGCAGTTCAGGGTACCCTTTAATGGACTGGGTTTTAGTGCCTTATACTCAGCAACATCTTACTTGGACACAGCATGCATTCAACGAGAAGATTGGAGAGGTCCAAAAGGTTGCAAAAGATGCATTTGCGAGATTGAAAGGAAGGTGGTGTTGCTTGCAGAAGAGGACTGAGGTAAAACTGCAAGATTTGCCTATTGTTCTTGGGGCATGCTGTGTGTTGCACAATATATGTGAATTAAGGAATGAAGAAATGGATCCCGAGCTGAAGTTTGAACTTTTGGATGATGAGATGGTGCCAGAGGTTGCATTGAGATCGACAAGCTCGGCGAAACTTAGGGATTCAATTGCTCATAATCTCCTGCACCATGGCCTCGCAGGCACTTCTTTTCTTTAGCTGAAGGGTTGTTTTTTTTTAATATGTGATACTCGAGATCATATTCTTTTGCTTGTCTCTATAGCTAATACTGAAGCCCTTCATCGAATTTGTTGAAGGGACTCTGTAAAAGTTAGATATATTGGCCCCCTCAACAAATATATGATTGTACTCTTCATAAGTTCAAGTTATATGATTCACAGAATTGTAATTTAGTTCCATACTTTAATAAGATATTAGTGAGTGGAATCATAATATTACTTTCTGCATCCTTTTTTCTCTCATCAGTTCTCTTGATGTCAAAAGAGTTTATGACCATGGGCAATGTTCCTTTTTTCTGTTCCTGCGAAGTACCTTCTCGCATGCCAACGACTGTTCTTGCATGCTTCATTTATTTTGAAACTTGTCTTCTATGTAGATTTCAAGCAAGTCCTTCATGGATTGACAGAGGAAAAATACAGCCAAAGCCCCACCTTATCATGGCATATGATTCTTAAGAGGAGCTTGGATCAGTCAAATGCCAGGAAACTGAATGACAGAGACTTAAATCAGAACCTTTCTTGGGGTAGAACGAGTTTTTTACTCCATGACCTTGAAGATCCTTGTATCTGATCAGAGCCAACATTGGCCAATTGTATTGTTTACCTTGTGCATAACGCTGTTTTTTTGGGGCTAATGTTGTGATTGATTCATATATTAGCATCACTGCTTTAAATCTTGTTGAGATTTATCATTTATTCACAAAAGGGGTAGGATAATAATAGTTTGGTTGTTTCAAGTGATTTTGAGTCTTCTCAACTCTGAACTTATTTAATCGAGTATTTGTTCTGCTGTTCTACCCTATTCACATCAAAGTGCACAAAACTACACATGTAACTTTGAAGCCTGTGGTGGTCTGGTTTAATTCCTCGGCCAGTGAAGCTGATCTTAAGTTATGTATATGGTCCTTGTGACTCTTCTTGAATTTGTTTTAACCTGTATAACTATGCTAAATAAAGTTATAACAGATAAGGTAGAGATTGGTGTTAAATGCCTACCAAACTTGTCATCAGATGAACTTTCAAGGAGATTTGCTCGCAAATGCAGGCCATTTGAAGCCTCCTCTGAGCTGAATTACATGTTCTGGTTTTCTGGGTTGACTCTTTAAGCAGCATAAAAAACGAGAAATTACCGTCTCTAGGATTCCAACGTGCTTCAAGGTTATTATCGTGATAAGGATAGGTTTTATCGGAGCATCGAAACGAGAGCGAAAACAAACAAAAGAAAAAGGTATGGACAGCTTTGATTCCACCATTATAGTTTTAATTTAAAAGGAAAGATTAATTAAGAGGGGCTACTCATTGTCGGTGCTTTTCAAAGTTCACACCCCACCTGGTAATCCCCAGTCGACACGCAAATTTATTCTGTTATTGCTTGTAAATTCATCTAGTTTCTCACACACACATATTTAATGATATACTAGCACCTTGGTTGTTATCTAATTTTATTATTGTTAGTTACTCTTGACACGTTAGGACAAAGGTCTCAGAGCCATACCCTCTCATTTCTGATCTCGTTTCCCTTCTTCAAAAAAATAATTTTTTTTTCCTAATATTCAAACAAGTCAAAATTGGACAAAATCGAATTATTTTTTATTGTTCATTGGTGCTTGAGAGTTGAGAGCGTGGAGAAAAATCATTTTCTAGAAAAAAAGACAGAGTCAACCAAATTTGAATAGCAATTATGGGATATTTGACAAACGGAATTAATTGATGACGAGTTAAGTATTTTTATTTCTTAATGATCAAGTCATACTCCAGAAACGACAACAAAACACAGACTGATTTGGGCTGTTAACTTGGAACCTAAGTCGGAGTATTTATTAAGTCTACATTCTAATTAACCAACCACATGTTCAGCCGACTTCCGTGCATCTTGGTCATTTCATCATTTCATTGCCAATGTAACGTCAACGGCAAGTTGAACGATATTGCGGCTACTACCATTCACACTCAACTAACTCTGAGATACTCCTTTTATTCAAAATGCATATATTATTTCATTTTCAATTTTCATCACGTTCTATTTGCAAATGCTTTCTGACTTGTAAACATAACTAATAGTATTTCATTGAAATTCCCACGTGATAATCATTTCAAAACAAAAATGAAACTCTACCAGAGAAAGATATATTAATATTTGCTATATTTCTTATTTATTTTTGTTTTATTATTCTTCATTCTTTTATCCAAAGAAAAGTAAAGGGACATCCAATTCTGATTGTTTGAAGAAAAAAAAAATGCCGGCAATGTTATTGACGGGTGATCGCTGATATCCCCACACGCAAACGCTAAAAATGCCAAAGAGAGGCCAATTTTCATGTCGCCACGAATTAATTAAAGTCATATACTTATTTACAATAAAAAAACATTAAATGTTCCTTAATTATTTTAAACTCCTGACTATGGGCAAATAATCACACTGCCAAATCAATAATCTTTCCGTACACAAGCTTAGGCAGCATGATATTACTATTGTTCACTGTTCAGAACCGTTTCAAAAGATTCTCCGACGGAGTATTTGGCTACTTCGTTTTTTAAACCAAAATTTGGGATGGGGCAAAACCATGATTTTAAAAGGGTTTCCAAACACACACTTATAAGGCCACCAATTCCAATCAGTGTTCCAGGATCCGTTGTTACTTGCTTGAGTTAGACGTAATGGAAGCAGTTATCTAAACCTTGGTGCTACTGTTATTCGATTTGCGAGGGAAACGGATTGTGTAACAAGGAATATTTTGTGCCCAGACGAAAGTTGGAGGAATTCAAACTGCGATTAGTTTGACGAAAATTAAATAAAAAAGACTGAACCACAACGTTAAACCTGTTGTTATCCATATAGATGAGTGGATAGGTGCTCAAGCTGGTATAATTGGCATTCAGCAGGGATATTAAATACTATCACAAGCAACTCGGATCACAACTAGAGTCTAGAGAAACAAGCACCAAAACAAAAGGAAGCATAGAGTAGTCAGTATTTCCCGAAGGTCAATCCCTGCACAGCCTGAGCCAGATGTTGCTCATTCCTAACACTCTGAACCCATGATGCATTGATATGAACCCGCTCCAGGCTCTGCTTCAACGTCCTAGCAATTGCAGGCTGCGAACGGGTGGCAAAGAATTCCTCGACTTCTTTTGCCTTCTCAAAGGAAGCAAACTGTGCATGGATAGCATGCAAGTTTAGAGAGAAGATTCATGGGGTGCTAATCAAACTCAATAGTACAGAGACATACCGGTGAGACAGCTGCACTAACAAAGCGAGTTATCAAAAATCCTGCACCATATGTCTTCAGGAGATGTTCCCAATTCTCCTGCATGGCAGCAGAGCAACAGTTAGAAAATGATATAACGGCCACAGGGTTACAAATGACTATATGTCATGATCTCTCTTCGAAATTAAGCTTGTCTACAAGGTGATATTTCATGCATCAATGGCCTAGATTTGCCACAAAAAATGAAGCATCAAATCTTGACATTCAGTGTTAGAGCAGGATTTTGAAACTACAGAAGTTGGACCAGTTTCCTAACTCAAACTCTGGCCCTGCAACTACATTTTTCAATAGCAATTATAATCTACATTAGTTGAATTGACCCTAACTCGACATTGATCAGCTGTGGACACATCAGGAAAATAAAACTAAAATGGGTAACATTGCAGTTTAAACAAAGAATTTACTTCAGCAATGTATGTTGCACTTAATATGGCTACTGGTTGTGTAATTTACCTTGAACCATGTCCAGGTTACTTCTCGTCCTTCCAGACCAACAGCAAGTCCAAAAACAGCATCCTGACTTCGTACCTTGACCATACAAAGAACCAACATATAAAGCTCCAATCTATATATAATTCTCCACAAATGAGTGTAAATGCCCATTCCGACTTCAACACAAACAAAATATGACAAACTTGATACCTCAGAAGACAACATGAAGTTAAGGGCTTCAAGAATCAGATCTGGATCATGTGAAGATGCCAATGAGCCTGCAAGAATTCAAAGTTAAGAGGTATCCTGACATTAGAAAATCAAAGTATAAAAGAATTCTATTAAAGTACAAGGCATGTAATTACTTAGAATGCGTGTTTTTTCCTGGCTTAGGTCAGATTCCCGATAAACTTTGAGGAGGGATTCATAAGCAAAACGGTTTGATTTGCTTGCCCTTTGCATCACTGCCACATATGTTGCCTGCCAAAATAGTTCACTATGATTATAAGCAGGAGGATTTTGAAGGAATTTCCAAACATTGAACTGAGGCAGCAGACAACCTTTCTTATATCGGGTGGAAGAAGTTGTGTGCTCCTGTCTTCTAAGAATGCCTGAAAACGCCTGCTTGCTTCATCCAGCGTCAGGTCATGTCCAAAAGAAGCAAGAGCCGTCAAAACTTCTCCTCTCAACATTGCATCTAGATGGCTTTCACCAGGTTTCGGGTCCCAGCCAAGCTTCCTGAACAGATAAAGATGTAAAAAGATGATTTTTAAGGGGGAAAATCTATACAAAAAGATGTATATATGAAAGGATCACCTTTAGGCAGTTCAGAATTTTCATTCAGTTAACAACAATTATTAGCAATAACAATATATAGTATAAAGCATAGGAATGTTAAGATGGGGCATTGCTGCAAAATTTAGAACAGCGTGTACTGATTCTTTTATCTAACAGCTTACTCGGCAGAGAACTGGAAAAGGTTGATAAAGAATTGCTTAATGTAGTCCAGTAACTCTGGTACAGAATCAGCGGCAATCCTTTCAACTTTATAACTTACCTGGAAAATGAGGTTTGGATTAGAATAAAAAAAATGATTACTAACAAAATAGCAACATTTGGAACATGACTTACAGTAATTAGGTTCGATAACACGATATAATCAAGTTCCTCCCTGTAGGCTCCCATCAAGGCAAGCAGGGACGTCAATGTTTCCTTGCGAGCCATACAAAGTGCATATGAATCATCCAAAATTCCTGTCAAAGAAACAATTGAGTTAATGATCATTTTGATTTCCACCATCAAAAGTGTCAACCACTAATCAATTTACCAAATCGGTCTGTTGCAGATAATAATTGTTTTTCTACTGCAAATCTAAGTCTAGCTGCAAGGCCCTCATCGTATTTCACCCTGTAAAAACCAGTCTGATCCACATTGAGTTTTATCCAAGAGCGTGGTCCTATTTCTTGAGGAATCTGAGAGCCAAAAAGCTCATTGACATCACGTGTTTCAGTTTTTTCTTGCAGAAGGAAATTCTTGCAAACATCATATGAGCCAAGGCACAATGTAATTGGAACAATCCAATAGCCTTCTCCATGAGCGCCACTTGACAAGAATTGTGACTGTCAATTAACAAAGAAAGCTTACAAGTTACAAGGCATGCTAGAAGGGATTGTCTTACGAAAATAATCATAACGAAGAACTTGTGAAATAATCAGACACAACAAAACCTGCTCAAACTCCAATTTTTCATTATTGACTCTGACAGTGACAACTGGGTAACCCTTCTGTTTTGTCCATGAGTCCATTAATTTGTTCACAGGTTCACCAGATCCCTCCTCAAGGGCTGCCCACAGATCCTCAGTCTTGGCATTTGAGCATGCGTATCTTTTTATATACGAAGCCAGTGACCTCTATTTGCATGAACAAGCAACATATAATTTGACCTCAATATTGCAATATGCAAATATCACATTTTGTATGGTTTATTAATATACGATATCGAATATATATATCACAGGATTTTCACATCATCAGCAGACTACATTGTCAACATATGGCTTTCATTGTTGAGTTCAACGCAAGTTACAGTATTGCGTCTCAGCTTTCGTGGTGTCAATCTAATATGCAAATCTCAATCTCAACTTAATATATAGAAGTTGTTATTAGGGTGTATCTGTTTGAATTTTTATACTCCTCTTTTATCTATCTACCTTGCAGTAAAAATAATGATATAAGAAATGGATTGGCAAGTCAATAAACAAGCTGTCGTGAATGTTTAGGAAACACCCAAACCATGGTTTTAGAAGCTATTTTCCACAAGTCGAAACAAAACTTTTCTCACATACTTACTTCGTAAATCGTAAAAGCTATTCTCAAAAGTTAATCCAAACACACTTATATATCACAAACTTGATATTGCAACCTACTCAGCCTACCACTATTTAAAGTTTAAAAAAAGTCGATCAAGTTGAGAGAAATTTTGCAACACAACAGCTTAACTAGGTCCTCACCGGGCACACACTATATATCTTACTATCTCACAAGTGTGGATTACCAGAGGTTCCTATATCATAACTCTTTCAAATTTAGTATCAAAGATGCATAATTTCCTACCACTGACCTGAAAGCATTCAGCACCAAGATAGCTCTGTAGCATTCTGATTACAGATGCACCTTTTCTATAACTTATTGCATCAAATATTTCATCAATCTCATGGGCATGATTTATTTCTACCTGCAAAGAGAATTAATTTACTCAGGTTAAGTGTGTGTTTGGATAACAGCAAAAAACACTTTTTGAGCCCTAAACCATGGTTTTGCTAAAAGCCACCCAAACATCCTAAATTTTTACAAAAGCACTTTTCCACCTGAAACCATGGTTTGGGGAGTTGAAACCATGGTTTTTGAGAAGCCAAAATTTCTCCCTTTCCAGAAGCTATTTTTCAAAATCTATTATCCAAAATCACTTTTCTTACTTTTTCTCCATAAGCTATTATCCAAAAGCTAATCCAAACACACTCTAAAATACACAATAAAAAGTAAGACAATCAATTAAATATTGATCATCCAAAGAATGTGAAACCCAAAACATATAAAGGAGGATTTAATAATACCTCAATTGGGTGGGATTCTGCAAGGCCATCTAACTTAAGACCCTCCGTAGTTTCATGAAGAAACTGAGACCATATTTTCCACTCAGGAAACAAGCCATCAGTTGCTAGATAGCTAACCTGAGTACACCAATCAGTGAGAGAATAAGAGTGAGACCCTATGATAGAAATGATACAAGAATATATAGTCTATAAATCTTACCCATGTTGCAAAACCTTCATTCAGCCATAAGTGTGTCCACCACTCCATTGTAACAAGATTGCCAAACCATTGATGAGCCAGTTCATGAGCTACGACAGTTGCAACCTTTTACAGAACCCAAAGAAATTTTTTTACAACTTACAACTAGCAATAAGAAACTAGTTTTACACCATGAATAAAGCAGCTTTGAAAATAAGAAAAATACCCTCTGCTTATTGGCAGCAGCAGAATGTTGATCATCATAGAGTAAAGCAGTCTCTCGGTATGTAACCAAACCATAATTCTCCATTGCTCCAGCCGCAAAATCAGGAATTGCAATCATATCCAATTTTGGTAGAGAGTATGGGGTTTCAAAATAACTGTTTAAGTTACCGTAATTAGTAGTGTATTGAAAGGTAAATGATGCAGCATGGCCATACAAACCTAGCAATGCAAACTGACTACTGCAAGATTAACATGTAATCCATGATATGCCTAGCTTGCCTTTGTAAACCTAAGATATGATTATTGGCAGCAAAAATGGATGGATTACGAAATCCCCCTTTTTAAAACACAAACACACGCATTGATTTTCTTACCAAGGCATTTTCTTTGCCTTGCCTTTAGAATACCAAACTTTCTTTGGAAACATGAAAATTAGACTGAACTGCAGTAAAATCAAATCAGGAAAGTAGATTATTTGAAGAATATGTGGAAGCCTGTGTTGAGGGTGTGATTGTATCCCCCCCCCCCAAACACCCCCTACAGTCAATTTCATTGATGTAGTTGGGCCACGGACACAAATTTTATGGATCAGTAATAAAATTGTCCCAAAAGTTTCACGTGATTTATTAAAAATGCAGGGGTATTAACTTTCTGGGGCGGTTTTTAATAGATTTTCATCATTAAAAAAAGATTTAAACAGCTCAAACTTACTGTTTGAATAGTTCCAATGTCTTCACAGCAACATATAGTGCAAACTTTCCCTGATTTGCCTTACCAACTTGACAGTACACTCGTACTTTGACCCCTGTAAAGATGTTAAACAGCATTAAGAAGAATATGACTAATACAACCTCAAGTACCTATAAGGTGCATGATATTACCATCAGATGTGTGGTCTTCCACAAAATCAAACAAGCCAACTACAACTGCAACCAAATATGTAGACATGATTGGAGATTCTTGATATGAAACTGTTTTAATATTGCCATTTATTTTTTCTTCAATGACTGGCATGTTGGAAAGGGCTGAAAGCTCCGAAGGCACATCCAATGTGATCTTGAAAGTAGCCTGCAAGGTCAACCTCCTGTGAATAGTGTGCCCAAACTCAAAACTATTCTTCATTTGTTAGCACAATGGAAAACCAAAAGTTCATCAAATCTGCTCCACCTAAAATGGCCTTAGAACCTAAGCAATGAACCAAAGTGCAGCTTATTTACTTGAAATCCTACACTTCTGTTTCATAATTCAAAATTCTACCCATCAAAAGCTTAGAAAAGATGTGTTTGCTCTGGAAGGTGGGGTACAAACAGACCTTGCAAGCAGGTTCATCCCAACAAGGAAAGCATTTTCTGGCATCAGCTGGTTCAAACTGAGTAACAGCCATATTCTTCTGCTCACCATTATGCTCATATTTACTACAAAAGGATAAAAGAAAACCCAAACAATTAATTTTCAATATATGCTGGACTATAATTTTGCGCCACATGTGCTATACGGTTTTGTGGTAAAAGGCACAGATCAATCTTGGAAAGTTTTGAACTCGGCCAAATCAACAAAAATGAATTAAAAGGAAAAATCAGTAATCAAAAGTGCAGCAGAATTCAAGTTATTATTTCGTTTGACCGTTTGGGTAACAGTAGAAACATAAAAAAAATAAAAGAATGCGTAATAATGTTTACCTTCTGTAAAATCCTTTCATTCTGTCATTCAAAGTTCCTTCAAACTGAATAGTCAAAATACCCAACCCAATCGGTAGTGAGTCTGGAAACTCCAATACCAAAATCTCGTCTTGTTCAAACAGCTCGACTCTTGAGGGCTTGAAAACCTGCATAGACATCCGATCATTCTACATCAGCAATAATCAATAGAATCGCCTAAAAATATAGATGAATGAACCGCAAAGTTATCAATCAACCCCCGAACTAGCTCAAAAACAAGATAAAATAAACCGACAAACGATTCTTATTATAGCAAACTTAACCTTCCAAAAAGTCGCGATTGGCAACATTTACTGCAGATTCAACATTTCGTGCATCCACACTCTCGTGAGAGAGCAACGAATATGAAACATGGATCTACTCATTTTTCGTAAAATTTAGCTCTATTCAGCTTATGGCAGTTCGAATGGATAAGAGAAGTTTCAACGGCCCGGAGTCTTTAAAGTGGAGTGTCAAGAGCTCAACAACGATAACAACAACAAGAAGCTTATCCCACTAAGTATATAATCGAGAGCACACGAAAAAAACATTATCAAGCTATCGAAACAAGGTTGACCATTACCAGCCCATCGACCAATGATGGTACGAACTATGAATGAAAACAAAAACCAAATTTATAAAACTGCCAGAACCACACTTGGCCCCCGAAAGTATTGCACAAATTTTCTCTCTTTTTTTGGGTGAACATAGCCAGTCTTTGGACAAATCACGCTCTAAAATAAACACAGCTGCCATCACAAGCAACCCTTCTCATCCAAGTTTGATAAGGGGAAAAAAATGAGTCGATAGTCGATACCTTAGAAGAATCTCGGTTTGTGAAGGATGCGGCATCGTCACTGACGAAGAGCTCAGCGGCATTAAGAACGATGTAACTGGTAGGGGCGACGATGTCAAGGTCAATGGCGACGGAGCCAGAGAAGCAGCAAGCAACGAGGTCGGGTCGGAGCCTAACGTCGTATCGTTTCGGAACAGCGAATTTTGGGAGACGAGGCTGGCCTTTGAATTGATCCATTGTTTCTGCCGCTTGGTGACTGACAAAACAGCGAGGTAATTTACTTGGGTTTCGGTGATAGCCCTTTGTTAAGTACCCAATTTATGTACATCGTGCCAACTGCCGAATCCTTTCCCGTGTGAACTCTTCTCCGAGGATCGGTGATTTTTCGGTTTTTCGCTGATGCGGGAATAATTTTTAGTGGAGATAGAAATTCTCAAATTAGAAAGAAGATGCCTATCGCTGGCAAAAATTAAAAAAGAAATAAAGAAGATGCTTAACATGAGACAAAGCACAAAGGACCGTTTGGGATATAAAGAACAATCACTCTGGCAGCCGGAACTTATTAAGGAATCTTCTGTTGATAATGATATTGACATTTAAAGGGGAAAAATAATAGACAGAACATCATTATTTGCTTTTTATTTTTTTTTTTGGGGACCGAAGAACATCAATGTGTGTGCTTATTTGGGATCTCTTTGTAACCTTTAAAAATATTTATTTATATAAATCGAGATAAAATTTTTCTCACTTATTTATCTAATATACGATAAATCATGATTGAAAAATTACTTTTAAATACTGCAATTGTTATACTAAACAAGCACAATTTGCTTTAAAAATACTAAATTACTTCTAACTAAACCTTCTTTATTCTCTCACCCCATCCTATCGATTTTCTCAGCATGTCATGAAATAATCAAGATTTGTTCAAAGCAATTTAAACTAATTTGAATTTTTAGGTGAGAAACTAATTCTAATTAATTAATTAATTCTACACTGATTAATTTATTTTTAATCTTTTTAAATTAATAAAACTCTTTCTTTTGGGCTATCTGAATAATGGTCCTACTAAGATTATGGTGTTTAACAATATTTTTATTTAGTAGTTGCTATTTCATACCCTTATTTATAGGTGATATGTTATTCTAACACTTGGCTTTTTTCATCTAAAGACTAGTGATACACTCATACATTGGATTGTTCAAGCGGGCCAAACATTCCCCACGCCCTTAAACAACGTCAATATTGTTACATATAAGAAGTTTTTGTTTGCCTCTCCTTGTAGATATGTTTTCCGATATTATAATTTGTGTCCTCCTCCTTATATAAGCGATATTCCAACCAACCATTTGCTGATGATTAAATCTTTTTTTACTTACTCCTTCATGCCAAACAAATATCCTATCAATTCCCCGTTCCTCTGTATGGTGCATTTCATGTAAATATTGAAAAATAGACATACTTTTCATTAAATTTTAGATTATTACCCATGCAGGGAAAATTTGTTGGAAATATATATATATAAGTAGGGTCGGCTACATAAATAGCACAATATCATTATGCAATATTGAAAACCAGATCTTTAAATAGATTATTAATCAAAAGATTCTGCTCTATAACCTCATTGAGTGTTCACTTTGATCTTCCTCGCCATCTTTTTAGAAGATGCCATACTACTTGATCAACATTTCTCATTAATGCACTCAATGACTTTTTTGAATAGGTCCAAACTACCTCAATCGATTTTTTATTATTTTCTCTTTAATAGAGGTCACTCTAACTCGTTCGCGTATATGATCATTATAAATAATATCTTTTCTTGCATGACTATATATTCATTTTCACACCCTTATCTCAACTACCACCATTTTTTTAATCGTGTTGTCCCTTTAAATATACCATCAAAATTTGAAAAACCCTAAAATAATAATTTTTTATTAAATGAGTTGCCAATTGTTAATCAAATCAATCTATAAACTAAAACTATTGAAGGAGACAATACTGATTTAAAATTTAAGAAAATTCTAGTAAAGTACCATTTGAATTTGAAAATCCCTAAAAGATCTATTAAAACATATAAATGACACATAGGTCATAAAGGACGAATATAAAATTTTGAAATGTTGTTCTTTTAATAAAATGCCCTCACCTTTTTTTTTTAAAAAAGGCAAGTCCCCTTGCTGGCATGCCCCACCCAACAGGCAGGCCGGCAGTTGGAGCTCCGGTGACAACTTGAGTAAAATGATTAACTACTTGAGTATAGAGATACACAACTTGAGCTTACTAAGACATATCGGGCGTCGTTGATAAGTTGAATAAAATTAATGACAACTTAAGTTTATCAAATATAAACTTGAAAAGCTCAAGTTTTCAATCTCTATACTCAAATAGTTAATCCCTTTACTTAAATTGTCACCGAAAATTGGGCTGCCGACTAGAAGAGAGTTCTTTCCTTTTTTTTAAAAAAAAAAAAAAACTTAAAGGTACATTTTGGTAAAAACACAGCATTTCAAAATCCAAAATTTCTCCTTTATTACTTATGTGTCATTTCCATGTTTTAGTAGGGCTTTTGGGATTTTTCAAGTTTAAACAGTGTTTAGATGAAATTTTCTTTTAAAATTTTGATACTTTGAAAGTATTTTTCCAAAAATTTCCTTATATATTCCGTTTTTCTTGTTTGTTTTCTTTTTCGCTTTAAATAACGAACAAAATCAATTTAATTCGTTTCCTGACCTCAAAAAAGAAGAAGAAGAAGCTAACAGAGACGGCGAAGGTGTTCGGTGGCTCCCAAGCCGAGGGGCGTGCCCGTGAACGCCGAAAATAGGTTTAGCCTTCTTCCGTTGATTCGGCCGATCGCGTATCAGACGAAAGAGGAAGTAATTACTTCTTAGCTCTATGAGACAGAAGAGAGGCTCTTCGTCTTCAACCTCTCCATGTGCCCCCCTTCGAGATGCATATCACAATTGCTTCAACAGGTTTCAATTATATGTAATTTTGGTTGCGTTTCAACGTCTCGACCAAAAATTATTTCTTTAATGTTTTACTTCAAGTTTCTACCTGGCTCTGTTCTCCGTCTCTCTTTAATGTTATATTTTTCTTAGGAAGGTGGTACGCCGAGAAATTCATGAAGGGTCAGTGGGACAAAGAAGAATGTCTTTCCGAGTGGGAAAAGTACAGAGCTTGCCTTTCTGTATGATCCATGACCACGCTTAAAAGTTTAAGCTCTTCATTATTTCATCTATCTAACCAACGTTTCTTTCTTTCTTTCTTTTGTTTTGTTTTTTGACAGCAACATTTGGAAGATAAGCATCTGAGTCGCTTCTTAGAAGCTGAGGGCGTTGTCAGTTCCACAGTTCATGACGATTTGGGGGAAGGTGCTACTTCTGGTGTATCTCAATAACGTATGCTCGATTTGAATAGAAATTATCCAGACGGAGGTAACTTGCAGGATCATTATGCCACTTCTTTTTTTCAATTTGGTCGATGTTTAATTATGCTCATCCTGGAGTCCAGCAATTATTGGAAACTACAAATTAGGAAGGATCTACACTCTGTAGAATATTTCTTTATTTGTGCTTCGATCTTACATCATACTTGATGAGGAGTCGATAAGAAATTACAGCTAGGCTTTTGAAGTATGCTGGCTTGTTGCGGTGAACTGACATAGTTATATAAAACTATAAAAGATTCAGAAAATTTGCCTGAGTTCATTGGTTGGTGAAGTCATTTTTTTGGAATCTAAATTATGTCAAATTATAGGAACCCAGGCTGAACTCTTCATATAAATTGGAGAGATCCTCGCAGTAACACAAAAGTTTAAGAATAGGACCTATTAAAACTTCAGAACAAAGAAAAGCATCAGTCAGAAGGAAGTTAAGTGTCAGGTTTAGCTGCGGTAGGATTTTATGTTCCGTGAAACCAGCCTCATTGTTGTTTCATTCCTGTGAGGTAATTGACAGAGTTGGATGTCAGTGTTACGGTGTTAAGCTTTAACCAGGCGTGTTCTGTGTCATGAATACCAGAGAAGCAGTCACCAAAACACCCTTTTATATCCGGTTATGGCATGAGTTCATTGTCTGAATCTCCCTTGAGTAATCCACGGGCAGTTTATACATGTTAAATCTGACCCAAGCATCTAAAGAGAGCCAAGACGTTCCTTTCATTTTGGTCATACAAATTTAAACAACCTGGAATTGTTGACAACATGTTCCATATTGCATTTGTTGGAATTTTGTCTCCAAAATGCTGCGTGGATTCATGGGCAAAATGCTGAGGCATGCACCTTTGACTACGCTATTTGGATTATCATTCAACTGAGTGAAGAAAATAATGTGTTCATGATCAGCATTGATTTAACATGCGTCTAAACAAAATGGTAGACTTCTTAGGTTGTTCCTAATTCTGAATTTGTGATTTTCGTGCAGGTAAGCCGATGATTGGAGGTGGGACGACAAGAGTGAATGACTATTTTATATTCCCTCTGCCTCTCTATTAGGTCTTTGTTTGGATTACTGTAATTTCAGGAGATTTTGTCTTGATGATTTTAATCCATGGTCTACTGCGGAGGAAAAGGAAGTGATGGTGGTGGATTGTGGAATACCCCAATTTTTGTTTATGGGCTAATCATGATTATTGCGGACAATCATGAATTTAAATGGGAATTATTATACGTTCTATGGCTATTTTAATGAATATGTCATAATTGTTGGAAATTTGGAAAATGGGAATATTGACCATAAATTGATAATTAATGGGGAAATTAATTACTAACTAAGAAAAAATGATGTGTGAAATTAATTGTCTAATGGAGAGATTAGAGAAGCTAATTGGTGACTTATTTTGGGGTGAGCCAATAGCATGGTGACATGTGGCAAAAGAGAGTGTATGTGTGTGAAGGTTAAAATTGATTAAACAATCATTTCTCTCCTCTCTTCTTTCTTAATTCGGTGGCATAGGAGGGAGTAGATCATCATTGTTTCTCTTCTTCCCCCACACTCCATCTCTCACTCGTTCTCTCTCTTCCCTTCCTCCATTTCCGGTGACCAAGTTAACAAGAAAGAGAAAGATAAAGCTGGTGATTTGGGTAAGTAAATGCCCTTCATTGCTCAAACACCATTCATTAAAGTTGTTCTATGAGTGATAAGCTTCATTTTGATGGTTGTAGCTTGTCCATTGGCTGTGGTTTGTGATTACACGAAAATTTGGTTGTTGGAGAATCAAAGAGTGTTTTTGGAGAAATTGAAGAGGTATGTGAGATCAATCTATCTATTTAAGTTTCATGTCATTTGAAGTAGTTTGTAATTTCTGAAAATTTTGGCTTGAATCCGAAAATGAGTGCTATTGTTCATTTGGTATGTTTTGGCATGAGAATGATATTTTGGAACGAGTTTAGGATAGATAGATAGATTGATTATTGAAATGTGATGTTTGCATGAGATTGGTATTTTGTCGATTTTGTTGCCCAAAACCTAAAGCATGATAATAGAGTAGGATTTTGATGATTCTGATGATCCCATTGAGTTTATTGGGTGTTTTTTTGTGGGTGTGGCTTTGGGTAAAGTTTTATGTCTATTGGGATCAATTGGACAAGTGTTGGGAAAATGCCTCTGTATTGCTGCGTTTTCTGGTTCTGATAGGATCACTCAAGTGTGGGATGAAGATTACTCGGGTGAGGTTGAGTATCACTCGAGTGCTGTGTGTATATTCTGTTTTCTCTTCAGTTTTTCTGTTATGCTTTCTGGAAAATTCAAGAGTGTATAGTCTCACTTGCGAGTGTTGATCTATCACTCAAGTGCAATGTCCTCTGCTCGAGTGCTCCTCTTCATGGTAAACTCTTATGCTCTCGGGTTCTCACTTTCTGGACTTCACTCTCAAGTGTTCGAGTGAGGCATTTGGCCTTCACTCGGATGAGGTTCAATGTGCTCGAGTGTTGTGGTCTCTGAAAAGTCCTTGTACTCTCGGGTGTTCACTCGTTATCTTTCACTCTCTAATACTCGAATACAGACTGCACCATCACTCGAATGAGGTCTTCTTCACTCGAGTGTCCGTACAATCTCACTCGAGTGAGGTCATCTTCACTCAAGTATCGTAGTGAAAAGTGTCAGTTTTGTGCTTCCAAAAGAGAATCTTTGGGATAGTTCTTCCAACCCTTTACAAGTTTTGTTAGGGGTATTTAATGACTCTAAAAAAACAATAATGATAACCAAAGTAAGTGTTAAGAAGTCATTGAGAATTGGAATAAGGAAATAACTCTATCACTTATTATGATTCTAGGATACGATATTTGCCCTACTCGGGAGAGACCGGCACTAGGACACACACGAAAGGACTCAGGTAGTGACTCTTCTCTCATATTGTATATGATGTTTTGGTATGCATAACTTATCATTGAATTTTGTGAACTATGTGCCATGGTCCATTACGGCGTGAGCACTTCAGCGTGAGCCGTATAGGGATTGACACTAGTCATCTCTAGGTCGGCCGTTGAACTGCCGTTGTAATCAACATGGATCTTTGTGAATCCGACCCGTGTGGCGGAGTTTGTGAATCCAGCCGTAAGCTGTGTGTTGATCTTGCATGTATGGCTTGCGTTATGAAAAGCTTTATATAAATCCTAACTGTAGTGAAATATATTGTGTGGATTGTTGTGATGCAATGCAATGCAGCATGACCAATTCAGCTTGAGCAATCATAAGGGATGACATGTGTTATACTAACTATTGTCGTTGTAGTTGCTTTGTATGGATGATGATTTGATTTCATGCCTTATTGTTGTACATATTATGATTGATTTGATACTACGGGGATTCTTTAAAATCTCACTCCCAAATATAAACATTTTAGACAGGGTTGAAGGATCAAAAGACAAGCGGGTGACGAAGAACGGGTAGAACTCCGTGTTAGGAGTTCTTTTTTGGTTAATGGTTATCATTGTATATCATTTGAATATTTTTGGTAGAAACAATTGTATATATTGGATTTTGTGTAATCCCCGAAGTCAAGGGTATGAATTATGGACTTTGTGCCTTTGTGTAAACCCTTATTTAATGAATGAAACCTAAGTGAGTCAGGAATTTACTTTGCACTCTGATATTTGTAAATGGAATCCACCTGTACAGGCCATTATTATTTTGTATTGTGAATATGAGACCATTGTGAATAAGTTTTGAAAAAGTTTTTGCAAATCCGATTTTTGGGCAAAAGATTACCTTACTAAGTCTCAATTTGAAATGTGGTCTCTAATTCCAACTTAATTATATATTTAAGAACTTAATATTGGCCTAAGGTGAGAAGGGGGTTACAGATTGATAGTGGCAAATATATTGTCTAAGATTTTGTAAGTGCACAAACCATAAATAATAAAGAGTAAGTAAGATGTCGTCCCCATGAGGGCTTAGTATCAACAATAAAGTTGAGCAATGATTTTGAACTTTTGCTTCAGTTGAGTGACACTATTTAAAAAGAAGGTATGAATAAAAGCTAACTAAAGAAGGAAAAAATAAATAAATCAAACTATAATTAAGATTAAGGATAAGGATGATTCTAAATCCTAAGCCCGGACTTGGATTATTGTAGCTCTAGTTATTTTTTAGTGTCTAATTTCTTCATTTAATTGCATTGGAAGTTATATTTGCTAGTGTAGGACTGTTATTTACCTAAGAGTGTCTTTCAATCCATTAAAAGGCATTCCAATTATGGTAATCCCTAACTCTATAGGCGATTAGTGCTTAATTGGATTAATTTAAGTGCAAACCTAATAAAATTATGTTGGGCCAGTAGGTATAAGTCTATCCTACAAGTAAATTAAGTCTGAAAACCCTAATCCTACACGATTAAATTGAAAGTCTATTCTAAATTCCCTATGTCTAGGATCCTTTAGAATGTTAAAATAATCCCAATCAGACTTATCTTGTTTCATGATAATCAAACACACAATTAAATCAAGAAATATAATATTAAATTAATTAAAAAAAAAGGAATCACCATTCACTAATCCATAATCAAACTAAATAATAAAAAATGAATGTTTAGCTACATAAACTGAATATTGTCATGATTGAAATAATAACTAGCCAAAGATAAAATAAAAGACAAACGAAAGAAGAGAAAGAGAAGGAGAAACAAAACTCAATGCCAAATTTTCATCCGTACTATAGATCTTCTACATCTTCAAACTTTAATTTCCCTCCATCTAAATTCTGAACTCTTACGTTGTCGTCACCAATCAAACAATTAAAACTCTCCTCCCTCTTTTTACCAAAAAGAAAAAACACTCTCCTTCCTCTTGCAATGCCTAGCATATATATAAGAATATATTGCCTCTTTACCTACGTCTCTATCACAATATCTTGATTTATCTCTTTTTTTATCAATTATCATATAATATAGATATATTATATTGATATTTTGTTCTCACTTAAATTTTATAATATCCCCTGTAAAATAAATTAGGATGTAAATAGATTTTATATCAAAATATCATTTTATCCTATAATTAATTAAAGAATAAAAAAATAAAAGATAATTAAATAAGTATACAATATTAATAAATTTAATCAAATATATTTAAAAATCTACACTCATCAAACATTCACCAGAAATATTGTATGAAAGTTCGGATTATGGATATGGAAAAAAAAATGCTTTGGAGTTTTAAAAATCATACCAGTCGTTCCCACTTTCTGCTTCATTTTTCGATAAATACTGTAATAATATGTCACAACTTCTCAGGGCACAAGTAGAATAGACACTGATGATAACTTTAATGGCATAAGATGAAAGGTTTCTATAACTAAAATGATGCATCGCCTTATGTGGTCTTACTGTCGCGAGATTGCACATAAATGGGAGCCAAAATGAACTGTCTGAATCAATGAAGGTACGATCATTAGAATTTGCGTCTTTGGTTGGAATACGGATGGAGAATTTTGATTGCTGCTTAAGTTTATTTCTTCTTAAACAGGAAATGTGCAACCATCCATTCTTCCCCATTATTGTAGCCAAATAGTTCTGCTACGGCTATGAAGAACGTTCTCCAATAGACAGTCCACCTAACAGCTGAATCCTTACCATATGTTGATTCCATAATCGGCTTGATGGCAGTCAAGTTTTGGTCCATTCTTTTGAGCCATTCTTCGCTGCAAGATAAATTTATTTTTTGGCTTCAGGAGAACCGTAAACTAAAAACTTCCCTGTATTAATTAAGGATGTAATATGATTCAGAATTGC
Organism: Inga laurina; assembly: GCA_963855925.1. Taxonomy (NCBI): domain Eukaryota; kingdom Viridiplantae; phylum Streptophyta; class Magnoliopsida; order Fabales; family Fabaceae; genus Inga; species Inga laurina. Next base: position 60,567,068 of record OY979706.1, read on the forward strand.
TGTAAAATTTTTGACCCATCCAGATCATTCTTACCTCGTCTGTGCATAGTGTTTACCGTTGACAAGCCAATGATTGACAATGCTAACATCATCCTGCAACTCAGGATGCAGTATAAAGTTGGAATATAATTATTTTGCAGGCGCCTATGTTAATTTCCAAGAGAACTAATGGGAAATTGACTTCAAAATTAAAATATTAAAACAGTAACAGTTTGGTTGGATTCTACATTTTCATTGACAAAGCTAGCACGTAGTAAGCTTACCTGGAAATAGAGGAGGAGATTTGCGGAAGGCATTGTTCCTCCAGTAAAGAAATACCTAGTAATCCAGTCGTCTTCATTTTTGTCCTGTTTTAGTTAAGGAGTCTAAAGAGGGTCAACAAATTATTTGATTGGAACTTTACCGCTATGTTTACATGAAGCGAGATAGGGGAGAGAGAATAATAGGAAGGAGAACTTCCAAAAATAGTTAAAAAGATTTTTATTTTTGGAATTTTTCCCTCGTAATATTTTTTCCTCCCTAATTTTCTTCCCATCTAAATATAGGTACATGTCTTGTGTTTGCATCTCGAGTAGTGTCCAGAAAGTTGGAAACCAAAAGAGGCTGAGTTGTTTAACATGAAATAAATTTCACCTCAAAATGGTAAGCAAATGCTTTATGGCAGAAATGATGAAGGAACAGAAGGCCATCTTCCTTCAGCCAACCGGCTATTTTGTTGAGAAGATCTTTATAATTCTTCATATGCTGTGTCAAGAAGGTATGAATCAAGTTTATCTATATATAAATTAAAATAAAAACACCCCCTCATATAGATTATCTGCATCACATGAAGTTCAAAGTCCAACCTCAAACATTTCTATGGAAAATATTCTGTCATAAGAAGCATCCATTTCAAATGCGCTGATATCTGCAACAATTATCTCCACATTTTGCAGCTTAAGATCCCTGAACAGAGCACAAGGAAACTAAGTTGGATCATCAAATGGTGTTTAATTTGCAGAACATTGGAAACAATCGAGCAGCATACCTACACTTGTCCTCTATATACGATTTTTGGGTAGTGGAGTTGCATACCCCTGTAACTCTGGAATTACGGTACTTCTTGGCAATGTGTATGCACAGTGACCCCCAGCCACATCCAACGTCAAGGACGGTGTGACCATCTTTCATCTGTGATCTCTCACAGTACAGTTCCAACATTGCTTCTTCAGCCTCGTCCAGTGTCTTTGACGCAGAAGAAAAGTAACAAGAACTGCAAAGAGTTCATTCATTAACGCACGTTTTCAACCTTGAACTTCTGTTTTGGGCAAATTCGTTTAAGCTCAAACTGAAATGTTGATAATTTGTCTAATAATGATGAGTTACATCTCGTCTAGATCTATATTTCTAGATTTTTTAACTGCATATGCATACTTGGATCAATACAGTAAAATGCTTGATTACGGATAATCCAGTAAGCTACACAAGAAGGTTTGCCTGTCTTTTATGTCATCATTCCTTTATGATAAATCGACCGAAAAAGACATTTCATAATCTAATTAACCTAAAACGGTAAAAAGACACGAGGCTAAAATATAATGAACTATCAAGTTGTCACAGAGAGAGAGAGAGAGATTAGAAATGCATCAAAATACCTGTATTTGAGATTCCTGCCGAGCACCAGCTTGAAGAAAGAGGTGGGTAATTCATAATGCTGAACTTTGGGCTTATCAGTTTCAATGGCGATAGGCATCTCCTTCAAAGCTGCAAGAAAAATACAGTTAGGTTCATCTTCAGCACTCCAGCCATTTGCAGAGATATAGTCAATAACAGTAGTGTGGTTAATTTTATCAACCTAGCAACATCTCCGTCTGTAGTATTTATACTAGATCTCAAGAAGGCGCAGAGACAGACAGAATAATAGAGAAAGTAAGTGGAAAACGGGATTACAGTGTACAAAATGGAGAAGATCGGAGAGTTGAAGTTCAGAGGAGGTTTTATAGCCGGAGCGAAGGCGAGACGCTAAAAGCAAACGAGTGAGCCTTCTGACGACAACGTCAGGGAGCAAATTGCGTTCCAAAGAGCGTAACATAATCTTAACGGTAGTGTCGTAAGATAGCTGTAGTATTGCTGCCATGGGAGCACACACTGGATTCCCCCTCCTCTCTGTCTCTCTCTCTATCGCTCCGGACTCTTCGAGAAGATGACGACTCCTATCTCGAATTCTGGATTGAATTACGCCTTGCAGGGACCAAATACTTACTGTTGTTTGGAAGAACTTATTTTTAGATAATAATTGCTTATAATTCGTGATTTACGGTATACGAGGTAAGTATGTGAGAGGAGTTTTTTCTCGGCTTGCATAATAAGGGCTTATTTCTCAAATTTAAGCTCTTCCAAACACACCAATAATTCGGCCCAGACCTGCTTTGTATACTCAGCAGATTTGATGAGTATGGAGAATTATGAGATTCTGGGTTGTCGGATCTAATCTAGACAGTTTAGATCTATTCAATTAAAAAATATTAAAAAATACAGATTTTTTAATAAAACAGATCTGAACCGTTCAAATTAGATCCGACAGCCTAGAATCTCCTAACTCTCCATGTTCATTAAATTTGTTGAGCATGAAAACCAATTTCGGATTGGCCCAGGGAATGTGATGTTTAATCTACTCCCACTGTTTTAAATAGAAAAAATCCCTTAAAAATTAGTGAAATTATTCAAATTTTGATTTGGGTCGTTAAATTTAACTAATTATACATAAAGATACAAATCTAAAATAAGATTTTAGAATTCAATAATTTTATTTTAATACCCTAAGTTTGATTCTAACGAGAGGTAACCAGGGCGGAACTTCTCCACTAACCCCTCTATCTATTTCCCTCCACTAAATCAAAACCACAAAGGTTTTTTCTCCACTTGATGCAGTGCCATTTTGCAAAAAAAAAACGTTGAAGGTTTTTAGCACTGTTGCTCCCTTTCATTCATGAAAAACAAAACCTCACAGCCATAAGCAATCCAGATACATCAAACATCATTTGTAACTTTAAAAGATTCTAAGGAAGCAAATCGTTGTTCATAGTTATACTAGAGCCATCAATCTTCCTCAATATAGGCACTTGTTCACCTTTATTTTTTTTTGTTCTTCATTTGTTTTTACCAAATAAGCTCTAAGCTTTAATCTTTCCCTCTTCTTTCACATTCCTGCGTTTGTTTTTTGTTTTGCTTTCGTTTGGTTGAGTGATTTTTTTTCACATAACATCATACTACTGTTTTTTTTGCAAAACGGGTCACTGCCCATTCAGGAGGATTATGAATGAGAGGGAGAAACAGTGCCAAAAGCCTTCAATGTTTTTTCTGCAAAATGGCGTCACAGCATCAAGTGGAGGAGTAAACTTTGTAGTTTTGATTTAGTAGAGGGAAATGGATAGAGGGGTCGGTGGAGAGGTTCCGCGATAGTTACACATAGGATTATTTTTATTGGAATTAAATGAGGGGTAATAAAGTAAGACTATCAAATTCTAAAATCTTATTTTAGGTCGCATGACTTCATTTAGAATTTGTTGAATTTAACAACCCAATTTATAATATGAATAATTCAGCTATTTTTTAAAAGGATCTTCCCTTTTAAATATAAGGCTGAATTTAATTTTTTTTAAGAAATTAAGAAAACTAAATAAATTATTTAATCATATATATACATATATATGTTATATATTATTAGATTATATATCAGTTTACAAGTTAAGTAACATAATTTAAAGAAAAAAAAATATAAATATAAATATTTTAAAATAATTTAATTAATGTTTTTAACATTTTAAAAAAAATCAATTCCGCCCGTAGGATGGAATAACAATCATACCACATTTTCTGGCAGACCAGAGTCGATCATTGGCTAACCGCCGCACCTTGATGCGGCTTATTTTATATTGGAAGTTATTTTTTAAAATTAGATCGTTAAGGTTTGTTTGGTTTGAAACAACACCTTAGACAAACAGATCCCCAAAAAGCGCCAGTAATGGAGATTACCTGGCCAGGCTTTCATCCTGTGAACACGCCATGTGAGGAGCTGCTTGAAATATAGTGTGTATTAGAATTAACTTTTAGAGAATATCTTTTATGGTCTACGAGGTAAGTATATGAGAGGAGTTTTGTCTCGATTTGCGGAAAACTATTAATTATGTTAATAATGTTAAATAATAATATAATTTACTAATGAGGTCTTATTTGGTGGGCTCGAGAGGGAGTATGTTTTTTTGTTATTCATATTAGAGCTAATGGAAGGGGCTAATCTTTCACAACGTCACAACTAAAGTTTAAGTCCCTGTTAAGAGAAATGTCCACATTTAGTGTCCGACATTATCTCAAGTTGGATTGCCGATAAATGTCATTGATAATAAATACTCCTTTCGGTTCTATTTATAAGAGCTAAATAATCGAATTACGTCGTTTAAGAAACGATTAAAAGTAACAAGCATGTCTTGAAATAAAATTTTGGGAAAATGACATTTAAATACCATTTCAATTTCTAAAACCCACATAAGCCTATTAAAACTTGTAAAGGAAGGAGAAGGCATATGGAAGGAATCTGTATTTTAAATGTTTGAGGTAAATAATGAATTGCCCCTCTTCTTCAATCATCTTCCTCCTTTGAATTTCTCTCTCTCCTCTCATCTCTTTCCTCTCTCTTTCCCTGCTAACAGCCCAGAACTCCTCCCTAACCATTCTCCCTTCGCACTCATCTCGTTCTTGACTCATCAGCGGCAACTCCGATTCCAACAAAATCTCTCTTTTGTATATGGGCTATAAGACCACTCACTATTTGAGCACTGAATTCAAAGGCCAAAACTTGATTTCCTTGGGCATCAATCAGACTTCAGAACAGGGATGAGCAAAAACCCGGTGGTCTGGTCCAGTCTGGTCTAACCCGAGCTGGTCCAGTCCAAATAAGTAATATAATGAGATCGGACTAGATTGGACCAGACTGACTGGTCGGGTTGAACCGGATTCCAGACCACCTAGACTGGTTCGGTCTGATCCAGGTCAATTTCTTAAAAAATATTTTTATAATTTGGATGTTATTTTTTATTTTTTATTTAATGTTGTTAAAGTTTTTTTTAAGGATTTATAATCAAGTTTTATTTTTTATGATGATTTTTATATGATTATAGGTATTTTTATTATCTTAATTATATTTATCATGTTTAAATATTTTTTCTCAACATATTTTTTTTATTGTTGTTGAATGTTGTTGGATATTCTTATAGATTTATGATGTTTTAATTTTTGGTGACATATTTTATATTATTATAGGTATTTTGGTAGTCTTAATTATATTTAATAGGTTCAAATTTTTCCTTCCAAAGATGAAAAAATAAAAATAAAAAAATATTAAATTTAGGTCTTGGACCAGTCCAGGTAGTCCACCAAACTCGGTCTGGCCCCACTAGACCCGGTCTGGTCTAGTCCGACCTCGGGTTGGTGTTGAACCAGACTAGACCACGGACTACTTTATGCAACCCAAGATCTTCTCAAGACCAGACCTCGGGTTGATGTCAAACCCGGTCCAGTCCAGTCCATGCTCATCCCTACTCGAGAATATAATAAACAGAAGAGCTTCGGGGTTTTATGACCTCGATGTGAAGCTGGATCTTACGATTCGGTTCAAGTTGGGCATGTTCAACACCGGAAAGTTAGATGAAGGAACACCTTCTTCTAGGTTTATGGTTTATATGCATTGGGTGTAGGTGGAATGAGTAATATTAAACTGCAATTTGACAATGTATATAGTAGTTGATGTCATGAAGAATCTAGTGTTTTGTAAATTCCATTACTGTACTTGTCATTCCCATTACTACTCTTATTAATTGTGACAGTTGATGTAATTAAGGTATACATGAAGGAATACCTTCTTCTGGGTTCATGGCTTATATGCATTGGGTGTAGGTGAAATGGGTAATGTTAAACTGTAATTTGACAATGTATATGGTAGTTGTTATCATGAAGAATCTAGTATTTTGTAAATTCCATTATTGTACTTGTCATTCCTATTACTACTCTTGTTAATCGTGACAATTGATGTAATTAAAGTATACATGAAGGAACACCTTCTTCTAGGTTCATGGCCTGTATGCATTAGGTGTAGGTGAAATGAGTAATGTTAAATTGTCATTTGAACCCTTTTACTTGATAGCTGTTGTCATAAACATTTGTGGTTTTTATCAATGTCATAACAGAACTTGTCATTACCATTATTGAACTTGTTATTCCTATTACCAATCTTGTCAAACTCATTAAAAACTTTGTCATTCCCGTTACGAAACTTGTCAGCGTGCAACCCTTTTGGGCTAACGCTTTCACACATAATATTTGGAAAGAATAAGTTATCATTCCCATTACCAATCTTGTCAAACCCATTAAAAACTTTGTCATTCCCGTTACTAAACTGGTCAACGTCCAGCCCTCTTAGGCCAACACTTTCACACATAATATTTGCAAAAAATAAGTTGTCATTCCCTTTAGCAGTCTCGTTAAAATCATTAAAAACTTTATCAATCATATTAGTAAACTCGTCAGAGGCCGGTACTTTTGGGCCAACACTCACAAATTTGGTGAGTAATGGGATTGGCTAAAACATTAATGATTTTGACAAAAATTGTAATAGCTTTGACAAAATCGCTATGTGCTGACAACATGAGTAAATGCGTTGACTAATTTTGTTAATGGTATTGACAAGTATAGTAATGGTGTTAACAAAAAACCACAAATGTCCATGACAACAACTATCATACAAATGGTTAAATGGCTTGTGAGCATTACTCATTCCACATGTATCTAATGGATGCAAGTCATCTACCCCAGAGAACATGTTCTTCCCATATACATTACTTATGATATATTGTTGTCGTTAACAAAGATAGTAATAATAATGACAAATACAGTATTGACATTTACAAAAAAATCAGACTTTGTATGACAGCAACTATAATACATATAAAGTGAACATTTGGAACTTCTGAAAACATGAAGATGCAATTATTTATAACCTTAAGGTCATAATGAATCTTGGGCTTGAACTTTTTGGCATTGAACATGCTCAACTTGAATAGAATCTTAAGATCTAGCTTCACATCGAGGTCATAAATCTCGAAGCTCTTTTGCTTATTATATTCTAAAGTCTAATTGGTGCCCAGGGAAATTAAGTTTTGGCCTTTGATCTTGGTGCTCAAATAGTGAGTGGTCTTGTGGCCCATATACAAAGGCAAGATTTTGTTGGAATCGGAGTTGCCGCTGATGAGTCAAGAATGGGATGAGTGCGAAGGGAGGATGGTTGGGGAGGAGTTATGGGTTGTCAACAGGGAAAGAGATGAGGGGGGAGAGAGAGAGAGATTCATGTTAGAACAAGCGTTTCACCCAAGAGGGGGGGTGAATTGGGTGATACTAAAATTTCGTCGGAAATATAAAACTTTAGCAGAGGAATTAAAATCAGTAATGAGTAAGGAGAAATATCACCGAAGTGTGCACCGGGAGTTATACTGGTTCGGTCACAACCACTTTGACCTACGTCCAGTCCTCAGATCTTCTCTGAGAGTTTCACTATAACTTCCAAGATTCAGTGGGTTCTTGGCACCTCAGTACAAGCAAGTTCCTATACCTGGACACTCGCTCCCCCTTACAAGTTGCAATTCAATCCCAACTCAAGGTTCCACAACCTTAAGTTATCTCAATAACAAATATTGAGTTTGAATGAAATATCTCTCTTACAGAGTGAATAAGAATCACTGAAGCATAGAAATACAATTTCAATGTGAAAACAGAGCAATAAACTTGATAATACGTTTGTGTGTGTGCTTGTTATATTTCTCTGTTTGGATGTTCCCATATATGTAGATATGTTGGTGATGACCGTTGGAACATTTTCTTTCGTCCGTTGGAGAGTGCGCAGCCACTGTTGACTTTTCAAGTTTTTGAAAAATATCCGTTAGCGGTGGTTGGCATTTGAACGTTTCTTTTGACTTCAATCTCTTGAAGTGTTTTCTTCATTGTTTATCTGTAAATAGACTAAGAATACTAATACAATGAAAGATTAATCATATAGAAAACAAATCTATGAACGTTTGAATGATTTCAAAATTTCTGGGTAAGCTTACTCGAGTACCTCCTCGAGTATTGCTTGAATGTTACTCGAGTACCTACTCGAGTAACCTCGGGAAATCTTTGATCAATTGCAGCTTAATGAATAAACATAAGATTACTCGGGTAGTGTCTGGAATAACCAATTTTCAAACCTTTGGAAATACATGTTTACTCGGGTACCTACTCGAGTAATGCACTCATAACTTTATGAGTTACTCGGGTACCAACTCGAGTAAAACTTGAAATAAACTTTTGGTTACTCGATGCTCTACTCGGGTAATGTTGCAGGATTTCAATGCCGAGAGCACTTACCTCATTACTCGAGTACGTACTCGAGTAATACACTCATTGTTCCATAGGTTACTCGGGTACCACCTGGAGTAACTGTGCTTTTTGTCAATGACTTACCCGGGTACTGACTTGAAGTTTATCTTGAAAACATTTTGCATACTCGGGTACTTACTCGAGGAATCCACTTAAATATATGCATACTGGAGTAAGAACTCGAGGAACATGAAATAAAGAAATATCAAGTTAATCGGGTACCACCTTGAAGTTTTTCACTTACCTTTATGCGTTACTCGAGTAGCTACTCGAGTAATGTTGCAGTGGTACAAAGTGCCGAGAGCTCCATCTTTTCAGAAACAGAGTTACTCGAGTAGCGCCTCGAGTATCGTTGGCAACCTGAAGGCAACTGGAAGTTTTTCACATGATTACTCGAGTAGCTCCTCGAGTAATGTTGCAGTAGTACTAAATGCCGAGAGCTGCACATTTTTAGAAACAGGGTTACTCGAGTAGCTACTCGAGTATCAATGGCATCCTGAAAACTTTTACACTGTTACTCGAGTAGCTCCTCGAGTAACGTTGCCTGGTTACTGGAAGTTGTCTTTGATTACTTCAAGTTTTGTCTCATTACTCGAGTACCGCCTCGAGTAATGCCTTAGAAAACTTGCTTCTGATCAGGTTTCTCAGCTTAATCTCTTGGCCTCTCTTCATTACTTCCATGCTTACCTCAAGTAAAGCTTATTCCTGTCATTACTTAGTTCAAGCTTGATTATTAAACATTTCCTTTTCAAACCATTCTTTTGTTATCATCAAAACATGAGATCTAACATTCTCCCCCTTTTTGATGATGACAAAACTTGGTGATTTTGAACATGGTTTTTCAAATTGAATTTTCAATTATAAATATGTCATATTAAGTTTGAATTCATATCATATACCTTGCATACATAATAACTTCATTAGTCCAAAACATGTATTATAATTCAAAGCTAAAAATGAACTTAAAATGAAATCATAACACACTTGCATTAATCTTAAAAGTTTTCAAATTTCAAATTACAAGATAAAATCACAATGAAAACAAAATGCTCCCTAAAGTCCCATGTACACCCAAATACCCCAAAATGAACTAGGACACATTCACAAAATCACTTCAAGCTCTTCTCCCCCTTTTTGGCGTCATCAATGAAGTGGAGGGCTAGGAGGTTTGACCACGGAAATGGGTGTCACTGGAAGAACCGGAGAACCATCTGAGCTCAAAGAGTCAAAAGAGCTAGATGGGACAGGGTCAGGTAGATGAACTGGATTGACTTGGATGTCATCCCCTGGAGGAGTGGGTTGGAAGACAACCATAGAAGATGTATCTCCTCCTGGAGTGGTCTGATTCTCAGGGGTGGTCTCAGCCGTGGGAGTAAGATGTTCAGAGGAGGATGTGGAAGGAGAGATTTCCTCTGTGGGAGCAGGTGATGGAGTTGGTTTAGGATCAGTTTCTGGTTGAGGTTTGGGAGGTGAATCATCAATGGTGATGTGAGTGGTCTCATGGGTTTCAGGATCATCCACTGTGAATAGAATTTCTTTGCCTTGGGGCTCACGTGGATCAGAACCCAGAGGGGTAGATGGTTCATCCTCAGGGATAGGAGTGTCAGAAGGAGGGTCTACAGGAGGAGGTGGTGGTGCAGAAGAGGAGGGACCGGCTGAAGGTCCGGGACCCAAAGAGTCCAAGCGTGCCAATATCAATCTCAGTGTCTCTCCCTGGGCACGTTGCTCTGCTAGCAACTCCGCATGTCTTCTGTCCATTCTCTCAACCAATTCCTCATGCCTCTTGTCGATTCTTTCAACCAACTCCCCCATCTTGAAGTTAGTGTTGGTGATCAACTCGGCGTTTGTATTGGAGATATCCACATGGAACCCTCTGAGCATATTCTCCATAAAGTGCTGGAGAGTGGCATTTAGGAAGGATGGTGAAGAAGTGGTAGCAGCTAGAGCCGATGATTGAGTGTCATCCATTCTACTGGTCTCTGCCTCAGTAGTCTTTCGCTTCTTCTTGGACCCAGACTCCAGTGGGCCTTTAAGAGGGATGTCGATGTTTAGTTTACCAATCTGGTTCCTCCCCACTGGGACCATCCTCTCAATTGGCTCCTTACTATCCAAGTACCATATTTTGTTCTCTTTTAAGATAAGAGACACAATTTGGGGATATGGCATTGGAGTAGTAGCCTTCCCTTCCACTTTGTACCTCTTCATCTCCGAGAAAATGTATTCACCCAGATCTTTTTGCTCCTTCAGAAGCAGTGAAGCAAACCACCTAAAGTCCCTATCCGAGAAGTGGGTGTAGTTGTTGGCTTTGTTTACTAGGGACCTAGAGTATATGTACCAAAGGACCCTATGGTGATCACACATATCACTCGGTTTAAAGTTTAGGGGGCCAACTAACTCACCGGGCTTTAGGATAGTGAAAATCTGATTTGGCTCAAGTTCAGAATATATATCATCAGGGGGGTTCTCTATTCCTAACCACAAGTTGATTTTGGAAGGTGAAATCAAAATTTCTTGACCTCTCACAGTTGTGGTCATCTCTTCCTCTACTGAAGTTCGGTTAGGTTCATCTATTATCTCTAGGTTGCAATAGAAATAAGTGACTATCTTTGTGCAAAAAGGTAATCTAATTGACAACCAAGGCATAAAAGGATCTAGATAAGGACTAAGATCGTGCTTCACTACCTCTTGAAGTAGCTTGAGATCCACATAGTGTGTCTTGCACACTTTCCTTCTGGAAAATTGAGTTAAGTACTTGGGAGACTCCTCCAGTTTGCCCACATTAAATCCCTTTGGAGGGGAAGTGATTTCTGCTTCTGGAATCTTGGACTTCTTGGAAGATTGACCCTTCTCCATTTGGTTAATGATCCCAGCCATTGCCTTAGCCACATTTTTGTCATACTTTGGCTTCTTGAGTGGCTTAGGAGTGAAAGAGGGTGTAGAGGAATCAGAGTGAGGAGGTGAGGGAGATTTGGCACTCTTCCCTCTTCCGGTTGAGGTCTCTCTTCTTGGATTGAGCCCTAGTGACAATAGGCTCATTGAATACAATCCCTTTTGCTTTCGGTGGTGATTGAGGTTTAAGAGGGATTTTGGCTTTTGATCTTGGAATTAACTTTCTTCTCTTCGTTGGAGGAGGAGGAAGGGGATCAGGGTTTTGTTGTGAATCAGAGGAATCAGTGAAGTTGAGATTCTTGGTTCTAACCATCTTGAAACACAGAAAATCAAGAATCACAGAAAAACAAAGTTACTGACGCGAGTTTAGGGCAGAAAGATTTTGAACAAAATAGGAAGTTTTTGGACTTGAAATCAGTTGGGTTTTGACGGAAATGAGGCAAGGAATCAATTGGGAAAAGTTTTTGGAAGGGTGTATAGTGATTTACTCGAGGTGATTTTGTGAAAATGACCGAGTTCGCGCAAGATAAAGACCTAACACCCGACATTACTCGAGGCCTTACTCGAGTAACATTCAAGTTTACTCGAGGCCTTCCTCGAGTGATCATACAGAAAAATTCAAAAATAATTCATTTAAGTTGCGTACCTAGCATGAATAATATAGTAATTATCCATGGATGTTCCCTCGATCATTTATAACCCATTCTGATCAGATTTGAGTCATTATTCATCAATTTGAAAATCTGGACTCCGACTTTACTCGAGGCCTTACTCGAGTAATGTTCAAGTTTACTCGAGGCACGCCTCGGGTAACCATCTTTTTAACTTCTGACTCTTCATTTCTTCGAAACCTGAGCCGTTATGTTTGAAAATCAAGTAACTTGATCCGTTACTTCCAGTTTTGGTGTCCATTACTCGAGTACATACTCGAGTAACATGCTACTTTACCTCAAGTTACTCCTCGGGTAATGTTTCTCAGATAGCCAAAACTTCAAGTTAGTACTCCAGTAAAGATGTCCTCTGATCACCTCTGTTTTTATTTCACAAAACAGAGTTTCAACCTTCCTGCGAAACAAATTTCTATATACTCCGATGCTTAAGTTAGTAATCATCAAAACTTTAACAAGTGACTTCATCTAATATTATGAAATGCTGAAATTACTTATAACTCATTGGGATTTACCATTCCCAATTCTCTTCTAATGTATAGAAATTGATCTTTTGCAAGGGGTTTTGTGAAGATATCTGCTAGTTGAAGATGAGTAGGAATGAATATCACTTTCACATCTTTCTTCTGTACATGGTCTCTGATGAAGTGATGCCTGACATCGATATGCTTGGTTCTAGAGTGTTGAACTGGATTCTTTGCCAAGCTTATCGTACTTGTATTGTCACAATAGATTGGTATTTCCTTGAGATAAATACCAAGATCTTGTAGTTGTTGTTTTAACCATATCACTTGTGCACAACAACTTGAGACTGCAACATATTCGGCTTCCGTTGACGAAAGAGACACTGTATTTTGTTTCTTGCTGAACCACGATACAAGAGATCCGCCAAGAAATTGTCCTTGTCCACTGGTGCTTTTTCTGTCTGTTTTGTATCCTCCATGATCCGAATCTGAATATGCAACAAGATATTCACTTCTTCCTTTGGGATACCACAGACCCAGTTCGGGTGTGTCAGCAAGGTATCTAAAGATTCGTTTGACTGTTTCAGCATGTGATTCTTTTGGTGCTGATTGATATCTTGCACATATGCCAACACTAAATTGGATGTCTGGTCTACTTGCCGTGAGGTAGAGTAATGATCCAATCATTCCTCTATACTTTGTTATGTTGTAGTCTTTACCTTTGACATCAGCATCAAGCAATGTAGTTGAACTCATAGGCGTATCTGTCCCATTTGCTTCATCCATTCCATACTTCTTCAATAGCTCTTTTAAATACTTTGTTTGAGATATGAAGATTCCATTCTTTCTTTGTTTGATTTGTAGACCAAGAAATAAATTCAATTCTCCCATCATTGACATCTCAAATTCTCCCTGCATTATCTCAGAAAATTCCTTACATAGAGATTCATTAGTAGCACCGAAAACGATGTCATCAACATATATTTGAACAATTAAAATATCATTGTGTTTTCGTTTTATAAAGAGTGTTGTATCAACTTTTCCTCGTACAAAACCTTGATCGATGAGAAACTTACTGAGCCTTTCATACCAGGCTCTAGGAGCTTGTTTTAAACCATATAAGGCCTTTTTGAGTTTGAAAACATGGTCAGGTTTAGTAACATCCTCAAAGCCTGGAGGTTGTTCTACATACACTTCTTCCATGATGTAACCATTTAGAAAAGCACTCTTTACATCCATTTGATAGAGTTTGAATCCTTTGATGCATGCAAAGGCTAAGAGTACACGTATAGCTTCCAATCTAGCCACTGGAGCATACGTTTCCTCATAATCAATTCCTTCTTCCTGATTATAGCCTTTGGCCACCAATCTTGCCTTGTTTCTGACAATAATTGCAGATTCATCAAGTTTGTTCTTGAATACCCATTTAGTACCAATGATCGGATGATCTTTGGGTCGGGGCACCAAATCCCAAACTTGATTTCTCTCAAATTGATTTAGTTCTTCTTGCATTGCTATAACCCAATCATTGTCTGATAAGGCTTCATCAATGTTAGAAGGTTCAATCTCAGAAATGAATGCAGAAAAACTTACTTCATTGAAAATTCTATTTCTAGTTTTGATCCCTTCATTCACATCTCCTATGACTTGATCTAGGGGATGACTTTTATTGTATTTCCAAGCTCTAGGTTGACCTAGGGATTGCTCTTCTTCCTTAGTTTCATCAACCTCTGAAATAAGAGACTTAGAAATAGATTGATCTTTTTCTTGATTTAAAACAATTTCCTGTTCTTCATCAATGGTTTTGTCAGAGGATTCAAATTCATCAAATACAATATGAATTGATTCTTCAACAACACATGTTCGTTTATTGAAAACTCTATATGCTTTACTTCGGTTAGAGTATCCTAGGAAAATTCCTTCATCAGTTTTAGAATCAAATTTTCCTAAGTTATCTTTACCATTATTATGAATGAAACACTTACAGCCGAAGATGTGTAGATGAGCAATGTTTGGCTTTCTTCCTTTGTACAACTCGTATGGTGTCTTACCAAGTTTTGTTCTGATATAGGCTCTATTTGAAATGTAGCATGCTGTACACATGGCATCAGCCCAAAATACTTGAGACACGTTCTTTTCATTCAACATTGCTCTAGCCATTTCTGTAAGCACTCTATTCTTGCGTTCTACAACTCCATTTTGTTGAGGCGTCCTTGGAGCAGAGAAATTGTGATCAATCCCATTAGTGTCACAATACTCTTCAAATGCTTGATTTTCAAATTCTCCGCCATGGTCGGTCCTAATACCTGCAATGGACATACCTTTCTCATTTTGCACTTTCTTAGCAAAAACAATAAATTCTTCAAACGTTTCATCTTTTGATGATAGAAAGATAACCCATGTAAATCTAGAGAAATCATCAACAATGACCAATGAATATAAGTTGCCACCAAGACTCTTTACTCTTGCTGGACCAACTAAATCCATATGCAATAGTTGTAGTGGTCTATTTGTTGAAATCTCATTTTTCAATTTAAAAGATGATTTAGTTTGTTTACCCTTTTGACATGCATCACAAATCAAATCATTTTTGAAAGTCACTTTGGGCAATCCAAGAACTAAATCCTTTTTGAGTAGTTTGCCTAATTGATGCATATTAACATGAGCCAATCTCTTATGCCATAACCAACTTTCATCAGTATTACTCAGGAAACAATTTTCAGATTCATTTCTACTAATATCTAGAGTATAGCAGTTACCTTCCCTTTTTGCTCTGAGCTTAGCCTTGATATTCTTCTTATCAAGTTGTAAGTCATTCTTGTTGATAATTAAGCATTCTTCTGAGTCAAATATTACCCAGTTGTCTTTATCTGCACTTTGACTTACGCTCAGCAAATTATGACACAAGCCTTCAACATAATATACATCTTTGACTTGTATTCCTTTGTCATTTTTGATTTCACCAATTCCTGCTATTCTTCCGGTTTGATTTCCTCCAAATTTTACCTCTCCACCTTCTTTAGGTTGCAATTTGGTAAAACTTTCGAAATCACCGGTCATATGTCTAGAGCATCCACTATCAATATACCACTTGTTATTTTTGGATGCTTTGAGACATTCCTGCAATCGAATGACTAGGTCTTAGGTACCCACATCTTTTTGGGTCCTTTTGGATTAGTACAAATAATTTTCTGGATATATGAACCTTTAGGTACCCATTTGTAGGTTCCTATCGTTCCTTTCTTCTTATGAATGCATGAAGAAGTATAATGGCCTTTTCTATTACAGTAGTTACAAAATGCAAAAGGATTTGATGTATGCACAGAATGCTGGAAATAATTCAAATATGACTTACCCCCTGCTTTCTTTCTACCTTTTCTTTTATCTGACTTTGGATCGTATCCAATTCCAGATCGATCATTTACAAATCGTTGAGCTTTTAAAATAACATTTAGCATCTCACTACCTTGTGTAAATTTTTCAAGAGTTTTTGTAAGATCAATGTTTTTCTTTTTCAGAGATGAACAATTTTCACAATTCTTTTCTTTAAGTTCAGTTTCAAGAGCTTTGTTTTTCTTTTTGTAAACAATCAATTCTTTAACTACTTTGATGAATTCAGAATGCAAAGCATTATATTCGGAAAGTAATTCATCATAGGTAGGTTCAGAATCATTTACCTCTCTTTCTGTTTCTTCTTGAGCAACGAGGCATATGTTAGCTACTTCTTCCTCATCACTTTCTTCGTCAGAAGAGCTATCACCCCATATAGCGGATACGAAGGCCTTCTTTTTGTTGAAGAATTTTCCTTTTCTCTTTTCTTTGCTCTTTTGATTCAGTTCTGGACATTCTGATTTGATATGTCCTGGTTTTCCACATTCGTAGCAAATGATGTGATCTTTGTTGCTAGTTCCACCTTTTTGAAAGTGTTTGAATCCTTGTCCTTTCTTGTAGAACTTTCTGAATCGTTTTATGATTAGACCTATTTCGTCATCGTCGAACTCTTCATTCTCATCTTGATTTTCTTCTTTTGCTTTTAGTGCTAGACCTTTCTTTTTCTTGTCACCAATGTCATCTAGTTCCCGTTTGAACTTTAGTTTGCTTTCATATTCAGAAAGACTTCCAAATAGAGAAGCAACTGATCTCATTGATTCTCCTTTTGCTTCTTCTATCGCAGTGACTTTGGCTTCCCACTCTTTAGAAAGAATATTCAAAATCTTTCGTACTTGGGTATGTTGATCATAAGATTTCCCAAGTGCTGCAAGTTGATTAACAAGATGAGTATATCTAAGTTCAAATTCAGAAATTGATTCACCTGATTTCATTCGAAGTAGATCGAATTCAGTGACCAAGGTGTTGATGCGATTCTCCTTTATTCCCGAAGTTCCTTCATGAGCTATTTCCAGAGCTTCCCACATTTCCTTTGCTGTTGGAAGTGTGCAGATTCTGAAGTATTCACTTTGGCTTAAGGCACTTTGTAACATCAGAATTGCCTTGCTGTTGAGAGTGATAAGTTTCTTGTCATTCTCATCATATTCCGCTGGTGTCTTTGGAATTTTCTGAGAATCTACAATCTTTGTAGGTTGATAATTTCCACTCTCAATTACATCCCATAGCCCATATTCGGTAGCCATCACGAACACTCTGAATTTTGCTTTCCAAAATGAAAAGTGTTCTCCACTGAAACCGGGAGGTCTAGTGATGGATGCTCCGTCGGGAAGAATTCCTTCACCCATGCTTGCCATTGGATCCTTCTTAGGTTGTTATACCTTAACAAGAAGACCTATGCTCTGATACCAAATGTTAGAACAAGCGTTTCACCTAAGAGGGGGGGTGAATTGGGTGATACTAAAATTTCGTCGGAAATATAAAACTTTAGCAGAGGAATTAAAATCAGTAATGAGTAAGGAGAAATATCACCGAAGTGTGCACCGGGAGTTATACTGGTTCGGTCACAACCACTTTGACCTACGTCTAGTCCTCAGATCTTCTCTGAGAGTTTCACTATAACTTCCAAGATTCAGTGGGTTCTTGGCACCTCAGTACAAGCAAGTTCCTATACCTGGACACTCGCTCCCCCTTACAAGTTGCAATTCAATCCCAACTCAAGGTTCCACAACCTTAAGTTATCTCAATAACAAATATGGAGTTTGAATGAAATATCTCTCTTACAGAGTGAATAAGAATCACTGAAGCATAGAAATACAATTTCAATGTGAAAACAGAGCAATAAACTTGATAATACGTTTGTGTGTGTGCTTGTTATATTTCTCTGTTTGGATGTTCCCATATATGTAGATATGTTGGTGATGACCGTTGGAACATTTTCTTTCGTCCGTTGGAGAGTGCGCAGCCACTGTTGACTTTTCAAATTTTTGAAAAATATCCGTTGGCGGTGGTTGGCATTTGAACGTTTCTTTTGACTTCAATCTCTTGAAGTGTTTTCTTCATTGTTTATCTGTAAATAGACTAAGAATACTAATACAATGAAAGATTAATCATATAGAAAACAAATCTATGAACGTTTGAATGATTTCAAAATTTCTGGGTAAGCTTACTCGAGTACCTCCTCGAGTATTGCTTGAATGTTACTCGAGTACCTACTCGAGTAACCTCGGGAAATCTTTGATCAATTGCAGCTTAATGAATAAACATAAGATTACTCGGGTAGTGCCTGGAATAACCAATTTTCAAACCTTTGGAAATACATGTTTACTCGGGTACCTACTCGAGTAATGCACTCATAACTTTATGAGTTACTCGGGTACCAACTCGAGTAAAACTTGAAATAAACTTTTGGTTACTCGATGCTCTACTCGGGTAATGTTGCAGGATTTCAATGCCGAGAGCACTTACCTCATTACTCGAGTACGTACTCGAGTAATGCACTCATTGTTCCATAGGTTACTCGGGTACCACCTCGAGTAACTGTGCTTTTTGTCAATGACTTACCCGGGTACTGACTTGAAGTTTATCTTGAAAACATTTTGCATACTCGGGTACTTACTCGAGGAATCCACTTAAATATATGCATACTGGAGTAAGAACTCGAGGAACATGAAATAAAGAAATATCAAGTTAATCGGGTACCACCTTGAAGTTTTTCACTTACCTTTATGCGTTACTCGAGTAGCTACTCGAGTAATGTTGCAGTGGTACAAAGTGCCGAGAGCTCCATCTTTTCAGAAACAGAGTTACTCGAGTAGCGCCTCGAGTATCGTTGGCAACCTGAAGGCAACTGGAAGTTTTTCACATGATTACTCGAGTAGCTCCTCGAGTAATGTTGCAGTAGTACTAAATGCCGAGAGCTGCACATTTTTAGAAACAGGGTTACTCGAGTAGCTACTCGAGTATCAATGGCATCCTGAAAACTTTTACACTGTTACTCGAGTAGCTCCTCGAGTAACGTTGCCTGGTTACTGGAAGTTGTCTTTGATTACTTCAAGTTTTGTCTCATTACTCGAGTACCGCCTCGAGTAATGCCTTAGAAAACTTGCTTCTGATCAGGTTTCTCAGCTTAATCTCTTGGCCTCTCTTCATTACTTCCATGCTTACCTCAAGTAAAGCTTATTCCTGTCATTACTTAGTTCAAGCTTGATTATTAAACATTTCCTTTTCAAACCATTCTTTTGTTATCATCAAAACATGAGATCTAACAATTCAGAGGAGGAAGATAATTGAAGAAGAGGGGCAATTCGTCATTTACCTCAAACATTTAAAACCTAGATTCCTACCATATGCCTTCTCTGTCCTTTGCAAGTTTTAATAGGCTTACGTGGGTTGTAGAAATTGAAATGATATTTAAATGTCATTTTTCCTAAACTTTTTTTTTTTCAAGTATACCTTTATCTATAGATTACAACTAATAGAGAGAAATAGAATACACATAAATATCACCAATATTTAATTAATGCAATATATATAATTAATTAGGGATACAATTAAAAAACAAACTCATTAAATGTTAAGACAACTCTTATTAAGTTTTTATAAAAAAAGATTAAGACAATTCAAATTTTTGACTCTTCTAAAAGAGATAATATGGAGTAAAAAACAAAAGTGCACTCAACATTTATTATGCAATTAATCCAAAAGCAAGAAATTTACTTTGGAGAAATAGGGAATAGATTTCCTCATAATCCTTTTTCTCATTTTCTTTTTAGAATCTCATCTCCACTCTTAAATAAAAAAATAGATGGTTTAGATATAATATTTTGTAAAATTATTATTATAGTGTCTTATAAATTATTTTTTTTATTAATTTTGTTTGTATTGCAAATATAAATGGTGTAGATCATATTTTCATAGTTTAAATTTATTTATTTATGTTTAAAATTATAGTTTTATAAAATATTAAATCTGGACCATATTTTTTTAATCTGATGGTGGAGATGAGATTTTGGAAAAAAAAAAGTAGAAGAAATATTATGAGAGAACTCAGACCCCGAGAAATAGCCTTGGCCATGGAAAAGTGGGAAAATATTTTTACAATGAAGAGAATGGTAGAAGGAAATGGAGAAAAAGACGGGAAAGAAATATTAAATGTAAATCATTAGATATTGATCTAATGGTCATAAAAGGGTTTAGTTTCAATGTTAAGTATTGTATTTAGCTCTCCTAACTTATTAGATTTGAGTTTTTTTTTAAATGATGATTTTTTCAAATAAGAAATCATTTTTAAAGAATAGTAGTTAAGAGATTTTCTTTATTTTAAATTTTATACTCATTAAAATACTTTTTATTAAAAAATATAGACTTTTAAAAACTCATCTAAACCATACAAATGTGACGGTCCAGATATGATGAGTTGGGAGAGCTACATGAGGAGAACAAGAATGAGAGCGGACAGAAAGCAAAGTCCAAAAAAGTTATGGTCAGACAAAAGCACCCGGCTCCCCTCCCTTGCTTTTTCATCCATTTTCTCTCCCTTACCCCAAAACTACACCGTTTTGGGTGTTAAAAAAGGAAGGTTGTTTTTTTTTCTTAAAAATAAGATTCAGCACCATGAAGTATTTTTTTAGTGGCACTTAATGTCCTAAAATAATTTTTTGTGCACTCAGCATCGTAAAATATTTTTCTAATTGTAAACGAGCAGTCTAAACCTAAGATATAGAGTGTCGATAAAAAAATATTTCAGGGGATTAGATGCAAAAAAATATTATTTTAGGATACTAGGCGTTATTAAAAAAATTAGTTAAGGTGCTAGGTGAGCTAAAAATTAATTTATGATATTTGATATTATTAAAAAAATACTTTAGAGCGCAATTTATCAGTAGTAGTTGCTACTGAAAAAATATGAGTGAGTTAAAAACTAATTTATGATATTGAGTATTGCTAAAAAAATACTTTAGAGTGCAGTTTGTTAGATAGTAGTTACAATTGAAAAAATATTTGAGGGTGATGAGTGCATCAAAAATTATTTTAGGATACTGGATGTCACTGAAAAAATACTTAAGAATGTTGAATCTTATTTTGGAAAAACAAAGGGAACAACCTTCTCTTTTTAACACACAAAATGGTGTAGTTTGGGATAAGGGAAGGGAAACGGACAGGAAAGCAAGGGAGGGGAGCCGGGCGCTAGCCGGGATCTGGCTTCAATTCATTGCCCATCTTGTCCGTTGCCCATCATTTTCTCAAAACTACGCCATTTTGGGATAAAATAATGGGGCTGGCTTTTGTTTAAAAAGATGGCGCCTAGTATCTTGAAGTATTTTTATGGAAGTATTTAATATCTTAAAATATATTTTAAATAACATGCAGTATCCTAAAATAATTTTTAATGCTTTTAACTCCTTAAAATAATTTTTCAGTTATAGCCAGTCTGGTAGCAGATTGATTACAATTTTATCCTTAATGTATTTTTTCAACTTCAAAAATTACTAGGTATAACTGAAAAAATATTTTAAAGGGTTAAAAGCAGTAAAAAATATTTTAAAGTTATTTTTTGAGCTGAAAAAATATATTAAGGGTAAAATTATAACCAATCTGCCAATATAATGGTTACAACTGAAAAATTATTTTAAGAGGTTAAAAATATTAAAAATTATTTTAGAATACTGCATATTACTTAAAAAATATTTTAAGATATTAGATACGTTAAAAAAAAAAACACTTTAAAATACTATACACTATTTTGAAGAAAAAAAAAATCAGCCCTATCATTTGACACCCAATCCTATAATACTATACCAAAACAGAGTAGTTTGGAGAAAAAGACGGTCAGCATACAGGATAGGCAGCAAACTGAAGTCAGAACCCAGCCAAAACGAGTTGTGCCCATTTGGCTGTAAGACACGTGTCACGTGGGAGGATGGAATTGGCAAAGAGAAAAGGTTAGGATCAGGCGATCAGCGTCAGGTTAGGTTAATTGGAGAAAAAATCTTCGTCGTAAGTTTTGATGCCTTTCGTGTCTTCCAAACCTTATATACAAATTAAGCAAGTTTCTTTGAAGCAAATAACTGAGAAGCAGTGCCATTCTGCACAGTACCACGACACGCCCAAAATTGTATTCCGAAAAAAACTCAGACAAGGTCTTCCCTTGTAATGTCACATACTCAGTAAAAGGAACAGAGCTGCCGCCTGAAGATACTGTGCACGTTCAAAAAACTACTATGATGTTTCCGAATTGTGCCCCAAGCCCATTTTTGGCTTGCACTTTTAGATTTTACTCAAATTTTCCCGCTTTTAATTCGTTATATATGTATATAATATATATATATATATATCATTTAGGAAAGTTTACGATACACTCAAATTCGTGTGACTCTGTTTTCTTTCAATCTCGAGGGGTTCTCTCTTGTATTTACTCAAATTCTATGCTTATATTGAGTCCGACTCTTCCTTATTGCTTGCAGTACACGCGCGCAAGTAATTTTGGCTTCACTTTTCACGGTTAATTAAATTGCTTATCGTGTAATAATGTTCTTAATTAACCATTGATGAGTACCAGATGCCCACTTATTATCATCACCAGTTTAATATATATAGAGCAGTGAACAAGAAATTAATCAGCTGATGATCCCAGCGACTTTGAATCTTTCCGGAGTGATCAGAAGGGAATGGCAGGAATAAAGGAATGAGAAATTATCATTACTATTTAAATATGAAAAATGACAGACCAGAGAGAAAAATTGAGAAAAGAAATTACAATTTGTAAATCATCTGATACTTTTTCTACTCATTTGCGCTATTATATTGTTTTTTCATTTGGTGCTCGTTTTTCCTGCGTGGTTCAGAACTGATACTGCTCGATTCAATTTGATAGTTGCTAGGACGTGAATAATGAATCATCATCTTTTAAAACTATATTTCAGGTGAATCATCGTCTCTATATTTAGTTAATTTCTAATTAATTTATTTATTCATACTTCACCTCGACAGTTTTATTAATTTTGTTTGATGAATTATGAAGCTCATTAAGATTCACTATCATCACCCTCTTTCACCAATCTGTAAATAAGATAGGTTGGCTATAGCTATCACTGAATTAGAAGTTATAAAAATTGATCATCAATATTGATGATAGACGCGGACGTTGAATTAATAGACAAACCTGAGAACACATATATATGTGTGTGTTGTACCACCCAGAAGCCTGTTGATGCTCATAATCATCAAAGGTGAGTACTACAAGAACATGATAACTGACCCTAACAAATGATAGTGTCGAATGCCACGGAATACTTGATAAGATAACAGCAGGACATGCATGTGAGACATCAAGGTAGCAAACAAAACTGGGAAAACCTCTTAATTCTGGAGGTATGGGTACGTAAAACTAGCTAAAGCTTGGGTGGGTGTGGACACCCTCGTAGGTTGTTATAACATATGTTGGATCGTCCTTATCTCTCTCAACTCTCTTTTTCACTGGGCATCCCTCCACCGAACACCTATAGTAATTCCTGTAATTAAGCACATTCTATCATCATCAGCATGTAACAGGTCTAACCAGTGTTAGTCTATGCATGTTTATGTGCACGAGTTCGAAAATAAATGCTCCATTTGGTTCTTAATATAAGATATATTTATCTAATTTGATTAAATTAAGAAAGTTAGTTAAATTAGTTAATATGACATGTACTTTTTAAAACACTCTAGTCATCTTTTTTAATTTCTCCATTTTATGTCCTCCTTAATTATGGTTCATGGACAATCAACAGGGGTAAATTAGGAAAATATTGACAAATATAAAAACCATATCTTATATTCAGGATCAAGATGAACTCCTCTAATATATCATGTGTTAAGGACCGGAGGAGTAGCATCAGATGCATGTGTGTGTGTGTGTCGCATATACCTGGGGTTGGGGCTGTTCTTGACCATCTTCTTGCCGTACTTTCTCCACTTGTACCCATCGTCCAGTATCTCTACCTCCGACTTTGTCTTGAAAGCATATCTGTCTTTGACGTCCCTCTCCCCACTACTGCTAATGTCTCCTAATCAAAAACATGTCCACACATATTATAAGAGAAAGCTTCACTACTGGTTTCTGGTGTATAGTATATATGAGAAAGAGAACTACAAACTCAAATAAATAAATGGTGAAGATGATGTCATGTGAAGAATTTTGCTTACTACTACTAGAAGACCCGCCCTCGAAAGGGTTGCTAGTGCTTCCTCCAAATCCGCTTACTTCAATGCTTTGATGGACCTGCTGATTGGGAACTTGTTCAGAACTCATCATTGAATGGTCAGGTTCCTCATTATCATCCTCGAAGTTGAAGAATTCAGAGAACTCATCGAAAGGATTCTGGTTTGTGAAATCGCTCTCTGGTGAATCTGGTGGCTTTGGAGGATAACTGTCTGCCATTTTGGTGTGGTTACGTTGTGGGATGAAAACAATGAGGTCAAGCAGCTGTGCTCACACTATTATATATGTATATATATGGCCACACAGTTGAGAGAGGAGGCTTCAGGGTGAGCTTCCTATGAACCATAATAGGGAGCTTCAACGATGGTGGGAGGCTGATCGAGTTGGATGCGACGTGGATAACATAAAAGTGACTTATTAATGAAGACGAATCTGAAGGAGTGGGGAACAGCCCAAGAGAGATGACTTGAAGAAGACTTTCAAATGATATTTATATATGTATAGGTCTCGTGGTTGGACTAAACCCTTATAGCGTCCCCATGGAGAAGTAAACATACATGTCAAAAAGTGATGGTGATTTTGAGTTCCATATGCCTACGCAACTTTCCTCGAACCTCTAGTTTTGAGCCTTATTAGCATGGATATCATGACGTCATCCTCTGCTTTATAATTTTTCTAGCTAGCTTAGGTAAGTGGAGAGTGATGTGGCTTCTGGTTCTGTGGGTTCGATTTTGGTTGTTTTCTAAGTCTTGGCTTTTTTTTAAAAAAAAAAATTAATACAATAACATGGGAGCAGTATTACATGGATCTGGCTAGCTAGCAAAAGGATTTTGACAATAACTCGCAAAGATTAAAGGCATTGTATGTCTGATAAAGTTGTCTTTTCTTGCAGAAAGAATCCACAACGAACCTGTTGCTGAAATATATTTATATATAGAAGGACTCGCTTAATTACTAAATAATGTATACTAAAGAATAGTATCCAGATTGACTGGACTTGGCTAGTTGGTTAGGACAAGAACCGGTAGCAAATAAAATAAGAGCTTATGGTCGACGACAAAGGGAGTATGTGATTGTGAAGTCTGAAGACTCCTGCCAGGAAGCTCGCAGGAATGTTCCAGGGCCTTTCCTTTTGGAGTCGTCTTAGGATACGGTAGTCAGCTATTGGCAATCAATCATAATAGCGTATTCTGACCGCAGATCGCCCCGAACGCATTAATCCTCCTCATATTCAAAACTCAGTTAGTGATCATTAGCATTCATTCATTTAATTAACAAAATCTTAAAAAGGTTGATACAATGTTATCATTTTTATTTTTGCCCCCATAGTTTTTTGAACAATATATTTTGGTTCTTCAATGAATAAAATGGTATGGGTATTAATTAAAAGGGTTAAGGGTTTATTTTATTCTGAAAGTTGTTATGACAAAGTAATTTTGCCATGGAAGCTTTTTGAGATGTAATGTTGTTCCGGAAGTTTTCAAATCTTAGCAATTTTACCTTGATTGTTATCGAAGTTAAGTTTGACCGTTAGTTGATCAAATATGCTGAGCTGGCAGTCCACATGTCAATCATTAGATACATAATACACTAAGGATGATTTCCGTGAACAAAGCCATCGAAAACTCCTTGCTGCCATACCCAGTGATGCCAAGATAGGTAAGTACCTCTTTGATTTTCTTTTCACCGCACAAGATGTTTTTACCTATTTGATTTTCTCTTCATTGCACAATATGTTTTTAATTCTTTGATTGTCTCTAATCCTTTAGACGAGACGCATTTTTTTTAAAAAAAAAATTACTTATTTTTAAATCTAAATTTAAAAAAATGAAGTGGATGACGCATGGACTTACCAAATAAACATATTTGATCAACTGACGAGTAAACAAAACCTGGATAACAATTAGGGTGAAATTGCTACAATTTGAAAACTTTCAGAATAACATTGGTCTTGAGTGAAAACTTTAAGGGCAAATTTACACCTAATCCCAAAATAAAAATGATGTGGGTGACACGTAGATTGTCAGCTCAAAATATTTGATCAACTAATAGTTAAATTTAACTTGGATAATAGCCAGGGCAAAATTACTATGATTTGGAAATTTCCGGGATGATATTATATTGCACATGAAAAACTTCCATAGTAAAATTGCTTAACCGTGACAACTTCTGATACAAAGTAAACCCTTAAACATAATTAAAACATAGTAAGAACTAAGACTTTAGATGAAAACAAACTTTGGAGGGACAAAATATTTGACTTGAAACTATAAGGACCAAAACTAAAATGATACTCTCTCCAATCCTAATTATAAGATAAAGTTGATTTTTTTGGAGAAATTAAGGAAGTTAATTAAATTACTTTACAGTATTTATATTTTTATTTTTTCCTTCAAATTAATTAGTTTAACTAATAAATTAATATATAATCTAAGGATGCATAACATATAATATAATTAAGTAACTTATTTAGTTTCCTTAATCTCTCTAAAAAAAGTTAACTTTATCTTATATTTAGAATCGGATAGTAACAAACTACAGACTAAAGAATACTGTATTAACCAAGATCAATATATACATTTGATGATTAACGCTATGTGACGTCAAATATCAACCGTAACGTTAAAAGCATTTCTGGGAAGGAGCCTCATCGCCATCGCCATCTACCATCAACATCATTTTATATTGACTTCTTTTGCGCTTGCTTTAAATCAGGTCACAATGAATTTCTACCCTCGTCACTTTTGACTTGTCAAATATTTTTATTACAACAAAAAATAAAAATACGATGAGGGAGAATATGTTCTAATCAAATTATAAAAATAAACAATATATTTCATATGTAATGAAACTTTAAGAAAATAGATAATTTATTTTATTTTTGGTTGGATAAAAATAATGCAATATATGTAGTAAAAATGATTAAATGACCCTAATATCCTTAAATAAAATTATATAAAGGCTTCATTATTAATATTTTAACATGTTTAATAAAATATTAAAAATAATTATTTCAAGGTTTTGAATCTCTTAAAAATCGCTTTAAGTCAAAGTTCTCGATTTTTAATTTAACACTAAACAAGTAGATAATTAAAACACATATTTTTAAGACAATAAAATTAGAACTCCTTATCTTTTTTATTAAAACAGATATATTATATTTTTAATGATATTGAAATAATAATTATATTTTTTGAATTGCCAATAAGAAGAAAATATAGATTTATTAATTTATTAGAAGGTTATCTTTATCATTTTCAATAGGATTCCAAGAATGTCAGTCCATCCCCACTGTATGAAGCATGGACACCATCTAATTTTTTTTTTTTTTGAAGCATAAACAATATACGTTACGTGCCTTAAATTTTGTATATAAGACATGCCTACAAGCTAATTGTCTGGAACGTTGTAACATGTGCTACTGTGCTCGGAAAGGCATGTAATATAGTACTTTTTTTTTTTTTTGAGTGGAAACTGGAATTCATTAAGCTTCAACAAGGAAGACTTAATACAAAGACAACAAAGAAGCAAGGGAAAGACCCTATCCCTCATCAACGACCGCCTCCAGTAATGAAGGTGGTGGTTGATCAAAGAAAACAAAAACCCTTGTACTATCGTGACCCAACCTAACAAGGTGGTCAGCTTCCCTGTTATGCTCCCTAGGAATATAGTACATTTTTATGAAACCAGACAAACCGGCAAGCCATTATTGAATAATATTTTTCCATTAATTCATTGCACTCGTGGTTTATTTAATCATCATAGTTATGAACATATTCTATTAAAATTTAAATGATTCCATCTATTTTTTCAAAAAAAAAATAATTTACATAGAGAGTCATTAAAATTCTACATAACCTGTTCACATCGAATTGAACAATTTTAAGGTCATTTTTAGTGATCTTTTCGCTTATTAAGTTATTATCCAACTAGATCATATTATAATTTTATGGTCAATGTGTACATATGGTTAAGAAAAACTGTTTCTTGTGGGTTCTAGAGGTATTTGCCATGCCTCGTTTTCAAATTAATTTTATTCTTGAAAATCATAGATATTGAATACAAAAAATGAACGTGGATTACCATCCAAGCTTTGACTAATGACTTTGTTTTAATTGCTACGTCATGGATAGAAAATGATAATAATGACGCCGTCATCATAGAGAGCTAAATTCTTTGACTTGAATTGCCAATCTTCGACTATTCTTATATGCGGAAGAGATACTTAACTTTATGTATACCAAAACACACACTGTCTGACAATCAAGGGCGAAAGAGTTTTGCAAAAGCAAACAAACAAAAACAAAAGAAAGAAAGAAGGAAAGAAAAGAGGAGGAACTCCCACAAACAAGTCTCCTCTTGGACGTCTATTATGACCCCTGTATAATGTCAATAGATTTTAGTTACCTTCTAGTTCCAGGCCTTTGGTTTGCTACTATTCCCACGTTTCGCCTGCAAAAGACAGTCAATCAAACTACAATTTATTATTTCTAAAAATTTCACGGATGCTTTAATCAATTTTTTTTTGTTAACAAACAGTTTAATTCTGATTGGATTCGTATGATTTGATGATTCTCTGATGTAGTTGAAAATCATACAATTCTGGACTTGTAAGGCATGCAATGTTTGAATTGAGGTCGTCCTTTGATAGTGGCAATGATCTCTCATCTATCACCTTCCTTCTCAAAATTATAGGGTTCAAATATTTAAAACAGTGTCTTCATTTATGGGATAAGACTGTGTATACATTTGATCATCCACAAATCCTACTCGGTAGGAGTCTTATGAACTAGAGCCCTTTTTATATCTTGTATTACAATCCAGCTTGGGTCCAGCCGAAAGTCACGGGCAGCCCCTCAAAATATAAGAACAGACTCAAAAACCTGAAGAGAATGCCACCCCTGCACTTTTCAACTAGATCATTGATATGTGGTCCTAGCACCTCTTTTATGTCTATAGATTCTGTTTAAAAAGAAGTTATTACAATGTTTGGCTCCTAAATTTATCTTTATTTTAGTTTTGGCCTTTTAAACTTTATTCCACTTAAAATATTTGTGCTTATAATCTAATAAAAATTTGGATGATTTTAACCTTTTAAGGACCAAAACCTGTAGTTTGACATTTAAAGGAACAGAACTACAATAAAAGTAAGCTAGAGAGGTAAAAGATTACGTGCATGTTTTGATTAGCGGTGGAGAAGGAGCTTTTTTTGCATATGAGCTTTTAAAAAAGTCAGATTGCATATTTGATTTGTGTTGGGATTGGTAGTGGGAAAAGTGACTTTTTTTTACTGAAGAAGCTGACATTTCGGGCTTCTGCTCAAAAGCCACTTTTGGGTTAAAAATCCAGTGGCTTCCAACATGAACCTAAATACCACCTTAAGCCAAAAGCAACTTTTTAAGTTGGAAAAGTGACTTTTTCCTTCCCACTGTGATCCCAAACAGGCCCTATATTAACTTAAAAAAGTAATACCAGTATGTACAAGTGCGCTCTAGAAGCTGCTCATATCTGATGGGCAAAAAAATAGAAGCTGCTTCAATACCGGATATTAAGTGCCTATTTGGATTAGTGGTGGAGAACAATGAGATTTTTTTTGCAGATGGGCTTTTGGAAAAGTCAGATTGTATATGTGATTTGTGTTTGGATTAGTGATGGCAGAAGTGACTTTTTTTCTAACTTTAAACTTGTTTGGATTAATGTTTGAAAAGTCCGTTTAGATGAAAATGACTAAAAAGGGCATGAATTATATATATATATATATTATTTATATATATTGTGATAATTGAAGTGAAAAATTAAAATTTGATAAAATACAATAAGTCAAATTAATGCATTTTTTGGGACATTATTATATGATTAAGCACTAATTTGAGTTAGGGACATTCGTATTGAATTAATTTTAATCAGGGGCAAAATGGTCAAAATTTGTTAATTATGCGTACAAATGATCTATTGAACTTTAATGCTACCTTATGCTTAATTTTGCATTGTAGGTGCTTACTAAGAAATTGGAGATTTTGAAGCATGAGAATTAATATTTTGAAGACTAGAGAAAATTATAAAAAATGACCCCAAAATTTATGAAAATTATAAGTGAATGAAGAAAAGGGACCAGGGAAATCACAGAAAAGGACCCAAATATTTCATAAATTACAGATCTGCCCAACAAATATTTCAAAAAATTTCAAATTTTGAAGTTTGCAAGGAAGTCCCTGGTCAAATCCTAATTTGACCAAAGTTGCTTTTTCTACCTTGGAACACTTGAACCAGCAAAATGAACCCACGAAACAGAGCATAGCTCGAACATGCACCAACGGAAGATCTTCGAGCTGGATCAACCACCACCCACCAATGAACCACCCTTGCCACCTTGGAGATGCACCACCGGAAGCCAGGAGTCGAACAAGAAAAACAGATCAGGGATCGACTTGCATGCCTAAACAATAGTCTTCTCTCATATTTGGGTTTAAATGCCCTGCAATGGTCCTGTGGCTCAGCATGAATTGCTCTACCATGATGAAGAGAGAGAATAGACACTATGCAAATGAGCTTCCAAAAAAAGGCACGGTTTGGATAGAAGTGCAGTGCTTGCTGACGCTCTCCCAAATGGTCATAAATTTCCTCACTGGGCTTTTTTCTTGAAAGAGTGCGATGACCCCTCCGAAACGCTATGCAGTATGCCAAACATATCCTAAAATTGCTCATTTGCCGTTATTCTCATCTCATTGTAGCTAGGCTAGCTCTTGTGTATCTGCGTGCATGGATGTTTTTTTTAGTTTTTTAAAAGTGCTTTTAAGGATTTATGATGTAAGTATATGAGGGAAGTTTTGTTTCGACTTATAAAAAAGAACTTCTAAAAAACATGTACAATGTTGGACGTTCTGAATAAATACTATTCCTTATGCCTCATGGTGCTACTAAATTTTATATAAGCACCGTAAGTGTATGGGTCGTGAAAAGAGTATAATAGAAAATCAAGATTGTCCCACAAATATTCAAGTAAACTAGTTATTACGCATTAAAGTTCTCATTTTCATTTAAGTTGAGTAAATCAAAGAGGAAAATTTAATATTAATTCAAACAAATGCAAAAGTAGTCAATCTAATGTTTTTAAGATTTTTAATGATAAAAACAACCTAGAGCACACTAATCCCTTCTTTAAGTTTTAGAGCATGTAATTACCCAATTAAAAGCATTTATTGTTAAATTGTTAATTTAGAATTTAAATGGATATAAATATCTTTTAATTACTCATACTCCTCTCTTAAGTTAAAATTGTTATTTTTAACTAATTTACTCAAGAGACAATAAATATCTAAATTCACTCTAATAAGATTATAGGGATCCAATAGGTATATTCCTTTCCGATTGAAAAATTAGAATAAATTCTAATACCATATTATTTAATTATATGATCCAATTAAGATCATTCTCCTAAAGTTAATCTAAATTACCCAATTCATACTTAATGATAATCAAACATTAAATACATAAAATAAAACAGATTAAGGAAATACAAATAACACTATATACAATTAATTTATTCATACATGTTGAATCCTCGTATTAGTTTATAACTCCATTAAGTTCAAGAACAACTAGCCACAAATAACTTTACACATCATCTAGCAAATCCAGAGTTCAGATTCATAATGAAAATCAAAGAGAGAGTGGGATAAAACTGAAACAGTGAATAGAGAATGATAAAGCTTCCTGTGCTCTTTCGAGCTCCAGAAGACCAATGAAGCCGCTCACTCTGCTCTCATCTCACTGCTCTGTTCCGATTTTCCGAAAGAAAAAAGATGATGAACGGTACCTATGAACAGTACAGACTGAACATTGACGGCAACAGTCCCATATGAACAGTCCCTCCTGTTCCTTTAAAACCAGCCGCCTCTGTTTTTCTTTCTGTAGCTCGTCCTTTCTCTTTTAGTTCCCTTGGGTCTCCAAATTATCCTTAGGTCAAAACGGTGTCGCACCAAAACTTGATCTCTGGACATTTAAATCATCGTTCTTCAATTGGTTCTCTCTTCCCCCACGTGTTATCTGATTAATAGAAGAAAAGAAACTAAACCAAAAAAAAGAAAGAAAGAAAAAAAGAAATATAATAATAATAACAACAGCCAAAACTATTTTCCCTCTCTCTCTCTCTCTACTTTAAACTATTAATATTAATTATTTGAAACTATATGTATTTTTATTTTGGAATATGATGTTTATAATAAAATTCTTAAATCACGTACCAAACTGATTTCTTATTAAAATTTCTACTAAATATTTTTAATTTAATATTGATGACTCCTAAAATATACTAAAATATATCTCCATATCTATTAAAAATAGGAGTCATCGCCCGGGCTACTTGTGGGAATATTTATGTTTCCGGGGGCTTTCTGCAAATGACTCCCAGCAGTTCCATTGTCTTGCCCGGTCTTTATTGTAGCAATTTCTGCCACAAATACACTGTTAGGTGTGTGCTATAGTTGGAATCCGATCGTTTAATTTTCCCAAGCTTCTGAAAAATGTGCATACTCTCACGGCGACAAGATATGATTTTTCTAGGGATAAATCTGGATTTTGTCTTCCAAATAGTAATATTTATTTATTTAGTCACTCCTTCTCTGCTTCCCCTCAATATAGGAGGGTTCTATTATTTTGAATCCATCCTGCTCTGATCTTGATATTATTGAATTTTTTATGTACCAGTCCATTTGTAATTTCTCTGTTTCTTCAAAGTAAAATACTCTTGAATGCCTCTTTCCAAGACAACGCGTTAAGGGGGAAAAGGGCATAAAGGCAACTGGATCATAAAAAAACAGAAAACGAAGAATGATGGTAATCCAAGATCTACTTTGTAACACAAATATATATGCAGCAAAGAGTCAATGTTACATTATTAATGACAAACTCAAACACGATGGCTAAAGGGAAAAGGACATAGCAGCCATAAAACTATTACCCCACTGGAATCAGACGCACAGCCAAACCAGAAACAAAATCACAGCACTACTCTTACAATGTGACAGCAAAACGTTTAACAGAAACAAGCACAGAAATGCAAATGCCGGTTCATAGCCCTTAAGCAATCTTCACCTCGATGGTCTTGGGCTTTTTGGGCTCAGGCGGAGGCAATTTCCGGACAGTCACAGTCAACACACCGTCCTGACACACGGCGGAGATGGCGTCTGTATTGGCATTTTCAGGGAGCACAAACTTGCGCATGAACTTTCCGACCCTTCTCTCCATTCTCACATACTTAGCCCCTTCTTTCTCTTCCTCCCTCTTCCTCTCGCCGCTAATCTGAAGTACATTATCATCCTCCACCTGAACCTTAATGTCCCCAGATTTCAATCCAGGCATATCGACGATGAACTCGTAGGAATTGGGAAATTCCTTGATGTCCGCCGGAGTCGCAGCCATGGCCTTCGCATCACGCACATACGTCCGTGTCGGAGCATTGACGGATTTATCAGCAGCGTCATCTGTCAGATCCATCATTTGCTGCAGTGTGCTCAACAACGGCGATTCCAACCCCATGATCCTGAGATCCATCTCTCAAACTCGTTTTTGTTGTGGATAGAGTTTTAATTTTGATTGCAGGTGATCTTCGGTGCAGGCTTTGGGTTTGGGTTGGAGCTTTTAAAAGGGTGACGGGAGGCTAGCGGAAGAAATTAGAAATTTCTGGAGAACAGGGAGATATGATTGGGAGGTTCCAGGAGGTTCTATAACTCTCCTACAAGCGTCCCGAACAGATTAGATTAGTGGATATTATTAATTAAAAAATTAAGTAAAATTATATTTAGGTCTCAAATAAAAGAAAAAATAAAAAAAATATTCTTTTAGATTTCAAAATTACTAAAAAATCTCATTAACTAATGATGCCCTTAGATTTATCAATGACATGTTTTTAGAGTTGTTATTAAGACTTATTAATAATTTTAAAATTTGAAGGGATCATTTATTTTATTTTTTCTCTTATCTAAAACCTAAATATAATTTTCTCAAAAAATTAATTATCTGAAACTGAATCATTGGTTTCCTTTCCCCACTCGTCGCGCACTCTCTGTTTTTCTAATTAGGACCAGAGGGAGTAGTTTTTATTTTAAATTGGGGAAAAACCATTTACATGTTTCTATATTTTCACTTAATTTTTAATTGGATGCCTATGTTTTTTCCCTTGATTAAATCATTCAATCGAGAGAATGATCGTGGAGATATTCTCCTCTGTCTTGCACCCTTATTTTTGTACTTGAATTGAATGTATGGCCGGGAAAAAAGCATTGAAAACTGGTCGGGGCATTTAAAGCTCCAGGGCTAGATGGGTTACAAGCAGTGTTTTATCAAGAATACTAGACGGTAGTTGGGGGTCATATTGTTGATTAGGTTAACGAGATTTTCCAAAACCCAAGCAAGATTAGAGATATAAATGATCTTGTACTCATTCCTAAGATGGAGAATCTAGAGATAATTATGGATTTCAGGCCAATATCTCTTTGTAACGTGGGCTACAAGATCATTACAAAGATTTTAAGCAGCCATCTTCGGGATGTAATGGGTAAGGTGGTTGGTGATCATCAATGTAGTTTCATTGTAGGACAACAAAGAAGTAATAATATAATAATTACTCAGGAAGTCATCCACTCTATGAAGATCAAGAAAGGAATAAAGGGATGGTTGGCAGTCAAAGTGGATCTTGAGAAGGTTTATGATCGTTTTGAATGGTCGTTTATTCATGACACCCTCAGAGTTGTTGGTATTGACAGGAAAATTTGTGAGGTTATTATGGCTTGTATATCAAGTCCATCCTTTCAAGTGTTATGGAATGGGGAAGCCATCGATACTTTTAGTTCCTCTCATGGAATTAGACAAGGGGACCTACTTTTCCCTTATATTTTCACTTTGTGTATGGAACGGCTAAACCATATTATTCAAGATGTTGTTAATTAGGGATCCTAGAAACCCATTCAACTTACTAGAAATGGTCCTTTTATCTCCCACCTCTTCTTTACAGATGATCTTATATTGTTTGGTGAGGCTTCAGAGAGTCAGGTGGAAGGGATGTTAAACTATTTATAGATTTTTTGCCAAGCTTCTAGACATAAAATGAACAAAGGAAAGACAAAAATGTGTTTATACAAAAATGTCTATTTCTCTAGGTCGTATAATCTCAACCACAGTATGGGTGTAT
Organism: Inga laurina; assembly: GCA_963855925.1. Taxonomy (NCBI): domain Eukaryota; kingdom Viridiplantae; phylum Streptophyta; class Magnoliopsida; order Fabales; family Fabaceae; genus Inga; species Inga laurina. The sequence continues at coordinate 60,602,309 of OY979706.1, forward strand.
AGTTAACAGAGGATTTGGAAAAATATCTTGGTATTCCTTTAATCCATAAAAGGGCATCCAAGGTCACCTTTGCACCTATCCTGGAAAAAACTCAAAAAAAGGCTATTTGGGTGGAAGAGAGGATGCTTAAGCCTAGCTAGAAGAGTTACACTTATTAAAGTTGTTTTATCTGCTTTACCTTCCTATCATATGCAAATGATATTATTACCTAAAGGAATTTTGTGGGAGATAGAAAAGAAGCGCATAAATTTCTTATAGGATGACAATTAATAAGGATTATCAGAAAAAGCTACATCTCATTTCATGGGATTGGATCACGAAAGACAAAATACATGGCGGCTTAGGAATCCGTGACATGTGTAAAAAATGAAACTTTTATAATAAAGCTATGCAGGCATTTATTGAATAATAAGGAAACGTTATGGGTTCGTGTTCTCAAGACTAAATATTGTTGGGATCAGGCGAATAGGCCAGTAACTCGAAGGAATGCATCCTTTACATGGAAAGGTATTTGCTTTGTTTGGGATAAATTCCAAAGAGGGGTGGGAGTTTGAATTGAGAATGGTGCTTTGGCTTCTTCTTGGTACAACAACTGGTCTGAGCTGAATAGGCGGTTGATTGAGTTAATTCCAAGATTTGAGGCTTTTGTCAATAGAAACAAAAAAGTGCAATATTATGTAATCCCCCTAGGTTGAGTGGGATAGGGGCAAATTGAGTAGATGGTTTCAGTCTTATGTCATCGATCAAATTATATGTGCACACCCTCCCTGTGAGGAGAGGGGAGAGGATAAATATTTTTGGAAGGCTTCTTCTAATGGTTGTTTCTCTGTTAGTTCTACATATCACTTTCTTTTTATAGGTTCTCAAAATTTAAATGAAACAATTTGGAGGATGCTGCGAAAATGGGCGGTACCCAAGAAGATCAAATCATTCATGTGGCTCGTTGTACACGGCAGAGCGCATACAACACAACTTAGAGCTCGGAGGGGATTAACAGATCATGTAGGTTGTCCGTTTGATTTCAACCAAGATAAGGATGTGATGCACCTACTGCGGGATTATGTCAACGCTTGAGAACGATGGATATCCATAGTCCAACCGGCCTTATGGGATAAATTTTCTACTTTATAGGGATCAGAGTGGATACGATGGAATCTCAAGCATGAAGTGGGTAGGAATTTCACAGAGAAGATCAACCGGGCGATCCTATTTGGCTATGTATGTTGGGACATTTGGGTGGATCAATGTAAGAAGCTATTTGGGGAAGACTCGAAGATTGAGTTACATAATGCTTACTCTAGCTTATTTAGGGCTAGTTGGGATATGGAGTTAACCTCAAATTTCCAGTTTTACGCACAACCAGTTAATAGAAGTAGAGGTATCATTAGAGGAAAGCTGGGTTTTAGCACTCTGGAAATTGATGGCTCTGTTCTTGAATCCGGTCAAAGCGACTGTGCAGGAGCTATTAAGGGAGAGGATGGAAGTTGAATATGTTACTCAAGTACTTCTTGTGGTAGTAGAAATTATTGTCATCCAGGGTCTTCAAATATGTTGGAATGATAAGTATATATTTTATAATTAAATAGGTATATATTTTGAACGCATTCACTGGATTTATTAATATTTTATGCCTATTTAATTATCTTTTATATACTTTTCTATTTTTTTGTTAATGATAAAATAATAAGAAATTTTAACAGAAAATCTCATCATATCCGGTCCTATTTTGTAGGAGATTAAAAGGAGAATGATATAATATATATCTTTGTCTATAATATAGATATATATAATATCTAATTGATGGAAGAAGGCAAGAAGCAGATAAAACAACTCAACAAATCAAGCCAGAACGTGGACCCCACGCGATAAAACCATCAGAAGGATATTGGAAGATAGAAAAGCAATTTGAAGGCCTAACAAAACGTGGGTCCCATAAGGAAAAGTCAAAACGAATATATGAGATGCAGATGATTTGAGCAACATATATTGAGCGTGTTTGTTTGCCCGTTTGGAGACGCAATCGGCACTGTACAGTGATTTTGCATTTTTTTGATGTTTGTTTCGGCGATGGATCAGCAGAAAAAAGTTAAAAAAAGTTCCGATCGAAATAAGCTGTAAATTGAAGTTTATGGGAGCGATGACTTTTGTTTGGAGGAGTATTTTTATATTTTTGGAATAAATGAGATACTCAAAATCACTTCTAATCATAAAGCTTATTTTATAAAAAATGTTCTAAATAATTTTCTCTTTCTTTAGATAGTAATCTTCTGCTAATTAGAAAATACTTTGGGATAAGAGTTTAGGCAAGTTTTGAGTTTTGTCAATATATGACTGTAGAAATGTAGAGAATAATTAATAATTAATTTTAATCAGTTTAAATTTATTATTCAGTTGTTTTATGATTTTATAATCAATTTATTTTTATAAACATGTCATAAATTAGTTTCTATATGGTGTTTTTACCCATTAAATTTAGTTTAAATAATTTATTTGGATTATTGGAGGTATTATTGAGATTTTAATTGGTTTATTTTGTTAGATTTTGAGCTATGTGAAAATATGAGTTAGGATTTAATATTTAAATTAGAGTTTGATATAATTTATAAGATTTAAGCTTGAGGTGCACAGTAGAAAATACTTTTGGAGTGTACCAATTTAAATTAGAGTTTGATATAATTTTATTAAAATTGTACCATTACCAAATTTTCAAAGTTAATTTTTGAGAAAATTGTGAAAAAATCTCTCCGTGTGTAGATATCTTCTCAGGTCTCATTGGCAATTAAGTTGCTAATGAGGACTTTTTTCACAATTATCCCTTCATTTTTTCATTTTTCATAATTTTTTTCTTTTAATTAATATAAAAGTTACTTATGCAAAAGTCAAATCAAACATCCTAACTTTTACATAAGTTACTTTAAGTTACTTATCCAATCGCTAATCCAAACACTCATCATTTTACCAATCTAACTTTTTTTCAATCTTAAGATTTCATAAGTTTAAGTAAAAATAAGTTATTTATCCCATCGCCAAAACAAACACACCCATTATATATCACACCTTTAAGAAATTGGGATAGCACCGTGGACCATATGAATTATGATAGAAGATATCAAGGAAAAATTAAATCACGAACAGCACGCAAGGAAGCCTATATATATGCGAGAGGAGGAGGCATCCGGAGAGCAACACAGAACCGGATGCGAGACAGAACCGAACAAAAGCCAGAGAGACGTGGAGCTAAGATCCAGATAGCGACACTCAAGCAGAGACGAGGAGCGGAGCGACAAGCAGAGATTAAGGAGCTGGGTTTTGAAGATTCAAAAAGATTTGGAGCTTTAAATTTGGTTTTCCATCAATTTTCTTCTCTCTTTTTCTTAGTTCTTTGATATGAACTGAATTATTATTTATGGTTTTAATTTGTTGATGAACATGAGTAGCTAATTTTCTTGTTCTAGGATTTTCTTGAACCTATTTATGGATTGAATTATTTGTTTACTCTCTTTTTGCATCGAATGAAGTTTTTGTATTGATTTTATTTTGCTCTTAATGCCTCTAAATGCCTGATCACCATTTAGTTGTCTTGTTCATTTAAATTAATCTGGAGAAAGATAATTTAAGTGTAGAACTTGGGTAAATCATGTTAGACTTGAAGTTTAGGTATATTAAACGGATGGTTTGTTAGTATCATAGAGATATAGTTACTAACCTAGCATTGTTAAATTAAGATTGGTGTTTAAAGTTAGTTCTTATAAATTAATACAAGAGATTGATTAGTTTATTAGGATAAATATTTGGTTTTGACTCGAGAGAGCGTTATCGAATACTTTTGAATCTTAGACAAATACATATCTTCGTTTGATTGCTTATTGAGGGTAAATTAATTAGTTTATGAAATAAATAGGGGATAGATAATCCTAGGTTCCTCCTATCTTGAAGTTTTCGATTTAATCAATTAACTCTTAAGTATAAAATTTCTTTCAAAATATTCTCACTTAACCTGATTGATAACTTAATTAAGATAATTAATTTATTTTTGTCATAGTCATCGTGAGAACGATCTTTTTATATTACTTGCGACCCGTACGCTTGCAGTAAAGCTAGACAGCTAACATGGAACAAGAATCTTAGGAATTTTGTAGTTTTCACTTATTGTCTTGAGGTAGTGAACCTTCTCAGAAAGGGTTGTGATAGCAAGTATCCTTTTAGAGAAGTCATTAAAGAGGCCATACTGTGGTTGTTTAGAAGCTAATAGGTCCTTATTAGTCACATTTATAGAGAACATAATATTTTAGCGAACTATTTAGCTAAGTTAATGCATAGTAGTACAGAGAATTTTGTTCTCCTTAATCACCCACCACCTTTCATTTGGGAAGTAGTAGGTGATGATGGATGGTTGGGTTGGTTCTTCTAGAACTGGTTTTTGTATTAAGTTCATGACGAATTAATGAATTTCAGACATTGGCTTAAAAAAAAAAAGCATTGAAAACATTCGGGGTATTAAGATACAATTCTTCCAATCCATTTGATTTTTAGATATATAATCGAACACAGTATTTGATGAATTTGAAAAAAAAATAAAGATTAATGTAACTTTTGGTCCCTAAAGTTTGACCCAATTTTGATTTTGATCCCTCAAGTTTAGTTTGTTTATAACCGTTGGTCCCTCATGTTTGCTAAGGACTTGGTCTTGCCTTTGACCGCGTTAATTCGTCCAACATGGCGCTAACACTATTAAAATAACTTATGTGTCATGCGTATTAAGACAATTGACATGACAAATATACTATAATATAACATTGTGTTGGAAAAAAAAGGAAAAAGGGCATCAAAATGAAATGCACGAGCCATAACTTCTCAAACGCAAATTGCCATATTTAACACTTCTAAAGCAAAATTGCCCCTTCATGTCAACTTCCAGAATAAAATTGGCCTTTAACCCATTAATGAAAGTATTTAAGGACAATTAGTGTGAAATGGTAAGGTAGTTTAGTTCATTGAAGTAGAGGGCGTGTTCAAACTTTGAATAAATTTGTGTTTTAGCAGTTCTGGTTCGTGAATTTCATTTTGATACCCTTTTCCCTTTTTTTCAGTACAATATATTATAGTATAGTATATTTGTTATATTAGCTATTCTAATAAGCAAGACACATAAGTTATTTTAACGGTATTGGCGCTATGTCCGACGAATTAACGCCATTAAAGGCAGGACCAAGTCCTTTTCAAACTTGAGGGACCAATAGTTATAAACGGACTAACTTGAGGGACCAAAACCACCGATTTCAAACTTGAGGGACCAAAACTAAAATTGGGTCACACTTCAGGGACTAAAAGTTGTATTAACCCTAAGCTATTTTAATGGCGTTAGCGTCATGTAGGACGAATTAATGACATCAAAGGCAGTACCAAGTCCTTTTCAAAATTTAAGGGATTAACGATTATAAACAAATTAAACTCGAGGGATTAAAACCATTGATTTTAAACTTGAGGGACCAAAACCAAAATTAGTACACACACATCAAAGAGGCAAACAGAGACAGAACATGAAGATGAGGAAGAGTGATCAGGCAGCCTTAACCTCAATGGTCTTGGGCCTTTTGGGTTGGGGTGGTGGATGCTTGGGTATAGTAACTAAAAGCACTCTATCTTGAGTAACTGCAAAGATGGCGTCCTTGTCGGTATTATCGGGGATCACAAATTTCCTCATAAACTTCCCCACCCTCCTCTCCATCCCCATGTACTTCACGCCCTGCTCCTCCTCTTTCCCTTTCTCTCTCCTCCTTTCCCTGCTCACCACTAAAACATTGTCGTTTTCCACTTGCACCTTCATCTCACTCCCCTTTATCCCCGGTAAGTCCACCACATCCGCCGGTGTAGCCGCCATTGCCTTTGCGTCCCTCACATATGCCCTCGACGGATTGTTCCTTCCTCCTTCCTCCGCCTCCTCTGATAGCTCCAGCATGTCCTCCAGCATCGACAATAATGGCGACTCCACACTCAGGTTCCTCAAGTCTATATCTACGATGCAAATTGATGGTCGATGAGAATTTAATTGGAAGGTCGCTCTCGCTATGGTGTGATTAATCTGAACTTATGATTGTTGGGAGATTGGTAACAGAGTGATTCCTATTTATATATGGTTTTTCCAAAAAGAAGTTAAACCCAATGTTATCGAGTTCGATCATTTTTAAATTCTATTGAGTGTGCTCTCGAATTGTCTGCTCAAGAACACTATCATCAATATATATATAAATACTCTTCCACCCCCAACCCAACACTGTTCATAAGCAATGAATGGCTTCGATTTTCTCTCCCACTCATTATCACTGTTCATAACTAATCAATAGACCAGATTTTCCCATCACAGATTTTGAAACCTCCTTCCTTTTTCTACTTTTACAACTTTTTTCTAATTTTGAAATTTGAAATTCCAATTCTAAAATCGACCTGCATCTCCATAACATTAGTGATTGCCATTACATTTGACTGAGCAATCGGCTACAAAATCCAAGAAGGCGCTTACAGGCCCTCAGGATTGCGCTTACACTCTGCTTCTTCTTCTTCTTCTTCCAAATCACCGATCTTCTTCATTCATTTGATTCTCCTTTACCGTCCTCTTCAATCGGCGGTGCTAATGCCACGTACTTGTCTTGGATCCTGCAATACCTCTCAGACACGGATGATGATCTTCTCATTCAGAACGCCCTCTTCATCGTGCCTTGAATCCCCGTCGCCGAAGATGAAGACACTGACGCGCTCCGACCTAGAACCACGCCGAATTTCTCTCCATCTCGATGTTCATCGAAAACTTCACTACCCTCATCTTCTTCTTCCGCTCTTTTAGGTGACGATTTCTGTGCCTTTTCCTTCTCGATCTGGTCTGGCTCTTCTGTTCTGGTATTTTTACTTATGCTTTTTGGGATCTCAGGGTACGAGAAAAAATTAGGAAAATCTGTAGATTTTAACTTGTGATTGTTTCCACCAGGATTGATCTTAGAATAACCGTTCATTTTGAAATTAAATATATATTCACCAGCTACTGCATCTAATTATTCTGCCTCATTGATGCAGCTTGGTTTGATTTTACTTCTGCCGTGGATTCTGAATGCAATGAGGAAATCGTGTCCAAACCAAGTGATTGTTCTCCTATAGCTGGGGACATGGCTGAAGGCAGCAAGGAACGAAAAACCAGACCGGGCAATGAACCGGTCACAGTACAGGTTCAAGGGTTAATGAGTTAACCGGGATCTAACCGGTAGTTGAACCGGTTATAACCGGTCATATTAAAATATTATAATTTATTAGTGATAATATATATTAATATATTTTTAAACTTCTATAGATAAAAATAAAGATTTTTAGAAAAAAAAATGTTTAAAATCTATTAGCATTAGTTATAATACCTATACTTATGCAAAGATATCTCATTTCCTATAATTATTATATCTTTTTAAATAATTTTTTTCATTATTTTCTTCATTTTTTTAGATTTGTTCTTTCTTTATCTATTTTTCTCTTTATTTTAGTCTTCAACTTTCCATTTTGCCCTCAAAAAACACAAAATAAAAATTTGGAAAATTTAAAAAAAAAAAAAGAGAAAGAAACCAGGTCAACCGGTTGGACCACCAATTTTACCGGTTTTAACCGGTTCTGACCGGTCTGACCGGTTCTGACCGTTTCGACCGGTTACTGATCAAACCGGACCAGACCAGGGACCGGTTCCCTGTTCAACCGGTCGAACCGGCTAGTCCGGTCCAGTTTTTTGAACCATGGAAGGCAGGCAAGGTTATCTCACACAAATCCAAAGTTATCTCAGAAATCTCTTCATTATTTTTATGGTATGAAATTATTATTCTTTAGACTTATCTCCATCTTCCTTCTCTTACCTGTCAACAACTCTTCCTTTTTTCCTTTGATAGTTGATGCTGTATTTATTTTTTTGTTCATTGGCGTTCGATTTAAGTTATTAGGGGTTGGTTCATTTTTTTAGGATTACATTGTTATATGTTATTGTTTTGTCTGGATTTAAGTTATTATGGGTTTGCTTTGACTACAAAAGGACATTTTTCAAGATCACAGGAAAAGCTGGAATGCTTTATGAGATCATCAACTATGTTTAATCTCTTCAATGTCAAGTAGAGGTAATTTGGAATTTGATAAATTGAGACCTTTCAATTAATTTCTGGTTTTCCTTTTGGACTTCAAAAATATTTAATGGCATTTTTCATTCACTGTTTTTGCAGTTTTTGTTAATGAAATTAGCTGCTATAAACCTAGCACTTGACTTCAACCTGGATGATCTCTTCTCCAAAGAGGTTATTAATACAACAAATATACACACACATCAAACCACATGACATACAAGACACTTTAATTTGTTAATGTTTACACAAGATTTAACTTAATTTTGTACAGGTTTTTAGTACTTGTGGTCCCAGTTTTGCAACATTTGGGATGGGATCAGACATGAACAATCCAGTATATCTTCAGTTCAATAATAATAACTCAGGCCAATAGTTTCCTCCTTTAATCCCAGAAATGTTTCTTGACTCCAGCTATTTCCTTATACGTTTTACCTTTTTTCTTCTTCTGTGTAATTATCTTCTCTAGTGATGAAGAAACAATAATGTTCTCTTTGTTATTGCATGGTCCAGTAAAAGTTAAGAGAATAAGGAGAGTGTGAACGATGCATTGAAGTCAAACTCCCTTATTCTTTTTGTCTCTCAACCATGTAATAATTAAGAACAATCCTTTTCCTTTTCAAGTTCTTCCATAAATATAATTATTAGTTTTCTCATGATACTGTCCTTTTTTTAACCTTTTAAGAGCAGCAAATTCTACCATCCTCTACTTACGAATCTGATCTTCATAATCTAATGAATGTGGGTTTTGATCAACCAAGAGCAGCAACAACAACATCTTTTCTTTCTTAGCCATTCACAGGTACTATAGAATTATTATTTGCAAAAAAAATATAAGCCCTGTTCATATACTGTGTTGAATATTCCTTGGCAAAAAAAAAAATACTGTGTTGAATATGACATGATCTTATAATTTGTGTGCCGTCAAATCATTATTTTTCCTCCCTTAGCTTTCATGTTTTAAAAGTGAAAGAAAGAAACAAACCTGTGTGTGAAATAATAAAAACATAGTCTCACTATGTTGCCATCTCATAGACGTATTCATTAGATTGTGGTTTAACTCTCCATGGTTCAGGTCAAAATTAGTTTGCCTATTATGACTAAGAAGCAGTTGTTCATAGCAACCCACGAGTACAATTTTTCCATTAATTTTGTTTGCTGACATTCAACAAGCCTAATAATAAAAGAATCTATGGCCCTTTCCCTGTTAAAGCTTTTGGTACACAATATCGTTGAATTGCAGTCGTGGGGGTATCTAAGTTAAAATTAAGTTGTCTTTGCTTAGTCATCACTCCCAAATCAGTCAAATTGTAGTACCTGATACACACTTGAGGTAACCTTAAAGTTATTGTTCAGTGTGCCTATCTATAATTTAGATAGTTCCCTTTCCCTTATCCCATTCCCCTGCAGCAAAAGGTGTTATTTTCTTTACTCCTGTATTCTATATGTTAGCTGATACATATTTTCAATATCGGCAAGCTTTCATATTTTGTTCTTATGCTATTGAATATAAGAACAAAATCAAGACAACATTTCTTGACTGAAGTTTTTATTCCTATTTCTCCAACAATCGTTTTTCTTAGCTTGCCTTTTGGTTGTATTCTCATCTTTCGACTTGCAAAGGAGAGAAATTTCATGACATTTGCTATGCCTTTTGTAAAGATCATGGATATTGGCTCATAAAATCACTTATTGTTCCACGCTTTTGTTCCATAATCTTTAGGTGCAAAGATTAATCATGTATGGCAAATAAGACATAAGGAATAAGGTACCATTAAATATATGTGTAGATCATTAATCCCTTTGTGTTGCTTTGGATTCTTATATTACATTCATAAATTCACTGACATTCAATAAACTCAGTGCATCTTTTTATGCTGTGAATGGTTTTTTTTTACTTTTGTGTACATAATTGTTGCTGTGGAATTATACGAACCATGTTATATGAAATTTAAGTTTGCAATAGATACAAAGCCCAACATGAATATTATCAGATATAGTTTGTGTTAATTGGGATTTGGGAATGGGCAAGTTACTACTCAAAACTCACGACATTTCATGGCTTAATTTCATATTTAACACGGTTTTGATACTGATGCATTTAAAGTTTTGTTCCGACCTCATTAGGAAACTTGACTTCTACTGTCTAGCATTGTCTATCTTCATGTACTGTAAGTTGCCTCATAATTCAATCTCATGCCCAACTTGACATGCTTTATCACGTAGACATAATAAATATGAACAAGAGCATCCTGACGAAGTACATTGCTCAAGAGAAAGAAGTAAGGCAGCTTCTAAAAGTGGAGTAACATTTAGCCCCTTCTCCGGATGAAAAGTGGAGTAACATTCAGCCCCTTCTTTGGAGTAAAAGTGGAGTAACATTCAGCTAGCTCTTAACTCAAACTCAACTTATGAATGTAATGTGTTGTTCCATTATATTTTAGTTAGGCTTCCTCAGTAGTGGAAACTCTACAAAAGAAAAATGTTATTAGTTAGTGTTATCTTTCTGTTTTAGTTATTTGGGTTTTTATTATATTCATGGTATTTATACTACCTTCAATTTATTATTAGGATAGATAAACCTGAATGCGTTAGAGCTGGTTTTAATAGTTGACTAACTCTTTTTGTGAAAAGGAAAATAGTAGCAAGGCAAGTTGATTGATTAAAAGTTGTTTCAAATTTTCAATCTGTATTAATTATAAGCTTTTTCATTGAACAAACACAAAGTTTTATGAAGAACCAATGTATGCAGCTTTCATGTAAATTGCCCAGCTGAATTTCATGATTTGACTTGACATCTACAATTTCATTTTCTTTTTGGAAGCTTTTCTAATTGCTAGCATACACTTTTTTGTATTCTTTCAGATTGAATACCTACCTTTCAGTTTAGAGTGTTGGCTACACTTTGCATATAGAAGAACATGCTACTGCACCCTCCTCTCTACTTATCACTTGGCATGTAAATGACATAGTGACATTTTATTATGGTCAAATTTCCATTTTTAGAGTATTGAATTTCCTTTTTAAGTGTAATGGTTGTAGATCTTGTGGAATTTCCTTTTTTTTTTTTTTAAATTAAGATACAGTTTAAACATAGAGTTGGTCAAATTTCTGTTCATTGCAGCTATATCTTTTTCCTTAAAATTTCCTTTCTTCTTCAATTTCAGTTACTCCATACTCATATGGCTTATTATTTCTCTGTTCTTATTGTCCTGGTGTTGCTGCTGCTGGCTTGAAGTTTAATATTTCCATCCCATTTCAGTTTATTATTTCCATCCATATAGAAAATTGGCTTTTGTTGAAGATAATATTTTTTTATCCCAAATATTCTATGATTTTCTCAATTCTTTGTTGATGGGAATGACTTATCATCATTATGTCATTAAGTACTTGTATTTCTTAATGACGTTTGATCATGTTCTTTGATCCAAATTTCCCTTAATGACTACATTGTTTCCTTAATAACATTTCCTTACGCATCACAAGGGGAAAAATGCTATATCAGAAGAAGAGGCATTTTATTCATAAATATAGTAAGATTATGTTTTTTTTGTTCATAATATTTGCATGGCATCTTGCTGTAGCAACAGATTCTGTAATTCTCCTTTTATCATGTAATAGTTTATGTTTTTCCATGTTTCTAATTTAATACTTTTAAGTGAAATTTTTTTCCCTTAAACTTTGCTCCCCGCGCGTTGTTCATGCTCGTTACCGTTGGAGCTTCTTCTAAGTTCTAAACACCACTTTATACTACTTCCTCATGTACTAATTATAAGATAAAGTTAACTTTTTTTGAGAAATTAAGTAAACCAATTAAATTACTTTAGAGTATTTATATTTTCATGTTTTTCTCCAAACTAATTAATTTGACTAATAAACTAATATATAATCTAAGGATACTAAAAATATAAACACTCTAAAGAAATTTAATTGACTTCCTTAATTTCTCTAAAAAAGTCAATTTTATCTTATAATTAAGATCGAATGGAGTACCTTTTTCTCATTTTCTGCCCAAAAAACAACTTTTTTTTATTTTAAATTTGGAACTATGGAAGTATGTGAAATTAAATTACGGGTGAAGAAACCACGGAGGTGTGAAATATCGAAAGAATGATGATACCTTTGGATAAAGGTTCAAATCAAGCCTTCGAATCTCCTCTTGGAATCAAGATAATGAAAATCGGATCGGACAGTGAATCAGTCGAGATATTAGATTAAGGGTCAGTGGTTTAAATCGGGTTCAACCTGAGGGTCAGACCGGTGTCAATTAAAAAAAATATGTAATTTAAATATTTATACATACCATTCAAAAAATTATATAAGAGTTTTTTTTCTAACAAATAGTCCAATATAACCTCCTAAATCTAATATCTACAAAATATAATTAAGTATATGAGGATTTTTCTCCAACTAATACCAAAAATATTTCACAATCTTTTTAAGGCTCATTACAAATAAAAAAATTCAGGAAAATAATAATTTTTTTTAAAAAAAAAGCCAAAACGACATGGTTTGGAGCATAAAAAAGTTAAAAATAAAAAAATAAAAAAGGGGGCAACCTGGTTCACACTCGGGTCACACCGTTTCGACCAAGTCGACCTTGGGTCGATTGGGTCAGTTGAACCGGTTCTCTAACACTCAACCAAACCAGTTCGGTTACTGATTCACCAGTGTTCGATCTAAACCGGCTGATCCAATCTGATTTTACATACCATGCTTTGAATTAGAAGAGGGACGACATTTGGGAACTAAGTAAAAGAATAAATTAATGTCCAGAAAAGGCCAAACTTATTATTCGATGTGGAATATTGAAAACAGGCCTATTAATTTGTATTACTCTTGGGTTCGTAACTTCCCTTCCAATACAAATATTTATGACTCAAACTTGATGCACTCATATTTCTAAATTTACAGCGGGTACTATTAACAAATTTGTATGTGATCTTCTAAGTATAATGCATAAAATTAAGGTTCAAATCTGAAGTTAAGGTTCAAATAAAGCCTTCGAATCCCCTTCGAGCGTGGCGTGTTGGGGCCTCTGGTAACTAGTCCACCACCATAAAACGGTGATTCATAGTGTAACACGCACGCCCTTTTCTTAGTTCCCACGTGCTTTGCAAAATCCGTACAAAACATGATGGGAAATAACAATTGGAACCCCAACCATATTACTGGGTTTACGATACTTTAGGCCCAGACTACAAACAAACATTTCACAGCCCATGCATAAACTTCAACTCCTCCTTCAAATTGGCATTCATTCGCCAATATAAGCATGACATAGTTAGTAGATGGCTGAGTTCTTTAAACATAACATCTTGGGTGTTGGGAGAGGCAAAACCTACTTCGGTGATCTCTACGTCTTGGGAGAATTAATCTCTGACTATCGGCTGGGGGATATTGCTTGGATTCTCCCAAAAAATTGGCATTCGTTCAAAACAGCAAAAGCTCTGTACCCAAGAAATTCAAGGGCTCACAATGAATTGGGCTTAGCCGAAGGGCAATTCACTAGCCAGATCAAACTACTCAAAGACCCATGACCTATTCATGTGCGTCTGAATCCATATTAGGTTTCCAAGATATGGGCTCAGCCCTACAATCAAAAGTATCTTTTACATCCATCAATCATTCACGTTCTTTAGACTAAAATATCAAAAAGTAGTCATCAAGTACCACAATATGGTTTGAACAAAATCAAATAGATTCACATAGTCGTGGCCATAAAGTACATGACAACACAAGTGATAAACAACGAGAGTCATGTAAAGGCTCGCTCATCATGTGCCCTCCTATGCTCCCTGTTAGATTCCTTGTCTTAAAATAGCAAAAGATAACGTGTGAGATCTAAAGTCTCAATAACATTTAACGTTGTATTACATACCATTTTTCAAATCATACAAAGAACGATTATTTCTACAAATCACTGCACAGAATCATTTCAAATAAAGTTCGTAAACCTTTCACAATTATAATGAAGCTTCGTTTCAAAACATAGTTCGCAAATCATTTGGCTAACATACTGCAAATGATCTAAATCACACACGTGTTATGTCTCCCTTGCAACCAATACGGTTGACCATGACCTTGGACTAGAGATGTAACTTGGCAAAAATGTAGACCCCACAAGTTTAGGCTTCAGTCATTCAGAACAAATTACCACAGAAGCCCATACAGCCACGCCAGGTGGGTTTTTTTAAATCAACACAAGATGAACATCCTAAATAGGGGTACCCAAAAGATGGGATGCTTTACTTATCTGCATTCTTTCTCTCCCACACACGCACATGCTTCTCATCAATGTGGGGTTCAGTGCATCTTTGGCAAACCATGCATACAACAGTAGTTTCAGAAACATTTTTCTATGAGTCAAGACAAAAATTCTTTTACATACTTACTTTATAAATTGTAAAAGCTATTCTCCAAATACTAATTCAAACATGCACTAAATTGGTAAACCTCACTTTTAGTGAGAAGTTATTTGTCATGCATTTATTGCTTATATTAGAGTGAAATGTAAATTTTTTTATGTTATCATTACTTTATTATCCATTCCTACCGAAACATGACAATTGTAAGTTTTTAATAATGATGTAACAAATTTATAATTAATGAAAATTATGTTATTATTGAAAAATTATATATTTGTTTTTTAATGGTTAAAAATTTATTCTGTTACATCCAAGAGAAGGTAGGAGGATGCCTAGGACTCCAGGTCTGGTTAAAATAAAATAAAAATAAAAAGCAACGTTTAAGACATTAAGTAAGAAATTGTCAACAAATAGTAAAGACTAAAGAGTAACCTTTTGTTTTTTGTTTTTTTGGTTGTCATAACTCATACTTGATATACCCTCCACTAAAGATTTTGAACTCATACAACATCTTTTTTTGAAACAAGATAAAATGATATTCATTAACATCAAGAGTACATGCTATATATTACATATAGTTAGAGTCTCTAAGGAAAACTTAATATAAGGGTGAAAAGCCGAAAACTACGACAAGTGAGTGTTTGAATACCAAGAAAATTAAAAGTATAAATAAGTGAAATTTTTTTCTCCAAATTATACTAGTAATCTGAGAGGGAGTAGCAGGAATTTGGACAAAGCGTTTACTAACACAGTAAACAGAGAGTGGAGGTTTTGATCCTTCCACAACCAATCCTAAATTCAAGCACCAGAAGAGAGATTCTCTGAAACAATTTTACAGAAAAACATCATCTGGAACTGTCTGATTTCTCCATAAAAACTCTTTCAAAGTGTGCCCATTATAACAAACAGTCCCATGACAATGATGTAAATTCTATCTCATATATTTATAAAAGACCATATCATATCCATTCACAGAACTCATACAACTAAGCGCTTAAAAAAGTTTCAAGTGAAGTGATTAATGTCAATTGGGCTACAATACGCCGATAAATAAGGAAGAGTAACATATACCAATATCAATGTAACTATAATACAATAAAAATACATAAAAAATTATATTAATCACAACTAAGAAATCACATGACTTCAGTTTCATGTAAATCACTATGGGATAAGGGTAAAAAGTGCCCCGGAAGTTTTCACAACTGAGCTATGGGTGTCTGAAAGTTTTAAAGGGGGCATATTTGCCTTGAAAAATTTAAAAATGGGGCAATTTTGTCCTTTCATTAACATATAAAAGGGTTAATGTTTGTTGACTAAATTCTGTAGAGATGACATGCCTATGTGACATCCACCTCACCCTTTTTCCACGTCATACTTTTAAGGGGCAAAAATGCTTTAAAAGTTTCTACTGAGAGGCATTGGGTGTTTAGAAGTTTCTAGGGGTCATCCCTTCATTAACATACCAAAACTGTCAACGTTTGTTGACAAATTTCTACAGAGGTGGCATACCTACATGACATCTGCCTCACCTTTTTTCCATGTCATACTTTTCATAAGAATAAACTAAAAAAAACTCAAGGTCACTGATTGTGCAACACTTCAGTCTATCCTTTTGATTCACCCAGAAATTTGCATCCAAAAAATCGCTCCCCTTAGATTTTTAAGGAGAAAAATATTTTTAAAAAACAAACTCATATTACTTTCCTAGATTGTGTGATCCCTCAAACTCAATCCCCCTTTCCGACTCAAACCCAAAAAGGTGAGATGGATTCCACATAAGCATGCAATCTCTGTAGAATTTGGTCAACAAATGTGAACCGTTTAGGTATGTTAACGAAGGGGTGAAATTGCCCCATTTTTAAAACTTTTAGGGCATTTTTGCCCTTTAAAAATATGACGTAGAAAAAAGGTGAGGTGGATGTCACATAGGCATGCAACCCTCTAAGAGTGTGTTTGCATTAACTTTTAGAGAATAGCTTCTGGAGAAAAAGTGGAGAATAACTTCTAGAAAATATATTCTGAGCAGAATAACTTCTGGAGGATATATTCAGAGCAGAATAGATTATGAGAATAAAGTGATTTTGATAAAATGAGAGTGTTTGGGTAGTCTGGTCATAATAACTTTTTTCATGGTTAAATTACTAAAAAGGATATTAACTTTTGTGATAATTACATCTAATGAATAAGATTATATTTCATGTATTATTTAAGGGTTAAAGTCCAAATTTAACATCAAAGTTTTTCTTGAGGGGCATCCGGTACAAATAAGTTCTGGAAGATGCAAAAATAACAATGAACAATTAAAAATGATGTAAATTTAACAAAACAGTTAAATTTGACCTCACAACGTTAAATTATAAGAGAAGAAAACCTCTAATGACATTAAAAAGAATGCATCTTAACTCGTTATTTAACATTAAATTTCATAATAAATATCAAAAATAAAATAAATTTGTCTGTATCTAATGTTAATTAACTTAACTAATTTTTCTAATATAATCAAATCAGATAAATAAGTATTATATTAAAAATAAAAGGGAATATTAAAATTTTAAAATTCTTAAAAAAACAGGGATTGAAAAAAAACGGAGAAATTAAAAGAAAAAAGAAGAGAGAGAGTGTGGCGTGGGGCCACATTAATGAAAAATGATCAATTAGAGAGAGTTGGTGGGGCCCACATAAGGAAAAAAACAAAAAAATTTGGATTTTTCTCAAAACCATGGTTTTGCAAAAATTGGAGTGTTTGGATGATTTTGGCAAAATCATGGTTTTGTCTCCAAACCATGATTTTATTTCTCATCCAAACACACTCTAAAACTTCCAGACACCCATAACTCAGTTACAAAAACTTCTAGAGCATTTTTTACCCTTATCCCAATGAAGCGGATGGGGGTGTTCATGAGGCCCAAGTGCCCGCAATGCCCGCCCAAGCCCGACAAAAAAATGTCTAGCCCCGCCCTAAAAAATACATCCATAAATCATTTAGGCATCTTCGAACCAGGCCAAATACCGGGTAGGGTTGGGCACCGAGCAAGGTGTGCTGCCCTGCCCAATATGTGTGCATAATTGTATTTAATATATATATATATATATTGTATATATAATTGAACAAGTATTTACTTACAATTCAATTACAATTTAATAAATAAACATATTTTGTATTTACTAAGTATATAGGTATATTTTTTTCATACACGTATTTAATTAAGAAGTAGGTAAATTGAGTTTTTGAAAAGTAAATTATTTTCAAATAATAAGAAAATAATCTCTATTGAATTAATTTTTTTTATTATCCCATGAATCGAATTTAAGTAATAAAATCTTAAAAGTACTATGGCATAAAATATATTTTTGAAATGCCAAAATATATATTTTTTCTGTTTTATTATTATTTAATACTTCATTATTTTTTAATTTTTGAGATATTTTTGGACACACAAGTCCACCCTACCCAGCCCAATCCAAAATTACTCGAGTTTTCATTGGGCAGGGCTGAGCAATGGGCCACAAAATGCTGCTCATTCTTTTTTCTGGTTGGGCATAGGGCATGATCCATACCCTACCCAGTCCTACCCATATACACCTCTAGAAGTGGATTAAATGGTCATGTCCTGCCCATATACACCCTTAGAAGCGGATTAAGTGCTCGTTTGGAATGGCTTATTTTTGGATAATAAGGGTTTATAAATTATGATTCATGACATACGAGGTAAGTATGTGAGAAGATTTTTATCTCAACTTACATAATAAACACTTATATTTAAAAAATAAGTATTCCCAAACATACACTAAATAAATGATTGTAAAGGGCATGGGTTTGGCACAAACCGGGGCAGGGAGTACTTGGGAAGCGGCGCCGGGCACCCATGGTATTGGGTTGGACTTGCATGAGAGGGTGAAGACTGAATTGCGGCCGAGCCACCGATATAGAAACCGACACGTGTCCGTTTCCCTTGATCCCTCAAAACCCTCGCTAAACTCCACAACTTCCTTCCATATTCCCGTCGAGGTCAAGCTTTTTAGACTCCCTTCCCTCCTCTCTCTCTAGCCCCAGTCTCAATTTCACCGTATCATTGTTCAGTGGTCATTTCAGCTCTATTCTGTAGCTTCTATTCCTCTCCAAATCTGTTTCTCATGCTCATTAGGTTTAGATTTCTCTGCCTCCCCTCCCAATCGACTTGCTTGATTTGGGCATGATGAACTGATGAGCAACTCAAAAAACATGATCAGGGTCCATACTTCTCTGGTAAGCACTATTGCCTGTTCCCAATCTGTTTTCTCTCTCCTCAAGAAATGTCTGAACCATTTCTGGTGATCCCCGCCCGCTCCATAATCTGTCTTCGCAGCAAGAAAATCACAAAATCCCATTTCTCCATCTCAACGTACTCCCTGGACTTTATTTTATCACTATAACTATTTACTTTCCTACTCTTTCAATCCTTCTCTTCTCTATTTCTCTGTATTTTCCTGATTAGTCCCGAGCTCGCCTTGGTCGGTGCTATTATTATATCAATTTAATTTCTATGTCCAGGATTGTTGAGCAAAAAATAGTTAGACTACTCCTTTCTAGCTGAGGATTTGGCTTACAGTGGCAAGGGAGCCAATCTGTTTAAGGGCCTTTTAGAATTTGTCGGTCCTTTAGAGTGGTTACTACAAAGTGGCGAAGATGAGTTTAGGTGCAGCTGAGGACGATTCAGCCTCAGAAATTCACATCCCAGCAGAAATAGACTGGCACATGCTTGACAAATCCAAATTCTTCTTCCTAGGCGCCGCCTTATTTTCCGGTGTATCTACTGCCCTTTATCCTATTATTGTGCTGAAAACCCGCCAGCAGGTTTGTTCTTCTCAGATTTCTTGCTTCCAGATGTCTTTTTCCATCATGCGCTATGAAGGCTTTAGAGGGTTTTACAAAGGTTTTGGTACCTCTTTGACCGGAACAATCCCTGCTCGAGCACTTTACATGGGTGCACTTGAAATCACCAAGAGCAATGTTGGCTCTGCTATTGCTGGTTTGGGTTTTTCAGATACCACCGCCACCGCCATAGGTAATGCAGCTGCAGGAGTGAGTTCTGCCATGGCAGCACAATTAGTTTGGACCCCAGTCGATGTTGTGAGTCAAAGACTCATGGTTTGTGGTAGCAAGAACATACTCCCCAGTGTTGATTGTGGGAATTACAGGAATGGTTTTGATGCCTTCAGGAAAATTCTTTGCACCGATGGACTGCGAGGTTTATATAGAGGATTTGGGATTTCCATATTGACTTATGCACCATCCAATGCTGTGTGGTGGACTTCTTACTCTATGGTCCATAGGCTCATATGGGGTGCTTTTGGTTGCCATATGGGTAAGAAGGATGATACCAAATTGGCCAATGGCTATGGTTTTAAACCTGATTCTAAGGCTATGGTTGCAGTGCAAGGGTTAAGTGCAGTTGTGGCGAGTGGGGTTTCGGCTATTATAACTATGCCGTTTGACACCATCAAGACAAGGTTGCAGGTTTTGGATGCAGAGGAGAATGGAAGAAGGAAGCCACTAACTGCTATGCAGACTGTTAGGAATCTGGTGAAGGAAGGTGGCTTTATTGCTTGTTACAGAGGATTGGGACCAAGGTGGGCTTCAATGTCCATGTCTGCTACAACCATGATTACTACCTACGAGTTTTTGAAACGAATGTCTACCAAGAGGCAAGGGAACTTATCTGCATAATGTCCTGAAGCAGGAGCAGGAGAAATTAAAGATTCTATAGGAATCCGGATCTCTGTCTTTTCGTCATATCTGTCTCAAGTTTTAGAATGTGATAGCCTGCCTCATGGCCAATATGAGGTCATTGCAAGGGTATGTTTGTTTTAGCGATCCGATTGTTTATAAACTGTTTTTCACGTAAATCGAGATAGAATTCCTCTCACATATTTACCTTGTATACCGTAAATCACAATTGAAAAGATATTTTTTAGTATTTTAATCACTAATCCAAACGAGCACATGTTTCTTTTCCTCTATCTCCCACAAAAAAATAGGGAGCAATATGTGAGATTTTGAATTATGAAACAGATGGGTTTAATTTCTATGAAATATTTAGGGGCTCTTTTGGAATTAAAGTTTTTTTTAAATGACCTAAATGCTAGCGGTGGAATTAAAGTTAAAAATGTTACTACCCCCATCCTAAAATGTAGGACTTGGATATATTATTGTTGTTATTTATTTTTTAAATTAAGAGTATTAAAGTAATTTTGCAAAAAATAGTTAATCCCCGACAGTCTTGTAGACTTCACCGTAGTTAAAATGATTTTGAGCCTTGATTTGAAATTAATATATTTCAGGAATTTTTTTTTGTCGTTCTCAAGAAAAAATCTACAGTTCCCATTATTTTTTTGGAATGATCTGCGTCTTCTATGTTATACTTTGATGGTGATGGTGCTTCCTTCCTAGTAATCGAAACTTTTTAATCAAGCCTTTTACCTATTTGATCCTGGACACAGTCAGAGAACTACGGAAGACATGTGTATATAATCGCTGCATTCCTGAGAATTATAATGAATTCATGCGAGTCGAGGAAGGAAGGTTTCTGACTTTCTGGCCCTTGCGACCTTCAAAGGACAAGGGATGAGGTTATTAAATCGCAGGTTCGGGTGATCAAAGGACTTATGACTCCAATTCAATTAACTCCCAATTTTGTTAAAGACCATGAAAGACGCAAAGGCGCCATAATAATAATACTCTGGGGTGGGCTTCGTCTGGGAATTATTAAATTCTTGGGTAGAAAAAAGTAATCATCATTTGTTGCGTCGAGATCACTTCAGGATGTCCCATTGCCCACAAAAAGAATCTCTGTTATTAGATGACAGATAGTGGGCACGCAAAACAATCAGATGGCTAAACGACAAGCCATTCACTGGGGGCTCAACTCGTCCAAGGACCAAAATATATCAAACCCAAAACGGGTAACAACTAAATTTGGAATTGGCTTCTTAATTCCCGTGATTAAAGACAAATTCATTTGAACAAGCATTTAAGCGGTTAAAGAGTGTGACATATGAGCGATCTAAACAGCACACCAAAAGTTAAGATTCTAATAAGAATTGAGATAGGATTATGGAGGTGGCGAGTCATTATGAGTGGTGGCAGAGTCTGTCAGCCGGTCCACGGAACAGAGGCAGCAATGTCGGATATGGAAACCAGGGGCTCGTTTGCAAAAACCAGTTTCTCCTGCCAATCAATGTGCCATTTCTGTGGACCCCTCGTGAGCCAAAAAACAGTGGGCCATACGCATTCCTATGATCTCCTTCCTCTCTCCACTTTATCCAATTCATTTACCCCTTCTTTGCGTAAAGATGCCAAATATTTGGCAACTTAACAGAAACATCTCGCGCAAGGACAATATCAGAGGTGATGAGTGATACGCTAATTGGGTAGTAGAAACATGGTTAATTTAGAAATCCTGACAACAATGGCGGTTACCGCTGTGAATGAATGGCGGCTATAAAAAATTACGGTCGCCGCCATTAACGGCAACAAACCTCACGGTTGTTGTCGGTAATATCAAGATGTGATTTATTAGTTTTCTGCAAGATACCGGCTTTTGTCCAGTTACTAAGCGCTGATAGTTTATTTTTTACTTATAAGTTAGTTTATTTTTTACTTATAAGTGTTTATAAATCGTAATTTACGGTATACGAGATAAATATATGAGAAGAGTTTTATCTCGACTTATGTTATAAGAACTTATTGATAAAAAATAAATGATACCAAACACACACTAAGCCTCCAAAAGTAAATTTGGGGTAACAACTTATTGGGACTGACTTTGTGCGTGTTTGGATTAGCGACAGAGAAGGAGTTTTTTTCGCAGATAGGCTTTTGGAAAAGTTAAATAGAAAAAAAGTTAGATTGTAAATGTGATTTGTTTTTGGATTGACGGTGGCAGAAGTGACTTTTTTTCTAACCTGAAACCTGTTTGGATTAACATTTGAAAAGCCCGTTTAAATGGAAAATAACTGAAAATAGTATTAATTTTATTGAATACTATATATATATATATATTAGTTGTATATATTGTGATAATTGAAATGAATTTTTTTTAAAAAAAATTGATAAAATAAAAAAGGAGCAATTATTATTAAAAAAAAAAATACATGAATGGCCTTTTGGAGTATGAGAAGCTACTTGGATCAGCTTCTCCCAAAAGCTTCATTTTTTCCATAAGTCCAGCCAACCCAAAAGCTTTCCCAAACACCCCAAATGGGCTTTTGGAGCTTTTGGTGGCTAGATGGGCTTTTTTTTGTACCCAAAAGCTTTCCTAAACGGACCCTTTATTACTCCAGCAGCATTGTGCTATCTAGGGTTTTTCTTGCGTCTTTCCTTAATTTACTTCTGTTATGTTCCTCACCAACAATCAAGGAAGAGACAGAATGGAGAAATTAAAGAAGATGATTCTGGTATTTTAGAAAATACATATCATATTCCTACTCAACTAATTTTCTTAATCTAATCAAACTAGTTCAAAACCCGCGCAATGCGCGGGCACACAAGCTTGAGATTAAAAGATGTAGCATGCCAGTAATTTAGTATTTTGTATACAACATAACACACTCAAACACAACATCTATTTATATAATGTAGGGTAAAATGTTGGAAAAAATCTCCTTATAAACTATATTTTGACTTATCGGTTTCCTTTCTGTATCTAAAATAAGAATCTTCAACCCCTCTTTTCATCTCACACGTGAGACTACAACATATAATTGGCCATGTGTGAAGATTGGACGTAGTAAATATAATCCAACATTAAGCAAACTCTGACCTTGTCTCTTATTAATTGTCATGGCAAATGCAAGCATAACTGAAAATTGTCGCTTGCACAAGGTGAATGGCAAAGTTGAATATGAAGGTGTAATGGTGATTCGTGGGATGAGCACATTGGTTGAGGGATTGACTCTAGATATAATGTTAGCTTCCATGACATGTTTTTCTAATTTTGTGTCAATCAATCGAGTTCCATTGTATAGTCCAATGAATTTATCAATATTCCTCATCATTAATATAATAAGGGCACTCACCTTCAGTTGGAGCTTATGGTTTGGAAGACCTGACATAAAGATTGAATTCAATAACTCACCTGAGTGTATATCTACAATAGAGCTACATATAAGGGGAATAAGTGTCCACCTATTTTTTTTATTTGAATTTTTTTTAAAAGAGACACTTGAATCAAATAGGAAGAAGGGCTGACATCAAATCATATAATATTTTTAAAAAATTTGACATCAAATAATCTTATGAATATGAAAAAAGAGAGAATCCAAAAGTAATTTGAGAGTTTTTTTTTTGGGATTTAAAAGTTGTAAGCGTTGGTGAATGAAGCTTAAGGTTATAAAAAAAAGAGAAAGTAAGATATTTGAATGACTATATTATTATTAGTGCATTTGACTTAAACGTTCATAAAAACCTAATTGGGAATATTGATGACACCAATAAGTTTTAAGGTAGAAGTTTAAGGAAGAAAATAACATCAAATTATATCATATTTTTCTTTCATCATCAAATGACTCTTAGCCTTCCAAAGAAGAAAATGACATTGAGTTTTATTTGGATTTATAGCGTCCATGTTTTCAATTCATATTTATAAAAATACTAAAACACTAATCCAGTTCTATTTCATAATAATATAGTACTTCTGAATTGAAAAAAAAATAAAACAATGGAAGAAGATGATAAAGGTGGTCTCTAGAATAAGGAGGCAGACACATAATTATTAGTATTGAAGAAGATGATAATTTATAGTAAAACACTAATCCAGTTCTATTTCATAATAATATAGTACTTTTGAATTGAAAAAAATAAATAAATAAAACAATGGAAGAAGATGATAAAGGTGGTCTGTAGAATAAGGCGGCAGACACATAATTATTAGTGTTGAAGAAGAAGATAATTTATGAAAACAGGCTTACTGTTAGTAAGTGAACTTAGTGGTTGTCGATTAACTACAACATCCTTTGATTTCACACGGCCTCCAATTGCATGTTCATTTTCTGTAAGCCACGTAATACTTGGTGAGGTCATAGAATTACAAACAATCATAATGCTTCTGTATTGAACAAAAGAGTATCTGCTTTAAATAGAACCCTTATCTAAAGGATATTCACGCTTTCTAATTTGTCGTGGCTCTTTCCTTTGTTGGCGGCATATCTCTAACCTTCAAGCCCTTGCTAGTATGGGATTTGAACCTCCAAAGTAAACAAAACAGAACATAACGTTATATTATAACATCATCTCTTAACTAATCAGAATCTCAAGCACAATTCATGAAGCATAAATGGGTTCACATAGAACAAATTATGGTTGTACTGGGTCATGAAGGTAGGAAAAATAAATGAATACACAGCCTCACACCTGATATGGCAGACTAATATGGGTGCTGAGGCGAGATTTCATGAAACGCCGAAAAGGTTAAATTAAGTGAGTGAAAGATAAAAATGAAAGATCTAGGGGAGGTAGTTGCACAATTATCCAAAAAGGTTAAATTAAGTGAGTGAAAAATAAAAAGAATGTTACTAAAACATTTTTCAAATGAAATCAATTAGAAAGAGAAAGAGGTAATGGAGATGTAATTTAATTTTTATGCTTAAGTGAGGAAATATCTTAATTTAATTTAATTTTTATTCTTAAGTGAGGAAATATGTTAGTTCCATGATATTCTCGCTAGTTTAAATTCAAATTCAAAAATTAAATTTTATTAATTTGAGAATTAATAATTAAGTAATAATAAAGGAATTTGAAGAATAACATGTTGATCATATCTTAATTTAATTTATATCCTTAAATGAGGAAATCGGTTAGATCTTTAGTTAACCAATACAAATTAAAATTTGAAAATTTAAATTTAAATTCGCAATTAAATTAAATTTATATTTTTAAATGAGGAAATCAGTTAGATCTCCGGTTAACCAATAAAAATTGAAATTTGAAAATTTAAATTTAAATTCACAATTAAATTAAAATTCAAAAATAGCCTTTAGGGATAAACCAATAAAAATAGTGGGAGGTTTTTAGGAGGTAATACTGAAATGTGGGTATTAGTTTTATGGTAGTTATTATCTGGAGGAATTTTTTAAATTTGTGCAATTGTATTAGAGAGAATTGTAGAGCTGATGTGGCATGTTGTGGTGCCTGCTTTCAACCCTTCCTTTAAAAATATAATAGATAAGGTAAATATGTCTTTTTTTTTCCAACAAAAAGATAAATATGTCTTATATTAAAGGCCGAACAAGTATCATGCTAAAAGTCAATCTCACTACTCTAATCATCTTCTCATATCACATGATACCTATTTCATCTTGAATTGCAATGAATCTAGATGCAATGCATACCACCTCTCTTGAAGTCAACTCAAAACTGTTCGTTAAATTAATAATTAATAATTTGAACAAGAAGATCTAACCGCCCCATAATAGAAGCTTTAAAGTTTCTTTTAACGTTTGATAATGATCCTACAGCTTTGGCCCATCAGTTTACAACCCTGACGGGCCTAAATCAAAATTATAAAACGATATCAACAAATTTTAAAGATACAGAATCAATGTAAAGTAGTTAAAGCACCATTATATTGTGTTCACAAAAATTTTGAAAAAATTGGAAGCTCGTTCATTGATGAAAAGGATTTTATAAATTTTTATATCCTGCAAATTTTGTACATACGTAATACTGTGAATACTTATGGGTCACCCTCACCAATAAAATTTTCAAGACGAGACTTTTACCCAATTTTCACAAAAATTGTGTTTTCTAGCATTTCATATGATTGATTCAGAAAATAAACGTGGATCCCAGAAGATCGCATCCGTCAACATTTGTAACCAGGGGTTACTGTTAGATGCACATTCCTGCACATATTTCGCTTCACCCTTTGTTAACAAAGGGCTAGAATTTGAGCACCAAGGGGATAACAATCCAATAAAAATATGGACATTACGATATTGACACAGATTACAGTTACAGACAATTAAATTTAAGGAAGCACATGATCAAATCCACAGAGGAATAAGATAATCAACTAGCTCCTAACATAACCATCCTGATTTAAGAAATAAACAGCAGCTTACAAACCTAACATAATATTCCGAACAGATTTCCTGTGACGGCAGACTAATGAACCTGACCTACAACCCAAATTAGTCGTCATAAAATTGCAGCATATGAAGTAACCACGGTCAAGGTCGAGCTCTCTTGTTGCTGCAGGAAGGACATTTGTACTGCTTGATATGTTCAGCCCTTGCAGGGGTGATCTTCACACACTTCCCATGAAACCACTTTTCACAAATGTCACAGCAAATCCAGAATTCGTCAGCTGCATAGTTCTCTCCACATGCCCCACATAGTGTCTCTCCATGCTCCTCCTCGTCTTCTTCATCCAAACCCTCCTCATCTTCATCTTTTGATTGCATTGCTTTTGAATACTTTCCTTGAGATTCAGATCCTCTCTGCGTTTGCTAGCCCAGACAAATAATTGAAAATAAATAACAGTATAATAACTATCACTTATATCTTGAATTTGAATTTTAACAACTAAAAACAACACCATTCACTATTCAACAACATACCTTAGAGTTTGATTTGGATTTGTTACTGCTATGGTTAGAAACTGATGACTTCTCCTTTCCTTGTTTCTTGGTCATCCCCGTAACAACCTCAAATATTGTTGGAAGATCATTTATCATATTAAACAATCGCTTCCTGCAAGAACCAGAGGCATTATAGAATATATATAATATTTCAGTTGATCATGAACCAGAATAAAATAGAAATCGAAGCACTATCTGGAGTTCAAAAACTTTTTCCCCTTTTTTCCCTTTTTTTCCCAACAGTTCAACGGCCTGAATGAGGGCTTGAACCAATTTTATATCCTTGAACACCAATAGTAATTTATTCAAAGTTTAACTATCCTGAGTACTGCCACTTGTTTTCAACAAGAGCAAGAGTCGAATAGCAATACAGTGCTACCCAGCCAAAACAAGAGTATAAGTTTAAAAATACAGTTAATATGGCTGGGTTTGTTTTCTACCTAGTGCATGATAATTAAGTTCCGACCAGCAGTTTACAACAGTCCTAGCATTGCATTGTAGATTTTGTTTCAATTCTGACAAGATTGTAACTGAAATCCACATTTCAAAACACAAACTCTGTTCTATTGATTTCACTGCTTGAACTTTGAAGCAGCCTAATTACTCGTGTTATGTTCCAATAAAGCAGCAAAAGACCTTAGCTTCGTAGCGAGATATATTAAAATTAATAATTAATAATGTGGAAACAACGTCAAAGCCTCAGCAGTTGGGCGCGAACTATGCTACACTTGGACAAACTCATAAATCATTTTAAGAGAAAAGCCATTCAAATTCATGAAAAACCAAGGTATTGGAAGACATACCTATCAGCCTTATCAAATCCAAATCTTGCACCAAAATAAAAGGCTACAGCAAGTAGCCATGCATCACTGTGAACAGCAACCAGAGATAGCCAGTCTTTTTCTTGCATTCCATCTCTGGCAAAGTTGATACCCAATGCAGGTTCTGGAAGCTCTGGAGGCACCTCCTCGGCAGGCAGATTGACTTCCCACTGCTCACTAGGAAATCCATAAAGGCAAAGGTTCTCCTTCTCTGTATTACAAACATTGTATAAATCTACTTACTGTTTCTAAGTACAAGAATTTCAAAGATTTCAAAAAATACAATGATATTGCATTCTATATAAATTACTTAGATTATATAAGACCTCAAGGCACAATAATAGCACAGGCCAACTGATTATACCCATCATCCAAACAAAAAAATATCAACCACATTGGAGAAAAATAAAAAAGCCACATGCTAACAGATAATGCTAGAAGTTTGTTTGTTGTGCAGTAGCACGGGTTAAAATATCACAAATCACAATATAAAATTATAATACTTTTCATCAGCTTAAAACTTTAGTCAGTGAGTTTATTCTGGATACAATACATTACTCTGCCTTAAAACATCCTAAATCCTGTTAACCTACCCTCTCAAGTCTGGATATTACTAATTTCAATTAACCCAACTGATCCTCCTTTATTCAAACCTTCTAACTCTTATGCAGGAGGGCCAGAAGAGTGATGGAATATTAAATCATGAAATCTAGCGGACAGATTGAATAAATTTTAGTTCCATTGGCTGTCACTAGCTATGTACGTGCAAAGCTAGATATTAGATGTATGAGCTTGAGTGCATTCCATTAGCCCAAAAACTTCCCTAATTTCCTTGAACACAACGGGCCAATTTCAGAGGGGTAAAATGATATTTTGCTTCTCCCCACGAAAAAAAAAAAAAAAAATAATAATAATAATAATAATAGTAAAATGTGATGTTACCTGTAAAGAACTCAGGCCCTATAAATTAAGGACAGGTTCAGAACAATTGGTTTGTGAGACACCTACAATCCATGCAACATTTTGTCTGCTATAATCAATTAAATGCAACTCAAAGAAAAAGTTTTCAACCAAAAATGAATAAATGAGGCCATCTCTCTATCCAAAGTAAGAGACTCGTTGAGACTTACAAACTTTTGGGGCCAGAGCACGAAAAAATAAAGTTGCAACATTCTTACCCCAAAGCCAAAGCCAAATAGAAAATCTCATAACTAAGATTCTGCTCTTGCATTGAAGCACAGTCCGCTTAAATACATATGACATATATGCTACCTATCACCCTTACAAAAAAATTTCAATACACATGCGCACACACGCAGACAACTATCGCTTTAATCAAGTATGAAAATAATAACTTAAAGCACTCGTCCATCAAAGTTAGAACCAGCCTTCCAAAGCAACGAAATTATATTGTCTTCAATGGAGCTTCGAATCAAAAGTGCGACAAATTCACATATTTTCAAACAAAAAATGCACAGTAACTGCTACTTCCCTAGGAGCAGCCTTGCCAACAAAGAAATCAACAAGAGAAACGAACAAAGAAGGCTGAGATGTGAACATAGAGAAAATAAGACGAGTACGAAATGAAACCTTACCAGGATCACACTGCTGATAGAACTCTTCAACATCTGCAGAAATACATGAAAAGAAAGCACATGATGTTGTATATCCAAGCTATACGAGACTAGAAGTTAAATTTAAAACAGATGATCACCAGAATCAAAAGGAAAAAGGCGAAAACATTTAAAAAAAAATGAAGAAAGAAAAGAACAGCGGGGGAAGTGTATACCGGTGGTAAGGGCCTTAATCATACCAGCCCGGCGACCCTTGAA
The DNA here is from genome assembly GCA_963855925.1 of Inga laurina. Lineage (NCBI taxonomy): Eukaryota > Viridiplantae > Streptophyta > Magnoliopsida > Fabales > Fabaceae > Inga > Inga laurina. Next base: position 60,632,089 of record OY979706.1, read on the forward strand.
ATCCCTGAAGACCTCTTCGACCGTGCGAGGATTGTAGGGAGCACCTCCGTCCATAAGGGGCTGAAATTGGAGGAGGAAGCGGAGAGGGAGTGAGGATGTAAATGGAGGGAAAGATGGGGAAAGTATTTGACCTGTGAGTGAGGGGGAGAAGGAGAGAGAAAGAGTGAGCGTAGGTTTAAGCGGATCTGAATCGGACTGAATTGAATGATATAAACCGGATTTGATAAAAGGACATGGAGTCCGCCAACCAGATTCCATAGCCCGTTTACAGACGAAATTTTTCAAATTTTTGTTCTCCGGGGCCTGTCTCCGATGAGCTTTCCCAATCTAGTAATCTTTCTCATTAGCATTAGCGTTTCATCCCATGTCTCTGGCAGTTATTATTTCCGGACGTTTTAGATTATAAGAAGGTTGATTAATCATTAATCAATCAACATAATCATCATGCCACCTCTCATTCTTAATATAAAAGCTAATTTAGGATTAGATTCAACCATAAATATAAGATTTCAGTCTACGTTACTATGTTTCTATCCGAGGGTGGTTATGTAAAAAATGATATTTTAAGAAAAATAAGCTATATTTATTATAAATAATAAACCTAATTGATTTATTTAATTCACCAAAAATTTATTAACTGATTCTTATATTAAAGACAGGGTAATTAATGGCTGAAGAAAGAATAAAAAAAAAAATATATAAAATAACCAGACAAAGTAATTTACTCAATCATTAGCATTACGCAATAGACAGCATATATTTCTTTTGAAAACATATAGCTATCCACAGAGAATAATACCTAATGAAGGAACTAAACTAATTCAAAATTCAATTCAAAAGGCTCCAAAGCTTATTGAAGCTTGTATAAATATACAGTCAATCATTGAAATTTAATGAAGTGGGCATGATTCCACCACAGTGTTGAATGATTTCTCGATGAAGTCTCTCAAGTTCTGCCTCCGCTCGAGCCCTTGCCGTAGCCTCCTGCTCTGGTGAGTTTACAATCTCTCTCAATATGCCTACTTTCCTCATTATACTCTTTAACTGCATGTTTATATATATATATATAGATATATAGATTGATCTCAGCATGATAAGTTGAGAAGAGAAGCAAAAACTAAAAGAGATTATATTCAGTTAGGAACCTTTCTGTGAGGCCATCTGGGTAATCCCTGTTTACGGCATATCTTCTTTACAACTGTTGGACACAAGTTCACTAGCCTGGCTGCTTCTTCAATTGGTAGATGAAACACGTCGCTGAAATCGCTCAGTTTCATCTTCCCGGCTCTCTCCCTCTGCACCCCCATATTTCGTCACACATTATTACTACTACAGACAAAATGTTATATTACCTCCGGTTCTAAATATAGGACATAGTTTGTAGTCCTAAATATAGGACATAGTTTGTACTACTACAAACTATGTCCTATATTTAGGACCGGAGGGAGTATTAATTAAAGAACCAGTGGTAGTATTATTGTTCAATGAAAACAAGATTAAGTACGAGATTAACTATTCCAACAGTTTATTTCTTTATTTGTTTGTTTAAAGAGAAACACGACCTGAGTTGAAAGACTAGCCCTAGTAGTCCTATCCATATCATCGGCCTCATCAAATACACCCCCTACAAAACATGAACAAAGTGAAAGATGCGACTATTTAAAACCAAACAGAGACTGAAAAGGGGAAAAAAAATTGAGTGGCAAAGAGAGACAGACCAGAATTATTATCAATGTCGAGGAAGTCGTCGTTTAACTCCTCATTCCATTCCATTCCAATGCAGAGGGCTTCATAATAAGCTGACAGTGGATCTAACAGAGTGTAGTAGCCTGCTGCACTTTTCTCCGCGCAGTACTGCCTTATATAATTCTTGATCTCCTCCATACTTATTTTGCTAAAACTGATTATGATCGTATTTCCAAAAAGGTTCAAACTCATAGATTAGTCACACAAACGTTTGTTCATTGGCAAGCCATAATACGAAAACACAGCAAAAACAAAAGCCAGAGTTTTGAAGTACGTACTCAAGCAAGTGACTTTGGTGACCGCCGGTGAAACCCGCATTTATATTCTGTTGTAGAATTCCATGACAGATTTCACCCACTCTTCCGTGAATCTCCAGTTTCGCTGACTGAATCCCTGATCCAAACACCCAAGGTGTAAGCGGCATATAGAGTAAAATTACCCTATATGTATATTTTTTGTGATAGCCCAAATCTTCTTACCATTAGTATGAATGATTTCTCTAAGAATTTGACAGCAACTACAAAGAAAAGGGAGTGGGTTTTGTGGCGAGTTTGGAAGTTGAGCCACATCGGGGAAATCCTGTTGTGTGCGCACATTCTCCTGACTCGGAATATGGCTTTGCCCGTGAACTTGAGATGGACCCGCTTCGAAGTTGGACTGTTGATGAGGAATATGGCACCTTGGGGTATCTTGATTCGCTAGACCCGCTTCAAAGTTGCACTCTTGATGAGGAATATGGCACATTGGGGTATCCTGAATCACTTGATGACCGGCTTCAAAGTTGCAATCTTGATGGGGAAAATGGCCCATGGGGGTGTCTTGAATTGCTTGACCCGAATCCGGAACATTACTCTGAAAAATGGGATCGCTGTGTTGTTGTGGAAACAATGAAGGTTTGTGCTCATTGGATGGACCTGGATCAGGGAGTGGAATAGGATCATTCTGGAAATCGAGGAAGTCATCGGGAAATGGGAAATCGTAAAGGTAATCATTGTACGGAATAATAGACCAGGGATCTCCCATGCATTAAGGAACTCCGCTGGAAACAAAAATGCTTCCTCCTCTCTCTGCTCTGATAATTGTTGATTCAGGGGATTCAGTAGCGGCGCTGGGAGAAAGCGCCGCCACCACAGAGAGCGGAGGGCGGTGTGGAGTACAGTGTCAGGCAGCGTTGTGATCTCTCTTTGAAAGAGACTCAAGAATAACGAACATTTTGTTGTCTGAAGCCAAGTTAAATACGGAATGAAAGAGGCGCCAGAGGCAGTTAATGACCGTTGGGAAACGTCGGTTGGTATGTGTGTTAGAGTTTCGTTAAATCGTACAGATTTTTTTAAAAAAATTTTTAATTCTAGAAGAAACGTGACAGTGCTCAAACGACTCGCGCGTCTCCTTACCGTTTCGGCAAAGGGGAGAGAATAGTTGGTGATGGCTTCTAAATTCTCGTACTATACAAATCTTGGTCTTATATAAAGTGTTTGATAGGGTTTGGGGTGAGTCAACCTATAAACCAATCAATCCCGGCCCTGATAATAAAAGGAAAAATAGTTTGTGTTTTTTTAAAAAATAATTAAGATGTAATTATCCATCCTCCTCTTCCCATTTCAGTGAACGTTAAATATTACAAATTAGACACAGTTAATTAATTATTCACAGTTTGTGAATCATATAACTTGCTGGAAATTTTATACTACTCTTTGTTCGCAGTATTAATTAGATCTTCCAGTGGCATGCAGTCAGATAAATAAGAAGTTGACGTGCATATTGAACTCTCCATGATCATAAATATGCTTGAGAAGGTTGTTTTTTTTTTTTTTCATAAAAAGCCCAAATAATATTAGTAGGAAACGATAAAGTACATTATAAAGACAATACCAAAAAAAATAAGGAAGAAAGGTTAGTAAATACAGACGAGATTATTACTTATAAACAAGTAAATAAGGAAAGAAATGACATGATATCCTCAAAGATAATATTTTCTTTTCCTTGCACATAGCTAGCCACTAAAGCAAATTGTTTGATTCATACCAAAAGCTATAATGATAACGTCTATTGAGAGAATAAAGGAAATTTAATAATTTAAGAAAGAGTAAGTTGAAGACACTTATAATTAAACAAATGGTCTTCCCTTTATCTTCTAACTCACTGAGTGTAGAGGTTGACCTTGAAGGCATGACATGGATTATAAATTTTTTTTACTACATTCACTCCTTAATTATAATTTAGTCGACTATTTAGAAAGATTAAGAAAATTGGTTATATGACTTATTTATAACAACTATAGATTGATTTTCTTAAACTTAGCATGATTACTTTTGAATATAAACATCTTAATATATACAATCAATATAGATACTTTAGAAAAAAGTTATAAAATTGTGAGATAAAGTAAATTGAGATTTCATATTTAGAAATAAATCTAACTCTAAAGTAGCTCTTATATTAAACACAATAGGTAGTATTTTTTGTTATTCCACCAGCATAATTTGTTTGGGAATCATGATTAAGTCCCAATTTGGAAGCGCAAGTTTTTTATTATAAAGGCCATTAAGTGCGCGGTTTTTTAGTGTCCAGCTGTACATGGCATTGCTGGCGTACTACTCCTGTTAACAAATAACAAGTCGCATGTGACGTTGACCCTGACAGTGTCAGCTTTTGACTTTAGCTTCTCACTCTCCCTTGAATCACAATGGCATCATTGCATTCTTCATAGTTTGCACTTTACTCTATTAACTCAACCTTAATAAATTGCAAGCCAGGCCCTCTCCAGAAACACTCTCAACAGAATTAATTTTTTGTAAGCTTGAACGGGTTCTTGTTCTAGTTCGAATATAACTAGATGTTTGAGCTTGAAATCGATTTTTAATGTTATGATCTCAAAAGAAAACCCAGCTTTGATTTTAAAAAAAGAAAAAGAAAACCCGGCAACACAGATTCAGCATTGATATTCATTGATAATTCAAGTGCACTTATCAGTTCTGGTTTCACTAAAATCAAAAGAAGATGACATAAATAAGGGATAGCTAAGGAAATGTAAATATAATCGGTAAGATAAACAAACCCAGTACTAGCAACAACAATAACCAACGCACGATCAAAGAAAACGCTGGAGAGGAGAGAAATTCCCAGAAGGTGACGACACAATACATTCGCACACCCTTCTTTAAAACCCTTTTTGTCTAACCTCTCTCAGCCCATTTCTTCATCTCAAGCCCAACTATTGGATGGGCCCATCCAATTCCAACTTTGCATCCTTACAACTTACTCTTGGCCCATCCTTATATCATTACATTAGGCCTCAAGGTTTCTGAAGCATACCTATTATTTTAAACATACATCCATCCAGATAACATTGGTCACACTAGCAGCCAGAAACTTTGGTCATAAATATGAAATGAGGCTACCTTTCACTTCTTTCTCATTCCCCATGCTCCAATACTGTGATGCTTTACTATAAGGATTATGGATTATGGACTAGAACAATAAATAATGACCTGATGATCTTTTCCTCTGCTAATAATGTGTTTCATTTTCATAAGCAGGGCCGCAGATAACCAGGTAATGCAGGGGTCCCTTATGTTCTTAACTTTTCGTGGGTATTCAAAGAACTTACATCTCAATATCACCGGGAAAAAAAAAAATTACATCTCAAGGCATAAGTACTTGATGATCTCAGCACCACTCTAGCGATTTTTATGTTTTTTCCTTCGTTCTTGATAGATACATGGACGGACAGTAGTCTTTTATGTAGTATCTTAGAATTTGAAGGTTTTTGTGTTTCCCACTACGTTAAGAAATCATCAATGAAAAACTAGACCCAAAAATAAGGAATTAGATGTGGGGACTTGTTGCAAAATATCATTTCAGGTTCTGTTAATGCGCAGAGAGGAGTCATTAGTCATAAAGTTAAACGGATGCTTTGAATTTAAAGGGATAATATTAATGCTGTGGGTTGTGGTGCAAGTGATTGTAGTCAAAGGTTTGACTGTATGATTATATTCTAGCTTTACTATTATGTGAATTACTGATATTTGTAAGGTCCAAGGAGTCTAATAAACATTGCTGCAATTTAATTCATCTGGCGCTGACAGTCATATGTGGCAACCCATGATCACCAGCTCAAGATAATTGGATCAGGCTATGCGTCTCTGGGATCATCCCACTCTTGTATCTATAATCAGTAAGCAGATGCTGAATTAATGTTTAACTTACTGGGTCTAGTGCCAACCAAATTGCCGACTATGGTTATTAGAAATAATAGAGAAGCATATTCCTCGTCATTTATAGAAAAAGAGAAAAGGATCGGAGCGTGTGAACTAATATTATATTTGGATAAATATGAATGTGGCAGTTTAGACAAATTTTGGCTCTTTTAGACCTTGGAGACAATATAATTCATCATGTCGTGCATAAAGCAAAGGAGGTGGCTTGGCCGCCTTGGCATTTAGTTTTCCTTCGCTGTAATATCTTGTCTTGCTCGACCTGTGGTCGCAACTCTTGCTTATAATTTTATGTCTGCCCTTGAGATTCAAGCACTCATCAGGACAAATGAAGGCAAAGAAAGGGTATATTATGAGTCTTTTTGCCAGTTGGTGGCTTTCCAGAGGCCCAATCCTCCAATGATGCGATCGGTTTATTCACAACACAAGTACATATGATGAGTAAATGATTTCTCATCACTGTGATGAGATATTAACCATTCACATTCTAATCTGAATGGTTTAAAGTTAAAATTTTTAATTTGTAATTTTTTAAATGATAAATGTATTTTTATGAAAAGTGATAGTTATAAGATTATCTTTATTTTTAATTCTGCATATAATAAAATAAAAATTTATTTAAAATATAAAAATTAAGTTATATTAAATTTATATCTTTCAAAATCAATCTACCGATGAATATGGGTGATCAACACATTTTTGCTTATCCAACTGATGAGCATAAAATGAGCTCCCATCTCAATTACTCAGTTAGCCCAACACTACACAGATACCATGATTAATGTACCATATGTAGGATACTGCGCCTGTGAGTGGATAATGGTCATATGTTTTAATTAAAGTTTAAATATCTAAGTTTTATTGTGTTTCTTTATGGTTTTCAAAATAACTAAACAAGTCCTACCTTTAAGCTTCGACCGAGGAAGATTTTTTGTCAAGTCATTCAATATCTTAAAACAAATTATGAAGCGAACAGTAGTTCACATGGAAGATTTATCATATAGGCAACGACAACTTGAAAATATTACCTGACACAAGAGCTGTAAATTGTAACTAATAAAATATTACACGTTGCGGCTGGCTAACGAGGCACCTGTTGACTTAATGATGCATCCACATCGCCATATATATCACCTGAAGATAAAATTAAATAGAAAGAATTTGCGATGCCTGGGACTCATTTGCTGCTGTTGGCAGCGATATCTCCTATTTCATTATATTATTAATAGAGAGACCGGAGGAGACAGCGACCTGCTCCTCCTGTTCCCCTTCCTTTTCCCAGCTTTTTTTTTATAGACTGGAATATTTGAAAAATGAACAAACATTATTAAACATGAAGGGAAATAAAATTTTCAATCTTAATATTTATTTATTTAGTTGCAAATTTAATTGTAATAATATAATTCATCCCACATTCATTATATGTATTAATATAAACAAAAGGGAAATTCTAATCTATATATGTATATATCAAGACTAAAACTTCACTTTTATTTCATCACTACTATAAAAGAGAGATTTAACGGGCACTAATTTTTTAACCTTTCTTCAAAGAAGCGCTGTAGATAATAGTTTTTTTTTTTTAAAAAAAAAAGTTTAGAAACTACGGTGCTTCCCAATATAAGCGTCAAAGCTTAGTATTAGGCCTGTGCGGCACTTTCTTAAACAAACGTCATATAAAACATTTATTTAAAAAAATAAAACCAAAAGCCCAAGCTACGACGCTTCTCAAAACAGCGTCGTAGCTGGGTTAATTTTTTTAGCATCTTTTTTTATTTGAAAAAAACTTATCTGACGCTTAAAAATAAAGCGCCGGATAAAGATAAGGATAAGTCAAAAAGATATTATTATTTAGAATCTCATGTTGCAATAAGTAAAAAAAAAAAAAATCACCTACTTTCTTCTTAAATTTAAAAAAAAAAATTAGACCTTAACTGACACTTAATTATAAAATACTGGTCAAAACTAACATTAACCAACACTTTATAATTAAACGTCGGAGGAGACAAAATATGCCTTGTCCGACGCTCTTTAATAGAGCACCGGCTAAGGCCAATTATTTGGCTTGAGCCGGCGCTCTATTAAAGAGCACCGGATAAGGCAATCAAGTTCGCCTTAAATGGCAACCTTGAATTATACAAGGTGTCAAGTGCTTTGAATATTCAAGGCACGTGGTGTCTTGCAAGTCACCACGTGGGTGTGTCTTGAATATTCAAGGCACCCACGTGGTGCTTTGGGTATCATATGGTGTTTTGAATATTTGATGGTGGCTTGGATATATTTAGGGTGTTTGGTCTTTTTTAAAAGAAAAATATTTAGGAAATTATGGTGCTTTAATAAAAAATGTTGTAGCTTCTTTATAATCTGCTATTTAAATTTTATCTCGCTGTTTTTGTTTTTGTTTTCATTTTTATTTTTATTTTCATCTTCCCGCGTTCTCTCTAGCTCCTCCATTTTCCACAACTTTGTTGTAGTACAAAGCTTCCTCTCTCATTTTTTTTCTTGGCTTAGCTTCTTTCATAATCTCCCTAGCGTGTAAGTGTTTTTTTCTCAATATTTGATTCAGTTTTTTTTAGTTAAAATATGTCATGATCATATATTTGTGCTCATAGTTTTTCTTAGATATTTATTTGAAGTGTCAACTCTGTCTTCTTGAACTTCCTATATATTGTAAGTTTTTTAATTTTTGAGCTTACAAATATAATAGTACTTAGTTTAATCCTCCGTAGAAGTAACATGTGTGGCTCAAGTTTAAGCAACTTAAAATGCTGGAGTTCTTTTATACTTGATACATGAAGACGTAATATTGAAAAAAATACTTGTTATGTTTTTTTCATTTTGCTGTGGATTGTGGATTGTGGATTATAAATGGAGGTTTTCATTAGGAAAATAAAATAATTATGAAAAATTATTTAAAAATAAAAATAAAAAACTTTCTACGACGCTTTTCTAGGGAAGTGTCATAAGAAGTCATAATTTTTTTTAAACATAAAATATTTCCTACGGCGCTTCTCTAGGGAAAGGCCATAGAAAGTCATAAAATTATTTTTTTTTTAAATAAAAGATTTCCTACAACGTTTCTCCAAGGAAGTTCCGTAGGAAGTGATATTTTTTTAAAAAAAATAATAATCAAGCTACATCGCTTCCATATATTCAAGAAGTGTTATAGTTTGTTTTAATGGCACTGAAAGTTATGACACTTCCCAAACATCATAGTATTCTTTAAATTAAATGCTACAGCTTATATTTTTGGTAATAGTGCATGCAAACAAACATACAGCTTTTTGGCCCCTACGCGGGCGTGGCGACAACACAAGAAACAAAAGATGGAAAAGCAGAAAACCAAGATGTATACTTATTAGAGGCCCATAATGTACTGGCCTTGTATATATTCCGAGCATAGTAAAAATCAAAATTGTAAGTGCTACAATTCTCCTTTTCAAGTGAAAAGGACAGTACATACATACAGGATATATGTAGAGAAGAAGCCAATAAGGTGGCCAACTATTGAATATTTGAATCTAAAATAGTAAATGCGATATCAGGTGGTAATAGAGATGGTGTGTGCTTGACAGTGGACGGGACAATGACACGCGAGGTATTAAAGAACGTATGAGCTGCATCAGGAAGAAACACATACACGAGGTGCCATCAATACAACAATGAAAGTGAGAAGAAAGGGAATTCATGACATGAGGTTGAATAATAAAAATGATAATGGAGTGGAGTTGAAGGAAGGAATTAATGTGCGTGGATGGATCAGTGGCAGTTGCACGTGGCGATCTCGAAAGAAAAGCGTCCAAGTCATGCAAGTGCACGTGAGGGCAACTCAACTCACAGTTGGATGCAAGAAACAGAGAGAAGCATGGGGGGTTGTCAGAAACCCCGAGGCTGAGGAAAAAGAAGATGCTGCTACCTAATAACTGAATCTTTCTTCCTTTCTTTGTTGGAAAAAGAGCGCTGTTCCTTTCTTCCATCACAATCTTGCCTTCTTTTCTTGTCTCACGCTTAACTCCAACACACTATGCCTCTCGATCTCCTCATTGGGATCCTCACCCCTCCTCTTTTTCTCTCTCTACATATGTGTGTGTGTGTGTGTGTTTCTCTCACTTCATTTACAGCTAGCCAGCGCTACATGGAGTTTACTATATAGTGTTTGCTAAAAACGACAGCATATATACAACACGGGCTTCAAGCAAATCTAACCGTTGGATTGAAGCGGGAAAATTTAAGGTGCGTGAGGTTGAGTTTAAGAGGGAGGGAATTTCCAAAAATTATCCATGCCCCTGAGCGGTTGTAGTATGTGTTTGGCAACATCTTAAACTATGATTTGCATAACTTGAGATAAAACTCTTCTCACATACTTATTTTATAAATTGTGAAAGTTATTAAAAAAAACTAATTCAAACATACACATAATGTACTTACTTGGGGTTGGAGTGACTGGAATGGAAGGTAATGTCAGGCCATGCCCTAGCACGTGCTTCCCTGCTTTGTGGGGCAACTCCTGGGTCCCCTACTCACTCATGTCTCCCACCCCTTCCAATTGCAATCCCATATCCATCGTCACAAACTAGTTTCATTTAGGGGAAAAATAATTTCAGAGAATTAATAGATTTACTCAAAAATTAAGCTTATTAACTCAGCTTTTCCTCCAAACCATGATCTGGCCGTTCAAATATCATGGTTTTGGCCCCATTAATCTACTTTCAGACGTCCACATGCGTTTTGATTGTTGGCAAAAAAAACCAAGATTTTATAGAAAAAGAGTGCTTTTCTTCATTATATCCAAACACCCGCTTAACCTGTCACGGTAAATGCGGGTGAAAGAATGGTAAAAAGGCCATCCTTCCTGGTCCAGAGTTTCAGAATGTATATATGAAGACTATGGCTCTCGAGTTTTATCAAATTAATTAAATTCTGACATTGAGAAAGTTTAGCCATGGCGGATCTAGTGGTGGAAATAGGCTAGACTAGGTTAGGCTTTGCCTAAATAGGCATGAGCCTGTAACAAAGATTCAAAGTCTGGGCCTGGGTCTGAGCCTGTATGAAGGCTATTTTTTAGGCCTGAGCCTGGGCTTTCAGAAGGCCTGAAGCCTGTTTAAAAGCCTACTTAAAATGTAAGACTTTAAATAGTCTTTAAAGCCTATGCCGCCAAATTCATATCTAACCCTTCATGCTTATATACAATCCTACATTATGTCTTAAAACCCTAACATCTATTCTTATCGTAATATTAAAGCTTAGTAAGGAAAAGAAAATAATGCCTAGTGACAACACTTGTCCGAGCAAATAGGAATAAGAAAAACTAATCGTCTGTTGACTAATGAGATATATTTTTTAAAATCGACTAAGCATAACAAATAACATTAAAACTAGACTTGTTAAGATTATAATAACATTATTTTACTCTTTGCACGTAAATTGGGACAAACTCCCCTTGTTAAGATTATAATATTTCATTTGACACTAAAATAAACTCATAACAATTTTTATGCTTTAGTGGAGGGCACAAATTAGGGGAGAGAAAGTGAGTTAGTATTGCCATCTCGAACGATCGAAGAGAAGAGATGTAGAGGTGAATGATTTATGCGAAAACAAGGGTTAAGTATAATGACAATGAAATATGAAGCTTAGAATTAAGATTAAGTTGGTAAATTTATAAAATTATTTAGATGATATTATATATACTTATATAATAGTATAATTTTTTTAAAAAAAAAATTAAATGGGTCAGGCCTGTACGCTTGTAGGCTAGGCCTTATAAAAATAGGTCTGACCTGTTTATCTAAATAGGCCAAGCAATATGCCTGAGCCTGAGCCTGGCCTATTTACTAAATAGGCTAGGCTAGGCTTTATATAGGCTAGGCTGTAGGCCCCTGTTAGGGGCCTGGCCTATTTCCATCCCTAGGCAGATCATTGATATATCCCAATTTTATCATAATATTTAATATCTTAATTAGAGATTTTATCATTAATTTTGGGTTAAATAACATTTATTATGATTAAAGTGAATTAAAAGTGAGTGTGTGAAAATAAATCTTAAAAAGAGATATTTGTTATAATTTTGTGATTGTTCTTTAAAATTTGAATTTTAAATGAATATATTACAAGATATTGATTTGAATTGTAGGTCATTTTAGAAAGTTGGATATAAAGGACCAAAAAGTAAAGATTTATAAGGACTAAAGTGGAAATAAAATTATGCATGCAGCTACAAAGGAATTTTGACAGAAATAAGGGTACTTTATGTAATATTAGCTGTCACTTTTAGGAGGGAAAATATCAGAAAAAATGACAGAAAAACCCCAAATTCCAAAGTACCAGTTGCGTCCAAAATTCCGAAAATCTCTGCTGAAACTAATCTTTTGGCTGCGAAAAGATCAGAGAAAATTACAGGAAAGGACCTCGAATTTGCAAATTTCCATTTGGATCCAAATATCCAAAAATCAGCGTCCTTCGCCTTTGAAACAGATTTGTCCTGCCTCTTATACAGACTTTAGGGAAATTTAATCTGAATATAATCTTGGACGGATTTTGCCACAACTTGAAGGGGATTTGATGGAGATTTCAAATCTTAAAAATAAAATAAAAAATAAGGATCATCATCGGCACCTTAAATGGGGACCTAAAAAAAAAAGAACAGGAGCCCATCGAGCACCTTCACGCAGCTGCAGACGAGAGACAGAGAACGAGAATTGCTGCCTACACCACCACTATTGTCGACTTTCCATCACCACCATCATCGAAATCGTGCCGTCACCGTCATCTTCGTTCCACTTTGAAGGACCAACAACGTCTTTCTCCTTCTCTAATCTGTTTTTTCCATCTTAATGTATGGGTTCTTGGTGCCTAGCTGTGATGAATTTCATAAAGTGAGGTTAAATTCTTTTGTGTTTCTTAAAATTGGAAGATTAGTTTGAGCTCTAAAGATACATTTAGGAGAATTATTTGTTTTAATCTTTTGATTTAACTATGTATAAGATTTTTTGAGTTAGGATTTTATGTTATGTGATTAATATACTGAGATTGCGAGTTGTTTGTCTTAGTTTGGATTGAATAATTGCGATTCAGATTGGATTATATGGTTTGAGATTTAAATTTCTATATTCCCTTTTTTGTTTAATGTGGTTGTACTATTCTTTCATACTTTGAATGGGTATTATGATTGCTTTGATCTTATTTAAATATCTCAGTTGAATATTCACTGTATAGAGGAACAAATTACATAAATCCAATTCTAAATTGCACATTAAGTGGTATTGAATAGTGTATTAAGAAGTAATTATCTAGCTAGAGTTCTAGGGGTAATCACTAATTACTATTGATAGACTTAGCGAGTTGTAAAAGTTTAATTTTTGACTTAATGAGTAGTTTAACTCCTAAATTATTTTGAGCAAGGATAACCTATATTCTATTTTTTCAAGAAGCATTCATCATCAATTTGTTTATATCATAAGTTCATTAATTATCTCAACAATTTTTCAAAAACCCAAAAAATAGTAGTCTAGGTTATTTTCTATTATTAAAAAGAAAAAAAATCAATTTAAAACCCATCTTAATGTTGTTGTCATTAAGTTTAACTTAAGAATTAAATAAAAAGCTCCTCAAGAGAACACAACCTGAGTTATACCCTTCACTCTATAATTTGATTTATTTTGATTTAACATGAGACTAGTAAAAGTTTTAAATCAATCATAATATGACAATATATATATATAGAGGGATTCATTCAAATGGAGAGACGCTCTTGTTCTTTTTTGTGGTGTTGTGTTTTTGGGGCCCAAGTACAGTAAATGAATCACGTGCCAGACACATGGTCACCAAGATATGGTGTTGCTGTTTGGGGCTAGAGTCAGGAATTCGGGCTGAGCCCTTTAAGGGTTGGGTTTATGATTTAGAGGCTAAAACAGGAAGCAGGCCTAAAAGCCCTGCCGTCCTGTAGGGCCAACCCTTTTAGACCCGTTTAATATTTTTTAAAAATAAATTAATATATAATATCATTATATTAAATTATCAGTATGAAAGATACATAAATACCTAATAAAGTATTAATAACAGGTAAACACTTATTAAATGGTTTGATTTATTTTATTTTCTTCAATATTTTATTCATTTAAACTTTAAAAAAGAGGCTAATTTGGACTTTAGATGATTATTTTAACTAAAAATTTATGAATTTTAAAAATAATGTATCTCAATTTAAGGTAAAATAATAAATAAATTGTAAAAATTGAAAAAAAAAATTTAATTAAAATGAGTTCAAGCCCGTTTAGATCCGAGCCCATGAATGGCTAACCATGTAGGTCCGCAGGCTTTAAAAATTGGGGGTTTTTTAGGAAGCGAGCCTAAATGGGCCGACCCATTTAGGCCCAAGCCCATGAAGGGCCGGCCCGTATTCCCGGCTCTAATTGGGGCCTCCATACGTCCCTACTTCTTCACGCTCGTTCTTCCCCACTTACCCCCTCTACCACCTTTCCCTGTTCCCTCTAGACAAATTTAAATGTGTGTGTGTGTGTGTGTGCGAACTCTAGATATTTCACGTTTAGAGGCTCAGTTTTTAGTTTTTACAATTTCAGTGATTACTTTAATTTATAAATAATCAGAGGGTTTTTTTCTGGGTATTTTCCCATGCCACACTAAAACCCTTAACTGTGACATATGCAAACAAACTGTTATTTCACTTCCTCTGATCTCTTCTCTGTCTCACCTATCTTGTTCCTTTAACATAACAATTCAGTGTCGTTCTTTACATATGGCGGAGGCATGAGTACATAACTATGTGAAACATGACATGTAGCCTTGGAAAGCTTTTGGTGCCAATTAGCCCCCCAAAAAAGAGCAATAAGAGATATGTATAAACCTAGCTTAAGTGTCTTCCATATCTACAAAGAACTCAAAATAAATTATACTATCATATGAGATTTTTAGACAATTCAATTATTTGTGTGTGTGTGTGTGTATTAATTATATTTAGTATCAGTGTTACTCTGATAAACCGGAATATATATATGCAATCTATCTCTGTAATTTTATTGCAAAACCTCTAAATATCTGATACAGAGAATCCTTAATTGCATAAGCAAAATATAAAAATGTAGAAATGAACAAATCTGTCACAGCAGATTGATAATGATCCAAAATAACAGAAATGACAGAGGAAAGTAGAAGGAAATTAGAAATACAAGAAGAATAATCAGAGAGAGAACTTTTCCCAAAATCATCCTTGCCCTTCTCTCCTTGCCTTCCTACCTTCTATGCTACATTTTCCCTCAGTGGACCTGCCAATTTGGTTACTCCTACGAGGCATCATAGGCATATCTTCTTTAGACCTACTTTCCTTATCTGGATTGCCAATAGCTTGGGCCTCTAATACTTCATCATTGCTAGGCCCATTTATAACAATACTCCCCCCATCGACCTTGACCTTGTCCTCAAGGTCAAATGCTAGATAAAGAGACCGGAAAGAATCAAGGTCTTCCTCTATGGGATTCTCTAACCCATCCCATTGGACTTGTAGTTGAGTTACCCAAGTACCTCGTATCTTCACTGTGCAAGTAAACAAAGTTTTAAAGGGATGAAGAATAGCGCTAGAGAGATCAGTCATAGCTGGTAAAGGTTGATAGGAGTTGTTAGGATAGCCATAACATTTCTTAAGTAGAGAAACATGGAGGACATGGTGTATACGAGCCTCAGGGGGTAATTGCAACTTATAAGCAACTGAACCAATACGGGCAATTATAGGATAAGGACCAAAATACCTTAAAGAGAGTTTACGAGTAGGATGATCTAGTAAAGACTGCTGGCAATACGGTTGGAGCTTGACAAATACATAGTCACCCACTACAAAGACCATTTAAGTCCAATTTTTATCAGCATAAAACTTCATGCGAGTCTGAGCTTTGAGCAAGTTGTTCTATAATTGGGCTAGTAAGGTATCCCTCTCAGTAAGCTATTCCTGTACTGAAAGAGGAGCATCCATTGATTGGTCCAACCGAATAAGTTTGGGGTGGTTATGACCAAACAAGATTTATAGGGAGTCATGCCGATGGAAGTACGAAAGGATGTATTAGAGCATAATTGCGCCCAGGGTAAGTATTTGGCCCATAAACGAGGGCGGTGATAAACATAACACAACAAATACATCTCTAAGCAGCGATTCAAGGCCTCAGTTTGTCCATCACTTTGAGGGTTATACGATGAACTCATACATAAGGAAGTACCTTGACACTTAAACAAGTGTTTTCAGAAAGAACTAGTAAAGATTTTATCATAATTAGAAACTATAGAGCGAGGTATTCCATGTAATCCAACAATATTATGAATAAAAATCTTAGCAACAGATTCAGCAGTATAATTGGATTTTAAGGGTAGAAAATGTGCAAATTTAGACAAGCGGCCAACCACCACAAAGATAACAGTTTACCTTGTAGAATTGGGTAACCTGGTGATAAAATTCATAGCAATATCGTTCCAAACCTGAGAAGGAATAGGAAGAGGTTGCAGAAGCCCATATGGTGAGTGCTGAAGTGATTTAGCCTAATGACAAATATTACAATGTTGAATAAATTGCTTAATGTAATGTCGCATGCCGTGCCACCAAACTTTAGCAGTAATTCGAGCATGAGTGCGTACGATACCAGCATGTCCCCCAACTTTCGAGCAATGAAACTCAAATAGAATAAGCTGCAGAAGCTCCTTATCCTCATGAGGAAAAACTAAGCACTGTTTAAAAAATAACCTGCCCTGATGAATACTGAAGTATGGATAAGCAGTAGGATTCTGTAGTACTTTATCCTGTAGCTCTAATAAGGTTGTAGAGGCATTAATAGCTTCTTGAATCAGATTGAAGAAAGCATTTGTGACAAAAGTCAAAGCCGTAAACGATCGTGATAGAGCATCAGCCGCAATGTTAGATTTGCCAGACTTATATTCAATTCGAAAATCATAACCAAGTAATTTAGGTAACCAGGCCTCCTGTTCTGTTGAGTGCTGAAGTGATTTAGCCTGCTGACAAATATTACAATGTTGAATAAACTACTTAATGTCATGTCGCATGCCATGCCACCAAACTTTAGCAGTAATTCGAGCATGACTGCGTATGGTACCAGCATGTCCCCCAACTTTCGAGCAATGAAACTTGAACAGAATAAGCTGCAGAAGCTCCTTATCCTCATGAGGAAAAACTAATCCCTGTTTAAAAAATAACCTGCCCTGATGAATACTGTAGTGTGGATAAGCAATAGGATTCTGTTGTACTTTATCCCGTAGCTCCAATAAGGTTGTAGAGGCATTAATAGCTTCTTAAATCAGATTGAAGAAAGCATTTGTGACAAAATTCATAGCCATAAACGATCGTGATAAAGCATCATCCGCAATGTTAAATTTGCCAGACTTATATTCAATTCAAAAATCATAACCAAGTAATTTAGATAACTAGGCCTCATGTTCTGGAGTTTTGATAACTTGGTTAGCCAGATGACGAAGACTCTGATGGTAAGTCCTTATAGTAAAGGGATTTCCCACTAAATAATGTCGAAATTGCGAGACAGCCTCAGTTAAATCATATAACTCATGAACATAGGCCGAACGGGAATGCATTCTCGAAGATAATTTCTTGGAGAAATAAGCAATGGGATGATCATTCTGACTCAAGATAGCTCCAAAACCAAAACTGGAAGCATCCACTTCTATAATAAATGGCTGCGAAAAATCTAGCAGAGATAGAACAGGGGCAGTCATTAAAGCTTGTTTCAAAGCTGTAAAAGCTTCTTGAGTAATAGGAGACCAAGAGAAAGCATCCTTTTGTAATAGGTTAGTCAAGGGTGTAGCTATAGTGGCATAACTCTTGATGAGTCGCCTATAGTACCCTGTCAACCCTAAGAAGCCACGCAACTGGGACACTGAAGTAGGTGGAGGCAAATTGTTGATAGCAATGAGTTTAATGGGATCCATTTCCACACCATTGAAAGATACCATATGTCCTAAGTATTTAATGCGATTAGTAGCAAAAGAACACTTGGAAAGTTTAGCTTAAAGATGTAATGCAATAAACAATTCAATAACAATTGTAGTGATGTAAAATTAGTAACCAATCTATGCTATAAATAAGGATATCATCAAAAAATACCAGCATGAGTTTATGGAGGAAAGGACGAAAAATGTCATTCATTAGAGCTTGAAATGTGGTTGGTGCATTAATAAAGCTAAATGGCATGACTAGCTATTTATAGAGTCCATGGTGGGTCTTGAAAGCTGTCTTATGACGATCTTCAGATCTAACCAAAATTTGATGATACCCCGAATGAAGATCAAGTTTGGTAAAGAATCGAGCACCCTTTAATTCATCCAGTAGCTCATCAACAATAGGAATCGAATAAGAGTCATTGACAGTTACCGCATTAAGAGCACAACAATCAGTACAAAATCGTCATGTGCCATCTTTTTTTCGAACTAACAATACAAGGGCTGAAAAAGAACTATTACTGGGCTGGATTATTCCTTGAGCTAACATATCATTCACCATGGTTTCAATAATCATTTTCTGACTAAAGGGATATTTGTACGGTCGTATCTTGACTGCCTGCACACCTCTTATAATAGAATGGCATGATCATGAGATTGAAGAGGAGGTAATCTGTTAGGCTATGTGAACACAGCTTCAAATTGTTTGAGCAACTGTAATAAATCATCTAGCAGATGCAACGAAAAACTTATAGTAAGAGAAGATTCAGTAGGAATACAAACTAATGTAAATAATTCTTGGACAGAATCTATAGCTTGGATACATCTAACACTACAAAAAAAATGGTATTTTGTAGCGTTGAAATTGTAGCGGTTATAATTCACTATTACAAATAGTAAAATTTGTAGTGGTTATAAACTAAACCGCTACAAACTTGTAGCTACAAGCTACGTGCCAAATGGTGCGATAGATTGGCGACGATTTTTATAGCAATTAATAAAAAAAATCGCTAGAAATATGGCGAGCATTTCCTGCCAAAAATTGTAGCGGTTAAATTATAGCAGTTCGATAATAAAAGCTGCTATAAAGTTCTCACCATTTGGCGCTCCCAAGAAGCGCCAATAGTGTAGCGGTTTCACCAATTAAACTGTTACAAAATTCCAAACATCGCCTATTTGTAGGGGTTATAAAGCTATAACCGCTATAGAATTTTAGAGGTCATGAAACTTACAGCGGTTTTGTACAATAACCACTACAGAACTTCAAAGGTCTTGTAATTTGTAGCAGTTATTATAGAACCGCTACAAAGTTTAGCTGCCTTAGCTTATTTGTAGCGGTTCATGTAGCAGTTATTTCAAGAACCGCTATAAAATCTGCCACTATATAAACCCGCCCCCCTTCCATTTTCCCATTTGGCCATTTTGTTTCCTGAAGTTTTTTTGAGTGTTTTCTTTCAGATTTAAGCGTTCAGACGTCTGTGGAAGAGTTTTTACCGTAGCATTTCTCCTTATTTGTATTTAAGGTATGGACAATACGTATTTTATTTGTATTTGTATTTTTATTATATTTTTGCATAATAATGTGACTAAAACATTTTTTTTGAATTTTTGTAGTTGATATGGCTTCAAGACAAGATAGAGGGAAGGAGCCCGAGGTCCTCAAATCGATGTTGCGGGGTGGCAGCAGTAGAGCAGAGGGTAGAGGGACTGCAGAGGGAGGGCAGTTGCGGCATTTTAGCCTATCCCCCCACAGCAGCCACAGGAGTCGACCCTACTACAACCACCACAGACGATCCCACAGGAGACGATCGCACAAGAGGTGCTTGATTTGGTGGAGGGAGATATCAGCGTTGATGACTATGACGTGAACGAGTACTTCGAGATCCCGATTGGGATCAGAGAGATGGAGCAGTTCCTCAATGAGGAGGAGGCGTTGGAGCAGAACAACCCACGAGGGTCGTCTTCGGGGTCTATTAGGTTTGAGGTATAGGTCTAAGGTAAATAAATTTTTTTATTTAATAAATTTTTTATTTAAATTTGAAATGTTAAATTTGAATTATAATTTATCTAACGTGTGGTAAATTGTGCAGATGAGCAGGGGAACGTGTCAATGAGGAAGCTGGACGTGGCCGGTCTGAACAGCATGAACCGAACACTACGAGTTGTTGTGTCATGGAATGAGGGCACGGACCAACCCATCGACAATGGGGGTCACCTGTTCAACCACTTTTGGAACGATTTGGGCTCGAATTAGATGCGATTCCCCCTTCACTTCAGGACGTGGAGGCATGTTCTGAAGGGGCCGAAGGACCTAGGGTAGGAGGAGATGGTGCAGGTAATTAATAGTATTTAATTAATATTTTTTATAATTAATTCTATTTAATTAATATTTTTAATAGGATATTTGTAATTATACATATTTAAATAATTTTTTTACAGCTGCGGTTTGCCGTCCGGGCCAACCGGAAGAGGTACACGATGATAAAGATGGGTAACGGCTGGAGGAACAGGAGGAATCGTCTCTTCCATAATGTGGATAAGGATGGGATAATGCCTCTGGAAGAACTGATCGAGAGTGTCCCGAACGGCGTCCCGCCGAACAACTAGGCGAGTTTCGTCCAGTTCAGGAGGAGCGCTGAGGGGCAGGTAATGTATTTATTAGATTATTTATATATAATTTTATAATTGATAATTATTAAATTATAATTATAATTTAATTAATTTTAATTTGAAGTTTATTAATTTTAAATGTTTTATATTATTTTAATACATTTAATATTATTTTTTTCTAGGCGCTTTCTCAGAGAAACACGAGGTGTCGTGGGCAGCAGACGATCCATCACACAACAGGGTCAAATACCTTTGCTGTCACTTACAGCGAGTAGAGCTGGGAAAACGGGCCGGCCCTTCACGGGCTCGGGCCTAAACGGGCCGGCCCGTTTAGGCCCGTTTCCTAAAAAGTACCATATTTCTGAAGCCCACGGCCCTACAGGGCCGGCCCTTCACGAGCTCGGGCCTAAACGGGCTTAAACTCATTTTAATTCAAAATTTTTTTTTTGAAGTTTTACAATTTATTTATTATTTTGCTTTAAATTGGTATACATTATTTTTAAAACTCATAAATTTTTAGTTAAAATAATCATCTAATGTCCAAATTAGCCTTTTTTTTTAAGTTTAAATGAATAAAACATTGTAGAAAATAAAATAAATCAAACCAATTAATAAGTGTTTGCCTGTTATTAATACTCTATTAGGAACTTAGGTGTCTCTCATATTAATAATTTGATATAATGATATTATATTTATTAATTTATTTTAAAAAAATATTAAACGGGCTTAAAAGGGCCGGCCCGCAGGGCTTCAGGGCTGGCCCTACAGGGCCGGCCCTTTTAGGCCCGCTTCCATTTTCGGCCTCTAAATCATAGGCCCGGCCCTTGACGGGCTCGGGCCTAAACGGGCTCGGCCCGAATTCCCGGCTCTAACAGCGAGCTGGTAACTTTTCATAATATCAATTACTTTTAGCTGGTTATTTCATAATACTAATTAAATTTTGTAATTGTTTTAGGAGAGGAAGGCACAGCAGGAGAACCGTCAGACGGACTATGGGGAGTTGTTCGCTATCACACACAGACACTGTGATGGGACTCCAACCTCTCAGCAGGCAGTAGCGGCCATTGTAAGTAATTTCATTATTATAATTTTTATAAAACCAACTTATTTATGAAAAATACTAATAAGTAATTGTTTCATAAAATGGCAGGAACGGATGCAGCAGTCGCAGGCTGAGTTAGGAGAGACCCAGGCCGAGGAGTCACAGGGGTCAATGGACCCAATGGCTCCTTTGAAGGCGGGTCTAGGTCAGGCTAAGCACCCCGGATGCATGCGGGGGATAGAGATAGGTGCTAGACCAACATGGTCTACAGCAGGAGCGCCGCCTTTGAGGCTGGTAGCTCTAAAGGCATCAGATGTCCGAGGAACGAGCTTTTGAGCAGCTGCGGGTAGATTTGGCCGGGACACAGGCTACAGTGGCTCAGCAATAGTAGCAGCAAGCAGATTTCATCTATGCTCAACAGACGCAGTAGCGTGATATCACGAACAACATGCTCGAGCGGTCGTGGAGTCGCCTGTTCCCGGACGAGCAGTATCCACAGGTTCCCCCTGTCCCTCAGTTCGTCATCCAGCCTACTCCTCCTCGTCCTCCTGCTGATGATGATGGGGCTGTTAACTCAGCCCAGCGTCCCGATCTAAAAGCACCTGAGGGGAGCCCCACCTGAGGGAGGACCAGATGATCAGCCCCCTGCTACTTAGTTTAGGACATATTTATTTTTTCTTATTGAAACATTTGTAAATAAATATATATAATTTTTTTATTTCAAAACTTAAATTCTTATTGCATTTACCATAGTTATATTTATATTCTTAGACTGCGTTGTTAAATTTGTGAATTAATTGTAATGGTATTATTTATATTTCTAAAACTAAAAAAATTAATTATTTATAGAACTTAAATTAATTATAAAACCGCTAAAAATATAAAAAAAAATTATTTGTAGCGGTTAATACAAAAACCGCTACAAAGAGAGTTCCATATTAGTAGCGGTTAATACAAAAACCTCTACAAAGAGAGTTCCATATTTGTAACGGTTAATACAAAAATCGCTACAAATGTAAAGACATGTGCGAGGGAAATTCAAAATTGAAATGGTGAATATTTGTAGCGGTTACATAAATAACCGCTACAAATACTCAACATTTCAATTTTGAATTTCCCCCCACTTTTTGCAAATTTGTAGTGGTTACTAATGTATAACCGCTACAAATGTATATTAGTAGCGGTTTTTCTTATAACCGCTACAAGTTTAAAACAAATTCTTAAATTTTATTTCCAACGACTTGAAAATTAGTAGCAGTTTTAAACATAAAACCGCCATACCGTAATGGTTACTGTAGCGGTTTATGAACCATTACAAAATATTAAATGTTAGAAATTCAGAATATAAGGTTTCAAGCATTCATCATTTTCTATTCACTCATCTTCTTCACTATACTTTCTTCTCTCTCACTAGTAGCTATGGATAAGTCATGAATCAAGTTGCCATGTAATTCTTTGGAATATTTATACGGATTAAACAATTTCTTGGAGTTCGCATTCACTCACGACAGCTATAACAGCAAGATCGTCTGTCCGTGTTGGAGATGCAAGTTCAAGAAATGACATGCACAAAATGTTGTTAAGGAACATTTGCTTCTGAAGCCTTTCCCAGAGGACTATATGTTTTGAGCAGTTCATGGTGAGAAAGGCCGGCATGAGATATGATGATGCTTTTCCTCGAAGTTCTCAAGTAGGAGTTCAACTAGATGAAGATGATCCTGTGAATGATGTTGTGCATGATTTGGATTTCAAGGCGACAACTTCCACGAAGAAGTGCAAGGTTCTGAGCTGGTGTTCATGAGGAATGAAGCAGCTTGGAATTTTTTCAGCTTGATGGATGAAGTAGATCGTCCTTTATATCAAGGTTGTCAAAAATATTCTAAATTATCTTTCTTGATCAAATTGTATCATATCAAGTGCTTGTGTGGAATCACAAATAAGGGAATGTCAATATTGCTCAAATTATTACAAGATGCATTCCTTGACATTGAGATTCCCACAACATTCTACGAGGCTAAGAAGATTATCAACAGGTTGGGGTTGAACTATCAAAAGATTGATGCATGCCCTAACGATTGTATGATGTATTGGGGAGACGATTCCAGCAGGGAGACTTATAAGAGATCCCACACATCGAGGTATAAGACAATTCGGAAGGGGAAAAAGCAGAAGAAGAAATATGCAAAGATTATCAGGTACTTCCCTCTGAAACCTCGCCTACAAAGATTATTTATGTCGTCCAAAACGGCGGAGCACATAAGGTGGCATGCCGTTGATAAGAATGAAGACGGTAAAGTAAGACATCCCTAGGATGCAGACGCCTGGAAAACATTTGACAATAACTTTCCATCTTTCACGGCTGACCCCAGAAATGTTCGGCTTGCTTTGGCGACCGATGGTTTCAATCCATATTGAATCTTAGCATAAGTTACAATATTTTGCCGGTAGTCTTAATTCCCTACAACTTGCCCCCTGGATGTGTATGAAACAAAGCTCCTTTATTATGTCTATGATCATTTCAGGAGAAAAGGCATCGGGTAATGACATCGATGTGTATCTTCAACTGATTATTGCGGAATTGCTAGACCTGTGGAATGTCGGCTCGAGATGTATGACGCTTATGAGAAGACTTTGTTCAACTTACGTGCTGCTTTGATGTGGACGATTAGTGACTTTCTTGACCTTGTCACATTATCTAGTTGGAATATGCATACTAGGTCGGCGTGTCCAGCTTGCAATTTTAACTCTGACTCAGTGTGCCTTCCCCATAGCCAAAAATGGTGCTTTATGGGGCATCGGAGGTTTCTCGAAGGAAGGCATAAGTTCAGATTGCAACTGAATCGCTTCAATGGGAAACCAGAAAAAAAAGGATCACCTCAGACTTTATCCGGTACAGATATCTTACAGCAGCTTGAGCATGTTGACTTCGAGTTTGAAAAAAGCAACGATTCAGCACAAACTCACCAAAAGATGCGCAGAACTTCGGCACCTTATCAGTGGAAGAAGATAAGTATTGTATTCACTCTTCCATATTGGAGATCTAATTTACTTCATCACATTCTTGATGTCATGCACATTGAAAAGAATGTTTGCGATAATGTGCTATATACGTTGCTTAACGAACCCGGCAAGACAAAAGATCACCTTCAAGCGAGGAAAGATTACACGCTATGGGAGTTCATGAAGATGCTTGGCCAGATGAGCATGACAAATTTCAGCCGACAAAGTTTACCCTTACAAAATCGAACAAGGAAGTCTTCCTCACGAGATTGAAGAAATTAAAAGTTCATGATGGCTATTCAAGCAACATTTCTCAATGTGTTGACTTACAGGCTCGAAGGTTGCTGGCCTGAAGGGTCATGACTCACATGTTCTAATGCAACAGTTACTCCCTCTGGCTATAAAGAATGCACTTCCTCCCGATGTTTCCATCATTTTGGTGGAACTTTATTCTTTCTTTCGGAAGTTGTGTTCTAAGATTTTGATCGTTGAGGAGCTCGATCAGCTATAGTCCAAAATCATTTTTACACTTTGTTATTTGGAGATGATTTTTTCTCCGTCCTTTTTCACTATGATGGTTCACTTTACAGCATACAATGTCAATGGTTTCAAGTTTTGTACGGTTTCACAGGATCAAGAATTGCAAATTCAAAATTCGGGTGTTTATTGCACATCTGGAACAAGGAGTTATGCGAGCAGCAGTGACATCAATATGCAGTTCGGAGGCGTCCCTTCCTATGGAAAGCTTCTTGATGTGGTCGAACTTAATTATCAAGGCCGTTTCACCGTGACGCTGTTCAAGTGTTTGTGGGCAAATACCACTACTTCTTGGGGACTGACAACTGACGACTTAGGGATCACATCCATCAATTTCTCACGGCCAATTCATACTGGTATTTCTCAAGATGATGAGCCGTATATTCTTGCATCAGAGGCATAACAAGTTTATTATGTCGAGGACGAGAGGCACAGGGATTGGCACATGGTCGTTCATTTAAAGCCATGAGATATTTACAACATAGGTGAAGGCGATAACATCGCCTACGAGAGTGAGCCATTTTAGCCAGCCAATTTTGAAAACTTATTCCCTAAAGGTGATGACAATTTACTTCTACTGCGGTGCATTTTTTTAAGTTCACATCATTTAGATTAAATTTTTAAACAAAATAATACATCACTGACAATAATTTTTCTACACAATTTATGTAGGGATGGCGAGGATAAGTGATCAAATTCAAATTATATTTTTGTCTTTAAAAAAATACAGAAAAAAAATATTTTAAAAAAATAAATTAATATTAAAATCGCTACTAATTAAAAACCGCTACAAATGCTACGCGGATCCCTATAAATACCCCCACCACATGTCATTTCAAACACTCCATCATTTCTTTCAATCTTACCCCTCTTTCATTTTCTCTCGTTTACAAAATTTTTTGTATGAGTTGAGGAGCTTAACAATATGATCAAATATGGTAACAAGTTTTTAAATTTTTTATTTGAATACTTCTTTCCTTCGTATAAAATTTATTCTCACCATTTTTTTAGATATTTCAGAGCTTTATCTCATTTTCATCTATTTTTCATACATAATCATATTGTAGTAGACAACATAATAGTTTCTTTGTTACCTACGTATCCTTAATAATATTATCAATACAATATTTATACTTATCCAACTAAATTAAATTATTCCTTTTAATTTATAAATGAGCTAAACTATTGAATAATAAGCTAATTAAATTAGCTAAACTACTAAAAAATAAAGTATTTAATTTTATATCAAAAAAACTGAAACAAATGATTGTATTTTTTTAATTTTCTTTATTTTTGTAGTGGTTACTAAACCGCTACTAATTAATGCACCTTTTTCAAACAAAAATTAATTTATTGGTGCGAACTTTGAATTTTGATGAAATTGTAGCGGTTCATGAACCGCTACAAAATAGCAAAAAAATTTCATTTTTTTTTCCCGCCTTCAAAATTTCACTTTTTGATATTTGTAGCGGTTATATAACGCTACAAATGTCACAAAAAGATTATTGCTTATTGCGATTTTGTAGCGATGGGATTGAACCGCTACAAAAAAAGTAGCGGTTATTTTACTTGAGTAGCGGTTTTAAATAACTGCTTGCAACATACCATTTTGTAGCGGTTTTATAAACCACTACTAATTTTATTTGTAGCGGTTAAAACCGATACTAATAACCATTTTTAACCGCTACTAAATTACTTTTTTTTGTAGTGTAAAATGATGATACTGTAAGAGTTCATTGGAAGAAGACCGATTTCCAGTCAAAGTAATGAAAGACCCATGCAAATAAAACTTTAGAGTTCCTATACTATAATCAACAATATGAAGACCTAGAGTTGCTAACCAAGAAGCTCCCTTCACCAAGTTAGAGCCCGCAATAGGCAAAACATAAGCCGAAAGAGTAATATTATGGCCTTGAATATTAATAACAAAATCCTGCGCCATACCTTCACCACGTATAACCTGACCATTACCCACCATCACACGATCAGTAGAAGATTAGATAGGCAACTTAAGGTGCGGCACTATTCTTGGATGAATGGAATTGTCAAAACTGCCACCATCCAATAAGATCTAAACAGTAGTGCCCTAAATAGAGCCAGAAAAGTGAATAGTAGAATGGTAAGAAGACCCATGAAATGCGTGAAACGAGACATGAGGAACAGCTGAGTCAGACAACACAGAAGGTGGGGATTTGACCAGCGTAAGATCTGGAGAAGGTTGGACCTTTGGACCTAGATCGTCATCATCAACTTGGAGCAAAAGAAAATGACGATTAGGGCACTTATGATTCCATGAAAACTTCTCATCACAATTGTAACAGAGGCCTTTATCTCGGTGCAACTACATCTCAACTGAGGTGAGCCCTTAATTGGTGCTGTAGGCCAGAATAGAGGCTTGGGTAGTAGGCTAACGGAGGATTTTAGAGTCACGGAGGCTAGAGTAGGAGAAATCTATGAGATCAATTTGGATGAGACCGAAGAAGCAGATGGTGAAACCAAGATAATCAGAGCTTTGGAACCCGACCCAATTATGGTAGACTTTTCATCAAAAAGGCAGGCCAAAGAAGTAGCCCGTTGTAACGATAATGGCTCTTGGGCTAAAACTTCACTTCAAAGGTCTTGTTTGAGGCTACTTAAAAAGCAATCCCTTAAGGCATCCTCCAAAAGGCCCCCAACTTTGTTTGTCGTAGCCATGAACTCTGTATGGTAATCGAAGGCAGAGCCCGATTGTGCCAACTTAAACAGTTTGATTTGGGGGTTGCCAAAATGAGAAGGCCCAAATTGTTGTTCGATTGCCAGAGCAAGAGCTCATCAAGTTGGAAGCTGGGAAGTGCATTGCAGCAATTGGAACCAAGGAACCACAGAACCATCGAAATATACCAACGTAACTGTGATGCGTTGATCATCTGGAATTTGATAAAATGAAAAATATTGCTCTACACGAAACAACCAGCTGAGAGTGTCAGTGCCATCGAACCAAGGTAAATCGAGCTTGATTTGTTTCCTGAAAGGAATGGGACCGCCAGAAGAAGTTGTAGAACCCGTCGACGCTGATGAAGTGCCAGAATTAGTAGCTTAAGTCCAAGATTCAAAACCGCTGGTAAGAGCATCGACTGATCGAGACAAGGTGGCTAAAGAATGTTCCAAGCTCTATATACACGTATTATTAGCAGTTAAGGTGGATTCAAAGGTCGTCATACGCGTGTTAGGAGCCGCAGCTAATTTTTGAATCTCAGTATTCATAGTTTGAAAATGAATATCTCTGTAATTCTATTGCAAAACCTCTAAATATATGATACAGAGAATCCTTAATTGCATAAGCAAAATATAAAAATGCATAAATGAACAAATCTATCATAATAGATTGATAATGATCCAGAATAACAGAAATGATAGAGGAAAGTATAAGGAAATCAGAAATACAAGAAGAATAATCAGAGAGAGAACTTTTCCCAAAATCATGATTGCCCTTCTCTCTTTGCCTTCCTACCTTTTATACTACATTTTCCCCCACCTTCTATGTGGACCTACCAATTCGGTTACTCCTATGTGGAATCATAGGCATATCTTCTTTAGACCTGCTTTCCTTATCTGGATTGCCAGTAGCTTGGGCCTCTAATGCTTCATCATTGCTAGGCCCATTCATAACAATTACTTTATTATTAATTGAGTAATAAATATCAAACAAACACTACAGGCTTAGGAAAATGGCAGTTACGCCATAAAACAATAAGAATAATCACAAAATACATATTGAGAATTAAAATTACATGTTAGAAAATGATAGTAGTCATAAATGATTATTTTAAAACTCAGGGCTAATATTATTGTTGGTCCTTATATTTTGATCAAATTTTTGTTTTGATCTCTATAGTTTGAAATAATTGGTTTTGGTCCTTATAATTCTATAAGAACTTGACTTAAGTATACGGACCAAAACTAAAACTCATTAAAAATATAAGGATCGACCATTAAATTCAAACTAAACTCATGAAATTATAGTAGCCCAAAACCAACAATATGACATTACAAGAACCAAATCCAAAATAATTTGATTAAACTGTAAGGATTAATAACAATATTAATTCTCTAAAACTTAACCCTAAATTAATTTTTACAACCTAAATTATTCTTCTTTTAAGTTTTGATAGAGGATAAAAAAGGTACTAATTTTCTTATATAACTAGGATCTTCTACCCATGCGATGCACAGGTCGGTGTGTATTGTGTGTTGTAAGTTTTGAGATATGATTTTGAATAAGTATCCTATTATTACAAGATATGTGTCCGGTTGGCATTGTAAAGGGTTTTGCCTCTTGATATTGTGTCATTTGGTTTTCCGTACAAATCCACTATATGATATCTCCTTATATAGTCAAGTTCATCACGTTCGACCATTGCGCCTCCATCCATTATAAATTATAGTAGCCTCTTTGAATGGAATAAGGTAGATTACTCTGCATATCTATCCATCAATCTAAAAGTCAAGTACTCTTGAATTGTGTGTTTCTTTTCCTTTCTGTGGCTGCAAATGCCGCCCCAGTATGTTTCGTATCAAAGTGAAACCCATTAAATGATTAGAAGATTGATAGATAGAAAGATTTAAAATGCAACTCCAACTCTATGTTATTAATGCCTGTTTTGTTATTATTGCCCATAATATGCCCTTTCATTTACCATGCTACTTAATTGAATTGAACCAACTCTTTGTTATTAATGCCCATAATATGCCCTTTCATTTACCATGCTACTTAATTGAATTGCACCAACTCTTTGTTATTAACGCTTGTTTTATTACTGTTGCCCATATTATGCCCTTTCATTTACCATACTTGAAAGAAAAATGTTCTTTAACACCGTTAATGTTGTTTCTTTAGGAACATTGTTACCTAGAGGCAAATTTACTATGCTACTTAAATTGAAAATGTAACTTCGATTGTTTGTCATTAATGTTTGTTCTGTCATTGTTGGCCATATTATACCTTTTCATTTATCATGTTCTTGAACATTTCTAATGGATGCCGTTAACCAAAATGTTATTACATGTTTGATTCATTTTGGATTCTTTTGATAGTAAGGATTCGACATTTATACAGAGGCATTAATGGGCCAATGAGGATTATATGGCATTAAGTATGAACCAACAGAAATTGGATCTATAGAAAAACTGTTACTGATACCCGTTTGACTCTATCTAAATGTGTGAGTTTAAGTAATTGGAAACATACTCAAGATGGATAATTCTTTACAGATTATTCGAGGACTCAACTGAAACTGCAACATGAAGAATTTGTTTAAGAGGTAAATGTATTTTTCAAAAATTTTGTACTATTTTTTTTTTTTTTTTTTGTGTTAGCAAGTTATTGATTAGTTTGACTTTGATGTTACAAATGTTTGATCTTATTAATCTCTTTCTTGAAAAAGATATTGACTTTATCCGTGAATGCTGTGCAGTATTCATTTATAAGCTTTTATAACAATAGTGAGTTTATTTTTTATGTAGTTTTTAAGACACATGATGTTATTTTTTTCTTTTTCATTTTATATGTATTTTGGCTCATCTTAATTTATGTATGTAGTTCATGAACCTTTGAATGATAAATGGTGTTTGATTAAATTTGATCCCACCACTTGAATTGGCAGATTATTGGTATTATATTTCAATTCATTTTGGAGCTCTTAAATTGTGAGAATTCAATTTGTAACTTATATGGAGTTGTTGAGAACTTGTAGATTGAATTGTATTATTTTAGACACGAGTTCCTCTTAGGTGTTGGCCTGGATAGTGGGTTAGAGGAAGAAATAGGGTAGATGTTTAAAAAGAACACGAAAAATTTAGACATGATGTAAAAAATATGAGGTATAAAAAGTACACCTTTTAAGACTTGATGTAGTAAATATGATGTATCTAAAAAATATTTTTAGACTTGATATCAAAATAATCAGTCTAAAAAGTCATATATTTTGGACCTGATAAAGTTAAGTGAAAAGTCAGATTTTTTAAATTTCATATTAAATAACCGGTCTAAAAAATACTTTTTAAAACCAATTACTCAACTGGTCTAAAAAGCGACTTTCATCATATCTAAAAAGAGATTTTTGCATTAGTATACGTGTTAGTAACGAGTCAGATAACTAAGTTCGTATGTCCGCCTTGTTTAATTACAGGTAGTGAAAGAATCATGCTTGTGGCATATTGCCAAAATGGACTGATTCCAACACATCTACTCCCTCTTGTCCTTATCATCAAGCACCACCTAATAAGTATATTTGGTCCTTTTTATAAGACATTTGTTTGTTTCCAAAGAGCATTAAATAATTTTTTCCATGCATGCCCATAATTAATAAGGGTAGTGGGGGAGAGTGATAATTAATATGATATTAGAGTTTAGTGAAATTAGTAGGGGTGATATTGGAAATTACTTAAATTTTAGGATAAATTTAATGACTTTAACTATTTTTATTGGTTTGTAAGAATTGTTAGTTAGTGCCTTATAATAATGATAAGAGAGAATATATCTACTTACGTACAGGGACTGCATTAAAAATCATAGTTTGAATTAAATGTGTATGTCTTCCTCTATTTATTCATGCATCAACACTATCCTTTGTCCCCTTTCCACTTGTTCCTCCTCCATGCCTTCTTCACCTTGTACCCCTCAACTTTTACTAGCAATTTCACCTCTGACCTCACACAAACATAGCAGCGCATAACTCGCGAAAGTTCCACCCAGCTTTGGAACTCTAATCATCAAAATATACGTTAATTAAACATTCATTAATTCATAAGTTATTGGTTGAAGTGGTAATGGATCTCATCTTTACAAGAAGAACAAAAATTCAAATCTCAATAAACTCATTTGTCATGAGAGGCAAAAATCCTTTGTGCTTTAATCTTTGAGAGAGGAAACCCTTGATTTCTACCAATAAACAAGCATTCATTATTTTTATATAATATTCATTCTGATTCTTATTATAAACCACCAACTAATAAATGCTCTTCTTGATCTTTTTTATAAGACCCTTGTAAGTTTTCAAAGAACATTTAATTTATTTTTTCACGTATGTCTATATTTAATAAGGGTGATGGGAGAGATTAATAATTAATATGAGTATTTGAGTTTAGTATAGTTAGTAAGGATAGTATTGAAAATCACTTATATTTTAAAACAATTTTAATATTTTTAACTGATTTTATTGATTTACGATAGTTGGTAACTGGTGCCTTATTTAATAAGGATTTGAGGGAGTAGATAATGGCCAAAAAAGACGACATATTATTCCCTCTATTAAATTAGTCTCAGCAATTCTCTCTCCTTTTTGTCCATTTCTCGGAAGCTTCAAACAAGATCCCCCTCATAAGTAATTCAAGCTATTACGTGGGTCTCATTCTGCTGAGAAACAACAATGTCCTTCTTTTCGCCACACAAGCTAATCGTTATTTCATTATCCATGTCTCGTTACAATTAAAAATTGTCTCCACTTCCTCTTTTTCTTTAATTTGACTTCTCATGGCTCCGTCCACACACCATGACAACAATATCTCAGCACGAAGAAACTGTATGTCCCTACCAAATATTAAATCTTCCTTCAAGATCCATCGTCACTACTACACGAGACCACTGTCTAATTGTGGGTGGGAGCCAGCCTCAGCTTGCCCACAACACTTGCTTAATTGAAATGGGCAAATCACGTTATGATCATGAAGAGACCAAGCAAAAGAGATTTCAACGTCAAGGCCTTGTGTTTAGGGCACATAAAGGGTCGTCGATGTTGTACACATCATGGCCTGTCTCTCCAGGAAGAACAACAGCGAGGAAGCCATCGTGTTGGAGAGCATGTGGTGTTGACAAGTAAGCGAGGGGGCAAAATCTCTTGGTGCCCATAAAAGCTAAGGGCAATGGTGGGGTAGAGTTGGACCTTAATGCAAGTATATGATTAGTCGCTTTCACAATATTAAATGATGCTGTTTGCTTTCAATTCTAAAACACTAATAATAGAGATCTCAAATCAACGAGGTACCACCATATTGCTATTACGTGCATGGTAATGTATCGCGCGTGCGTGTGTGCCCTGAGCGTGAATTCGTCATTTATTAAGTTAGGTGGGGTTTTTTCATGGATCGGTGCATATTTGACTATGCACTGATTTTCTCATTGGTTTCACCTGCTTCATGCTAGTGACTTCACTGTCCTTCGTGGCTGCTACCTCTTAAAATGATGACCTTATAATTAAATTCAGTTTATTTTCTTTGCTCAGAGACATTTTCTATACGTAGCAACCACCATCGCGAAGCACACATCTGTAAATGGCTTCGTTTCTCGCATTTTCTAATCATAAATTGACAACACTCGCTCTACTAGGTATAGGACCTACTTTTAAATGTGTCTGGCTTTAAAATTTCACCAAGTTCCCCCACCACAATTTTTTTTTTTTTGGTATATAAAAATTTAGGTGAGTTGGTTTCTAGAGTTCATGAGTCTATGAGCTTACGAAAGTATTTACAAATCACTCACCAACAAAATTATCATTCTAGCAATAGGATTTGAATTCACGATCTTATGGGTTATAAGCCAACTTTGTACCCATTAGACCAACATTTGTTAGCTCCTCAAATAATTTTGATAACAAGCAAAGCACAACCAGCCTTTGATTAACTATGCTGTTTTGATTTGGATCAAACATGTACTCCCTATCTTCCTAAATAATTGTATAAGATCTCACCTATAATTTGTTTTGGGTAAAGGTGCAGATTGACCAACAAAGTTTTACACTAGGAGCACCAAGCACAAATAAGTTTTTAAAGGGGCAAAAATACAAATCAACAATTTAAATTGGGGCAAGTAACACAACCCCATTAAAATCAACTTAATGTCCGTTTTGTGTGGCTTGTAGCAAAACTTGAATTGTATTCGAATAGTCAATTCCTTATTCGAGCATGCTTCTTTCAAAAGATAGGTGATGTTATTCAAATAGTTGGTCCCTTATTCGAATAGCCTCTCATGTAAAATAGGTGACTTTATTCGAATACAATATAATAACTTGTATTCAAATATTGCTTCTCTGAGGAATGTGTTTTTTTGAATACTTCAGCCTCTATTCGAATAAACTTCTGATTCTAACAGGCATAACTCTCTTATATAACTCCAAATTAATGACCTATCCCAAAAAGCTCTTTAAGTTTACTTTTCACAACAACTAAAATCAATCACAAATATTTTGTATTCCAAAAGTTATGATCCAATGTATATCAACTGGTCTAGAATAGAGCTTGATTTCGAGCACCAACTTCCAGAAAGCATATCTCTTTGAATATAACTCCAAATATGACCCATGACCTATCAAATGAAAGGTATTTAAGTATAGTTTCATATAAATCTGATTTCATCTCAATCTGACATGTATTTTGAGAGTTATGCCCAAAATATCAAACATGTTCTAGAATATGATGGTGATTTGAGTGTCATTTTGTAAAATTCATATTTCTTTCATCTCAGCTCGTTTTTACTTGATCTTGGTGTCAAAATGACACATTGGGAGTCTAGTTTTATATGCCACTGATTTCACTTCATTTGGAGTTGTGGTTTGGGAGATATGACCAAATTATTGAACCTCATGCATGCTGGACGAAACAGAGTTGCTGCTTCTATTCGAATAATCCAGCTATTATTCGAATAGTAGTCTCATTATTCGAATACAAGTGCTATTACACAGCTTTTATTTGAATCTATAGCTATTATTCAAATAGTAGTCTCATTATTCAAATACAAGTGCTGTCACACAAAACAGACGTTAAGCTGATTTTAACGTGGTTGTGCTACTTGCCCCAATTTAAATTGTTGATTTGTATTTTTGCTCCCTTAAAAAATTATTTATGCTTGGTATTCCTAATGTAAAACTTTGTTGGCCAATCTGCACCTTTACCGATTTTTTTAACATAAGATGTTTTGCAAAAAAAAAAAAATAGCTATTCATTTATTGGGTTATTCTAAAAAATATGTTTTATTAGTGGGTTGCGGCAATATTTATTATATTGTTGAGAGGAAAAATTGGGGTCGTATTTAAAATACAAGGGTTTTGGTACAAAGATCTTGTTAAAACAGAGAGAGTAATATATGCATATTTTATTAACAAATGTTAATTTGAGAAATGAAGAAATTACGAGTAACGCAAAACAAGCCGAAAAGAACAAGGATTTAAAACGGGAAATAGCCCATAATTAATGGGGTCTTTTGGACCCCGAGGCCGCAGTGAGGGTGAATAAATGGTTATAAATGCTATAAGGAAATGGATGAAATAATTAGATTAGGGAGGGAACTTAAAAAGTCAAATGAAAGCAAACTATTGATAGAGCCTAATTAGCGCTGAGATTGCGTCGTTATAAAAATAGGCCACGTTACAGTTATCTGTTCAGTATTAAATATAAAATAGAATTGATTTTTTTAAAGAGATTATTGGAATTAATTAAATTATTTTGGAATATTTTTATTTTTATTTTACTCTCCAAACTAATTAATTTGACAGATAAACTGATATATAAACTAAGGATACACAACATATGATATGATTAAATAATTTATTTAGCTTTCTTAATATCTTCAAAAAAAAAAAAATTGACCATGTCTTATATTTAGGATAAAAAAGAATATTAGTATCCGTAAATCAACCAGCTGGCGAGATCGAGAGGCTGCTACATCGCCAAATTATATTTAAGGCTCCCTCAGCATAATTTGTCCCTTAATTATTTAATGACCAATCATTAAAGTTCATCTTTGTCCCATTCACCTGTTTTACTTTTTGGGAAAATTCTAAAAAATTATATTGGAAAATGAAAAAGAACAATTCAGTATATTGAAAATGGTAAAGGACAATTCAGGCGGGGTGTCAGACGGTTAAGAAATCTGTCCTTTTGAAATCTCGGCCAAATTACGAAAATGCTCTTCAGTCCTTCATCCCCCACTTTAGAATAACAACATAATCATCGTAATTAACAACTCCGGATTCGACATTAACAACTTAAATTCTTCTTTAATTTGACAATTAATAAGTTTCATGGCCAATAACAATACTTATATCTTAATTAACAACTCCGGATTCGACATTAACAATTCCAATTTCTTCTTTCACAATTAACAAATTTCAAGGCCAATAACAACACTTATCTCTTAATTAACAACTCCGAATTCGACATTAACAACTCCAATTTCTCTTTTCACACTAAACAAGTTCTAGGACAAATAACAACACTTATCTCGCCATTAACAACTTCAAATTCGACATTCACAACTTCAATTTCTTCTTTCACACTAAACAAGTTTCAGGGCCAATAACAACTCCTTTACCTTTATTAACAACACCATGTTCTACATTAACAACTCCACTTTCTTCCTCCACTTCGGAATAACAACACCTATCTCATAATTAACAACTCTTGATTCGACATTAACAACTCCAATTTCTTCTTTCACACTTTATAAGTTTCAGGGCCAATAACAACACCTATCTCTTAATTAACAACTCCGGATTCAATATTAACAACTCCAATTTCTTCTTTCACACTTAATAAGTTTCAGGGCCAAGAACAACACTCATATCTTAATTAACAACTCAGGATTCAAAATTAACAACTCCAATTTCTTCTTTCACAATTAACAAGTTTCAGAGTCAATAACAACACCTATTTCGCCATTAATAACTCCGGATTCGCCATTAACAACTCTTATATTGTTATTTCGACTGAGGGTTGAAAGACACTTTCGTAATTTGGCCGAGATTTCAAAAGTATAGATTCCTTTGCCGTCTGACACCCCACCTAAATTATATTTTTCCATTTTCAATGTACTGAATTGCCCTTTTTCATTTTCCAATGTCGTTTTTTGGAATTTCCCCCCTCTAATATCAGCATCTTTGGATTGGTGAAAATCCATGCCAAACGTGCGATAGAAACGCTAAAAAAAACTGTTCACGACTTTTGAATGCATGTTTGGTTAGGCGATTTGTGAGTTGGGCTTATAGGTAGAAGTAGCTTATTTTTTGAAGCATCCACTCGTGGCTTATTCATGTGATGGCCTCTGTTTTGTGACTTATATGTGTGTGTATATTTAATAATAATATTGATAGGAGTATTTTCATATCTTTAAAGATAAAAAAGGTACTCAAAATCACTTTTAATCACAAAATTTTTTTAATAAAAAATGTTCTAAATAGTTTTCTCTTTCTTTAAATAGTAATTTTCTACTAGTTAGATAATACTTTGGGATAAAAATCTAAGCAAGTTTTGAGGTTTGTCAATATATGACTATAGAAATATAGAGAATAATTAATAATTAATTTTAATCTATTTAGATTTATTATTTAGCAGTTTCATAATTTTATAATCAATTTCTTTTATAAATATGTCATAAATTAGTTTCTATATGGTGTTTTTACCGATTAAATTTAGTTTAAATAATTTATTTGGATTATTGGAGGTATTATTGAGGTTTTAATCAATTTATTTTGTTAGATTTTGAACTATGTGAAAATATGAGTAAGTATTTAATATTTAAATTAGAGTTTGATATAATTTATAAAACTTAAGCTTGAAGTGCACAATAGAAAGGATTTTTGGAATGTGGTAAAATAAGTTCGAAATATTACAAAAAATGCGCAAGTACAGCTTCGACCAAATTATACAGGACCTTTGATCTAATTAGTTTTCTTATATTTTATTTTATCAAAAAATTTAATTTTGTATAATGTATAATTTATTCACATTTTTATTGTAATTTTATTATGTATTTAACCATTGCCAAAATTTTCAAAGTTAATTTTTTCACTTTTCATAATTTTTTAAATTTTTTCTCTAAAATATCACAAAAGCCACTTATGTAAAAGCTAAACTAAACACTTTTTTACTTTCATAAAAACACTTATTCAATCTTCAATCCAAACATTAATCATTTTACCCAATTTTATTTTTTCCCAATCATAAAATTCTATAAATTAAAGTAAAAACAAGTCACTTTTCACACCGTTATTCTAAACACACCCATTTTCCATCTCCTCAGTGGTCAACCTACAACTCTCCTTCCTTTTTCACTCCAGCTCATGCTACTCTTTATAAGAAATTTATTAAAATTAGTTATAAGTAATAAATGATTTTTTTTTTCAATATATATACCCTTAATTGTAAGAGTGTAAGTGAGAAAGAGAAGCAGTGAGAAGATATATGAGAAAATGTAGGAGCATAAAAAAATTAATGAGAGAGGATAGGATTAATTAGGGATAAAATTGATAAAAATGCATTTCATATTCAAAGAAACGGATCTTATAAAAAAAAAAAATCTAACCAGTTCAAAAATAGAGAGTATTAAACTAAACAATAATAAATATATATAAAATCAGCATTCTATTCGCTAGCACATCAAAGTAATGTGCCGACAATATGGCTTAAGAATTACATTGAAATTGAACAATGAATAATTTAGATCACAAGTCGAGACAAATTTCAAATAGTGATTGTTCACACACAGATATTTTTGGCATGCGTACACGTGAATTACCAAATAGTACTTGAGCAAAACGTGACCGCTTATGTGCGTGTTTGTTTAAACTTTTTGTACAATAAAAACGCACTTATTACGTAAGCCGAGAAAAAACTCTTCTCACATACTTACCTCGTATACCGTGAATCACGAATTATAAGCTCGTTTTGGACAAAAATAAGCCATTCCAAACACACACTATACTAGTTAATTATTGACCAAGGCATATTTAGTTTGTTGTGTGAACAATCTTTACTTGTGAACATCTTTTCTGTCCTACATAAACCTTGGATGTGGTAACTAGCTAGAACATCCCACTTGTTCAAATAATTGACGGTTCCTGGTTTGTGGGTTCTCCCAAAAGTGCCCATTCATTCCTGCCTTATTGATGATTTGTCCTCTCCCCAAATAGTGCCATGTCTTGTTAATGTGAGATATTTTATATTATTATCATTATTTATATATTAAATTAGGAAATTAATAAAATATCCTAGATGTGGCATGTAGTCAGGTAAGGCGCTAGGTAGAGTTTCTTAACTCAATCATTATTTAATTTTTATTTTTTTATGGCAACGCATATTCATTTTTATGGCAGGCTAAAGTGAGCGAGTGAAGGCATAAAACCATCTATATATGCTCCTTTCTTGTTTTTTAGGATTCCCTTACTAGTGATAGGTTTTACCGGTTGCCGTCATCGTGCCCATTAGTACTTAGATTATGTTTGGTTCAGCGGAGGTTATGTTAAGTGAGGTTTATTTAAATTAGGTTGGAGGAGATTATAATGTTGTTTGGTTCAAAAAGAGGATAAGGGAGGTTTGGTATCTTGTTTGATTCAGGAGGTTAGATTAGGAAAATTTATTATAAGTGGATAAAAATATCATTCTACATATTTCCATTCTTTTTTTATAATATATGTATTTCTTGTTATTTCTTGGTATTTCCCTCATACTCTATTTCATCAACGCATGGTTAAAAGCCAGGAATAAAAGATATAATCCCTAAAAAAGGGCCTTAGGATAAAGATCTAAGTTTAGTGTGTATGTTTCTGCAATACATAATTTGTATACATAAAAAACACACGCAGAGCAGCAATTCTCATTTTATTACCTTATATTGTACAAGAACATCATTGTCCTTCATTATTTCACGAACAATATTCCCATTTTCATCATCAACCATAATAATTTTTTCAGGCTTTGCCATACGACGGATCTTATTGCTTCCATGTGAAAAAAATATGATGAATTTGAATATACCAGTCACACAAGATAAATATTGAATTTACTACAAAAAAATCAGTAAACAAAACAATTGAAATTTGAATGACATTAAATGTGCTTAACTTTAAAGTAAAACTAATATTCTATATACATTTCAGTATGTGAAGATAGAACAATATACTCGAGCACTGACTTGCACTAGGAGTAGGCCCATTAGCAAAAGGGAAAAGACCAAACAAGACACGAGATTGGAAACTAATTTCAAGAATCGATTTCGTGCGGGAGGGGGAATGAAAAAAAATGAGATGCAAAGGGACAAATGCTTTTTTAAGGAGAAGGCAGTGCTGGAATTTTAAAAAATTGTTATGGGCAATTTAGTCACAATTGTACACAAATATTCTCTCACCTAGAAAAAATCTCAAATTTAAAGGTTTTTTGTAAAGTGGTAGAGGTTACCACTAGAGGACAAAAAAACCTCCCACACCTAACCTTACCTCCTTTCAACCAAACACTTATTTTTAATCTCCAACTCTCCTCTAACCTAATCTAATTAAACCTTCAATCAAACACAGCCTTAGTGTATGTTTGCTTTAGCTTTTAAGACGTATTTTTATAATTTACAAGATAAACATGTAAGAAGAGTTTTGTCTCGACTCACAGAAAATAACTTCTTAAACAATGTTTTTGGGATTTCCCAAAATAGACACTTAGAATACGTCAGTGGATCATTGGTTCATAATAACAATGTCCTTTGTTGACAGAATTGCTGCTTCTTTTCTCTATTCATCTTAGATCGTGAACAACACTGAATCAAGTGCTATGGCCGTATAGGTGCTTACATATTAAGTCCTTCGATTCACTAGAATCATTCTGTGAGAATACATGTATGCAGTTTAAGAATTATTAGTGTGTATATGTATTTGTCTCACAATTAATCCATTGCGCCATGTGATGCTAACTACACTTTTACAACCCTCCCACGCTTGAAAATTGAGATACACGTGTGTATATTCCAATAATTATTCTGAGTCCCCGATTCCCCATCCATAATTGATGCGTTAATTACACACACACACACACACCCATACACCAACCCCATAGGAAAATAATTGACCTTGACATTATTCGTCCTCCATAATTATAAACATGCATGCAACAAAACATATAATTTACCGACGCCATATTTTATTTGGAAGACGATTGGAGGAAATCTGATTTTGTTCCTTTTTTCAAAAACACCTCATTATCATTGTTCTTGAATATAATGTTGAACATATAAATTTCAATATATATAAGGTTAAGGTGCAAATTTAGCAGTGAAATTTTGTGTGAGGAGCATCTAGTATAAATAAATTTTGGAGGGGACAAAAATAACAATGAACAATTAAAAAGAATGTAAATTTAACAAAACCGTTAAATTTGATCTAATGTCGTTAGAATTTTTCTTCTCTTAGAATGTAACAACGTTAGGTAAAATTTAACGGGTTTTTTTAAATCTGAACCATTTTTAATTGTTTATTGTTATTTTTACCCTTTTCAAAATTTATTTATGCCAGATGCCCCTCGGACAAAATTTTGTTACTAAATTTATACCTTAACCCCTATATATATATATATATATCCCACATATCTAATAATATATCGGATGTCATTGTTACCTAACCATACAATCAATCATGACCTTGCCAACCGCAGCTCAACGGTAAATTCAAATAAATATTAGAACTCTTATTGTTGCTCCGTCTATGACTGATAGAAACAATCCATTTCCCATTCACTAAAGGGTGTGGTCTTAACAAAACTTTGGATACCAATCAGAGAACACTAAAGTCAGCCTAGCTCCCGACACACTGAATAGTTATTAATCCATGATTTGCATTCCTCCCGCAGCTCCCAACGTGTGAAATTGAAATACAAGAACACATCCATGATTGCTCATTTTGTGTTCCACATTCATTTCCCTTTTACCATTAAAATTTGACAACGCGCGCATCTAAAATAAATTGAGACATTTCACCATCTACTTCTAGTGTCTGGATAGAGCTATAATATGAAGTCATATAATTTTCCTTTTCTCCCCCTCAAATCATAAAAAAAAATATCTTGGAAAATAAATGCATTTGATAGTTTAGTAACAATAGAATGCCTCGTACTCTATTTAGTATTTACACGAATGCATTCTCTGTACATCCATGAATTTGGAAAAAAAAAAAAAGAATAATATAATTTGTTGAAATTTGTACATGACACACGGGCATGGATGTGTGGGACTGGGACCCAATGGGAGGACATGGCGGGGAGGTTTAATTTGGTGCGGCAATCCCCACTGAAACTGCGGGGCCCGTTGAATGGGATCAACGGCTACAAATTCGAATTTGGAAGGAGGAATTGGGAATGATGAAGCGAAGATTGATGCCACGTAAGCAAGCAGGTGCCAAAGTGGAGGCATTGGCTCCCACGAGGATGGGGACAACAACGCGCACGCGCGTGAGCCCTCCTTTATAAAAAGCCTGCCTTTCCCCTGTTCCACTTGAACTTCATTCTCACTCATTCGCTCCCTCGCTCCCCCCTTCCTTCCTTCCACAGTTTTCAATCACTCTCTTAAAGTTTTCTTCTTCTCTATTCCCAGCAATCATCCCTCTATCATCGCCCTTCTTCCAAATGCTCATTATTTCATTCTTCTTCTTCCTTTCCACCTTTTAACTCTTAAGTCCTTCCTCACAAGAAAAAAGTCCCACTTGTTCATCATTCCCCTTTCGCATCAACCATGTACAGGTCTCAGAGGACGTCACTCACAGAAGACAGGTTTCTCAGCCATGCCAAAACCCCATCTTTCTCCTCTTCCCTCCTCGATCAAATTTACCGCTCCATTGACGAAGGTGAGACCACCGGTGGCGAAATGAATTTGTATCCTGAAACGTTGGCCAAGAAACAGAGCAGAGTCAGTGGGAAACACAGTAACAGATGCGTGCAAGAGGAGGGGATCGCAGCAGAGAGTCTTCGAAGAAATTGTATGCTGGACAAGTGGACGGACAAGAAGATAGCTGAAAAACATGCGACTCATGGGAGACCTAAGCCGACAGAGATGGAGATGAAATTACGCCGTCGTCATGATCGTGAATCCCAAGACGCTCTGTTTTTCAGTTCAACTTCGAATTCCTCGGATTCTAGTTGCGGAGGATTCTCATCCTCTGACACGGAGTCTATGTTCGGAGGGGGATCGGGGGCGTCATGTTTCGCACCGTCGAGGCCTAAGCCGGTGAGGACCGGCGTGTCGGACAAGAAAGAGAGGAGACACAGCGCTCAGATTTATGGACACAGAGAAGTGAATACGTTTGATGATTATCGTCAAAATCCCAACACGACGACCAGCAGCAGCAACGAAGGATTAATTAAGTCAAAATCGAGGGCCTTGAAGATTTACAACAATCTCAAGAAGGTAAAGCAGCCTATTTCTCCCGGCGGGAGGCTAACGAATTTCATCAACTCTCTGTTTACTCCTGGGAATACGAAGAAATCAAAGAGCACGCCTTCTGTGGGAGGCTACGAAGACTTGAACGCTGAGAGAAAATCAAAATCAGGGCAAGCCTCTGTTTCGGCCTGTTCCTCTGCATCATCATTCTCACGCTCTTGTCTGAGTAAAACCTCGCCTTCTTCAAAACACAAATTACGAGACGGAGTTCAAAGAAGCGTTCGTTTCTGTCCCTTAAGCGTGATCGTTGACGAAGAAAGCAGACCTTGTGGCCATAAATTCTTGTACGAACAGAGAGATCATCAAAGCACGATGAGGCCGGTGTCGGTGCCAACCGCGTGGAAGATCGGACGGTCACCACCAACTTGTAAGAAGAACGATGGAGAGATAAAATTGGCGGCCATGGAGAAGAGCAGGAGGGTAGAAGAGGCAGGGAGAGAGCTTCTGAGAGAGTACCTTCAGAATCATCAGAAGAA
This sequence comes from Inga laurina, assembly GCA_963855925.1. Taxonomy (NCBI): domain Eukaryota; kingdom Viridiplantae; phylum Streptophyta; class Magnoliopsida; order Fabales; family Fabaceae; genus Inga; species Inga laurina. The sequence continues at coordinate 60,675,898 of OY979706.1, forward strand.
GAGCGATTTCACATTAATGGATTTACCGTTGAGGACAAATGAGTATGAAGATGAGGACGACGATGCGGCCAGCTATTCAAGTTCGGATCTTTTTGAGCTCGACCACTTAGCAGTTATGGAAAATAGGTATCGTGAGGAGCTTCCTGTGTATGAGACTACTCATGTTAGTACTAATCGAGCCATAGCGAATGGTCTGATAATGTAGTTTTGTTCATATCTTACCATTTTGTTTGTTTATTTTTTGAGGTGTTTTGTGTATGAGCTTAAATTCCAACAAATGGTTTTGTAGATCCAAAAGTAACCTTCACGACGGCGATGGTGTCACTGTTCATGGTTTTTAAACCGAGAAAGATCTCATGTTATGTATGTGTAATTATGTATAATTTTACGTATCTGGAGGTATGTATTATGCACAAAAGCATATTAGATGTACCTGTTGTGGATGTGTCGGAGGATCTGCAACCAAGTTTTGTTGGATTTTGGAATGGAGACGGAAAACGAGAAAAGAACAGTAGGCGGGGGTTGATTTTATTAGCCGGGTAGTTGGTGGGGGTGAAAAGAAATAAATGGGGACGCGTTAATTCTTGATCATGATCAAACATTCAGATGGTATCCTGACACAGAGGTCTGATGTGGAGGAAGGAGAAAGAAAGCAGAGAGAGAGAGAGAGAGAGAGATCGTAATAAGAAGCAAAAACGAGAGATTGGGGAGGTGAAAGAAATAAAGGGAAAGGTCAGATGTTGGGCCATGGGAATAGAGAAAGTGAAGATTAATGAATGCCTGAAACATGGTGATTTTGTAAAATATGTAAAGGGCACCGTTACTTGCAGGTTGCGCCACCCAACAAGAGAGCTGTGTTATTCTGAAACATCTTTCAATTCAATGCATTCACATGGAAAGGCAGTGGGAGGGTTAAATAGGGGGGAGACCTGGGAACAGATTAGACTGCAGGCTCTTGTAAACCACCAACAAATTCAATTTATCTCCTTTCGCACAAATAAAAATTGAATATTTATAATCAACATGACCTCGATGACAATTTATATCACTCTCTATTTTTATTTTCATTAAATATTATTGTAAAATATCTTCATAGTTGTATGGGAATGTGCTGCCCAGTTACTGGATGGATTAAGTTCTGGGTCTTGTTTTTAAGCATGCTTTCTTGTGTGCTATTAGATATAATGTGTGCTAATGAAGCTGTACTATTCATGATTTATAAAATAGGGTTGTTTTCTGTAATTCTGAACTGTTTTAAAATTATAACAAACTGAAAAACCTGAAATTAGTTTTTTAGAGTGTCTGTCTTTTTAAATTTTTTTTTTTGTGAATATCTTTGTGAGTCTCTCTTTTTTGGGTGTCAGGTTGGTTAATTGATAAACATATATTTTATAATTAAATAAGTGTATATTTTGAGATATATTTAATTAAATTTATTAATATGTATATTTATTTAATTATCTTTTATATATTTTGTATCTTTTAACTAATTATAGGATAAAAGGATATTTTGATATAAAATCTACTCATATCTTAATTTGTTTTTTCAGGGAATAAACTAGACACTAAGAAATAATCAAGGTTATAATAATCCAAGTCATCGCTTAAGATCTAGAATCATCCTTAGCCTAAAACATAGTTAGATTTGATTTTCCCTTTTTTAGTTAATTTTATTCATATCTTGATTTAAATTGTGTTCACTCAACTAGCCAAAAGTGTAAAGTCATTGCTTAACTATATTGTTGGTACTAAGTTCTCGTAGGAACGATATCGTACTCACTCTTTTTTATTTGATACGGCATGTGCACTTGCAGAGTTTTTGGCTCTATATTTTGCTCTTATTAAGTTTTTGGTGCCGTTGCCAGAGACTTGTGTGCTCACACTGTTTGTTGGAATTGATTGAGCATTAGTAGTTTAAGCTTGCGTTTTGTGAATATTTTTTTTTTGTTTCTACTCTTATTTTTTGCTCACATTTAAAAAAGAAAAAAAAAAGGATTATTTACACCATTCATTTGTTGATAAATTGTCAAATCTTTGTTCTTTAGTAGAAATGCACGTGGATTGGACGAGACAAGTATATACAAACACTAGTTGAAATGAAAATGTTGATTCTTCTCCTTATAATTTTTTTTCTTGTGTTTATTGCGAAGAGAGTCATTTATATGAGTATTGTTCATATGGTACAAGTAGTCATTATAGGAGAGATGAATTCACTAGGAAGCAAACTTGTTTTGATCATTCCTTTTATTCTAGTGGAATTTTAGAGCCATAAGAGTCTTTGGATCTATATGTTAAGTATTGTTCTAATGAAATTAACCATCTTTTCTACTTTTAGCCACATATTGAAGAACACACCCTTGAGTATAAGGAAAAATCTAATTTATAAAGATTATATGAGGAGTGTGTGGAAGCGTCAGAGAGATTTAATAGAGAGCAAAAGGAACTTGTCACTAGAGTTGTTGGAATATATGTGAGTCAAATTGTTTCAACCCTTGAGACTATGAGGCAAGATAATTCCTTAAACATGATAATCACTTCTTGTGTTGATGATGATTCTTGTGAGAAAGTTGAAGACATGGAATTGCATGAGACTACGGATAATGTAGAAGGTGATTGTGAGCTTAAAATCGATTTAGATGAGAATAGTAGGTGTCTAGAAGAGGTTCTCGCTGTAGAGCCTAATTCAGTCATTTTGATGTTGAGATTGATGAGGAAATTCCAAAAGTTGTTGCACATGACTTTCTTATTGATTCTTTAACTCTTGCTGATGAGAGTCAAGTGGCTTTGTTGGATGCTCTCAACTTTTGAAAATGTCTATGTCTATTTGCACTGATATTCATATTGTGCTTCCTTAAATTTAGTAAATGCATGTACTCTAAAATTGTCTATGATTGAGGAATTACAAGTAATTAATATGAATGAGCACCTTTTTGGTTGGAAACCTTGTTGCTTAATAAGAAATGAAGACAAGGTGATTATGGTGTTTGATATGTATGATTAAATGATTGTGTTGAGAAGTCTGGCTGCAGACTTTAAAATTAGCGCTTATTGAAAGACAATCCAATATAATGAATTATACTTTCGATCATTATTTCTTTTGCTCTCTTTTATTTATTGCCATCTCTTAGCCTCATATTTTTCACTAACACCCCTCTCAAGTTTCATTATAGGAAAGTAAAGCGTCATTGAGGATACTAGAGGAAGAACTCCACATCAGACTCAGAGATATAAACCAGATGAGTACTAGTTCCCTTCTCTCTTTATTGAATTTTATAACATTGAAAACAATGTTTGATTAAAATGTGGGGGAGGGAGATAAATATATATATATATATTTGCTTGTCCTTTTATTGAAAATATTTTTTTTTTGTTGCAAGATTTTCATAGTTGAGATTTTTGCATTGCTCATGATTGAACTTAAATTTGAGCCTTCCCCATTTTAGAGAATGTTGTTGAAAAAAAATTAAAATAGAAAATAATGTTTCAATTAAGCCTTTAAACCTTGTTGTTTTGTATAAACCTAGATATGGACTATGATAATAGGGTTAGTTTGTACTATGATCAATAGATTATTAGTTTATGAATATTTAACCACTTAATTTCTTTAGAAATTTGATGATGACCCTTGTTGGCTAAGCAAAATTTCTATTTAGGGAAATGATCCAAGTAAAAGAAAAAAGAAAAAAAGAGAATAAGAAACACAACTTCAATGGTTCTTTTAGGCCTAACTTAGTAACTAGGCACTTCATCACCAATTACTAAAAAAAGAAAAAGAAACGAAATAGAAAACCCCTGATAAAATTAAACTATAATTTGCGTACGTGTATGATAGATGTTGGCCATGCATGTGTATCAAACACTATGTTCGTAAATAGTGTGTATCAGACATTAGCATGTGCAATGAAGCACGAAGCGCGTGTTGTGCCAAATACACAGTACAAAAGAAACGAAATGCGCATAAGAAATTAAGAATTCATGTGGAGGCCGGCTCGCATTTAAAAAAAAAAAAAAAAAAAGAGGGTGGAGTAGGAGGGCTAATTCTATATATGTAGACCTAATGATGGCGCAGTCACCTATAATTAAGCCGACTACGTGTTGAACATGACAGAGGAATCTCTATATCTCTCTCTCACTGGTCAAAGAAAAAATAACATGATCTTATCATTAGAACTTAAACAAGTAATTAATATGATTAATGCATATATATACATGCTTGTGAGTGTTGGATCTGAACTTATTCAATATTGCACTGGCAAGCAACTACTGTTTCCCATATTTTTAATTCACCAGCTACCTTTATGGTCCTAAGCTGATAAATTATTCCACAGAGTTGTTATCGTGTTAGTTATCTTTAACAGTACGAAGAACTTTAAAACAAGGAACATGGGGCTGAGGTTCCATTTTTAATTACGTTAGGAACAGTTGGTGTCATCTCTGTAGGTTGAAGATTTCGTACTGCGAATGAGGTGGATAAGTAACACTGCAATCATGAGACGAATAATTTTCTGTGGGGTCCCATCCAACACATTCTAATTTCCTCACCCTTTTAAAAATCCCAGTTTCAGACTCTGCATCTGCCACTCCTCTACATTACATGCCACCTACTATTGTTGGCATATGGATTGACTCTCTGGTTATGCCTATAATTAGACATTATTTTGCAGCACGGAGGTCTAAATATAATCCTAGATTAAAAAATATTATTAGTGCATATTATTATAGTATCTGATATTTAACAAATGGACGTGATAGGCTGAATATCTAAACAACGATGCACACGTCAAATACATTGGAATAATCAGAACATCACACACACACATAGCCTTAACAACCACGCAACCTAACAAGAATTAAGAAAGCTAAAATGACAATAGTAGTTAGTGCCTTACAATGTGCATATTGCGGAAGATTAACATGAAAGAAAACTTTAAAAAACACACAAACACTGAAGCCAAGTACTGGTAGCTGGAAAATTAAAGGAGAGAAAAGATATAGTAGTATTGGGGTGGGTTGGGGAGATAAGTATGGGCGGGGAAACTAGGTTGGATGGTCCACAATTTGCAGTCTTTTTATTTTAGCTTTGGCTGCAAAAGACAAAGGCATTAGGGATTGGCGATCCCTAGGTGAGTTTTGCTCCATGCTCGTAAACCGCTTTTCCTTTTATCCTCTAAAGTGAAAGCCTGATCAGATGGCCATGTTCTTCATATTTGTATCTATCAACAATAATATCTTTCTCTTTCTCTCCCTTCCTTTCCATTTCAAATCACAAACCTTAAAATAACGTTCGCACAGCCTTGCATTCTCAGTTCCTGCCTCACTGCTTTTAAAACCTTTTTAATTCAGCAAAATATAGATTTGCATATATCAGTCCATTTAAGCTTTTTTGTGGTCCCTAACTTTGGAGGAGCGAGGACAGTATAGAAAGAAGGAAGTTACTTGATAATCCAACAAAGCCTTTAGTGGAGGAAAGGGGCCGGGAAATAACATTCCGGATAACTATGCATGTATGATAAAATATTGGCTCCGTTTAGGAGAACTTGATTAAGATATTATATAAAATAAATATCTAAGCCTCTGGCCTCTGGGGCTGTAGTAAACTCCGTCCCACTTGCCATTTTCCTGCTGGACATATCTGATATGAGGCAGCCGTTCACTCCAATTTTTCACTTTCTATAAAATTTCTTGTGCTGTCTTCCTTTGTAAGCGTACGATTCTGACTCGTTCAATATTCCTATTGTTCACTACCGAATGTTTTGTGCAGCAATCTCTCTTGAACAGTTTGATTGGACAAGGAAACCGAGTTAAAAGACAGCCAAAATGTTGTCACTAGCTAATAACAAAACGAATGGTTCATCCCAAAGTCCGTCCCTTGTCCTGCCTCCGGCTATTTGGAAACAAAGGGAATATGTTCACAAGGATCCTTTTATTCTTATTGCGGATAAGTAGCTGCATCATCATCGTATATCCATAAGATTGAAGATTGTAGTCGGCAACTAGCATCGGTTGGATTGGCGAGAAAATGAACACGGGCTTCAGAGACATCCCTGAAATTATGCTGAGTTTAACTTCGCCACGCCTGTCTCGGCAATCATCCAAAGCGAGTAGCAAGCATAAGCAATTAGTGGAGGCATCAAGCCCTGTTCCTAGTGGATGCTGCCGAGGTTTCGGTAATGTCAAGACCACGGGACCAACCTTGTCAACCTTGCAATACCAGCAGCAGCTCCAACATTCCAAGAGATTGGAAGGAAAGGTACTGTAATCCTCCCATCCCTCACACGAATCCATCTCAATATCAAACCAAATTCAGCTCTAAAATTTGTCTTGCAAAACAAAACGAAGAGGATATTACATGGACAGCTACTTTTGACACCTAAAAATACCTCATAGTTTCGGTCTTGGTCCAAAATATGAGCCGGCATGGTTTATAGGCCTGGGTTGGATTGGTGCGAATTGGGCCGATATAAATTTGTGGCCTTTTTGTCCTTGGCGGGCTAGTTCCTGAAATGGGTCACAACTGCCATTGCCGTTTACAAAGGTGAATGGATTAGTGGAATTGATGATTTTGATGTGGTCATGCAGGTTGCAGACTTGGAGAAAGAAGTGCAGAGGCAGAAAGAGCTGCGAGTGATGTATAGGAAAAGGATGGAAAGAACACAGGACTATCTAAGATACTGCCTCCAAATAGCACAAGAGAATGGCATATTGGACCTCATCACCCACTCCAAAGGCGACCTCCAACAATCCCCTTTATCAGTCCACACCGTCAACTCCGCCGCCAGTCCTCAGATTCTCTCTCCCATCCACCCCCACCACCCTGATCTCGCAGCCATCATTGAACAAGCCAAAATCCATGGATGGCACATTGATCCTACTGAGGTCAGCAGTACTTAAAAGACCAAACTTTCCCATTATTTACTTTTCTCTAACTGCATTGTCCACCAGTGCAGATTCAATTGGAGGAGAAGATAGGACAGGGAAGCACGGCTGAGATATACAGAGCAACTTGGCGAGGATATGATGTGGCGGTGAAGTGCTTATCTGCGGACTTTTTCAGGACAAACGCAAACGGCGTCGTATTTTTTGCTCAAGAGGTGGAGACTCTGTCGAGGCAGAGACACAGGTTTGTGCTTCAGCTGATGGGGGCATGCCTAGAGCCTCCCCACCACGCCTGGGTGGTCACCGAGCACGTCAGTACCACCCTCAAAGACTGGGTTCACGGCGCCGGCAAGAGAAGCAGAGTCAGGCAGGTCCCACTTCCTTCCCTGAAGGACAGAGTGATGAGGGCTCTGGAGATCGCTCAAGCCATGCAGTATCTGCATGAACAAAAGCCCAAGATCATCCACCGTGACCTCAAACCCAGCAACATTTTCTTGGACGACGCCCTCCACGTCAGAATCGCCGATTTCGGCCACGCCCGCTTCTTGGCTGACCACGAAATGGCCCTCACAGGCGAAACAGGCATGCCATATATATACATACACGCTCTCTCTCAACCTCTCTTAATTGATCTCTTGGCTTGAATGATTTCAGTGATATATTTTGTTCAGGAACGTACGTGTACATGGCACCGGAGGTGATTCGATGCGAGCCTTATAATGAAAAGTGTGACATATACAGTTTTGGGGTGATACTAAACGAGCTTCTAACCGGAAATTACCCTTACATTGAAACAGACTACAGTCCTACCAAGGTACATGTACTTAGTTGGTTAATGTTGACGTTTTGAGCAAAGTAATGATTTAGTTTTGAATTGAATTTGAATGATAGATTGCGGCGGAAGTAGTGGAGGGAAGCCTGAGACCGATGATTGCTGAGGATAGAGAAGGGAAAGTGGAGGAGCTGGTGCAAGTGATCAGACTGTGTTGGGATGGGAATCCAACAATGAGACCTTCATTCGCAAGCATCACTAATACCCTCAAAGCCTACATCACGAGGGCCTCTTTCAAGTCCCTGATTAGCTAGTGTTGGTGTTCAAAGTCTAGAATGCCTGTCTGTGGTCACACTTTTGTCCACATGGCTTTTACTCTCTAGTTTTGACTGAATCCATTGAGTTTTAGTTTAGTTCAGCAATAATCCATAATTACAAATCTTTCCTTACTTCATGGATAGTAAAGTCATTTTTTTTAGTAATTATCATCAATAACAACAATTACTTATTAGTATTTAGTAAAGAGAGTATCTTTTAAAAATATTTTAAAAAATCATTTATGAAGGACGAGGACAAATCAAGAAACTTATATTGCTATACAAAATAATTATTTATAGATTTCAGATAAAAAAATTAAATACAAAGGCGTTTCAAAACATTCAATTTTTTTTAATAAATTTTACAAGTCTGACTTATAAATGCATAATGCAACTCAACTTGTAGATATAAAATTTTGATTTGTAAATATAAATTGTATAATTTGGCTAAGTCTGTCAATAAGAATTTTTAAGAAATTTTTATATTTAACTTTCTCATATGAGACTTGTAAAAATTCCTCTGTAACTAATTATAATGAAAAATGTTAGAATATTTGAAAATGAAAGAATGTGTTCTTTTTTTTTAAAGTCATGTTTTTATAAATTAAGAGATTTAGATGAAGAATTATGTAAATAGTGATAACATTAAGAGTCACTAAAGTTATGTCTTTTTAGTTCTTAAAGACAATGTGTGGCAACCATCACTTAATAAAATGTTGCATTGTTTTTATATAAAACAACTCTACGTAATATAAAGGTATAACTCTTTATTTGTCTGTTCATAAATCAATATATGAGATTTATAAATCTAACAAATTGTTATGACTTTTAATTGAAGAGGTGTTGCATTAAAGGGGCACCAAAACATCATTTCATGACATATAAATACCTATTACCACCAGTTCATTCAAATATTAGAAATCATACTACACAACAATCAAAAATCAAACTTGTTGTCTTTGTTTTTGAACAGAGTGCATACAAAGATAATGTCAAAATATCACTTTGTAAAAGTTATTACTGTCTTAACTTGAGTGTTATAAGTGTAATTCATACTCAAAGATAATAGGTGGGGGTGAATTAATCGTAAAAGAAAGTGTCGGCCACACTTTGAAGATGTTATGCACTATTTTCTTCTTCATCTTTTATTCTTATACTTCTCAGAAATCCAACCACTCCAACAAAAAATGTATAAAAATTATTGATACAAAAATAAGACTAAATTATACAAAACTTTCCCAAACTTTAAGTCAATTACATGTAATATCCCTTTTATTTTGAAGTTTAAATCTAACCTCCCTCATCTTTCATTTTGTTACTATGAACACCTTGTTATTAATTAACGGTTAACTTTTTATCCCAAACTGACACATTAGATGGATTTTGGACACCTTGATCCTAGATGACGTCTTATGTAATTTAACAATTTGAGAAGTTATATATACATTTTTCACGAGGAACAAATTAGCATCTTATCATTTAAAAGCCTCATTTCCGCTAGCTCCTCGTGCCTTTGTGGTTTAGAGCGAGGCTTTAAAACTGCAAGGTGCGGATTCGAAACCTGGCATTCCCCAAAAACCCTTATTTCCCTTATGTCTGTCTCCCTTGCAACCTGTATCTGCACGCTTCCTTCTAACTTTCAATTCTTAAGGGAGCAAAAAATTGAAAAATTGATTCAGTGTATTATGGTTGCGTGCATTATGGGATTCTTGGTGGCTAATCTGACTGTTGAAAAATTGAAAAATGTTATGATTTGCGCGTTGGCAGTTTGGAAGTGGGGTGCACTTGTGTTTGTTATCTTTTGTGGCATGTTGTTTACCGAGTGGATCATGCACATTGTAGTTTTCCTGATTGAAATGAACTTTTTGCCGAGGAAAAAGGTTCTCTATTTTGTTCATGGAGTAAAAAAAAAGTGTTCAAGTCTTCGTTTGGGTGGGTTTGGTTCTTGTCGCTTGGGCTCTGTTAATCAATCCAGGGGTCCATCTATCGGAACTTGGCACAAAAATTTTCCATGGTGCAACACGGACACTTGTTTCTCTTCTCATTGGGTCATTCTAATGGGTGGTGAAGGCGTTGCTGCTGAAGATATTGGCCTCAAAGTTCCATGTCAAATCTTTTTTTTATAGGATTCCTGAGTCAATTTTCCATCAGTATGTTTTACAGAGTCTATCTGGTCCTCCATTGATAGAGGAGGCTGAGATGGTTGGTAGATCACTGAGTTTTGGCCAGGTTAGTTTCAGGAGCACAAAAGATGAAAAGGGCAAAACAAAGAAAGAGGTAATTAATATGGCATCGCTTCACAAGATGAAACGGGTAAAAGTTTTTGCTTGGACAATGAAGATTTTGGTTGATGCAGTGGCAAACTCAAGGCTGACCACAAATGAGATGGAAGCAACTGCTACTGCAAATAAGATTTTCAGGAATGTCGCTGCCCTGGTTGCTTGTAAGAATATTTAACTTGCACTCTTTGATTCATGTAAATGAATGTGTATTCATTCTGTTTCTCCCTTTTGAATTTTGATTCTCCTATAAAAATTCATTATAAAAAGGTACATAGATGAAGATGATCTCCCGAGGTTAGTTCATGATTAAGGAAGAAGTAGATCTGGTGTTTCCCCTATTTGAAGGATCAGAGACTGGACGAAAAGACAGAAAGGCTCTGACAAACAGGGTGGTAAGGACTTTTATGTGTACATATAATTAAACTCTGTCAGCAACGAAAAAGTTTGATTCCATAATATTTGGGTTGTTCAGGTGAAGGTCTATCAGCAACGATAGCCATTGGCACATGCCTTAAGCGACACCAAGACTGCTGTTAAGCAATTGAACGAGCTTGTGTCAGGGATCCTTGTTATTTTGATCATAATTGTGTGGCTTCTACTGATGGAGATTGCAACAACAAAAATACTGGTGTTCATTTCATCTCACCTTGTAATTGCAAGTTTCATGTTTGGAAGCACATGCAAACATATATTTGAGGCTCCTCATATTTGTGTTTGTGATGCATCCATTTGACGTTGGCGACCGATGTGTTGTAGATGGGGTTCCGGTAGTTTTTTTTATTTCCAAATGTTACGCCTTAGGAATTTGCATATTTATTTATTCTTTCTGGTGATGTAAATGTGGCGTTGCAGCTATTGGTTGAAGAAATGAACATCTTGACAACGGTATTCTTGACCCTTGATAATGAGAAGTGTTCTATCCAAACTCAGTTCTGGCCACAAAAACCATTACCAATTATTACGGAAGCCCTGATATGAGTGACGCTGTGGAGTTTTCAATTGACTTTATGACACCATTGGAGAGGATTGGAGCAATGAAGGAAAAAATAAAGAGGTTAGCTTATTCTTACTTCGTATATGCATATGTTGAATCTTTATATTCTACTGAAACTTGAATTTGGAAATACAATTCAATGGTGTTTTGCGTTATAGGTTATGGTTTCCAAGTATAATTTTTTCTTTTCATTAACACAACTTGAGCTATTTCAATCTTTTGATTCATGTAACTGAGAATTGTGAATGGTTAGCATACAGATCGAGCTATTTCAAGGAATGGGTGTGTATGACACAACTTGCCACAACTTGAGCTATTTCAAGGAAAATGTGAATAAGATCTATCATATTTGCTCAAGTTGTCAATGGTTAGCATACAGAATTGTGTATATTTTCTTTTCATTGTATGGTTAGCATACAGAGCTATTTCAATCTTTTGATTCATGTAACTGAGAACCTGGAAATGCTTTAGGTAGCACCCTCGACATAATAGTTTTCTTCTGCTAGTTGTGGTTTCCTCTAAAATCTACAACTGAGGAAGCATAATATCATATTTTGTTGTGGCCATAAAAGAATAATATCAGATTCAAGTATACCATACATCTGATATCTGATATTGCATTTGATTAAGTTGAAGGATCTTGCCTATGTTTGCTATGCTCTTAGTGTATTTCTAGTGTCTTTGTTTTTCTCCCCATTCCATCTTAGTGTCTTTGTTAATTCAGGTACTTGGAGAGAAATCCGCGACACTGACATCCTAATCACAGTGATGGTGAAGGAGATAGAAAAATGTGAATAAGATTGAAATAGCTCTGTGTGCTAACCATACAATGAATTTTCAAGACTACGCGGAGAAGATCAAGAGGAGAACAGAACTGGTGATGGAAGTAAAGAAAATATTTGAGGAGCTTGATATTAGATACCATCTCCTTCCTCAGGCAGTTCATCTCAGTTATGCTGGATCAGATACAGGCCTGATCAAGTGATAACTCTTGCTCATGCTCATTGTTCTTCAAGCTTGCGCCTCTTTTTTCTCCCTGCCCGTCATGGCCACCTTTTGGGTAGGTTTTGTTTTGGGATAGTTAATTGGAGTTTAATAGATGCTAGAAAATGTAGAAGTGTTTTTTTGATCAAATTGCAGAGTCATGATGCTGGTAACAACTTTATGATTTATATGAATTTCGGAGTATATCTAGTTGCAACATTAATTTTCCTTTACTTAACTTTCACATCTTAATTCACTCATATTTGTGAAGAAAAATTAGAGGTGGTAGCATTTATGCCATAGGATTTGATACTTTAGGAGCGCAGGTAAATTCAATCTTCAATCCTGTCGAAGTTGGTATTAAAAAGAATCAGAATATGTGGAGGGATGAGTGTCTCTGAATTGAACTTATTTGATTCACATATCAGATGAAGGTTGTCGTGTTCACAAGTTTTGAATTCAAAAGAGCACCTTAGGGAAGCTAACACAAATTCCTAAAACCAAATTCACAAAACAATTGTAAATTGTTGATTGGTTTCTTAGGTTTGAAGTTGTTATGCTTGTTTTAAGCTTCATCTCCATTCATCTGTACATCAATTCCCCTTAACGTCAGAGTCGATAAGCCACACCATGTCCATGCACAAATCTAGCATCTTCTTCCGTGTACACATGGGTTTCATCTCTCAGCCTGAAATAACAAAATAGATTAACGCTTATGATACTGATAATGTACAGTTTTGGTTCAAGAATCGAAGCTTCATTTGTGTACTTACGATTGTGAAACAGTCTTGTTCATGGTGGCAGAGGATTGGAACCAAGAGCCATTAAGATAGAGCAATTCGCCATCTATTCTTTCTTCGATTCTTTTGTCCATTTCGTCAGCCCCGATAAAAAATGGTTGGTCTGAAGCCTGGATTCAGATCACACACAGAATCAAGGAAACACCAACATGCAATCCACATCTGTATCTGATAAAATAACAAACCCCATTTGCAAAGTTTAATATTTGCATACCATGACCCATCCCCAAGTATCAGCAAAAGATGGTACGTGAGTTGCGAACGGTGTCACATCTGCATAAAAAACATGCGAAAGAAGAGCATGTCCATGAGTTCAATTCGTCAAACCAATTATAAAGAAATGAGAGAGAAGGGTTGGATATCAGAGACATACATTTAAAGACCTGTTTGATTGTGTTATATATGGAAGTGAAGACCTCTTTATGGGTGAATATGCCCGCGGGTCCAGCCTGCACAGGTAACATGAGTGCTCAACATTATTAGGTGGTGAATAAGAATAGGTTTTCACAAGACAAGGAAGGGCATGATTAATGTTGAAAAAGGGACCTGGGTGACGAAAATGCCATTGGGATTGAGCTTGGGCTTGAGGATGTTTTGGTAGAATGATTTAGTGTAGAGTTGATAGCAAGGCCCTCCTTCCACTGGGTCTGCCAAGTCTCCAACTATTACATCGTACTTCTCCTTCCTCTGTTTTAATTCTCCCCTTCATTCAAAAAAAAAAAAAAATTATCACACACTTTACTCATAACCGCTTTAACTTTTATTTTAAGACCCACAAAATAGCTTCCAGGGGAAAAATCATAAACAACCAGACATGACCACTCGGCTCCATTTCAAGGGGCCGGGTCAAGAAAAGTAGTAGGAACAAAAAGGTATTCATAGCTAGCGTTTTCTTTTCCCTAAATTTTTTGCCCTGAGTTGTTTACTAGTAACATTTTAGTAAAGTGTCCGTTGTTTATTTTTTTCAAAAGAAATTTGTTCTTATATTAACACTGTTGTAGGACAATGATAGGTAAATAGCTGCTCGCACCCTTCTCTTACATACATAAAGGGATATTATTTCTTTGTTTTGAAGAAATGCACATTTTTGTTTCATATTTGTCTTGTTTTAAAATTTTTACATTATACTTATATTTTGGTGGAATTTATGCCTTGCATGAAATTTTAAAAATTTTATATTACTCATAATTTGTAAATAGTAACATATGCCGTAAAACTTATATTTTATATTAAAATATTAAGCATCGAATATTGATCCATATATATTATCATTATGGCAATCTTCAAGCACACCCTTCCATTGCCATACCTATCATATGTTAACTAGTTTGTGAAAATCTGGCTAGAAATTATTTGGTTTTGAAGTCCAAACAAAATATTTAGAATTCGAAATAAAATATATGATTAGAATCAGTGTATCGATCGTATAAAAATGAAATGAGTAATTACTAATTCTTTTATACTCATAAGAATGAACTTGTTTTACAAGATTTTGTACAGCTGCATGGGATTGAGGCTTGTTGAAATAATATCCACTTCATCAATCGAAATCATATCATCACTGTTCGAAATTGGAGATTTGGATATTAAAGATTAAAGAACAATAACTTGCGAAGGAAGACCCAAGGGTGTATTATATTGTGGAGTTTAATTTTCAGCAATTGAAATATCTATATTTTCATTATTATTAAACCCGGACCGGACTGGTCGGTCAAGCCCAGGAACCGGCAACCCAACCAAAGAACCGGTCCGATTCGTGAACAGGACTGATTCAGTAATTTTTTTAAAAAAGAACTCTTCTTTTAAAAAAATTTCTTTATAATTTCATATTAATAAGGCTGAAATCTTCACTGTCTCATCGGTTTGATCCCGGATTAACTTTGGTTTAACTTTGGTCTGACCCTTAACCCAATATCTCAATTAGTTCAGTGACCAATCCCGATTTAATAACCTTATATATTTCTATATTTCAAACTACTCGAGTCTCGGACATAACTAAAACGAGTCCAAGTACCAAGAATATTTGTACTTTCTTGTTTCATATTTGTAACTATCAGCATAAAATAATCCATCGACGTCAACAACATATATAAGAAAATTGAGAATAAACCGTATTATTATAAGTTATGCCTTTCTTCCATCTTTATATAATGCATAAAGTGCACACACGCATATGAACACAAAAAATAAGTAGAAAGGGGATGAAGAAAGAGTTACTTGGCGCAATTGATAACAAGGTCAAGCTTGTTATTAGAAAATGCCTCCTTATTCACAGTCAAGTATTCACGGCAGAAATCTACCACCTCCTGCACTTTTTTTTCGTTCGTTAAATAAATATGGACGGAGGAGTGAGAATAAATGAAGCGTAAGGAGGGAAATTTAAAATAAAATAAATGAACCTGGTCTATATCACACATAACGACCCTCTCTAGTGACTTGTGCTTGAGGGCTTCTCTAGCAGCAGAACCTTCGCCTCCTCCCATTATAAATACTGATTTTGGGCTGCCCCATTTAATTTGCAATATAATACACATCATATCATTAATTACCCACAATGACTCTTCATCTTATTTAAAAGCCTTCTAAAGGCCCTTTAACATCACTATCCCAATGAACAACAGCCCTATTATTCAAGTACACTGAGAACAGGGACTTACTTGGGATGAGATAAGAGAGCCGGATGAATTAAGCATTCGTGATAAATGAACTCGTCTGATTCAGCACTCTGCATCTTCCCATCAATCACCAAAGCCTGTTTGTGTGTTTATGGAAACTTAAGTGAACAGTGTTTTGGTTTTTATACATGTGAACGAAAGAGAATTATTAGAGAGCGTATGAGAGCGGAAATTTGAACCTTGCCGAAATGCTTGGTGTCCAAGAGTGCAATCTCCTGGTACTGGCTAATCCCTTTGTGAAGAACGCTGTTGAGATTGATACAATACAACAAGGAAATTCAACATATATGAACACAAAGATTGAGGAAGCTAATAAAGAGAAGAAGGGATGGGTCAGAAGAACCTGTTAAGAGCAAAAGACCATTTGAGGTGGTGATCGATGACTTCCTCAAACCAGGAGGTGGAAGAATCGTGATTATGGTGGGTGAAGTTCTGATCTGTTTCGTGTCCAAATTTGGAGAAACCATTATTATTGTTATTGACATAGAACACCTCAGGAGCTTCACCCATTTTAATTTCGTAATGTAACAAACACTAATATTGTTGCTATTGGATCCTGCTTCTTCTGCACTGCAAATGGTATTGGTGCTTCTTCTCTGCATCTGCCTTTTTATAGCTGCGCTCACCTGCACTTTGTTCCTTAATTAAATATTTTTGCAAGCAGAGGCATTGCTCATGGAGAACAAAACTTTATTTAATTAACATTTAGACCCACTATGGCATACTTTAATCATTTCACACTTGTCAATTGCACTACATATATAGTTGTTTACTGTGTTTACAAAAAAAATATATAACAATTCTATGTATATCCCTTCCAAGTAGTGCATCCCAATGTATTACGCTCGCCTCATGTTATTTAAAGGTTAAAATATATTTTTAATCATTTAAATTTTATATAAGGTATACTTTTGGTCCTTTAGTGTTATAAATTATACTTTTGGTCCTATATTTTTATCATTGTTAATGTTGCTAACAAAAAATATTGATGCAAGTGATGATTGTACAGTTGACAACACATATTTAAGTTTTAATTTTTTAATATAATATATTTAGATTATTAAAATAAAATAAACTGACAAATCACTATAAATGAAATCGAGGTTTTGTATTTAGATTATTAAATTAAATTTTTTTAATACAATCGAAGTTTTGATATTTAATGTTTCATTAGGCTTTTAGATATTTTTCAATTTACACATATTTTAAATTTAAGATTAATAGTATTTAATTATACAGTCATCACTTGAGTGTGTTGCGTCAGTGTTTTCCGTTAGTAACATTAACAGTGTTAAAAGTATAAGACTAAAAGTGTACTTTATAAAGTTAAGGGGCCAAAATTATGCCTCCTGTAAATTTAAAGGACTAAAAGTATACTTTAGTCTTATTTATAAAAAAATCTCATAAGATATTTTTATTCAAAAAATAAATCTAAAAATAATATTAAATTAAAATTTTATAACAAGTCCGGATATTCATGCATCGTAATTTTACCCAATTATTAATCATGCACGTATTAATAAAAATGATAAAAACCATGTATGCATGCTCCCTCCAATTTCTTGTTTATGAGGTTTTTTAGAAGAAATTGATGGTCTTAAATTAAATATAAAGTCAGTTATTAAGTTAATCTTATAATTATGATCAGGGAAGAAAATTAAAAATTCACATTTTCTAACTAACATTGACAATCCTTTGTGTAAGAAACGGTAGGCAAATATCCCCTCACTCGAATTCTAGGATATCATTCTAATGATTGATCTGATAAGATATGAAGATAATGCTTTTTTGAAAAAAATCCTGTCACCTTGCTGCTAATTGTTCAGTAATTAAATTTAAAAATTCAAATTACATAAAAGCAGTAATGAGTTATGCAATTTATTTTCAATTTATGTGTGCGCAAAAGTTATTATATGAGAATGCATGCGCGCGGTTGACTTTTTTAAAGAGAAGTACCAAATCTCCTTCCATGAGTTTGGTATGTAGGGCTTTATCTCTCTGATAGGAGATCATCACTTTTAAAAGATATCTTTTGAATATTTACATCTCTAGGTGATATTGCTGGTCACTTAATTTACGATGTTATCTCTATGTTTTTTTCCTTATTATTGTATGAATAGATTAGATGTTATATTATGTCGTTGCATACTGTTTCTTACAAAAGGGTTTCTATGTGTATTTTGCAGTATTTCTTTGTTTTTTTAAAAGATATAGCCACATGTTTTTAAATTCAAGAGTCTTTTTCTTATTCTGATGGATGCACCGGATATCCAAACAACTAATTAATCCAACCTCAGTTGATAGAGGGTCACGTAAGGGTTGGGGTGTCCCAACTAGAGTTTACTTTATATATATATTCAAAAATTGAACTCGATACTAGTTAGCTAAGGGATTAAGGTACATACCATCTAATTAGGATAATCATTGCTGAAAAATCCTTTTTTCTTTTTATATATATTGAATTCCAAAAAGGAAATCATCTTTAATAAAAACAAATGGTACATTATTCATGACTAAGATAATGTAAGCTTTTATAGGATATAAAATAGAATAAATATGATATTAGTGGTGAACTAGCAAATTATCTTTAGCATGTAGGACTATATATTAATGAATTGGCATTGACGTCGACACTAATATTTTATTTGTTGATTTAAAAACTGTAATACATTTTATTTTAATGCCAACTTTAAAACTTTACTCTGTAATTACGGGGTCCTTCAGCGTGTGGAATGGATTTATCATTTATGGGCCTTTCCAGAAAATATAATCATTAATTTCGTAAAATCAAAATGACCAAAACTTTGGACCACATTTTTTAACAAAATTGAACAAATGAATAGTACGTGTCCCAGAAATTACTGAAAAAGAAAAAGTTAGCATAATACCAGGAAAAAAAAGAGGAAGAAGAAATTAGGCAAAGCAATAATAGTGTTGGAAATTGGGAATTGTGAAGGAGGAAGAAAAAGATGGGGGGATGGATGGTGGTACTCCTGTGTCCGGCTACGTTTCTCTTACTTCCCATCCATTTATGGTCATTTTCTTAATCTAGTACGTTGGATTAAGATCTCAACGGTCCATATTTTTTTAATATAAAAATATTATTATTATTATTATATTTTATAATATATTAAATCTGGACTATTGAGATCTTAATCTAACGGTCCATATTAAAAAATGGACCATAAATAGATGAGAAAGAAGAGGACTGTAATCGGATCCGGTACTCCTGATGTATCGGTGGTTGGGGGCTTTGTGGGTGGCCAAGCTGGGAGTCCACTTTTATGACGTGTTGGTATTTTGAATAGGTGGGACACAACTTTGAAGCATCCGGGGTGACTCACTGATTCCAAATTAGCACGCGCGGAAAGTCACCTTTCTACTTTATATTGTATGGTATTGTACTCTCTGTGGGTGGTGGTGGGCCCAGAATGTCCACGAGGGCATTGAGTGGCACGTGGGCCATACGTATCCCATTTGACCTCTGAGTCTATCCCTCCCTCCGCGTGTCCATGCCTGTAAAAGGGAATAAAGGATAAATTCTTTTATATACTTAGTACAATCTTTAATAGTTAAAGAGGATTTGAGGGAAGGTTTTAACTTTTAAGCTCGATCAAGATAGTTATGAGATTGTTATATATAAATGTAATGGACCACTTGACACTAGCCTATTAGTGCCTGAGCGTACCAAGTTGAGGCTTGTTTGATAATAAAAACATTAAAATATTTATAAATTAGAATTTAAATTTATTATGTATTAAAAATTTAATTACCTTCGTTAAAAATATATTCCTTTAAAAATTAATGCTAAGATAAATATAAAAACTTTCGAAATTTATGAATACTCAAAACGATTATCCATTTTTTCACGTAATATTAAGTTAAAAGGTTAATTTCAAATTTTAAACAAAATTAAAATAATAAAACATTAAAATATTTCATAATAATCATAAATTCAATTTATTACTGCCTCCGGTCTTAAATATAAGACATAGTTGACTTTTTTTGGAGAGATTAAAGAAGCAAATAAGTTACTTAATCATATGATATGTTGTGTATTCTTAACTTATGTATCAGTTTATAAGTAAGACAAAATAGTTTAGAGAAAAAAATGATAAATATAAATACTTCAAAGTAATTTAACTAACTTCATTAATCTCTCTAAGAAAAATCAACTTTATCTTATATTTAAGATCAGAAGAGTACTTATCAAGAAAAAAAATTCTATAAAACCTAGTCAGGCATACAACATCATATTTGATGTGTGACCAGGCTTAATTAGCATGGCCTAGCATACTATGTAAAATAAAACCTGGTTCACTGACCTTAATTTAATTTCTATTCCAGTTATAGGGATCAAAACTTCAGGATTGATATCTAAAATTAAATATTTTTTGTGGATGTTCCATGTTAACATGAAGAAGTTATTTTAAACGAATATGCAAATTTATATATATATATATAGTTGTAAGAATGGAGAGCGAATCTAACTAGAACCGTACTACCCACGATGTTCGCCCGGTAGGGCAGTGCGAGTACGATGTTAGGCACAAATATTATCCAAATGACCAACGGATTAATTAATTTGACAATTGGTTAATTAATGAAAAAACAAACTTTCTTCGTCAACACAGCATACAACAAATGCGTAGTACTCCCTCCGACCCGTTAACCCTGCCTATGTATAATTTGGACCCGAAAATTATGAGGCCATTCTAATTGTATAACTCAAAGACTACTTGGTTCTATACTGATTTTGATTTATCTTGATCGAAAACTAAACATATTTTTTAACATATTACATGATATATGTAAAAGAAATAAGTTATTAGATATAGTATTCGTTTGGGGTAGCTTATTTTTAGGCAATAAGTACTTATAATTCGTGATTCACGGTATATAAAATAAGTATGTGAAAGGAGTTTTGTCTTGACTTATATAATAAATGCTTATTTCTCAGAAATAAACTATTCCAAACACTCACATAATGATTGTAAGTAGAAATAACATATATATAATGATCAGTAAGATTTGTTAGAGAGAGTCTGTATATTTTGCATCAGGGAATTAATCACAATATTTATACTATATATACATGACGAATATAATAAATTGTAATATATTGATATTGGTATAATGGTTATAATTTTAATAATAGGAAGGTGATGGGGAATTATATTGGCGAAGGGAAAAGTGGGTGGATGGAGGGAGAGAGGATGAGAGTGGCTTCCCTCCATTATGGACATTGTGGGCAACCCACTTCTCTTTCCCTTCTTCTCATTCTCCATCATCTCCAATTCTTTTCATGTGCCTCTTTTTTTTTTTTTTTTTTTTTTTTAAATCATCTCATCATAATATCTTTTACTACTTATTTTACTATGCATACAACCCCCTCCATTATGGACCATAGTTGATATACATTAAAAATATCAATAATATAATACAGGAGTTGGTCGAATCTAATTAAAAAGCTTAAAAGAAAATAATTTGTAGAATTATATTGTACTCAATTTATAGTGTTAGAAGCATTAACATCAACTGATGAGGATATATAAATATCAAGGTTTTAAAACTCGGACCGGGTATTGAACCGGTCGGGGTACTGGGTTAAAGGTTAGTAGGTCAGACTGGGGCCAAATCTGAGTTAAACCGGAACTAAACCGGTGAGAAATTGAATATTTTAGGCTTATTAATATGAAATTCTAAGAAAAAATATTAAAAAATCAATTAAAAAAAAAAGTGAACCACTTCAGTCACCGGACCGAACCGGTTTAGGCACCGGTTCACCGGTTCCCGGGCTGGACCGGCCGGTCCGGTCCGGGTTCTGAAACCCTGATAAATATACTGTTGAAACAATATTGAGTTAGTGATAACCAAAGTTATATGAAATATTATTGCCTCCCAAATCCTTAATATAAAAGCTTGATGACTAATATAATTTGTAGATGCAAAGAAAATTAGTCAAGTTATTTGTGACAAATATGCATTGTTTTCTCTAGAATATCCTTTGATAAAAACCCCTTGCTATGTGCAATTAATGTATATGGATATATTTTAGGAAAATATTATAAACTTGATAGATAAAATGGATTAAAATCTTACATTTGGCACCAAAATAAATCTCTTACTTAGCACCAGGACTGAAGGCAGTATCTTTGGGACGATGGTGATGACAAGTAGGAAGGAGATTATTAGGTGGCTTTTAATTATTTTACAAAGAAGAAGCCATGAGAAATTAAATGAAACAGAATAAATGCATAAATTGTTAATTAAAAGAATTATCTTCATTAGGGTTGACAATATTTAAATTTGACATAATAATATGAGATATTATATATAAAAAGCAGACGCATGCATATAAATAAATGGTGGAGCACCATGGCAGACCAGCTTCATGGGTTTTCTACGTTAATGGGGAGACAAAGGAGGGCCAAACAAACAACCTTTTCAAGCACATTAATCCCACAGGCACCAAATTATATAAAGTGATTTTGAGAATATTAATTTCAAGAAATGTGATATGGATCTCTGGAATCATTTTCACAAACTTTTGTGCCATTTCCCTATTTATATATCTATATGCTATCCACTTTCCCCACTCTCTCTCCCTTCAGTCAATGCCTTCCATAATTTATTACCCTCCCCCTTGTTTTCCCCCTCCAAAAGTCAACACCCCATATTTTTCTTATTTAACAGTAACTTCTATATTTATAATTATAATTCCATATATTTCTGCTTTAATTTGGTGCCGTTCTGTTCTGTCTGTCTATATATATTATTTTGATTTCTAAGCATGCATGTATGCTGATAATTTTTCATGTGCGAAAAAAACTATTGACGATAGGAAAATAATTGAGGAAGAAGGAAAAACACAAGACGACAGACGACATAGCAAGAGAGATGAAAATGATTATCAGCTTAGAGGTATGATTATTTTTCATTTTTATTTTGTGTCCCCACATATATACAGCATCTCCTTCTTCCATTAAATGAATGGGTTTGCCTAACTGGGTATAAAGTAACATGTCCCTGTATCATAGGATATTTTGAATCCTGAAATTTAAAAATAAATATACTCTCTCTGGTTTTTAATATAAGTTAGAGTTAAATTTTAAAAAAAAAAGATTAAGAAAACTAAATAAATTATTTAATCATAGTATATATTTTGTATTATTAGATTATATATCATTTGTTCACATAAAAAAATATTATATATCAATTTATAAATTAGAAAAATTTGTTTGGAGAAAGACATCAAATATAAATAATTTAGAGTAATTTATTTAGCTTCCTAATCTCTCTTTAAAAAAAAATTTAAATGGGTTTTATATTAAAAATGTGAGGAAGTAATATGTAATTGTCACTGTAGCTTCCTGCTTCTTAAATTACGAGCTTTAATTTCTCTGTAAAGCCAATTGATTGTGTGGGCATGGATCTTATTAATTTAAAAATAAATATACTCCCCCCAATCTTTAATATAAAATAAAATAGACCTTTTTTTTTTAAAAAAAAAGATTAATAAAGCTAAATAAATCACTTAATCATAGTATATATTTTGTATCATTAGATTATATATTATTTGTTCACATAAAAAATATTATATATCAGTTTATAAGTCATACAAATTAGTTTGGAGCAAGGTGACAAATATAAATATTTTAAAATAATTAATTTAGCTTCTTTAATCTTTCTAAAAAAAAGTTAAATGACTCTTATATTAAAGATGATAGCAAGTAATATGTAATTGTCACTGCAGTTTCCTGCTTCTTAAATTACGAGCTTTAAGTTCTCTGTAAAGCCAATTGATTGTGTGGACATGGATCTTATTAATTGCAGCAGCTAATATACATACATAAGATCATATATGTATTATTTAGATTGTATTCTTAGAAGTTAGAAAGAACCTGTGAATGATATATTATTCATTTATTCTCATATATTTGTTGCCGGAGTTATGCTATAAGTATTTCATACACATCTAAAATGAAATCAAGTTTATATTAAATCCACGAATAATTGAATTTCTATCCAGCATCGCTCCATCTCCCTGTTGAGGAATATCCTTCGCCCAACAACAACGTACGTACTCAATAATTCTTGTAGTTTAGCCCCGTCATTAATTAATTTTCAGTTGAAGACAAAATCAATGTTATGTCGTTTCTTATTTATATATAGTTAGCTAAAGACGGAGGAAACAGTAGACAAATCCAACAAGGAGGATTGAACTAATTAAGAATAATGGAAATAAAGCAGGGAAGAGGGAGATTCGCAGAATATACAACAAATTAAAAGGGTTGATGACTGGGATAGTGCAAATTAAAATATAAATATGAAAAAAAAAAAGGAAACTGGTAATTAAGAGGTAGGAGAGAGTTAAACTAAGGGTTCATGATTGAAGAGCATAAAAAGCAAAAATGGAGCATTCAACTAAGAAGCAGGCGTGCTTGGTGGCTGCTGGTGTGCCCACTATTACCCGTCTCCACTCTCACACATTATATATATATATATATATATTATATGTAATCATTTTTTTTTTTAAATTTCTGCGTGCTTTGATGAATAAGGAAAAGGTAAATATCAGAGAGTCGACAGAATAGGGGAGAACAAAGGGACAAACTCATTGTGAAATTGTCACTTTCCTTGTGGTGGATGTTGCCATAGTGCTCGGTGCTCCAAAAACAAAGCCACCTTTTTCTTAGCTTAATTAATTAAAAGTAACACTACAATTGCGTGCGTATCGAGTGACATGCTCTCAAATTGTGTTGCACGTACACGCACGTACGTGTGCTCTTAATTACAACCTCAGTGACCTGAACCTCACCTCTGATTTTTTTTTTTTTTTTGTTGATAAGGTTTTTGGTTGACCTATCTTTCCTGGTGGACTATCCATATCCATATAAATATATGCACCCACCGTATATATCCATCTCTTTCATTACTTGTTCTGTGTATATTCTTCATTTTTGGGTTGAGGTTTATATGTCTTCTTTTTCAATTCACACCCATTTAAAAAAAAAAAAAAAAGAATGATCGATAATCAAGAGCAAAATCAAAATTGGCTTTTGCATGTGTCGGATTAAGTGGTCGATGCCAACCCCGATAAGGTGTCGAGATAGCAGAGGACTCCTCGGGCACCAAATAATCACATTATATGTCACTAAGTTTGGTCCCCCTCTAAATCCCTATTGATATTAATATTATTATTCATGTTACACACAATGTATATATTCAATATATATATAAAGTGTGTACATTGTATGTTTATATATCGAAAGCAAGACCAAATTAAGGGATAATGAAGGGGTCCATTATTGTATGTGATGGAGCATGCCCATTTTAGATGTTGATTGGTTTGGATGGTGCCGCCCGGCCGATCGAATAATTGCACTTATCTAAAGTGGCTGGTAATTGGACATGATGATCATCGACGCGTGCTACTTCCATCACTCCTAATCCTTCATTCTATATTTAATCTAAAATTTAGAATAATTATTAGAAATAGAATGATCTGTTTTAGGGAATGTCAGAGATATATATGAGTAAGTTTTAATTTTTTGCAAGATATAATTGAATAAAGTAATGCGCCAACCAGTGATCGCCGCCCAAACCAACACTATATATTATACACACACACACATACATTGGGGCTTCTAATTAAGTTTTTTTGTTCTTTTAATTTAATAATGTACATAGTAAGCTGTGTTACATGTATATAAGATCCGGAGAGGACAATATTAATAATGCATCAAACAAAAGAAAAGAGAGTGAGACACGAATCTCTGATTCTGGGATTGGTAGTTAGTTTTATAGGCAGCAGCTTTTGGTATGACCATTGAAGACTGCAAAGACACTTTCAACGCCTACCGCTGTTTCTCTTCCCTCTATTATATGGGTATACTCTCTCTGTTTATAATATAGGGCATTCCTAAAAGGAATACATATTTTAAAATATAAGTCATCTCTAATTTAAGTAATGCTTTTTTTTTTTCTGTTTTGTTCCTTTGATTAATACTCACTTTCCAACTTTATCCACTCATTATACTCCCTTCCTCTAAAATAACATTTCCAATGTAATTAAACACATTTTTTAATAAGGATAAAAGTGAAAAAAATTTAGACATATTAAATAACTTAACTATCATTTATTGTTTCTCATAATATAGTTAAAATGTCTAATTTTGTGGAGCGGAGGAAATATGACAATTGAGAATAGAGTGTTTGGCTCATTTTCAGATGAATTCATATTTTTGGTGTATCAAAATTATAACAAGGCCGAATAACCTGATGCGTGTATGTTTATATTCTTTTAGTTTAAATGTAATCTTCATCAGGATACTTCTCTCGACAAAAAATCTGATCGTATATATTGACTCCAACCAATCATTTATCCCTAACTAAGTGGTTACTGTGTGCTGACAATTTCAGATCGTGTGTGTGTGTGTGTGTGTGTGTGTGTGTGTGTGTGTGTGGTGATTAACTACCAAAAACAATAGATATGCAAAATCAACATGTTCTGTCTTTTTGCATATTCTTTTACATGATATGTGACAAGTATACGAGGGTGATTAATTATTATGCAGTTTCTTCTGGTAGCCTGTGATATTTGTCGCTCAATAATGATGATTAACTAAAGTGTTAATCACGATTAAGAAGCAATGAATCTGAACTGAAACCATCCTTATCAAAGGATCAATGGGCAATCATAACTCATGGGACTTTAGAGCTACATGCATGTCTATAGATAATGTCTATAATTTTTGTATCTAAGGCGACGCCTCATAGCTGCCAAAGTAGAAACGTACGAAAGAAAGATAAATCCTTATACTAATTGAAAACATATCTGCGCCTCACTCAGATTACCCGTTTGATAGGTTAAGCGGGCTATTACCTAGCTTATTTAAATTGATTTTCAGAGAAAAAGAATCAATTGATGTGAGACACTATATTTTATACAATCCATTATGTTAATTTGAGTTGTTTTTAATTTCAAGCATTTAAATCACAATCAAGTTCATATTCGAAGGTTCCGATGGGTGTTTAGAACAACAACAACAACAACCTTTCACAGATGGTTATCCAGAACAGACCAATTATAACAAATAAATTTGACCATCCAGAATAAATAATATACACATACGTGATTAAATTCACTTTGATATCATGTTATTTCAATCACAAAATCAATTACTATCAAGTACAATCAACTTTTCGAAATTCAAAGAAGGGGATGAATGACTTATAATGTAATTATTATATGCATATATATTTGTTCGACCATAAATGACTATATATATATATATATCCTTTATTATTCCATTTTAAATCCCGGCTAATGAAAACAAACCCCAGGAGTATATATTTGTTGGTGCGAAGTCCATTACCTTTTTTCTCTAACATTTCACATTTGTTCTACTATTATTATTACACCATCTGAATAAATTTTGTATTGGAATATTGGGAAGGATGATTTCTCATAGGAATCAATATATTGATGATTACATGTTGAAAACTATTAAAGTTGGCCAAAAAAAGTTGAAAACTATTAAAACTGTATTTGAACACTCTTATTTCAAATGTGCGCGCATGGCATTGCTCTCCATGTCAATTTTTACCATTTACAGCTATTTCTCAATATTTATACGTAAAAATAATTAAGTTTCTTAAGAAAAATAAAAGGAAATGACATCAAGGTCCCAATTAAAGGAAATAATATCAGAAAAGCCACATAATTTGTCAATAACAAGGGAAAAAACAATCATTGACAAGTAAAAGAGCTACCGTTAATAAGTTTTAGGACTTTTCTGATATTATTTTTCTTAATTGAAACCTTAATATCAGTTTTCCAAAAATAAACGTTAACGGTCTGATGCGAACGCTTTCAGAATTACTGACTTCATAAAGGAGGCAGTGGATTAAGGAGTTGATGACTCTGATTGTTCTTTCTGGCTCTGCATTCCTAATTAGAGGTGACGGAAGAAATAAAAACCTCTTTCAGCAGCACCTTTGTACCAAAGAGGCCAAGCAACATACTTATAAGTTTCACTTAGAAACTCGAACATTCATCTACTATAATTGGTAGACTTGTGCTTGATCTTTGGACAAGCTTATTTTGAGTGATTTTGCCCGGTACAAGATAAATATGATAGAGGCATTTTTCTTGCAAAGTGCCAAAATGTGTTAGATATTTTAAAATGAAGAGATGTGTCTTTTTGTAAAGTCATATTCTTATAAATTTAGGAATTTATGTGAAGAGTTGTGTAGGGAGTTATCACACTTTTTGGTCCCCAAAGTCAAGTCTCTTTAATTCATAAAGACACGTGTAAAAAGTTATAGCTAAAAAGTTTTTTGGTGAAAGGTTGCCTTGGTTTTTTTAAAAAAACCAACATAACATAAATGTATAACTCTTTATGAAAAAGACTATTTAAGTTATGTTGGTTTATGAGAATTCATAAATCTAATATATGGTTATCACTTATTGAAGAGGTGTTGCTTCAAAAAGCACTACCTTAAGCCATTACTTCATAGTTTATAAATATCTATCACCATCAATCTGTCTAGATATATAGCATCACAACACACCACACAACAAGAAGGACCCGTTTGGTTTGATCCTATTACACCCTGCAGTGCAGTACAATGCGATGCAATGGCAACACAATGCAATATTAATTACAGGGGTAATGTTTGGTTTGATTTTTAAGCAATGTACAACGAGTTAATATTTTAACAATTATTTCCAATCAATATATTGCACAAAGTCTAGTTTACCCTTAATATAATCTTTATAGAAAAAATAGTTAAGAGATGATGGCGGCGGGGATGGAGGAGGAGGAGTTAGTGGCAGTGGCAATGATGGGGGTGGAAGGGGTGGCGGCAGAGGAGGAGGAGGAGGAGGTGGTGGTAGTGGCAGCCGGGGCGGCGAGCGGGTAGTGGCAGCAACGGAGGAGGATGTGGTGGTGGTTGTAGGCAGGTGGCGGCGGAGTGGCTTGCTGTCTAAAAAACCAAAGTCATTAAGGATGTTGAGAGTAAACTTGTGTTGATGTGATGATATACCTTGTTTAGAATGGGCCATCTCAAGTCCAAGGAAAAAATTAAGATCACTAAGGTTCTTAATCATAAAAGCTGCATCGAGTAAAGATTTGACTTGAGTTATTTCAGCCAAATCATTCCCTATAAGAAGAATGTCATCCACATAAACCAAGAGAGCAATAGAGGAATGATTAGTAAGACGTATAAACAAAGAATAATCTGATTGGATTGAACATAACCATAAGAAAGAAGAGCATGAGACAATTTAGAATGCTAGTGACGACTAGCTTGCTTCAAACCATATAGAGATTTGTGAAGCTTGCAAACCAAATTAGGAGATGGAGAATGAAAACCAGGAGGAATCTCCATATAAACCTCTTCATCCAAATCACCATGTAGAAAAGCATTATTAACATCAAGTTGTTGAAGATGCCAATTATTTGAGGCAACTAAGGCTAGTAATAAACGAATAGTAGAGAGAAAAAGTGTCTAGATAATCCACACCCTCTGTTTGTGTATAGCCTTTAGCAACCAAGTGAGCCTTAACTCTGTCAAGACTACCATCAACACGATAGTTGTTCTTGAATACCCAACGACAACCAACAACTGGTTTACCAAATGGTCAAGGAGTGAGAGACCAGGTGTAATCTTGTTCTAGTGCCTGAATTTCATAAGCCATAGCAATACGCCAAACCTCATGTTTCACAACTTGATTATATGTTTTAAGCTCAAAATGAGTGGAAATTGACTACCTGAAATGCTTATAAGAAGGAGAAAGATGATCATAAGAAAGAACATAATTTAAAGAATGAGGAGAAGTACCATATCCAATAAAAGAAGGTGGTTGTGCTAAAGTAAGAAGAGAATGATGATAATCCCTCAAGTAAGATGGTGGCTACCTCTGTCTAGCTAACCTTCGTGGCACAGGATTGGTGATAATGGAAGAATCTTGACTAGTTGAAGGTGAAGCAATAGCAGAATGGTCAGGAAAGTCAAGGGAAGGGGTGGATTGAGGTAAAGGAATCTAAGTGTAGATGGATTTAGGACTGAAAACAAATGAAAGGGAAAAACATGTTCATAAAAACAAACATCTCTATGGCTAAAAATCTGTCTATTATCCAAATCCAAAAGAAGATAACCCTTAACCCTAGAAGAAAAATCTAAGAAAACAAATTTTCTAGCTCTAGGACTGAACTTTGTATGATGATGAGACAAAGTGGAAGCAAAACATAGAGAGCCAAGAACCCTAAGGTTGGTAAGATTAGGGTGTGAATAATTCAAACAATAAAAGGGAGACACATGATTAAGAAGAGGAGTGGGAAGACGATTTATAACATGGACAACATGCAAAATAGCATAGGACCAATAAACCTTAGGTATTTAGACTAAAACAACAAAGATCTAGCCACATTAAGAATATGTTGATGTTTACATTCAACAATGTTATTTTGTTGAGGTGTTTCTACACATGAGATTTGATGCATAATGCCTTTTGAAGCATAATAGTCAGGCATATGAAATTCAACACCATTGTCAGAAGATATGGTTTGAATTTTGACTTGAAATTGATTTTCAGAACGAGTAATAAAGTTTTGAAGAGCCTGACATGTTTCAGATTTATTATGTAGCATGAAAACCCATGTGAAGAAACGTGAATAATCATCAACAATGGTTAAAATATATTGGCGACCATGAATAGAAGCAAGATGATAAGGACTCTAAATGTCAATATGCAAAAGAGAGAAAATTTTATTAGAGTGTAAAGTACTAACAGAAAATGGTAAATGTTTTTGTTTTGCCATATGACAAAAATCACAATGATCAAACGACTTATTGGGAACTACATATGGATATAGTCACTGTACATACACTGAAAAACAGAATTAGGCAAATAGCCTAACCTAAAGTGCCACAAATCAAAAGTGGAGTTGGATGTTGAGACATCTGAAATTGCCACCGAAGAAGCCGGATAGAATGCATATTGATGATGAGGAAGAAAATATAAGCCTTCTCATGCTTTAGCTAAACCAATCATCGTCCATTCGAGCTGGTCCATTAGGAAGCAGAAATTGCTTTGAAAAATGGCACAACAATGAAGGAAATGAGTGATTTTGGATATGGAAATAATATGAAAATTAGGAATGAAAAGAACATTGTGAATGAGAAGAGAGTCAGAAATACGAACTGAACCAGAACAATCAGCCACAATAGAAGTACCATTTGGTAAGGTAACAAGAAGTGGTGGAATATAATCGAGAGATACAAAGAAAGAAACATCAGATCATATATGATCAGTAGCTCCTGTATCTAAGATCCAGAAATCTTTAATAGAAAAAGGAAACTTTGTTACCTAAAGTAACATTGTTAACAGCATGATTAGGAGAAGGAGAGGTGTCTTTTTGTACCAATTGCAACAACTTTTGGTATTGTTCTACTGTAAATATGAGATGAGGCGTAGTACTATGTGACTGCATATTCCACCCTACACCAGATGAAGCCAGATTCTCGACTGCATATTCAGCCCTACACCAGATGAAACCAGATTCTCTTTCATTTGTTCTCTGAATTGCGAAACTTAAAGACAAGGGGATAACCATACTTCTTATAATAGGTTTCCACAGTATGACATGGTTTACCATAATAAGTACATTAATTGTTTGTTATTACGATCAAAATTTTGAAATCTAGGAGGTTTGCTGGTTTTAGCAAGAAGCACTGTAGCATCTGTAGTGGCTTGCACAATTCCCATTTCTCTTTCTTGTTGTAAAACAAGTGGAAAAACACGATTAATAGGAGGCATAGGATCAAGAATCATAATCTGTGACTTTACAGTAGAATATCTATCATTAAGACCCTTCAGAAAACGAATCACATAATTTTGTTGCTGATATTTATGCATTTTATCAAAAGCACCACAAGCACACCGAATATCATAGCCACACACAGGAGGAGAGTTCTACGATTAGAAGGTGTGCCTCTCCAGATTTCTGATTGGGCGAAATGTGTCAGTTGATATACGAATTTTAATCATTTTGGTCTTTATGATCCTTCAAATCTCAAATTGAAATTTTACCTCATGTTCGTCCTCCAGAATACTAATTTTCCCATTATACTATTCAAAGTGATTGCCCCTTAACTCCGACTTGCACTCATTGGTCAATTTGAAGCAGCTGCTTCAGTAACTTGAGCCAACCCCTCAGGTTTCTATTTGGTGCAGATTCATAATGGTCATAATTACTATTCCCTCCAGTCCTAATTATAAGATAAAGTTGACTTTTTTCAGAGAAATTAAGGAAACCAATTAAATTATTTTAGAGTATTTATATTTTTATTTTTTCTCCAAACTAATTAATTTGACTAATAAACTGATATATAATCTAAAGATACTAAAAATATAAATACTTTAAAGTAATTGGCTTCCTTGATTTCTCCAAAAAAGTCAACTTTATCTTATAAAGTATGAGAGTATACCTAACGTTCGACATTTAATTCCTATTTTCCTCTGCCATGACAGCACATCCCCTGCCTCCTTGAGAACCTCAGAACCATGATCTAATTGGTTACTAGAAGGTTTCCAACCATAACTGCAGTATACGTCTTCTCGGCCTCGAGATAGAGATGTCACATCTTCTCTCACAAATGGAGGCAGATATGTAGGAGTATATTCCAAACTCCAAGCACATGAAAGCAGCACAAGAAGCCTGACTAACTCCAACAATCCTTTAGTTTGAGCATTGCAACAATGAAACCCCAAAGGCCAATGAGTGACGCCACAAGGGTGTAGTAATGCTCTCATGTGCAAACAAAAAACCTAAATCCTCCACTAAATCACAGATAGTTAGACCAAGGGATGAGTCCCAATTATATTGAAATTTACCACCGGAATCTAAGCAAATGAGAAGCGAAAATCTCATTTCATAGCTTACACAGCACCAGTGGTTCCAGACACTATTGTCATCCTCAGACACGAGATAGGTACTTGTGAACAACCAACTCGCTGTAAAGATGACTTCCGACCGATGAAAGACGATGAAAAACAATTTAATCAGGGATAAGTCCCTACAAAGAAAAAGAAAAACTTTGCAGTTCCAAATCAAAGTGATCTATCCAACTGAAGATTATAAAACCTCCGGTCGGCGGAGGCAAGTTAAATTTGTAAGCAAGAAATCAAATTAGACAGACAGTTATCCAGAAAAAAATCAGAGTGGAAGCATCCCCTAGCGATGCTAATCTCTATTGCAGACATCATTGCTTACAGGCCCCAAAGATCAAAGAAGAAGCAGCCTTTATATCATCTACCACTAACCCTAAATTCTATCTGGTAAAGGAAAACGGCGGCGGCGGCTTATATAGGTCGTTGTAGTACAATTCGTATTGGTAGTTTGGTACATAACAACCATGTGAAAACCCTAACCCGCGGCCCTCGTTAACTCCCTATGGTCTGGGTAAAGTACACACACAAATTACTTTCTGCGTAAATTATTATTATTATTTTGTAAAATATTTTTTCAGCCTTTTAATCTTAATATTATTGGTATCAAATTATGACTGTGTCTATTATTTTTTTTTTATTATTATTAAAATTAAACTTAAATGTGTCTATATTTAAAAATGTTTTGTCAATGATTAAAATGTGATTGGACGGGCGTTGGAGCTGCTTCCAATTTTACAGCATTGGTGTCGGTGAGGCCGGGCTTCATTATGCTAGTCTTTGTACTACCACCCTCTATCGCCACTTTTTGAATCATGATAGATAAAAATTGGTCATTGCTCTTTTCAGTCTACTGGTGTAGGCTCTGTTTATATTTCTAGATCAATTTATTTTTTTTTTGGACAAATGCTAGATCAATTTATTTGGTTGCGTTGTTTCTTAAGTATTTGTAATCCTTTTTCCTAATAATGAAGATATTATTCAGGTTAAAAAAAGGGCAAATCACACTTGTTAAGAGAAGTGAAAACATTTTACACTCTAAACTTGAAAAAAAAAAAAAACAATCCTGTCAAATAAAAAATACATTTTAATGTCGATGGTGTTAAGATTATTTATTAGAATTAGAAGACGGTACCAATTGACAAAATTAAGAGGCCAACATTAAACTTTTGCTTTGTGGTTTCAAATGTAAAGCCAAACGCACCCTGTCTGCAGCATGGGTGATGGAGGAGGTTGAGGAGCTTCAGATTCAGCGCGGGGGAAATAAAGTGAAAGCCCAGAGAGGGGAGCCATTAGAAGATAACTTTAACTGCTTTCTAAAAATAAAACACATGGCACAAGCAAAATGGTTGGATTAACTAGACTGGGATTTCACCAACTAATTTTGCTGAAGTCATCCTCTAGCTTTAGGGGATTCCTATACCAAATGCCTCATCCTTCGATTGAGATATTTGCCTATACAAGGAAAAGATATCCTTTGATGCCTCTCTTATCGATAGTAAATATTTGCTGACAAGAAGCAGATTCTAGAAGTCTGAATGATAAAGGCACACTAGACTTGAGTGTGTTAAGGGGGTGCGGCAAAGAGGGCATTCTGGCTTTTCGTTGCACCATTCCGTTATACAGTTCCTGCGTAGAACAAATCAAACACAAAGATGAAGAGAACGGAACAGAGAGGATCAGGACATAACCATGAAGCAAAGCAAGGCAATACCAGCAAAATACATGGCCACAGGAAGTAGCTGTTGGGTGTTGCCGATTACTCAGGCAGAGAGTGCATTTGCTCGTTCCACTAGTTGCTTGGGACTGCAAAAGAGAGAACAATATCAAAACACTTGATGCTCCAACACAACATACGAAATTGCCCAATTCGGATGAGGAATTTTTTTTAATTAATTCTGCTATCTTTGATACACCAGTGGCAATAAGTCACTGTTTTTGAAGGAATTTGGTGAATCAATCCTTCTGATAATTATGCTTTGTGAAAATCCTTTGCTGGCAACCACTCCCATAATCAGTAATAAATGATTTGTCAACGTTGTCCAAACAAGAGGGAAATAAACACCAGCTAAGATACACAGACAAGGATAAAATCTGCATTGTCTAAATACGTTATTAGGTATCACATTGTTTCAAATACAAGTGATGGAACATTATGACTCAATTCTTAAAGTATGGGTGCTTTATGTTCACTAGAAGTGGGAAGGATTTCAAATATCTCACGATTTGGATATTGAACCTCAGGCGTGAGACACCCACCATTATTATTGCAATGGTCCTAACTGTTAAGCCCAAACCTTCCTATTTCCTAGCAGATCCCCCCCCGGGGGGGGGGGGGGGGGGGGGGACCATATTATGGAGTCAAAAGCAAAGGGTTTATCCAACCACAGATCATTTCTACAACAAGATACATCTGTGACAAGTTCAACAGTCATTAAAACGTATGCTGACATATCATTTGAAAAACAACAAAGCAATGGATTCATGAGAAATTTGCACCTCAGAATGTGTGGCGTCAGATAACCAATTTCCTCTGTCTGTATCTGACGATGCTGGAAGACCCTCTTCATTTAGAACAGGCAAACCTCGTCCTATAACACATAATGGTGGAATCAGATTGGGGTAAAAGACATGTATGAGAAATATATGTCCCATATACAGTTTAGACATGGCCATTTAACCTTATCTCCTGATGAACCAAAAAAGTTAAAGAAAAAGGAACATGAGAAAAATAACAGAATGAATATACAGTGCAAATTAATTAGAGTACTATATAACCTGCTGATCTCTGATGCGTCCCAAAGGATGTCTGATGAACTGAACTTGCAATTGAAGATAAATTGCTTCGACGTAGCCCTTCAGCAGCAATTATACAAAGCTGAATCAATAGAAATACACCAAGAATTTGGTATCTGCATAGAAGCCAAATTACAGGAAGTAAGCATCAAGAAAAGAGGCATGGTCACACTGATGAATGATAAGACATTAGGGGGAAAAGCAAAGCTAGTGCAATTAAATAAAGAAAGAATGAGCGAATAACAACAAAGACTGACATTTGTATTAACACCTTTTACAAAGCAACTTTAGGGATATCAAACCAACACAGGGATTGGAAAAAGAAAATTAAACGAAATGGAAAATGAAAGCCAAATTGTTAAAGAAAGACGAGAAGAAATAGATAATTTATTTTTTATTGAACCATGGAGTTCTAGAAAGCCCACATATTTTTAAAATTCTACAAGAACAATACCTGGGCCTTTGATTTGATGATTTTCCAATGAAGACATATCGAATTCCTGCAGCACGTTTTGATACATGATAATAGAGACCTGCAAGAGCAGAAACTTTTATAAAATGCTTTAAACATTTCATAACAGTAAATGAGCCCCTCAAGCAAAGGATCACCTTCAAAATAGAAGAACATAAGATTAGCACGAAGAGCCAGTTGCAACAACTCACGAACCAGAGGAAGCATCTAGTATCAGCAACATAAAACCTCGCTTCAGTATAACGTTGGCTTTGACTGAAATCAATGAACCTAGTAAGTGTAGTGAAGTTAATGTACCGTAGGCCATCTCTGAACTACATGCAACCAAGATCCTCTCAATTTTTCCTTCAACCTTGTCAGAGTTGTAAGAGATTGCCCTGATGAAGAAGAGGGAAGTTCACTCACATCAGAAGTTTGAAGTTCACTACTCCTAATGGTACCACTTTCTCCATAGATCTCAGCAGATTGTGAATCAGCAAGTGCAATTCCTCGGGAAGCAATTCTAGAACTGTACAATCAACAAGGAAGCCATCATTAAATTTGAAAAGAAATACATATTACTGATCATGGTAACAGGAAAACATGCCAGATTAAACTTGACATTTGAGGAATATATAATATAAGAACGAGGCTTAAACCAACCTTATTCGTTCTGCAATATATGGAACAGCTGTCTGGTATACAATGAAAAGAGCACGCCTTGCAGGAGTAGGAGGAAGTCCATAAGGTCCTCCAACCTAAAAACATATCAGAACTATCAGATATCAAAACTTTAGAGGAAAGGAAACAAATTAGATAAAAACTCTGCTAAAATAAATCCCAAGCCTCCAATACGAAAAATGGAGATACTACAGTCCTTCACTAAATTATGGCCTCAATGATCTCATTTATAGATAAAGACTAAAGGCAGCTGAAGACACTACATGATTCATTAAAGAACACTCAACTGTCCGAGTTTCAAGTTTAAAAAAGGGCTTCGCATTTAAAAAAGCCATTCTCCAGAACGGTTAAACGCGGGGACGCCAGCCACATGCTAGATAACTCAACACATGCAGTCAGACAAGGTCAAAGTTCATGCAAATACAGCAAACCTGAGTGATATCACAGTATTCCTCGCCAAGCGTCTGTTGTCCTGAACCTGTTGTCAGCACATAGTAAAGCATCTGTCCCAATAGTTTTGTCTGCAAAACAATAGCATTACAGTCAACTCTATGTTCAAACCAACATAGCTTCATTCCAGGATAAATGGACGGAAAAAATACTGAGACGGCACGAATACAATTTATGAAGGAAAGTGCTGACCTCAATTTGGTAGGTAACTGCAACTCTAGTACCTGTAGCAAGAAAAGCAGATATGCCAGGTTAACACGAGCAGACCTATGAGTTTCTCGCCAAATTAAATGTTACAATGAGAAGAAGCCTAAATAGTACATAATTTCATCTATAAAACTTGGTAAAATGAAATTTCGTTTAAGTAGTTATAATCTAAATAAGTGGAAGAAAATTAGAGATCGAAGAGAAAAACGAAGAGTGACGAGTAGAACAAGTAATGCAATGAAGGCATGCAATAGTTTCAAGGCTTTAGGTCTCGTCAAATTTTGTTAATAACAGATATATGAAGTAGAGAAAGTTAAGGAGTTCATCTAACCTAAGGGCCAACTCCATATTTACCAGGTAAATTGGACATATTTTTTCTACTATAAAAGCCATTGACATAAAATCTTAAAACAGGCAGGGTAAGGGGCTAATACGTTCTACAGACCAAAGAGGTGACGGAAGGCATCGCGACAAGCTTCATTGACGAAAGAGGCATACTGATCATCCTTCTCAGCCGCTCTCATGATCTCAGGCTGTGCCGCCGGAGGGAATCGCCGAGGTACGGATTGTTCGGTGTTGGTGGGAGCAGCCTCCGCACTGGTACTCGGCTCACCCGAGTTGGATTGCCCAGTTCTTCCCAGGTGACCCCAACCCATTCTCACTTTCGCAACTTGTCCGACTCACAATTTCAACAATCAGCACGCGAAGTGCTCAATTTGATTATGCGAAAGGGGAAAATCTTTTGAAGAAGAAAATTTTATCCGGACAATATTGGACTAATTAGGGCAACGGGTTAGGGCAACGGGCGAGAGTAGAGAGTCGAACAGACAAGGAAGGTGATAGTGTGATACTGATCCTAACGACGCAAACGCAAAAAAAAAAAAAAAAAAAAAAAAAAAAAGGTGATCCTCAGGACGCAAAAGCAAAACGAAAGGTGATGCTCAGGACGCCAACGCAAAAAAAAATATAAAAGCGATACAAAGGACGCAAACGCGAAACGAAAACAAAAAACACTTCGCCGTTGCCGGGGATCGAACCCGGGTCACCCGCGTGACAGGCGGGAATACTTACCACTATACTACAACGACTTTGCTGAAAAGGTAGGACAGCTAATAGATATTATCTCTACACTATATTCAAATATCATATCAACCCGCCAAGTCAGACTTTAGAGAAACTTGCTGATCAGTCTCAATAAAGGGCTCGTAATTTTTATGATCGTTAGCTTTTCACTTTATTGAAGACAATGGAATGTGTGCTTCAGAATTAAATTGTAGCGCTGCCATACACGCACAAAAAATTGGATTTTCAAATAGGATCAGTTTGAGTATGAAGTTGGATTGAGTCTGCATCAGAAATCTCAGCTGACAAACAAACATATACACTACTACAAAAAGGGGCTTTAGTAGCGTAGATCTTGTGGCATTTATTTAAAGAAGCGCCAAAAATAATTATTTATTTATTTAAAATAAAAAATATTTGAAAGCTTTGGCGCTTACAATTATAAACGTCATAATTGACGTTAACTTTGAATGACGTTTCTCCGAACAAGCGCCAAACAAGGCCTTCAGTTTTTTGTTTTTGAAAAAACAATAGGAAGCTTTGGCGTTTTATGTGGAAACGCCAAAGCTTCCTATATTTTATTTTTTAAGAAAAAGAAAATATAATATGGGAAGATCTGAGAAGCTTTGGCGTTTTATAATTAAACGTCAAAGCTTCCACATATATAATAAAAAAAACGAAAGATATGAATCATATGATCATTGCAGATTTTTTTTAGATCAAGATGCATGGGAAGCTTTGTTTAGGAAAAAAAAAGAAGGAGAAGCTTTGACGTTTTTTAACAAAACGCCAAAGCTTCCATTAGGGAAAAAAAAAAAAGAAGGGGAAGCTTTGGCTTTTTTTAACAAAACGCCAAAGCTTCCATTACAACATGAAGCACGTAGGGTACATGTAGATGGATGGGAAGCTTTATTTAGAAAAAAAAAATATGGGGAAGCTTTGACGTTTTTTAACAAAACGCCAAAGCTTCCATTAGGGGAAAAAAAAAGAAGGGGAAGCTTTGGCGTTTTT
Source organism: Inga laurina (assembly GCA_963855925.1). Classification (NCBI taxonomy): domain Eukaryota; kingdom Viridiplantae; phylum Streptophyta; class Magnoliopsida; order Fabales; family Fabaceae; genus Inga; species Inga laurina. Next base: position 60,715,216 of record OY979706.1, read on the forward strand.
TAACAAAACGTCAAAGCTTCCATTACAACATAGGTACATGTACATGGATGAATATGGGGAAGCTTTGTCTAGAAAAAAAAAATATGGGGAAGCTTTGGCGTTTTTTAACAAAACGTTAAAGCTTCCATTACAACATAAGTACATGTACATGGATGAATATGGGGAAGCTTTGTTTGGAAAAAAAAAATATGGGGAAGCTTTGGCGTTTTTTAACAAAACGCCAAAGCTTCCACAATTATTAAAAAATGAAGGATTTGGTTTAAAGAAGAGCTTTTCATTCACTGAAGGGAGAAGAATTATTGAATCACGTGAAAGCTAGCTTTGACATTTACTGAAAAGGTAAGTCAAAAAAGAATGGAGAATCACGTGAAAGCTTCCATTGACAAGGCAAGTCATATTTGTTTTTTTCATTGACAAGGCAAGTCATATTTGTTTTTATCTTTGGCCATCTGACAGCTCGCTCCTTGAAGATCAAGTTGGACATATAAATCACTTTTTGTATTTGCGCATTGAAGAAGTAGTCATATTTGCATCTGCGTATTGAAGAAGATACTCACGCTCTTAATCTTCCTTGCCCTCACGTCCTCAGCTCCCTCGACCGTTAATAGGCGAACTGGGGGAGCTCCATTGAAGTTCTGGATTTAAAATAATTGAAAATCTGTCCTGATAAAAATTCCCAGGGACAACAAGATATCATCCCGTTGCCAAGAGCCTATGGAGTAGGATTAGAATATGGGAAAATATTAAAAAACAAAACAACAAACCAGTAATTTGAACTGAAATTCTATGGACCATGGACTTAAATTAGGAGTACCCTACAGCCCAGCCTAAGAATGATAGATATACACTGAAATCCATTCCCTTGTTATCATAAGCCCAACTCTGACCTCTCTGCTTCTCTCATGAGTCCTGGCTTGCTCGGTTAGAAAGGATATACTCTGACCAAGTGTTGTCCATTTTTGTTTGCTAGTCATCAAGTATTTCTGCAAATAAAAAAAATAGCATAATAATTTGATAATCGTTGTAGCTGTTTTTTGTTTTCCCATCCAGATCCTTACTGTTTTTATAGCGACTAAAAATTTTATAGACCATTGCATGTCTAATTAAGCCCGCTATCTTTAATATTGTGTGCGATTACTGACTAGCACCAACTGGGAAGCGCATACCTGGTGTGAGTCTCTGACTAAAATATAGTATATGCAGAAAGTCAGGATGGTGAAGAATATTAAACATTTATTAAAACATAGTAACATGTTCATTTACTGCCATATTAATTATATCTCATTTTTTAACCTCAAAGCTGGAAACAAATCACTACATATGATTGGTGCAGGACATAATCCTTTTGTGAATCTCAAGGCCTTGCAAGTGAGGGGGGCTTAATAATCTCTGGACTGTTGTGTTTCTTTTCTTCACATGCCTGGCTGTCCACCAATACCATCATGCATTATTATTCACTGAATATATAAATAATAATAGGAAATAACTGACGTGCGCTTTCTGTTACTTACTGTCGGGTTAAATGCAATACTTCTTGTATCGTTCAGCTCATAATTAACCCGTGAATTCGTGCTCTATAGAACTCGAGTTGAAATTTGTGCAGCACAACCAACCAACCGACTCCATCCAAACCCAGAGGAGGTCAACTCTCTGGCCAGGCACACGAATCCTGAATATTTTATAAATATATAATCCCAAAAAGAATCTGTATATTTCAAATAATATAGTTTACTAATTGTATTTTGTCCTGAATGAATAACTTAGTAGTAATTTATTTTCTATATTTAAGAGGATATTTATGACTTTATCATGTTTTGAATAAATAAGAAGTTTTCTGAAGCATTAGTTGAATAAAATTCGCATATGTTTTAATTTTCGGGAGTCTGTTTGTGACAAGCAAAACATGTACTACCTCCGGTCCTAAATATAGGAAAAAGTTTGTAGTGTAAATTGCACTACAAACTTTATCCTATATTTAGGACCAGAAAGAGTAACATATATGGAAGCCGTCTTCATTAATTGAGATTTTGAGAGAGTACGTAATACCCCTCTGTTATTGTGAAGGATTAAAGAATGAAAATATTAAAAAGCACAGATTTCAGGGAAAGAACAATATATTTATACAAGTGATGATGCATTTTGTTTTTATACGGTTTATTGATTATTGATTGATTGTATATAATTAGCTTAATAAAGTTAATTAGACACCCAATGTTCTATTGGATTAAAGCATGTTTTCTGGAAAGTCATTAGTAGGACTTATCAAAAGCGTTGTTTATTGATTGATGAATATATTTAGCGTTCACGGCAGGTCAGTGGTCTCACTTGAACTTGGTGATGATAAGTTTTTAATTCACATCTTGTGTCCTCTCTTTCTTGTCACTTTCATTTCTATATTATTTTAGCAGATAGCTATATCTATATTTTAATATTTTAGCAGATAGCTATCCTGGAATTCTCAGTTATATATTTATCATCTTCAGTTCCTCTGAAAGAGCTGAAAGTTGGCACTAGGCACACTGTTTTCCATATTGTCTCAGCGTGATCGAGGACTGCTGAAAGTTGGGGCTCATGTTGTTATTTTACATATATAATATAACCACACAACTTCATTCTTCTTATTATACAGTGGCCGGCCACGCATAGACAATTATCTTGTCCCTAATAATTTCACAATTCACATGATTGAGGATCAGGAATCTGCTAATTTGTTCTTATGGTGAAAATAAAGGAAATCTGTTTTAGGCGGTGAATGAAGGAACCCGTTGATTGATCAAAAAAGAAGAAGAAGGAACCCGTTGGGTAGAAATAAACCAATTTTGCAGTCCATTCAACTCGTTGATGGCAATTGAACGTCCGGTTATGAACGTTGCTGTAATAAACTCTTCGGTTTTTGAACGTTGGGAGTTCATGAGATCAAACTTAAACGTTTGGTTGGTAATGATAACCCGTTTAAAGCAAAATAAAATAGCCATTTTCATAAAAGAAATTTTAGTTTCTCTCAATAGCTGAACAGAGAATGAAATCAAGAACTACGGGAACACCACTCTGGCAAAAAAGCTTAGAACACATGCAAGCATGTTCATCAATATATCTGAATTGAACAAGATGGAATAAGCCTGAAGTCACTCAACCAAGGCTGGTAGATGCAAGAACGTGGTCATTATTCAAGATCCCCAGAGGCAATGGAAAAATCATTAGCTTCAAATTAACCAGCGACAGATTAATGAAGCGCTATGAAAAGTGCAATGGAAAAATGAGATGAGCCATGTTTATTGTTTTATTATATATAGTATGTTGATAAAAAATTTATTATCTGTCGCATCACGTCTAATTTATGTATGATTGGGCCTATTTTTAATCTTGGTTTAATCGTAGGTGGACGCAAAGCAGGGTCCGGTGCTTTCGCTATTCCCCGCTAGAAGTCGGTCAGCGGAGTGTCACAAGTCACAAGTGCTTCATTTATTCATGGGTTGAGGGGCAAAGATATCATAAATTTTTTTTAAAAATGTATTCACCATTATAAATTTTTTTGGTGTAAACATAACCATAAAATTAAAAAAAAAAAAGGTAAAAATGACATGTTCATTAAAACTAACTAACGGCTATTAACTTCAATATAAAAGTATCAAAATACTCTTATTTAAAAAAAGGTTAAAGAGCAAAAATATTCATAAATTTTTTTCAAAAGTGCAAAAATATTCATAAATTTTTTTTAAAAGTGTGTCCACCATCATAACTTTTTTTTTAGATAAGGATATTTTAATACTTTTGCACTAGAATTAATGATCGTTAGTTAATTTTAATAGAAGTATCATTTTTACCCGAGTTCATAGTTACTTGTGAATAAAAAAAAATTTATGGTGATAAAAACACCTTTAAAAAAATTTTATGGATATAAACCGTAACCTTTTATTTATCGTCAGAAATTTTAAAAAAAAAAAAACTTGAATTTCAAAGCACATGACTATGTGGTGCAAATGCAATAATTACTCTGTGGAGGTAGGGCTAGGGCAGCTTAAGTCAAACCACGTATTGTCTCCTTTTGGTGGACAGAATCTCACCGAATTTTCAAAGCCTATCAAATTTGAGTTCTGGAGACTACACTACCTGGCAATTTTTATATTTTTATTGTTTATAATATTAAAATCAATTTACAGTCTGCAAATTCTATTTTTTTTTTATCCATTGAATTCGATTCTCCAATCAAATCTCACTACATAGATATACTTTTAAGTAATAAAAATTCATATAGACGAAATTCCATAAGTCTATTAAACAATTATTAAAAATAAGAATAATGCTTATGGAGATAATTACAAATCACTTATCAATAAAATCCCCATATCAACAGTAAGATTTGAACTGGCAAGGCAAGTCATGACTCTATAGATTACGAATCAACTTTTTATCAATTTGATCAATCTTCATTTGTATACTGTATCATTATTTAATGTATATTTTGTTAAAATAGAACTCTCTGTCCTTAAAGATTCACTTGATAATTGCATTTGGATGAGTTCTCTGTCTTTTAACTAATCGATACATATTATTAGTTTGGTCCCATGCATTCACAATGTCGAATAAATTATCCTTATATATGACCCACTTAGATATACTCAAATAAGGGCTTACTCAATATAAGCAGTGTTCTTTAATTGGCTATTACATGATTCACGATACTAACTAATTAACATGGATTGGATTGATTTAATTTTTTTGAACTATTTATTTGATGTTCATTTGGTGTATTCAAAGCGTGAGAGGCATATTTGATATTTTGAAATTATGAGAACTATATTTAATTTACTAATTAATTAAAAATTGTGCTTTCTTTGTGATTATTTAAAATATCGCATTGCATAATGGCTATGAAATATTGAAATGAACCGAATAATCATGTGAAAATCAGTCCAGGGGACTCGAAAAAAGAGAATATATATATACATATATACACACACACACACACATAACACGAAGTCGAGAAGACGGTGACATATAATTAAGGAAAGAACTGAAAAGAAGGAAAATTTTTCAAGACACAGAATAAACTTAATTATTTTTTAATATCCATGTATAGGTAAATTATGCCTTATAATTAGGGATGATGGGAGCATATAAGAATATAATCCTTCCCTTTTTTTTGTCCCTTCTAAAATCAATGTAGCGCATGATGATTTGGTTATTCCGAAGTAGTGTTTAATAGGGAGAGAGCGAGAAATGAATCTCTCTCGAATTATATTCTCATTCTGATTTCTGACTGAACTTAGCTTTTCTCTTAATTTCACGTGAATTCCAAGTATTTTGTTACTTCCTTCTTAAACAGAGAATCCTTCTAGTACTATTTTGCTGTATATATTTGCAAAACCAAATCTCTCCATGTTCCTGCCAAACATTTCCATGGACGGAGATTTCCCTTCAAATGCCTTTAAAATTTAAATTATTAGTCTTCTCCATTATTTTAATCATACTTATTAGGGACATCTCAAAAAATACTTGAAGTCCAAAAGCGTAAAAGAAATTTTCCAACAAGGCAACATCAAAATACTAAATAGGCCTTAAATGGAACTCGGACTGGACAAGTCGGTTTGGCCTAAAAACTGGCGAACCAGTCAGTAAACCGGTCCAGTATGGGCATCAACCCAGTTCATCTTTTTTTTAATGATTTTTTAATTTTATTTATAATTTCATATTAATATACTCTGAAATTTTTATTTTCTTACCGGTTTGATTTTGGGTTAATTTCAATTTAACTCCAATCTAACCCACTGACTCAATACCCGGCCGGTTTAGTGACCATTCATTTAATTACCTTGTTTAAAAACAGCAAAGTCGGGATGAAAATTATGTTCGTCACTGACGTCATCGCCATCATGAATATTCGAGACAACATTATCGTACATCTACCGCTTAATGCCTCATCTGGTTCGATAACTAAATCTATAACATTTTAACAAGACAAAATGAATTATTAAGGCCAATCCGCAGAGCCAGATTAATCCAGCATGAATGTCGTTAAATCCAGATCCATAGAGCCAATGTTCCTGAATCCATCAGCTGTCCCACAATTGCCAATAAGTTCGTCGATAGGTGAGAACTCGTCTTCTTGAGCATTCATGGCCATGGCCATGCTATTGTCCACGTTAAACTCTCTGAAAAAATCTATTCCATTCAGTTCAGCATGAAACTTATCATTCCGTTCAGGACCCGACAAGTTCATATATTCATGCGCATCAGCCTGCAGAAACTGGTTCGTGAACTGGGGAGCTAGGTGGGCTTCGTCAAACCCTAACTGGTTGGAAGAAGCTAGAGATTTGACGGTGGACGACCTCGTTTCCTCAGGACAGAAAGGTGGTGGATGTTGGATAACCACCCTTTTGCATCTGACGGCCTTCGTTTGGATCACTTGTAGTGGTCGAGTGATATCATCAGACTCGCTTGATTTGATGGACGCATGTTGTTGAGACGACGTCGTTGCGCCTGATTGTGTTCTAAGCTTCTTTCCCAAAGTAGTGTTCCAGTAGTTCTTAATCTCATTGTCTGTTCTTCCAGGTAGCCTTCCAGCTATAAGAGACCATCTGAGTGATATATACACATACCAGTTAGGAAGTAAGCTTACTATTACTGTATCAGTAGGATGAAAGAATCATCAAGAAAAAATGGAGAGGGAATTGAATATATTACCAACCTGTTTCCAAGAAGTTTATGAAGTCTAATAATGAGGTCTTCTTCGTCTTGGGTGATGTTGCCTCTCTTAATATCAGGCCTGAGATAGTTCAGCCATCGAAGCCTACAGCTTTTGCCACTTCTATTCAAGCCTGCATTTTCATTATTCTTTATTTGTGACAACGCTCGACGAAAATTATGGCACAGTACAGTTCACTTAGAGAGCAACAACAAGGAAAGGAGGAAGAAAGTGATGAGAAGTCTTACCAGCTCTTACAGGGACGTAGCTCCACTTGCCTTCGCCGTGGAGCATAATATAAGAAGTGAGCAACTTGTCCTCTTGAGCTTTCCATGCTCCTCTGTTCAGTCCTTCTACTTCCTCAGGACAACTTGAACTCCTCCTCATATCTCTTCTCTCTTAATTTTATCTCTCTGTTTCCGTCTTTGGAACGAACTTAGACCAATCATAACTCCCTTTATAGACCACCATTCAACCAATGACGCTCAAACTCGTGCACTGAAATTTAGTTTGTTGTTTTAGCAAGCAACACCCAATAATATATTGCATGTGTATGTTTGGTTTCCTCTGCTTCAAATAATAAACACGATTAATAAATATGTATTTTAAATGAGGTGGGTGTGGCACCAGAATAAGAAAACAATTTCCTGAGGCCATCACGTGAATCGGGAAACTATTATCTAACTAAATATTGACAACGTCAAGTTGAAAATAGATTATATTGGCTATACAGTATACATGACAATCTTATATACATCTTTAGCCGAGAAATGGAAAGGCAGATTTTTCAGGCCAGGGGTCATGTCTTGCAAGCTTAGTTATTTCTCTTGAAATTCAAGCAATATCCATCAGCTCCTTAATCCTTTGGGGGTTATCTCCTAGTTTCTCGGGTCATGGAACTCAAATACAAGAAGCGAAAGTAGACAAAGGAATTGGCCTCTTGAGCTACAGTACAAATGTAAATCCAAGTTATAATACTAATTAATAATAAGAAAATGCCTTAGTTGCTGGTTTTTGGTTCTCAACTTCGATATATACCTAGGCTGGTTCGTACGCTGTTGGCTTGATCACGGCTTTGCATTTATTTAGAACCTTTTGCTAAACACATCGATCAGGAAAACCCCTTTGTTAGTTCTCAGCGATGGGTTGACTTGCCTTTGGGGAAAAAAACAAAGAGTTTAAAACGAAAGTTATTATTATATGTGGAGATCAGCACGATTTTACAGCCAATATATATATATATATATGGAACCAGATGGAAATATGAGGTAGTGTCGATCTGAACCCCTGAAAAATCTGATATGGCTTGTCTGGTTAAATGGCCGATATTGTGTGCTCTGTTATTCATAGTTAACGATGATAAAGGCAAAGCTGTGGCTCTCAAATCATGGACCTCTCTACTGCAAAATCCAATTAGTAAGTAACTTAAATAAGGATCAGTACTACGTACAGCACTGCGTTGTTGAAGTTAACTGATGTCCAAGTGTTATTTATTAATTTAGTTATTCAACGTTGTATAACCTGAAGTCTTTACATAAATATATGTGTGTTATATATAAATATAACTATTTTGTCTTTGCATGTCAACTCATACATACGTTGCCTTCGAGGGTAAAACTACCAGTCTCACAGATCATCAACGTTAATATGAATCATTAATCAATCATCCGTGACCTTAGTCGCATGCAACCAGGTTGCGTGCTTGTTACTCCTTAGAACGTTAGGTGGGCTATTATTAGTTACTACTATTGTTTTGTATCAGTGTGCCTTCGAGTTTGAACTTAGTTGTTACCTTGAAAGCTGTTACCGAATTTTTCAGTTAAGACAGGGTTACCGGCGACAATCACTGTTTTGGGCTTTGACCCCGCTCGCATGTATTGTTTATTCAACTTGCCCTCTACCTAACAAAAAGGTAGCCAGAAATTACAACTTAGAACCCAAAACTGAAAATATATCTGTATCTTAACATTTCAAATTATTTTGAAGAGCTCTACGATGAAAAATTTTAATTGTAACAGGGTCATTTCTTGAAGGCTTGAACCCTAATGAATAGAAATAACATGGTTCAAAAAAATTAGTTGATGGGTGTGGATACCGAAGTGAAAGTGTATTGTTGAAAAGAAAACCTCTAAATAGTAACAGTAATTTTCTCAAAATACGAAATTGAAATTATAGCCAGTGTGACGCGTAACTGTTGAGCCCATTTCTAGCCACAGGAACTGAAGCTTGTGGGCTTCTGTAAAAGCCCATACTAGAATGAACGCCAGGCCGGGAACTTAGAAGATCCAGTGTGAAAAAGAATAAAGAAGGACATGGTATAAATTGTTTTGATTAAGACTCGAACAATTGGATTAAATGATTTGTTTATTATGTTTTGCTAGGAAAACTCCTAATGACATGGCCCAACAAAACAGTTCACTGTGTGAATCGTCTTTGATAAGCAGCATGCACGCATCTCAGAACTAAAATTACGCAAGTTACTAAAATTACGCAAGTTAGGAACGTACCATGTTGAAAATCATAGCCGCACGATTGAATTGTAACATGATTATTATTGTGGAAACTTGTTTATTGGGGCAGCTTGATATATAAGAAGTTAGATATACACATACATTTCATGAAATTCAAAGCCCAGCAAATTAAACATATCTCTTCTTGGGGTTTGGACTTGGGACTATTCTATAAATCACGTGGCAATACATTACTGAACTTTGAATCTTCAATCCGGTGGAAATTTAGCTTCGCTTTGCCATGATGGAACGCTGTTAACTCAACTGCTGCGATGTTTTGTCGTTCTGACATGGGTCTGCATGAATCATGATTAGCTTGATTCTAATATTCTTGCGTGCGGGGCCAAGTGGCTCTCTAATTTACGCAGAGCTGGGGAAGTACTATGATATTTTATAAGCATTAGGGGGTAATCATTAGGGGTGTTTAAATTCAAATCGGATCCCCCCACTCCCGGTTCCGATTTTTGTCTGGGATGTAAATTGTATCCTGGTCCTGATAATCCCAAGTAGGAATGGGATTAATTGAGAAATCCTGATTTTTTTAAAAAAAAAATAAATTTAAAATATATTTATTATATTAGTAAAATTTCCTATAATCTAGTGTTTAAAGTGATTATTTAACACTTAATAAGGTTATACTATTCATACAAATTGATATAGGATTGAAGAATAAAATATTATTATTATTATTATTATTATTATTATCACCTTCATCATTTTTATTATTATTTTTATACATTATATAATTAGGATTGGTATCACGATATATACAGTTTAACTCCAACTAAATATGTGATACACATTTGATCAAATGATAACTTAATTTATGGGATAAAAAATACAAAAAATAAAAGAATAACTTAGTTTTTAAGAAAAAAACAAAAAAAAAAATCAGGATCGAGACTGGACCGGGATCACAAGGTATGTGCCCGATCCCGATCCCGGCCTAAACAGAAAATTCCCAAAATCAAAATGTCCTGGATCAGACTCAAACAATTAAGACCGGGACACTTTAAACGCTCATCATTAATACGTAACTCATTAGATAACCTGAAAACAAGAGACAGAGAAAAGACAGCAAATCATGGGGCAGCTTGACTCAAGATACGAGTGGACCAATTTTTCAAAGGGGGAGCGAATTAATCGGTTCATGGATTAATACTCAAAAGGCATGTGCCGACTAATAGGAAGTCACTCCGCTGCTTCCACGTCGTACTGTGGGGTGAATAAAATTCAATAACAATTCACCTAACCTTTTGAATCTCTCTGCTTCTACTTGAACTTCGAGCACAACACTCAATTATTTCAACCAAAACTAGGAGGAGCTCAAATTACAAAATGGAAAACTTGAACCATTTCCTCTGTGTGCATGTTTGTTGGTGTGTAGTCATATATTTCAGTTTCTAACATATCAGCAGTAGTAAACTAAATTAAAGTTCAAACATTTTTCTTCGAAATGAAATAATGGTAAAGAACAGTAAACTTTAATTGTCCGACCGGGGCTGTTCCGTGTGGTGATCATAGATAGTTTTGGTTTGGGCAATTATTATTTGTGTGTCATTATTTTTAACAAAACACGGGGATATAACATATACTTAAAGGTTCCACGTGAAATATTTTACTGCTTCAGCACCTTTATTTTATTAATCCTAATAAGTGGCAACTGAAGGATCTGTTAAATGAATTAGTAAATTAATCTAATCGAAATGTGTAAGATATATATATATAAATGCTGTTACAAAAAACTTACGAAGGTCGTGCTATATATATATATATATATATAGATATAAGGATAAAATAACATCGCAGCTTCGGTATATCTCTAGTAGTGCCGTATTACATCGTCACTTGAAGAGTCTTTGGCTATAGGACGATATCTAGCAATTATATAAAGCCAAGAAAACATTTTAAAAATTTGTTAATTTTAATTTTTTAATGGGAAAATCCCAATTAAATTTAGTTAAAATAGTAAAATCCAAATTTAAGCTTATACTTTTAACAAATTCCTAATTAAGTTAAAGAGACCTAATTAGGAATTTATGAATATTGTTAATTAACCAGAATGCCCTGGCCTCCATAGTTAAAAAGAAAAATTAAATGTAAGTGTGAGCCTAATTTTAGTTTTAATTGGTGCAACCATATTTACAAATTCCCACAATCCTAAGTAAATTCCCCCCGGGGCGGGCTTGCTTTATTTAAACAGTTGAATCCTTTGAGCATGAGGTGCTTATCCTCCAAATTCCTATACTCCCCACCTCTGATACGCACACCACCTCTCGTAGGACGAGTTTTTTTGTTCTCTCATGTGTGTGTGAGTGTGTTATCGTCGTTTTAATTTGATACTGGTTATTGCTCTTTTTTTTTTTTTTTTGGCCTAAGCATCTAGTAGAGCGATGAGCTATGTTCTTTTTAATTATTAATAAATTTTACTAATGAAAATGAAATCAGTTCGCGGTTTCATATGACGGAAGAAGTTGTGGTGAAATTAGAATAAAAAAGAACGAGACGTAGTTTGAGAAACAAGGGACTTTAGGCTTTAGTTAGGGCTATAAGAATTGCCATTAAATCCAGGTCAAATAATCAAAATTGATATTAGGTCTAAAACTACATTTAATTTTATTTTTTAACTACGTAGGGGCATTCTGGTCATTTAACAACATTCATAAATCCCTAATCAAGTCTCTTTTTCTGATTAAGAATTTATTAAAAGCATAGACCTGATTTTGGATCTTGCAATTTCAACTGGATTTAATTGAGGGTTTCCCATTTTTTATCACTAAATGAAGGAACTTTTTTAATTACAGTGCAGTTATCTTAACCGAGTTATTTCAACTGAATCATAATGGCCTCGACCAAATATAAAAAAAGGTCAAGATTAAACATTATTAAATTTTGTTCTATAGGGATGACTTCAACTAATAAGGGATCTTCCAAAAAACACTATCGTGCCTTATACGCAGTCCTTCAGACTTCGCATCTCTCCCAACTTTCAACATTAAACAACACAATTAACATCGTTATCTATAGTTATGATCATAAAATATATAACATATAGAGGTAAATGAAGAGGCTGTAAAAGATTCACTCGACTCCAATTATTGACGATAGCTTATGGCAAAAGCTAGCAAGAGATCGATGACTCTAGAGAAACAGATCTGTAGCTTAAAAATGAAGATTTCATAGAAAGAGTGTCGGAGTAAATGAGTAATAATGCTAGTGTCAAGGGTTAGGAAAGACTGTATCCTATACTGTGGGAAGGTGTGTGTGTGTCGGGGAAAACGTAAGTTTTATATATATATATATATATATATATATATATTTCGATCAAGTTGCATATTTCTCCAAGCTAAATGGTATTGCGCAGGATAATTTACTATATAACAAGTTGCACATTCCAGATCATTTGTGGTGTTTTATTTCATATAATAATTCACGACATATAGTATTGTTTGAGCACTTATTTTTATTAGCTAACCTCGCGTATATTATTTCGTCTAAATATAAATCAAACATTATATATATATACATATAATTAAATTTGACAAGTGAAGGTGAGGTGGACTGTAGCATGTGAGTGTGTAGTGACTAGATCACTATGATATAATTAATAAAATATTAAAATTGAGGAAAGCAGAAAATTATAATTGTAAATATTTAAATATTTTTAATATTTGACCAAATCCCTTGAAATTTCATACTCTATATACTTGATGAGTACATTTTAGAGAGTTTAATTATGAATTATAATATTTTTTTTCAAAAAAAAAAAAAGTGGAGCACCCTATGTTTTTCCTTTTGAAAAACAGTGAGTCGCGCGGGAGAAACAAAGGATTTAGAATCTATTATGTTCCTCAATTTGTCTTATCTAGGCCGTAGAAATTGACCTAATTCGATCATTTAATTTGATGCCTTACTTAGGGCATTAAACTCTCTTTTTTTATTTCAGGTAGCCCTTTCCGTGAAGAATTTGTCGCTAATCTGGTTGGATGTTATCAGCTATTCAGGTTAGTTATTATATTGTCCAGGTAAAGTTCCGCGGTTAAGAAAATTGAAAAGGGTATATGCTTAAGAGGGCCAGAGGGGCATTTGTTTTTTAGGGGGGTTTTGAAAAAAATTATTTTTTTAGTGCTTATTGAAGGAGACCGTTATTAACATGTTGTTTCTATACGAGTGAAAGCAAATTAAGTAACTAAACTTTTTATTGCCTGAAAGTTGTGATAAAAAATTGAGGGTAGGTTGTAGACTTGTTGCTAGACAGTATCGAGGGTATGTTATCTATTTAATTACCCACTCTCTCTTTTCGTCAGCGGCGCTCTCTGCTAGCGCATAAATTATTCTTTCTCCACATGTTTTGGCAAATATTTGACATAATTTTTTTAATTATTCACACCCTATAATTGCCTCCCCTTGACTCAAAATTAAGATCTTGCACCCAAACCCGGGCAATGACCTGACTAATCACAACCAGTGTTCTCAGACCCTGGACCGGACAGGACCGGCCAGTCCAACCCGAGAACTGCGAACCTGGTATCAAATCGGTTCGGTCCGGTGACCCGATCCGATCTGGGTTTTTTATTTTTATTTTTAAAAATCAATTTTTTTTATTTTTCCTTTAGAATTGCATACTAATAAATCTAAAATTTTTAATTTCTCACCGGTTTGGCCCGAGTTGAGCTCCGGTTTGACCCAAGTTTGACCCACTAACCCTTAACCTAGTACCCCAACCGGTTCAATACCCGGTCCGAGTTTTAATACCTTGATCACAACATAATAGAGAAGCTGTTTTCTTTCTTTTCTTTTTTTCTTTTAATTCGGGGACCTGGATAGAGAAACTGAAAAACTGTTCTTTTGATTAGTTAGAAGAAAAAATTATTCATAGTTCTTCAATAAGAAAATTAAATATAAATATATATTCTCAAATCAAATTTAATTCTAATTACTAGATCCCTAGAATCTAATATTTACAATGTATTTTTATAAGTCAAATTTAACAATTTATGTTTATAAATTAGAGAGAATTATAATGAGGTCCCAAGGAAATGATTAATAACAATCGAAAAACAGGCAATGATAAGTTTTAAAGTAAGAAATGACAACATTTTACTTTTTATTGAAACTTCTGAATAGTTAAGTCCTTTATTTGAGACTTCATTATAATTCTCCCTATAAATTAAGCTTTTATATTAGCGAATTGCATTATTTACAAGTCAAACTTGTAAATATTAAATTCCTGAAAACCTATTAGTATTACATGAACGGCAAATAAAAAAAAGAATTTGGAGGAGCTATCTGTATTTAATTTCTTACTTGGAATCCATGACTATTTTTTCCTAGAAATTTCATGATTTCATCCATGGTTCTCTCCTAATTAAGAATCTCTAGGAACTACATATCTCACAAAATATCAGTGATAATTATGAAGAAAGGCATTTCATCGCGCTTCAAATTCTCAACAGATCAAGTGTAAATAATTTGCAGATAAAACCACAAGCTTCGTATTTAAATTTGAATTTTTTGTTCAACTATTTAAATTTAAATCATAATTTTTTCAGTCATTTAATTTATATAAATGTTTAGAAAATCTTCTCTAAAATTAGTTAGATTAGAGTCATATGATATAACACGATGTGGTTAGATTGAGTTCTAACTTCTAACCAGCAATTGTTGGTTTTGCAAGCTGATTGGATTGAATTACTATTATTTATTAATTGGGATTATTTGGAGTGTGTGCTGTTGAATTTTTAGATATGGGTATAAGTTGATTCAATGTCCAGCCTCAACCTTTATGGACATTCTCTTAAGGGAAAACCCTAATTAAGTCTATCTGTAATGATCAAAACTAAAACAGAGTTTATACTTTCAATAACTTCTTAATCAGACCAAGAGGCCTATTTAAGGATTTATGAATGTTGTTAATAGATCAGAATGCCCATACATATGTTACTAAAAAGGAAAATTGAAGATAATTAAAAAGAAAAAGAGATTTCTAAATTAGAGCTCATCTAACTTAAATATTAATGAATAACTATTCAATGTAATTACTATGTATTTGTTACATTACCCACGTTTGACATTTTTTTTTTTAAAAAATATGATCATGAATTTGTATACTTATATCTATATATAATATATTAAAATTTTAATATAACAATGCCTTATAATAATACCACTCATTTTTTATATTTCATACAACACACAAGATTGATCTGTAAATCAGTAATAAAAATAAAATACTTAGTATAATTCTAAAATATTTTGCTTCCCGTGAAGCTTTTTATAGAATCAATGGATTCCATGTTTATTGTCTTTACAAATTTTCAATCTTTCTATTTTATATTTCATCATGTTATTATATGTGTGTGTGTGTATAATGCATTCATTAATTTCTAAAATTTTATATGCAAATATATACTCTTCTCTCTGTATGCCTATCTAATGTTGTTCATGTTTTAACTATCTATATATGTGCTGAGATTCATCTACATATCAAGAATTTAATGTTCAAGTTTAATTATTAATTTTGTATTCTGCAGATTAATTATGGATCCCCACACACACGGCTTCATTTTAATTATTTATTCATGTTTGTAGGCAATGAAACCAAAGATTCTAAATTATTGTTGTATTATTTTATGCAGAAATAATAATTAAGTTTGGTTAGAGCAAAAAAGTTATGCTAGAAATTATATGTGAAATCCAAGTTTTTAATATATTTTTAATTGATTTTTTTCTCGGTTGAAATATGAATATGATGTTGCACAAATGATTTAAGTATATAATCATTGATATAGATATTAATATATGATCATATTTTTTCATAAAAAAAATTTGTCAAATATCTAAAGTTAAAATAACAAATGCAAGCTGATTATATTGAATAATTATTAATTAATTTAAGTTAGATGAGGCCTAATTTAGAAATCCCCTTTTTCATTTTTTAACTACCTTCAATTTCTTTTAAACAACATAGAGGCATTATGATCTTTTAACAACATTCAGAAATTTCTAATTAGGCATTTTGGACTCATTAAGATTTTGTTAAAAGTGTGGACTCAATTTTGGTTTTGACCATTTTAATTAGATTTAATTTTCTCCTAAATCTATTATGTGTGCGCACTCAGCTGCTAATTTTAGTTAATAGGTGTGAATAAGTGCAACGTCCATATAATAAAGGATGTACATAATTTAAACCGTTGCGTTCTCGTTTTGTTGGTAAAATACATAAATGTGCATTTGCCTCATTTTCTCCCTCACCCCGCATAATCGATTTTCATTCCACTGTATATAACCTTCATTCTTTGGATGGGTAAAACCAAAAAAAAAAAACAAAACAAAACAAAACAAAAGCTTACTTCACTAACCCATCAGACAACCCTTACTTAGACAAAATAAAAATGAAAGATACTAAAATCTCGATTAAATGGGAATAAAATACAGCCATCGGGATAGCAATGTCAAGTGTTAATTTTCACGGTCCATAAATCACAATAAACTCGCTCTTAATTAATTAGACGCACAGTACAAATCATGAATTCACAGGACTCACTTCCGAAACCTCAGATTCCAGGAGGAGGGTCAATGAATCGATATCCCAATGGGAGCCAATATTATCGATATCGACCTCAAAGCAACTCGCGGTCCAAGCATCACTGAACATAACTTGGTCAATAGGCTGGCACTGATCATTGAGAGCATCCAAGGCTACACTGCTCTCACAATTGAAGTCCGTGCAAAAAGCATTATTGTTTCCAAGGCTCAACAAGTTCACGTCAAAGCTATCGTTCTGATTAAACTGATGATGTTCATGGACATTATTAACTCGAGACCCTGAAGGAGGTGATGAGTTTTGAGATTGATTAGTGAAAAGCTGGGTGGTTACGTCAGCTTCCTGAAACTCTATCTGGTGACATGGAGGATGTCGCATAACGACATTTTTGCATTTCCAAGGCTTTGTTTGGATAACTGGTGACAGAGTATCGTAAGGCTCCCCTGCCGTTGACTTGTTCGATTGATGTTGTTCAGTCGTCGTTACACATGATTTTGTTCTAAGCTTCTTCGACAAAGTTGTGTTCCAGTAGTTTTTTATTTCATTGTCTGTTCGTCCCGGTATCCTTCCAGCTATGAGAGACCATCTAGGCCATAGACGTAGTATATTCAAAAATTAGGAAGAGCCAATTAAAAAATAAACTAAATATACATGAATAATTAATATAGTAAATAATAATTAACTACCTGTTGCCAAGAAGTTTATGGAGCCTAATGATGAGATCTTCTTCATCGCTAGTGATGTTTCCTCGCTTAATGTCAGGCCTGAGATAGTTCAGCCATCTGAGTCTACAGCTTTTGCCACTCCTATTCAACCCTGCAATTTTATACTTTGAATTAAAACGTCACGCTCTTCTAAATATATAGAAAGGAAAGAATAAGAGATAATTAATTATACATATACCAGCAGCTTTAGGGACGCGAGTCCATTTGCCTTCGCCGTGGGCCATAATGTAACAAGTGAGTAACTTGTCTTCTTGATCAGTCCATGCTCCTCTTTTCAGCCCTTCTCCTTTGTCTGAGCGATATGGACATCTCTCCATCTCTCTCTCTTTCTCTCTCTGAGTCTCGATCGGTGTCTTTGAGCTCTATGATGGGGGAAAACCCTAATAACTTGTACGTGTATATATGGCCCTCCATGCTGATGATGACGAATGAAAGTCAACTTTGGATGTGTTTGGTTTTCTGCCTTAGAAAGCAACAATCAATGTTGCATGTGTTTTGGTTTTCTGCATCGAAAGAATAACCATTTCTTTCTCTATGTCCGTGTTTTATGGATTGCAGTGCCGACTTGCTAGCGGCTTATTTTGGCATTCAGGGATTTGAAATAATCATTGGAGAGAATTAAATTTAGGGGTCTAAATTTATTTAGGTTTAATGTTGCCATGAAAGTGTCAGAATGAAATAATGTTATCCCTCGCTATTTAAAAAAAGTTAACGGTAAACGTCAATTTTTTTAATAATCAACATTAGCATTTTAGCAGTATATAGGATAACATTGAATATTAAAAAACTTTTAAGATAACATTCCTCTTTAATAAGAACTTCCAAAATAATTTTACAACTTAGCCCTAGTTTAATTATGTCTTATGTGCAACTTTTTGCAGCAGCAGTAAAATTGGGAAAAAAGGATTCTCCAGCTATTAAATCAACGAGATATTGGGAAGAAATTCTGCTTTTTCCTAGAGAATTAATAGCCATAGAAAGGGAATCGATCGTTCAATGTCAAACAGTCATAAAATAATAAATCTCAGGGGAATCCAAAATTAAGTCATACGATGATGAGTATGGGATATACTAGTATGTCTTTGTAGCTAGCGTATATTAGAAGTATCCAACGTTGAATTTTTCAAGTTCAACAAATGAATAGCAATAACTAAGGATCGATAACGTAGAAGAGCGATCAGCGATCCCCTCAAACACGGAAGACAACATAATTTAGAAAGGAAAATGACTTAATTATACGATCACAGAATCAGAATGTACGGTGGACATAAACAATACGATAAAGGCACAAGCATATAATATACACAAGTGAAATGAAGTTATAAAATAGATGTGTGTGTCTCATAAGAAACAAATTAATTAAGTATGCTTAAGCGTGATGAGTTGGAGAAGAAATTAATGAGTGTATAGCGTTCCATAGGAAACATATACAGAGGAATACTAACGTACTCTTAGACTATTAGATTATTTGTACTCTCTCTAATTAAAATGCAATAGCTCACCTAATTTTTATTCTTGCTGTCAGCTGATGTGTTTTTACTGAATTTAAAGTAGAGTATAGCCCAATTTGTATAAATTATTTTAATTGTTAATTTATTTGTTGAGTCCCTCGTCGGCTCGTCTCTCTTCTTCGGCAAAACCCTTGAAGCTCCGCCGCTAATGAGGTTGTGTGGCCATCCTTTTTCTTCCTCCAGTCTTCATCAATGGAGCCCGCCGCTAAATGCAGTCGCTGTATTTTAATTTGCAAACTGGGCCGTTCACCTGAATTTCAATCTCAACCTTACCTCTCGAGAAAATCATCACATTGGTCTTAGACTCCATCAGCTTCTAAGTTCTCCCTCTTTCTTTTTCCAACCTCATCGTCAGTTTCACTGTAGCTAGCTCTCTCCAAAGGCTGGGGTTGCTGCTCTTGCCTATGAGATTTCTCCTCAGGATGAACACTGATGGTTGCTTTTATCATTGGAGACGGTAGCAAAACTAATGATTGTTGTTATTGTGATTTTTGTTGTCCAATTTCAAGAAAGGGAGATAGGAGCTATGGAGAGGCCGGGATTTCACCGGTGTGGCAGCCTCACATAAACCCGTGTTTGAGGCGGAGCCTCATACGGAAGGGAAAAAAGGGTTCTCTCGAGGAAGAGAGGAATTTGATGAATAAATTAAGTAAAAAAATTCATGAAAATTGGTTTTTAATTTGGCGGCATTATTTTTTAAATCATCAAATAATACAAATTAAGTAAACACCACATAAGCTGACAGCTCGAATAAAAATTGGGTGTGCTTTTGCATTTTGATTGGGGAGAATGCTAATGATAGTGGTGCTGTAAGTATTTCTCACACACACACACACACATATATATATGTAATTGAAAAATCCTTTCACACTTTAGGAACACCACCTCATCTGTATTCTAATTAATTAAAATATAATAAATCATCTTATTTTAATTATATATGATAGATGGTCTATAGGAAAATTCAAATTTATGATTTTAGGGAGATGAGACGGAATTGCATTTTTTGTTTTTCTAAATTAAGAAGTTTATATTTTTTAAAATTATAAAATTTGAATTTTTCTAATAACTCATCTGCCATGTAAAATTAAAATAAGATGAATTATTGTATTTTGATTAATAAGAGCACATATGAGGTTATGCTCCTGGAGTATATAAATATTTCTTTATATGAATTCGATTTTTGAAATTAAGATTAACGATCGAAAAAATACGAGGCAGGAAAGCACAAGCAGCACATTATATGATGATGGAATGGAACCACTTCCACTAATTAGTGAACCGGGCGGTTTATTCGAGTTTCAACTTCCAAGCAACCAATGTTTGAACTTGGAGAAGAATGTGGACTGCAAGACACTGAACCGAGAAGTAACGTGATAGAACTTAATTTTAGTCCGCTTAATTCATAACAGGCCCAACCCAAATACGAAAAGCTACATCGTGTTCTGCAATCAGCAGAGCAGGACATTTCTCTCTGAACTTAAAAATCAAGACTGTGTCTGTTGCCAATGAATAAAATGATTAAAGGGTTATTTTATCTTTGAAGTTGTTAGGGAGGAGTAATTTTGTCCCTGCAGTTTTATAGGGCAATTTCATCATAAAAGTTTTTAAATTATAGTAATTTCACCCTAACCGTTATTCTAGTTAAGTTTAGTCGTTATGTGACCAAATTTATTAAAATAGTTCACGTGTCATCCATATCATTTTTGTTTTGGATTTATATGTAAATGTGTCCTAAAAGTTTTCACTCAAGAGTAATATTACCTTAGAAGTTTTACAAATGGTAGCAATTTCACCCTGCTTATTATCCAAGCTAAGTTTACTCATTGACCACATATCTCTATTTGACAAATCCATGTATCATACACTTCAATTTTTTTTCAAAGTTATATTTAAAAATAAGAAAAAAAAATTAAAAAATGCATCTCATGTGAAGGGTTAGAAACGGTCAAAGAGGTGAAAACATTTTGTGTAATGAAGAGAAAATAATCAAAGAGGTACTTGCTTATCTCGCTGTCGCTGGGTATGGCGGCATAGAATTTTTTATTGCCTTGTTCTCGACAATCTTCCTTAGTGTGTTATGCATCTAATGATTGATTTTTTTTTTTCTTCATTATTCTTTGCCAAATGTGAGCTCCTTCTCCATATGTAAATTCTTCTTCTTCAATGTTGTTCGTGTTGCAAACTTAACCTAGATAGCTAGCAAGGCGACTACGATTTGGAAACTTCTAGGACAGCATTACTCCTTAGTGAAAACTTTCGAGATAAATTTGTACCTTAAGAAAATGATGTGTATGGTATGTAGACTATCAACTTAGTATATTTTGTCAATTAATGATCAAACTTAATTGGGATAACAGTCATAACAAAATTGCCCATCCGTGACAACTTTCAGGGCACAATAGCCCTTTAAACCAAAATAAAAATTAGTTCAGTTGGTAGAGGGATTGACTTATAACTATAAATGACTTTGTTGGTGGGCGATCTGTAAGCATCTCTATAAATACATTTTGAACTTGAAAGCATGCCCTGTGTTCACCATTTTGCTTACTGCAAGCACACGGGTCGCAAGTAATAGTATAGTGTTGAAAAGAGTGTCATTCCACAAGAACTATGATAAAAGTGAGCTAACTAATGTAACTATGTTCTTAATTTGATTGAACAAAATCATTTAAAATTGACCAAAATGGATAAGGATATTTGATGAAAACAACAAAGTAAAACTATGGAAATTAGAAAATTGTTTCCAACCTTAAGAGGTTAAAAGCTTAGGATTATTTCTTTCTCATTGTATTTCAGAGAATTATACAATTATCCACCTATATTGGTTAAATAAGTTTATATACTAGTCAAAAGTTATAAAATAATCAACAAAGGTCTTTCAACTCAAGATTGATCTTTAATCTTCATTAAAAATATTCAATCTCTTATTTATAATCTCTTCTTTATAATTAATGAAAACCATCTTTCCTAAGCAGTCCTTCAATAGACTATGCTAGGTTGTTAGATATGTCTCTATTCTAAGAACAAATCATCCATTTAATCCCTAAACTTCAAGCCAAAAATGATTTTTCTCAAGTTCTATAATCAAAATAGCTCTCTCAAGCATTTTCCAATTGTATTACTCTAATCATGTGGTGATTGAGCACAGGATAGCATTAAGTACAAATAAAAATCAACATAAATTCTTATTAACCAATAAAAGCAATATAATTTAATAGTTTCGATCCACACAATGGATAAAAGTAATTTTAAATGAGAGTTTTAGCTATTAATAATCAAAACAAACTAGAAACTAAGCTTAAAAAACAAGGTTCATATAAGCAAAATGAGAATAAAAGGAAGGGAAATAAGAAAAACCCAAGATTTTCCGTTCAAATATCTATGGAACATCAACCCAAGGCTGAAAATCTTCAAAGCTCTCCTTTCCTAAGCTGTCCTTTGCAAGATTTTGACCTTTGGAAGTCAGAACTAAAGCTTTCTTTCAACCCTTCCTATCAAGTTTTAGCTAGGTTTTTTGTGTCAGCTATTCAAAATGCATAGCTTCATTTTCGAGCAGTTTGTCGTGGTGAACTGGTAGCAAAATTGCATGGATTTAAAGCAAAAAGGTCACTGATTCACTACAAAAAGAAAGGGATTTTGTAGCAGTGCACTTGTAGCGGTTATATTAAACCACTACAAATTATAGTATTTGTAGCGGTTTTTACCTAAACCGCTACAAATTTGTAGCGGCAAGATTATTTGTAGCGGTTTCCTACAAAAAACCGCTACAAATTTGGGGCGAAGTTCCCGCCAAAACCTGTAGCGGTTATTTTGTAGCGGTTAATGCACATAAACCACTACAAAATACCAAAAGTCAGAATTTTGTAGCGGTTTTAGGCAAAAATCGCTACAGAATTTTAAGAGTCTCGAAATTTGTAGCGGTTTTAGGCAATAACCGCTACAGAATTTCAAACGTTGTGAAGATTTGTAGCGGTTATTGTAGAACCGCTACAAATTTAATTATTTGTAGCAGTTATAGTAGCGGTTATTTTGATAACCGCTACTAATATCTGACCTATTTAAACCCCCACCTCCTTCATTTCTCCTTTTGCTTATTTTGTTTCCTGAGGTTTCTCTGAGTGATTTCTTCGAGATTTGAGCGTTCAGATGTCTCTATAGGAGTTTTTGGTTAGTATTCCGCAGTATTCGCACTTGAGGTACGTATATAACACGTATTTTTATTTTTATTTGTATTTTTATTATATTTTTGCATAATAATGGACTAATTTTTTTTAAATTTGTACAGTTGATATGGCTTCAGGACAGGATAAGGGGAAGGCCCCTCAGGTCCCCAGACCGACTTTACAGGGTGGCAGCAGCCGGGCAGGGGGTAGAGGGAGGGGGCAACGCGCAGGCAAGGCTACCGCGACATCTCAGCCCATCCCCCCACAGGTACCGCAGACGATCCCACAGGCGACGACCGCACCAGAGGTGCCTGAGGTGGAGAGGCCAGAGATTAGCATTGAGGACTTCCTCAACGAGGAGGACTTCGAGATCCCGATTGGTGGGTTCAGGGAGATGGAGCAGTTCCTCGATGAGGAGGACGCTCGGGAGCAGAACAACCCACGAGGGTCGTCTTCGCGGTCCACTGGATTTGAGGTGCAGGTCGAAGGTAAATTACTTTTTTAATTTAGTAAGTTATTTATTTAAATTTGAAATGTTAACTTTGAATTATAATTTATCTAACGTGCGGTCAACTGTGCAGATGAGCAGGGGAATGTGTCGACGAGGAGGCTGGATGTGACCGGTCAGAACAGCATGGACCGGTCCCTGCGAGTTATAGTGCCGTGGAACGAGGGCACTGACCAGCCGATCCACAATGGGGGTCACCTGCTCAACCGCTTCCTGAGCGACCTGGGCTCGAATTGGATGCGGTTCCCCCTTCACTTCCCGACGTGGAGGCACATTCCGAAGGGGCCGAAGGACCAGGCTTGGGAGGAGGTGGTTCAGGTAATTAAAACTATTTAATTAATATTTTTTTAATTAATTCTATTTAATTATTTTTTTTAAATTATGGTTTTTATAATTATTGATATTTAAATGTATTTTTTTCAGCTGCGGTTTGCCGTCCGGGCCAACCGGAAGAGGTATGCCCTCGTGAAGATGGGCGACGCCTGGAGGAACAAGAGGAACCGTCTCTTCCACAGGGTGGATGGGGACGGGACGATGCCTCTGGAGCAGCTGCAGGAGAGCGTCCCGGACGGTGTGCCGCCGAACGACTGGGCGCGTTTCGTCCAGTTCAGGAGGAGCCCTCAGGCGCAGGTAATGTATTTATTATATTTTTGATATATAATTTTGTAATTTTTAAATATTAAATTATAATATCAATTTAATTTGTATTTAATTTTAAATTATAATACATTTAATTATTTGTTTTTCCAGGAGCTTTCTCAGAGGAACACCGAGATTCGGGCACAGCAGACGATCCACCACACAGCAGGATCGAAGACCTTTGCTGTGACCTACAGCGAGCTGGTAACTTTTCAAGTGCTTCACTTACTTTTAGCTGATTATTTCATAATACTAATTGTTTTGTAATTGTTTCAGGAGACGAGCGCACAGCAGGAGAACCGTCAGACAGACTATGCGGAGCTGTACGCCATCACACACTGACACCGTGACGGGACTGCAACCTCTTAGCAGGCAGAGGCGGCCATTGTAAGTAATTTTATTTATATTTTTTTATAAAACCAAGTTAATAATGAAAAATGCTAATTATTAATTGTTTCATAAAATGGCAGGAGCGGATGCAGCTGTCGCAGGCTGAGCTGCGACAGACCCAGCCTGAGGAGTCACAGGGGTCAGTGGACCCCACGGCTCCTTTGAAGGCGGGTCTGGCTCAGGCTGAGCACCCCGGACGCGTGCGGGGTATGGGGATAGGCGCCAGACCCAGCATGGTCTATGGCAGGAGCGCCGCCTCTGAGGCTGACAGCTCTAGAGGGGTCAGACGTCGGAGGGACGAGTCTATTGACCAGCTGCGATCAGATTTGGAGCAGACGCAGCAGCAGATGGCGCAGTAGCAGCAGCAGATGCAGGTGCAGCAACAGCAACAGCAGCAGCTGCAGATGCACGCAGATATGATGTACGCTCAGCAGACGCAGTGGCGTGAGATCGTGAACACCATGCTCGAGGGAGCATGGAGTCGCCTGTTCCCGAACGAGCAGCATCCAGCGGTTCCCCCTGTCCCTCGCTACGTCGTCCCGAGTACTACTCCTCCTCCTACCGCTCCTCCTCCTGCTGATGACGATGGTGCGGTTCACTCTGCGCAGCGGCCCGATCCAGCGGCATCTAAGGGAGCCCCACCTGAGGGAGCACCAGAGGATCAGCCCCCAGCTCCTTAGTTTAAGACATTTTCTTTTGTTTAAACATTTGTAAATATTTATATGAGTTTTTATTTCAGAATTTTCTTATTGTGTTTTATATAATTATATTTATATTATTAGATCGCGTTGAAATAATTTATGAATGATTTATATCTAAATTTAAAAAAAAATAAAGTATATATATATATATATATATATTTGTAGCGGTTTTAAGTTAAAACCGCTACAAATCTGTATGTTTGTAGCGGTTATTAGTGTATAACCGCTACAAACATATATATTTGTAGCGGTTATAAACTAATAACCGCTACAAATGTACATATATATTTGTAGCGGTTTACCTTCAGAAACCGCTACAAATATGTATGTTTGTAGCGGTTACACATTAATAACCTCTACAAACACTCAAATCATTTGAATTTTGAAATTTGCCGCCTATGTGCACATTTGTAGCGATTATGTTATGTATGACCGCTACAAATTAGAAAAATATTTTTATATTTAATGTCCAACGGCTTTAATATTAGTAGCGGTTTTATATATATAACCGCTACTAATACTGAACAGTACATTTTGAATTTCCCACCAATTAACGGCTTGAATATTAGTAGCGGTTTTATATATATAACCGTTACTAATACTCAACAAGTACATTTTGAATTTCCTACCAATTAACGGCTTGAATATTAGTAGCGGTTTTATATATATAACCGCTACAAAATTATAAACGTTGGAATTTCTGTAGCGGTTGGTGTAGCGGTTTAATAACCGCTACAAAATTATAAACGTTGGATTTTCAGAATATAAGGTTCTAGGCATTCGTCATTATCTTTTCACTCATCTTCTTCTCTATTTCTTCTCTCTCACTTGTAGCTATGGATAAATCATGGATAAGGTTGCCGCGCAATTCTCCTGAATATTTGTACGAATTAAACAGTTTCTTAGATTTCGCATTCACTCATGCCAGCTGTAACGGCAAGATCATCTGTCCCTGTCGAAAATGCAAGTTCAAGAAGTGGCATGCACGAAATGTTGTGAAGGAACATTTGCTTGTGAAGCCTTTCCCTGAGGACTATACTTTCTGGGCAGTTCATGGTGAGAAGGCCAGCATTAGATATGACGAGGCTCTTCCTCGAAGTTCTCAAGTAGGCGTTCAAGTAGATGAAGATGATCCTGTGAATGATGCTGTGCGTGATGCGTTTGGATTTCAAGGTGACAACTTCAACGAAGAAGTGCACGGCTCTGAGCCGGCTTTTATGGGGAATGAAGCAGCTCGGGATTTTTTCAGCTTGATGGATGAGGCAGATGGTCTTTTATATCAAGGTTGTCGCAAATATTCTAAATTATCTTTCTTGATCAAATTGTATCATATCAAGTGCTTGTGTGGGATCACAGATAAGGGAATGTCGATGTTGCCCGACTTATTACAAGATGCATTCCCCGACGCCGAGATTCCCACAACCTTCTACGAGGCCAAGAATATTATCAACAGGTTGGGGTTGAATTATCAAAAGATTGATGCGTGCCCAAATGATTGTATGTTGTATTGGGGAGACGATTCCAGCAGGGAGACGTGTAAGAGATGTCACACATCGAGGTACAAGACAATTCGGAAGGGGAAAAAGCAAAAGAAGAAACCTGCAAAGATTCTCAGGTACTTCCCTTTGAAACCTCGTCTACAAAGATTATTTATGTCGTCTAAAACTGCTGAGCACATGAGGTGGCATGCCGTTGATAAAAACGAAGACGGTAAATTAAGACATCCACGGGATGCAGCTGCTTGGAAAACGTTTGACAACGACTTTCCAGATTTTGCGACTGACCCCAGAAATGTTCGGCTTGCGTTAGCGACCGACGGTTTCAATCCTTTCGGGAATCTTAGCACAAGTTACAGCATTTGGCCGGTAGTCTTAGTTCCCTACAACTTACCCCCAGGATGTGTATGAAACAAAGCTCTTTTATTATGTCTATGATCATTCCAGGCAAAAAGGCACCGGGCAATGACATCGATGTGTATCTCCAACCGCTTATTGTGGAATTGCTTGACCTGTGGAATGTCGGCTTGGAGACGTACGACGCTCACAACAAGACTTTGTTCAACATGCGTGCAGCCTTGATGTGGACGATCAGTGACTTTCCTGGCCTTGGCACATTATCTGGTTGGAATATGCATACTGGGTCGGCGTGTCCAGCTTGCAATTTCGACTCTGACGCATTGCGCCTTCCCCACAACCGAAAGTGGTGCTTTATGGGGCATCGGAGGTTTCTCGATGGAACGCATAAGTTCAGATTGCAACGAAATCGCTTCAATGGGAAACCAGAGAAAAGAGGACCACCTCAGACTTTGTCCGGTACAGATATCTTATAGCAGCTTGAGCATGTTGACTTCGAGTTTGGAAAAAGCGACGATTCAGCACAAACTCGTCAAAAGACGCGCAGGCAGGACTTCGGCGCCTCAGCAGTGGAAGAAGATAAGTATTTTCTTCATGCTTCCGTATTGGAGATGTAATTTACTTCGCCACAGTCTTGATGTAATGCACATTGAAAAGAATGTTTGCGACAATGTGCTGTATATGCTGCTTAACGAACCCGGCAAGACAAAAGATCACCTTCAAGCTAGGAAAGATTTACGCGACATGGGAGTTCGTGAAGACGCTTGGCCAGATGAGCATGACAGATTTACACCGGTAAAGTTTACCCTCACAAAACCGAACAAGGATGTGTTCCTCGCGACGTTGAAGAAATTAAAAGTTCCTGATGGGTATTCAAGCAACATTTCTTGATGTGTCGACTTGCAGGCTCGAAAGGTTGCTGGCCTGAAGAGTCACGACTCACATGTTCTTATGCAGCAGTTACTCCCTATGGCTATAAAGAATACACTTCCTCCCGATGTTTCCATCGTTTTGGTGGAACTTTGTTCTTTCTTCCGGAAGTTGTGTTCTAAGGTTTTGATCGTTGAGGAGCTTGATCAGCTGCAGTCGAAAATCATTCTTACGCTTTGTCACTTGGAGATGATCTTTCCTCCGTCCTTTTTTACTGTGATGGTTCACCTCACAGTTCACCTCGTTCATGAAACAAAGCTCGCTGGAACAGTACAATATCGTTGGATGTATCCGATTGAGAGGTACTCATTTTAAATATGTGCTTTCATTTATTGTCCGTATTTAATGTTTGATGGTCGTCCTTTTCATCATTTTATATCAATTTTCTCTTATGTACTTCGTAGGTTCCTTGGGAAATTAAAATCTTAAGTGAGGAATAAGGCGTGGCCAGAAGGTTCTATAGCTGAAGGCTATATAGGGGATGGGGTGCTATATTTTTGCTCAAGGTATTTTGATGATCTTGAGACGGCTTTCAACCGCCCGCCTCGTGTTGACGATTGTCCTGAACCTGCACCGACATCAGGAGAATTTATCCCTCGTGTTGGTAAACCAGTTGGAGCAACTAAGAACTTCAAACTAACGGCAACTGAGAAGTTCCAAGCACATAGACATGTTTTGATTAATTGCACTCAAGTTGAGCCTTTCATACGGTAAGAATTGTACACTCACATGTATGTTATTCGATCTATATCTTTCGTAACATTTCTCACTTTCATTTCACTAACGCCTTTCCATTATTAATTGCAGGGAATTCAGAAGTCATGTCAAGTGATAGCTCAGGATCCGTACACAGACATCCTCGGAAGTTGATAGGAGGGTCCACAGAGAATTCTCAAGCTGTTTTGCGCGCAGAATACTAAATGACCACAACCCACACTCACCAGATTTCAGAGCTCTCGCAATCGGCCCTCCCTCTTGATCATGCAAAACGGTTTACAGCATACAATGTCAATGGTTTTAAGTTTTGCACGGTTTCACGGGATCAAGGATTGCAAACACAGAATTCGGGTGTTTATGGCACATTTGGGACAAGGAGTTATGCGAGCAGCAGTGACGCCAACATGCAGTTCGGAGGCGTCCCTTACTATGGCAAGCTTCTTGATGTGGTCGAGCTTAATTATCAAGGCCGTTTCACCGTGACGCTGTTCAAGTGTTTGTGGGCAAATACCACTACTTCTCGGGGACTGACAACTGACGACCTAGGGATCACATCAGTCAATTTCTCACGCCCGATTCATACTGATATTTCTCAAGATGATGAGTCGTATATTCTAGCTTCAGAGGCACATCAGGTTTATTATGTCGAGGACGAGAGGCATAGGGATTGGCACATGGTCGTTCATTTAAAGCCAAGAGACCTTTACGACATGGGTGAAGGCGATAACATCGCCTACGAGAGTGAGCCATTTCAGCCAGCTGATTTTGAAAACTACTTCCCTGAAGGCGATGACAATTTACCTCTACTGCGGTGAGTTTTTTTAAGTCCACGTCATTTCAATTAAATTTTTTAAATTTAATAATACATCAATAACAATGATTTTTCTACAAAATTTCTGTAGGGATGGCGACGATGAGTGATCAAATTCAAGTGTAAAAAATTTGTCTTTAAAAAAAATGCAAAAAATTTGTGTTAAAATAAAATGTAAAAAAAAAATTTAAAAAAATTAAAATAATATTTGTAGCGGTTATTAAACCGCTACAAAAATATAAATAACCGCTACATTAACCGCTACAAATAATTAAACCGCTACAAAAATATAAATAACCGCTACTAATTAATAACCGCTACATTAACCGCTACAAATAATACGTGAATCCCTATAAATACCCTTATCACAACTCATTTCAAACACTCCCCAATTTCTTTTCACCTTACCCTTCTTTCATTTCCTCTCATTTACAACTTCTTTCGTATGAGTAGAGGAGTTGAATAATACGATCAAATATGATAACAAGATTTTCAATTTTTTTTAGAATACTTCTTTCCTTTCTATAAAATTTATTCTAACCATTTTTTTTTCTAGATATATCATAACTCTATCTCATTTTCATCTATTTTTCATACACAATTACATTATATTATAAAACATAATAATTCCTTATTACCTAACTATCCTTAATAATATTATTAATATAAATTTTATACTAATCATATTCAATTACATTTTTTCTTTTTAATTTATTAATAAGTTAAACTATTGAATAATAAACTAATTGAAATAGATAAAATAATAACAAATTAAACTATTTAATATAATATTGAAAAAATAGAAAAAAATCAACGTATATTTTAAAAAAAAATTTTAAATATTTGTAGTGGTTATTAAACCGCTACTAAATAACGCGCCTTTTTAGAGCTAAATTTAAATTTTTTGGCGCCAATTTTGAATTTCATGAAATTAGTAGCGGTTTTTAAAAACCGCTACTAATTTCATGAAATTCAAAATTAGTAGCGGTTTCTTAACCGCTACAAATAAAAAATGTCATTTTTAACAAATTTTCAATTTTTTATATTTGTAGCGGTTAGTAAACCGCCACAAAAAAAATTTCTTTTTTAAAGCTCTCAATAAAATTTTTTATATTTGTAGCGGTTATATAACCGCTACAAATATCTCGGGGTGTTGTAGCGGTTACTATGAATCGCTACAAAGTTTGTAGCGGTTATTTTTGATTGAGTAGCGGTTTTATAAAACCGCTACAAAACCGCTTGCAACGTACGATTTAGTAGCGGTTTGGGTAACCGCTACTAACCTAGTTTGTAGCGGTTAGAACCGCTACGAATACCCATTTTTAACCACTACTAAATCACGTTTTTTCTGTAGTGATTTTAGTCATGGTTTTTATTGTGGTAAACAAGTAGTGAAATGGCATTGAATTGCGTAGAAATGTCACTGATTTTCGCCATGGATTCGCTACGGCAAACCAACTGCAAGTGTATATACAATCTTTTTTCCTTGTTCATATGATTCATGTACTCTTTTCTTTCTTTCCCAAGTTTTCCATTATCTTCTCGAGCTTTCACATTTGGTCATCATCCTCTTATAAGAAGGATTTTTTGAGATGCTTGAAACTCTATGAATAGTCAAAATTATTTATTGTTTAGCTCACAATTTTCTAAAGTTTAATTTGAACATTGTTTTACCAAATCACATTTTCCTTTATATATGTCTATTTTATGCACAAATGGACTCTAAAAACTTATAAAAGTATGGGAAAATGTGCTAAAATGTATAAATTTCTAGAGATTATTATCCTGAGGTAATATATGGGATCAATCTATGGGTGGAATTGGATAAAAACTGGTTTTGGTTAGGTGGGAAGTAAGAGAAAAGAGCAGAGAACAAAAAATTGGATTGGATCGGATCGGATCGGACTGGTAGGTTCAATCGGTTGGACCATGCACTGATCAGTGGTCCGGTCTGATTCACCCCTTAGATGGTGAACCGGTTTGGATCGGTTAAAATCAGTAATTCAACTGGTTGGACCGGTTTCATTTTTTTTATTATTCTACCTATTATCTCACGCTATTTTTTAGGGAAAAATGAAAAGTTGAAGATTAAGATGAAGATGAAAGTAGGAAAAGAAATAACAAATCTAAAAAAGAAGAAAATGATAAAAAAATTATTAAAAATGATATAATAATTAAAGAAATGAGATATCATTGTATAAGTATAGACATCATAACTAATACTAATAGATTTTAAGCATTTTTTTCTAAATATTTTCATTTTTATCTATAGAAGTTTAAAAATATATTAATATATCACTACAAAAAAACATAAAATTTCTGACGGAATTTTTTTCATGGCAAATTATATTCCATTGTGAATTTCGTCTTGTGCCACAGAATTTTTGACGGTTTAATTCCGTCACAAATTTCGTCGAAAATCTGCGATTGGCGAGGGAATTTTCGACATAATTGAATTCCATTGCAATTTCTGACGGAAAAGAATTCCGTCGGAAATTCCCTTGCAATTTCCGACAAAATTCAATTCCTTCGAAAAATATGTGGCAAAATTTAAAAATTATTATTATTTAATTAAAATTTTAAAAAATTATTTGTATAAAATTTATTAGTTATTAATTAATATTTTTTAGTTTTTAATTTCTAAAATATTTTTTATTTCCAATAATAAGTTTTGGTCCCTGTAGGGGTAAAATGATCATATAGAAATTTATGTATAAAAAATAAAATTTATTAGTAAAAATAATATTAGTTATAATTATTGTTAATAAAAAAATTAATTTTAGAAATTAGACAAAATAATAGTCATATGAAATTTATTTAAGATGTAAAATTTTTTAATTTGAAGTTAATTTATATCAAAAATCATAAGAATGTATAAAATTATTTTATATCATTATAACATTTATATATAA
Source organism: Inga laurina (assembly GCA_963855925.1). Taxonomy (NCBI): domain Eukaryota; kingdom Viridiplantae; phylum Streptophyta; class Magnoliopsida; order Fabales; family Fabaceae; genus Inga; species Inga laurina. The sequence goes on from OY979706.1 coordinate 60,747,820, forward strand.
GAAACAAATATATATTTATAAATAATTAACTATGTATAATAAGATTATATATATATAATTTAGTAATAATAGAACGTCAAAGCAGTCGAGTCTGTCTAGTAAGGTATCGCGCTCGTATGGATGAGGTCGTGGGTTTGAATCAAAGGAGGCCAAGTTGAATTTCATTTCCAAGAAAAAAGAGATTGCGGCATGTAGTGGAGGGAGACTGCGATATGTGGCGGGATTTGGGTGTCGACGACAAGGTGGAGGCCGCCGGAGCTGCCAAGCGCCGCTGCCGGCGATGAGGTGGCAGCCGCTGGAGTTGCCACTTAGCTTTTTAAAATTTTAAAAATAAAAAATAATTTTACGACGGAATTTCCGACGGAGTTCAGTTCTATTAGAAATTGTGAGGGAATTTCCGACAGAACTGAACTTCGACAGAAATAATTCTGTCGAAAATTGAATTATGTCGGAAATTCCTTCTTAATTTCAAACGGAATGAATTCCGTTGCAAATTTTCGTGGAAATTCCGTCAGAAATTTTTGACGGAATTAATTCCATTGGGAATTTGCGACGAAATCTAAATTCCATCGGAAAATGGGTTTGTCACGCTGTTATTAGTGACGGAATCTATTTCATTTGAAATTCCGTCAAAAAATCTCAATTTTGTGGTAAATTCTGTCAGAAATTCAGTGTTTTTTTATAGTGTATATATTGCAACTAATAAATTATAATATTTTAATATGGCCGATCTGATCACCGGTTAAACCCCAATTGACCCATTAACTCTTGAACTTATACCGTGACTGGTTCATTACTCGGTTCGACTTTTTATTCCTTGGAAAATAGCATTAACGGCTTGTTTGGGTAAAGCAAAAAAGTGGCTTTTTAAATATATTTTTTTAAATTGAGATAAAATTCCTATTATATATTTATTCATAAATCGTCAAACTATTCTAAAAAAACTAAAACAAACCGACACTAAAATTGGTTGGAAAATGGTAGCAAAGAGAGTGAAGGGAATCAAGTCACAATAGGATATTGGAATTTACGATGCACGGCAATCTCAATACCGTATACAAATCATATTCCTTCGACACTTTATCCAAACAAAGTCGTAATCAGCAGAACCATTTTCTCAAAAAAAGAAAAAAAAAAAGTAATCAGTAGATTCACTCCCTCTCGCATACGTCATACGGGATATATAACCCAATTCACTTGGCAACGCCTAATGAAATTACTTGTTAAGTGTTTATCTGGATTAGTTATAAAAACTATCTTTCTAACATAATTTATCATATACGAAATAAATATGTGAGAAGAATTTTATTTTAACTTATGTGAACATATTTTTTCAATATTAATCCAACCAGACCTTGAGTCAATTCAAACTCAACCCTATGGCCTGTCGGCCAAAACGCACGGAAAACAAAGTTATGTGCTGAGCTGTTATCTTTTAAACTTTGCTCATGTTAAGTAATAAATACTACCTCCGGTGTTGTATATAAAACATATTTTATAGTATAATTTGTATTATAAACCATGTTATATGTTTAGGATCAGAGGGAGTATTTCTTTTGATCCTTTTTTATAATTTTTTTTGATTGTGCAAAATAAATTAGTAGTTAAAAAAAATAAATGTATAAAAAATGTCATGTATTTTTTCATATATGCCTCTATTTGTAAAAAGAGTATAGAAGAGAGAATAGATAAAAAGTACGAGAGATAATGAGTACAAGATATGAGAGAGAAATAAGAGAATAAATATATAATAAAGGTAAAATAGGAAAAAAAAATTTACATTTTCAGATAAAAAGTAAAAGTTATTTATAAAAGGGATCAGCCTTGTAAGAGAAAAAGCTGTTTATAAATAAGATCAGAGGGAGTATAATTTTTTAAGAAAATAAATAAGAAGATCGTAAAATTGTATGAACGTTTTTAAAACGGGGGCCAGGTCCTTGAAAATTAAAACGTGCATGCATTTTGATTTTTGACCAATAGACATGCATGTTCCTTTTTTTTGGAGGGGAAAAAAAGAAAATTCGGCGAAACAAAATACCACACTCAGACTGCTAGCCATCAAGACTTTAAATGAGAATGGTTAGTAAAATCAAGAATTACATCAAGGGAACCCAATGTGGAGAAATACTTATATATTCTAGGAGTATCATGTTATCTGAATTCTATCAAATGATAATATAAAAACTCATCATTTTAATTATAATTGGTTAATGACTCATCTGAAAAAATTCAAATTTTATCTTGTTTTTAAGAAAAAATATCTTAATTTTTTAAAAAATAAAACAACATGATCAACTAATATTTGTTTTAAAAATAAGATAAATTTAAAATTTTTTTGAAGAGTCATTCATCAACTATAGTTAAAATGATTTGAGTTGTTATGTTTTTATTGGACAGAGTTCAGATAAAATAATACTCATGAAATATGTAAGTATTACTCCCCCAATGCATCCCGGAACATTTTATGTGTGATTAATTTGCGGCCAACTAGTTGCCATTAAGGAATACATAGCTACACCTGCTAATCAATGATATGACTTGCCTCCAGCAAATTAGCGGAAACCCCATAATAGTGGGAAGAGGGTACTCTCGTTTAAATTTGGTCAGGAGAGAGAGATGTATAAATTTGATTCCATGTAAATTTCAATCAAATATCACTTTCAGTTAGGGGTGTTTAAAGTGTCCCGGTTCCGGACATTTTGATCCTGGGAATTTCCCGACCCGGTTGGGACCGGGACCGGAAAAACCAGGACTGGGATCTACGGGACTTGGGACCGGGACCGGGACCGGTCACGTACCTTGTGATCCCGGTCCCGGTCTCGGTTTTTTATTTTTTTTAATTTTTTTCTTAAAATCTAAGTTATTATTTTATTTTTTGTATTTTTTATCCCATAATTTAAGTTATCATTTGATAAAATATGTATAACATATTTAGTTGGAGTTAAACTATATATATCGTGATACTAATATTACTATATAATGTATAAAAATAATAACAAAAATGATGCAGGTGATAATAATAATAATAATAAAATGTTATTCTTCAATTCTAAATCAATTTGTGTGATTATTATGGTCTTATTAGGTGTTAAATAATTACTTTAAACACTAGATTATAGAAAATTTAAATAATATAATAATATTTCTTAAATTTAATTTTTTTTAAAAAAACCCGGATTCCCAGTTGGATCCCGGTCCCGGCTGGGATTACCGGGACCGGTACTGGGATGCAAATTGCATCCCGGCCAAAAACCGGGACCGGGAGTGGTGGATCCCGATCCCGGTCCCGAATTTGAACACCCCTACTTTCAGTCACCAATATAAAAAAGTTAGTTGAACCATCATATTAAACATAATATCTAAATATATTCATTTTGTCCTTCACTCACACACACACACACACACACACATATATATATATATATTTAAACTATATTTATTGATTGCATATGTTAAATAATTTACATCAAGGGATGAGAAATTATTGAATGAATCCAGTTTACCATGTCATTTATAGTCTAATCAATTAAAATGAAACAACTCAAGTGGTGATTTTGCATCTCCTAAATATTAGCTATCATATTAATAAAATTAAAAGATTTCACATGATTTTCTTTTCATTACTTGTCGTATCTTAATTAAGGGATTTATTTTTTTTAATAAAAATAAAAATGTGAATTACATAAGTAGCTAAGTAAGATTAATATTAGCTAAGTTGTTTTATTTTAATTAGTTAAACCACAAATGACATAACAAACCGAATTCATACAAGAATTTTTCTCGATAGATTTAATATAAATGATTTAAGAATATATTTTAGGGAAATCAATACACATTTTTAATAAATAATTAATTTAACTATTTATTTTTAATTTATTCAAATTAATTGAGTGAAACTTATATTAATAATCAGAGGTAGTGCTGTATATTTGCGTTACCCTTTTGATCTCCCTATGAGGTTTTTTAGTTAAAAGTGTTTCGGTCCGGCGAGAGAGAACAGTGATTTCCCCAAAAAATCGTAACCCCCCCCCCCCCCCAAAAAAAAAGAAGAAACCCTATTGATATAGTTGATACTGCAAAAATAATAGCACTACAAGTCTATAATAACAAGCCCAAAGCCATTAGCAGGGAAAGGGCGTACATGAGCAGCTTATTAACATATTAACATTAATGCATTAGTACAACTGCGCATGAAAATTAAATTTAAAGCACTATATGTTGATGTGACCAGAATAAAGTTAATTTTGGCGGGGGCGGGGGGCGATGTGACCAGAATAAAGTTAATTTTGGCGGGGGCGGGGGGCGATGTGTTGATGTGACCAGAATAAAGTTACTTTTGCCCCGGGGGGCGGGGCGTGGACCCAGTATACTAGGGCTGCTTGCCCTGCGTGACTTCAACCTTTTGGACAAAAGTAGGATGGATTGATCTCATATGTGACTGACAACAACATTATTCAACAAATTAATCAATAATTTTATTGATCTAATTATTGAACCGTTTAACTTTTATTATAAGGATCTCTTATATATTTTTTAGTATAGAAAGTACATTGAACTGATACCTCTTAAAACAATAGTACATCTTCAATTAGAAAGTTATATAATCATATATTGTTTTGTTAACCAACATAATTTATATAGCCAACGGTTATTTAAAAAAATATTTTTTTATGAAGAGTTGCATACTTATAATATATAGGATTTTATGAAAATAACACAACATTTTACTACGTCATGGTTATAATATCTTTTGTTATAACCTTTTATATTTGTCTTTAGGAATAATTAGTATTGGGAAACCGGGCCAGCCTGTGACGGGCTCGGGCCTAAACGGACCAGCCCGTTTAGGCCCGAGTTCAAATCCGTACTCTTTTAGGGCGGCTTGACCCGTTTAAGTTATGCCCGCGGGCTTTTGGCCCGTTTACTTTTTTTTTTTTTGCCATTCCTTTTTTGTTTTTTATTCTCATAAAGACTAAAATACCTAATTTAAAACATAAATATCATCAACACTAATTTAAAACATAAATATTATCCAAGTTTAATGAACACAAACACTAAAACTTAAGTCCAAACCATAATTAATGTTCATAACCAATTAAATAAGTTCACAGCTACAATCAAACAAGCCTACAAGCTTCAAATGTCAGTAATAATATAACACTTGATTTGGATTTTGGCGTATACATGCAAAAAAAAAAAAAAAAATCAAAGAAGAGAAGCTTCAAATGATGTCTAAATCAATGTGAGAGCATTTTTTATATGAGGGTTAGGTCAGGTTAACTCTACCTCTAACCAATGCTTACTGCCCATTTAAAAAAAAAAAAAAAGTTAAACGGGCCTAAAAGGACTGGAGGCCCGCTTCCATTTTCAACCTCCAAATCATAGGCCCGGCCCTTGACGGGCTCGGGCCTAAACGGGCTCGGCCCAAATTCCCGGCTATAGGAATAATAGAGGGATGACCTTAATTATTTTTGATGTTATAACTGTTGGAATATTGAACCATGATTAAGATCTTATTTTATTAGTTAATATCATAATTAGTGGTTGAATCCTATAAATAGAAGTCATAGTTATTAATGTGTTAAGTATATGGGATGTGAAATCCTCACCAATGAGAGGGAGGATAATTTGGGTTTTCTTCAAAGATCCTTAGAGTTAGAGTTAGTATTTAATCACTTTTAGGTGAAAAATGATAATTGTTAAACCCAAATGAACTGATTTATATCTTATAAACAATCATTTGTTTTTAATGAAGATTATTTTTAATTTTCTTAACAATAACTTTACACACAACCCTTTATAGAACATAACTTTTAAAAAAATCGTCTCTTCGTTTCAAAAATATTCAAACAGCACTATGATAATCCTTTTCTGATTTTTATCAATACAAACAGAATATTATATCGAAAGCCCATGCAATGCGCGGACTGGATATCAAAATAGGAGATCGGGAGGGTTAGCTAGATTACCCCACATACCAACGGAATTGTTTTTTTGTTTTTTTGGTCAAACACACCAACGGAATTGTTGATGGTACGGAATTTGCAAATGAGAATTAGGAGCACTAATTGAGATTGTAATTATGACAATGATGCCCACAAAGCTTTTAAATTTGAGGGAAAATGATGCGCAAGTCCTAAAGACCGAAGATAATTATAATAAAATCCCAAAAATTTGAATAACAACTGGTTAAATTGTTTTTATAACATATACATTTTTTCCCCATATTATGGGACTTCACTACAGTTATCTTCAGTCCTTAGAATCTATATGTCATTTACTCTGAATTTTAACAGCCAAGTGTAAACTTGAGAATGAGCGAATCCAACAGTTGAGCCGCGCCTAATAATAATGGAAACTCCACCTTAGGGGTAAATGCACAATATAACATATACTCCCTCCAATCCTGATTATAAGACAAAGTTGATTTTTTTTGGAGAAATTAAAGAAATCAATTAAATTACTTTAGAGTATTTATATTTATATTTTTTTCTCTAAACTAATTAATTTGACTAATAAACTAATGTATAATCTAATGATACTAAAAATATAAACACTCTAAAGTAATTTAATTGACTTCCTTAATTTCTCCAAAAAAGTCAACTTTATTTTATAATTAGGACCGGAGGGAGTACATTTTTTTCCCCATATTATGGGACTTTACTATAATTATCTTCCGTCTTTAGAATCTATATGTCATTTACCCTGAATTTTAACAGCCAAGTGTAAACTTGAGAATGAGGGAATCCAACAGTTGAGCCGCCCCTAATAATAATGGAATCGCCACCGCAGGGGTAAATGCACAGTATAACATATATATTTTGAATATCGCCCTTCATGAATATTTCAAACCCTATATATGTAAGTCTATTCCAATGAGGTACCGACGGGTCACGTGCTAGCTAACATATCAATAATTAGTTAATCGGAGGACCGCTCCGTCTCATGTTTCAGCCGCCTCATGGGAATTGTTACAGATCACGTGCCTACTGTGTCTGTAACTGTAAGTATGGGACCACTCCGTCTCATATTACGGGTCACGTGCCAACTGTGTCTGTAAGTAATTGCACAAGCCAGGAAATGTCCAGGACGAATCTCCCATTGATTTGCTCCCATGCTTTCAATTTTCGCTTAAAATATTGATTTTCGTATTTTTTTTAAATAAAAATAATAACTTGGATTCCCATTTCACATTCAGCTTCATCTTCACCTCTTCAGTTTGTTTAACTTTCGGATCCTTCTCCCGGACCGAAAGCACACAGGATCCGAAAGCAAAACGAAATTGTAACTTACATCTTGATTATTCTTACACATGGTTTACATATAAATTTAACTTTTAACATTTTCTAGAAGAACATATTATTTCACCCAAAAAAATTATAAAATCAGAGTACTTTCTATATATTAATTGTCGACGTTGAGAGTAACGTATACATACGGCCTTTTGTGGTTAATTATATTATATATTATATCTAATCTTTAATATAAGATATCATTTATAACATAAAATGCATTATAAAAGAGATTTTATATTACAGACCGGATAGTATTATTTAAGTTTAAACATCCTTCAGTGGTTGAAAGGAAAAATCCTTTCAAAGTAATTTTAAAGCTAAGTAATCCTAATATAAGATGTGTCTGATTTAATTACTACACGCAGGAGAAAAATAATAGTTGAAAGAAAGAATACAGAAGATTGGATGGAAATTTGATTACCTGTAGTATTTTTCTTTTATCGGATTAGATGGTGGCTGGCTCATACACGGTATGGAATTAAAAAAAATGATTAACTATGATTGTTTAAGACACATTAAGAGTGTGATTTTATATAGATTTTGTGTTTCATATATTATTGATGGATTACGTTTAAGTGAGTGTTTGGGAAATACCTAAATTATGGTTTCAGAAGTTATTTTCCTCAAGGCGAGACAAAAGTACTCTCACACACTTACCTCATAAATCGTAAAAACTATTTTCAAAAACTAATCTAAACACACACACTAAATTGGGGAAAAGAAAAAGAAGGGACTCTGGCGCACGGCCATGTGCGACACCGACAAGGAAATTCACCGAATCTGGTAAATTATAAACTGATAATTAATTACATGATTCGATTCTATGGTTGAGCTTCAGTGAAGAATTTTCGTTCGTTTCCTTTTCCATAAGTGATCATGCTCTATTTATTTTGAACATATTAATTTTTTGTTTTAAAAAAAGGACTATATTTATACGAAGTTCCTTATATCCATTATATGAAAATTTTCAATCATACATGATGACGCATCCTATTTTTTCATATTATTTTATAATAAGAAATTAAAAAGCAAAACCCACTCCATGTGTAATGATTACAAACTTAAAGAGATAGCTTAAGAAAGTTATCTCTTTAAGTTAGCTGGGCAATTTTGTTTGGATACGTGTGCTGGGACATTTGGGTGGATAGGTGCCGGAAGCTGTATGGAGACGACACCGACTTTGATGACCGGAGCGCCCTTCCTAGCTTTTTTCGGGCAAGTTGGGATATGGACGTGAGTGCACATAGCAATTTTTACAGTCAAGCCCCGATTGCTAATGGGGATCAACTAGCGGGGAGACAGGGTTTCTACACTCTAGAAGCGGACGGGTCAGTGCTTGATTCAGGTCAGAGCGGAAGTGCTGGAGTCGTCAGAGATGAGGATGGAAGATGGGTGTGTGGCTATATGTGCAGACTTATTCAGGTTCCGCCGGTGATTGCTGAAGTTATAGCCATCATCAAAGGGCTCCAAATTTGTTGGAATAGGGGAATTAGAAGCATTGTTCTTTGTACTGATTGTATTGAGGCTGTGAATTTGCTCACTAGGGGATGTGATCATAAACATCCATTTAGAGAGGTCATTGACGAAGCTAGGCTTTGGCTGGCTGGGAATTGGCAGGTGCTTATTAGGCATATAGCTAGAGAGCAAAATACGCAGGCTGACTATTTAGCTAAGCTTTCTCATACTAGTCTAGATAATTTTGTTATTTTTGAACACCCAACTCCTCCTTTAGTGGTAGGCGGTGGTTGATGAGGGACTTTTGCGGTTCCTCCTTGTAGGGGGAGCCTTGTTGTAATATTTGTTTGAGTTATGATTTCCAGTTTTTATTTCAAAAAAAGAGATAGCTTAATCCTAAAAGACTAGTCTATTATGAGGGAGAACCCTTTAACTTATAAATTACGCTACACTCATGACACTTCTTGATGAAATACTTATAGCACAGTCACTCCATCCCCGATGGCTCCACATTATGGCACTCCACTCGGCCAACATCAAGCTTTTAATAAAAAAGTCAATGTGATAATCATAAGCTTAAAGGGAAAACCCAATCCCAATAGATTAGGCTATTAGAAGGAAAAACCTATTGATATTTGTGAGGCTCCCCGATATGAGATTCATAACACCATGTCGATCGATTCCTTAGTTGCAGCTGCGCAACCATGGCATGTTTGTTTTAGCGATTCGATTGCTTATAAGTAGCTTTTCAATAGTGATTTACAGTATACGAAGTAAGTATATGAGATGAGTTGTGTCTCAATTTACGTAAAAAGTAACTTATAAACAATCGTAACGCCCAAACAAACATGCTATCTCTAACATGAATGTGTTAAACTTGCATGTCATCATCATATGTAGTGAACCTCCTACTTTAATTTTGAGATTTGTGCACGTCTCTCACAAACAACGATTAATCTCTCTAATCTCCTGCTTCTACCCAGCACGCGATTCACGTTTGACTGTTTGAGAGCAGTCTCGTGACAAGAGCTGGATCTTAGCTTTTCTTTCTTACGTACGAACACTTTTTTGTCTTTTAATGACGATAACGTTGTCGCTATGAAAGAGATAACAGGCTTGTCCCCACAAATATGGAAAATCTAAAATATAAGCCCTCCATCCATTATTGCCTTTTCGATTGATGTGCTCAACCTTGTCATAAACATCCGTGACTCGGCACGGCACACGTATACCTAATGGGATTGTTTTTTTAAATGTGCTCTTGACATCAATGAATATCATCTTGTCTTGTTTTGGGAAAAAAAAGTGCTCCATCGTACATTTTTATCTCATTTGAATTCTTCGAAATTGAGCTCAAATAACTCGTTGATCAAGACTCTCGGCTCATTTAGCTAGGCTCGACTTAATCGTTAGGTGTAATGGGCTTAAATGTTTTAAAAGTTTTTTGATATGGATATTCGCTATTTGAAAATTTTCGATGGAGCAAGTGCGTCTTAAAAGCTTTTAAAACAGGGTAATGTCATCCTTTTATTAACAAATTTTAACGATAAATTTTGTTGATCAGATGTACAGAAGTGACATTATTATGTAGCACTCACCTCACTGTTTTTTTCCAGATTAACTTTTTTAGTAGCAATTTTTTTTTAAAAAAAAAATCTCATATTCTCTTCTCTCCCTCCAACTCAAATATGCTATATCTTCATATTTTAATATAAGATTCATTTGATTTATTTGGAAAGATTGATGAATATAAATAAAATATTTAATTATATCGTTTCTCTAAAATATTTATGTGTATTATTATATTATATATATTAATTTATATGTCAAGTAAACTAGTTTAAAAATATAATAAATATAAATACATACATCGAAGTAATTTATTTATTGGCAAAAAAAAAATTTATTTAATCTTCTCAAAATCTCAAACGAGTCCTTTGTATTAAGGGCTGAAAGTAGCATTTGTTTTAATTTATATATGTAATTAAAATATGAAATAACTAAAGTACCCTTCCTAAAAAAAACCTAAACCCATCCACAACATTGCACATCAACGGAAAACTTGCACAGCCAGCAAAAATTCAAACCAGCATCAACAATCAAATTGGAAAGAAGTGATTTCAAAGGAAAATTAAAATCAATCAATCTCAAACAAACTAAGATTTGGAGGAAAAAAATAGATGGAGAAGCAGAAGAAAGCAGAGATCGAGAAGTAGAAGAAGATCTGGGTTCAATTTTAAGCTGGATTTGTGCAACGGCGGCGTGGGGGCAAGTTTGAATGCAGACGGTGGCAACGACAAGGGCTAGAAGGAGGCTGTAAGCGACGAATTTATGAGGGAGACGGAGAAGATGAAGAGGTAGGACGAGTCGGAGATTGGAGATGGAGGAGTTGCGTATCAAAGAGGGAGAAGCCGCCATTGCCGCAAAATCTCAGTCTTGCTTCTAGTAGCAGCGACACTGGTGAACTCTCAATCTCAGAATTAAGCTCTCCAATGGATCCCATCTTTGCTCTCAAGGACTTCACCATTCGAGGCGAGCTAGAGAAGTAAGCTTGATTTGGCGTCGAGTTCCGATTCGGTAATGAATACTCTTTTCCTTGCTCTACCGACCAAGGAGAGGTCGCCGGCGATGAAGGTTGAGGGCGAAGAAAGCTATGGGTGATGGAGGTCGTGTCAGTGATGGAGGAAGGGTTTCACTGATGAGTGAGAAAGATTTGAGTGCCAGAGTCGAGAGGGAGGGGTAAGAGGATGATTTTTTTTTTTTTTTAAATTTTTTCAAATGTTAGAGAATGAAGTAAATATCGACGTACCATTTTTGCATATATGGTAAATAAATATTGATTGTTAGGGTTTGTTAACGGAGAGACAATATTATCCCGTTTTTATAACTTTCAAGGCACATTCGCCTATAAAAAATTTTCAAATGCCTAATGCTAATTCCCAAAAACTTATGACCTTATAAAACATTTAAACCTTTTAACCCTATAGTTAATATATAGGTTGGCAAAACAAAAACTTAATATAGAAATAATAGTAGAGGGTGAAACGCAAAATTAAATTATCACCACAATTAATTCAACCAGCTGAATCATTTCATTGATGTTTCACCAAACCAGTACATATCTATTACTGCATGACACTTTGGTAATGCTTCGTCATTTATACTATGTTCCATTAGAGGTTGTGCAGACATGGAAACAAAAGTAGTAATAAGGAATATGGGACGAGATGATGTTTCCTAAATTTATTTACTCACCTATAGGATTTGAGAGAATTAAAATGGAGGATATTCTAAATAAAATTACAATACACGGTGTTTACTAGAGACGCGGTGGATTCAGGGCCAATCCCCATAGTCGAGCAGTAGGGACAGCGATTCCAAATCCATAGCGCCATTATTCTCGGGTACATCGAAGCCACTTGTTGTCGGGGCCCACCCACTGACTATATTTTCGTCAATGGGTAGGGCCTGGTCGATGTTAAAGATCCCGGCTTCTCCGTACAAATTTTCTGCACTCAGGCCAAACTGATCCTCGCTCCCAGAACCCCACATGTTCACATCCGAGTTATGATCTTCATGAACCCCCTCTTCGTCCTCATTAACTTGAGTTTTCGGAGAACGTAAACCCTGCACAGATTGAGTTGTGGCTGTCGGAGCTGCATCAACCTCTATCTGGTTTGAAGCACAAGAGTTGATGTTGGAGTTTTCATATGGGTTTTGCGGCGGTAGGATAACTAGGTTCTTACACCGACTGGGCTTGGTTTGAATTAACTGTGGTTGGGGCTGAGGATCATCAGCCACTTGCTTGCCTGTTGTTGATTCCAAGTGTCGGAGCTTCTTGGCCAGAGTAGTGTTCCAGTAGTTCTTGATTTCATTGTCTGTTCTTCCAGGAAGTCTTCCAGCTATAAGAGCCCATCTGGGTAATTCACACGTCGTGAGATACATACATCCATAAAGTAACGAGAAAAGAAAAAGAAGAAGAAGAGAAACACCAACAAAGGTCGGTTAAGTTAATAGGCTCGTAATCATAAGATTGTGGGTTCGAATTCCAGTGAGATTGTGGGTTCGAATTCCAGTGATGTAAGGAGTAGGTGATCTTGTTTGTAGTTGATTTATAAGTTCTCTTTAAACCCGGACGCATACTCTAATACTGGCCCTGATGAGTCCGGGGCCAACTCAGTTAAACTTTTTGTTATTAAACAGGGAAGAAGAAGAGAAGAAGAACAAACCTGTTACCAAGAAGTTTATGGAGCCTGATAATGAGATCTTCTTCATCGTGAGTGATGTTGCCTCGCTTAATGTTGGGTCTGAGATAGTTTAGCCAGCGAAGTCTGCAGCTTTTGCCACATCTTTTTAGGCCTGCATTATATTGCAGAGGGAGTGAAGAAGATGTGGAAAGTGAAGAGAGAGGAAAACAGAGGAGGAGGGGGGGGGGGAGTGAGAGAATACCAGCTCGGTGGGGGATGTCTCGCCATTTGCCTTCGCCATGGTCTTGGACGTAAGAGATGAGTAACTTGTCCTCAACAGCAGTCCAGGCTCCTCTGTTAACTCCTTCCTTGGAGCAGCATGGACTCCTCCCCATCTGTCTGTGTGAGTAATTAATTAGAGCAGCTAGCCCTTGGTCTTGTATATATAAACCCCATCACATATATGCATTTAATTGGAAATCCTGTTTGACTTGTCTTACCTTCTTCTGGACATGTCTTGATGAGCAGCGTTTAGTATGACACTCTCTCGTTATCGTGTGTGTTGGTTATTTCCTACCTACGATCCTAGTGATTTGGGGGGATTGCTTTAATATAACCTGATGCTTAGTTTTGGAATGAATAATACGAAGCCATTCTCTTTTGGGGTAATACGACTTTTTAAGCCTGGGGTTACAATGTCTTATATATGATCCTCAATCAAAATAATGCTCCTAACTGTTGTTCAATTTTTATGACGCCAGTGTGAAATTAACGCAGAAACATTAATCTTAATTGTACAGAGTACTTATCTAGTATACTAGTCATTGAATAAAGACGGAGATGAGATGTAAAGAAAGACAAGGATATTATTTCTCGTTTGATTTTTTTTGTTTGTTTTGTTTTTGCCATCATCGTTTGAAACTTTGAATTACATTACATACCTGGAACGCATCATTTCGTCATCGGCCACCTCATAATTGAGTAGTGGCTGTACTTCTAACTGCTAAGCCTCCTTTTCAATTTTTCATTCAAATTTTATCATTTAAAAAAAACAAAAAAAGTAAGACGGAAAAAAGGGCATAGTCTAAAAGCAAGAGAGGGTTAATTTAAAAGAGGGGCTTAATCTTTCTTAAGACACTTTTTGAATATAAACAATACAAATATCTAGATATAATATAATTTCTTACATATTTAAATGAATCCATAATTCGTGATTATAGAGAAAAGTTGTTCATGATCCTAAATGAGAAAAATATTAATTAATTGCAAACAAGGTGTTCTTGAGAACTTTGTGGTCCTTGGATGAATGTTTCAGGGCCATCAAACTTGGAGATATATGATAGTGAAAATTATATAATATAGGCAAAGATGGAGAAGGTGTGATGTTAATTCGCTTTCTTCATAAAGAGTACAAAAGCGCATTAAGAATCTCAACTGTGGAACAAAATGCCACCGTGCTTCTTGTATATAAAACTATAGGCGAGGAAACAACTTGTAATAATCAACCGTGTTTTATAGTTTTGGGGACTAGGGTTTCAATAAAACAAATTTTAAAAAAACACACACACATATATATATATATATATAGAGAGAGAGAGAGAGATAGGACAAAAAAAACATATATGCGGTATGTTAATGATGATGATAGTGGTAAAAAAATCCTGAATGATGACAATGACAATGATAATAAAATGCTAATGAGGATGATAATGATGAGGATGAGGATGATGATGATAAGATGAAATGAGGATGATGATGATGCACGAAGAGCTAATGAGGATAAGGATGATAATAATGATAAAGAGATGAAGATGGTTATGATGAAGATGGTAATAGAAATTTTGAAATGATGATGATGATAAGCTACTTGACCAATGATCTTGCCCTTGCTTTAATCTTAAACTGGATGATTTGAAAGGTGATGTCATTATAAATTAATTTTTTTAAAAAATATATTGACACTGGTATTTAATAAAAACCAATGTAGAAAAGGTTATGGATATCGGTTATTAACGAGAACCGTTCCAGAAAGGGTTGTCTTAAGTATATATATTTACTTTTGTGTTCAATCATCATTTCTAGCCTCTCTTGGTCCCGCACGCACTCTTACTTTCTCCGTTGCCTCCAGCTGATGTGATGTCTCTATCTCCACTATTGAGATGGCTTGGTATTCCTTTCCGTTGAGCTCTCCCTCTCTATCGTTGTCGTTTTGCTCTCACGTTCGCTAAAAATCGTTGCTTTTCACAAACCTTTGATAGATGTTTTGTTGTCGTGTTCTATTAGTATTCTCTTTCGTTGTCTTTGCTTGTATAGAAGTTTTAATCGTTGTCTTTCACAAACCCTCAATACTCATTTTTCTTCTTTATCGAAACCCTAATTGAAAGTTCAGTTTTTTTTCTTACATTCACATAAATGAAATTAATGTGGGTAATGTGAAAAGAATATTAAATAGGAGAGATAAAATGGTTAAAAATTTTATATTTAGGATGAAATCATATCCATCAATTATGTAACTAAGTCCTATAGTTAGAATCTATTGAATAATCAATTGTCTGTGGAAGGGAAAAAATCAACAATAACGACCTGTCTCCATATTACTTAAGTGTGTGTTTGGGAACTTCCAAAACCATGGTTTCAAACCATATAGTGTGTTTGGAAGAGCGATGGGAAAAATAGAGTTTCTCAATTTAGTGTTTGGTAATTTTAGTTTTGGTAAAAGCTCGATTGTGTAATGTGATTTATGTTTGGAACAGCGATTGTATAAATGACTTTTGTAAAAATAAAACTTGTTTAGATTGACTTAAGCACAAGTGACTTTTGTGATAATAGTAAGAGAGAGTGGGTGGAAAAATATTTTAAAGGGTTAAAAACACTAAAAAATAGTTTAAAATAATTTTTGGAACTGAAAAAGTACATTAAAGATAAAATTGCAATCAGTCTGATAACACATTGGGTATAGTTGAAAAAATATTTTAAGGATTAAAAGCACCAAATAATAGTTGAAATTAATTTTTGTAGCAAAAAAAGTATATTAAGGGTAAAATTGCAATAAGTCTGATAGTACACTGGACACAACTGAAAAAATATTTTAACCATTCTCACTCTCCCTAAAAGCTAAGAAACTTATGACAAAAGCTATTAAGATAGAATTAAGCTCGATTGCTCACTGGTGAAACCAAACACTGCATTTTTTTTTCAGTTGGGTTATTGAGCTTATTAGCTCAAACGCTCAATCCCCCCCCCCCTTCCCCCCCAAAAAAAAAAAAACACACACACCATGATAGTTATTCTGTGTCTCAAATAATTATAATCAGGCAAGTTAACCTGGATTGTGCACGAGCCAGAAATTGGAGGAGGAAGCATTAAGTTATATTGTCGTTCTTAGTGTAGTACTATCCGGTACCATTTTATAAAATGCTTCTGATTAATTCACAAGTATGGATAAAAACAGTAAAAAAAATATTAACTTTGTCATAAAATTCAAGTGATTTTTAATATATATTACCTTTATTAATCACACTAAACGCTAACATCATATTAATTTCTACCCTTTCTCTCATTATCCTTATTAAATATCAGCTTGTATAAAAAAATAATACTCATTGAAACTATAAAAAATGTCTTATAAAAATGATTAGAAATATATTTTACAAGATATATTATAAAATGAAATGGAGGGAGTGCTAGTACAACAATGAGCAATTTAATAGATGCATGCTTTCCTCAAGGCAGTTATCCTCATCTCTCTGTCAACATTTTGTTTGAATCCAGGACATGTTTTGTTGCTCACTGGCAATAAAAATAAAAGGAAATGAGAAATCATACTTTCAAGGGGGAAAAAGATAAAAAAGTAATGTCAAAATTAGTAAAAAATAAATAAGTATGTTGAATTTTAATAATTTTAAAGAGCTGATTTAGAATTTTGAAATGTTGCAATGGTGTGGCCATCACCGGAATTTCGGTGACTTTGCCCTCTGGCAGTCTCATATATTTTTTTAAATTTCTCAATCAAAAGTTGTCAATATGGATACTTGAGTTGCTTATATAGGTACTAAAGTCATAAATAGGGTCGACCGAAACTCCGACGGTCTCATATATTTTTTAATTTCTCAAGCTAAAGTCGTCAATATAGATACTTGAATTGTTAATATAGGTACTAAAATCATAAATAGGGTCAACCGAAGCACCGAGAGTCTCACATATTTTTTGAATTTCTCAAGTAAAATTTATTAATATGGATACTTGAGTTGTTAATATAAGCACTAAAGTTATAAATAGGGTCAACCGGAACTCCGATGGTCTCATATATTTTTTTTGAATTTCTCAATCAAAATTCATCAATATGGATATTTGAGTTGTTAATATGCATACTGAAATTGTAAAAAATATATGAGACCGCCGGAACTTCGGTCGACTTTATTTACGACTTTAGTATCTATATTAACAACTCAAGCATTCATATTGACAACTTTTGCTTGCGAAATTCAAAAAAAAATATGAGACCATCAGAGCTCCAGGGATGGGTCTCTAGCACTTAAGTTCTGGTGACGGCCGTCGCTGTCGGTCATTGGCGCCAGAGCTGTGGCGGTTGAAAGGGGGTTGAGGATTTTTTATTTAAAAAAATTAAGGGTAATGAGATAATTTCTCAAATTTTGTAATATTTCAAAATTTTAAATCAATTCCTTTAAAATTATTGAAATTTCAAAATTTCAAAATGAAGAAGAAAGGAAAGGCAAAAGGGAACAATAATTGGACCGTTCTCATATATCTACCTTAGTAGGTGGGCGTGTCATTTTGCCAACGTGAAACAGAGCAGAGAACAGCAACAAACCTTCAAGTTACCACCGAATGTTAGTTTGGGAGAGTACAAGGTGCAGAGGGTCCCACGTCGTGTTTGAGCTAGCCCATGGAATGGTAGATGAACTCTTCACTTTCATTCATTCATTCACTAACGCTACTAAACAACGCTTCATCCAGATTCAACCCCAATTCCCGGAACTCTCGGGACACTAGCTAATTTACTCACATCCTTTACGGTATTAATAACGTACAAGGGGAGCCGCACCTAATCCTTCTACTGACGTCATGCATCCATGATCCTAGGACAGCCTCGTATAAATGGAAGCCATATGTCTGAATAACAAGTATGAGAGTGAGAGTGAGTGAGAATAATGGGGAGGACTCCTTCACGCAGTAATAATAATGAAGCGCAGAAAAGGGAGGCTTGGACTGCTCATGAAGACAAAATTCTGGCCTCTTATATCAGGTGCCATGGCGAAGGCAAATGGAAAAACATCCCCAAACTAACTGGTAATACTACTCAGGTGATGTCATGAACAGGTCTCTAATGAACGCGATTCATTAATTAGGCATAGTGTTGTGGTTGATGAGCAGGTCTCAGGAGATGTGGCAAATCTTGTAGGCTTCGCTGGATGAATTACCTTAGGCCTGACATCAAAAGAGGCAACATTACTGAAGACGAGGAAGACCTCATTCTCAGGCTCCACAACCTCCTGGGCAACAGGTATACACATACAAGTCCTTTTCATTCACTCCTTAACATTAAAAATTGGCCCTTTTGATCGGGATATACAAGTGACAGCATAATTTGGTGTTCAGATGGTCACTCATAGCAGGCAGGCTTCCAGGGCGAACAGACAATGAAATCAAAAACTACTGGAACACCAACTTAGCCAAGAGGCGACCAAAGGATACATCTCAAAATGAGAAGAGGGAAATTGCAGAATCAAGAGTGTCCCATGAGGCTACGGAGTCGCCGAGCACTCAAGTGGTCTTAGCCACGTCAACTCCGATGGAACCCAGGACTGAGTATTGTGACGATTCTGATGTTGCTACAGGGGAATCTGTTGCTTTTGATGGTCAATCGTCGTCGGCGGAAGAAAACGTTGATGGGGCTTTGATGGATTTTGATTTCAAGGATGTGGACTTTTTGGAGTTTCTGGACTTTGATTTTTCGGGACTTGCAGATTTTGACATATTGATGAACATGGACGATCCGAAACAAGAAGGAGATCAGAGTGATTCTCAGTCATTTTCATTTTCTGCGGAAACAAACGCTGCGCAGGGGACCAGAATGTCACCCATTACTGTTAGAGAGACTGGGTGAGACGATTTGGTGCCCGGATTCAGATGAAGAATGTTACTTCTGCAATTTTGTGTTCTCTTCTGATCTGATAACACAAGAGCAAGGAAAGACGTGCACGTAAATGAAATCTTAAAAGTCAGTGAAGGATCGATTATATAATGTAGAAAATTATATATATATATATATAATAACTTGTTGGTCCATGTTTCATTCATCTCAACTCTGCATCCCTGTTTCTCCCCTGCTGCTAACTCCTATGTCTCATCTTGTTTCGTCCTTCCAAGCACTATTTCGAGTTCACTTGCTAAAGGTTGTGTTTGGAAGAGCGATAAATAATTGAGTTTGTTTTAATTGGACTTGTTGTAATATTATTTTTGATAAAAGTTAAATTATGTAATGTGATTTATGTTTGGATTGGCGATTGTTAATTGAGTTTTTGTAAAAATAAAAACTTGTTTGGATTGGCTTATGCATAAGGGCTTTTGTGATAATGGTAAGAGAGAGTGGGTGGAAAATATTTAAAAAATCAAGTAAATATTTAAAAATTACTTTAAAATATTAGGTGCTACTGGAAAAATATTTTAGAGTGGGTGGAAATCAATAAATCAGTATTATAAGTTTTGGGTGCTCCTTACTACTAAAAAAAAAAATACATTAAAGGTAAAATTGTAATCGGTCTCCTAAGACTGGGTACAAGTACAACTGAAAAATTATTTTAAAGAGTTAAACGCACCAAACAATATTTTAAAGTAAATTTTGGAGCTGAAAAAGTACATTAAAGGTAAAATTACAATCAGTCTGATAACACATTGGATACAGCTGAAAAAATATTTTAAGGGGTTAAAAATACTCAAAAAATATTTTTTGAGTGGGTACAACTAGAAAGTGGGTAAAATTGCAATCAATCTGATAGTAAACTAGGTGGTGGGTACAACTAGAAAAATATTTTAAGGGGTTAAAAATACTTAAAAAATATTTTTTGATACTACATATTATTTAAAAAACATTTTATGGGAAAAACCAATATCATATAACTAATTTCCAAATAACTCAATCTAGCATAAAATGTCATTAGCTTTTAACAAAAGCTCTATTCTTTAGCTTGTCTCAATTAAGCTTTCACCAATTGAGATTTGGTAAAAGCTCAATTGTTAATAGGCCTCTCCAAACACTCAAAAAAAATTGCTAGCTGCCAATTGTGCTTTTACCTCCTCCGATTAGACTTATTGACCTCCCCAAACACACAAAGTCATTCACTGTAATTTGCCAAGTACTCAGCGTTTCAAACGAAAAAAAACCCCAAGTCGACGCGTTATTAGGTTTACATACTAATAAATTATTCGTTGTATCAAACCAAAAACAACGTTTGGTATTCCAAACTTAATGCAGTTTGTCATATACTTCATTGTTACAATTTCAATCAAAATTAGAATTTATATGCATCCACTGCTATAAAAAAGTCAATTCATAACTGCTATTTTTATCAATACTTGACGGTTTACTGAATTGTTAAATATGGAGGTGCTATATATCCTGAGTGAAAAACACTTAATATTTTTTAACTGTCAAATATAAAAAACATACTTAAACTATTCTTTAATAATATCTGTCAGAATAACACACACACACACACACACACACACACACACACACACACACAAAATAACGATTTCATGAAATTTTCTAAAGGCATTATCTAATTACTTATAAATAAAATCATCACATTGATAATAAAAACCATACAGTTATTTGTAAAAGAAATTATACATTTAAGAAGTTCTCTGTAACAATGATATTTATAAAGCAACGGAAATGCAAGGAATTTAAGCAAATTATATCTCAACAAAATTCTCTAGTACTGCTTTATTAGGGATTCAATCAGTACAAGGCATAAGAACATAATATAGCATAAGGCTGAGAAACAGTCACAGAAATTGACAGTACACAGAATGCAGAAAGGGAAAATCACAAAGAATGATAGAAGGTCTCAGAGAAGAAAGTTTACTCAATATTCTTCACACCCTCATTCGTTACTCTTATTCTGTTTTATAGCCTCATACTCACGCATCTTCCATGACGACTTGCCTATGCTCCTTCTTACCGTATCACATGATTGCTGTTCTGGCATTGTTAATATATTTGGGCCCTTATTACTTGGGCCTTCAGCTGCAACATCTGTGAGATTACCTTCCCCAATAAGAGAGACCTTGTCCTCAAGGTCAAATTCAGGAAAATCACGTGCAATTACCTCAGCATCCTCCCCAGAATTTGGAATGGCGCCTTGCCACTGAATCAATACTTGAGTAACATTGAGACACTGAATCTGGACTTGTCGTTTATCCAAAATATGAAGGGGAGAAAGGAGAGGTCCAAATACATTGGTCTGCAAAGGAAGAGGCAGATAATGCTATGTAGGATTGCCCTCACATTTCTTAAGGACAAAAACATGGAAGACTGGATGAATCCTATTTGTTTTAGGCAGATCCAATTTATATGCAACAAAACCCACTTTGGCCAATATAGGAAATGGACCAAAATATCACAATCCCAACTTCTGATTTATTTGGAGAGACACAGAAGTTTGACGATATGGTTGTAACTTAACATAAACCAGTTGGCATACTTCATAATGCACTTCAGAACATTTCTTATAAACATATTTCTTCATTCTAATTTGATCTTTTTGCATATGCAATTTCAACTTATGCAAAACAACATCCCGATCATTTAATTGGATCAATACTTCAGTTGGAGCATCTAGAGGTTCAATGGTAACAAATAGACGAGGAGGATCACGACCATACACTGCCTTAAATGGTGTCATACCAATGGATTCATTATGAGATGTATTGTACCAGAATTCTGCCCAAGGTAGAAAATTCACCCACTGTCTAAGAAGATCATAAACAAAGCAACGAAGATACATTTCTAAACACTTGTTTAAGGCTTCACTTTGACCATCCGTTTGAGAGATGATAAGCGGAACTCATGGCAAGAGTAGTACCTTGTAGTTTAAATAGGTGCTGCCAAAAATTACTGGTGAAGACTTTATCACGATCCGATACTATAGATTTTGGGACACCATGTATTCTTACCACATTATGAATGAAAGATTCAGTTGTTGATTGACTAGAAAATATGCCTTCAAAGGTGCAAAATGCCCATATTTTGATAATCGATCTACCACTACTAAAATAACAGTATAACCCTTTGAATTAGGCAATCCAGTAATAAAATCCATTGTCACATCCTCCCAAATCGCTTGAGGAATAGGTAATGAACTTAATAATCTTGCTAGATGAGTATGAGATACCTTAGCCTTTTGACATATATCACAATTACGTATGAAAATGCGAATGTCTTGTCTCATTTTAGGCCAAAAAATTACGCAACAATACGAGTAAAAGTCCAAAAAAATCCAGCATGGCCCCCTAATAGAGAAGAATGAAATTCTTCCAATATTTTAGCAATTAAGCCATGAGCATCAGTAGAATAACCAATCGGTTCTTATAAAATAATTTTCCATTGACAATGTGATAATGAGGAAGAGGTACTAAATGTTGACTTACTTGAGAGAAAATTGCCTGAAGTTCATTGGACTATTGATGTGTTGAAATAATGTCGTCAATTAACAAAGGAATAGGCAGTGAATAAGCCATGAAACAACTTCGTGATAAAGCATCTGCAACCCTATTGGTATTTCCTGGTTTATATTCAATTTGAAAGTTATATCCCAATAGTTTTGGTAACCAAGCTTGCTGTTCTGGAGTTTGAATTGTTTGATTAGTCAAATGTCGCAAACTCTGTTGATCAGTGCGAATAACAAATGGATGACCCAATAAATAATAACGAAACTTAGCTACTGCCTTAGTGATGACATACATTTCGCTAACATGGGTTGACTGGGATTGCATTCTTAATGACAATTTCTTAGAAAAGAAAGCTATAGGATGACCGTTTTGACTTAATATAGCACCAATACCGTGACCTAAAGCATAAGCCTTTAGTACAAACGGCTGAGAAAAATTTGGCAGTACAAGCATCGGAGCTTAAGTCAGTTCTTTCTTTAGATTATCAAAGGCGTCTTGAGCAGTAACATTCCAACAGAATGAATCCTTCTGTAATAGAAATGTTAAAGAAGCGACCAATGACGCATAGCTACGAATAAAGTGTCGATAATAACCAGTGAGGCCAAGAAAACCTCTCAACTGAGTAATGGTAGTGGGAATTAGCCAATCAACGATAGCTATTATCTTCGCAGGATCAACTGCAACTCCATCTGAAGACACCACATGTCCCAAGTAGTCAACCTTGTTTAGTCCAAAAGAACACTTAGCCATCTTGGCAAATAATTGATGATAAAAAAGTAACTGCAATACTATTAACAAATGTTCTACATGGTCAGCCCAAGTTTTGCTATACACCAATATATCATTCAAGAAAACAAGAATAAATTTGCGCAAATAAGGCCTAAAGACATTATTCATCAAAGCTTGGAATGTTGCGGGTGCGTTAGTAAGACCAAATGGCATAACACGCCATTCATAATGACCATGATGAGTTCTAAGAGTTATTTTGTATCTATCTTCCTCTTTGACACGAATTTGATGATACCTCGCACGTAAGTCTAATTTGGAAAAATACACTACTTCACATAATTCATCCATAGTAGTAATTGGATAAGAGTCTTTAATAATAATAACATTAAGAGCCTTATAATCAATACAAAATCGCCAAGAACCATATTTTTTTTAACTAATAAAACAAGTACAGAAAAGGGATTGTTACTTGGTTGGATAATACCATCATGAAGCATATCAGAAACCATTAACTCAATTTGATTCTTTTGAGAAAAAGGATAATGGTAGGGTCTGACCTTAACTGGAGGTGTACCTTCTTGTAAATTAATAACATGATCATTTGAACTAGGAGGAGGTAGACTCTTAGGTGTACAAAAAACGCTGGTAAATTGTTGGAGAAGCTGCAATAACTCATTTTGAACATTAAAAGGAAACAGAATAGAGTCATCATTGAGGCCATCGGAATGACATTCCAAAGCATAAATCTCCTCCACACTATCAATAGCCACCATTCGTCTCATATGATGATAATGGATCATAGATGGTGGACGGTGTTTATCACCCTGTAAAGTAATAAATTTATCATCACGATAAATATGGATCATAAAAGTACTATAATATGAAACATGAGCACCCAATGTGGCTAACCAGGATGCACCTAAAACAAGATCAACACCTTTAATAGGAGCTACAAAAGCATCAATGGTGAAATCATGTCCACAAATTTTAAGAGGAATGGAGTGTACTATCCCTTCCCCATCCAGGCAATTTCCATCTCTCACCACCACCTTAAATCTTAGAGCTGGCTCAACCAATAGCCAAAAACGTTGCACTACTTGAGGTTGAACAAAATTATTTGAGCTTCCACCATCCAAAAATACTTCAACCGTGGAACCAAAAATGTGGCCAGTGAAATGAATTGTACATGGACTATGTGAACCATGAAAGACATGCAAAAAAAGGTGATGCATAATTACCGAATCTTCCAAAACAAGTAAAGTTTCATCCGAAGGAGGTGAATTAGGATAGCAATCCTCAGAATCAACCATTAACATCATATAATTGTGATTAGGGCATTTATGAGTGGTAGAGAACTTTCCATCACAATTATAACACAAACCTTTTTCCCTGCGTGATTGCATCTCAGCAGTTGTTAACCTTTTGACTTGAGGGAATGGCTTTGCGGATGGTGTCGGTAATAATGGTGGAGCTGAAGATTTAGAATTGCCCTGTGCCGACTGGATAGAGCTAGAAGAAAAAGATCCCACTGGTTTAGTAAAGTTGAATGAAGATTGAGAAGTGGGCCGAGATTTAAGCCTAAAACCCAGCTTGGACCCCCCATCATCATATAATCAAGCAAGAGCAATAGCTCTAGTCAAAGAATCAGGTTCACGTGCTAAAACATCCCGTCGAATATCATCTTTTAAACCACTGATGAAACAGTCCATAAGAGCCCTATCGGATAGCCCATCTACTCGGTTAGCAAAGGCCATAAAGCTAGTATGATAATTAACCACCGAGCCCGTCTGTGTGAGCTTAAAGAGTTGAGATTGTGGGTTATCATATTGAGTAGGCCCATACTGAGTCTCAATGGCCTTAGTAAGCGCCGCCCAATTGGGCACACGATGAGTGCGTTACAACATCTGAAACCATGGGACAACATCCCCTTCAAAATGAACAGAGGCTAATACAATCCTCTGTAAATCGAAAGTCTCATAAAAAGAAAAATATTGTTCGGCATGAAATATTCAATTCAAAGGGTCAGAACCATCAAAAAATGGAAAATCAAGCTTGACTTTATGAGAAAGATGAGTACCAAAATGGGAAGTAGAACTCCCTGAGGTATGGGATCCAGTGGCGGACGACTACAGAAGTAAATTAAGTTTCCGATTCATACCATCGACGGAGCGATTCACATCGAGCACCGAACGTTCCAGTCGGTCTATACGAGTAGAATGGTCTTTCTCCAAATGAGAATAAGTTAATTGCAACTGACTAATCGAATTTCGAAAAGCAACCTCACGTTGCTCGCAAGTCTCTTGAAGTTGTTTTAGATTAGATGCCACATCTTTTAATCTGGTATGGTCTGCCATGGAAACTCAATGAAAGCGCCAAATGTAACAATGATATTTCTAAAGCAACAGAAATGCAAGGAATTTAAGCAAATTATATCTCAGCAAAATTCTCCAGTACTGCTTATTAAGGATTCAAATAGTACAAGGCATAAGAACATAATATAGCATAAGGCTGAGAAACAATCACAGAAATTGACAGTACACAGAATGCAGAAAGGGAAAATCATAGAGAATGATAGAAGGTCTTAGAGAAGAAAATTCACTCAATATTCTTCACACCCTCATTCGTTACTCTTATTCTGTTTTATAGCCTCATACTCACGCATCTTCCATGACGACTTGCATACGCTCTGGCTCCTTCTAACCGTATCACGTGATTGCTGTTCTGGCATTGTTAATATATTTGGGCCCTTATTACTTGGGCCTTCAGCTGCAACATCTGTGACATTCTCGTTGAAAAATTATGTAGATATGGAAACTTAAAACAACAAACATACAAAGGACTAGATATAATTTTCTTCTTAATTAATAGATACAGCCATGTATCACCATGTAACTTATTGCAACAAGATATATTGATTGCAGAAAATATCATACTGCATATTGAGATCAAATATCTATACATCAATTTCTATCGCATTAAAATATATATTATATTGAAGCACAAAATAAGAGAATTACATATATATGGAGAGAGAGAGAGAGTGATACGTGATCACAATATGTTCTAATCAGTGACTCTCGTTAGAAGATCAACCACTTAATTTTCTTAAATCGTGAAAAAAAAACACAATTAAAGAATCGCATGCTTGAGCTATGGATGCCTCCTAGACATTTCAAAATAGCTTAAATTTTCCAGGTTGTAATATTTATATGGCCAAAGACCTTAATCTGTCGGTCTAAGTCTTTTATAAACTTTAATTTGTAATTGGTCATTATGATTATTAAAAAAAAAAAGCTTAAATTTGGAACTAGTTCTTGACTTTCACACACAATTTCTCAAATCAACAACATATACCCAATGTAGTATAATGAAAACCGTTGCAAACCCAACAAGTTTGGAAAGGGTTTCGGTCCATCTGTAGTCCGAAATTTGATCTGGGCCCCTTGAAATTTACGTCAGCCCATGTTCTGGCAAAAACATTTGAATTGTTTACATTAATTACTAGGCCGGATCCACCAATGGGAGTTGATCTAAGTGGTAAGCGGTTTGGTTTCGTTTAAGTAAAATCTCGGGTTTGAGTCTTGTGTATGCAGAAAATTTCTTTTGGGATACTCTCCCACCATAGCCAGGTGCGTGAAGCAGGTCGGATCCGGATGTAGTCGGGGTAAAACTCCGATGAATTGGGTGGATAAAAAAAAATTACTAGGCTGGATCCGAGTTGATTTCCTTATCAATTCCTGGATGGAGAGGCAGTATTATAAGTAATAATGGTTAAAATTTCTGATGATATAAAATAAATATCAATAATGATGATTGGTTGATATCAACTAGCAATCGGACACGTCTGCCCATATAATCAATGCTGGACCACATATGTATTATTTGGTGGTCCAAAACATAATGTGTTTTTTAGTCTTTTAATAAATCTTCATTCTGCATTTAATTAGTCCCACTGACATCAGTCTTTGAATCTTTTTCTGTTTATTAGTTTCTTTTGTTGTCATACTACCATTAAATACAGAACTGCACCGAGCTAGGCCATCTACAGTTTAAAAATATTTAAAAGGACAATAATACTAAGGACCAAGCTTATTATACACGCCTGATGTTAATTTAAATATTAAAATAATAGTTCACCAAAGAAAAATATTACAATAATATTAATGAATAAAAGGACACTAAGAATTAATTATATATATTGGATTGACCATTATTGGATGATGTGTCTCTTTTGTCAAGGTAACGTCTTATATGCATATGTCCATATTAAAAATCTGCTACTCCATCCATTTTTTTATTATAAAACATATTTATTTAATTTAATTAGATTAAAAAAAGTTAGTTAAATTAGTGGATATGACATGTAACAACACTTTAATTACATTCCTTAATGCCTCATAAGAATGGAACTAGACTAGGCTAGGCTAAGTTTTACCTAAATAGGCCTGAGTTTGCAATGTACAGATTCAAAACCTGAGTTTGGACCTGAGTTTGAGCCTGTATATAGGCTTTTTTTAAGCTTGAGATTGGGTCTTCTAGAAGCCTGACAAGGCCTAAATCCTATTGAAAAGCCTACTTAAAATGTAGGCCTTTAAATAATTTTTAAAGCATATGCCTCCAAATTCATATATAATCCTTTATGCTTATTTACAATCATACATTATATCTTAAAAGCCTAACATCTATTTTTGTCGTAAAATATTAGGCTTAGTAAGGAAAAGAAAAGAATGTCCAGTGACAACAACTATCCGACCAAATGAGAATAAGAAAAATTAATCGTCCGTTACTAATGACATATGTTTTCTAAAATCGACCAAGCATAACAAACAACATGTAAAACTAGGTTTTACCTCTTTTACTTTTTTCACATAAATTGGGACAAATTTCTTCTACTAAGATTATAATATTTCTTTGGTATTAAAATAAACTCATAGCAATTATTATGCTTTAGTGGATGACACAAATAAGGGGAGAAGGAATAAGTTAGTCTCGCTATCTCGAGTGATTGAAGAAAAGAGAGGTAAGGTGAATGATTGATGTTAAAACATGGGTTGAGTGTAATGATGATGAGATGTCAAACTTAGAATTAATGTTAAATTGGTAAATTTATAAATAATTTATAAAATTATTTAGGTGATAGTATATATACTTATATAATATAATAAATTTTAAAAAAAATGTTAAATAAATAGGCCTAGCAATGCATGAGCCTGAGTCTAACCTATTTACTAAATAGGTTAGGCTAAGTTTTATGTAAGCTAGGTCGTAGAATCTTATTAGGAACCTGACCTATTTTTATCTCTATATTTAAGATTAAGATTAATTCTTCAAATATATCTTATATTAAAAAGAGAATGGAATAATTAATCCATGTGTGCTGCCATTGCCACGAACTAGACAAGTTTTTCTCTATATTGCACCAAGTTGAAGGAATAAACTACACTTTTTAGGACATAAATGTACATGTCAGAAAAAGGAGACTTATAACTAATCCTGCCTAAATTATTCACACAAAAGATTTCAGCCTACTTATACCCAGAAACAGGGCTACACATTCCTCATCCTCCAGCTTCCCTGGTGTAAATGGAACAACATATCTTGAAAGCCGTGGTAACATCATTTGCTTGCCTAGTTGTCCTTGTTTTGACGAAGTTGGTCTACAATATATGGTGGGGACCCAAAAGTGTGGAGAGGAAATTAAGGAAGCAGGGAATCAAAGGCACTAAGTACCGGCTCTTCACAGGAGACGAACCAGAAATGAAAAGGTCTGCCAAAGACTCATCTTCCAAACCTATCACCCTCGATGCTGAAATAATCCCTCGAGCCATTCCTTTCTACCACAACTTGGTAAAGCAATATGGTAAGCAAATTAACCCAACTGTACACCAGTCGTATATAAGTACGCTTAGAATAACCAACAAAGATCGAACTGATGTTTTTGTTTGTTTTAGGAAAAGTTTCGTTATGTTGGTTTGGAAGTATTCCACGGCTGATAATAGCGGATGCGGAACTGACAAGGTTGATATTAGAAGATAAGAAAGGTGACTTTGTGCACCAACGTCTTAACCCACTGGTGAATCTTCAACACATGGGTGTGTCAACTTTGGAAGGCGAAGAAGGGAACAAACGCAGGAGGCTCATAACTCCTGCTTTCCACTTTGAAAAGTTGAAGGTCCAAACCTGCAATTATCTGAATCAAGCCAATATATATTAATTCATTTCTTAGACAAAGCTAACTACTATTATATGTTGTTATTATTATGTAGGCAATGGTTCCAGCATTTTCAACTTGTTGTAGCAACCTTATCGAACGGTGGCAAAAACAAGTGGAACCACAAGGATGGTGTGAAATTGATGTTGCTCCGGAACTCGTTGCTCTGGCCTGTGATGCCATAGCTCGAACAGCTTTCGGAAGTAATTACGAAGATGGAAAGGAGTTATTTGAACTCCAGAAACAGCAACTGCCTTTGCTAATTCAAGCGTATAACTCCATCTATGTCCCAGGCTTCAGGTGACCCACTTCACAAGTTAGTTAATATCATATATAAAAATACAGAATGTTCCTTTTTTATTATTATGGATCAATCAGCTGCTTCTTATACTTTGTAATAATTAAGATGAAGTATGTCACTAATTGCATCAACTTGCATGACTATATGTTTAACTGTATCTCAAGATTCGTACCGACAAGGAAGAACAGGAGGAGGTACCAGTTATACAACCAGATCATTGCATTGTTGAAGAATATGATACAGCAAAGAGAAGAAGCAGTGAAAAGAAGAGAATTGGGAGGAGGGCTTGATTTAATGGGCTTACTATTGCAGTGCAAAGAAGAGAGCAACAATGATCTGAGAATTGAGGATGTGATAGAAGAATGCAAATTGTTCTACTTTGCTGGCCAAGAGACCACCTCCACACTCCTCACATGGACTATGATCTGCTTATCTATACACCAAAATTGGCAAGACAATGCCAGACAAGAAGTTTTAGAGATTTGTGGCAAAACAAAGCCTGATTCTGGAACCATTACTCGCCTTAAGATTGTAAGTTCAAATTGAAACCTACACATACATGGGCAAGGGTGCTTGTTGCGTGCTCCCTGCTGCACCAAAAAATATGGGGCTTTCCAAATATTTTCTTTCGGTTTCTTTTTATTATTAGATTCTATATAAAATGAGTGACATTTTGATATCTCATAAACAAAAAACGGAGTTGTTTTCAATTTTTTTACAATTTTGCAAATATTTAATACTCTAGAATTGTATGAAAAATCATAAAAAATTGAAAATAGCTCCATTTTTTCCTATGAGATATTAAAATATCACTCATTGTACGTAGAATTTAATGATAAAAAGAAATAGAAAAAAAATATTTGGGAAGCGGCCACGTCAGGCACCCCCTGCCCCACATATATACATACACATACATATATATATTTATAGTTAATTTGACAACTGTTTTCGCAGGTATCAATGATACTTCATGAAGTGTTGAGACTGTTTCCTCCTCTACCAGATGTATTCAGATACACAGAACGCGAAAGCAAGGTGGGAAGCTTAGTGATACCTGCAGGGGTTGAGGTGTGTTTATCGGTGATGCAGGTTCATTATGATAGCAATTATTGGGGTAAGGACGCAGGTGAATTCAAGCCAGAGAGATTCAGTGAAGGAGTTTCAAATGCTTATTCAAAGGATCAAATGGCTTTCTTTCCATTTGGATGGGGACCAAGACTATGCATAGGCCAAGCTTTTTCACTATTAGAGGCAAAGACAGTGATAGCCACGATCCTTCAACATTTCTCATTTCAACTCTCTCCTTCTTACACTCATGCGCCTTACCTTAACTGTAATATTAAGCCACAGTTTGGTGCTCCTATCATTCTACGCCCTATCTAACCCTGTTTTATTACTTGTACTGTATGGTTGTGTGGTTGGTTTTGGAACCCGTTTATTTACTTGTAACTAATATGTGATTGAATAAATGTCATGTCAAGTAATGAATATTTCCTGATATTACTCAATAGACCATATGTGAAACTATTTATTTTTCATTTTTAATGAAAATAAAGTAAGATTAAAAATATTGAAATACACGCATCAACAATTAGATTCTTTTATGAAGTATTATGTTCACAATACTTAAAATATAAATGATTAAAATGAGAGAGATTAAACTTGAATTGAGAAATTTGAAATTAAATTAGCCACCATATGTGTTTGGTTTGAAGGGACAGGAGGGAAAGAGTCTTCATTCTCTCATTTGGTTTGAATTTTTGATTTGGAGGAAAGCTAAAATTTTGGCTCTCATTTCCTTTCCTTTCTTTATTTTTGGTTCTCATTACAAAAGACTCCCTCCCCCCTCTAACAAGTCAAATAAAATAACATACCCCTTTTCTCTCAAACCAAACACACCCTTAAAAGTTATAAAGCATTGTATTGTGAAGCAAACAATTTAGTGGTATATCTTTCTTACAAATTGTTTCTACCACCTCTTTGGACCTAATTTTAACTGACGATTAGAGCGAAAGAAGGCAATTAATAATGAATAGGTTGAGACGCACTATATGTATTATATATTTATGAATACAACAAAATGTTGTTACAGTTAAGAGAATAACTCAACAGAATCAATGAGAATCATACATGTAGATAGAGAATAAGATTATACATTCCTATTATAAATATCCAATATTATTCTACTCTTAACATTACCCCTCAAACAAGAGGTGTTCTTATCAGCCGAAGTTTGCATTTGAAATAGGAGAATTGATTGTGGGTCAAGGCTTTGGTAAGATTATCAGCCATTTGGTGTGAAGAGGGAACAAAACGAACATCAATAAGCCTAGATAAAACCATATCACGAATAAAATGACCATCAAATTTTTATGTTAGCGCCTTGCATGTTAAACTGGGTTAGTACAAGTGCACTAACACCAAGTTTATCACATCAAATAACGCAAGACTGTCTCAACATTAACCCAGGTTGAAATAATAACTAGATATCTAATTAATTTCAGCAGCACCATCAACTAAGGCTCTAATACCCAGAGCGAAAGGCAATTAATGAATAGGTTGAGACATACTGTGTGTTCAGACCTTTGATGTATTATACATTTAAGAATACAACAAGATATTGTTACAGCTAAGAGAATATCTCAACAGAATCAATAAAAAACCATACACGTAGATAGAGAATGAAAGTATTACAGTTATATAAAGATATACATTCCTATTTATAAATATCTAATATTATTCTGCTCTAACATGATTTCATCATCAACACGAAAAGGCAATATGAAATTTATTAATCGACATTTACATCCCATAAGTAATATTTAATTATGAATAAGTTATGCATCCATGACGTCAAGTTCAACGCTCTGCTTAATATATAAGGAAGAAACTTGTATACATTATCCTCCTCAATTATTCATGTATGGGATCCACTTTGATAATAATAACTGTCTATTGGTGTTGATAAATGCTATGTATCGGGTACACTCTCGAGCCAATAAATATACCTTGGCCTGCCAACAACGTCAATCATGTAGATGTCCCAACTCACTAGAAGGTTTTCAATGATGTGTGTCTCTCTTTGTAAGGTATTGTATATTATTGATGCATGCTTACTAACTAACTAACTAGACAAGAGTGAGGGGCATTATACACTATAAAAAAAAAGTGGTTTAGTAGTGGTTAAAAATAAGTATTAGTAGTGGTTTTAACCGCTACAAACAACATTAGTAGCGGTTAGGTAAACCGCTACTAAATCGTATGTTGCAAGCGGTTTTGTAGCGGTTATATAAAACCGCTACTTAAGGAACATAATCGCTACATCTTTTTTAGCGATTAAAAAAAACTGCTACAACATCCCGTTGGACGAATTTTTTTTTCCAGAGATATTTGTAGCGGTTATATAACCGCTACAAATATAAAAAATTGAAATTTTAAAGGCGGGAAAAGAAAAATGACATTTTTTTTAATTTTGTAGCGGCTAATAAACCATTACTAATTTTGAATTTTTATGAAATTTGTAGCGGTTATAAAACAGCTACTAATTTCATGAAATTCAAATTTAGCTCCAAAAAATGTAATTTGAGTTTAAAAAGGCGTGTTTGTTAGTAGCGGTTTAATAATCGCTACAAATATTTAAAATTTTTTTTAAAAATATACGATCATTTGTTTCTGTTCTTTTAATATTAAATTAATTAGTTTCTTTTTTTATTAGTTTATCTAATTTAATTAGCCTATTAATAAATTAGAAGGATAAATTTAATTTAATTGATTGAGTATAAAAATTATATTAATAATATTATTAAGGATACGTAGGTAATAAGGAATTATTATGTTGTCTAATATAATGTAATTGTGTATGAAAAATAGATGAAAATGAGATACAGTTCTAATATATCTGGAAAAAAAAATCGTGAGAATAAATTTTATATAAAGGAAAGAAGTATTGTAAAAAAAATAAAAAAAACTTGTTACCATATGTGATCGTATTATTTAGCTCCTCTACTCATACAAAAGAAGTTGTAAATGAGAGAAAATGAAAGAAAGGTAAGGTGAAAAGAAATTGGAGAGTGTTTGAAATGAGTTGTGGACTTGTGGTAAGGGTGTTTATAGGGATCCACGTACTATTTGTAGTGATTAATATGTCGATTTTGTAGCGGTTTAGTAACCGCTACAAATATTATTTTAATTTTTTTTAAAATTTTATTTTAAAAATTTTTATGCAAAAATATAATAAAAATACAAATACAAATAAAATACGTGTTATATACGTACCTCAAGTGCAAATACCGAGAAACACTGTAGCAAAAACTCCTTCACAGGCGTCTGAACGCTCAAATCTTGAAGAAACAACTCAGAGAAACCCCAAGAAACAAAATGAGCAAACGGAAAAATGAGGGAGGCGGCTGCTTAAATAGGCCAGACATTTCTAGCGGTTATTCCAATAACCGCTACCATAACCGTTACAAAGCACCCAGGGCGCCTTAAATTTGTAGCGGTTTTATAATAACCGCTACAAATTACAATAACCTTTGAAATTCTGTAGCGGTTATGGCCCAGAACCGCTACAAACTTAGAGACTCCTGAAATTCTGTAGCGGTTATCGACCTATAACCGTTACAAATACCTGACGTTTGGCATTTTGTAACAGTTTGTTTGCTATAACCGCTACACTGTTGGCGGGTCTTGGTCGCGCCAAGAGGCGGGAATATTGTAGCGGTTTGTATTTATTAACCCCTACAAATTAACCGCTGCAAGTTTTGGCGGGAAATTCACGCCATTTTTGTAGCGGTTTGTTCTACCTAATCGCTAGAAAAAATGCTGCTAATCTGTCGCGCGTAGCTTGCCGCTACAAATTTGTAGCGGTTTAGCTTAGAACCGCTACAAATACTACAATTTGTAGCGGTTTGATATAACCGCTACAATTTCACCACTACAGAACACCATTTTTTTTGTAGTGATATATATATATAGCTAGCACATACAATATATATGATTTTCACACACAAAATAGCACAATTTGGTTATCATGATCCCATTCAACAGCCATATATACTAATAAAAAAGCCACATGACTCCTCGCCCCTGTGGATGGAAGATCGTATCTTGAAAGCCATTATGGCGATCTCTTTTGCTTTTCTAGTTCTGTTCGTTTTGATAAAACTTGTTCATATCATGTGGTGGAGACCCAAAAGTATTGAGAGAATATTAAGGAAGCAAGGGATCAGGGGAACTTCATACCGTCCCTTGAGAGCAGACAAGCCAGAAATGGAGAAGTCTTTCAAAGACTCGTCATCTTCTAAACCCATCGCCCTCAACGACCTAGTCGTCCCTCGACTCATCCCTTTCCATCATAACATGGTCAAGCGATATGGTAAGCAAACTAACTTTACAGCACAGTTTGATATATAAGAAAACAGAGAACTGAATTTCTTTTTCATTTGGTGGTGTAGGAAAAGTTTCCATCATGTTGGTTTGGAAGTATTCCAAGGTTGATAATAGGGGAGGCAGAGTTGATAAGGTTAATATTTTAAGATAACAAAGGTGGGATAGTGCACCAACCTGTTAGCCCATCAGTGAAACTTTTACACAAGGGTTTAACAACCTTGGAAGGTGAACAGTGGAGTCAACGCCGAAGACTAATAACTCCTGCTTTCCACCTTGACAAGCTGAAGGTATTTTACTTCTAAAAATTACTATTATATGTTATAATTGTTAATAATTATAGTACATATGACAAAACTAGAGCAATAAAAATTGTAGGGGATGGTTCCAGCATTTTCAAGCAGTTGTCACAACTTGATTGAGCGGTGGCAGAAACAAGTGGAACCACAAGGTTGGTGTGAAATTGATGTTGCTCCAGAACTCGAAGCTCTGGCCTCTGATGCAATTTATACTATAAACAAAATCTTATATTTATGATTAGAGGTAGTACATCATAACTAACGCATGTTTTTTACTGGATTAATCCTATCTCAAGATTCATGCCGACAAGGAAGAACAAGAGGAGGTACCAATTGTATGACCAAATCAAAGGATTATTGCAGAATATGATACGGCAAAGAGAAGACGCAACAAAAAGAGGAGAATTAGGAGGAGGGCTTGATCTTTTGGGCTTACTATTGCAGAGCAAAGAACAGAGAAAAAATGATGTGACAATTGAAGATGTGATAGAAGAATGCAAATTGTTCTACTTCGCTGGTCAAGAAACCACCGCAACTCTCCTCACATGGACTATGATTTGCTTATCCATGTACCCAAATTGGCAAGAGAAGGCGAGACAAGAAGTATTACAAATCTGGGGCACAAAAATGCCTGATTACGCAACCATTAATCGCCTCAAGATTGTAAGTTCAAATAATAAATTGTGTTGAAATACTCAAAGTTTGTCCCAACAATTATCTATATTATAAATTTGACACTTCTTGCAGATATCAATGATACTTTATGAAGTGCTGAGACTTTTTCCACCTGTACCTATCTTCATCAGATACACAACAAGAGAAACCAAGTTAGGAAGCTTATTGATACCTGCAAGGGTCTGAGCCGTGCTTATCGGTAATGCATGCTCATTCTGATAGCAATTATCGGGGTGATGATGCACACGAGTTCAAACCTGAGAGATTCTGTGAGGGAGTTTCAAAAGCTTCAAAGGATCAAGTGACTTTTTATGCATTCGGTTGGGGTCCAAGAATATGTGTGGGCCAAGCCTTTGCTATGCCTATGATTGAAGCAAAGATAGCTGTGGCCACAATTCTTCAACATTTCTCAGTTCAACTCTCTGCTTCTTATACTCATTCGCCTCACCTTCGCATTAATCTGAAGTCGCAGTATGGGGCTCCTATCATTCTACGCCGTATCTAA
Organism: Inga laurina; assembly: GCA_963855925.1. Classification (NCBI taxonomy): domain Eukaryota; kingdom Viridiplantae; phylum Streptophyta; class Magnoliopsida; order Fabales; family Fabaceae; genus Inga; species Inga laurina. The sequence continues at coordinate 60,784,558 of OY979706.1, forward strand.
TTGCCCTTTTGGATTGTCTCGTAGAGCAAAAGCGTTTGAATTAGTTTTTTTCTTTTTGGAAGGGATTTTACTATGTATGAGAGAAATATATGAGAGAGGACTTGTGTAGAAACATTGCCTAATAGATGTGCGATTGAAATCTTAGCCTCCTAGGATGCTATTAACTTTTGTCCCCTTCTCCTAAACTCTTTCAATCCCCTTGGTTCTCAATTAGGATTTTTTAATTGGGCCAGCCCAAGTATATCATGGTAGATGAGTTCTTCAGCTAATTCCATCCTCCTCCAAAGGAGGCCAAGGCCCTGTAACAAATGTATGAATTTGCGTTTCAATTAAGGTTGGACCCCGTTGGGAGAAAAGTCTATATTTAATATTCGATAATGTCTCTAATAGAAGGATGCTTATACTTGGAGAAAAAAATGTGTGTAATCATGATTCACCAATGATATTTTTGAATCATACCAGTCGGAGCTAACAAAACAGTTAAATATTTGCAGAGATGTTTGTGTTTGATAAATTTAGATGGCGATGACATATAATTAATTAATTTATAGATTGAGAATTTGATCTGTATTTAAATTTTATTTTGTAGAATGAACTAAAAATACTTCTTTTATATTTCCTCCGGTCCTTAATATAAGTCATACGTGCCTAATTTAATGAGATTAAAGAAGTTAGTTAAATTAATTAGCATGACATGTAAAACACCTTAGTCATCTCATTAATTCACTTCTCCCTCTCCTTCTTAATTATTTTTGATGAAAAATTAATAGGGATCAATTAGAAAAGGTTGAGAAATATAACAAATGTGTCTTATATTTATGATCGATACCAATTCTTTAAATATATCTTATATTAAACCGAATATATCCTTTGAGGGTTAAAAAAATGAGCTGTATTATTGTTGATTCCTTGCAAACAACATGATGTTATAGATTTGATACGAATATATAATGATTGATTCGTCTTGAAAGTTTATTGATAAGAAAATTGTGCGAGAAATGTTTTCTATTATTATAGTTTAGACTTTAGAGCCCCAAATCTTTTTGGCGTGTCATTTTCACCCTTTAGTGGGAACTCCCCTCTCTCTAACGAGTGGTCCTCATTCAGCACCAAGAAAATGCCCCACCCTCCTCATGTCGCATTCCACTGTTGCTATCTGTTCTTCAAACCATTCCTTTTCCACGTATTTCTTCTTAATCTCTCTCTTTTTTTAAATTTGACCGCAACCCACACATGTTTGATGTTTCCGTCTACAGTTGTCTTTCTCTCGTCTTCAGCGTAAATTCCCTAATTAGACATTAAATTTTTAAAATTAAGATATTTTTTTGTATTTATCTATCTTTTTTTTTTCTAGAATACATGTATACTGTTAGTGATAATTTGGATATGAATATGTATATTTTAGGAGATCTGCTCATTATATTCCATTTGAGGGGCCATTTAGTAAACTGAGAGGTTATGTTTTTCTAAATTCACGGGCCTCCAGCCTATGAGCTTCCTTTTTTATAACTGGTACATACACCTTGGGCCTTGGGCCCACAAACTGTCTTGTCTTACATTTGCTGGCCCTTTTCTACTGCGTTGTCGAATCATGACTTTTTTCTTCTTCTTCTTCTTCTTCTTCTTTTTTTGGCCAATAACCAGACAGATATAATTAAGCATAGCCAAGATATAATGTCATATAATTAGACTTACAGCAATCAAACATACTAAATGAAAAAGTAAATCCCCCGAACTTGGCTAATAGAATACAGAAGCAAATATAAGAGTTCTTCAATGCAACAAAGATGTTAAAATGAAGCTAATATATCATCCACACCAATCGATACATAGTTTGCATCTATGACGAAGGTCGAAATGCCCGAACATAGGAGCAAGACCTTGCTAATGAAGCTTTGACAATCCTTTCAACTGTCAAATCAGCTTCCCTAGGAACACACCTGCAAGAGAGGTTCCTAATCAAATTCCTTGACACAAAAGTGTACTCAATGAGAGAAACATTTAACAAAATATAGATAAAACACAATCAAAGAGACCAAAGGAAAGGGAATCATAACTCCAGACCGAGGATGAACAGTAATATCGTACACAATGAACAGGCCTATGTTGTGTCCTAGAATGAACAGTATTGATAACTACACTGAACAAGCACATTTTGAGCCAAAGATGAATAATGCATACAGGCATACTGAACAAACCTAGAATAGTATTTGTCAATTGTCTCTCTGTTACACATTCCTTGAACAAATGACCACCAAATTCATTACCTCCCTACCCTATTCAACACCATTCGACCAGACATAACTAACTCTTGGAAGTGTCAGAAGAACTCTGGTATTGGGGTTTAGAGTAGTAAATCCGACTCTTTCCCACCAATAATCCTTCCTCACCATATCAAGTAGGGTAAAGATAGCATATTAATTTATAAAACACACAGACCAAATCTTACTCACCTAAGCCAGCCACTTCAGATGTCATAATTTTTAAATAATCATCAGAGCTGAACATATCGAAACCAACACCTAGAGAGGCTATCCTATCAATAGAAAACATCAAACGCAGAAAATCATCAGTGGGAAAAAATCAAACCTTTAGCAAGCCACTGCCCTCAGGAGCCCAATACCACCAAAAGGATACATTCAACCACCTCTGTTCCAATGCAATTGGTCTCCTCCAGAAGATCGAATCATGACTTCAGGCAACAATATCAAATATCTAACCATGCCAAAAACATCAAATATATAACATGTGCTAAAAAAGTGTCAATATTTTTAAATAAATTTCAAATTTTATAATCAAAATCTAAGTAAATTTTTTTAGGACTTGAAGAAAGAGAAGTTATTGATAGAATATGTCATAATTGTCGATATCAAAAGAATCATTTCAAGGGATCAAAATTAGGAAGATATGTGATATTTAGAATGACTGCAAGTGAGACATGTTTAAGCGGCTATTTAAGGGAGGGAAAATAAAAATTTTATGAGTTTAATTTAAAAAAATTGAAAAAGTGAGGTTATAAAATTTTAATAAAGAGAAAATGTAACATAAAAAAGTATGAAAAATTAATTAAAAACTGTTAACCCCGTTTCTCTAATTTTTCAAAATTCAACTTATAAAAATTTCTCCTCCCCTCCCTTCCAATCCCTCATACCAAACAAATTAAACACTAAGTTTCCTTTGATCGAGTAGGCTTGCTTTGAATTAATCTCCAATCAACAATAAACAATAATACTAGTATATAGCATATATAGCAGAATAGCTGCCTGCACATATATATGCTCCACAGAAAAAACTCTTTGCCAAAGCAAATATAAAGTTCAATAAAACTCTCTTACAAGAGACTTCCTAGGTAAAAAAATGACCCCATTATTGTAAATGTTAGGTGTGAACCAGGATGTTTATTGAAGTCCGAGATTATTATTGGGAAAGCACGTTTCCTTAGATGCAGCCATACTAATGATGCAACAAGATTATTGCTGCTTAAACATTTCGTTTTCGTGCTCTTTTCAAAGCAAATGACAATTTTCTCAAGTGAAAATAAAAAAGACTAGCAAATATTATAACATATTGGTGACTGGACCTGGAAGCAAGACAAACATAGTGACAGAAGCTCCTTGTAAACAACATTGCTCGTTTGAAATAGTGATTGGAATACTTAAAAGTAATTTTTTAATTGTGATTTACGATATACGATATATACATGTGAGAAGGGTTTTATCCCGATTTAAGTGAAAATAGCTTATAAGCAATCTCAATGTCAAAACAAACATGCCCTATTCCTCTATTCCCTCAGCAGCTACAACTCTAACCGCAAGAATATGGCAATAATTTAGTGAGAAAGAAATGACACAAAGAAAACCCTTTGGACAAAAGTTTCATATAAGTATTGTAACAAGAATGTCTAAAATTCAACTAACACTGAGAAAAATACACTAACAATATTTAAGTTGCATTAGACGATGCAGCACATTTCACCCTTCGGTTATGTTATTTGCTTTTCTAATTCTGCCCTCAGGGATTTAACTTGTGGTAAGATGAATTTACTCGAATTATATCTCTATCAAAAACGTGTCGCCATTAGTATGGAAAACTAATGATTAAGATTTGAGAAGCCAATGAGAGCCGGACACATGTGCGGACAACAATCACACTTGGTGATGGACGAAACAAACGAAAATTAATATCCATAAATAATAAATATTTGTAATAATGAGTGGATTCGATATTTTGGCAAACACAAACTCATCAAAATCAAAAGAGACGCACTAGAATCCCCAAGCAGATTACAGAACCAAGATATGAGCCAATCAGGGCTCCACAACTGATCAGCCTTTGCCGAAGAAAGCAAGGCAACAATGTGACAGCATTTAGAATTTACACACTAGATAACCAACGAACGTACTATACTCATGGAGATGCAAAAGTTTGTGTCACTCTCCCTCCACCAATCACATTTCAACAACACATCCATATCAGACAAAGTGCCTCGTGGACTCTCATTATTCCAACAAATTACCACCTTATTATGAAGCCAACCACATGTCGTCCCTTCAATTTGTCATAACCACGAATACATCATACATGTTATGGGCACCAATTTTATGTTGAATGGTGGACGGAGAAGCCAAAAAGATTGAACCTTTCACTTCTTCCTAACGCATCATTACTGGATAAGACTATATATGAGATTGAGAAGGATAAGGTGATTTCATTTCTTCTTGTTAAGTCTCTATACAGAGCTAGATAGCTAGCTGCTATTTCTGTTCATCAGTTTTCTTTCAATTAATTAATCTAATCTGTTGTGCCGACTATATTGATCACTACCAAAAAAAGGGATTTCATAGTGGTGCATTTGTAGCAGTTATAACCTAAACCGCTACCAATTTGTAGCGATAAGCTACGCACCAAGTGGTGTGACTGATTGGGAATGTTTTTTCTAGAGGTTAAAAGCGTACAACCGCTACAAATATGGCGCGAGATTCCTGCCAAAATTTGTCACGGTTAATTTATAGCGATTACAACAAATAAACCACTACAAAATTCACACCACTTGGTGCTACCAAGCTGCTTCAATAGTGTAGCGATTACAACGAATTAAACCGCTACAAAATGTCAAAGGTTATGAATATTTGTAGTGGTCTTTTTCTTATAACCGCTACAAAGTTAAAATATTTGAAATTTGAAATTCTTCTTCCACCAGAACTTTGTAACGGTTATGAATTTATAACCGCTACAAATATTTATTAATAGCAGTTATGTTGTAGAACCACTACAAGTTTAAAATAAATTTTTCTAATTTATTCCAACAGGTAGAAAATTGGTAGCGATTTTACTCATATAACCACTACAAGTTTGGAACACAGTAGTGGTCAAGGTAGCGATTTCTGAACCGCTACAAAATATTAAACGTTGGAAATTTAAGCTTCCAGGCATTCGTAATTCTCTATTCACCCATCTTCTTTACTATACTTTCTTCTCTCTCACTAGTAGCTATGGATACGTCATGGATTAGGTTGCCACGCAATTCTTTGGAATATTTGTACAGATTAAACAATTTCTTGGATTTCGCATTTACTCACGCCAGCTGTAACGACAAGATCATCTGTCCGTGTCGGAGATGCAAGTTCAAGAAGTGGCATGCGTGACAAGTTGTTAAGTTACATTTGCTTTTGAAGCCTTTCCCGGAAGACTATACATTCTGGGCAGTTCATGGTAAGAAAGGCCATTATGAGATATGATGATACTTTTCCTCGAAGTTCACAAGTAGGAGTTCAACTAGATGAAGATGATCCTGTTAATGATGTTGTGCGTGATGCATTTGGTTTTCATGACGACAACTTCAACGAAGAAGTGCAAGGCTCAGAACCGGTGTTCATGAGGAATGAAGCCGCTCAAAATTTTTTCAGCTTGATAGATGAAGCAGATCATCCTTTATATCAAGGTTGTCGAAAATACTCTAAATTATCTTTTTTAATCAAGTTGTATCATATCAAGTGCTTGTGTGAAATCACAGATTAGGGAATGTCAATGTTACTGGAATTATTACAAGATGCATTCCTCGATGCGGAGATTCCCACAACGTTCTACGAGGCCAAGAAGATTATTAACAGATTGGGATTAAACTACCAAAGAATTGATGCATGCCCCAATGACTGTATGCTGTATTTGAGAGACGATGATAGCAAGGAAACTTGTAAGCGATGTCACACATCGAGGTACAAGACAATTCGGAAGGGGAAAAAGCAGAAGAAGAAACCTGCAAAGATTCTTAGATACTTCCCTTTTAAGCCGTACTTACAAAGATTGTTTATGTCGTCTAAAACGGTGAAGCACATAAGGTTACATGAGGTTGATAAGAATAAAGATGGTAAATTACGACATTCTCGAGATGTAGACGATTGGAAAACATTCGACAAAAACTTTCCATCTTTCGCTGCTGACCCTAAAAATGTTAGACTTACTTTGGCAACCGATGATTTCAATCCATTTGGGAATCTTAGCACAAGTTACAGTATTTGGCCGGTATTCTTAGTTCCCTACAATTTACCCCTAGATGTGTATGAAACAAAGCTCCTTCATTTTATCTATGATCATTCTAGGAAAAAAAGCACTGGGTAATGACATCAATGTGTATTTCCAACTGCTTATTACGGAATTGCTTAACCTATGGAATGTTGGCATCGAGCCATATGACGCCTACGGGAAGACATTATTCAACTTGCGTGTAGCCTTTATGTGGACGATTAGTGACTTTCTTGGCCTTGGAACATTATCCGGGTGGAATGTGCATACTGGCTTAGTGTGTTTAGCTTGTAATTTTGACTCTGACGCAGTGCGCCTTCCCTACAGTAGGAAGTGGTGCTTTATGGGGTGTCAGAGGTTTCTCGATGGAAGGTACAAGTTTAGATTGCAACGGAATCGGTTCAATGAGAAACCAGCAACAAGAGGGCCACCTTAGTCTTTATCCGGTGCAAACATCTTATAACAGCTTGAGGGTGTTGAATTCAAGTTTGGAAAAAGCGATGATACAACGCAAGCAAGCTAAAAGAGGGGCAAGACTTCTGCGCCTCAGCAATGGAGGAAGATAAGCATTTTCTCCACTCTTCCATATTGGAATTCTAATTTACTTCGCTACAGTCTTAATGTCATGCATATTGAAAAAATGTAAGTGATAATGTGCTATATATGTTGTTTAACGAACCGGGAAAGTCAAAAGATCATCTTCAAATGAGGAAAGATTTACACGCCATAGGAGTTCGTGAAGACGTGTGGGCAGGTGAGCATGAGAAATTTCAGCCGGCAAAGTTCACCCTCACAATAGTGAATAAGGAAGTCTTCCTCACGACGTTGAAGAAAATAAAAGTTCCATATGGGTATTCAAGCAACATTTCACGATGTATTGACATTCAGGTTCGAAAGGTTGCTAGTCTGAAGAATCATGACTCACATGTGCTTATGCAATAGTTACTTCTGTTGGCTATAAAGAATACACTTCCTCTTGATGTGTCAATCATTTTGGTAGAGCTTTATTCTTTCTTTCGGAAGTTGTTTTCTAAGTTTTTGATCGTTGAAGAGCTCAATCAGTTGCAGTCTAAAATCATTCTTACGCTTTGTTATTTGGAGATGATCTTTCCTTCATTCTTTTTCACCGTAATGGTTCACCTTACAGTTCACCTTGTTCATGAAACAAAGCTGCTGGCCCAGTTCAATATCGATGGATGTATCCTATTGAGAGATATTCATTTTATATATATGCGTCATTATTAGTTCTTATGTTTGTTAGTCGCCCTTTTGAGCATTTTGTATCATTTTGCCCTTCTTCACTTTGTAGGTTTCTTGGGAAAATGAAATCTTACATAAGGAATAAGGCTTGACCAGAAGGTTCTATAGTTGAAGGTTATATAGGGGATGGGGTGTTGTATTTCTGTTCAAGGTACTTTAATGACATTGAAACCACCTTTAACCGACCGCCTCATGTAGACGATTGTCCTAAACCTGCGCCAATGTAATATCCTGAATTGTAATTAAGGGCTAATGACTTCAAGAGTGATGTAACTATTAATGAATAAACACTTTTGAAAAATATGATGTGCATTGTGATATAAATATGTTTGAAGATGGTTTAGTAAACATTGTAATAATCAGGGGCAAAATGGTAAATTTACCGACTAGTTGGTCAGTTATCGAAGAGGAGACTCATTGGTAACTTGTAATCAATGGCTAGAATTAACTCTTGAATGACCAATGGGGCGGAATCAAGTGTGTGTGTGAATATGTGAGATAATGGAATGAAGTATAAGATTATGCCAAGTGGTATTTTAAGGACCAAAGGATCAAGGTCCAATAGTCAAACCATTTTCCCTCTCTCTTATTTCTCAAAGTCGGTTGATGGGTATGCTTCAAGGGAAAATCTGCTTCTTCATCAATATCTCATTCTCTCTCAGCATTCTCCATTTTCGCACAAGAGAAGGAATAAAGAGAAAAGAAAAGGTAGGATTTTGACTTATGAAATGCTCTCTTTAGCTCAAATGGTTTTCATTAATGTTGTTCAAGAGGTTGAGAGCTTTAATCCTATGGTTTCAGAATTTTGAGAGAAGTGTTTTAGAGCATGAACAAGTTTGGAAGCTAGAAAATAAAGAAGTTAATCATTGGAAGTTAAAGAGGTGAGCATTTGTAGTATTTTGGTCTACTTGTTTTGATCATTTGTTAAGTTTTGGGAACTCTGGATTTTTGCCTTGATTTCATGAGAATTAGAGATGGATGAATTAGATATGGTAATGTGTGAAAAATGGTGTTAGGATGTATTATTATGTCATTGGTTTTGATTGGAATTTGAAAGACTAAGTTTGGGCTATTGGTTGGTTTGTGTCCAATGTGTTGGTCTAAGACTAAAATTGTTGATAGGATGTGATTTTGGGTATTTTGATGTTACCAATAGGTTCCTTATGAAATTTTAGGTGGGAATGAACTTTAGTATAAGTTTTAGGACCATTTGAGATAAATTGGGCAAGCCTGGAAAGTTATATCATTTGCTGAGATTTGGCTTCTGATAAGCCTCCCTCGAGTGCGATAGGGTCTCACTCAAGTGCGGCATGATATTTCCCTTTCTCTTCAGCGTATCAGTAGAGTTCTCAGGCAGAAACCGAAGAGTGCACTTCTTCACTTGCGAGTGATAAGGGTTTCCACTCAAGTGCGTAGGGTATCACTCGAGTGCATATGTATATAGCACTATGGACGTGTGTCTCAGGTTTACACTCGTAGGCAAGTTGTTGGGAGTGCGCGTGGGCACTCGCGGGTATTGGGTGGTCACTCAGGTGCTAAGGCTAGTGCTCGAGTGCACTTGTCACTTTGGGATTTTAGTTGCTTTCGAGTTGTCACTTTCTGCATTTCACTTTATGGACTCGGGTGAATATGTGTCCTTACTTGAGTGCCAAGGATAGTGCTCGGGTGAATTTGCTGCTTCAAGGTGTGTTGGTGCTCTCGGGTACACACTTTCTGCATCTCACTTATTGGAACTCGAGTGCGATTGGGGGCATCACTCGAGTGAGGCCTTCTTCACTCGAGTGACTCAGCCAAAAATCAGTGCTTTAGCTTCCAAAAAAGGATCTTCAGGATAGTTTTTCCCAACCCTTTAGGCATGTGTCTAGGCTTCTAATAGTTACCTAAAGAGTTCAAATGATAACCAACTTTGAGTATTATGAAATTAAGAATTTGGAAAAGAAATTGATTCGTTGTCCCTAATCTTGGTTATAGGGTTTGACATCTGTTGTGCTCGTGAGCCCATTGTGCCGAGGAATGTCAGGAAAGAATAAAGTAGTGACTCTTTCTCTTATATTGTGTATAGAACATTGTATGTATGTTGTCATATATTGAGATACTTTGAGCATAGTGATTACAGCGTAAGCTGTCGCATTAAGCATAGTGATTACATTGTAAGCCGTCGAATTGAGCTTAGAGAGTACAGCGAAAGCTGTCGCATTATGTATACAGCCGTGAGTGCTGTCGTGTATGGCGTGAGCCATGCATCATTGTGTTGCTGCTAAACATGATTTTACATGCTATGTGTTTATATATTGTATGAGTGATTTGTTACTACTGGGATTCTCTTGAATCTCATTCTTTTCATTGACTAACCTTTAGACAGGGCAAGTGGCTCCAAGGAGAAATGGACGACGAGGAGCAGCTAGGACCTTGTAGGGATATTACTTTTGGGTTGTTGGTTATCCATTTGAATTTGAGATTACTGTATATTATTTTTGGGATGTAAATACTATTTTGGAACGTTATTGTAATTCTCTATATGGGAAACTTTAAACCCTTAGTGAGTGAATCCCAGGAGTTGCCGGGACTTTATTATACATTCTAATATGTTTGAATGCGACTAACTACACATGTAATTATATTTGAAACTTGAAAATTGAGACTAGAGAAGGGATGAAGTTTTGAAAGAATTTGTGAAAACCCTCTCGTAAGGAAGGGATTGTAAATGACTTTTGATGAATATTGATCTCTATTTCATTTTATTACATATTTCAAATCATAATTACGGTTTTTAAGGCAAGTGGTTACAGCCAATATCAGGAGAATTTATCTCTCGTGTTGGTAAACCAGTTGGAGGAACTGAAAACTTCAAACTAACGGCAACTGAGAAGTTGCAAGCACATAAACATGTCTTGATTAACTGCACTCAAATTGAACCCTTCCTTCAGTAAGAATTGTACACGCATATGTTATTCTATATTTTTCGTAACATTTTGTAAATACATTTTATGATCAGAGGCTTTCCATGATTAATTGAAGGGAATTCAAAAGTCATGTTAAACATCAACTCAGGATCCGTACACAAACATCATCTGAAGTTGACAAAAAGATCCACAGAGAATTCCCAAGCTGGTTTGCGCCCAGAATACTAAATGACCACAACCCACACTCACCAGATTTCATAGCTCTCACAATCGGCCCTCTTGACCATGCAAAAAGGTTTACAACTTACAATGTCAAAGGTTTCAAGTTTTGCATAATTTCACTAGATCAAGGATTGCAAACTCAAAATTCGGGTGTTTATGACACCTTTGGGACAAGGAGTTATGCAAGCAGCAGTGACGCCAACATGTAGTTCGGAGGCGTCCCTTACTATGGAAAGCTTCTTAATGTCTTGGAACTTAATTACCAAGGTCGTTTCACCGTTACACTATTCAAGAGTTTGTAGGTAAATACCAGTACTTCCAGATAGAGTTGGGAATATGGGCCGGCCTGTTTAAACTCGCTTTCTAAAAAACCCCCAATTTTTAAAGCCTGTGGCCCTACAAGGCTGGCCTTTCATTGGCTCGGGCCTAAACGGGCTTGAACTCATTTTAATTAAAAAAAATATTTTTCAAATTTTACAGTTTATTTATTATTTTACCTTAAATTGAGATACATTATTTTTAAAACTCATAAATTTTTAGTTAAAATAATTAGGGGTGTTCAAATCCCGGGACGGGACCGGGAATACCCATTCCCGGTTCCCGTCCCGGGATTTCCCGGGACTGGGATCTCATTCCCGGTCCCGGTCCCGGGAAATTCTCGGGACAACCGGGACCGGGATCGGGAATTCCCGGTCTTAATAATATAATTATATTAGTTAAATTTTTTTATAATCTAATGTTTAAAGTAATTATTTAACACCTAATAAGGTCATAAAAATCACATAAATTGAGTTAGAATTGAAAAATAACATATTATTATCACATTCATCATTTTTGTTATTATCTTTATACATTATATAGTTAGGATTTGTATCACGATATATACAATTTAACTCTAACTAAATATGTGATATACATTTTATCAAATGATAACTTAATTTATGGGGTAAAAAATACAAAAATAAAATAATAACCTATTTTTTAAGGAAAAAAGAAAAAAAAAGAAAAAAAAACCCGGGACCGGGAATTCCCGGGATCACAAGGTGTGATCCCGGTCCCGGTCCCGGTCCCGGGTTTTTACATCCCGGTCCCGGTCCCGGCCGGGACGGGAAATTCCCGGGAAAAAAAATCCGGGACCGGGATACTTTGAACACCCCTAAAAATAATCATCTAAAGTCCAAATTAGCCTTTTTTTAAAGTTTAAATGAATAAACCATTAAAGAAAATAAAATAAATCAAACCATTTAATAAATGTTTACCTGTTATTAATACTTTATTAGGTACTTAAGTGTCTCTCATATTGATAATTTGATATAATGATATTATATATATTAATTTATTTTTAAAAAAATATTAAACAGGTCTAAAAGGGCCGACCCTCTTTTAAGCCCGCTTCCTGTTTTAACCTCTAAATCATAAGCCCGACCCTTGAAGGACTTAGGCCTAAACAGGCTCGGCTCGAATTCCCGACTCTACTTCCCGAGGACTCACAATTGACGACTTAGGTATCACATTGGTAAATTTCTCGTGGCCAATTCACATTGGTCATTCTCAAGATGATGAGCTGTATATTCTTGCCTCAAAGGCATACCAGGTTTATTATGTTGAGGATGAGAGACATAAGAATTGGCGCATGACTGTTCATTTAAAGCCTTGAGACCTTCACGACATGGGTGATGGTGATAAAATCACCTACGAGAGTGAGTCGTTTCAGCTCGCCAATTTCGAAAACTTCTTCCCTAAAAGCGATCACAATTTACTTATAGTTCGGTGTTTTTTTTTTAAATTCACGTCATTTTAATTAAATTTTGTTAACAAAAAATACATCGCTAGCAATTTTTCTATACTATTTCTATAGGAATGGCGAGGATGACTGATCAAACAAATTATGTTTTTGTTTTTTTTAAAAAAAAAATCAATAAAATATTTGTAGCGGTTACAAAACCGATACAAAAACATAAAATAACCGCTACAAACTAAAACCGCTACAAAACCATGACACTAACTGCTACTAGTTTCACATAAATATCTATAAATACCCCAACCACATCTCACTTCAAATACTCTCTCATCTCTTTCCACCTTTTCTCTCTTTCATCCTCTCCCATTTTTACTTTTTTTTCTATGAGCCAAGGAGCTTAACAACGTGATCAAATATGGTAATAAATTTTAAAATTTTTTATTTCAATACTTTTTTCTTCCGCATAATATTTATTCTCACTATTTTTTTTAGATATTTAAGAACATTTTCTCATTGTTTCCTATTTTCCTTACATAATCATAATCATATTGTAGCAGATAACATATTAGTTCCTTATTACCTACGTATCCCTAATAATATTATCAATACAATCTTCAAACTTATCTAATTTAATTAAATCATTCCTTTTAAATTATAAATGACCTAAACTAATGAATAATAAGCTAATTGAATTAGCTAATCTACTAAAATAATAAACTATTTAATTTAATATTAAAAAAGAAAACATATAATTTTAAATTTTTTTCAATTTTACTGACACTTATAGCAGTTATATAACGGCTAATAATATAAAGCGCCTTTTTAAAAGACAAATTAAATTTTTAGCGCAAAATTTAAATTTCTATTGAAATTAGTAGCGGTTACGTAACCGCTACTAATATTTTCCGCCCTTTTTAAATTCAATTTAGTAGTGATTTGTTAACCGCTACAAATATCAAACTATATTTTATTTTTATTTCCCGCCATCTAAAATTCATTTTGTGCCATTTGTAACCGCTACAAATTACCTAGAAAAGGATTGCCTGATTGGGAATGTTGTAGTGGTACTAATGAACCGTAACAAATATAGTAATGGTTTTTTCGCTTGAATAGTGGTTTAAAATAATCGTTATAAATATATTTGTAACAGTAGATTTAGTAGTAATTTTTTAAATCATTATTAATTATATTTATAATGATTAAAATCGTTATAAATATATACTATTAATCGATAGTAAACCACAATTTTTTTTATAATGGATATGATATGAAGTTGTACTGTGATTCTCGCGAATAAGTACGAAGAGAAAAGAGACAAGTTTTTGAGGTGCCAGTTAGGGCATGGGAACGTGTCAAAATAGGAATAAGCTACAGAAAGCACCAGCCCCTCTTCTCTTCTTTCTTCTGACAATGCCTTTGAGTGAGTCGAAGACTTCTAAGACTCAATTATCACGCATTTGACTATACTATAAGAATCCATGGCCCATTTTTTCAAACTCTTTCAGAAAGAAATAAAAATGAACAAACATTGAGTCATCATGATGAATTCATTCTTTTCAGGAATGATGGATTCGTTTTTTCACTCAAGAAAAAAAACAACAGATGTTATATTGCCAAAGAGAGAATAACGGACTTCATGATGAGCTCAACTCATGGTACATTTACAGATTATGAACCGAAAAAAAACGATGACATGCATCCTTGTAATAAATATTATAATTATATATATGTGTGTGTATGATAAATATATATTTTATAATTAAATAAGTATAGATTCTGAGATATGTTTGATTAAAATTATTAATATTTTATACTTATTTAATTATCTTTTATATAGTTTTCCATCATTTAATTATTTATAGGATAAAAGGACATTTTAATAAAATCTACTCATATCTTAATTTATTTTGCAGAAGATATTATAAGATTTAAGCAAGAACAAAATATCAATATAATATATCTATATTATATGATAATCGATAAAAAAAGAGATAAACCGAGATATTGTGATAAAAACGCACGCAGGAGGCAATATATACCTATATATATGTTAGGCATAGCAAGAGGGAGGTGTGCTGTATTTTACTGGTTGATGATGGTAAGACAAGAGCTTTAATAAAGAGAGATTACAGTTTGGAAATGCAGAAGAGTAACAATACGGATAAAAATTTGATATTGAATTTTTATTTCTCCTTTCTCTTCTCTCCTTTCTTTGTCATTTTATTTTTTCTTTAGTTAGCTCTTATTTTGGTTATAAGAACGCTCAGTTTATGTAGTTAAACCTTAATTTTGGATTATTTAATTTGTTTATGAATTAGTGGATGGTATTTTTTTGTCGTTAATTATTTTAATATTATATTTGTTGATTTGATTTTGTGCTTGATTATCCTTAAAAAAAGGAATTTGATTGGGATTATTTTGGTGTTTTAAAGAAGCCTAGACATAGGGAATTTAGAATAGACTTTTAATTGAATTATGTAGAATTAAGTTTTCGGATTTAATTTGCTTTTAAGATAGACATGTGCTTACCGGCCCTATATAGTCTCATTATGCTTGCACTTAAATTATCCAATTAATTACTAACCACCTAAGGAATTAGGAATTAACATAATTAGAATGTCTTTTAGTATATCGAAAGACACTCTTAGGTAAATAAGAGTTTTAGACTAGTAAATATAACTTTAAATGCAATTAATGAAGAAATTAGACACTAAGAAGTAATTAAAGCTATAATAATCCAAATCACCGCTAAAGATCTAGAATCACTCTTAGCTTTCACAATAGTTAGATTTGTTTTCTTCTTTTCTCTAGTTAGCTTTTATTCATAATTTAATTTGTGTTGACTCAACTTAAGCCAAAGTACAAAGTTATTGCTCAATTATATTATTGGTACCAAATCCTCATAGGAATGATATCTTAGTCACAATTTATTACTTGATACGACCTGTGTACTTACTAAGTGTTTTGGCTCTATATCTTATCCCATCAGTGTGCGTGCGTGCGTGTGCTAAAAGCCCTTTTGTTTGCAGCCTAGAAAGAAGCGTATGGTAAAAATTTTAGCTCTGAGTGCATTCTTTATTGGGAAACGTGTCTGATCTTGTTTACTCTAATGGAAGACCCCGGAGGCTGTAAAACTCTGCCAGACAAGGCTTTGGAAGATACTGCAATAGTTGCAAGAGTGAAGAAATCAAAAAAAGAAGAGAAGGAAGATGCTTTGATGTCTGATAGAATGTTAGAGGCGGATGAGGTTGATGCAGAATCAGAAGAAATAACCCATTGCTTTTAGTCGACAGGTGCATGTCAAATGCAGTCTTATAAAGATTCTCTAGTAGGGTTTAAAGGCACAGAGTATAATGGAGTAGCATATGGCTCAACCATGGATGAAGATCCTCTAATTACTGGCATTTTAGATCAATCTTGGGAAATCCCAGAACCATCAGAAGACTTAAAAAAGCTGAAGGAGGTATATCCGAAGATGCCAATGTCTTATGACGAGTACAACAGATGGGCACAACCATGGAACAATGCCCTTATCATTACTGTGTTAGGGGCAAAAATCAACTTTTACATATTAAAGGAACACTTAGGCAGGTTATGGCAATTTAATGGCTTTGAGCTAATAGACCTACCTAATAATTATTATGTAGTGAGATTTAAAGATTCGGTGAACTGGACTAAGCAGTATAAGAAAATACTTTTTGAGGGGCCTTGGACAGTTGCGTAGCACACGATTTTGGTGCGATAATGGTCACCTTATTTTGATCCTTTTCAAAATCTACTGGGCAAAGTTGCAACTTGGGTAAGGATTCCTAATATCCCATTGCTGTGTTACAATAAAGAATGCATGTGGAGATTAGGAGACATGATAGGACAGACGTTAAAGGTGGATATGAATACTCTTGAGAATATTGATGCATGCGATGTCAAAGTGAACAGAGGTAGATATGCAAGAATTTGCGTAGAGCTCAATCTACAAAAGAAATTAATTCCCAGGATTATTTCAGTTGTATCTTTGTTCAATATCGAGTATGAAGGATTAGGACTTATCTGTTTTTCTTATGGAAGATATGGCCACCGGAAAGAACATTGCCCATGGGTTGTGCAATCAGAGACGGTGAAGTTTATGTCAGAGGAACCGAGAGGGACACCGTCGGTGTCGAGTACGCCTAGATGGTCGGTGCCTTGTGCATCGTCGGAACTAGTTTTACCGGCGCAAGAGGACCAATTCGGGCCCTGGATGTTCGTACAATGGTCAGGAAGGACACGATCTTTGAAGGGTGATATTAACAAGAATAGGTTCCAAAGTATGGGTCAATCGGCTAGATTTGCAGGCGGCGCTGATGGCAGAGCATCCTCTTCACGCTTCACCGTCTTAACTGGTACGGAAGAGGATGAAGCAAAATTGCTTGAGCCGAATTTGAGCGGGGAAGGTAGAAGAGGAAATCTTGGAACAGGTAGTGACACGATGGTTGCAAGTTCTGTTAGGAGACACCAGCAGAAGAAGGGCGTGGTTTTGAAGGGAGTGGCAACGGGTTCAAAGAGCTTTGTGGGTTTGAATGAAAAGAAATTGGCCGAGACTAAGATTAATAGGCCCATTGGAAATAAGGGAAAAGGGAAGAATAATAATATGCATGAATCAAGTGTTGGGCCTCAAGGCAATGCTGGGCCTGTTATTACAAAAAATGCCAAAAACCCAAAACCCCTTACCCAACGTACTCACATTGTGGTGCAAGGAAGTTTAGCCTAATCTGGGCAAAGTACCTCAAATAAAACAGACCGAATGGGAGGTGATCAAAAGCAGCAATTAGAATCTGTATCTAGGCCTTCTCCAAGAACTGAAAATGATGGAACAAGTTTGGACATTCAAGAGTGTATGGAGGTTAACCAATTGGCGTTAGTTCCTCTAGCAAATGGGGAGATAAATAATTTAGAGTTAATCTCGGACATGGGACAGTGTCAAGAACCAGAACCAATGATGCGAGGGGTACAAGAAGAGAAGCCACCTAACAAGTAAGTGTTTTATTCTCTTACTTTTCTTTCTTGTTATCTATGATAGTATCTTCCTGGAATTGTCGTGGAGCGGGCGGGGGTTCGTTTCCACACATTTTAAAGGACATAGTTAAGAAGTATAACATAAATGTCTTGGGCTTGTTAGAACCATGTATCAGTGGAGCCAGGGCAGATAAAGTGGTTAAGAAATTGGGTTTTTCTGATTGGTTGAGGGTGGAAGCCACTGGTTTTGCAAGGGGTATCTGGGTCCTATAGAATTCTTGTGAAATATCTGTTAATTATATTCTATCCACTACTCAACTTATTCATTGTAAGTTGACTGATAATAAATCCCAGCAGATGATGCTTGTCTCTTTTATTTATGGTGATACCAGTATGGCAAAGAGAGGTGATTTGTGGGCTGAGCTTAGAAATATTAATTCGATGACATCTTTACCTTGGTTTGTTCTAGGGGATTTTAGTACTTTCCTTAGTTTAAGAGATAAGGATGGTGGTGTTACTCTTACTCATAGTTTGATGGCACAGTTCTAATGTTGTATTGATAGTTGTAACTTAATAGAGGTTCCAGATGTAGGGGATAAATTCACATGGGAAAAAACAGAAGTGAAGGAACGACTGGACTGGGTGTTTTATAATTTTGAGTGGGAAATATCCTATCCATAAATGAAGGCTTTTCATTACCTGCATTTCAAATCTGATTATCGTGTTGTTGTAGTGTCTGATGCATTTAGGATTAATTCAAGAAAAGAAGACATGAGGTTTTATTATCAGGCAGCTTGGTGTGTTGAGGAGGGGTTTAATCATCTAGTAAAAAATGCATGGGATAACAGAGATTTGCTACAGGGACAGGGTCTATTTATCGATATAGCCAAAGAATGGAATAATAGGGTGGTAGGGAATCTATCTAAGAAGAAGAAGGACTTATTGCGACGCTTGGTGTCACACCCCTCAATATCTGACTGGACCCTACTTACTGATACCAGATCACCTGGCCTGGAGGCACCTACCATTGATACTTACCCCCAGGTCAAGTGTTCGATACTTGCGGAGGCGAAAGAAATGCGCAAGGGGTGTGCAAATACTCCTTGTGAGTCCATCCCTCGACCCCGAGGTAGGTAGGCCAGGTGATCTGGTATCAGTAAGTGGGGTTCAGTCAGAGATTGGGGGTGTGACACTTGGAAGGTATTGACAGGGCCAGGCAGTCTGATTCCCGAAATGGCCTTTATCGACTTGAGTAGAAATTATGGATGGAGTATCATGAGATCTCAACTTAAGAGGAACTCATTTGGTTTCAAAAATCAAGATGCAAATGAGGAGATAAAAATACAAGTTTTTCCATGCTTCCATGATCATTAAAAAGAAAAGAAGAACCATTGATGCACTTCGGGATGATAATGGGAATTGGATACACGATCAGGATCAACTCAGGGACATGGCTCTTGATTACTTCTGAAAGTTGTATTCCATTGAGGAGAATGCCCAGGTTGTGGCACCGTGGCTCACCAACTTCCCAACTCTGCAGGCACATCAGTTAGCTACAATTTATAAAGAGATTACTCCGCATGAAATTAGAACTGTAGTTTTTGGGATGGGTGCGTTTAAGGCACCAGAACTGGATGGTTTCAGTCCGCATTTTTTTCAATCACAGTGGGATTTGATAGGGTCGAAGATTTGTGATTTGGTGATTAAGATGTTTAATAGTCCGGAAGACATCTCAAAGATCAACCAAACAAACATTGTGCTTATTCCAAAGGTTGACCATCCTGAATTCCTAAGGGATTTTCGACCGATATCACTTTGCAATGTTAGTTTCAAAATCCTAAGCAAAGTGATTGCGAACCATCTGAAAGGATGCATGGATTATCTTGTAGCAGAGAATCAGTGCAGTTTTATTCAAGGATCTCAGGGGTGTTCCAACATCATTATTGCTCATGAGGTTATCCACTCCATGAGAACCAAGTGAGGGCGAAAAGGCTATATGGCCATGAAGATTGATATGGAAAAAGCGTATGACCATCTGGACTGGAAATTCCTAGAATTTACCCTTCACAGTTTGGGCCTCAATGCAGAGTTTGTTAATTTGATCATGTGTTGTGTCTCATCTACCTCCATGAGTATCATTTGGAATGGTAAACCTTCTGAGAAATTTCTTCCAACTAGAGGAGTACGACAAGGAGATCCGCTCAGTCCCTACCTTTTTGTGTTGTGTATGGAAATGCTGGGTCAACTTATCCATGCTGAAGTGCAATCTGGAAGATGGAAACTGTTTAGATTCTCGGCCAACGGTCCAGTTATATCACACTTATTTTTTGCAAATGATATTCTTTTGTTCTGTGAGGCATCTTCCGAACAAATGAATGAAATTCACAATGTTATGCATCTCTTCTGTCAGGTTTCGGGGCACGGAATTAATTTCAATAAATCCAAAATGTTTGTCTCCTGAAATGTTCATTTTAACAGGGCCTATGGATTTAGCCAGACGGTGGGAATTGGGCTTACAGCGGACTTGGGAAAATATCTTGGGGTGTCGTTCTTGCACAAAAGGGTGGTAAAGATGACATTTTCTCCTATTGTCCAAAAGATTCATGAAAAGTTAGCAGGTTGGAAACACAAGTACCTGAGCATAGTTGGGAGGACGATGTTGATTAAATCAGTATTGTTGGCAATTCCTCAATACCAGATACAGACGATCCTGCTTCCAAAAGGTCTCTTAATGTTGATTGAGAAGATGAGTCGAGAGTTCTTTTGGAATCAGCATGAGCAATCCAAGAAAATGCATCTTGTTGCCTGGGATGTACTCAAGAGGAGGAGGGAGGAGGGATGCCTCGATATTAAGGATTTACATTGCCATAATAAGGCTTTCATTATGAAGTTATGCTGGGGCCTTAGTACAAAGTCTCAAGCTCTGTAGGTAAAATGCTTGCGGCACAAGTATAAATGTGGCGATGCCAAGATTCCTAAAGTAGCTAGGAAAAAGGATCAATCGGCAGACTGGAATGGAATTACAACAGTATGGGAGGATTTCTCTAAAGGGTTGAAAATCCAGTTGAATAGTGGTCAAAATATACGGGCTTGGCAAGACCGTTGGGCTCCACTCAATCAACCTCTCTTTTACTATGTTATAAGGAATACCCAATTACTTGATTACGAAGCAAGGGTTCAGTCATTTGTGACTAGTACAGGTCTATGGGATATCTCGAAATGGGAGCAGTTTCTACCTCGTTATGTTACGGATAGTATTATGGTAATACCTCCCCCCACAGGCACTATAGATGATGTGGTTTGGTGGCAAGGAACTTCAGATAGAAGTTTCAGTGTGCGCTCGGCATACAATAGACTCTATCATCGACAGGAATCAAGACCACGACCTCTCTAGCGGGGTTTGTGGAAAGGGGAGACTCCAGAAAGAGTAAAACTTGTTATGTGGTAAGTTTTCCATGGGAGACTCCCAACAAATGCACTCAGAGCGAAATTTAATATGAGCGTCTCAAACACCTGCTCTTTCCAGTATGAGAGTGAGGAGAGTATCATACACATCTTGAGAGATTGTGAGAAAGCACGAAGAGTTTGGTTCTCTTTAACTAACCCATTATATTATACTATATTTTTTTCTAGTGACTTGCAGGATTGGCTTTACTGGAACATGTAGAATACTCCAGGGACGAAGAAGACATCAAGATGGTCATGGCAGAGAGTTTTTAGCACTGTTTGTTGGCTCTTATGGAAGAACCGTTGTAGGCAGGCCTTTGAAGGCAATGCGGACCAACCTCGAGCGATCGTTCAGAGATGCTTGTTTCATCTTATGGAAGGAACAGAGGACGGACGATTTCATCATTAGATTTTCCACATACCTGAGAGATCTCAAGGCCATTGGGAACATCCTGCCCCAGGCTATGTACGGATAGATGTTGATGAATCAGTTGCTGACAATGGTCAGGCTGCATGCGGAGGAGTCATTTGAGATCACTTGGGCACCTGGATGTGTGGATTTCAATAGAGGGCATATAGCCCCGACTGCTACGGAAATCCATGCCATCGATAGCGGATTGCAACTTTGCAAGTGACTTGGTTTTGGAAAAATTAGACTTTTCACTGACTCGACGGAGGTAATTCACCTCTTGTTGGTAGGTTGTGGGGCTGATCATCCTTTGATACGAGCATTCTAGACCTATGGTCTCTTATTTTGACTGGTTGGGACCTAGAAATTTCTCATTCGTGTAGAGAAGGTCTTCAATGCGTTGATTACCTTACTAAGAGGGCACATGATATTGTTCAGGACTACAGGGAACTAGGCATTGCCCCGTTAATTTGTTTTGATCTTTTTGAGCGTGAATGTGGGCATGTGCCCTAGGATCAGGGAGTGTGTGTCTAAATCTTAGTTTGGACGTTTTATAAACCTCAAGCTTTGTGCTTGCCGTTGTAAGGAAAAAAAAAAAAAAAGCCCTTTTGTTTTGGGAGATCCAAATTAAGGATTTCGCTATAATTGGTGCCCGAGTGCTGCTAAAGGCCCTTTTGTTTTGAGAGATCCAAACTAAGGATTTCGCTATAATTGGTCGCAAACATCAACATAACTAAAGATACATGGGGCCTCCAAAGTTCAACTTCAAGATCCCCTACGGCTGTTCAACCTCAATCACATCAAAAGGAAAATACGATTCATGCCTCGTTTATGCGTATCTTAACTAATCTAACCATATCTTCCTATGTACATCTAATTCAACAGAAGTGTCCAAACTAACTAGTATTGTTCAAAAATCTAAAGCCACAAGTTAGCTGTAACTGACCTTTTATAGTGCGATTGTCAAGTATATCACCTCGTTTTCAAGATCACCCACAAGACATCATGCCTAATCTTTTGAATAATATCATGGGTTTCCTCATTTGTCATGCCGTACCGTGTTACGTAGGAAAGATTAGAAAATTGTTGAGCAAATCATTAGATTATGTAGGAAAATCACTTGTTTAGAAAAACGAGACAATTTGCGTACCCCTCTAATTAAATAGAGGAGACCTCTAATTAATTAGTCGGCTCAGGTCAACAAATTGAGTCCAGCAAGTAACTTGAAGTGCCCTCTTTAATTAGTGTTAAGTGCACACAGAAGAGATAGTGTGGGTCTAACGTTCCTAAATTCCTTTAACAACCAAATAAGAAAGCGAAAGAAAACATTAAGTGATATTGTTTGGTATGATTTAGAAAATCTGTGCCTATGATTCTACAAAGATATATAAATCCAATCACATGAAGCATTTCATATCTGCTTATGCAATGAGCATGAAAGTTGTACATAAGACACGTTGGGTTTTCAACCAAGGAAATCGGATAAAAAATCGAGAAGACGTCAATGTGATCCTCTGATGAGAGTAGGAAAGAAGGCTCAATAATATATCCGAGTCAAAGAGATAATTCAACAGGATAACTTCAAATTATAAAACTAATCCAACCCAATAACAGTAGTCCTCACCACTAATTATAAACCTGGAAAAAAATGACTCAAGGATATGCCTAAAGTACGCACTGTTTGATTGAGATGATAATAAAAATAGTAACTAGTGACACAATGACAACGTGCAACTACTGTCTCCAATCACGCGAGAGAGAAACGTCACTTCCATGTCTCAATTGTTTAACCATACATATTTGCTAATTAATAACTGTATGTCTCTCCCCAAAATAATGATTTTTTTCATCACAAGATTTAAATAAATCTTCATACTTATTTAAGAAAAATCGAGTCTTTTCTACCTAACCCAAGCACTGGATATTGTTTAAGTTATACATTTACAGTGTCTTTAAAAAATTGTATACTTGTATGCTTAATTAAAAAAAATCAATTTTAAAGAGAGTAATGAATCTAATAGAGAGTGTCATGGATATATAGATGCATGTATAGATCGATGGAGGTGACTTCTTGTTGGTCCACTTGCCTCAAAAGGCATGCGCCTAGCCGCCAAAACCAGAGAACACTCTCATGTTCACGCCTCTCCCTTTCAAATCTCGAACTATAAGCTACTGCACACAAACACAACAACGTTAAAAAAGTTGAAAAACAAAAGCACATTATTGGTGCTCATTATTTTATTCCTCACCTCACATTTCTTATAGCTTCTCCCACTTCCTTTATTTCTTTTCTTTCTTAGTTTTTAAGAGTTGTAGTGAAACAATGGGTTTTGGTGGCCGGGTTTCATCATTTCTTGTTGCCTCCTCTCCATATGAATTATTCAGTCCTCCATCAAAATCAAACTTCTGTTCTCTCTTCATTACTGTTTCCTATTTTATTTAAAAGGCCTCCGAATTTCCCTGCCTTTGGTCCTGTGGGGTCACACAGTCAATCATCTTTGTGCTTTGTTTTTATGCTTCTTTTCTCTTACTATTTTTGTTTTATATGGTTCGAGGACATTTTAGACAGGGTAAAGAAATAAAATTGAGAGCACTCTAAGTTTTAAACAACTTTTTAGATATCACTTTCACTAAACTTTTTCTTCTTTTTTTCATTTCATAAGCTGTGAGCAACTAATTAAGCCCTTTCTCCTAGTTCTGTCAATAAAAAAAATGTATATTGTACTTTTGTGCATTCTTTCTTATTAAGTAAAGTTCTCCATTATTTATTGGTGTCTTATTGTGTTGTCTTTTTTTACCCTCCTTTTAAGGTGTGAATGTGTGATATGCATCGGCGGCCTTGGATTCTCGTATGAAAGCTTCTTTATTTTCTTTGTGATCGATGGCTTGCCCAATTTAAGTTACCTATGTATATATATTAGTGAGCTTGCTTGCATTAAAATAATGTTGTGACACGCCCATTTTGACAAAGACTTGTTTAATCGCTATCAGTCCTTGTTCATTTATATGCGCGCCGCCATCATTTTTGTAAACATAGACTCCATTCAAGTATAACTTTCAGATATATATATGAGGTTAATAAATGACTCATTGATTTTTTTTTTAAAAAATATTTACCCTCTTTTGAAGAAATCATTTTGCGAGCACAGTTAATTATATGCTTGAAATTGTCAGTTTGGTAAGCAGTTGGGGTGAAAAACTGAAAATTAGGTGGATATAATTCATGTTCATGTAGGATTTTTTAACCAAAAAAAAAAAGTAATTCGGTAATTATATTGAAGCACAAGCTTGAACTCCAAGCTACTCTCAAAAATTATGGAAGATCTTGTGAGGGGTAAAAATCTAGATTAGATACCTATTGATTGATACATATCTATTGAAATAATGATGACCAATAAAATAACACCGTCCATATTATTTATTAAAAGAATATTCTAAAACGCCAATATTATGTGGATTCAATAACTATATATGATTATATGAATATTAGTCTCTAAAATTCTTTCAGATCGAGGTTTGGCAGGTGTATGTTCTGTGTCAGGTACTACAAATTAAAGATTTGGAGATTTGATAGGCTGCTTTGGAATATAATTACGTTAGGTTAAGTTTGAGTTTGTTAGGAAGAGCCCTATGCCACTCTAGACTGAAACCTCGCCTCTTGAATTAATAATACTAGTACTCATGTGGGCTAGCATATATCGTGTAGCATTATTATTGATTTAATTATCCTAACGTGTCTACTAATAAGGCCATAATTTGACTTTTGATTTTCTTTCTTCCATAAAATATTGGGGTAACCTTGACAACGTACAGCAGCTTAGAGAGGAAACTAAGACAAATATTTGACCACTGAGCTAATTAATCACGCGCGCAAATTTAATAATTCTCCGTGCTTAACTTATGTGTATTTGAATCTATATAAACGGTGACCTTGATTCTGTTGTTGTAGTTAAAAATGTTATTAACATGCAGCACTTCGTTCCATTGACGTATTATAGTTTAAATTGGAAAACAAATTATAATGAAAGAAGTCCTAGGAAAACACTACAATATTAACCAATAAAAGCAACGTTGCAACCACTTTTATTGCCGACATGCCCAGGATTCATTGCTTGTGTCGTCTCTTTTCAACAAAGTATCACAGTAATTCTGCTTATGTCAACCTATGCATAATTAATGTAAACAAGTTTATGGAGCAACTCACACAATAATCAACGATAACGTGTTAATTGCAGTTTGTTTAATTTCTTTTGGGGTTCAGAGTTTGACCGTTTTGATTGAGCGTAACAAACCACTACAACTAACTGGCTATAACATGGAAAAATGCATTAATTAGGCTTCTAAAGTAGTTTACAATAATTTAATTACTATAAGATATATTATCACATAGTCCATGTTCTATAGTACTCCTCTTGTCTTTAATATAAGATATATTTAGAGAGTTGATTTTAATCTTGATATAAGATATTGTTTTTATATTTATCAATCCTTTTTTAATTTACCTATATTGATGCTTTCTCAACAATAATCAAGAAAAAAATGAAGTGGAGAAGTTAAGAAGGATAACTAAAATATTTTAGAAAATATATATTACGTTAATTAATTTTTTTAATATAATTAAATTAAATAAATATATATTATATTGAGGAAGTCTATTAATACTGAGATCAATTCGTAAAATAAATATATCACACTTATCCATCGTCGCAATAATGAAAGGTTATACCGCGAACACAACTGGCCTGGAAGCCCCCCCGCCCCCCGAATCTCTCTTTTTCAGCGTACATATCATTTTGCGGGACACACAATTTAGGAAAGCTATATGCTCAATCGAAATTGAGACCTAATTTGGTTAAAGTGATTTTTACCTACACATTTCGAACTCTTATTTTGGTCTAAAGTAAATTTAGCCTTTTAATTTTTCATAATCACTACTAATAGAAAAAGGAAATTTTTAAAAAAGCGCATGATATTACAAATACGGGGAAGAGTATTTTTTATAATCAAGGTTATTAAACCAGGACTGATCTAGATACTGGATCAAGGGTTAGTAGGTCAAACTGAAACTAACCCAAGATGAAGGCGGTAAAAGAGTGAAGATTTCAAATTTATAAATATGAAATTATAAAAAAAAATTAAAAATAAGATTTTTTTTTTTAAAAAAAAATCTGAACTCATCCGGTTCTTTAACTAAGTCACCGGTTATGGGGCCGGACCGGCCACACCAGTCCGGATTTAATAACAATTTAATACTACCACCAACTTTAGCTGCCAACATCGGAAATTTTTTTTTTTTTTTTTTGCCAAGAGCCAACATTGGTAAATAGTTTGGGGATAATGTTGTAAAAAGATGATTTCACTGGCTGGCATGTGGGGAATGGGATAATCCCTTACGAAGTGGGAGTCGATATAGGGAATATGAAAAAAAAAAAAAAAGGGGTGGAGCTCACTGCAGAAGCATGAGGTCGCATTTACAGAAGTACTGCTCCCAAATTATATATTCCAAAATTCGTATAAGTGGCAGACAGATGATGTCGAAAGGATCACAGCCTCAACAGGATATAGAGCCGAGTCATGACGTCATTATTTTTGTTGAATCTCCCAAAATAATTCATTTAATTCCCTTCATTACAAAAAATCCCCAATAAATCCAAATCAGCCGCTATTTAAGGACAAACTTCACCTGGCAGGACCCTCAAACTCTGCGTTATAACACCCCTCAAAACGACGCCGGCCTCTGTTTGAAGAGAGCCATCCTCACTCTCACCGGTAGCCGGCCGCCCATAACTCCCTCCCAGCCACCGCCACCAACTAACTCCGCGGTTCAAGATGATAGCTTACCTGGAGCACTTGGTTCACGGAACTGACAAAGAATCAAGGCCCGACGATGACTTCGTCGTCGGCCTCTCCGAAGCGCTTGACCTTCAAGGCACCGTCAACTGTGCACCCAATGGCATGGCCAGTAAAGATTTCGGAGGCTTGCAGTCCGTGAAGCCCTTGGCCCTCATCAGGCCGGCCGCCGCCGACGACATCGCTCGGGTCCTCAAAGCGGCTGCTCGGTCGTCGAATCTGACGATTGCTGCTCGAGGAAACGGCCACTCAATTAATGGCCAGGCTATGGCCGATCAAGGCATCGTCCTGGACATGCGCAGCATGGAGGAGAATATTCGCGTGGTGCGGAATAGTAATGGCTCAGCCTACGTCGACGTTTCGGCAGGGGCATTATGGGAAGACGTCCTGAAACGGTGCGTACGGGTTGGGTTGGCCCCAAGGTCGTGGACGGATTATCTGGCTTTAACAGTTGGAGGGACGCTTTCTAATGCTGGGGTCAGCGGCCAAGCCTTCCGTTACGGTCCCCAAACTTCGAACGTAACGGAATTGGAGGTTGTAACCGGCAAAGGCGATACGTTGGTCTGCTCCCAAACCGAAAATTCCGAACTTTTCTT
The DNA here is from genome assembly GCA_963855925.1 of Inga laurina. NCBI lineage: Eukaryota > Viridiplantae > Streptophyta > Magnoliopsida > Fabales > Fabaceae > Inga > Inga laurina. The sequence goes on from OY979706.1 coordinate 60,812,500, forward strand.
TGCGGCGTTGGGTGGTCTGGGTCAGTTCGGCATCATCACCAGGGCCAGGGTCGTGCTTCAACAAGCACCAGATATGGTGGGTTACCATGAAATTCTCACTGATGTTTTTTATTTCCGAATTTGAACTGTTGGAAAAATGAAGTGGCAGCCTCTCTGCATTATTTCCCGTTTGTTATTTGATTTACCAGAAAATTGTGGAGCTATCGCCTCTGCATGAACGACACGTTTACGGAAAGTAACCATTTTTGCTTAAAAAATTTCTTTTTTTTGTCCTCCTCATGTGATTAGGTGAGATGGATAAGGGTAGTGTACTCTGAATTTGAAGACTTCACTGGGGATGCCGAGTCGTTGATAACTTGTCAAGAAGACGACTCTTTCCATTACGTGGAAGGGTTCGTATTTGTGAACAGCGACGACCCTGCCAACGGGTGGCCCATAGTTCCATTGGACCCGGACCAGGAGTTCGACCCGAACCAAATCCCCGCCACCGCCGGCCCCGTCCTTTACTGCCTCGAGCTCGCTCTTCACTGTCGTAACTCAGACCACCCTTCTGACGTCGATGCGGTAACTAATTTAGTCCCTTGATAATCTCTTTACCTATTTGAGATTTGGTGCATGCGGTCGCGATTGCTGCAGAATAGGCTCTAGTAGTGGCGGTTCATACTTGGGCGAGAGTTTTGACTTTCTTTCTTTACTAGAGGGTGGGGTCCAGGGCACGAGGGAGGGGAGGGTGTCCGACGGCTTGCCCAATCATGACTGAGTTTTGACCTACGCCGTGGCGAAGTGTGACCCTCGCTCCCTCAGCTCAAAGACTTCACCGTAGAGGGCAAGCCTATGAGGGCGGGACCCCTGGTAAAAAGTCAAAACACTATAAGAGGCATCACTTAACACGTGTACAAAGGTGGAGCCTCACAGGACGGTTTTTATTCTCGTCCACCATGATGGCCCAGCTTTTGTGCTTTTAAAAAAAACAATTAATTTTTCCCCCCTTTGAGTATTTACAATAATTTTTTCGCCCCCCTGCCCGCCTGTTAGAAATGGTTGTTGAAAATGGACTATACGATCATGATGTATCTTCCATTGGATTTTCTGACACACGAGCCTTAGGTGAAAGGGCATGGCTTGGAACCCGTTTCCGTTTCGGTGCCTATCAAGGGTTTGTTTGGTTTGAGGGGAAGGGAAGATGGGCGGAGGAAAAAAATTTTTAAGTTGAATTTGAAAAAATTAGAGAATTGGGGTTAAAAATTTTTAATTAATTTTTCTTACTCTTTTATTTTATATATTCTCTTTATTAAAATTTTATTATCCCACTTCTTCAATCTTTTAAAATTCAACTCATAAAAATTTTCCCTTCCCTCTCTTTCTCTCCAAATCCCTCACACCAAACTAAAAGATAGGCATCAGGCGCTTGTTTGGCTCTGGTTGTCCAGATTTGATTTTTTTTAAATGAGTGATTTTAAAATAAAATAATCACTTTTTAGAAAACTGTTAATTAAAAAATTAGTTTTATTTTAGATTTTGTATTTATTAAAATAAATTTTTAAAAAAATAAAAAATAAATAAACGTGAACTATCCAGATCAATATAGAGGATTCAGATTTCCCAGCTCATCACTGAATCCGCATGGCTTTGGGTTCAAATTACGAGTGCCCGATGGGCAGTTGGGTCTTGGTGGGGTTATGGCTAGCCTATTTTGTCCGGGAGGGGTCATTTCTGTAATATAAGGCGTCACCTTGTGGTTAAATAGGGCAATTCAATATCAGTGGGTGCTCCATTGCGCTGATCATTGAGATATGGCTGACGTTACGGTCCCCACACTTATGCAAATTGCCAAAATGCCATCATTTTCTGGAATCTGTAAAATGTGAACTGTATGACACGTCCCTTGATTTTCTCCAATGACGTTTATACCCCGTTTATGGCAATCCCCTCACTCTCACTCTCTGCTTCCCTCCCCTCGTAGGCTGTGGATAGATTGCTTCGACGGCTGCGATTCCTCCGGGCCTTCAAGTTCCAGGTGGACGTGCGCTACACCGAGTTCTTGCTACGTGTTAAGCGTGTGGAGGAAAACGCTAAAGCCAACGGCGTCTGGGACGCCCCTCACCCCTGGCTCAACCTCTTTGTCTGCCGCCACAACATCGTTGATTTTGATCGTGCGGTGTTTAAGGGCATCCTCAGCCAAGGGGTAGGTGGGCCCATCTTGGTCTACCCCCTCTTACGAAGCAAGTAAGGACTCCTCCCTTCATTCCTCCAGTTAATTACGTCTTCCACTTTTCCCCCTTATAGGTAGAATTTATTTAAAAAGGAAATCTGCTTGCTTTTGTTTTTGATCGATGAGCCTGCCTTTTAGTGTGGTGCGTCTACCATATACTGTATGTACTTGTGTGGGGGACCCTAGAGTTTAAATGCATTAGTTGGTGGGGGTCCCTCGCATGGTTGCCACGTGTAAGGCTGATATGCATGAGCTTGCCGGGAGATGATGCGAGGTCATTGAGAGAACGGCATCCGTTGATGCCACGTAAGAGGGATGTCGCTGACTAATGACTTCTCATGGGGAGCCAAATTTAACGGGGTTGTTAAGATTTTGAGGGAGGGTCAAATATTTTTCTACTAGTAAGGTCGACCAAGTGGAGTGGACCTCCCTAGTCTGCGATCAACCGTACAATATGACCGCACAGATCTCCCCCATTGCATCACCTGAGGCTTAGGCAGTTGGTTGCAGCCCCGGGCGGGTTGGCGTATTACGCAAACATAGAACGGGACAAAGATACGGTGGGTCCGGGTTGTGTGTAAATCCGTCTTTTAATTAATAAATTAGTTAATTAGGGATAGGCGGATTGATTAATTAACCAGGTTAAAGTGTATCTGAAGATATGGGCGTGGTGGGTTCTTGCCTTAAATGTAGAGACATGAGGTGGGATTTTGAGGGGGAATAAAGCGAGTGAGTAAGTGAAGGAATTGGCAAGTGTTGAGAATTCCGTTCCCAAGTATTGTAGTTTTCATGATCAGTGTTGCCATTTGAGAATGGACAACCATATTTATTTTATTCGCCAACCCGATTACAAGGACACCAGCATTTTATCTGTCTGCTGTGTTATAGTTGTTCTAAATATTAAGAACCAGTATTATATAAGTTACTTAATCATATTATATGTTATGTATAATTAAATTATATATTAGTTTATAAGTCAATTTTATTAGTTTAAAGAAAAAATGATAAATATAAATAATATAATTAGATTTTTTAATTTTTTTAAAAAAATATACGGGAGAGAGGTAGTAAATAATTTTTCTCATGCCTTGGGACCAAATCTTCCCTCTGCTTTTCTCTTTGCCTTTGAATTTGGTTCCTGTTGGGACCCCCTCCCTTATTAGCCAATTTGGCACGAAAACAACTGCTTTTAATTGACCTCTGTCAATTAAATTATTCAATCTCAAGACTAATCACCGGTATGTACAAGTTGGATTCCTTTGTTTGGTCAAATCTAAATATTGTATTATTCTATCATGTTTGGATAACTCAGGTGGGATTCTCGAACTTCGGTGGCGTTGCCGGAGAGCGACATCTTCTACATTGTGGCGCTGCTCCGATTTAACCCGCCGGCTCCAAGAGGACCGGACCCAGAGGTGCTTGTGGCACAAAATCAAGAGATCATTCAGTTCTGCAGCAGCAGAGGGTTTGATTTCAAGCTATACCTTCCTCACTACAAGTGTCAGGAGGATTGGAAGCGACATTTTGGGAATCAATGGACCAGATTCGTGGGCAGAAAGTCCAGTTTTGATCCCTTGTTTATCCTTGCACCTGGACAGAAAATATTCTCCAGAAACCCCCAACCTTAGTCATCATCCTCGTCAACAACAAAAGACCTTGTTCTCATATCTGCCAATTGTAATTTTTTTTTTTCACTTAGATTTTCCCCCCTACCCCCACCACCCTCTTCTGTTTCCAACCGCACCAAATAGTGTCATAAATGTGGCAGCAATATATTGTAAAGGAATGTTATAATGGGCAAAATGAAGAATATTGAATTTTGGTCTTTTTTAAGGTGCGCGCGCGGTCAATGATTCTGTTTGACGGTCGTGTCCAAAATTTAACACACTCTGGCCAAAGCTGATGAGCCAGTTCAGAGTGGAATCAATGCTTCGTGATAAACAATGACACATCTGTGTGAAGCTTAATTGGTCGGCGTCACTTTCATCCCATCAAGCAAAATTATTTAACTGGTTATATATATATAGTGCAAGTCTTTTTCCATACTGTCCCTTGAGATTTCAATGCTTCACAGCCTACATATATGCCAATATCCATTTCGGACCACCCCACTACGTCTGTACATATCTTATCTGAGACAATCTTAACTGGCCTTGATGTTCCAGTTCGAGATCATTTTGTCCTTAGCTATGGCCTCTTCAGCTAAGGTTCATCGCTTTTAATTAATCCATCTTCCTGCTTTTTATTTGTCTTCATTTTAAACTTGACAAAAGTTAGAAAGATTAAAAAGTATAACCCATTTAGATTTGCTTGGTGTTTCGGTATCGGATTCTCCATTGCCCCCACTTCCCACCTCCTTTTCAAAAAGCTTTTTTGCATGTAGAAAATTAAAAGGTCAAATCTAATCGAAGTAAACAAGAAGCTAGGAACTCTAGAAAAGCTTTTGCTTTTTTAGCCTAAGGGGATTAGGTTTCTTCAAATACCTCGGGCTCTGCTTGTTTGCTTATATTTTATCGGCTCCAGGATCAAACAAATCTACTCGATTTCTTCATCTTCCACTTTAGCTATGCTCTGCTTTGGTCTCTTTTGTTATCTTTTGTTTTAGTCTCTTTGGCGTCTTCCATATATATATCCTTTTTCTTTCCCTTATCAAAAGAACAGAATTGGGTGTTATTAAAAGTAGAGAAATACTTTAGGGGGTTCGGCTAACCAACTTTATGAGGCAATAATAAGATCATGATTTCTTGTAAGAAGCACCGTCCAATGAGGGGGCATTTACGAGACGAGTCTCATGCAAAAGTATTGTCTACGTCCTTTGGTATGCGTGTCGTGTGGAAGGGCGTGCCTCATTTTCCTTATGCATACATGTTGACTCCAAAGTCTAAATACTCATTTGTAATAATTTATTTTTGAGTAATAAGTATTTATAAATTGTGATTTACGGTATACGAAGTAAGTATGTGAGAAGAGTTTTATCTCGACTTATGTAATAAATATTTATTTTTAAAAAATAAGCTAATCCAAACATGCTTTAACACGTCCTTTGATAAGTTGTTTTACTTTGAAGAGGAATCCATTTAACTACTGATGTGTCATACTCAACAATATGGGCCAGCTTTAGATATTTTAAAATCGATAATAACCAAATCCTTCCAGTTTAGGCATAAACAATTGCATTTAAAATAATTCATTTTAAATAAATAGCAGGTTCATAACCATAGCTATTTCTGGTTTCAGTTTCAGAGGAACATGTCTACTAATTCTTTAATTCCCAGGTATTGAGATTCTTGAAGCAATTAGACAAATTAAGGAATAAAGTTCAAGCAAGAACATCTAAGCTACGGAGTAATCTTTGAAATTTGTAAATAATGATGGTGCCTGTTTGTGCAATTGGCTACATATGAATAAGAAGGCATATTCCCTCGTCCCTCCTTACATGTGTCCGGAAATAAATAGTGTTTGTTTTTGGGCAGAAAGTAAGTGATCTTGATGCAGTGGCCTAGCATGGCTCGAATGTGGGCCCAGAGTTCATTGGGCTTGATGCTATGCGAATGAAGAACTGGTTCCAGCACAAAACTTGGTCCAGCAAACTTGCTATTTGCCCGCCCGCACTTGATTCCCTGGCCATTGAGATTAGTTTTCATTCCGACGTGAACGCTGAGCACCAACACAAGAGCGGAGTACTAATATAGATTTCGATCACGTTTATACGAAAGATGCATCATAGAAAAATAAGAGGGATCTAGAGAGAGAAAGGTTGTTCAGGGAGTTATTCTATCACTCTTTCAAAAAACTGACTCCCATCTCACACAGATATATTCTCATATTTTAGGTATGGGAAGTTATTTTAATTTGAATTTTGAATCACAAAGATAAAATTTCTCTATTTGACTCATATCTCTTATATTTACAAAATAACTCAAAATCAATGGGCTTGGACTATGATTCACCAAGGGTGGACTAGACATATTCTAACAATTTTTTTAAGGCCTTTTTTGAGCAGGATGTGCTTCATCATGGAGTCTTATCTTGATACAATCTATAGGTTCTCCTTAATTAATTATGTTTTGGGGTGACATAAGACCTTGGCTTCCCTGTCTGCGTAAAACATAGCAAGCTGTATTAAGTATGTAGCCAAGCCGATGTTTGATTATGGTCCTAAAAAGCAAGTTACGGTCTTTAACGTAAAAAAGCTGCATAATGATTCATGCCAGGGAGCATGCCTAATCAGTGCCTTTCACTCTTATCACGTTGAATATGAGTGAATCTCTTAAGATGGATTCACTTTAAAACAGAGAAGTAAAACAAAAAACACTAAACAATGTTCCACCTTATTCTCCATACTCAATCTTCTTACAGTAGATTCTGGGCTCATTTTGCCACTTCCTAAATAAATATTTTGAAAATGCATCATCTAGCAAAATGCGCATTGAAATGAATGTTGAATGGAAATCCAAACATACTGTTAGACGGAATTTGATTCACTTTGTTCGGTTCCACATCAACCTCTACTATTTTTCTCTTTGATGCCTCAAAGAGCTGAATTCCCCATAATGCGATTTTTTTATGCCGATATCAATGTTATTAAACCCGGACTAGTCTCTGAACCAGTCAAGGCAGTGGATTTGATCGGAATCAAATCGAAACTAATTCAGAGCCAAATCAGTGAGGAAGTAAAGATTTTAAGATTATTTATATGAAATCCTGAACAATATATATATATATATATAAAGTGAATTATCTTTTTTTTTTTAAAAAAATACTGACTTGGGTTGGGGGCTGAACCGGATAAGTTTGGTGGCCGATTCACCAGTGTTTGGCCCGAATCAGCCGGTTGGATCTGAGTTTAATAATCTAGTTGAAGCTTATATCAATAAATTATTTTTAAAAGATTAAATGAGTCACTCCAAAGCCGCGCCCCAGTATCAATAATTCAATTCTTATTCTAGCCATGACTTTTGGTGGCGAGTGTAATAAAAAATGAAGTCAATGGCGAGGGCATTTAAGGTTGACGAGGATATAGGGGTCTAGCTAATAAACCTTGAGGAGAATTTTGTTCGAATGAGACCCACTTGTAACCCTAAGGGCTTGTTTGGTTCAAAGGGAGGGAATGGAAGGGGAAGGGATGGAGGAGAGGGAATGGAATGAGAGGAGAAGGAATTACCTTATTTGGTTTAGATGGAGGAGAGGGGTTCCTTCATAATATCATTATCTTTATTAGCTTTACTATATAACTATATAATATCATAAAAAATATATAGTGTTTTTTATATTCATGTTGAGAGACATCCTAATATTACATTCCAAGCACATTATCATCATACAATAGCCTAGATCCAATTTAATCCCATCCCTTGTTTTCTTTATGGACCTTCAATCACAGCCCTCATTAAAACCAATGAATTCCCGAGCTTATCACTGCAAATTCCTGTCCTTTTGTTTTTTTTTATGAAACCACAAACTCCCTTTCAACGCCTCTGTTTCTAGCACCAGACCATCATTTCGTACCGCTTGATTTCATCGCATCTCCTCTTTTCAAGCGATACCCACAACAACATTGAAAATGGCGAGAAGGGAAGGAGGCACACAACCAACAACAATGAAAGAACACAGACGATGAACAGACGGCGACCATGGATCTCTAATGCAGTTTGTGATTGGCGACATCAGTGCAGAAAGAGGAAGGGAGTTGTCGACCAGATGCAGCGAGAAAACAGGTAGAGAGCATGGACCTCGAATGCAAGCTCTGATTTGCAACATCAGTGCAAAAAGAGGAAGGGAGTTTTCGGCTCAATACAGTGAGGAGGGTCTGGAGTTTGGACTTTGCAAAGCACGAACAGTGAACAATATTTTTGACATTGGCATAAATGGAATATTACAAAATATATGAGAGTAAATTGGTCTGAAAATTTAGCTCCCCTAAAAAAAACCCAAATTTGGAGGGGACTAAAATGAGGGGGATATAGGGGAAGGGAATGGTGATTTTAGTTGCCCTCCCCTCTAATTTCTTAAACCAAATGAGGGGAGGGGATCATTTTCCATCCCATTCCATCCCCTCCCCTCCAACCAAACACACCCTAAGAGGAAGCCTCTCCCCTAAGCATCGTTCCCGCAGGGTTGTTAATTAATTCACCGATGAAATATGTTTAATTTTACTAATCAAACTTGATCTCCCTTGGACCTGGATTTGGCACTGCTTCCATATTTGTTCATGTCAAATGGATGAGTGAATAATACTAAGTTCAGACCTTTTTTGTTATAATTTTAAAGCAAGATATTTTATTTAAAGTGATGTTTTTTGAAAAAATGTCAATTGCTATGATATTTATTAACCAAACAACCTTCTAACCCATTCCCCATTTGATTGGAATAGTTGTTTCTAATGAGATTGATAGATTATTACTAATTTTTTTATTGCCAATAAGAGTATTACTGAATTGCTCCTTGCGTTGGCCACGACACTGAAACTTGAGAGAGAATAATGATCTCAAATGAACTAATCTCGTCTTATTCTGGTCAAGTGAAATACAATACTAGGTTTTATATTAAGGAACAAAGAAAGTATAAAGGAAACATGAGGTTCTCACATGTGTATTGATCTAACTAAACCAGCACTACATAATTATAGTGAAAATGACTTGGCTGACTTTGACTCACATCTCTAATACTCCTTTCAACCAAAACAATAGGGCCACACTTTGGTCAACGAAGTGAGAGAAATATTTTCTGTTAGCCTAGTTCACTTTTTTTTTTATGAAAAGCCAAACTGTTAGAACCGAATGACACCCAAGAGAGGGGTGAATTAGGTGTAAAATAAAAACTTAAGAACTTTGAAAATTTTTTTGTATCTTATTGAAAACAATAAATATGAAAGTAATGGATCATAAATCAATAGTCAGATTAAATAATATATGCTTGAAATATAAGAGCTTAGGGAAGAGAATATGCAAACAGTGATTTATCCTGGTTCGGTTCAATCCGTGAAGGCTTACGTCTAGTCCCTAGCCTCCTCTTGAGATTTTCAAATCCACTATCTTCTTGTTTAATTCAGGCACAAGAAAAGCCTCTACAATCCCACAAGTTTAGCCAGGTACTTGCGAAGCTTTTTACAATTCTCTCATCGAGATACTCCCCCTTACGACAATTCTCACGAACAGAGCAATATCGAAATCCTTTCTCTCTTACTTACCCGTGCAAGTTTTATGAGCATCAATGTTTTCTCCTGCTTACACTCCTGTAAGTCTTACAAGCAGTAATGTTCTCTACTGCTTGCACCTTGTAAGTCTTACGAGTAGAAAGTTTTACTGACAATTCTCTCTATAGCTTCCCCGTAAGGTAATCAACCCACTCAAGGTCCCTCTACCTTGAGATCAATTCAGAAGTATAATTGAAGATGTTTACAGATATAAAATACTCATTGAAGTACAATAAAAATAATCATTCTTTCAAAGGTAAATAATGTAGAAGCTAGAAAACAGAGAGGATTTGGGTTGAAGCAGAGGATTTATGTTTCTATCATTTTTGTCGTAGTTGCTCACTGTCTCTATTTCTTATCGACTTTGAATGCTTTCTTATTTATAGTTGATGAAGATTGATGGCCGTTGTAAGCATTCGTCTGTTAGAGTCCTATTACTTCATTTTGATCGTTGAGCAAATTTGAAAAACTAGCTATTATGAGATTTCTGTTGCAGAGCAAAGCGTTTTGTTGAGGAGCGGGATGTTTCATTATGAGTTGTACAGTACGTTGTAGAGCAGAATGAAGATGTTTGAGTTTCCAAACAATCATTCATGGTGGGTCAACCTTTTATTGTGGTATGTAACCGATATTCGGTGTGTAAAGATGCTGCCTGCTACAATTGGCTCTCTCATTTGAATCTATAATCTGAATGTTAAATTTCCTGTTTCGCACTTGAAATATATGTTAGTTAATGTTTAGGTATAGTAACAAGTGAAAACATAATGAATAAATATCGTTTAACCATATTCGGATTGTTTATTGCGAGTTTGGTGCATTTTGCTTCTGAAATGGTCTCACTCGAGTGCTCCAAGGCCTCGCTCGAGTACATCTTCATATTTCTTCTTCTGCTTTAGCTTTTGAGTTGCACTTCCACGTGATTTTGAGAGAGTGCATTTTCTCACTTGCGAGTGTTCTGACTTCTTGTTAACTCAGAAATCAAGAGTATTCTAGCACATTTTCTTCTCTTTTCACTTATTTTTGAGTTCGAATTGTGCATATAAAGAGATTATAGAAGAAAATGTGCTAGAACATAAGCTAAATCCAAATTTTGTTGAATCATGAATTAAATGCACATAGTTTTGAATATTTATAAAAGTTAAAGAGCTTATGAAGTCTTCCTCCTTATCAATGGAAGATGACAAGTTATTAAAGCTCTCAAAGATCGTGGGAAGTTGTAAAGGGAAGGAAAGAATGCAAGAAGAAGAGGAAAATGGACATTATGGAGGAGAAGCCTGCACTTGCTGTGGAATCCGCTGTAGCCAAATTCATAGCAAAACCACCTGAAAAAGCACTGCTTCTGTATGGTTATGTATGACCGTTTGCTATGGCATTCGCGATAGCGAACCCTCGGCGAACACGCGAAACTGATGCTGTGCGTTTTGAAAACTAAAACAGAAAAACAAATATAAAGGCATGGGCTAGGTCAAAAATCAATAATTTGGACTCCTTGAACATCTTGGCTACTAGAGTTTGGCATTTTGAAGAGCTTGGAGCTTGGGATTAGGTTGATAAAAAGGATTTGAAGCCTCAATTCTTGGGTTTTTATTGTTCTTTTCTCCTTTTTCTCTTTTTTGCTGATATGGATTATGATTGTGTGCTGAGATTTTGGCATGTACAGATCATGAGTGGCTAGAACTATCAATTAGGATTACTTTTACCCATTGTATAGATTGAAACTACTAGATTATCTTGCTTTTGTTAGTTAATGAGTATTTTGTGTTGACTTTTCTCTATGCTTAATGCTATCTTGTGCTTGATTACCACATGATTAAAGTAGTTCAATTTGAAGATGTCTGAGAGAGCTATTTTAATTGTAGAACTTAAGAAAAATCACGTTAGACTTAAAATTTAATGATTAAATGGATGGTTTGTTGTTAGAATAGAGATATATCCAATAACTTAACATAGTCTATTAAAGAATTGTTTTGGAAAGATGGTTTTCATTAATTATAAACAAGAGATTGAATGTTTTTAATGAAGATTAAAAATCAATTTTGACTTGAGAGAGCTTGGTTGATGATTTTAGGATATTTAAATAGTATATAAATTCATTTAACTAGTATAAGTGATTTAATTGCATAGTTTCATGAAATACAATGGGGAAGAAGTAATCCTAAGTTAAATCTCTTGAAGTTAGACCCAATTTCTCAATTTTCATTATTTTGTTTTGTTATTTTTATCATAAGTCTTTATACAAACTGATCAAATTTAAATGATTCCATTCAACCTAACTAAGAACATGTTTACATTAGTTCACTCGCATTCGTCATAGTCCTTGTGGATCGACACTTGTTTTCTCACTAATTTATTACTTATGATCCGTACGCTTGCGGAAGCTAAACGGCGAACACTTCTCACTCGAGTTCTTTAACTCTCACTCGAGTGCTTGTATGTTTTGTACTACAAACTTTAGCACATGTGTAATACTCGCATCATATTTATTAAGAGTGTGATTTTACACTCGCAGGTGATGTGGGCCCTCACTCGAGTGCATTAATCCTCACTCGAGTGCCAAGCTCAGGAACCCGGACTAGATCGGCTGGTCTGGGCCGAAAACCGGCCAACCGGATGGTGGACGGGTCCGGTCCGTGTTCCAATTTTTTAAAAATATTTTTTATATTCTTCCTTTAGAATTTTATACTATAAGCCTAAAATCTTCAATTTCTCATCGGTTTAGTCTCGGTTTAGCTCTGGTTTGGCCCTGATCTAACCCACTGACCGTTAACCCAGTACCTCGACCGATTCAATACCCGGTCCGAGTTTTAATACCTTGTTCGAGTGCATCAGTATATCTCAGCTTCAGGCTTCATTTCTGGACAACACTTGTAGCTAAATATTCAAGAGTGCATTTTGCACTTTTGAAGTGTTATGTCCTCACCCAAGTGCAGTAGGGCTCACTCGAGTGCATTTCATATTTTCACCTTCAACCTTCCTCTCAGGCAAATACTTGCTACACTTCACTTGTAGGAATTGAGTGTATTTCTTGCCATCACTAGAGTGTTAAGTCCCTCACTCGAGTGCCACTGAAATTCTTACACTTCGCAGCCGCTTCTGGAACACACTCACATGATATTTTCCAAGAATGTGTTTTTGGACTCGCAGGTGTTGATATGCCACGTTAGACTTGATTTATTCATTTGAATATAAATATGGCAAATGATGTATCAAAAGAAAGCTCTTGTCATATGCATTTCAATGAAAAAAGAATCACCTCCAAACTCATTGTATTCTGCAAGTTATGATCGAAAGAGTGTCTATTGCACTAAACCGCACAAGCGTCAACTTCCAAAAGGCATAGCTCCTAGAATATAACTTCAAATTTAGAAAATTACCTATCCATGGAAATATTTTTTAGTATAGTTTCATATGGCACCAATTTCACCTCAATCCAATGTGTTGTTTGTGAGTTATGTCCAAAATACCGAACGTGTCTTGAAAAATGACAGTGCTTTCAGTGTCAACTTCCAATGATCATATCTCCTTCATCTGAACTCCTTTGAATGTGAATTTAGTGTATATTTTTTGTGTTGGGCATCTACTTTCATATGCTACTAGTTTTAGTTCAATTCGACATGTGGTTTGAGAGATATGGCCAAAATACATGACCTCTGTTAAACTAAAAGGAAAACAAAGTAGAACAGAGTGCCCCGACACTTGAGTATGTTCTTCCTTCACTCGTGTGCAATAGTGCTGTACTTGCTACAGTGAATCTGCATTTTCAGTCTACACCTCGAGTGCTATAGTGATTTGCATGCTACAGTGCTCAGTTGCTACAATACCGACCGCTACAATGCTAAATAGTGTCGTCTAATTTCCTTTTGACCATAGAAATCTCAGAGTTATTTCTAAAAACTTGAATCTTGATATTCCCATTAGATCTTGTAAGTTCTTCTTTCTTTAATATATTTCTTCTTGATTTTCCTCTTGGTGATCATTCTCCATTATAAGCAAAATAACATCAACCCACCGTTGGGTTTATGACTTTCTTCAATCCCTTGCTTCTTGATTTTCTTCTTGATGATCATTCTCTATTTATGAGGCATTATCAGCAAAATAACATCAACCCACCATCATGTTTATGACTTTCTTCAATCCCTTGTTTCTTCTTCTCCCTCTTGTTTATTCTCATCAATTCAATCACTTCTTTGTTCATATTCCCAAATTTGATAACTGTCTTCTCATTCTTTCTCCATAATTCAACTTAATTAATTTGCATGATATTACATATTAAACGCAGTAATTAGTCAAAGTATAAAATAAATACATAAACTTTTTGCTCTTATCATTTCACATCTATATTTGACATCATCAAAACTAATCATATCTAACACAAACTTCATTAAACACAAAGATAAAATGATTACATAAAACATGGGCCACACTACAAATTGTACACGATCAGTCCAGGCAGCCCAACCGAACAAACCAGAAACACACAGAAATAAACATACGAAAACAAAACAAATGCACAAACACAACAAACAAAGCAACCAAACGAAAAGAAGCTTTGGTTTTGAAGAAGGTTTGAAGCAACCAAAGGTGAGCCAAAAGGATCTTCCAATGACATCCACAGATCTAGAAAGGAGTGGTGGAACACAGACCGGTAGGTGTTGCAACACGTTATTGCGGTTAAGGACTTCCCATGGGAAGGTAGAGAAGGTACTCAAACAAGGCCAAGCACCATAAACATAAATACACCACCACCCAGCTCTGCACGACATAATGAGAAAAAACACCAGCCCAAGCAACAAGCCTACAAGAAAGAACATGCAAAGACCAAGCTAAAGCATACATGAACCAGATGAGCAGCCTCGTAACTAAAAGAACAATCATGGCATTGCCCATTCCATGATTTTGCAACAATGAGAATATCATGCAATGATCATACAAGTTTTTTTGGTAAAAGAACTACAAGAACCCAGATCAGCAGAAGTTTCAAGCACACAACCAAAACCTGTGAAGGCTGAAGAAGGTGAACCACGACGGCGACGACAACCACCTTTGGTAGCTCGAACTGGGTCATCAAAGGTTGCATGAAGATGATTGTTTGGGCTAAAACCACCATTTCTTCAGCAAAATCAAAAGCTTCCTCACCGGTAAAGGCTTTGATCCTCATATAGGTCGAATTTTGGCGATTATGAATTAAAAGTGATTGATCTAGTTCTCTTAGATACGAAACATAAAGATGAGGATAAAGAGCACGCTACTAATCAATGAAGAAGACTATAGAAAGAACCACAGAATAGCTAGTACGCGTAAGAATCTCCCAATGAGGCTCTTGGAAGCCATGCACATGTAGTAGCCCATAAAGCTAGTGGAACCACTCGTAAGGAGCACCGAACCAAGCCACCTAGCCAGAATGAACTATCGTACGTTCCATAGCAAAATGAAGAGCACTCTCACCAAGCGTAGAATCAACAAAGAAGAAAATATCTACAACTGAGATACATAAGATCATGCTTCTTGCTTGGTGCCAAGGGTGAAGGAAAGTGTATAACACTAACTCCAAGAAGAACAAGAAATGTCGATAATCCATGTTGTTGAGATGTAAAGACTTAGTGCGGAGTAAAATTTCCCACCTTCAACTATATATAACCTACATTGCATGAAGATAGCATACAAACAATGTTTTAAAAGCCGGATTGGGTGTCGAACTGGAAAAGCTAGAGGGTCATAGTTCAAGCGGTTGAAATGGTCTAGCCGATAACGTAATAATTAATTTAAAAATAATATTATATACATATATACTCTATCTGGTCCTAAATATAAGACTCAGTTGACTTTTATTGGAGAGATTAATAAAACTAAATACGCTATTTAATGATATAATATGTTATGCATTATTAGATGATATATCAGTTTATAAGTTAGGTAAAATAATTTGAAGAAAAAATGATGAATATAAATATTTTAAAGTAAGTTAATTAGATTTCTTAATATATCTAAAAAAAGTCAATTAGGTCTTATAATTAGAATGAGAAGTAGTAATGATATAAATATAACAAATACATAAATATAATAATAAGTGAGCATTAAAATTTTTTAAAATATTCATAATTGAAACTTATATACCTAAATATATTTTTATAATTAAAATATAGCAGTATTATAATATAAACTATGTATTTTGAAGATAGAGACGAGTTGCTTTTTTTTATGGAAAAAAATATAGAAGAGTTACACACTAACGTTTGTTGGTAAAAAAAGATTACACTTAAATATCTAATTGAAATTTTATTAGGAGAAGAGAAAAGCAAAATGTGGGTGAAAATGTGGTTGGAATCTCGGGAACCGTGGGTATAAGTAAAAGTGTAAGGCAATTTGAGCCATTAATATTTAAAGGAGTAGATATCAGTCATTGATGATACTTTTACTATTGCTTCATCTCTTCTGCTTAGATCTAAAATCAGAAACGAAGGGAAATTGGAGATTCTTCAAAGCAAACATGGTGATATTCGATCATGGAGGATATTAATCGTCAAATCGGTATGGAGCACGACACTTCTCCTTCTCCTTTCTTCTCCAGTAATCTTCCATCTTCTTCTTTGTTCATCTTCCCGTGTTTTTTTTCACCAGATTTTGTTACCCGTTTCAATCACTAAACAACGCATTAAGTAAGGAAAAGTTGAGTCATCCGGTTTGCATAAACTCACTTCAGGTTTTGTCTTAACTCCAGATTCCGGCTCAACTTCTAGTTTTGGGCTGCTCGATCTGGATCAACTATCCAAGCAGTTCAAATGCATCAACTGAGCCGCAGCACTGAAAGGGTAATGGCCAAACCGATTCAACCATCTGGTTTGGTCTGGCTTTAAAACCCAAGCATACCAACGTTCGAAGAGAACAATGTAAAATCCTCCTCTGATCTCTTTTAGATAAAGAAGCAAGCAGCACAGAGAGTAGAGGAAACCAAGTCGTGGCAAGACAAGCTCGCATGAAAAGACCAAGGTTCAATGGTGGACAAGGCAGGGGAGTAACACCAAAGCAGGGAGAAGAACATATCATCATTAAGCAAACCCCAATCAAATCTATTAACCGGGAATACAATTAATATCTCAAAAGACTCACTAACTAGCCTAGTTCTCTAACTAATGGAGAAATCATAGGAGGGCCAGGACATTTACTTGAAAGTAGAGAAAATGAACTAGAAATAGGGCTTGTCACTTTAGAGGAAGAGGAAGGATGAACTGGAGTATAAGTTTCTCCATTATGGCCCACATCTTGAGCCTATACAAAACAACCTAAATCAAATTTCATATGTTCTTGGTAAGAGAGTCAATTAATATGCATTGAAACCTAGGTTCACATAAGATTTGAGTAGAAAGTTAACTAACTTAAAACAATGCTCGAGAGATAACCCAAAACCACCACAGCCAAGGCAGAAAGATGACATGTGTTCAAGGAGAAGAGATACCTTTACTGCCTAGCCATAATGAAGGACGAATAGAGGCTTAGCTTGAAACCAATGGGAGCGCTAACAAGCAACCTTGATGCAAAATCCATCAAGCCTAGACTGAGAATCAAGATCTACACATAAAAGAGAACCAACCAATCACTAACAATAGGCTAGTAAGAGCAACCAATCACAACAATAGGCTAGTAAGAGCAACCAAACTAGATAAAAGCTGCCAACCCGAGAGATGTGAGGTGAAACCAAGCAGTAGCAGAGCCACCGCCAATAGAGAGAAAAGTCTCTCCCCCAAAACCCTAATTTGTTAGCCCAATTCACGAGCCAGTTGGTTGGCTAGGTACAGACATAATCTGAACACATTGTTTATTTTTCATACTTTTTATTTTTAAAATACACACTACTCTACAAGAGTATGATAGAATTTATTTCATTAATATTTTTTATCCTTTTTAAAATGGTATTAATTGTGATCCATTCAGTTGGGTGATAATAAGTAGTAAGTATTTAACATTTTCGTAATCATTTTGAATTAAGTAAACACACACATATTAATTTGTTATCAATAGAGATAAACAGTTCCTTTATGTGCTTGATTTGAGTTTAATAACTTAGTAAATTGGTAATTTATGGTTGGGTGACATACTTGATAGACTCTAATCGATACAACTAGTGTTGATATTAAATCTAAAAGACGTCAGGCTTTCTTCTTATTAGTTGCTCCTACTTGGCATCCAGGAGAAGCAAAGATCGAGACATGAAACAAGTAAAGGCCCATTTGGTTCAACCATACTGCCACTTGCAATGCAATAGGAATTACAGAGATGATGTTTGGCACTAGTACAAAAATGGGCTTTTAGATTGGAACATTTAGACTAATTATATCGGATAAGGTCTTAAATATATTATTGGTGGCATTTTTGTAATTAACTTCAACATTTAAGACCGGTTATATTGAAATAAGGTCTTAAAAATACTTTTTAGACCGATTTCAGAAACAACTGGTCTTAAAATATTATATGTAATATATTTTCTAGACCGGTTCTAAATATAACCGGCCTAGAAAATATTATCAATTAAAGGCAATTAAAAAATAAAATGTTTATTATCTTTAAGACCAGTTGTAAATAAAAACCGATCTCAAATACTAAAACTTTAAGACCGGTTATTAATAATAACCCGCCTTAAAAAGTTTCATTTTTTTAAAACCGATTATTTATTAAAAACCGGGCTAAAATATTAATTTTAAGACTGGTTTTGTATAACAACCGGTTTTAAAACTAACCTACATTTCAACTCGTGCCTAATTTCAACTCTAAAACCGATACTCAAACACATCTTGCAAACTCCTCCCTAGGTTCACGGCAACTCCTCCTTTCCTCTTCCTCCTCCGTCCTTAACCTTCACCGCCGTTAATGCAAATCTACGGTTGAATACATTATCGTAAGGCTAACATCATTTGTTCCCGTCGATTGGTTTCTTTCTCAAGCTCGTTTTTATTGTCAGGTCTGTGTTTCAATTGTCAGGCCTTCAATTAAATTAATGATTTTGTTTTTGGGTATTTTATTGAAATTGTGAAATGACTTGGCCTCCATTTTCTTTGTTTGATTCTTGCAGCAAGTCGTCAACCCACTTTTCGACAAGCGTCCAAAGTAATTAGGGATCGGAGGTGCATTTCCTCCTAAGAAAGACCTTACTCGATTCGTAAACTGGCCAAACACTGTTCAAATCCAGAGGAAGAAGAGGTATGGAAAACTGACTGAAGCTCAGGATTCTTGATTTTTTAATTCTGACTCTGGTTTTTCTTCTGTTATAACGTTCAAAATAAAAGCCCAATTGGGACTTTCAATTTATATTTTACTAGCATCTTTCTTCTGTGGACCTGAGTGTATTTTGCTGTCATTAATTATTCTGAAGAGTTTTACTATATGCATGTGAGAGTACATTTGCTATTCCCTTTTTTGAATGTTCTCTTCTTTGGGGCTATTATCTTGTTCAGGGCAAGGCCGAAGATAAAATTATGCAACTGGTTTATCACATTCTATGTATATTTTCTAGTAACTGGTTTATCACATTATCAAGCTCTTGAGAGTTACATTAGCAGTAAGATTATTTGATTGAGTTGGAGAGTGAAAAGCCTACTTTATTTTTATTTATTTTTCTTCAAAATTCTTCTGTGTAGCTATCTATCATCCTCTCACGAGTGTACTCTGCTTTGTCATACGAGACATTGCTCTCCATGCTCAGAATTTAAGAGCAATTACTCTTTTTAGTTTTAGTAAACATGAGTGCATGGCTTTTTGGTTGGAGACCCACATATGGAGTTAATGGGCACATGATGCATTCAATCTCTGAATTCTCTAAATATTGTAAACAGAATTTCACATTAAGACTAGTTATAGTATTAATAGTCAATCGTTGAAGTGAATAAATATGAGTACAAATATCTAGTTGGTTATATTATTCAGTTTTGCATTATTGTCAGTTTTATAGGAATAGGATAAAGTTTTTGTTTTCTCTTTATGTGTTAGGCTATAAATATGCCAAAATATGGGTGAATGAGTTTGGTGAGAAAAAATATGGATGAATGAATTATGTTATTATTGAGATATTTATTTTATTTCTTTCCCTAAAACTCATAATGTGGTTATAGTCTCTCTCTTATTCTCTCATCTCTCTACTCTTCCTTCTTTTCTTCCCTCTTCCTTCCTCTCCTCTTTTCTCCTTTTTTCTCTTCTAACTCTTATTCACTTCTAACTCCATATTCATCTAGAATTATAGATTTTGTTACGAGAGTTTCTCTTCTTCTCTACTCTTTCTCTTCTCTTTTTTCCCCTTTTCCCTTGTTTCCACTTCTATTTCCTAAATTATAACAAATTTGACTAATGAGTTTATAGGTTTTATAATCTTCACCCCTGGTTTATGTCTTTTTCCATTGTATTCAAGGACAAAGGGGGTGTATTATAAGGAGATTTACTTTTAGATTGCCACTGAAAAAATAGCTGAGTGTTGAATGCAACTTTTTTGTTGTTAGTAATGAGGGCTAAGCTCGATATTATATTTCAGAAAATTCTAAGAGGAAATGAATTGAATCCCATACAATCACTTTCAAGCAAAACTTCAAGTACCGAATGGTTGTTTTAAGAATGTACTTAGAAGAGTTACAATGGTAAATCCAAGATTATTTATTTCATGCCCTCTATAACTAAAAACAACACTCCCTCTTATCTTTTGTGCTACTTGATATTTATATTTGTTAATTTCATTCTTTTCATAATTTGGTTTTGCCCCGTTTTTCCCTTTCCTGTAAGCTTATGATGAAATCTTTAGTCCTTCATCGATTGATTTTAATTTATCTTAAACCATTACTATCCTTAAATAGTGTCCTTAAAGTGAGGATAATGAGTTGTCCTAGTGAGGGTACTCCGGATCCAACTAATGTTAATCAAAGCGAACCTAGCAATACTCCGAGTGAGGAACAAAGTAAGCCACGTAACTGGCCCATACGATGAAAGGGTAGGAGAGGCACCCGATTGAGAGATATTCCCTTCAATCGGAATATTGCGGAAACAATTTTGATTGAGTTTGATAGATATTGGAAACCAATCGGGCCTAATGCAAGCCGGTATAGGATTTTTGTCGGCCTCCTAGCACGCAATAAGCCTAGCATCTTGATAGACCGTGGAGAAATGTGGATAAAATGTGAAGCGACATATTTGAAAAACTATCTAGACTTACGACATTCCTGAGAGTGAAATCCTATATAACAAGACAATGATGTATTGTGATGAACATTGGAGGAAGTTTAAGACAAATCTAGCCAACAATTACGTGCATATCAAGGTGGAAGAAGGCCAACCTCGTCCTAATCCATGCGACCAGTATTCTTATATTGATGAACACACTTGGCAATAATTTAGACGGCTTCAAACTACTCTAGAAGTATTGGTGAGTTGACTTATTTTGCATTTGATTTACTTATAAATTGTGAATTGTCTTTATTAAATGTAACCTTAATTTTGATTTCTTATTCGCAGGAAAAAAGGCAAAAGGCCCAAGAAAGTGGTAGAAAGAATGATTGCCCCCATACAATGTCTCATAGGGGTTATGCGAAGGCTGAAAAAGACTTGTTGGCGGCCAAACGGAAGAAATTGGAAGAAGCAGCTCAATCTAATCCTTCTGTTCTTATTTCTCCACCATCTCTGATACGTCATGAAGAGAAGTGGTTGTTCGCTCACCAAAAGAGGAGCGGGTCTTATATGAGTGAACAATCTTATATAGTTGGTGAGAAAATTATAAGTATTGTTGTTGTTATTAATTATTTAGTAAACAAATTTCATTACTAACGTTTGTCATCTGTGTCTTAGGAACTTCAAAAAAAAACAAGCCCAGGGATCATTTAGGTCGGATGGGAGGAATAACATCTTGACCGTAGATACAGGAAAACATGTGTAACACCCCAAATTTTGATTAAGGGCTAATGATGATTATTGTGTATAATTTGTGAGGTTAAGTATGAATTATTATGTATTTTGTGGCAATTTTAATTAATATGCCAAATCAAGAAATTTTTGGGTAATTAGTCAGTGATTAATGAGGAAATTAATTACTAACTAATAAGGAATAAGATGTGTAACTAAATGACTAATGGAGTTGTTAGAGTAACTACTTAGTTACTTATTTGAGGAGAGCCAATAGAAATGGAACATGTGGCAAGCTCATGAAGAAAGAGTGGATGGGAAAAGTCAAATAGCATTTTTTTAAGTTTCTCTCTCTCTTCCTCTTCTTTGGTTTCCGCTGGGCATATATGGGGGGAGGAAGTGTCATCATTTCCTATCATCGTCAACCTCTCTTCATCTCTCTCTCTCTCTCTCTCATTTCCAACACCATTGTTGCCCAAAGGGAAGGAAGAAAAGCTTGAAAAAGGTAAGAAGAATCATCTCTAATGCCAAAACTCATTTCATTAATATTATTCCTTGGCTTGAAAGCTTTATTTTCATGGTTCTAGTTTATCCATTGGTGTTGATTTGTGGCCATAAGGAATTGTAGAGGTTGGAAAATCAAGAAGTGTCTTTGAGAAAGTTGATAAGGCAAGTAAAACCAATCCTTCTATCTATTTTTTATGCCAAATGGTTTGATTTGGAATTTCTGGAATTTTTGGTCTAATTTTCAAAATTAAAGATCATGGTATTTTGGTATGTCATTGGCATGAAAATTGTATCTTGAAGTGATTTTAGGATAGATAGAATGGATTTGGGATTGAAATGTC
Source organism: Inga laurina (assembly GCA_963855925.1). Taxonomy (NCBI): domain Eukaryota; kingdom Viridiplantae; phylum Streptophyta; class Magnoliopsida; order Fabales; family Fabaceae; genus Inga; species Inga laurina. Next base: position 60,834,623 of record OY979706.1, read on the forward strand.
ATGTTTAGATGATTTTGGAATTTGGATGTTTATGCTGCCCAGAACCAAAACATGATAATGGAATAGAATTTTGACAATTCTGATGGTTTTATTGAATTCCTTGGGTGTTTTTGTGTGGGAATAGCTTTGGTTAAAGTTTTGGGTCCAATGGAATCAATTGGGCAAAAGTGGGAAAGTGATGTCATACCTTCTGGTTTTCTAGTTTCTGATAGCATCACTCGAGTGATCTGAGGTCTACTCGAGTGAGGGATGAACATCACTCGAGTGAGGATGGGTTCCACTCAAGTGCTGTAGTGTATTTTCCCTTTATGCTTCTAGTTTCATGTTACACTTCCGTGTGTTGAGGCAAGAGTATTGCCTCACTTGCGAGTGTTGAGAATTCTCACTCGAGTGAGCCTCATCCCACTCGAGTGAAGATGTATGAGACACCGTGAACTCGCTTCTCAGGTTGTTACTCACGTCCATTTTCAAAAGTGTGTCTTGGCACTCGCGGGTGTCAAGCATCACTTAAGTGCCAGGGTTCATGCTCGAGTGATGTTCCCTTCTGAAAGTTTCTTATGCTCTCAAGTGAGCACTTCCTAAAGCTCACTTTGGGGTACTCGGGTGAGCATTAGGCTTCCACTCGAGTGATAGAGTTCATGCTCGAGTGCAACGAGTATTTCTGGTATCTGTCATTCCTTTCTGCTCTCATGTGAGCACTTTCTGCACCTCACTTCCTTGGACTCAAGTGAGCATTTGGCTATCACTTGAGTGTTGATTCCATGACTCAAGTGTCTCAGTAAAAGATACCATTTTTTATGTTTCCAAAAGGGGATCTTTGGGATAGTTCTTCCAACCCTTTAGGGCTTTTGTTAGAGTCATGTGTAGCTTCCTAAAGAGCATAAATGATAATCAATTTAAGTGATATCAAGTTATTTGAGTATTGGTATAGAGAATAAGACTTTGTCCCTAATTATGAATATAGGATTTGACATTTGCCCTACTAGGGAGAGACCGGCGCCAGAGCACGCCCAGAAGAATCAAGGTAGTAACTTTTCTCCCATGTTGTGTATGACGCTTAGTATGCATGACTTATTGTTATTTTATGTGAAAATCTTTGGCATGAGGCCATTGTGTTATCTCCCATAGTGCTTTACAGCGTGAGCAGTCGTAGGGGGTGATGGTTATCACACCTACCCCTGTCATTGTAATTGCCAGGGGTGCGTTGTGGAATCGTGGATTCCTATTTGAGTATCTGGCCTGTGTGGCTGTGTGTGTATGTGAAATATTTTATATAAATCCTAGATGTGGTGATATATGTGATATGATCATGTGATTGTGCAATACAGCATGAGTACTTCAGCGTGAACAAACATAAAGGTGACATGAGTCATACCTACCCTTGCCGCTGTAACTGCAGTTGTAGTTGCTATGTATTGTGTGATGATTTGCATTCATGCTTTGTTATTGTGCATTTTATGATTGATTTGACACTACGGGGATTCCTTAGAATCTCACTCTCCCAAAAATAATTTTAGACAAGGCCGAAAGATCAAAGGGGAAGCGGGTGATGAATAGTGGTTAGAGCTCCGGGGAGGAGTTTCACTTTGGGAATATTTGGTTATCATACTTGTAATTTTTGGATATATTCTTGGGAATCAATTGTATATATTTGTGGTATGATATATTTTTGTGTAATCCCCAAGAAAAAGGGTAAGAGATTATGGGTGTTATGCCTTGTATAAACCCTTTATTAATCAATGGAACCCGAGTGTGTTGGGAATTTATGCTGTACTCTGATATGTATGAATGAAATCAACTTGTACAGGTCATTTATGTTTGAAATGCGAGTATGAGACCATAGTGAAATAGGTGTTGTAAAAGTTTTTGAAAACCCTGATTTTGGGAAATTTTATTTTGTCTAAGTCCCAAATCATACATGGTCTCTAATTCAAACTTAATTACGTTTTTACGAACTAATCTCAGCCTTGAACGTGAAGGGGGTTACAACATAAGTATCCCGGCCGTGTCAGGGGGTTGGAGGAGGGGTAGGCATAAGGGATTATTTTGGAGCAGCCCTAAGCCATTCCTTAAGTGTGGTGACTAAGGAGGAAATGGAGCATATGTTGGCCACTGTGAGGGCGGAAGCAAGGGATGAGACAGAAGTATCATTTGATGCACGATTTGAAGAAAAGTTCAGCAAGATGAAGGAGGAATGTATTATCATGGCAAGCATAAGACAAGATACTAATGCTCCCCAGGCACATTCCCTAAACTCTAAACAGAGCACTAAAGGGAGTTGTATTGGTCAGTCATCAGAAGGTCCTGAAAAAAAAATTAGTGAGCCTTGTTACTTGTTTGTGGAGAATCCTCTGAGACGATTAGTTGCACGAGGGAGTATGCACAACTTGGGATCAACTGTCCACCACCAAGAAATAAAGGATGATCAAGTCAGAGTGGCAGTTGAGGAGGAGATCGTTCCAAATGCACCTCTACCTATCCATGTTGATGACTTCAAGATTGTGAGTGATGTCCTCAACTCTTTCATCTTGTGGCCAAAGAACCTTGTTTTTTATCGAGCTGAGGAGTCCTCGATCACAGCCCTGCCACCTGCACCTCTCTCCACTCAAGATGTTTCACAGCCTCCATTGAATGTCATGCAGTGAGTGATTCTGATGGCATATGATACGTCCTTTCAAACAAGAGATTGGCCCACTGAGTTAGCTGTTGGCAAGTCAGGGGTACAATGCTATCTTGAGAGGGATGATTTAATGTTCCTGGTAGCTCTTCAACAACAGCTTATGGTTTTGATTATCCAAATATTTTTAATGTAAATATCTTCTCCAATTAGAAGTAAATATTTTACAAATTATGTCGTTAAACTTTGATTTGTGTGCTTGCATTATTGTAGGTACATGAATCGTAGGTTGGTTTCCTCTAGCAAAGCCGATAAATTTGGATTCCTATGCCCAGTTTAACTCCATGACAAATGGACCATTGCTGCTATCAGACACACATACTTATCACATAGGCTTAGTGAAACCCCAATTGAGTATTTCTTGACTCTATATGTGCATGAGTAAGAAACAAATTTATATTTCATAACATACATAATGTTTAATATTTCTTAAAAGTCTTCCTTTTTTTCAGTGATCATTGATAATTGGCTATTTTATGCAAGAAGAGTTATACTGTCATCCTCTTATGCTCCCTCCACCACAGTAAGCCAACTAGTGAATTGAAAAAGACCATGAACTTGCAAGTTTTTTTTTTTGCATTATTAATTACCTTTCGTGTGCAAAATTTATGAAATTTGTGTAAAATAAGTAATCTTTATGATTTTGATGATATATGGCTATGCAGATATTCCTGCACGCTGCTTGTAGTAGGCATACTCATGACCTAAAAGATCCTACATGGATCTTGCCAAAGGTTAGTTACATATTGGTTTGTTTTAATAATGTATTCAATAATAAGTCATGCTTTAATTTTATACTTGTTTTAATGATATCATATTATTTTTCAGGCAGGGTTCAACTTATGTGGGTTGTATGTTTTGAGGCACATTTATAATATTATTACCCTAGACACGACAGAATTTACTCAAGAGGTAAATGTATATATTTCAAAAAAATTGTATTACTTTTTTTTAAGTTAGCAAGTTAATGTTTTGCCTGCCTTTGATGTTTCAGATGTTTGATCTTGCTGACCCCTTTCCAGCAGAAGATGTTGATCACATTCGCAGTTGTTATGCTAAATTCATTTATGAACTTTTACAATAATGAGTTCTTATAAAACTGAGAAATTTTTTGTATATATTGAGGAATTTTTCTTCCTTTGGCTTTTCTGCAAAACTTGTTGGTTACATGAATTGACATGTTTATTGTTTTTGTGATTATGTGAAACCATGCATTTATATATGTGAATACTGAATCTGTTTGAGACATGTCATTGGCCTGCATATGTTTTAAAGAATTATGCATATATATATATATATATGATGGTTTTAAACAGCACATTACATGAGAATGAAAGTGCAAGTTATGTTACAAGTTCCAAATGAGAAGGTTAAAGAAAAAGGAAATAGTAAATGGAAGCAAAATAAACACCTTATGGCACTTAATAAGTATGACATTAAAAGCAACAATTATAGGATGTGTTCTAGTTACTAACATAATCAAAGACAGTTAAAAAAAATTATAATACTTTTAAGACCAGTTATATATAACAGGTCTTAAAAGTTATTTTGAGACTGGTTTTTCATATAACTAGTCTTAAAATTCTAGTTTTAAGACCGGTTTTATGTACAACCAGTCTTAAAATTCTAGTTTTAAGACCGGTTTTATGTACAACCAATCTTAAAAAAACTTTTAAGACCAGTTATATGGAAAACTGGTCTTAAAAATGTTTCAGTATTGCTCACATAAGATGTCTTTTAAGACCGGTGTTCATGACAACTGGTCTTAAAAATGGTTTATTCTAAGACCGATTATCAATACAACTGATCTTAAAAGTGTTACTTTTAAGACCGGTTCCTTAACTGGTTTTAAAAGTAACAAACTTTTAAGACCTGTTGTATTTAGACCTGATCCAAAATCGATCTAAAAAGTCAATTTTAATTGGTCTAAAAAGCCATTTTTCCACTAGTGTGATATGCTTTTTAGAAGGGGGTGCAATGATTTATTTTATAATAATGTTTTAGAATAAATAATATATTTAAAGACCACTTTATCCCTTAAAAAACACTTTACAGCCTCCTTCATTAGATGCCCTGCCTAATTCTTCGACAATCTCCTGAACCCTATCAACATCAACCATTCTTCTCACAATAGTAGAAGGGGAAGAGCACGACGAAGAGGATCATGGCAGCGGAGAACATGATAGCAGCGGAGGGGATGATGACAGCAGAGAGGACAAGCATGGTGGAGTAAAGCAAGGAGGCTTTTCTTATACATCCTTTGGCTACATTTATCTCTCTCCCTTATGAAATCTGATTTATTACTATCAACAAGAGTTAAGCATGTGTATGTGCATATATCAAATCTTCTACAAGGTCGTCAATGTCTAGTTGATTGTGAGTGCCAAATTATCTTCAAATCTTTGCTATCTACAATTATAGAAAATGGTTAGGATTTAAATATTTGGTATCTGGCTACTTTCTCTCGATCCTTTCTTACCTATGAACATACTTACCTATGACCTTCAACCATAAATCTTTTGCAGGGTCGTAAATGTCTGGCATCTTGTGACTGCCAAATTACCTTTAAATGTTAAATTGTATCTACTTCCCTAATGTAATTCGATTCTCTTTAGTTGGTTTTTCAATTTTGATAATTGTTAAAAGTATTTGTTTTTCACTAATGCTTTATGAATCTTGAAATTATTTATTACATAGTCTCCTTTGAGTTGACAATTGTTTTATGCAGGTTTGTAAGCAGTAATGACACTCCTATTAGCTAATTGCAAAAGACCTTTATGGAGTCTAAGGCATTGTAAGTTTGTAACTCCACTCCTTGATCACTGGGTTCAAGAAGTTCTCTAGATGATTGCTTTCAATGACATGAGGTGGCATTATCTGCTGAGCTGTTGAAACTAGAGTTTCTAAATAAATTATGAACTTGTTTGCATACTCATTCCCATCCTGAGGTGCTTCATCAGCCATCCAGTTTACATTCTCAATCAAGGTCATGAATCCATGAGAGCGTCTCTTCTACAGCATCACGAGCTTTGCGCAAAGGAAACTGCCTCCTGCTATTGTTTTTTGTTAGGAAGCTCAAATGATAAATAAACCAATTAATTTTCTATTAGTCTTTTGAATCAGTCTTTTATCAGTTCTGGTGTCCTATATTCTCACGTTATTTATCTCTGTTAACAATTCAAATTTATAATGTAGATTATGAAAAGCAAACCAAAGACAAGGGAAAAATGATATTCTTTAGCCCTTTTTACAGATGAAAAAAGGTTCTTCCCACCTAAAAAGGCAAAAACAATAGTTGAAGTTCTTGAGTACATTTGAATGATAAAGCAGAAAGGAGTTAATTAACAGCAAGTATTCTAAATAAAATTTGTGGGAAAACTAAGAATCGGTCAAGAACATCTCAAATTCTCAATTGACTCACCCCCATAAACCACAAAAGAAAAAGGAACATGCATAAACTATTTTAAAGAAACATCGAAAACTTAATCAAGACCAAAGATACTTGAAGCATGAATGGAATTCAGTTGGGAAAAAACTAAGAATTTAGAAAGATCAAATTAAAGCATGCAGGGTTTTAAGAGAGAAACATGTAAGAGCTTCCCATCTAGTAGATGCTAAATGAGAACAGAAAGCTTGCTCATTTATTATCATCCCTTGAGAACGAAAACACAATTTACGCAAGAGACAAGGGATAAAACTGAGAGTTTAGAAACAAAAAGCTTGCTCATTTATCATATATCTAAACCCAGATTCCTTTCTTTGAATGGGTTTCACCCAAAGTCCCAAAAAATATTTACCTCCGTATAATGATTCTGAATAAGGAAACAAACATGAGATTACCCAGAGAGCTATGTGTACAATTTAACTTGTAACGAATTTGCTTTAGGGAAAGAATCAAATCCTTTATTTGTTTTTGTCCAAACAAATTCAAAAGATGCTTACTTTGCCTATATAAGAGAAAATCTTCATAAACAAACACAATTTCTAAGCAATTATGGATTGAATAAGTAGAAGCAAGAAAAAGAAATCTACCTCACCGACGATAGTAAATCTGGTGTTTGTTGCTGCCTTACGTTCACCGTGAAACACCTCACTCCCAACCTTCGTCGCTCTCGTGATAGTGCTCCTATGTTAGGGCTTTTGAAAAAAATGATTTGATTGCACAATTTGTGTGGTTTGTTTATTGAGGACAGATCTTGTTTTTTCATTATATTATTGGGGTTAAAACTGAGATTTCATCAAGGATTGCAGGACTGCAACAAGTATTCATGGGGCATCTTATGAATAAACATTACCAAAAAATGTGCAATCTATTTTACTATTGCAATCTATATTACTATCAATAAGCCTAACCAAACAGGCCATCTATATTAATGCAATAAAAATTACCATTGTAGATGTGTAATTCAATCCAACCAATGGGTCATTATAGCCCCTTTGGGTCATTGGAATTTGGCTCAAAGAAGTGGAAGTGGAATCTCAAACTTGGATTGTTTGGTAGGCTAGAATCCACTTCCATGTAGAACTCACTTCCATAAAAAACGAAGGAAATAAATTCCTTAGGCGGACTTATGGAACTAAGATGGGTTTCGTGGAAGTGAAAATTTATGACCATTATACCCTCAAGCATTTTATTAGTTGACAACTTTGCCCGTGACCTTACTTCGTCTTCCTTCACCCAATTCTACAGCCCCCCTTCCCTCTCTTTTGGCTATGGTGATGCACAACAAAGCTGCGACTGCAAGGATGGCGAGTTACATTGACGGCAATGATGGTGAAGGCGAGGTATATTGATGGCAACGATGTAATGGCGAGGTACAACAATGGTAAGGATGGAAACGGTGAGTGAATGATCTTTGGCAATGACGGTGACAGCAAGGTTCACTCTCCACTCTCGATTTCGTTTTCAACAATGCAAGGTTAACTCTATGCTCTCAATTGCATTTTCAATAACAATGTTCTATCCTTCCCTTTGGATTTTTAAGTTTTTGTTTTTTCTCTTCTTTTTCTAGTTCTTGTTTTCAACGATGGTGTCAATTTTGTTTATCAGGTTTGATCTCTACTTTTGTTAGAGATGATCTCCGATTTCTGATTCGATCTCTCATTTTTTTCAATTATTCCTTTGATTTTTGTTGAAACTATGGGTAGTTTGTGATGGCCGACGACGACGCTGATGGTTTCTATGCTAGGCACCAGTGAGACCAATGGCAGCCTCCGTTAAGATTGATGGTTATTCTAGGTTGGACGTGAAGGCAGAGGCTAGGGTTTTTAGGGGCATATTTGACATTTCCTATTTAAAATTAATATATTATTAGGAATTATATTTCTAATTCTATGGTCATACCAAATACACTTTTATTCTTACTTCAGATTTCGCTTCCATTTCAACTTACACTGCTATAAAAAACTCTTTTATGGTGCCAAACGGGCATAAGTTTCAAAATAAACTCCTAAATTAGGATGGAGATTGAGGGCCTGTTTGAAATAGCGTTAGAAATGCAAGTTCATATAAGTAGAGATAAAATTGCTCTTACATACTTACCTCATACACCATAAATCATATAAAATATATTGCTCGTTTGGAATAGCTTATTTTTAAGTAATAAGTGCTTATAATTCGTGATTCACGGTATACGAAGTAAGTATGTGAGAGGAGTTTTATCTCGACTTGCGTAATAAAGACTTATTTCCCAAATTTAAGCTCTTCCAAACGCACACATAGAATAGTAGCTTATTCCTCCAATTTAAACAGACACTTAGTGGTATGTAGGGGTGGAAACAGGCCAGGCGGCCTGTCAGGGGCCTGTAGCCTGGCCTGTGATTGGCCTGTTCAGGCCTGGCCTGTCAGGCTAAAAGGCCAGGCCAAGGCCAAAATAAAAGCCTGTTTTGCTTAATAGGCCAGGCCAAGGCCTATTGACAGGCCTGTTAGGCCTGTCAGGCCGGCCTGAGCCTGTAAAAATATTTTTTTTAAAAAAATTCAAATAAGGGTTAAAGGATAATTTCGCCTGAGCCTGTAAGTTTTAGCCTGTTTTCGGCCTGTTTAAGGAGGCCTGTTAAGGAGGCCTGTTTTCGGCCTGTGGCCTGTTGGCCTGTTTTGCAATGTGGCCTGTAGGCCTGTCAGTTTGTTTAAAAAATTTTAAAAATTCAGGCCTCCTTAACAGGCTTCAGGCCAGGCCAGGCCTGTGAACAGGCCAGGCTCAGGCCTAAAAATTGGCCTTTAACAGGCCACAGGCCAGGCCAGGCCAGGCCTGGCCTGTTTCCACCCCTAGTGGTATGGTATTATTGTCTGCCTATACGTCGTCGTTTGGCTTCCCCCAAATCCATTCCTTCTCTCTTTCGAACAATGGAAGATTTTCTCTTCCCATTTCATATTATTTCATTTTCATTTCATGCCTTCACTCCTTCCTCAGCGAGATAGGGAGCACCCAACGGTACATCCCAAGAAACCGGCTTCCGAGATCCGATCAGATCCATTCAATCTCTTCTCTGTTGCGTCTTCCCTGCCTTTCCTACATTCGCAAATTTCTATCACTCTTTTTTTCCGTGTCTCGAGTTTTGATATCGGCCTGCTCTTCTCTCGACGTTAGGGTTTCCCTTGAATCGGCCCCATCCCCTGAATTTTTGTTACAAATGCGTGGGATCGTGACATACGATTCGTAATTTTGCAGCTTCACACTCCAAGTGCATGAGGATTTGGTGTTGTCTATGCTTCAGCGAAGAAGAAGACGAGGTGGCAAGAGAGGAAGATAATCGTTCCGACTCTATGAGGGAGATAAACTTTTTCGAAAAGGACTGCTTGCCTGACGAAAATATCGAGAATGACGATGACCCTTTGGTTGGCACTGATACGACCTTAAGTCTGGCTGTTAATAGGCGCGAAAGCGATGACCATCTCAGGTGGTCTGACGCGATGACTGCGGCTGTGAGTATGGGTGATTTTCACTCTTGGTTCAATTCGCAGCCTCGAACATTGCGGTACTCCGATGGTGAGAGTAGTTCGGTCTCGGCTGTTGTGGCGGCTGGCTCCGGTAGTGCCGCCGATGATGGTCTCGATTCTCTGCGCAAGCGCGCTAAAGTTCTCTGCGATTTCGAGTGAGTTCCGGGCGCTCAGTAAACTGTGCTTTGTTTGTCCTTTCTGAAAATTCGTATGGCTGCCAACATTACTCTCACCTGTCATTTCTTCTCCGAACTGACCATCCTTAAAATCATAGTTGTTGAGTTTTGTTTCTTTAAAGTTAAAAATCATTTAAGCGTCGAACACCACTTTTAAGCATGAAATTGTTCCGGTAACAAGATATTGGAAGATTATTCTTTGAAAGAGATAAATTATCTGGCACTTCAAGTGCTAGTTCCTGATTCTACTTGTAGCATTTGTGTGTGACATTAGAGAATTTCTGCAAACCATTTGTTTATGTTTAACTGGCTAACTTTACCACGTCATTATATATTCTCTGGTTATGAGTAAATGTGTTTTTCAGTCAGCTTCATTATGCAACGCCAGCATCTTCAAAAATGAGGATATCCAGTGCATCCATGGACCACATAGATCAGGATAGCATCCAATGTTCATCTGCTCAATCTCATCATGGCACGGGTTACAATGCTTTTATATTGATGGGTTCTGCTGAGGAGTGCAATTCCGATTCTAGCTGCATGAAAGAGAGTGAAGGAGATGGTAGTGACACCTCAATGGCAGAAGACTTAGGAGTCAAGATGGATTTTACTGATGATTTATTGCATATGGTATGATCCAGTGGAAAAAGTATCATTATTGTGCTCTGTTTATTTTCACAGTATAATATGGCGGAGTTGCTTCAAATAATACCAAGTACTAATTTACAATTTCCTGCCTTTCCCCCTTCTAGTAGATTGGTTTCATTTCTAAAATACCTTTTCCCTATTCATGTAATCAGGTTTTCTCTTTCTTGGATCATCGCGATCTTTGCATAGCTGCCTGTGTCTGTAGGCAATGGAGAGCTGCTAGTGCTCATGAGGATTTCTGGAGGTGTTTGGATTTTGAAGATCGGGACATATCTGTAAACCAATGTGAGTGAAGACTTTTATTAATTTTCATTTACAAAATTGTTATTGCTATGGTATACCAAGATCGGGAAAATGTTTCTTTAAGATCTATATGCATGTACAGTTGCGAATATGTGTATGCGATATCCTAATGCCACATCATTAAAGATATCTGGTCCCGCTATTCACTGGCTTGTTATGGAGGCTATATCTTCATTAAGGTATGTGGGGTTATGATGATATTTATGCGTCCAATTTAGCGTCCAATTTAGCGCCTATAGGTCTGGCTGATTCGTCATCATCTTTGTCAGAAATCTTGAGGCTATAACATTGGGAAGAGGACAGATAGCTGATACTTTTTTCCATACTCTAACCAATTGCTCTATGCTGAGAAGATTGAACATCAATGATACTACGCTTGGCAATGGTATCCAGGAGATAGCTGTTAATCATGATAGATTACACCATCTTCTACTAACAAAATGTCGTGTTATGCGGATATCAATCAGGTAAAGAAGTTTTATTACTTTTTTTCCAATCATTTTTCTGAATTTTTGTCCATGATAGATTTTTTCATTGCGCCTACTGAGCAACAGCTTTGGAGAAGCCATGCAATTTTCACTCAAGGCTTGTGCGCATAAATGCATGTAAAATGCTTATATTGCCCGTGATATTTAGTTTTTGTAATTTTATGTATTTATTTAATTGAAATCCTTGTGTAGAAATGGTGATATAAAGTACTACTACCATGCTATGCACGAACAATGTTTCAGTGCTATTTTGCATTAAAATTAATTTTTCATTTTATTATAGTAATAAGTAATACTATATTTTCTCAGGTGCCCGCAACTTGAAAAATTGTCGTTGAAGCGCAGTAACATGGCTCAGGCTGGGCTTAATTGCCCCCTTTTGCGTGAGCTTGACATGGGCTCATGCCACAAACTTCCTGATGCTGCAATTCGTGCGGCTGCAACTTCATGCCCTCAATTAGTCTCCCTGGACTTGTCTAATTGTTCATGTGTTAGTGATGAAACACTACGGGAAATATCCACCAATTGTGCTCACCTTAGTTATCTTGATGCATCATACTGCCCAAACATCTCTCTGGAGGTATGCTTTAGAGTTTGTGCTTTTCTTTGGCAAAGTATAGATCATATTAGCCTTTACTGATGAGCTCCTTTGTTTCTCATTGAAGTCTGTTAGACTGCCAATGTTGACAGTTCTCAAGCTTCACAGCTGCGAGGGAATTACTTCAGCCTCAATGGCTGCCATATCTTATTGTTATTTGTTGGAGGTATTGAACTTGTCTTTGATACCGACATAACTGATTTACCAAATATGCATATTCAAAGAGATTAAATTGCTTTTGCCTTGCAGGTTCTGGAGCTTGATAATTGCAGTCTGTTGACCTCTGTATTCTTGGAACTTCCCCGCTTGCAGAGTATTAGATTGGTTCATTGTCGCAAGTATGCTTCTGCCTCATCTCTTTTTCACCCCTCGAAAAGTATTATGATTTTTATCTTGATTTTAACCGTTCGTGCTGACTAGACACTCATTCATTTGGTAGATTTGCTGATTTGAACTTGAGGACTATAATGCTGTCTTCTATTGTGGTTTCTAATTGTCCTGCACTCCATCGGATTAATATCACTTCGAATTCACTTCAAGTATGTCTATTAATCTGTTATAGCTTTTCCATGCTCTGTGAACTATACATCAGCAGTCTAAAAGATTGACTGTTTGGGTGCAGAAATTAGCGCTAAAAAAACAGGATAGCTTAACCTCATTGGCTCTACAATGCCAATCTTTGCAAGAGGTCGACCTCTCTGACTGTGAATCTTTGACAAACTCTATATGTGATGTTTTTGGTGATGGTGGGGGATGTCCTATGTTAAAATCATTAATTCTTGATAATTGTGAGGTATGTGCTTAAATCCGTATTCTCTGCCTAAAGACCATTTTCTAAAATCTGCTTTTGATTGATTTAGACTAGCAGTATGTGATTTCACCACGGTCTACATGTTCTATGTATCAGTTGGACACTGTTGTGAGATCCACTTTGAAAGTCAAAGTTGATGCTTTAAGATAGTTTTTATGTTTTAGAGATTATGTGCCTACAAAATCCTGATTGATTCTGATGTCGAAATCTTCCATATTTTTGTTCCTTTATATTGTAATTGTTCTTTATCTCAAGTCATGTTCTAATTTCTTCAGAGCTTGACAGCAGTCCAGTTCATCAGTAGCTCTTTAATCAGCCTTTCCCTTGTTGGTTGTCGGCCAATTACTGCTCTTGAGCTCACATGCCCTAATCTTGATAGAGTTTGCTTAGATGGTTGTGATCATTTGGAAAGAGCATCGTTCTGTCCTGTAAGTAATTTTTTTGTTAACTACATTATTTAAATTATTTTACAATTACTTGATAAGAATAATAAGTTCTTTATACCTTTTTGTGATGATTGGTAAAAGGGAGGGGATAAATGTCTATATAGGCTGTATAGTGGTTTAAATGTGACGTTCTCTTATTTTGCGGCTTGTGTTCAATCCTCAAACATAAGCATATAATCATCAAGATAAGATGTCTGTTTATTTTGCCTTCTCATCGAATTGCTTTTGGCGATGTTGGTATATTGGGCTGGGGCTATGGAATTTATTAGCTTCCTATAATTAGTTCCATTGGTTAGTCTGATTTCCTGTAGATAGAGGCTGAGGGATTTCTTTTTAACTCTTGCTTCTCAGGTAGCTCTTCGATGTCTAAATTTGGGAATCTGTCCCAAATTGAACATAATTAGCATTGAAGCACCTTTCATGGTCTCACTTGAATTGAAAGGATGTGGCGTTCTATCTAAAGCGTCCATTAACTGCCCACTTTTGGCATCTTTGGATGCTTCCTTTTGCAGGTTATGAAGCATTGATTATTTTCTTATGTTTCATTGTTGTATTATATAAACTGACACTTGTCTGTACATACAGCCAACTAACAGATGACTGCTTGTCTGCAACAACTGCCTCATGCCCACTGATTGAGTCATTAATATTGATGTCATGCCCATCAATCGGATCATATGGACTTTGTTCTCTGCACTGTCTTCAAAATCTTACTTTTCTTGATTTATCATACACTTTTTTGATGGACTTGCAGCCTGTTTTTGAGTCTTGTTCAAAACTTCAGGCAAGTGTTACCTTTTATTTCATAATCCTACTTAATACTACTATTATGCAGAATAGTATATTTGAATATTTGATTAAATAGAATTGTTATTGTCTTGTAGAAAAGTGCTTTCTGTGTCATTGTTTCGGACAATTAAGATGGTAGCCTAATATTGCTATAAACTGGAAATAAACTTGCTGAGTAGTGGTATCGCTTGTCATGGATGATATGCTACTTGTTCCAATACTTTTTCCCCTTGAATCATGATCAGGGAATGTTGCCACATGTTTTGTGCGTGTCTCATCTTCCTCCTTTCTGACAATGCTATTTTCTTTTTGTTCCTTTAAGGTATTAAAGTTACAGGCATGCAAATATCTTACCGATTCATCACTTGAGCCTCTTTACAAGAGGGGTGCTTTACCAGCACTTCGGGAGTTAGACTTGTCTTATGGAACCCTCTGCCAATCTGCCATAGAGGAGCTTCTTGCTTGCTGTACACAGCTCACACATGTGAGCTTAAATGGCTGTGTGAATATGCATGATCTGAATTGGAGCTTCAATCATGGTCAGGCAAGCGAGTTGCCTGCTTTAAACATCTCATCTAGCATGATTTCAAATGAGCATGTCCATGGGTCCAGCAATCCACCAAACCGTTTACTGCAGAACCTCAACTGTGTGGGATGTCAAAATATTAGGAAAGTTCTCATTCCACCAATGGCACGTTGTTGGCATTTGCTTTATTTAAACCTATCTTTATCAGCAAATTTAAAGGAGGTCGATTTAACTTGTCTTCGCCTCTGCTTTCTTAATTTGAGGTATAGTTGGTGCTTTAATATAATAATCTGTGGTTAGTTTTATCCACATGTCAGATGTGTTGATTTTTTAAATTTTGCATTCTTTCAGCAATTGTTCCTCTTTGGAAGTTTTGAAGCTCGAGTGTCCGAGGTTAACCACCCTATTTCTTCAGGTATGCTTGTCTTGCCTGCCAATGTAACATTTGGATTGAGTGAACGTAGTGTTTTTATGCTTCTAGTCATCAGCTCTTATCATTTTTTGTTTTCTTGTATATGGAGGCTTGTTTTGATAATTCTGTATTTTTTTAGGTGATATATTTTGATAATTTTATCTGCATAACATACTTTTAGTAGCTGTCGTCTTACCTAAATGCATGGTTCTGAAAAAGTTTTACTCTTATTTTTGAGTATATGGCTTAACATATTTGCCCCGTTGTTTAAGCTTTTAACGGTCAGTCTTCTGTCGTGCTTCACATGATTGGCAATGACTCCTTCAAAACTTTTGTGAAAAACAGTTCGTATGTGTGGGGTAGACACTATGGCCCTTGCCCTTCATAAAACAAGTGCTTACAAATTTGGGTTGACCTTGAAGGCTATTGTCATAATTAATTGGCCAAGAAATTGTAGTTTTAGTTTTGTAACTCACTCTTTAGGTTCATTTTTGTTGTTTAAAATTGTAACTTTAATCCTTATGCTATTTGAAATTGCTTGTCTGTATAAGTTATTGTCTGTGGTTACTTTGGTCTTGTCACCTTGACTCATTTGTTTTTTCCCTTGGACCGGTGGTGTAATTTTTGTTCTAGTCTTGCAACATTGATGATGAAGCTGTTGAAGCTGCAATAACAAAATGCAATATGCTGGAGACCCTTGATGTCCGCTTTTGTCCAAAGGTGCGAATTAGCATTTTCACCCTACTTTTTCACGCCCAGTATTGAGCAGCTTATTCTTCGACTGTCTGGTTTATGTCTTCCTATTATTTTTTTGTATGCTTGTTGTGGTCCACAGATAAGCCTGACCAGCGTGGGAAAATTACGTGTGGTGTGTCCTAGTTTGAAGCGAATTTTGCGCAGCTTGTCAACTTCATGATTGCGGGTGTGACAAGCAATGTTCAAATTCTCCATTGCCTATTCCGTTCAATATCTGCTACTGATGGGACATTTGGTAATAGATGGGTTATTTCTTGGTGCATTATAAATGGTCGATAATTCTATTGTCAATGTTGTTTGGAATATAGAAGTGTAGGGGCACGCGCTGAGTCTTGTAAAAATAATTTGTATTCCTGGTTGTTATATTTTCTGGTCTTGTTCATGTATCAACACCTGTTTCGATTGTAAATATTAAATCTAAATTTGTTGATGCATATTTTGCCCTAAAGCAAAATCAGATTAAATTTGGCGTAAATAAAGGGGAGTTCGTTTTTTATGATTTCGATTTGAAGTTTTAACGTAATTTAAACCTGTGGGGAGTTGCAACGAAAATAAATGAAGGCGGGAGAAGAAGAAAAACTAGAAATGCAATGCTGCACATGAGAAAAACGATACATAACATTCCATAAACGGGGAAAACGAAGCAAATTGGGTGATACCAACAGCGGAGGCAAATTGAACACTAGCCTAAAATATACTAGTACATTCTAGCACCATATTCAGAAGATTATTTGGGAAAAAGAATTTTAGAGTAAAATTTCAAATTAGGTATATCTTAAAAATGAATTGTGAATTGTTTGTTAAGTTGCGTCATTCCCTTGCTAACTTTTTGGAACAAATTTGATTCAAGTTTTTGCAATTTCAAACTTTTTTTTTTGTCTTTTTCTTTGATATTTTCCCACCTAAATCTCAATGAGCAGTGCATCAAGGAGGCCATTCAAAGGCTAGTTTACTTCCCAATTTAACAATGTACTCCCTCTTGTCCTTAATAGAAGACATTTGACATTTGAGAAGTTGATCTTAATTCTAAATATAAGACAAAGTTTTTATATTTATCAATCTTTTTCCAATTTACTCCTATTAATGCTCCCTCAACAATAATTAAAGAAAAGAGGGGATGAGGGAATTATAGAAGACAACTAGGGTATTTTAGAAAATACATGTCGTATTAACTAATTTAACCAACTTCCTCAGTCTAATTAAATTAGATAAATATATCTTATATTAAGGACTGAAAGAGTATTTTAGACCTTGTTTTGAAATTCCTGCAATCACAGTTGACCACATCTCCCTATTCAAGGAACAAGGCGTGTATGCCTGAGATGTCAATTAATGGAATTGATTCAAGTGGGATAAAGCTTCAATAGTAAGAGCCTTCACTGACCAACAGCAGGTTGACCGAAGTAGCTGCTAGATGATGAAACAGTGTATCAGTCTTCAAGCCCACAATTACGAATGCCTTCAATTTTCATCACCACCGCTACTAGAAAGGATTAACCCAAGAAAAAGAAAGTGCAAGCGCGGAACAACAGATTGCGGTGCGATTTTACAGGTCAAAAGGTAAACTCAAATTATGCTTAATGTCATGTCAACGCTTAGCTTCTTTTAAATTTGACTATACATTTGCTGGTCAAAAAAAAAAAATTTGACTATACATAATCATCTCGGCTATAATTACAAACGGTGATAAAGTATTTAAGCAATTCAGAGGATTTCTTCTAATTTCTTTAATTCTGGGTCCAAACCTGATGTATCCTCATCTTCCATGTTCCTGTATGAATCAGCTATAACCTTTCCCTTACTTAGCACATCGGAAGGTACAGTCTGTAAGAGGCTGTAACAGATCTCTTATTAGTAATTTTACCTTGCCCTGTCATGCAAGCACAAGACAACGCTAACCAAAATATTTATACAAGTGCATGATCGATCACGGCAAATTACCTGTCCAAAGCGTTAATAGTTGCACTGATTTTTGCTTTCATAGACTTGACTGTGGCTTCAGGCTCATTCCTTGATGCATGCAAAAGCAAGGAATCAAGTTCCTCCAGAGCACTTCACAGGAAAAAATAAGAACAAAATGCTGAGTTTCACATCATTATGAATCAGTAGACGAACTATAGCCCCAGCTCCTATGGCTAATGGTGACTGGCATTCTAAAAGCAATTTTTGTAGGAACGTGAGGACAGTACCTTAGACATTGATCTACATCGTTGAATGCAGTTTTACCATTGCCGCTATCAGATGCATATTGTGCCACCTGTAAGGCAAATGATGTGATCACAACAACGGTTTCAGCAGCCATGTATGAATTGCTGGTTGTTATGGCTTGTTTAAGAGTATTTCAATTGATTATAAGTTCAAGGGCAGTTGGGCAGTTGGCCTGATATAAAAGGAAAAGATATGTTCCTATTGAACAGTTAATAAGGGGTGGCTAACAAGATATTTTTTCTATTAAGTCATACGAAAAAATTGTTACTTCTCTCCAGTGATCGAGACTAAAGTTTTATATACCAAAGCAATCGCTGGGAGTGTGAGCAAATAACTTCCTTATGCAAGTAAAATCCTTGCCATTTTGGCATCTGAATTTTAAAATTATGAGGAACAGGGAAGTTAATTATTTCTCATAAATGTAATTAGCTTCAGACATCAGGGTGAAAAAAGCTTGGACTTCCGGCAAAAGAAAAAAAAAAGAAAAAGAAAAAAGCTTGGACACCAGAACTTCTGACACTACATAATTTGGGAGACAAAGTCGTTTTAGCAAATTAAATAGAACCAAAAATTTGTATCCAGTAAATGGAGAGTAAAGAGTAAATCAAGAATTGAAGGAAGTAACAACGTACTGCTCTAATATTTACACGAAGAGATGCTGCAGGGCCTGCACGAAGTAGCGATCGGCAGGCAGCAAATTGGGGTTCAGCACTCTCTAATGTTTTCTCTATAGAAGTGAGGAGATAAGCATGAGAAAAAGTAATATTATTTTCCATTTATGAAAGGTGCAGATCTATCTAGCATAGCACTCAAATAATTCCGATTTAAAAAAAATGGGAAATGAAAAAAATACATTAAGTCGAAGCATAGTGTTAAAGTTGTGCTTTAATTATTGAATTACCAGATGTCACTATTCCAGAGAGATGTAAAACCATGTCAACGTAGACATATCTACAAATCTAGAATGACCTCCTAATCTACAACACAGAAGTTTCCACTAGTAACTCAACAATGGAGGAGGAAAAAAGGGCAATACCCAAGTCCTTGATCTGTAGCTGCGTAAGGATGATAGGTGGTACATAAACCTCCAAAGGATCGAGCCTTTTCCTAGAGAATACATGAACAAATTAGAAATAAATTCAACATTCTTGTTGTAGACAAAAAGTGAATTCAATTCATGTCAAGCATACCTACTGAAAAAAAACCATTCCAAAACCAACAATTCATGGTTCTGCATTAGATATTACCTTCAAAAGTCTTTTAGATTAGCATGGAAAAGGGCGACAACATATACCTTTTCTTTCATTTTAACTACTCAAATATAAAGGAAGAGCGTCATTGAATATAGTTAAAAGGAGACGAGAAAACGCCATCATCTAAAGGGAAAATAAACTTTAACCACGTGGATCACCAAAACAACTGAATTTTGATTCCAAACTTACGAAATTTCCTCAAGTTGCAGGTCATTGCAATTATCTGTAAATTGATTAAATTCTTATCAACTATGAAGTGATTTTGTACAATAACTACAAATCTTTCAACTTCAAGCTCGCTCACTGACGAGTAACAGTACAACAACAAAAAATACTGCAATTAAAGACAAACAAATCCATAGCACAGTCATACTTCTTCACATATTTATCCCAAATGCTTCCCGCAGCAGCCCCTGCAAGATGGAAGACACTTAATCATTTTTTTTAATAACGCAAGAGTTAGCGGAGATATTTGACCAATTAGGATATAAAATTCACTTCAAATAAGTAGTTGCACTTTGTTTTTCGATTCCTTGCGAACAAAAGACTGAGACAAAAAATAAAGTGGAAGCGAGAGAGGCATACGATTAGGAATGAAAAGAAGGTGGGAGAGAGCTAGAGAGATGGAGACAATTCGGCGACCCTCTCGCCATTTTGGAGATGACAGTGCGCACCTCACGCTCAGAGCTTGCTTGGGCTTCGAGGTGGAATTCCGTAAGAAGGGATGAGGGATAGAGGTTGAGGAACGCAAGAGTTTGTTGCTAAAATGCGCAGGAGTGCCCACTCCGGCCATCCCGACTCAGCATCATTCCCGGCGGTGTCACTCGCTCATCATTATAATCACAAATATTGCGTCCAAATTGGAGGATCTCAGCCGCTCGTTTGTTTTTGGTGAGATTTGGTTCTCATAAATACCAAAATACCCTTATCTCTTGCTTATACCTGATTACCAGTCCTGTTGGTCTAGCACTAGTGAAAAATGATTTGTATAAAAAAATGATTAACAATCCAATATTTAAGTTAAAATGAATAATTAAGGAGCTATGCTAAAAAAATCCAATCTAAGGAGAAAATTTATGATAAAAATAAAAATATAAAAGTTAAGGAGACAAGACAATGGTTATTTTTTATTTAAAATTCCATGGCAAAAAATTATTTTACTTTAATTATTTATCTTGTTCAACACAATATATTTCATAGACTGTTATTGTTTGGTCTAGTTATTTTTTTAATTGAAAAAAATATTTATTAGTTATATTTTTTAAAAAAATTATTTCCGGTCTAGTTATGTTGGTTGAAATAGTAACAAACTTTTTTGCGGGAAACTTCTATTAGTTCATGATAAAAATTCATCAATTGTTACCTTCCTTATTTCTCTAATTGAATCGATCTAACCATTCGAGCAACCAACTTGACGAGAAGCTATCGAGCGCATTTGGTTCCTCTGCTGTAACAACAATTCGCTTCCTCTGTTTCACTCTGATCGGGTTCCGGCTCTCGCTGCTCGTGTAACAGAAACAATGGCCATCGTTGCGCGATATCTTTCCATCGTCTTTCTCTTTCTTTACGTTGCTTCAACAGATGCTGCCCTTACTCAAGGTATTCCTCTTCCTTACTCACTTTGATGCCAAGTTCTTGTTTCTTCTATTGGTTTAGTCGCAGATTAGACGTCTATCAATTATTTAGTATTTTCTGTTTCATCTTCATAACATATATTTTAGACATTTCTTTCTTTGGATGTCTGCGTTTCTCTTGCGTACAAATGTGCCTCCTTATTCTTGTTTTGCATCTTTTCTTTTGACACAAAGAAAATGCCAGCATTTGAAGGGAAGGTGTCGGATGGTTGGATCTCGATTATTCGTGTCATTTGTCCTCTTAGGAAGACTCTTTCATATGACGTTATATTCTTTTCTTCCTGTTAAACGCATTTTCTTGGCAATCAAATCGATGACTCTGAATACTCTCCACCGTGGATCTTGAACTCTCAGTGAAACGG
Source organism: Inga laurina (assembly GCA_963855925.1). NCBI lineage: Eukaryota > Viridiplantae > Streptophyta > Magnoliopsida > Fabales > Fabaceae > Inga > Inga laurina. The sequence continues at coordinate 60,855,647 of OY979706.1, forward strand.
TGGAAAAGAGGTCAAAAGAACAAGGGATATATTTCTTATCATTCTTACCTGTTTTGATGATAGCCTTGGCTATTCTTAGAGAATATATATATGTCAAAAGAACTATCTGTTGCTATCAGGTGGCTTAAAATTTATAGAATTCACGGGTTTGTGCAACTTCCAGATTGCCATAAGGCTTAACGAAATCCCCAACTCTGTCTAGAAGCTTGACTTCGATTGCTTGTATTTTCATATGATGTGAATTTTGCAGGAAAAGTTTCAGAAAATCCCGCGGACAAGTTGATAGCTATAATCAATGAGAAAAGAACTGCTCGAGAGTTGTCAGCTTTAAAAAGCAACCTAGGGCTTGGCTGCATAGCTCTACAATACATCAGAGCTTACGAGGGTGATTGTGATGCTGTGGGAGGACCTGACGAGAAGAAGCCTCCAGAATCGGCCTTCGCTGAAACTTTTACTCCAAAATGTGGTGTTAATTCATCGACACTTGCTCCTATAACTGGTCGGTTCCTTGGCTGCAAAGCTAAATATGTTCATGCTCCCCAGGCATTTTCTGAGATCCTCATAACAAACAAGGAGAGCTTAGACATACTTTACAGTGAGAGTCATACTCAAGTCGGAGTGGCTGTGACGGGTACTGGTGGACGTCCTCCTTACTTCTGGTGTGTTTTGTTCAGCAATGGCAAACCTAACAGCACCTTTGTTTTTGAGCATGGCGTGGCTCAGATGATAGACCTTGCTGCTTTGGCGGAGAAAATGGTGAGAATAGTGGTGCTCATGCTGCTCATCATTGCTATACCTTCATAGTGGGACCCTTCTGATTGCGTTTTTGATGACCCGTCCAAAACAATTTGGATGCATTTCCTGCTGATTTAGTGCAAGTCCAATTTCTGATGTTTTAGCAGACTTAGCATCAGCTTTTTCTTGTATCGTTTTGTCATTTGCTTTGGGGCTTATGCCAATTGTGGTGGATTATTTGCTCTTCACTTTGATGGCCCAATGGCCATGTTCGACTTAGAAGTAATGTCATAGTACCCTTTCGTATCCTAGTAAGTCCGTTAGTTTGCCAGGCCATTCACAATTCCATCAAAAGCCATTTAGGGACCAAGTATGGACATCCCACTCCTTATTTTAAACCCAAAAAAAAGTACAGGAATAAATAAATAAAAAGTTCAAAAAGCTCAGTAACTATTCGACTGATATGATCACAAAAATCTTTGCATTTATTATAAATACTTGTATTGTTATACGCTCGGGAATGATTTGATTGAACTACCTGGTCCTTCCTTTTCTCTCCACTTTGTTAGATTCAAATGATCTCTGAATCTATGTTTTAAATAATTAAAGAAAAACGAGATAGGAATTATCGCCACGAACATGACATATTTATAATTTAGCTTCATGTAATTATCGCTCTCATTCATATTATTCTTCAAAAGGACCTTAGGAATAGGTGCAAGCGTATTTCTCCTCCAACAACCGTGTCTGTTTAGATTAACGGTAGAAACTGCTTTTTCAACATAATTTATGATTTACGAGATAAGTATATAAAAAAAATTTTATTTTAACTTATATGAACAAACTTTTTAAACTTAAATCCAAACAAGTTTTAAATTGATACGTTTGAAACAAACCAAACTTTATTGTAGCGTTACAGTCAAGAACTTCGGCTGCTAAATCTTTTACTTTCTTTCTTTTTTTTTTCATTTTCTAGGCGTACTACCAAGTCTTTTGCATTTGACACATTATCCCTCCTTGGTACGGGACAATAATTATTTTCCTTCATTACGATTCATTTACAAATATCTTCATTGGGGGTTGTTTTCGGTTCCGGTTTATCTTATTATTTCTTTTCTTATTATCTCTCATGATCTCTAAATCATATTCTTTCAATCAATCTGAAAGATTAAAAATAAGCCATGTCATCAAGTTATCACTCCTTTAACTTTTCTCTTCTCTTTTTAATTAATGGTTTAGATGGGCTCCTCTTCCCAATCAATAGTTCAGATGGGCTCACGAGACATGATGAGAAAATGAGATGATGAAATGATCTGTTTCCTTTTCACAAATAGTAGTAATATTTTTATAGATTTAACGACTGGGTTAACCTAAGGTCTCAATTCTCAATGATTTATTCTTTCCTGTAATTTCTACCTCCATGTAACTTCGGCCCTTTATTCTTTACTGTTTGCTTTTGTTTCATAAACTACAGTGGTAACGTGATTCGCAGAGCCGCCATTCATAAATCATTGAGAATTGAGACCTTAGGGTAAGCCAGTCATTAAATACTACTACTATTTGAGAAAAAGTAATTTCAAGTAAGTGGCGTGAGAAAGTATAACAGCATATGATCATGAATGCAAACGACAGTTATAGAACAACCCCCGGTGGAGATATTCGTAAATGAATAGAAATGAAAGAAAATAACTGTTGTCCTGTACCAAGAAAGGATAATGTGATGTTTTGCTATGTGCGCGCATAGAGGTTTTAATCTACTTCTAATCTTCTGGTCTGTATCGTATCGATCAAACGACTGAAATATCACAACGAAACTTCAATGTTAATCACAATTATGGATGAAAAGGGATTTTTTTTATGAACTCGACATTTGAGAAGATTGTTCACTTGGTCTGCCATTCAGAAACAGAGAGGAACATTTCTTAAATAGCATTTGATATCTTGGAATACAGTTTGAGTTTCCCAGCTCTTCACCGAGACAAATTACATTTTCAAACCAGAAAAAGGAGGATAAGAATCATGAGGATACCTCCAGAAGAACCACCAACTCGATGAATCCTGTGACGATCGAACCTGGTAAAACTCCAGTCCAAGCAGGCAGATTAACCCACGGCCAAAATCAACAGAAAACGCAGGAAAGGCAATAAAAAAGCGACGCTGAAAGATTCCTCTTCATCTTCCAATTCACTCACGGATTTGCAGTCTAAGTAGAGAGGAGAAGCCATAGCTAGCACCGCCAAGCCTATGAGTGCTAGCCTCTCATATGAAGAAAACGTTCTCATGCTATTCCCTCCAATCTCCATTTAGACCTTTAGGTTTACTCTGTTCTTAAACTTGCAACTTCTATTCTGAAACTAATGCGGAAAATCCACCCTTGTGCGGTGAACCGATTATTGCATCTTGCTTTTCAAAACAAACTTTTAGAATCATCAAGCATTGCTACACCCTATGTAATCAAAGCTCAATGAATAACCTTTCAGAAAAAGGGTGATAATGCTAATGCGGGGCCTGAGATTTTCCTTTCATTTACATAAAAAGTTTCTACAGACATTAATCTACATCGTTGAATGCAGTTTTACCATTGCCACTATCAGATGCATATTGTGCCACCTGTAATGCAAATGATGTGATAACTACAATGGTTTCAATAGTCATCTATGAAATTGCTGGTTGTTTTGGCTTGTTTTAGAGTATTTCGATTGGTTATCAATTCAAGGGTCAGAAAGTTGGACTGATATAAAAGGAAAAGAGATGCTCCTAGTGAACAGTTAATAAGGGGTGGCTAACAAGATATTTTTTTTAATGAAGCCATACGAAAAACTGTTACTTCTCTTAGTGATCAAGACCGAAGTTTTATATACCAAAGCAATTCTTGGGTGCGTGGGCAAATAGCTTCCTTTTGCAAGTAAACCCTTGCCCAAAGTGGCTTGGGGGTACTCTTGGTCAAATCAGAAGTAAAACCCTTGCCAATTTTAAAATTATGAGGAACTAATGAGAATTAATTATTTCTCACATATGTAATGAGCTTAAGACATCATCTAACATACTGAGGGGTGAAAAAAGCTTGGACAACAGAACTTTGGACATTACATAATTTGATTTAAGAGACGAAGTCTTCTACAAATTAAATAGAAGTATTAGAAGTCAAAAGCAAATCCCCTACCGTCAGGCATATCTCCCATTATCAGGAAAGTCAGAATGTTAGGAAATGAATGTCAGTTTCAAATTGAATTTTTCAAATGTATTTACTTGTATATATACCCATAAGTAACATTACATGAATAAGAACTTTGATTTACTTCAATTCATGGTATCAGATCCACGAACTTTGTTTTGCATCTGGCTTCATTCTTTTTCTAGTTAAAACTCCATTCTTTCTGATAAGCAAGCTCCCTTCTCTTTCAAAGCTGCTGTCGTCGGTGCTCCCTTTGACCAAACGCACCACACCACCTTGTTCTCCACCCCAAGATCAGCTAGAACCGAGTTTTCGGCAGCCTTCTAATAGCACGTGGCCACCCACGCACCGCCCTTATCTCCAGAGCTCCAGGACACGTGCCACGTATGTGGCCAGTTCCTGCCTTCATTCACAATGGCATTTTTGGCTCACTGTTCGACGTAGCTTCCTCTATCCACTCCTAAAGTTTCATGGCCATCCGACATTGTTTGAATTTTGAGCTTGGTTCTTTGTTTCCAATTTCAAAGTTCGTGAATTGCAATTTGTTACTAACTTCAGTGTTCTGAGTTAGTATTTCTGTCTGAGGGTCTCTTGCCTTGATTAAGGTATTATATATTTTGATTTAATATATCTCTACGGGTCTCGTGGGTTGTAGCTTGTTTAAGTTAATCTACTGGTTTGCTTGTGAAACATTGTGAGTCTTCCTGTTTATTTGTTGATCTTGTTATTCTGTGAGAATCGTTCGTTCACTACTATTCAACTTACATCATGACTGATTCTAAAAACTCCAATATGTTGCTTATGTCTGTGAAGATTACTGCTTCACAGTTAAATTGGACAAATTATAGTGATTGGAACAAAACCGTTAGAGTTTATATTCTGAGGACTGAGATGGAAACCCATTTAATTGAGGATCCTCCTTCCAATGATGAAACTAAGCTTTTGACTTGGCAAAGAGTAGATGATCGACTTCTATTTCAAATTCGAAATTCTATTGAACCACAGATTCCATCTTCTATTAGCCATTGTAACATTGTCAATTAAATCATGAATTATCTTGAATTTAAGTTTTCTGGAAAAGAAAATATTACTCGGGTTCATGAAATCTGTAAAGGTTTTTATCGTTCTCAACAACAAGATCGTCCATTGAAAGATTTCTTCTTGGACAATGTATGAGGAAATGAAAGTACTCATGTTTTTGCAAGTGGATCCGTCGACTCGTATCAAGAATTTAGAACTTCAAGCTATCATAAGTTTCCTTGAAGCTTTTGACCCGTCTTATGAAACTATTCGTTCTCAAATTTTGTCTAGTCAAGAGCTTCCTTCTCTTGAAGATGTTTTCTCACGTGTTCTTCATGCTGATCGTTTGATTCATTCTTCTGTTGATCCAAATGCAGGTGCTCTAGCTGGGCGTGATCCCTTTGAATCTAGGAATTATAGGTATAAACAAAGCACTAGTTCTCTGACAATGAATTCTAGCAGTATTATCTGCAATTATTGCAAGGAACTTTGTCACATTAAGAAAAATTGTTGAAAATTGCAAAATAAACACCAACGTGATCAACAGCATGGCCTTGCTCACATTATCGAGACACTTGGTCCATCTGATTTTGGATCTTCAACTACAGGAGCCCTAGCTACAGGTACTCTATCTTCTGGTCTTACTATTACTTCGACAAAGTAGGTAATTGATTTTGGTGCAATAAACCACATGACAGGTAATCATCATTTATTTTCATCATATACCTCCTATACCAACCCATCATCCATATTTGTTACCAATAGTTCCCTCGTCCATATTCTTGGATCATGAATTGTTAAACCAACTCCATCCCTTTCACTATCCTTTGTTCTTAATGTTCTCAATCTCACCTTTAACCTTTTGTCTCCAAGTAAATTGACTTTTCATTTAAACTATTTTATCTCATTATTCCCTGACTATTGTTTAATTCAGGATTTATCGACAAAGCATATTATTGATAGAGGCTATGAATCGGGTGGACATTACATCCTTGATGATCAGGTGTCACGTTCTGTTGCTTGTTCTGGTGGGTCATCTCCATTTGAAGTTTATTGTCATCTTGGTCATGTGTCTCTGTCCTCTCTTCGTAAATTGTATCCTCAGTTCTCATCTGTGTCTGCTTTAGATTGTAAGTCATGTCAGTTTATCAAACACCATTGTGTTCATTTGACACCTCATGTCAATAAACGGACTGCATCCCCCTTTGAGTTAGTATATTCTGATGTTTGGGGTCCTTGTTCAGTTATGTCTCAAACTGGTTATCATTATTTTTTCACTTTTGTTGATGATTTTTCCCGAACTACTTGGCTTTACTTCATGAAACAATGTTCTGAATTGTTTACTCACTTTCGTAATTTCTATGCTGAAATTCAAAACCAGTTTAACACTTCTGTGAAAATCTTATGAAGTGATAATGCAAAAGAATATTTTTCCATGTCATTCAACGATTACATGCAAAGACATGGTATTTTTCATCAATCCTCTTGTGTTGATACCCCTGCTCAAAACAGTATTGTTGAAAGAAAGAACCGCCATATCTTAGAAACTATCCGAGCTCTCATGTTTCATTCCTCTGTCCCTAAAATTTTTTTGGCTGATACCGTATCTACTGCCTGTTTTCCCATCAATCGTATGCCTTCGGCTGTTCTTTGTGGGGATATTCCATATTCCATGCTGTTTCCCACTACTAAGTTGTTCCCTGTTGATTCTAAAATATTTGGGTGTGTTTATTTTGTTCGGGATGTCCGTCCTAGTGTTAGCAAACTTAATCCCAAGTCTCTCAGATGTGTTTTTCTTAGCTATTCTCAAGTTCAGAAAGGTTATCGGTGTTACTCTCCTTATCTCTGTCGTAACCTTGTGTCTATTGATATAACCTTCCATGAGTCTTCTACTTTCTTCAAATCTTCGACCTCCTCTGAGTCTCCATCTGTTATTGCTGAGTCTGATAATGTCCAAGTTTATCATGTCCCTCTCTCACCAATACAGGCTGCTGCTCCAGAACCTGCAATCATCAATGATGTTAATGCTACCAATGTTTTGTCATCACCAGTCATTGCTTCACCGACAACTTCTGATCATGACTCCTTGGATCCTCCCATTACTGTCCCTGACCCAGTTACCTCTGATTCTGTTGTTGATCCCTCTTCTAACCTACCTATTGCCCTCCAGAAAGTTATTCGTCCTCGTTGTCCTCCCAAACGATATGCTGACTGTACCTATCATATATCCTCATTTGTGTCTTACCAAAATTTATCCCCTCATTCCTCTTCGCTTGTGGCTACCCTTGATTCCTTCTCCACCCCTACTACCCTTCACCAAGCCTTGAATCATCCTGGTTGGCGTACAACAATGGAAGAAGAACTTATGGCCCTTGAACAAGCTGGTACCTGGACTCTTATTGATTTGCCTCATGGGAAAAAAGTTATTGGATGTAAATGGGTGTTTATTGTTAAAACTAAGGCTGATGGTTCTTTGGAATAGTTGAAAGCTCGGCTTGTTGCCAAAGGGTATGCACAAACTTATGGTATTGATTATTCTGAGACTTTCTCTCCTGTGACTAAGCTAACCTCCGTTCATCTTCTTATCTCCTTGGCTGCATCAGTTGGATGTTAAGAATGCATTTTTGAATGGTGATATCCTTGAAGAAGTTTATATAGAGAAACCACCTGGGTTCGTTGCTCAGGGGGAGAATAAGAAAGTGTGCTACCTCCGAAAGTTGTTGTATGGTCTAAAGTAAAGCCCTCATGCCCGATTTGATAGATTTTGTGATGTAGTTAAGAAGTTTGGATTACGTCAAAGCAAGTATGATCACTCTGTGTTCTACCAGCAATATGATGCAGTCATGATTCTTTTAGTAGTTTACATTGATGATATTGTGATTATAAGGAATAACATTTCTGGAATCTCAGAACTTAAAGTCTTCCTAAATTCTCATTTCCAAACAAAAGATTTGGGTCATTAAAGTACTTTATTGATATTGAAGTTTTGAGAAGCAAGAAATGTATTCTTTTGACTAAAAAGACGTATGTTCTCGATCTCTTAAAAGAGACTAGAAAGCTTGGAACTACACCAAGCAACATTCCCATAATTTCGAATCCCTTCCTCGATCTTGATGCTAGTATGTTTGATGAGCTTCCTGATGATTTGAAGAAGAAGATTGATCCAGAAAAATTGAAATTGTTTCCATTTCTTGAGAGATATAGAAGACTCATTGGGAAGCTGAATTATCTAACAATAACTCGTCATGATATAACCTTCTCAGTCAATAGGCTCAGCCAATTTATGGCATCACCAACGGTGGTACAATGGGAAGCTTTAGAACATATCTTGTATTATTTGAAAGGTTCTCCAGGTTTTGGTATTCCTTATACAGATTATGGGCACACTAAAATTGAGTATTTTTGTGATGCGAATCATGCAAGATCTAAGGCCACAAGACGATCCACTACGGGTTACTGTGTGTTTGTTGGTAGAAATTTGATATCTTGGAGAAGTAAGAAGCAAAGAGTTGTGTCAAAATCAAGTGCAAAAGCAGAATACAGAGTCATGTCACAGTCAGTACAAGAAATTGTGTGGGTATTTCAACTTTTGAAGGAAATTGGCATCACTACAACATTACCAGTAAAACTATGGTGTGACAATAAAGCAGCACTTCATATAGTATCGAACTCTGTGTTCTATGAACGAACAAAACATATTGAAATTGACTATCATTTTATTCGTGATAAGATCAAAGAATATATTGTGTCTACAGGGCACATACGATCCAAATACCAACTGGCAGATCTTTTGACAAAAACTTTACATGGGACACGGGTTACATATCTTTGTAACAAGTTGGGCATAATTAATATATGTGCTTCAACTTGAGGGGGAGTGTTAAAAGTCAAAAGCATATCCCCCACTAGCTATCAAGAAAGTCAAAATGTTAAGAAACGAATATCGGTTTCAAATTGAATTTTTCAAATGTATTTACTTGTATATATATTTATTCGTAACATTACATGAATAAGAACTTTGATGTACTTCAGTTCAAGAAGAAAAAATTTGTATCCACAAAAGGGAGAGTAAAGAGTAAATCAAGAATTGAAGGAAGTCACAACGTACTGCTCTAATATTTACAAGAAGGGATGATGCAGGGGCTGCACGAAGTAGTGATCAGCAGGTAGAAACTGAGCTCAGCACTCTCTAATGTTTTCTATATAGCAGTGGGAAGATGAGCATCAGAAAAATTTATATTATTTTCCATTTATGAAAGATGCAGACTCATCTAGCATAGCACTCAAATAATTCGTATTTAAAAAATGATGAATGAAAAAAATACATTAATTAGAAGGAGAGTGTTAACGTTGGAGACTTGGAGTTTAATTATTGTATTACCAGATGTCACTATTCCTAAGAGATGCGAAAAACATGTCAATGTAGACATATCTATATATCTAGAATGGCTTCCTGATCTACTACACATAAAATTCCACTAGTTACGCAACAGTGGAGGAGGAAAAGAGGGCAATACCCAAGTCTTGATCTGTAGCTGCGTAAGGACGATAGGTGGTACATAAACCTCCAAAGGATCGAGCCTTTTCCTAGAGAATACAAGAACAAATTCAAAATAAATTCAACATTCCTTTTGATTCAAATCCATGTCAAGCATACCTACTGAAAAAACCACTCCAAAACCAAACGGTTCATGGTTCTGCATAAGATATTACTCCCTCCGGTTTTAAATGTAAGATAAAGTTGATTTTTTTGAAGAGATTAAGTAAACTAATTAAATTACTTTAAAATATTTTTATTTTTTTCTCCTCAAAACTAATTAGTTTGACTAATAAACTAATATATAATCTAAGGATACACAATAAATAATATAATTAAATAATTTATTTAACTTCTTTAATCTCTTCAAAAAAAAGTCAACCCTGTCTTATATTTAAGACCGGAGGGAGTACCTTCTAAACTCTTTTAGATGACAAATTATACCCTTTCTTTTATTATAACTACTCAAACATAAAAGATGAACGCCATTGAATATAGTTAAAAGTAGATAAGAAAACGCCATCATCTCAGGGGAAAATAAATATTAACCACGTGGATCACCTAAACAACTGAATTTTGATTCCAAACTTACGCAAAGTTCCTCAAGTTGCAGGTCCTTGCAATTATGTCTATATGCTTATCACCTATGAAGTGATTTTGTACAATAACTAGTATTCTTTCAACTTTAAGCTCGCTCACTGATCCGTAACAGCACAAAAAGGAAAAAAAAATACTGCAGTTAAAGACAAACAAATCAATAGCACAGTCATACTCTCACATATTTATCTAAAATGCAATCCCGCAGTAGCCCCTGCAAGATGGAAGGCACCGGATTATCTTTTTAATGACGCAAGAGTTAGAGGAGATATTTGACCATTTAGGATATATAATTCACTTTAAATAAGTAGATGCATTTTGTATTCGATTCCCTGCGAACCAAAGAGTGAGACAGAAATAAAATGGAAGCGAGAGAAGCATACAACTAGGAATGAAAAGAAGGTGGGAGAGAGCTAGAAAGATGGAGACAAGTCGATGGCGGATCTCAGCCGCTCGTCTGTTTATGGTTAGTCCGGTTGGATTTGGTTGTTATAGTCACCAAAATACCCTTATCGTTTGCTTTATACCAGTACTACTGGTCTAGCAGTAGTGAAAAATGACTGAGAGAGTGGTAGAAAAAGAACTATAAAATTTCAAAATTCTAAATCATATATTTTTCATTAAATGAGTTATAAATTTTTTAATAAGTCTTATCATTATTTCATTAATTCTTGATAAAAATTAATAAACCTAGGATTTTACAATTTTAAAATTATTTTTCTGTCATTTTTTTCAGAATGATTTGTATAAAAAATTATTAACAATCCAATATTTAAGTTAGAATGAACGAATAAGGAGCTGTACTAAAAATATTGTTGCGGCTAGTCATGTTTATTAATAACAAAAATTCTTTAGTAGTTATGTTTTTTTTAATAAAAGATTTCCGGTCTAGTTATGTAGGTTGAAATAGTAACAAACTTTTCAGCGGGAAACTTCTATTAGTTCGTGATAAAAATTCATCAATTGAAAGTTAAAGGACGCTTTCTTGTTTTCCATGTTGAGTAACCAACTTGAAGAGAAGATATCGAGCGCATTTGGTTCCTCTGCTGTAACGGCAATTCGCTTCCTCTGTTGCACTCTGATCTCGTTCTTCCTCGCTGCTGGTGTAACAGCAACAATGGTCACCAGTGCGTGCTATCTTTCCGTCGCCTTTCTCTTTCTTTACGCTGCTTCAACAGTTGCTGCCGATACTATAGGTATTTCTCTTCCTTACTCACTTTGATGCCAAGTTCTTGGTTCTTCTAACGGCTTAGTCGCAGATTAGGAGTCTATCTCTAATTTTGTATTTTCAGTTTCATCTTCATAACGCATATTTTAGACGTTTCTTTCTTTGGATGTCTGTGTTTCTCTTGCGTCCAAATGTGCCTCCTTATTATTGCTTTGCATCTTTTCTTTTGACACAAAGAAAATGACAGCATTTGATGGGAAGTTGTTTGATGGTTGGATCTCAATTATTCGTGTCATTTTCTCTCTCAGAAAGACTCTGTTGAAGACGTTAACAGAATAGACCTGCATTTCTTTGAGGCTGATAGGGAAGGAATAGGCTAATGACTTTAACTTGCATTTTATTTATCTGTTTTGCATTATGTTCTCCTTTCTGTTTCCTGTATGTTTCAGACCCTTTTATGCCTTTTAATTGATTGAAGATTCTTTGCTGGTAAAAAAAACCAAAAAACAGATTCGACCCAACTTCAAGATTGCCATAAGGCTTTATGAAATCCCCAAATTTGTCTAGAAGCTTGACATCGATTGCTTGTATTTTCAAATGATGTGACTTGTTTCTTAAAATCTCATGTACTCCAACTAAAAAGGGGAATTTTGCAGGCAAAGTTGCTTACAATCCCGCGGATGAGTTGGCAGCTATAGTTAATGCGAATAGAACTGCTCACAAGTTATCAGCTTTATATGTCAACCCGCGGCTTGCCTGCATAGCTCGACAATACATCAAAGCATATGAAAGTGACTGTGATGCTGTGGGAGGACCTGATGAGAAGAAGCTTCCAGAATCGGCCTTCACTGTAACTTTTGCCCCAAAATGTGGTGTTAGATCATCAACACTTGCTCCTATAACTGGTCAGTTCCTTGGCTGCCAACCTAACTATGTTGATGCTCCTCAGGCATTTTCTGAGATCCTAATAAGAAACAAGGAGAGCTTAGACATGCTTTACAGTGAGAATCACACTCAGGTGGGAGTGGCTGTGAGGGCTACTGGTGGAGGTTCTTATTTCTGGTGTGTTCTGTTCAGCAATGGCAAACCTAACAGCACCTTTGTTTTTGATCATGCTGCTTTAGTGAAGCTGATGATGAGAATAATGGTGCTCATCATTGTTACAGACTTAGCAGTTCGCTATTTGCTTCTACACTACTGATTGAATGTTTTATCACATGCCCAAAACAATTTGGATGCATTTCCTGCTGATTTAGTGCAAGTTAAATTTCTGATGTTTTAGCAGCCTTTGCATCAGCTTTTTCTTGTATCGTTTTGTCATTTGCTTAGAGGTCTATGCCAATTGTGTCGGATTATCGGCTTCTTCACTTTGATGGGCCAATGGCCATGTTTCACTTAGAAGCAATGCAATAGCACCCTTTCAGATACTAGCAAGTCCATGATTTTGCCAAGCCCCCCACACTTCCCATTAAAAGCCTTCCTCATTTAAAACCTCAAAAAAGGTTTAAAATTCTCTGAAAGTATTCCATGTATTGGTACTAACTGCTGACATGATCACAAAAATCTTTGCATTTATTATTAATACTCGTATTATTATGAATGCATGTTGTGATGCGCACGATATTCCAATAAATCAATCATGCATTAAAAATATATTTGACATAAAAAATATATATTTATTGCATATTCACATACATAGAGTGCATTGTCGATAAATTTTCTTACCCCCGAGTATGATTTGATTGAACTACTTAGTCCTTTCTTATGCGGGTTAAATATGCTTAAAATATGATAATGGTGAGTAACTTCTTTCACCCTTTAAAAATTCCTGATACTACATTCATACTGGAGTATTAGAGTTTTAGAAGCAAGCCCCTCTGATTACCTTAAAGCCTCCAGCAGAAGCATCTGTAACCCATGACATGCCATTTCTAAATTTGTTTTTATCATAAATACCATTTATACTTTGATGAATTCAAAGACCAAATGTCCCAAACTACTTTTCGTAATTCCCTTTTCCATTCTATATTTTCTGGTTCCCTGAAGTTTCATATATCCAGGTCAGTCATTTAGAATTTATTTTTCCACCTCACTTGTCCAGTCAGCATCCATGTAAGCAAATTTAATGATATTAGTGCCACACAAGCTTAATTAATGGTGTTAAATTTAGCTCCAAGTCCTTTCAAAACCTCAAAGAACTAATGTTTTGAAATAGAGTAAACTTTTAGGACCAAAACCCTATTTAAAACTTCAAAAACTGAAACCAAAATAACGGTAAACTGTAATAATCAAAGATGATGTTAATCTTAAAAATAAAAATACACAAGTTAAGGTGACAATGTTTGAATTTTTTTTTAAAAAAATTCCATATCCAATTACCTTTAAGTTATATATGCAATAAATCATTTATCTTTCTTTTTTGATATTATCATCCGATTCGGAGTTCGTGGCTTCCCCCCTCCTATCACAAATGATTCCTCTGGGATTTGAATTCGAGACCCAAAAGGATCTATCGAGGTCTTACATTATTAGACTAACTCTATATTGGTTAAATTACTTATCTTTTTCAGCACAATGTATTTCATAATTCATAGCCTGTTATATGTTTTTTAATGAGAAAAATTATTTATTAGTAAAGTTTGTTTTTTCAAAAAAAAACATTTCCGGTATAGTTATGCTGATTGAAACAGTACTAAACTTTCTCTTAATTTTAGTGGGAAACTTTTATAAGTTCGTGATACAAACTTATCAGTCTTTTAGACTCCGTATTATTCTAATTGATCGATCCTACCATTCAAAAGTTAAAAGACGCTTTCTTGTTTTCACTCCGACATCGTTCAGCGTCGCCGCTGGTAGTGCAACAACAACAATGGCCGCCAGTGCGCGCTATCTTTCCATCGTCTTTCTCTTTCTTTATGTTGCTTCAACAGTTGATACCGATACTAAAGGTATTCCTCTTCCTTACTCACTTTGATGCCAAGTTCTTGTTTCTTCTAACGGCTTAGGAGTCTATCTATCATTCCGTACTTTCCGTTTCATCATCTTCATTACGTATATTTTAGACAGTTCTTTCTTTGAACGTCTGTGTTCCTCTTGCGTCCAAATGTGCCTCCTTATTCTTGCTTTTCATCTTTTCTTTTTACACAAAGAAAATGCTTTTTCTTGGGTATCAAATTGATGACTGTGAATTATCTTCACCATATATCTTGGACTCTCGGTGAAACGATGACCTGTTTTGATTATAGCCTTCACTATTCTCACAGAACCATCTATTACTATCAGGTGGCTAACAATTTATAGATAGAGTATTCATGGGTTTTTGCAACTTCAAGGTTCGACCCAACTTCAAATTGATGGCTGTCATTCTTTATTTTAGCAAAAAGGCAAGAAAAACATTCCGATTCTTATACTAACTATAGAATGAATAAGAATATTTGGGCAGCACATCGTCTACTTTAAGGGTCACACGCGACATCGACGCCCATTTCCTTCGCCCAAACCACCGTCCACTGCTCCATCATCCACCATATCCCCCCCGGTTTTCACTTTCCGATGGCCTTCCACTACCTTTCATTGCACCAGGGGAACTTGTTTCGGGAGTTAAATATTATGGTAGGTCAGCAACAGTGTTGGGTACATGGCTTTCAAGTGATCTTTTCTATTTAGGGGCAAAACGGTCTTTTGCCGTATTTTACTACATCATTTTCTTCTAACAAAAAAACAATTTTTATATTAACTCTTTTTTTTTTTTTTTTATAGTGTGAATCAAGCACATTAGAAGCAAAATATTTTCTACACCTTTCCATTCTTTTCCTTTCCATTCCCATATCTTCTTTGCTTCAAACGGGCCCAAAGGATCTAGCCTTTTCCTAGAGTATACAAGATTAAATTACTGCAATACCCTTATCGCTTGCTGCAGGGCTCGCAGTAATGAAAAATGGTTTGTATAGAAAAAGTAATGAAAAAATGGTTAACAATCCCATATTTAAGTTAAAATGAATAATTAAGGAGCTGTGCCCAAAAAAATCCAATATAAGGAGAAAATTTAAATTATTTTACTTTTAAGAAAAAGGTAAATTTCCAATTACCTTTTAAGTTATATGCAATAAATCATTTACCTTTGTCAACACAATATATTTCATAGACTGTAATTGTTTTGTACAGTTATGTTTTTTAATGAAAAAATTCTTTATTCGTTAAGTTTTTTTTAATGACACATTTCCGGCATAGTTATGTTGATTAAAATAGTCACGATTTTAGCAGGAAACTTCTACAAGTTAGTGACACAAACTTATCAATTATTTACCCTCCGGAATATTCTAATTGAATAGATCCAACCATTTAAAAGTTAAAAGACGCTTTCTTGTTTGCCATCTCCGAGTTACCAACTTGAAGAGAAGCCATCAACGGAATTTGGTTCCTCCGGTGTAACAACAATTCGGTTCCTCTGTTTCACTCTGATATCGTTCTGCTTCGCCGCTGGTGTAGCAGCACCAATGGCCACCACTGCGTGCTATCTTTCCGTCGTCTTTCTCTTTATTTACGTTGCTTCAACAGTTGCCATCTATACTAAAGGTATTCCTCTTCCTTTCTCACTTTGATACCAAGTTCTTGTTTCTGCTGACGGCTTAGTTGCAGGTTAGGAGTCCACCTTTTATATAGTATTTTTTGTTTCATCCTCTTCATGACGTATATCTTACACATTTCTTTCTTTCGATGTCTGTGTTTCTCTAGCCTCCAAATGTGCCTCCTTATTCTTGTTTTGCATCTTTTCTTTTGACACAAAGAAAATGACAGCAGATGGTTGTATCTCGATTACTCTTGTCATTTGTTCTCGTAGGAAGGCTCCTTTCATTTGGCATTATCGTTTTCTTCCTCTTAAAATGCTTTTTCTTGGGTATCAACAATGACTGTGAATTATCTTCACCGTGGATCCTGGACTCTCAGTGAAACGATAGAAAGGGGGTCAGAAGGAGAACAAATATATTTCCTCTAATTCTGACCTGTTTTGATCATATCCTTGACTATTCTAAAAGAACCAGCTATTGCTATCGGGTGGCTTACAATTTATAAATATATAGAGTATTCACAGGTTTGTGCAACTTCAAGATTCGACCCAACTTCATGAGCATGTCTTTTTTCTTAAGAAAAATAGACAAGAAAAACATTCCGATTCTTAAACTAAATAGAGAATGAATAAGAATATTTGTCAGTCACAACCATATATGATATCGATCTCTGTTTTGGCTTGTACCCACTATAACCAAAGTATAAAAATTCATTAGCTTTTCTTCCCATTTTTTTTCCTCTGAGTTTGGGAACCAGCGAGAAAGAATTGGTTGGATATATTGGGGTGTGTTTTATATCTCAGCTTTAGACATGTCCACTTTTTTCACGGTATCCAATCTAAGTATGGGAATGGACGTGCATCCTTGAAGATCGCAAGCTGGGTACCATGTATATCATATCTGAACTTTTCATAACTTCAATGGCCACATATATATGGCTTAATGAAAACCCCAAATTTGTCTAGAAGCTTGACATCGACTGCTTGTATTTTCATATGATGTGATTTGTTTCTTAAACTCTCATTTAATCTACTCAACCAAAAAAAGGGAATTTTGCAGGAAAAGTTCCTTACTATCCCGCGGACGAGTTGGTAGCTATAATTAATGAGAACAGAACTGCTCACAAGTTATCAACTTTATATGACAACCCAGGTCTTAGCTGCATAGCTCTACAATACATGGAATCATACGAGGGTGTATGTGATGCTGAGAGAGGACCTGAATCGGGCTTCGCTGTAACTTTTGCCTCAAACTGTGGTGTTATACCATCAACACTTGCTCCTATAACTGGTCGGTTCCTTGGCTGCCAAGCTACCTATGTTGATGCTCCCGAGGCATTTTCTGAGATCCTCATAACAAACCAGGAGAACTTAGACACACTTTACAGTGAGAATCACACTCAGATGGGAGCGGCTGTGTCGACTAATGATGGAAGTTCTCCTTACTTCTGGTGTGTTCTGTTCAGCAATGGCACACCTAATAGCACCTTTGTTTTTGAGGATGAAGCGTTTAAGATAATAGGCCTTAATGCTTTAATGCAGTCAACCAGGAGTATAGCGGTCTTCTTCTGTATGGCCTACTTTGTGGGATATCGCCATTTTTTTCTAATCTTCTGATTGGGTTTTTTTATCACATGCCCAAAACAGTTTGGATGCATATCCTGCTGATTTAGTGCAACAAGTCTAGTTTCTGATGTTTTAGCAAACTTAGCATCGGCTTTTTCTTGTATTGTGTTTTCATTTTCTTCGAGGTCTATGCCTATTGTGTCGGATTATTTGCTTCTTCACTTTGATGGGCCAATTAAGAGTTCAAAAAGCTCAGAAAATATTCACGTATTAGTACTGACTGCTGATATGATCACAAAAATCTTTGCATTTATTATAAATGCATGCTGTAATGCGCACGATATTCTAATAAACCAAGCATGCATGAAAAATATATTTATTGCGTATTGACATGCATAGAGTACATTGCTGATAAATTATCTTGCACCGGAGTATGATTTGATTGAACTACTTAGTCCTTCCTTTCCTCTTCACTTTGTTAGATTCAAATGATTTCTGGATCTCTATTTTAAATAATGAAAAAACGTAATAGGAATAATCGCCACAAACATGGCATATTTTCGATTCAGCTCCATGTATTTTTATATCTTTCATTCATATTCATATTATATATTCTACTAAAGGATAGGAATAGGCGCAAGCGTATTTCTCCTCCACCAGGAAAATTCGTACGTTTAAAACAATCCGAAGTTGAACTTTGTGCAGTGTTGCAGATCGATCAAGAACTTCTGCCAAGTCTATTACATGAATTCTTCTTATTCTTATTCTTCTTCTTGACACACTAGCTTCTTTTGGTACTGGACAACAGTTATTTTTCGCCATTACGATTCATTTACGAATATCTCTACTGGTTGTTCTATATTTGTCGTTTGCATGTATTCATGATCGTCAATGATTTTCTGTTTAACGACTGGGTTGTTCTATAATTATCTCTTTCATTCGACATGCTTATCAACGATGAAGTGGATTTGTACAATAACTACTACTCCAAAATGCTTCCCGCAGCAACCCCTGCAAGATGGAAGACACTTGATCATTTTTTCCTTGTCACGGAAGAGTTAGCGGGGATATGAAAAATTAACAATCCAATATTCAGCTTAAAAGAATAGTTATGGAGCCGTGCCAAAAAAATCCAATATAAGGATAAAAAAATAAAAATATAATGGTGATATTCCTGGCAAAAAAAATTCAAGGTGACGATGGTTGAGCCTCTTTTTTTTTTTTTTTTTACATGAAAAAATAATTTCCTTTAAGAACAATTTAAATGTCCCATTACCTTTAAGTTATATGTAATAAGTCATTTATTTTTTTCAACAGAATATATTTCATAAACTGTTATTATTTGGGATTTTGATTCTTCGGCCTAGTTTTGTGTTTTTAACTGGAAACACAAAACTAGGCCAATTGAAATGCTAAATTATTATTTTAGCGGGTGTCGGGTAGTTAGTTCGTGATAGAAATCTATCAATTTGTTACATTCAGTGTTACTCTAACTGAATCGATCCAACAATTAAAGAGTTAAAAGACTTTTTCTTGTTTTCCATCTCGCGTTACCAACTTGAAGAGAAGCTATCAACCAAATTTGGTTCCTCTGGCCTCTGGTGTAACAACAATTCGGTTCCTCTGTTTCACTCTGTTATCGTTCTGCCTCGCTGCTAGTGTAACAGCAACAATGGCCACCACTGCATGCTATCTTTCCATGGTCTTTCTCTTTCTTTACGTTGCTTCAACAAAAGCTGCCGATACTATAGGTATTCCTCTTCCTTATTCACTTTGATACCAAGTTCTTGTTTCTTCTAACGGTTTATTTGCAGGTTAGGAATCTGTCTATTCTTTTGTATTTTCAGTTTCATCTTCATTACGTCTCTTTTAGACATTTCTTTCTTTGGATGTATGTGTTTCTCTTGCGTCCAAATTTACCTCCGTATTCCTGTTTCTCATATTTTCTTTTGACACAAAGAAAATGCCAGCATTTGATGGGAAGGTGTTTGATGGTTGGATCTCAATTATTCGTGTCATTTGTTCTCTTAGGAAGACTCTTTCATATGACATTATATTCTTTTCTTCCTGTTCAAATGCTTTTTCTTAGCTATCAAACTGATGACTGAATAATCTTCACCGTGGATCTTGGACTCTTAAGTATCGGCATGGACGTGTATTCTTGGCATATCAATAACAATACATCAGAGTCTAGGGACTAAATTTTCTTTCTCCATAGTTCCTTCCACCAAGGTCTTCGATGTTCTGATAGATAGTGTTTTCTTTTCCTTGACGGACATTTCTCCGGGCGTGGTATTTATGTTTGATTATTTACTTGTGTAAAAGCTTTATGTCAGACACCCAGCTGCAAAAGCTGAATAAAATCCGTTTTTATTGAAGATCGCAAGCTGCGTACACCATGTATATCATCTCTGAACTTTTCATAGCTTCAATGGCCATGTGGCTTAATGAAATTCCCAAATTTGTCTAAAAGCTTAACATCGATTGCTTGTATTTTCATATGATGTGATCAGTTTCTTAAAATCTCGTTTACTTCGACTAAAAAAGGAAATTTTGCAGGAAAAGTTGCTTACAATCCCGCGGACGAGTTGGTAGCTATAGTTAATGCGAAGAGAATTGCTCACGGGTTATCAACTTTACAAGTCAGCCCGGGGCTTGCCTGCATAGCTCTACAATACATCAAAGCATATGAGGGTGATTGTGAAGCTGTGGGAGGACCTGATGAGACGAAGCCTCCAGAAGCGGCCTTCTCTATAACTTTTGCCTCAAAATGTGGTGTCAAATCATCAACACTTGCTCCTATAACTGGTCGGTTACTTGGCTGCAAGGCTAGTTATGACTATGCTGATGCTGGCCAGGCATTTTCTGAGATCATCATAACAAACAAGGAGTGCTTAGACATACTTTACAGTGAGAATCACACTCAGGTGGGAGTGGCTGTGGCGGCTAGTGATGGAGGTTCTCCTTACTTCTGGTGTGTTCTGTTCAGCAATGGCGAACCTAACAGCACCTCTGTTTTTGATCATGCTGCCCTCATGGTGCAAATGATGAGAATAGTGGTGTTCATCATTGTTACCCACTTAGTTGTCTATTTGCTTCTACCCAGATGATTGCGTTTTTTATCACATGCCCAAAACAATTTGAATGCATTTCCTTCTGATTTAGTGCAAGTCCAATTTCTGATGTTTTAGCAGACTTGGCATGCATCAGCCTTTTCTTTCATCGTTTTGTCATTCGATATTCATATTATTCTACAAGGACAACAATACGTGCAAGCGTACTTCTCCTCCACCAGCAAAATTCGTACGTTTCAAACAATCTGAAGTTGAACTTTGTGCAGTGTGCCAGTGTTGCACATCAAGAACTTAGTTCTGCCAAGTCTTCTACTTTTTTCATTTTTTGGCGTACTACCAATTCTTTTACACTATTATTCTTCTTCTTAATACACTATCTTCTCTTGGTACTATCTCTACTGGTTGTTCTATATTTGTCGTTTGTATTCATCATCGTCAATGATTTACGATTAACGATTGGGTTA
The DNA here is from genome assembly GCA_963855925.1 of Inga laurina. NCBI lineage: Eukaryota > Viridiplantae > Streptophyta > Magnoliopsida > Fabales > Fabaceae > Inga > Inga laurina. The sequence goes on from OY979706.1 coordinate 60,876,550, forward strand.
CACTAAGATCTTAGTTCTCAGTGATTTATGAAGGCGCCGGTGATTTTGCGGCTCATTTTACCGCTGTAGTTTCTGAAACAAAAGCAAACAGGAAAGAATAAAGGGGGAAAATTACATGGAGGTAGCAAGTCAGTATCTGATTTCCTCCTCTACAATGATTTTATATGTGTATGTGCAGATTTTTTAATCTACTTCTAATCTTCTGGTCTCAACCACATCGGTCATACGAATTGAAATATCACAACAAAACTTCAATGAAAGGGTTTTGTTTTTTTTTTTTAACTCAAGACAATTTGAGACGATTGCTCATTTTGCTCTGTCATTCAGAAACAGAGAATATCTTGGAATACAGTTTGAATTTCCCAGATCTTCACTGAGACGATTTACACTTCAAAACCAGAAAAAGGAGTATAAGAATCATGACAATACCTCCAGAAGAACCACCAACTCGATGAATCCAGTGACGATCGAACCTGGTGAAACTCCTGTCCAAGCAGGCCGATAAAGCCACGGCCATAATCAACAGAAAAAGCAGGAGAGGCAACAAAAAAGCGAAGCTGATAGATTCCTCTTCCTCTTCCAACTCACTTACAGATTTGCGGTCTACGTAGAGAGGAGAAGCCACAGCCAGTACAGCCAAGCCTATGAGTGCTAGCCTCTCATATGAAGAAAACCTTCTCCTGCTACTAGCTCCAATATCCATTCAGAGCAGAGACGAAGCACTTCTCCTTTTTAGGCTCACTCTGTTAAACTTACAACTTTTATTCTGAAACTATCGTGGAAAAGGCAACCTTGAGCGGTGAACCGAATCCTGCATCTTGCTTTTCAAACCAAACTTTTAGAATCGCCAAGCAATGCTACGCCCTACGTAATCAGAGCTCAATGAATAACCTTTCAGAAAAAAAGGTGATAATGCTAATACAGTGCCTGAGATTATCCTTTCATTTACATAAAAAAGCTTCAATGACATAAAAATTGACGTGCTTATTAGTGTAAACACTATGGAGAAATGCCGCACTGTTGTGCAAATTATATCTGTGCTCAGGTTTCTATTATTTGCCTAAACATCATTTATTTTTTTGTAATGTGAAGAGGTAAAGCATGCGAGAGTTTATAGGAGGGTATCTTTTGGCGGGGTTTCCATCGGATGGAATCTTTTTCTGACGTCAGAAATAGTATGTTGTCGTCACAAACACTATAGGTGGCAGCTTATTGATGAAGTTGTTGGCGTTGTTGGATTGTGTGGATGTGAATAAGATTCCCCATTAGCAAAGACAAATATTCGGTACTGTGGAAATTTTTTTATTTGGAATCCGATACGCTTTCTGCCGTGGAAGTTCGTTCAAATCCGATCACCTAATCTGAATTAATTGATGATCAAACGTCGTTTGAATGTGATGCAGACTTAAGGACAAAAGTTAGATTGAATAACAGAATGAAATAATCAATTAAAAATCTTAATTGATATAGGCCAAAAGTAAAATATGTGGTTTGGCCACTGGGAGCCAGGGAGCGATTGCCTGGTGTAACTTGATATCTCACCAATCACAGGCTCAAAAATTGTGCTGCCTGGCTGAGAGCATCATCACTGGGAACGAACAATATAAACTAAACAGACAAAAGCACCTATGACTATGAGCGAACAAGTTCTAATTGTCACCACCGGAGATCCTTGACCCGGTCCCTTGAAGCCTTCTCATCCATTTCTTCTGTGTAGAGGTGAGATCAGTTAGTTGTGATGGAGGTACAGAACTATGTTGGGATTGTCCATGAACTGGAAGCTCAGCAGGAAGTGCAGCAGCAGTACTAGTGAATGCATTTAGAACCAAGAATGCCAGTATGGGTGAGAGATCCAGTGTTCCTCCAAGGGGGGGAATCAGTCCTCGGAATATGTTCAGATACGGGTCACATATTGTGCTGAACAAATAATCCATAGTTCCATACACAATCAATATTAATATATAATGCAATATATACATATAAATAAAACTGTGCTATATATAACTTATAAATACTGACTTGTGAGCTATAATGTACTTAATTCTTATCATTCTTATCAAGTTCATAGAATTGAATTACTCAAACCAAATCACATTAAATATGTTGCATCTATAACTCAAGGCCACGGCCACTTCAATCAAAAGGAAATGTTAAAATATTGCAGCACTACAATCTACTCCACAAAGCAGAAATCCGTATTCTCTTGGATAACCCCTTGGGGTCACAAGCCAGAGCAGTTTATTACCATTAGATCCAGATATCCAGAGGAGCTCAATAAGCAAACTTATCTAGCAATAATGTTGTCATACATAAGGGCCATTATAAAATTAACAAGCAAGTCTTCTACTCCAGTGACAATGCAATGGAATGTCGATGTTCAATTTGGTGTTATGAGTAATATTGGTAGAAAGAACGCTAACCTGAGAGGACTAACAATGGCAGGGGGAGAGTTTGGAAACCAGGTCAGAACAAGCCTGACAATCAGTAATGTGTTGTAAATATTCAAGAAATTCGAGATTCCATTAGCGACCACTAGCCCTGCCACTGAATCTCCAGGTAAAACAGCAGCAAAATTATGGCTAGACAGCGAGTTGATGTTCTTGAAGTTGCTGCAGCGAATCTGAACAAAAGTTCAATACGATGCAACCCAGTTAAAATGAAAGAGACTAGATTGTAAGAAATAAGATTATTCGAAGAAATAAAATATAAGAAAGTTATCGCGAAAGAAAATGATACCACCTGTACGCATAAACTCTGAAATTCAGAGGACAGAGAAAGGACTTTCTTCACAATTGGGTTTTCACAAGCGATCAAATGAAGGAATCTGAAAAACTTATCAACCGCCGAATTCATGGACCTGCGAAGCTCCCGAAGGTTGAGATTTCGAGAAACTAGAGTGTTGAACGTGGAGTTGGGTAATCTTAAAGATGGGAGTGCGAATGGCGTCTGACCGGTGACCCAAGAGGGTTTCAAACAAGCAGGCACCATCTTAGCCTCTAAGCATATATCTTTGTCAGCAGACGTTTCATTTACAGCCATTGTTCTTCGATTGACAATGCTCGAGGTGCCAACAAATCAACAGTGGAATAGGCAGAAGAAGATAACGCTTGAAAGGGGGAGAAAAAATCAAAATAACTGTTGTGCTTTCTCAGACTCCATTTCCAAACGACAACGTTTTGGCCAGTAACTATCGGAAAAAAATTGAGCGCGGCCCCTCTGGCCGTTTTAGCCTCCACCGTCCACGTGTAATGGACCCCTCAGACACAGACGCGTGTCGCATTTTTATTTCTCGACTTTGATTGAATAACGTCTCTTCTCGACCTCATTTTCCCGGTAATCTGAAATTCATGAAATCCTCGTCGTCCACTGGTTCGCTCTCCCGATCTCCTTCGTCTCTTTGGTTCCCTCTTTCCTCTACTGCCGATCATGACGGCTCATCTACTTAGACATTCTTTCTCTCCTCAACCTGGGATCTGCTTCAGTTATAGAAGAAACCGCGATGTCCACGGCGTTGACTTCATTTCTCGACTGCCGGTGGAACAACATCGCAGCTTCAGACGCCGGAGTATTCTCCGGCCACATACGGGTCCAAACTTTGTTGTATTCAGTTCCCTTGAGACTAGAATTGACTCCGCCGAAACAACATTGCAGGCGCACGAGAAGAGCAAAGATTCGCCCGTTTTACTAGATGTGTCTGGAATGATGTGTGGAGGTTGCGTCTCACGAGTTAAAAACATTTTATCCGCCGATGAGCGAGTAGACTCGGTTGTCGTCAACTTATTGACTGAGACTGCCGCCGTTAAGTTGAAAAAACTCGACGCAGCACCGGCTTCAGTTCTGGAGACCGATTATCCGGAAATTGTCGCCGAGGCCCTTTCTGGGAGACTGACTGAATGTGGTTTTCCAACAAAACGGAGGGTTTCGGGTTCAGGAATGGCGGAAAATGTGAGGAGGTGGAGGGATTTGGCGAAGAAGAAGGAGCAACTGCTTGCGAAGAGTCAGAACCGTGTTGCCTTTGCTTGGACTTTGGTGGCGTTGTGCTGTGGATCGCATGCTTCACATATTTTACATTCTTTAGGAATCCACATTGCTCATGGTAATAACTAACTATTCAGAAAATAATTTAGACACACTCCCAATGGATATTGGGAGGATCATTTTGGTAGTAAATTGATATTGTTAACTGAAAATGAAAATCTACTGATCAACAAAGTACTTCAGACAGCCAATTACGACATTCACATTCCCAGCAACGATATTCCAATAATATCTTCCACGGACATTACGATATTATTGCAATGTTCTTGATTTTCTCATTACCGTTGGAGCATATGCCTTTGTATTCTGCTATGCATGTCTCGTTTACGAGTTCTGTTATTCCTTGATATTTTTTTTCATGGTATTAGAACTCACACCTGACGAACAAATTTGAGTTGGTCAACGCTAACTTCCTTTACTGATGGTCCATTGTTTGTAGGACCTGTATGGGAAGCTCTTCATAATTCATATGTGAAAGGTGGTATAGCTCTGGCAGCTCTGATGGGACCAGGTCAAGGTTAGTTCGTATCACTCTTCTATTGCTAGTATTTTACACCTTGCACGTGTTGTATAATTAATTTGAATAATTTCTACAAATTATCTAATAAAGTATATCTGTTTGACGGTAGAGGCAGCGTCTTCTTTATTAATTAAAAACACTTATGTAGATTTGCAGAATATTTTGTCTCACTGTGTAATCTTGTTAGTTGTCACACCGCAGTCCGGCCCTTCTAGGTAATCGGGGCACTCATACCCCAATCCAACCCATTGAGTAGTCGGGGGTGTGACTTAGTGGCACTCCCAGTCCGGCCCCCTTCTGGGTAGCCGGGAGCCCAAAGGATATCTCATATGCGCACCCCCCTTGTGCGTTCCTTTCGCCTCCCCACGTCTCGAAGCCACGACCCTAGGGATAAAGTCGCGCCTCATGTGGGAAATGGTTAGCTCAACGGTACCAAGGCGCGACTTTATCCATAGGGTCGTGGCTTCGAGACGTGGGGAGGCGAAAGGAACGCACAAGGGGGGTGCGCATATGAGATATCCTTTGGGCTCCCGGCTACCCAGAAGGGGGCTGAACTGGGAGTGCCACTAAGTCACACCCCCGACTACTCAATGGGTTGGATTGAGGTATGAGTGCCCCGATTACCTAGAAGGGCCGAACACCATGTCCCACATGAGGCGCGACTTTATCCCTAGGGTCGTGGCTTCAAGACGTGGGGAGGCGAAAGGAACGCACAAGGGGGGTGCGGATATCCTTTGGGCTTCCGGCTACCTAGAAGTGGGCTGGACTGGGGGCGCCACTAAGTCACACGCCCAACTACCTAATGGGCTGGACTGGGGTGTGAGTGCCCCGATTACCTAGAAGGGCTGAACTGGGGTGTGACATTAGTTCTTAGGCTTGTAGAGTCCCAAATAGTTCAAAATGTATCTCGAGATGGAAATTTTGTGACTGAACTAGCCATTGTTTCAGAATTACTGGTCGATGGCCTAAGGGCATTTAGAAAGGGATCCCCTAATATGAACTCTCTTGTGGGATTCGGTTCTATTGCTGCCTTCATCATCAGTTCGGTGAGCCCCTCTCTGAGTGTTTTCAAATGTTTCATTAAGTTACATAATGGCGTCATTTCCTTTTTCATTGCAAGTGATGTAAACTTGAATTTCATCCTTTCTGTAGATATCTCTACTAAATCCTGGGCTGGCATGGGATGCGTCATTCTTTGATGAGCCGGTTGTTTTCTTTACTTTTTTCCCACAAGCGAAGCTTGAATGATATGCATAATGGCTTGAGTTTAGTTTTTGTTGATTTAGTAATTTCTCACTTGTGAATTGCCATTTCTGGTGTTTTAACTTTTTCTATATTTATGCTACAAGCTCCTCATGGAGGATATTATTTTTTAGCATGCAGGTCATGCTTCTTGGTTTTGTACTTCTAGGACGTTCTTTGGAAGAAAAGGCGAGAATTCAGGCATCTAGTGATATGAATGAACTTCTTGTAAGCAGTTTTCTTCCTCCTTGTGTGCTTATTTTATTAGGAAGAAGGCATCAGCAAGTTCTGTGTCAAGCATAAGACTTGTGAATTGCTTATATATGCCATTTTCATGATCTTTTCTTGAAGTTACAAGACACAAGGTTAGGGACGTTTTCTCTTTCTTTGTGTTTTATCATTTGACTATTGTTAAACCGATGCGGGAGCACTAATAAAATTTCTTCTATGATAGGGTTTATTTATTTATTGCAAAGTCATGAGAGGTCATTTTGCCTGAATGTCATACATGGCTTTAGATAAAAATCTTTTTCGAATATGTTTTTTTATGAATAGCTTGGTGTGCTGTCATTAATTAATGTTGTTTTGCTAAACGAATCACTCACTCCACATTTCATATTGCATTTTTTTTTTCATGATAATTTGTTGTTACAGCTGGTAAATACTCCTTTTTCTTGTGTCATAGTCAAAATGTCCTACCTCAACTAATTTCTTTGATTTGAAAGGGTGCATGGATGTGCATTATGAACTTATGGTGAAGCTAACCTCTGAATTTTTGTTTTTTTAATAATCTAAACCAGATAGAATATCATGCTTATTTCATTTTTAATTTCCTTTCAGTTAATGTCATTTTCCCTCTTAAACATGAACAATCCAAAATTGGAAATTTGGTTGGGCAATAAAAATGGTCGATTTGAGAACTAAGCATGATATTGCCGTTTTTCTATTGAAATATGTGTTATAAATAAATAATAAGGTTTGGCTTCAAGTAGTTCCGGCATGAAAATCTTTGGAATATTTATATTTTACATTGAATTTAACTATACAGTCTAACAATATTTGATTATGGTGGATGTTTTGCTAGTCACTGATTTCAACTCAATCAAGACTTGTGATCACTTCCTCAGAAAATGCTCCATCTGCAGCCAGTGTGCTTCTTTCTGATGCGATCTGTGTTGAAGTCCCAACTGACAATATTCGAGTTGGTGATTCAGTGCTGGTGTTGCCTGGGGAAACTATTCCTATAGATGTAAGCCTTCTTATTGTTAATGAAATTTTGTTAGAACTCTAAAGCTATATATGTGCGGTGCAGTACCTAAGTGAAGGCATTGGGATTGCGTCTTTTGACAAAGCAGACACATACACAACATAATATATGAACATCATGACTAGGACGCTATATCTCATTTATGTAACAGGGTGACAATAATCGGCCTGTAATAATAGCAAGGGTTTAACAAAGCGGCATTTAAACGCATGAAGCTGGAAGACCTTACTTTCTGATTTATGATGGAATATTTTTGTAACATGTTGATTTGTTTGGTACCAGCTTGCTAATATTTGTTGTCTCTGGACAGGGAAGAGTCATTTCTGGGAGAAGTGTCGTGGATGAATCCATGCTTACAGGAGAATCACTTCCTGTGTATAAAGAAGAAGGCTTAACAGTTTCAGCGGGAACTATAAATTGGGTATGCCCTTAGACTTAAAATTGGTACAAGATTTTATCCTCTATCTAACTAAATTAAAATTATGCAGCTCCTGGATCATGTTAATTTTTTCTTCTTTTGTCGAATTTGATTGGAAGGCCATGTATTAATTATTAATTAATATTCCTATTTCAGGATGGTCCTTTAAGGATTGAAGCTTCTTCAACCGGCTCCAACACAATGTTATCCAAAATTGTCCGCATGGTTAGTATGTCATACCATAATTACTTATTCATGAAGAACTTTATAGTGAAAGAAGTGATTAGTTTTTTCAATTTTGGTAATAATGTAATTTATTTCATCCATAATTGTTAGCACTCTTATTTAATTCATTAATTGCAGCTTTACATTTTGTGAAATAAAATTATTTGTTTGTTGAAATGTTTAGGTTAGGTTCTGTTGACTTAAGATGCATAAAAGTCGCACATTTGTAGGAAAAAGCTTTTGCACTGTGTTTCATCTCTTTTTTTGCAATGTTCAGGTTGAGGATGCTCAATCGCGTGAAGCACCGGTACAAAGGCTTGCAGATTCAATAGCTGGCCCATTCGTATACAGTGTTATGACTCTATCAGCAGCGACATTTGCATTCTGGTAAGGATATATTCTTACAAGCTGGTAGGGTTATGTATTTGGTTTCAAATGGCGGGAATTGGGTCTAACATATGATGACTGTATGTAATCCAAATAAAGATTTATAATTTTAAATATTTTTTCACAAGTTGGAGTCTTCACATTTATTTAATATTTGCCTTAATCTTATCCAAGTTTGCTGCGATTTTTTACAGGTATTTAATTGGGTCACATGTTTTTCCAGATGTTTTACTTAATGATATTGCGGGCCCAGAAGGAGATCCTTTGCTTTTGAGCTTGAAACTTTCTGTAGATGTCTTGGTGCGTATTGTTAAACTCAGGGACAACCAGATTTAAAATTTTTTACTCTAGAATTCATGAAAACTCTCTGCCTGTCCTCATTGACTTTTTCCTGCAGTCCTGATTGTTGTATACTCCTTTTCGACTGGCTTTTGAGCTTCTGTTAATGATTACAACTTGCTGGAATGAAAATTTTGTTCAAAATAAAATAGAGGGATATTTCTTGCATGCCCTTCCATATATTGCTAGTCTTCAGTTAAAAAACAAAAAATCAGTTTGAACTCTTTGTACAATCAAATCTAGATGGGGTGCCATTGGCTGGTGTCTATAATGTCGTCCACCAGAAACTGATCGTATCTTTTGATTGCATGAGTTGATGAAACACAAAAAGTGAGGAAGCGAAAATAGGTTCAGGGTGGTGTAACTGTCTCCAGATTACCTTTTTCCTGAAAAATTTGAGTTTCATGCAGAAAAACAATGAAGTTTGCCTCTTTATATGCTTTTGAGATGAAAATTGAAAAGTGTTATGTGGCCCTTTCCAGGTTGTATCTTGCCCTTGTGCACTGGGCCTTGCCACACCCACAGCAATCCTAGTTGGCACCTCACTGGGTATGTTACCTTTAATTTTCTAAATTAACACACATGTGCACAAGGTTAGCCGAAATTACTTCAATCATTGTATATTTCTATTGATGTAAGGCTGCTTATTGTTCAAATAGTGAGTCCTTTTTGTTGGTTTAATTTAGTCTTCGGAAAAAGTAAAAATCAAGATGCTACAAGCCTACGACATGGTTGATATGAAGTATTTGTGGTGGTTGATATGAAGTATTTGTGGTAGTTGATAATTTGTGGACCTTTCTTTCCTTTGCTTATATATTTTTGTTTTTGCATTTTTCTCCATCTTCATGGTTTTTAGTTTTTACTGCCTGACACTTATGGTGAACTGTGGTTCCTTGAATTTATCTTAGCTGAGCCAAAATATGGTATATGCTATTGCTGTTTGACTATGAACCATGAAGTAGCCATGTCTTAATGTGGCACAAAGTTTCTTCTTTCCTCATGAACTTGAATTTATGAAACTTTCAAAGCTATTACTGAAAAACTGATTTGGTGCTTTCAGTAGGTTCTGGTCTTCATATTTTATTTCTGAAATTTTCGTCCTGAATATATGTGTTGCAAATGATCAGGTGCAAGAAAAGGACTTCTCATTAGAGGCGGAGATGTATTGGAACGCTTAGCTAGCATAAACCTTGTTGCTCTAGACAAGGTAAATCCCACAGACTCTTCCATCTGTCTCTCTCCTCCTCCACAAATGCATAAAAAGGCAAAAGCTAGTGGGTTGTGCATGTATGCATGTGTGAAAGGTTGTTCTGAAGATAACATCATATTAAATTTTCAGACAGGAACCATCACATAACATCTTATTAAATTTTCAGACAGGAACCATCACAAGAGGAAAACCAGTTGTCTCCGCTGTGGGCTCTTTTAATTATGAGGAATCAGAAATTCTTCGGATTGCCGCTGCAGTGGAGAAAACAGCATCTCATCCAATAGCAAAGGCTATAATCAATAAAGCTGAGTCATTAGAATTGGTCCTTCCACTCACAAAAGGACAGCTAGTTGAACCGGGTTTTGGAACATTGGCAGAAATTGATGGACGGTTGGTTGCAGTTGGTTCCTTAGAATGGGTACATGAGCATTTCCGGACAAGAATGAACTTCACTGATTTGACGGATCTGGAGCATGTTTTGATGAATAAGTCATCAAATGATATGACTTCAAAATATTCAGAAACCATTGTTTATGTTGGACGTGAAGGAGAAGGCATCATTGGTGCTATTGCCATATCTGACATTTTACGTGATGATGCTAAATCTACAGTAATGAGGTATGCTTTAATTCTGCAACTGAAATCTATAAGTTTCCTCAGGGTGCTAACTACTGATTTTAGACCATAAAAAGGCACAAGTTCTTTTTCTTGTTGTATCTGAAGCTAGTTTGCTGCCCATCTCTTCTTTTCTTTTCTTTTGAAAGGCTGCTTATTCGTCAAGAATTATTTTAACTAGCATAATCTGTTAATTGAAGGTCTACATATAGTTTTGTTATAATCTCTTTAGTGTCCCCTCACCTTATGCTGAAACTTAACTATTACTAAGAAAATAACTAGGGGCACTTTAATTAAGAAAATGACCTGTGGCAAGAATCAAACTCTTGCTTCCTTGATCAGGAGACTCTGATGCCACTTCAAGTGTAACAGTTATTCTCAAAAGCTTAAGTTATTATGTGAAGGTTCATGAATAATTCTATTATAATCTCTAACAAAAACTAACAGTCATGGAATTTATATTATGTTCTCTCTATTATCTGCTAGTTCCTGACATTGATTACTTTTTAATATATGCCTATGATTTCCTGCCAGTTGAGCACAGAAGTTTTAGAAAGCATTGACTTTATGCTTACTGTCAGACTCATCTATATTTGAGTTTTGCTAATTGAGCTTTGGTTTCTCACTTCTCTTCCATACTAGAAGATCTTATTTCTTAAAATGACTGCTTCGTTGCCTTTCTATCAGGCCTAGTTGCTATAATTGACATCTAGATGTTTGTGTGCGAAGCTTAGCCCATTTCTTGTGTCTGATAGTCTTTTCCAAATTCATGTCGTGTGCTTGTTTTTACTTCTTTATTGCATTATTTACTGACATTGTTGCCTTTGGAAAGGCTCCAGCAGAAGGGCATTAAAACAGTCCTCTTATCAGGGGACAGGGAAGAGGCAGTGGCAACAATTGCAGAGACAGTTGGCATAGAAAGTAGTGTAGTCAAATCATCACTGTCCCCACAGCAGAAATCTAAATTTATTTCATCTCTTAAAGCTGCTGGACAGTGTGTTGCCATGGTATGATGGTACCTATCTTCACCTCAATTCTCTCTTGGTTTTTCAATAAGCTGAGATATCTCTCCTGTGTTTCAAAGGTGCACTGAGCTCCTGGAATGGGGTCAGATATGTTTTTATAATATATGTTGCATGTATTGCCAATGACTGCGATGTGATTTGTCGTTGTTGCATGTATTGCCAATACTGAAACGAATTTCATTTTCTATTTTCCTTTCCAAGTTTATCAGATATCTATGCTTGCTTTGCATCTGTTAAAATCGCCATTTGCCAATAGGAGCAGCTCTGCTGTTGACTCAAGCAAATTGCGGATGTCTAACCCTTTCTAATGCTATATTTTCACTTTCTTGTTGGCCTGTTGATTTTATTTTTTCTTTATGAGAAATGGCGGTCCTACTGACAATCATTTTTCTCAACTTCAAGGTAGGTGATGGGATAAATGATGCACCCTCTTTGGCTGTAGCTGATGTTGGGATTGCTCTGCAGAATGAAGCTCAAGAAAATGCTGCATCAGATGCAGCCTCCATTATACTTATAGGGAACAAAATTTCGCAAGTAGGTCCTTTCTGATGTCCTGAACGTATTTCATCCCTATTTATGCATCCCATGTTTTTTATTGCCTTGTCAATGAACTAATAGCTTTATAAAACAATTTACATGGGAGATGCCATTCCATTGGTGTTACTTTTTTGGGGGATATTGCTTAGTGTTTGCAGTTCTTTGTTATGAATGAAATTCTGTGGTCTCATTCTTTCTGTATTGAATGTCATGGTGCCGTAAGTAAAGTGATCTTTACCTGAAATGATATTGAGGGAAGAGGTTCATAGAACTACATTTTTCTCCGCATCCTTTTGGACTTTATGAAATTTGCACCCTACAATAACATAATCAAACCAGTACATGATCATTGCAAGATATGTCCGCCTTGGATAGTTGGTCGTTTCAGCAATCTTGGATGCTCTAGATTGAAAAACTACCAAGTTTGGAGGGAGAAAGTCATTGAAAAATATCAGTCTTGATTTTAGACATAAACTTTGTGATGTTACTGGACTTCTAGAAGTTGAAATTGACTTCTTTATCACCAAAGCTTTGCGGGATTTCTTTAGTGGGATGTATGTTCGCTATCTTTTGAAGTTATCCTTGTTATTCTCCAACTCATGCATTCAACGTTTTCAACCTGGTAGGTTGTAGATGCCCTAGACCTCGCACAGGCAACCATGGCGAAAGTGTACCAGAATTTGTTATGGGCAGTCGCTTATAATGTTGTTGCCATACCCATTGCTGCTGGCGTGTTACTTCCCCGATTTGATTTTGCTATGACACCTTCACTTTCAGGTGAGAAAGATTCCATTATTGATATCTTCATATGGAAAATGGATCTTCTACTGCCGTGCCATTAGAGGAAGAGAGTCCGCGATTTTGACAGAGTTTACTTTATTTTCCTTCACTTGTTTTTTTTTTTTTTTTTTTTTTGAGTGTTTCCTCGTTTTTCTTTTTCTGTTTCTGATTGCATTGTAGTCCTGGAGTGCAGAGTATCCAAACTTATTCATATGATAGCTAAACAAATACAGCTACTTTTATATTTCTCTTGTACTTGCCTTTATGTACGCATTCGTTTCACCTACCATTTCGTTCTCTTGAATGTGCATTGTGGGTTCCAAAGATTGGTTCTGTTTATCACCCATATTTTTTTATATGACAGGAGGATTGATGGCTTTGAGCTCCATTTTCGTGGTTGGAAACTCATTGCTTCTACAGCTTCACGAGTTCAAAAACAATCAATAAGGGCTAGCTCCAATCACTTTTTTTGAAGAGGTCTATCCATTCATACACGTATACGTATATAATGTATCAGGAGATGCATCTGCTGCAATTAAGTTCAGCATTTTATCACATAATCAGAACCGCAACCATCAAAGCTCCTCCTCTTCCTGCATGTGGTGTAGCTGCTGATGTGTGTAGATTGTACTACCAGCTTTCATCAAATTGCTTTTTCTTGTACAGAAACCGGAAAAAAATAAAATAAAACTGTAACTTATTCTTTGGAGAAATTGCTGCAGCATGGGATGGCTTCCCGTCCTTGTCTTCTGCTTATCACGCTGTTTATGGAATAATATCTTTTAAAAAAATGAACAATGACCAAAAAAAGGCACAACATGGGTTGGTTTCTTGTGTGTTAATATACTATTGCTATTTTAATGCTCAGGTATGGTTCAGCCTAGAAACAAACTATTTGCTTACCACGTTATTTTGAATGATGACCAAAAGCGGAATCATACAAGGAAAATGATAAATAAATATCATGTGAATTTTTAAAATTCAGAAAAGTTTGTTAACACTTGTAAATGACAATAAGCTCATCTGGTAGGAACATAGAATTTTGAAGTTTATGTAATTTTATCAAAATGCCCTTCTCTTTCTTCTTTCTATTTTTCACTTCATTCTCTCTTCTCTTTCTATTCTTTCTTCCCTCTCTGCCTTCTCCCTCTCCTCTCTTCTTCTGCGATCAAACACTCCCTCCTCTAACCTCCGATCGAACTCATCCCCACTTCTTTGCCTCTCCCTTAGGCATCCAACTGCCGGATTGATAAGCCCAAAGAAGGAGCCTTTCGCCTTCAATGCTTTCCCCTTCTATGCTTATCATTGTCGTCGATAGGGACACAATCGCCGTTGGAGCTTTCATCACGAGTTTGAATCTAGCTTCAGTTGCAAGTTTGAAGTCTGATCTAGCTTCCAACGCAAGTTCAAAGTTCGATCTATATGCTAGATTTGAAGGGCTATAGCTGCAAAGAGGGGACAGTGTTTTTGATAAAAGAATCTGGGCTACAATCGCAAAGGATTCATCATTCTTCTCCCCTCTCTACTGGTATTGGTATTTGATTATCTAGAATTTTTGTCGGTGGTTCTGGTATTTGGTTCTCTGGAAGTAAAAAAATATATTTTCGGTATTTGGTTTTGAAATTGAATTGTTTTTTATAGGATTGACTAAAAGAGTAATAGTTTTGACAAAATCAATAAATATTAACAATATGTGTAAAATGATTGACAAAGACTTTTGGGCTGTAATCAATAGAGTAATGTGATTGACGAAATGAATTGTGGTGTTGGCGAAATTTATAATGGTTTTGACAAATTCAATTAGTACTGCCAAAATGTGTAAAAGGATTCATAAAGAACTTTGGGTTGTGACCAATTGAGTAATGAGATTAACTAAAAAAGTAATGATTTTGACAAAATGCGTAATGGTTTTAACAAAATTACTAAGTATGGAATTAACGGAATGAATAGTAGTTTTGACAAAATCTGTAATGGTTTTGACAAAATCAACAAGTATTAACAAAATATATAAAACGATTGACAAAGAGTTTTGGATCGTGACTAATTGAGTAATGAGATTAACTAAAAGAGTAATAGTTTTGATAAAATCCGTAAGTACTGACAATATATGTAAAATAATTGAGTAGTGAATGTCTTTTCTCCCAAACATGAAAAACCCAGATTTCCATCTCATCCCCTTTCTGTCCTTTTCATGTGTTAAGAGACTTTTCGGAGTTTTAAAAATTGAAATGATATTTATTTATCATTTTTCCAATCATATATGTGCTTGTTTTCATCAAAAAGAATGTTACTGTAGGTAAATAAGCGCCAACTGAATATAATTTAGTGCTCCTGTTAACTAATGTCACAAAAGGAATATTGCAAAAGTTTGGCAGGATACAACCTTAAACATCAAATGGGATCCAGGTGACGGCCATGATGTTAAATTCTGGACTGACTACTGGGTGGGTGATTATGGACCTCTAAAGAATATCTCTTACTCTTATGTGACTGAATTAGAAGCATCAAAACCAATCTTGGAGTTTATTGATGATAATGGTGTCTGGAAGTGGGATTTGTTTCAGCACTTGCTACCTCCAATTTTACTTCATGATATTCAAGCTACTTCTATTAAGCTTACACGGACTGAACCATCTTGTTGTTGGAATTTGACATCATCTGGACAATTTACAACAAAGTCTGCATATCATGCTTCAGAGTCTCTAAACTGGAATAATGCAGATGAAAAATGGGTACAATTATGGAAGCTCCCTATGGCACAGAGGGTAAAGACATTCACATGGCTCCTCCTAAAGGTCAGACTATTGACGAATGCAGAACGCCGAAGAAGGGAAATTACACGAGACCAAAATTGCACTCTTTGTCAAGGTGGCATAGAGAACATTAATCATGTTTTTAAGTATTGCCCCTTAGCATCATTGATATGGAGGAAAATACTACCCATGGATATAAGCATAGATTTCTTTGGAAGGGATTTTATCTAATGGCTGAGTCAAATTCTGAAGACACCAAAAGTTGACACCTCATGGAAGGTTGGGTTATGCATCACAGCTTGGAAATTATGGGAAGCAAGAAATTATAGATTATTCAGACAGGGAACTTATACGACAATAGGGATCATCACGCAAGTTAGTTCCATAGCTAATCATACTCAGAAAAGTTTTTCACTAACAAGATCTGTTTTGTAAAGTTCATGTTTTCATGACTCCAGTATCTGTATAGCTGTTTGCAGTTTGCTTCGATGCCCTGTATTGTAAATATTTCAAATGAATGAAATCCCATTCCATTAAAAAAAAACAACGATGAATCTTGAGTTGTGACTGAGAATGAGTACTGTCATCCGGACAGCGCGAGGACTGTTCAGAAAATCAATTATAGGATTCAGGGTAGGAAAAAGGCCACCAAAATGAAAGTGTGTGTGTGCATGTACAGTGTATATGGAGGAGGGAAATAATGCAAATATAAATGCGAGTTATGAATTTCACATATGATTTCAGTTAATTTTTTAAAGGGAAAATGACTCAAAAAGAACTTTGAATATGGTAAAAGACTAAAAGGTGTTAGAAAATTCCTAAACCCCTCAGAGGTACTAACACATTTATCAAGGATTTACAATTTCAGGGCAAAATTACCATTTTCCCCTTACCTATATATTTTTATTAAAATAATAAAAAAACTCCACTGGCCGACCACCGCCGGTGGCGGCCCACGGCCAGTCGGCCACCCAGCCTGGGCAGCGGGCGGGCGCCACCGGCAGGGCCTGGCGAGGGAAAAAATTCCCAAAGTTTGGTGGAAGTGGGGTATCGAACCCACCACCATGCATGACCACTGGGCTAAGCTTGCCCTTTGATATTTATAGTGCAGAAAAAATATATATAATAAACTTTTATTTTTAACTAAACCAACTAATAAGTTCAGATAAAGAATTGGCAGATTAATAAAAGAAATTAATAACTTTATATAAGAATTTCACAATTTTCGTTTTTTAAGCAAAAAATCTACCTACTCTCTCAGACCATTCACTAGTTTAGTCCTGACGGAATATTCCCTGGCCGGGGCCCTACCGGCGGCGCCCGCCTGCCGCCGAGGCCAGGTGGCAGGCCGGCGGAGGTTTTTTTATTATTTTAATAAAAATATAGATAAGGGTAAAATGATAATTTTGCCTTGAAATTGTAAATCCCTGATAAGTGCTAGCACCTCTGAGGGATTTAAGAATTTTCTAACACATTTTAGTCTTTTACCATATTCAAAATTCTTTTTGAGTCATTTTCCCTTTTTTAAATATATGAATATAAAAACGGGAAAATTAATTTATGATTTGTTAATCCTTCGACTGGGTGAGAATTTTGTCAGATGATGCAGACCACAAGTCCGCAAGATGGGGCGGGGATCAATATATTCTTAAGGGGGATAGCAAAATAAGCCATTGGTGTCAAATCAGGCAAGAATGTGTCATGAGTTACTGTTTTTAACAACAGTAACGGCTCTACTTAGCAAGCCGGTTCCATTCTATTCGGCTTCGTCCAATGCTGACTGGATTAGTACAGTGCCATGCCCAAGAGAAGATGACTCACTCCTTAGTATCACTTCAACGTGTCTTACTCAGTATTCATTTCTCTGACATCTGCACGCAGTCGTAGTAGCATGTTTGGTATGTTGGAATTAACCCCATGGAAATAGAAATAAAGGTAGCATGTTTGGTATGTTGGAATTAACCCCATGTTTGGTCAAAATATGTGAGATTGTTAACGAGAACGATATTATTAAAAAAACTAGTAGCATGTTTGGTATGTTGGAATTAACCCCATGGAAATAGAAATAAAGGTTAATTCCATACCTTGAGGATGTTTGGTATGATACAATTTGACAAAATTTCATTTCCACATGGAATCCAAATGAGGTCAATTCCACCAAAATCAATTTCATGCAAAAAGCTCAGGTTTGTAAGAAATTCAATAGAATTCTAATTTTACCTTCCCACTTTTCATCTTCACGAGCACGGCATGTCAGCAAGCTCCACACTCCACCGCCGGCATGAATCCTTCACCCTCGACCGGTCAACTTCTCCCTCATGCTTCACATATCATAGCTGGCAAGTCCCCCCACCATCTCCTCTGCCAGATCGAGATCGCTCTACTTTGACTTCTCCACTGAGGACGACTACGGCCGCAAACTCCGAATCTGGCTATTGTGGCGAGAACGATTATGGCAACGATGAGATGGCTGCAGTGGCGACAAGGACGGCGACGGCCCGGAACTCCGAATCTGGCTAGATCTGAAATTTTTGACAGGGTTTTGCTAAATCTGAAATTTTCGGGGAAGATGTTATTTCCATATCCATTTTGATCCTTTTACCTAAAAATGGACAACGGTGAAAGACATTTTATTTAAAAATTATATCTTATTTCTATGACATATCAAATATATTTTTAAACTTCATTTCCATTTTTATTTTCATATCTATCAAAATTAACTCCAACATACTAAATAGGCCCTGAGAATCCAGTAGAAGTAGGATGTTTTTTTCTTCAGGATTCATTGACCTTCCTCACACGGAAATCCCAATTATTTGAAATTGATGCGCAAGCAAGCACCAAGAGGGATGATGCATGCGCAGGAACAGAGAGGGAGAGAGACGGTGGGACCCACTCAGGGGAGCTTTAATAAGGACATTGAATGGGCACGTGATTACGAACAAGGATTGTTGAGGGGAGGCTTTTTTTTTTTTTGGTACAAGAGGGGAGGCTTTGATGCCAAAACGCTTTGCATGTGAGTGTTGGGCCACTTCTCTTGCCCCTCACTGTTTTGAAATTAAATCCCTGACAAACCCTCCCTCCTACCCTATATCTGCCCCTACCACCCCACCTCTTTACTTTCCTCCATTATCTTCTCCTCCTCCTCCCTTTTAGAAGAGCATCTACTGATTAAAAGTGTTTATCAATTTTCCGTCCCGATCTCGAGCAAATCGGAACAGGATATTTACTAATTAGAGGTGTTTATCAATTTTCTGTATTGATCCTGAGTAAATCAGGATGGAAAAATCCCGTCCCGAAAATTTCAGGATCGAAATGTGATTTCGAGATTGGGAAAAAGTTAGGATCGGAATCGGAATCGAGAATGAGACTTCCCGATCCCAAAAAAATATATATGCACATATATTTTTTTAAAATATTTAAGAAAATAATACCAAATGTAAAATAAATGTGAAAATCCCTAACACTCTTAAGATAATATCTATTCTTTTAGTTTAATTAGTTTATTTTATTTATTATTTATTAGATAATTCTAATTTTTTGTTCTTGTCTTTATTCTTTTTACAGCTGAATCGACAACTTTAAGTATGTATTGGACTAATTATATATTTATATTAGATTTATTTGATACAATATGATATTAGACAAATTATATATTTATATTATACTAAAGGAAACACAACAAAAAATTCAATATGGAGGTTTAAAAAAAAAAAACAAATCCAGGATTGGGAATGAAAATTATTCCTGAACCCTTCTCGGGATCGGGATCGGGAATGGCATTTCCCGATCCCGTCCAGATGCTAAACACCCCTAATACTAATGACACAAGATTGATCTCATTTACTGAGAGCATAGATACCATTATGTTTGCAAAGTTATTGTCAATTATCTTCTTCCCTTTTTTCTATTCTAGTCAACATTTAAAAAATTGAGTGATTGATTTATTGGGAATATTACGCAGTTTCCTTTAAAAAAAAAAACTAATGAAAGTAGACTAAGAATAGCAACAATAATAAAGTCTTATCCTATTAGATTAAGTCGGCTATATATATCATATGATGTCATTGTGCTATTTGGATAGATTGTTAACTAGGATATCTCGCTCAATAGCATCATTGAAAGTGTTTTCTTCGGTCTTCTTCTATCACTTTTTAAAAAACTCTACACTCATGGATCAATCATCTTCATTGATGCGTTCAATGGGTTTCTTTAAATATATCCAAACGTTCTCAAATAATGTTTTACCATTTTCTCTTCAACATTTGTCGCCCCATCTCTTTTAAGAATATATTTACTACGGAACTTATCTTTTTTTTGGGATCACATATTCATTTCAATATCCTCATTTTAGTTACTCCACTTTGTGAAAGAGGAATCGACGCATAAGGTTGAAAAAAAAATAATTAGAATTATCCTCATTAGAATATAGGAATTTGTTTAGTTAATTATAAAGTTTTATAATTAACTGGGAATATATATCAAGTAGAAAAATTAATATTTTAGACTAAACATGTTATATTACCATAAAACAAGCAGAAGTTTTTTATAACAAGGGTTGGATGGGGCATATCATAATTTATAGTATAATCCAATTTTGCCCATTATGGTGCACAACCCATTAGTTGCAAGAACGAATTATTCTACTTCCCTGAAAATATAGTTTCCTTCCCTTTCTCATGCTGTGGTCAAGTGAGAAATTAATGGGTAGAGAACTCACAATTATCTTATAATTAATGAGATGTGCTTTTAAGATTCAAAGACAAATCAATTAAGCCAAATATATTTCATACACAAAACAAGTATATCTCCTTAATATAGCCAATATCAAGATTCATGATACATTTTTCTTAATGATACATAGTCTATCGGCTCAAAGAGAGCCTGACAACTGGCAAAACAATACAGGATCCTTCATCAACAACTGCCTCCTGAATAGAAGGTGGTTATTGATCAAAAATGCAAAAATTTCCTACTAGGCTTTGTGACATTATAGCAAGATAATCGGTAAAAACATAATTTTTTTTCATAAAGATGGCTAAATACAAAGTGTCAATCTCTATAAAAAAAAGGTAACCTAACTTCATCTATAATATCTTTAAATGGGGGGTTATGGTCCCACCCTCTCTTGAATAATACATAATCAAACGTGTATTATTATTATTATTTTTTCCAACCAAACGCGTATTATATTTACATGTGATGAGGGGGAAGCATTTAATATATTAACAATATGGCAACTTATATTATAATAAATAATGCATGGTTTAGCTTTTGTCAGAGCACAAATATTACATAATATATATAGGAACCAATAAAGGGAGAAAAAGGGTCATACAATGATGATCCCAATAATAAGAATGTGGGGAAGGCGGTGAGGGGCAAATAAGAGAAGACGATGTTCCTAAATAGGCAAACATCCCTTAATGTGGGGAACAGTCCCTCCGGATTAAGATACGCCTTAAAGTTAGTTATTTGCATAAAACGTATCAGTAACTAACAAATGCGGCTAAAACGACAGTCCCCTGGAAAAAGTGGTTACTGCTCACTAGTATGTTAAATTAAATTAATGTTTTTTGAATAAAAAAATGATTTATTAATTACCTACCCGCAGAGGTGAAAACGTCACGGACGAAAACGGTAACGGCGTGACTGGGTTCCTTAGGGCTAATGTCTAATGAGGCCTTAGATGGGGCCCGCGCGGGAATCATGATGAGTAAGAGATGTCAGACCCACAGGGGATACCAGCCCATTCACCTTCCCGAGGTGAATCAAACCCATGGTAACTTTAAATCACTCGTCCATATTACACCTTATGACCCAACTCTCCCTCAATATTACCATAAACGCAGTCCCTAATTATAGAGTACTACTAGTATTTACTATTCCCTATTCAGAAAACTAAAGGTTACAATTAATTTCATTTCTTAATAATAATTTTATATTTTAATCTATAAAAATGATTACAAATTTTATTTTCTTAAATTCAATTTTGCTGTTCTGTACTCTCGATTTTTAACATGAATGCCATGTTTTGGGTCTTTTATGTAATTTTATCTAAGCCACAATACCTGAGAGGCTGGGGTCGGGACTTCTGGGCCCTACCTTCCTGTCTCACTCACAAACATCACTTCCCAGTTCCCTCCCAGTCCCACACTTGTAATACTGTGACAAAATAAAAAATTAGTTTAAATATCAAAACTATCAAGTTACTTTGATACTTTCGCAAGTAAATCATGGATCCATCCAATTCATAAAAGGCTGTTACCATTGTCAATTAGTAGGCATTGGGAGATTGATGACTGAGGTAAAGGTTGAAGAACGCATTGATTAATCTGATTCCTAATTTCTAATGCATGAAAATTACCTAGCAACTCACCTAGCAATAGAGCATCTATCTATAACTGGAAAACAGAGAGCAGAAGCTAGAAAGCGATAAATGATGAGAGGCCAGACTGGGGATGTAACGATAACAAAATTAAAGAGAAAAAAGGAAAGTTAAAAAATAAAATCACAATAGCTCATTGCCCCGGTATCGAGAGTAAGAGCGTGTCATTGTCAGCGAAATGGATAGCCTTACATTATTGCCCTTTTCTCTGCATACTCTCACAGCAAAGCCAGAGACGCAGAGAGAAAGCGACCCCTTATTTACAATGGCATAGTATCTGGTGTGAGAGAGAGAGAGATACTGCACGAAAAAGTAGAAAGCTGAGGGTAGAGAGAGAGAAATGAGACGAGAGCTGCAGTGGTGTTGCAGGTTTTGCTGCAGAAATGCTGGCTGATAGTTTAACTTTACGCGTGAAATAATTTTCTCGACCACCTCCTCTCTCTGCTCAGCCTCTCACACTTGCGGTCGAGGTCTGTGTGCCAGAGCGATGTGATTGAACAAGCAGGAAAGCTAAGCTTGTTAATTGTTATTCTGAGACTTCCCGCAAGACCAGAAAATAAAAGCCCAACTCCCAAGATCATAATCACAGAAAAAGGAAAATAGAAATGGGGAATACACAGGGGAATCCACCCAAACCCAGCTCAACCTCCCCTTTTATCTCCTTCTAGTTGTTGAATTATAGTTATCCACTTATAATCCATATAGGCTGAAGTCTGCTCTTCTTGACTGTACGAACTGGACTACCTACGACGAGAGACGGTTCGCTCAAGACCAGAGCCTTTTGGTTTGTTTTTAAGAGCTTCATTGGGTTTCTTTGGTGTTTACGGAGGGCTTTGATGTGCCTGCTTGGCTGAAGACAGGTCTACGGAGAGAGCAGTTATGGCATTTCGGTTTGGACTTGTTCTTCTGGCTTTTGTCATTTGTCTGAACTTTATCTCGGTGGATTCAGACGATGGTAAGTCGTCCATTTTCTCCAGGTTTTGATGCCACATAGACTGTGCTACTCATCTCTCTGTTTTTTGCGGGATGTTTGGTGGGTTGGGAGCATACAACAATGTTCAGGCGTAGTTTTCAGATGTTGTGGTACCGAAGAAGTTTGGGACGGACGAAGCTCATGATTGCAATAGTTAGGAAGCCAACTCTCGTATATTTTTCTTTCTCTTCATTCTTCTGGGAGCTAGGAAAACTCGAGAAAGACGTAGAGCTAATAGTTTTTCACTCTCTGAATCGCTTTCTCGTCGCCCAAACAGGGCATTTCCTCTATTTTCTGTTAGTCTACTTCTATAAGTCGGCACTTCTTTCCGCGAAAGCTGATTTTTAGCTTAGTTTCAAATTTTTCCGATTTTGTCAAAATGCGGGTTCTTATTTCCACGTAGCTAGCTTTCTAGCATATTTAGTCATAGTGTTCTACTTGAATTAATTGTGCTAGCATTGGTCAATTGGGTGTTGAGGTCAAGGAAAGATTAGTTACTGAATATTATACCAGAGAGTTAGGAATTTACATTTAGAATGAGAGAGTTTTTGTGCACCCCTGTTTATCGAGCTTAACATATGAACTTTTTAAATTCAGGAGCAACATTACTAGTGATAAAGAAGTCGTTCAGGGACGTGGATAATGTTCTATATGACTGGACAGACTCTCCATCTTCCGATTATTGTGTCTGGAGATGGGTCACATGCGATAATGTCACCTTCAATGTTGTTGCCCTGTAAGTAAAAGGGGTTCATAGAAAGCGAATATAGACGAATTTGTTCATGGCCAATGAAAACGGAGGAGACTTAATTAGATTTTACTTTTTCTCTTGTTTATTACAGAAACCTCTCAAGTTTGAATCTGGACGGCGAAATCTCACCTGCAATAGGGGACCTTAAGAGCTTGGTCTCCATGTATCTACTAGCTTCCCTCGACGTTATTTTCATTCTTCAATTGCTGTGGTTATCAAATTGTATCTAACAAAGTTTGCTTTTATTGTCTTGTTGGACAGCGACTTTAGGGGGAACCGATTATCAGGCCAGATACCAGATGAGATTGGTGACTGTTCCTCTTTGAAGAGCTTGTGAGTTTTACACCTCGAGGCCCTTACAGTTGAATTCAGAGTATAGTTTGTGTTTGGACATCTACTGATGGATGTTTTGCTGGGAATACGTTTCAGGGACTTATCATTTAATGAAATACGGGGAGACATACCATTTTCTATTTCAAAGTTGAAACAACTGGAAAATCTGTATGATACCATGCATTTTATATTGGATATTTGGATTGCTGCTCCTCTCATGAAGTAATGACAGAAATGTTACTTTTCTATTGTCTCAGAATTTTGAAAAATAACCAGTTAATAGGACCCATTCCTTCTACATTGTCTCAGATTCCCAACTTGAAGATTCTGTAAGTCACTCCTCCGTTTTGATATTAACCTAAAAGTCTAATTCTTTGGTTTTAAATAACATGCTTGGAATTCTGAAAAATTGGTACTAGGGACCTAGCTCAAAACAATCTTAGCGGTGAAATACCAAGGCTTATATACTGGAACGAAGTCTTGCAATATCTGTGAGTATAATCATTAGCCCGTAACTGTGTAACTGATATTCAATAAACTTGAATGCTCTTTTCTTCCACACTTGTACAATTTCTTATATTTTATTTAATATTTTTGTGTCTCCTTGACGTAGTGGCATGATCTTACGATCAATCTATATTGTTGTCCTTTTTTCAACACAGTGGCTTGCGAGGGAACAATTTAGGGGGTTCACTCTCTCCTGACATGTGCCAGTTAACTGGACTATGGTATTTGTAAGTAACACAACCACTCTTTTTTCCCCCAATCCCCCCCCCCCCCCAAAAAAAAAGGAGAGAGAGAGAGAGACAGAAACGTTTGCAATTTTCAGCTGAATCTTATTTTGCATCTGCCATTTTGTAGTGATGTGAGGAACAACAGCTTGACTGGCAGTATTCCTGAAAGTATAGGCAACTGTACTGCCTTCCAGGTCTTGTATGTATATTATCCAACTGCATAACAATGTGTTCCAACTTCCAAGCCTTTCCTTTTCTTTTACTTATAATAATACATTGATATCAGGGATTTATCCTACAACCAACTGACTGGAAAGATACCATTCAATATTGGGTTTCTTCAAGTAGCAACATTGTACGTGTTGGTTGATTCTTCGTTATTTTTAATCAGAATGTTTATGTTGTATTACTTGCATTATTTAGGAATTGCTTAGTCTTGTTTGGATTTTATAGGTCATTGCAAGGCAATAAACTCTCTGGACCTATTCCATCAGTGATTGGGCTGATGCAAGCACTTGCTGTATTGTAAGCACGGTTAATAAATGACGCTATTGTGTTGAAGCAAACTTAACAGGCTCTAAATTGACGTTTTCTCGCACGTTTACTGATGCTACTATTCTTTCGTTCATTTCAATTCAATATCAGAGATTTGAGTTGTAACAAGCTGAGTGGACTAATCCCTCCTATCTTGGGAAATTTGACATACACTGAAAAATTGTGAGTATCCACTAATAGTTTCTCAATTTCATACAGCAGTTAGATTCAACCTATAAATATGTATCTAATTTCTGAAATGTTTGCAGGTATTTGCATGGGAATAAACTGTCTGGACCCATTCCCCCAGAGCTCGGAAATATGACAAAGCTTCACTATTTGTAAGGACACAATATTTAGTTTATCATAAACATCTTTTTTTCCGACTCTTCAAATATCTTGGCAATAGTTACTTCATATCTCAGATTGAACTTTAAAGCTTGTACTAACATTCGTCAATTGCCTTCTTGACATTAATTGAGCTTATTCTTGAATTAAACAATGGCGTCGTGCGATTCATGTAGCCGACCCCACCTAGTGGGATAAAGGCTTTGTTGTTGTTGTATTCTTGAATTAAACAAGACTCCTTTTTTCATGGCATTTATTTCTAGTTTTTGTTCCCTACATCTTGTATTGATAGATGACTAACTTTTCATCCATCGACTGTGATTCTCTTCTAAATTCTAACAGCTGGGCGCTGGCTTCATAAATAATAAACCTCTTGTCATTACTGTAGATTTTTCATAAGTTGAGCTGTCCCTCAATTGGATAGAAAAAAGGTGTAGAGGAGGTCACTTATGATTAACTTTTCACTGCAGGGAATTGAATGATAACCATTTGAGTGGACATATCCCACCCGAGCTTGGAAAGCTTACTGATCTCTTCGATTTGTAAGTGCTAAGTGCTGTTATTTTAAAGTGTCAATTTTTTCTTGATTTTTTAGTAGCTTGACTTTTTATATTTATCATTTTCATAGAAATGTCGCTAACAACAACCTTGAGGGGTCAATTCCTGATAATATAAGCTCTTGCAAAAATCTCAACAGCCTGTAAGAACCTACCGCTGTAGCTTTGTTAATAGGATTTTTTTTATATACATTAAGGTGATGAATTTTCCTGTTCTTCATTAGCAATGTGCATGGAAACAAGTTAAATGGAACAATCCCCTCAACTTTTCAGAGCTTGGAGAGTATGACATATCTGTAAGTTTCTCTGACACTGTGGGAGGTTTGTTGAACATTTCTATGATCTGTTTAACCGAATAATGAAAAGAACCCCCACAAAGCTGCATTGATGCATATATTGTAAATCTTTCTATCCGTTCTCTTCTGTTAATGAACTATTCAATGTTTCGTTTTAGTACATTATGTACACACATGCATACACATCTCTTCAGTCAATGATTAAGCAGTTCATTAATCTCTTTTTTATTTGATGCCCTCTTGCCTCTTTGGCTTCGTGATGACATTCTTTAGGAATCTTTCCTCCAACAAGCTTCGAGGCCCCATTCCAATTGAGCTATCAAAGATTGGTAATTTGGATACGTTGTAAGTACAAATGACCAAATATATATTTTTACTTTCTTTCTGATCTAATGGCTCATGCTAATAGATGTTTCCCTACCAGGGATATTTCAAATAATAATATAAGTGGCTCCATTCCTTCTTCCCTTGGTGACTTGGAACATCTTCTGAAGCTGTGAGATCTACTGCTAGTTCTTTTATTTCTTGGCAGCTGTATTGTTTTGTCTCAGTTCTCATTCATAGCTATTATTCGTTTTTAGGAATCTGAGCAGAAATCATATAACTGGGTTTATTCCAGCAGAGTTTGGTAATTTAAGAAGTGTTATGGATATGTAAGTTCATTTATATTTCTGAATTAAATTAAAGAGCTTTAGGTTTTCTGTCTCTAATCGTTCTGTATTCCAGAGATCTATCAAATAACCAGCTCTCTGGCTTGATTCCTCAAGAACTTAGTCAGCTGCAGAATATGATATACCTGTAAGCTTCTAGTTTATTCTTATCAATTCTTCTCTGTAAGTTATGTATTTTTGTTAAAACAATTTGACAGTGCTTTATTGCCCTAAGCAAATCTCATGCTAGTGGATTTACTGCCCTCATTTGACTTATACTCTAAAAGATTACTTCTGTCTTATGTTGAAGATCAGTGAATCTTCAATATATTTGGGTTCTAGTGGATTGTACTTGTTTAAAACACAACAGTCATTACGGTAATCAATTTTTTGGTTGAATGTGGAGGCAGCATTTTAAACAAGGGCTTGCAACCTTCAAATTTAACCATTTTTGTCTTGAATTATGTTTCTCAGGTTAATTTTGGTGGGATATCTTTTTCTTTGGTAGTTCAACTAGAAATATTTTTCATTGTATCTCATGGTCCAAAACATATAGGAGACTGGAAAACAACAATCTATCCGGCGATGTGACTTCTCTTATGAATTGCCTTAGCCTTTCTTTACTGTAAGTTCAACCTCACTTTTTTTTCCCTGTATATGTTGAAAAATTTAGCGTAATTTTGCTCTGGCAAGGTCATGTCAGTTTTCTAGCAAGTTCATATTGATTTTTACCTATGTAGCAATGTGTCCTATAACAACCTAGTTGGTGTCATTCCCACAAGCAATAATTTCTCCAGGTTTTCTCCAGACAGGTTAGGGTCATCTACAGTTCAAATGTCTTTTTTATTTCTACTATTTGAATGATTTAGTTTAGATGGTGTCTTCAACATGTTCTTATGAATTTTTTTCCAGTTTTATTGGAAACTCCGGTCTCTGTGGCTATTGGATGACTTCACCTTGTCATAGATCTCATCCCACAGAACGAGGTAAAGACAGTCGGCAATTTTCTTTCATTCCTTTTTATTTCCCGCTGTCCCCCTCCTTCCTTTCTTTTTGGTATAGTGATAGGTCAGAATTTCTCCACCCCTTGTCCAAAAGATATTCCTTCTTATTAATTACCATGCCAGATAAAACATTTGAAGTCAGATTAATGCCTCTTGGATGCTGTGCAAATGAATCATTGAT
Source organism: Inga laurina (assembly GCA_963855925.1). Taxonomy (NCBI): domain Eukaryota; kingdom Viridiplantae; phylum Streptophyta; class Magnoliopsida; order Fabales; family Fabaceae; genus Inga; species Inga laurina. Next base: position 60,904,655 of record OY979706.1, read on the forward strand.
AGCATCCTCAGCCACTCAAGTCTTGTGGGTTCCTTTTGTTGATACAACAGCATCTGAATGTATAACTTGGCTCATGATAACATATCTGTTAGTTCTAGTATACTTTTCTGAATAAGAACACAAATGGAATGATTTCAGCGTAATATCAAAACGTGCACGTGAGAATATTGGTTATAGTACAAGATTATGATGTTCACGGTTTCCATTGTTGTTAAGCATGGTTTGGAAGAATGTTTCTGAGTTCTGTTCTTCCCGGGCATTCTTTTCTATGAAGTTGGATTAAGGGTTTTCTTTGACAATATGCAAATTGAACTATTATATGCTATTGACCACGCAGTTATGATATCTAAGGCAGCCATCCTAGGAATTGCTCTTGGTGCCCTTGTGATTCTTCTTATAATATTATTAGCAGCATGTCGGCCATACAATCCATCCCCATATCCAGATGGATCACTTGACAAGCCAGGTATTTTTATCTTTATATCTTATGTTCTATGAAGTAACCTTAAATGTCTAGATTGCTTTTCAGCATATTACCAAACCCATCATAGCTCTTAAAATTCTTTTACAGATTACAGTATGAGTTAGATGGTAGGAGGTTTGGTCTGTTCAAATTGAACAGAGGTTCATCATGAAGGTCTTTTCTTAGTTTAAGCCAGTCATGGGAAATAAAAGAATGGATTTTACATTATGGCTATTTATGTTTTCATATGATTTTGTACAGTTTATTAGTGTTTAAAATGAATATTATTATCCTGCCTGTTGAAATGATGCTAACAAGGGTTAACCTTGTGCCTGGAAAATGGCAGCTAAATATTCACCGCCAAAGCTTGTGATTCTTCATATGAACATGGCTCTTCACGTTTATGAGGATATTATGAGGATGACTGAAAACCTGAGTGAGAAGTACATAATTGGATATGGTGCATCAAGCACGGTATATAAATGCGTCCTCAAGAATTGCAAGCCAGTAGCTATCAAGAGGCTCTATTCTCACTATCCCCAAAGCTGGAAGGAATTTGAGACAGAACTTGAGACAGTTGGTAGCATCAAGCACCGAAACCTGGTTAGTCTCCAAGGCTACTCCTTGTCCCCTTACGGAAACCTTCTCTTTTATGACTATATGGAAAATGGCAGTCTATGGGATCTTCTTCATGGTAAGTTCAATCACTATCCTTTTCAATTATTATTAAGGCAATTGCGAAATTTGGTGGGCTAGACATTCTTGTGTGCTGTCTTTCCCAGGTGCTTCTAAAAAGAAAAAGCTTGACTGGGACCTTCGTTTAAAGATAGCACTAGGAGCAGCACAAGGGCTTGCTTATCTACACCATGATTGTTGCCCCCGAATCATTCACAGGGATGTGAAGTCATCAAATATTCTGTTGGACAAGGACTTTGAGGCCCATCTCACAGACTTTGGCATCGCTAAAAGTCTATGCCCCTCCAAATCCCACACTTCAACTTACATAATGGGCACAATCGGTTATATAGACCCTGAATATGCTCGAACTTCCCGTCTCACTGAGAAGTCTGATGTTTATAGTTTTGGCATTGTTTTACTTGAGTTGCTCACTGGCAGGAAAGCTGTGGACAATGAATCCAATCTCCACCACCTGGTTAGTCTTGTACAATCTACCCAGTCTTAAAACTTGCTGATCTTTAATGTCAGTTTTGACCAACTAAATGTTGTTATTGTGTCCAGATTTTGTCAAAGACAGCAAACAATGCTGTGATGGAGACGGTTGATCCTGATATTACTGCCTCATGTAAGGACATGGGAGCAGTAAAAAAGGTATTTCAGCTAGCCCTTTTGTGCACAAAGAGACAACCAGTTGATAGGCCGACAATGCACGAGGTGATGCGCGTGTTGGGAAGCCTTGTACCACCCACCTCCCCTCCAAAACAAGCAGCCCCACCTCCTGCAGCTTCTGCTCTGCTTCCATCGGCAAAGGTGCCATCTTGCTATATGGATGAGTATGCAAATCTGAAGGCTCCACACCTTGTGAACTGCCCCTCCATGAGCACCTCTGATGCCCAGCTCTTTCTCAAATTTGGGGAGGTAATTTCTCAGAACAGTGAATGAAGTTAGATGAGGATCCCAAAGAGGCCATATAAACCATGAGAGTACAACAGTAGATGAAAAAGGAAACAGAAACAAATGGTGGGGACAAGTTAAAATGAAAATGTAAATATAGGAACTCCAGTGCCAGTTATTACTAGGCGTGAACAGAGGAAGCGTGTATGAAATGAAAGACCTCAGTAGGATCTGAAAGATGCGTTAACCCCGATATATTTCTTTGTATTTTTTATAATTGCTGGTATGGTGTTGGTAGATTTGACGTGTCTTTGTGCAAATGGGTCCAATGTCACGGAGGTGAGGACAGGGGCGGTGGGGTACCGAGGTGGTCTCATAGCAGTAGGAAAGAAGCAGAGCATGATGTGTGAACACCAATATGGACTGATTCTTAGCTGGATGGTGGCAGTATTCGCCAGACAGTAACCATTACGAAAGCCATTCGCTGTGAGGGTACAATAAAGATTGATCATGAAATTAAGGGTCACTGCACACACCCACTGGACTGAATTTAAAGTGGGCCATTAATCTCCGTGCCGTGCTTTTTGAAATGTCACATTTAACTACTTTGAGTGGCCAATATCATCTCTGAATTCTGTTATTTTATGAAATATCGGTAGGGGTCAAGAATTTTTGTATAAATACACTTTTTGAAGTTATTATTAGGGTTGAAGTTCCCAATTTGTACTGCCCTCAGTTCCTTCAAGGACTCTCCCTGCGGCAAGATTTTTCCTTGCGATATTTTGTCTGCGTTTCATTTTCTTTTATGGAACTCACGTCATCCATGGGCATTGGCTTCTATAAAGTTTGATTAAAAAAGAACGAAAGAAACAACGGAGTTTGTAGTTTGAGGAAGAAGACAATGGAACTTTTTCTAAACGGCACGGCAGATTCCGTTAATCGTCGGGACAATTATCTTTCGGGGAAATTTCTTTGGCCCAAGAATGTGATATAATTTCAATGGACCCCAAAATTTTTTGAAACTTAACTACACCCGTTAAAATGAAATTGAATCTTGGGAATTAAAAACATTTTGATCATTTACAAAATAAATATGAAAATTCAAAAAATAAATATGGACACAAGGTAAATGAAGGAATTCTAAAGAACTTGGGGAATTAAAAACATTTTGATCATTTATAAGATAAATATGAAAATTCAGAAGAAAAATATAACCATTTACAAAAATATCCTTATTATTAAAATTAATAGTGGGCATTTTGATCTGAAAAATATTATAAATTGGGATATTTTTATCTCTAACATTTGCAATCCCAGGATTGAAAACACAACACCAGGGAAGGTGGTTTTGCCGCAATTCCACTTTCTTAGTACTCTTAATTCCTAATTATTTCCAGTTCCTTATATCAAACAATATAACTTGGCTCAATCTCTAACCCAATTTCAATCCCTATACCCAATGTCGAGTACCAAACAGGTTCATAAAGTAAATGAATCATTATCCTTTCACTCCAAAACTTGATTTTATTTTTTAAAAGGGTGTGATGAAGTTTTAAAAAATTATTTTAGAAATTAACTGAAATTATGTTATATCATTGAGGTAACTGAAATTCTCCCTTTTCTTCTTTGATTGGGCCTGAGCGAAAAAGTGAGACTTGATTGGGCCTGGGTCCAAAGTGAAAGGGAAGCAAACATGGGATGCTTGTTATTGACCAATAATCTTTGGATCTGCATTGAATATATAAGATAAAATCGATTTTTTTAAAAAATTTTAAAAAAATTAATTAAATTATTTTAAAATATTTAAATATTATTTCTTCCTAAACTATTTTGTCTAAAATATAAACTAATATATAAACTAATAATACATAACATATTATATTTACATAACATATTATATAACTAAATATCTTATTTAATTTTTTTAATTCCTCTAAAAAAAAATTCAATTTATCTTATATTTAACAACAGAAGAATAAGTACTTTGGTTCAATTGGTTGTACCGAAAAATATCATCTTACTTTGGAGTCCCAACTATCGGTTCAATATTTAACATACGCCTTCCTTTTTAACCCTTTTTGGTGCCATTAAGATTCAATGTGTGTCTTCTTTAAAGAATATTGGGCGAAGCTTTCTGTATGTGTGCGTGTATATATACGTTTTTTCTCGTCGAGTACTTAAATTTAATCAATTTACTTTTTTGACAAATTCTCCTATTCATCTTGACGTGAGCTCTTAGGGATTTGTTTGGTTGAAGGAACGGGACGGGCGGGGAATGGAGGGGAGGGCTGTTGCTCCCTTCCCATTGATTGGCCGCTCGCTGCTGCACATTTGTAGGAGGGGAAGGAAAATTTCCGTCCCCTCGCCTCAAAGCAGTGGAGGAACAGGAGGGGCGGGGCAATTTTTTTTCTTGTTCTGACCTTTTTACCCATGCCTATTTTTAGTATTCCTGGATTACCCTTCTTCTCTGCCTTCTCTCTGCCTCTCACGATCAGAGCCACCCATGCCGCTCGCCGTTCTTCTCTCCGTCGGCGAGATGGTGCAATGGCGACGGGCGAGGAGGATGAAGATGCGACATCCCACCAGCCTCATCCCTCTCGCCGCCCTCTCACCTTCTCGCTGCTTATTTGATCTCCTCCCTCTCGCTGACCTCTCACCCTTTCCGCCTGACCTTTGATCTCCTCCTCCAGCAGCAGCGAGTTGGCAGTGAGCAACGACGACAGAATTAGGAGATCAGAGATGCTGGTGGTTGGAGTTTGCGAGAGGCACGGGATATTTTTTTCGTAGGCGCGAGATTTGGGCCAACAAATTAGGTTAAGTGAAAATTCCAAAAAACTATAAACAAAAATAGAAAAGGACAGAAAAGTTGGGTGAAAATAAGAAATCCCAAATCAGTGAGGCATGAGGAATCTGACATTTGAAATGTTAATAAAATGACCTAAATGCCCTCTAAAATGGGCAACTAAAGACACAGCAAGGCATACAGACTAAACGATGACGGAGAGTGGGTGAGAAAGGAAGAGACATGAGGGAAATCGAAAAGGAGGAGACAGGAGGTCGGCCGGAGGGAAACAAGGAGACACGAGCGCGAGCTGAGGAAAACGAGGGGACACGAGCTCGGGCTGACGGTGGGGTGGGGGACGAGGGGTGGCGCGACGAAGCCAGACGAAGGTTCGATGAGTGTGGGGTGTGGGAAGGTGGATTGAAGCGGCGCGACGAGACGAAGGTCGGGCGAGTATGGGTTTTCGAAGAACAAGTTAGGACGGCGTCATGTAGATGGGAAAACACAATTTATGTCCGCGTAATAACATCTTTGCTTTCGTTGGTAACGACTATGCCTCGCCTATTCACATCTTCGAAGAACAAGTTAGGATGGCGTCATGTAGATGGGAAAACACAACTTGTGTCCGCGTAATAACATCTTTGCTTTTGTTGGTAACGACTATGCCTCGCCTATTCACATCTTCGAAGAACAAGTTAGGACGGCGTCATGTAGATGGGAAAACACAACTTGTGTCATTGTAATAACATCTTTGCTTTCACTGGTAATGACTATGCCTCGCCTATTCACATCTTCCAACAACAAGTTAGGACGGCGTCTTGTAGATGGGAAAACACAACTTGTGTCCGTGTAATAACATCTTTTCTTTCGCTGGTAACAACTATGCCTCGCGTATTCACATCTTCCAACGAACAAGAACATTGTCATGTTGATGGGAAAACACAACATTTATACCCCTAATAACATCATTCTTTTCTTTTTTAACAACTTTATATTCAATTTTAACAACATTATTTTGTTCATTAACATCTGCCCAACAAGAAATGTGAACTTTTTAGCATCGCTGCCTTAACGCAACACTTTTCACATCTTCTATTCACACGGACAACAGAAGATGTGTGTAGGAACAAGTTTGCAAAAAAAGATGTTACCAGCATAATAACACCATGTGCCTCTATAATAACAACATGGTTATGTTGATTAACACCTTCATATATGTATCAGTTCCTGTCAGATCACAATCTGCATAATTACATCCAGCAACCATATAAAGCCTAAAAAAGAGTTACACACTGCCCCTTGTACACGTTGACATATTTCATGACAAGGGAACATTATTTGTGGACTAGTACATAATGTTTCCTTGTCACAAACATTGGATTACATCAAACACTAATTACAGTAACTACCTACTGGAGTACACAAGTGACAGCAACCCATCTCCCAAAAAAACCATGAGTGGGTTGACAGCACCTTTACAAAACCATAATAAAAAAGTTTCACTTCACAATATTGCAACTCCTTCATGTTGACAATTTCACTTCATCCAATATCAGCCTGGGTTTGGATTTTTGCATGTCCTTCTAGTGTGACCGGCTTCATGGCAACTTGCAAGTGGTATATCTTCTTGTTTTGGAATTGCGATTCACGTCTTTTGGTTCTTGGCCTACCTGAAGGTCGGCTGGTCCTTGGGGGCAACAAAAAAGTTTGATCTGCAAAATTTTCCAACATATAGTTGTTTGTGTCAGGTTTGTTGATTGTCACAAATGGAACCATACTACGGCTATAAATCTTTTGTTGGGATGTGATTTTGTAGCATTCTTCAACGTACTCATACACATTGGCATGAACATGCTTTATGGCTGCACGAGCATGTGCACAAGGGATTCCCGACATTTGCCACACTTGACAATTGCAAAAACGTAAACCAAGATCAACATTTAATGATCCATATTTGGTATGAACGCAAAGGCTACCCCTACCATAATTTTCAGGGGACATATGTTTAGCATGAGCAACATTTTGCTTCAGCATTGACTCTATGTTGGGGTCTATCCCATTTTTCCACTTACTCATTGCCATACTAGATGCATATATCTTCTTGGCAACCTTCTCATGATGTTCAGGAGTGACAATCCCAGTAGATCTTCAGCCTTGCAGTGAATAACAATTGCAATTCGTTAATAACCAACAAGAACTTCATAAATAACAACTATAAAACTTACAAAATTTTACACTTACATATCTGCCTCAACTGATATATCTGACATATTATCATTCCCTTTTTTTGTTATATACACATGCCCATTCCTTTCATTATAGTCATACAAGTTCTTAACTTCACCATCATCATTTAAATCTATTAGTGTCTTCTCATCAAAGCTCACTGTATATTTCATCTCACACATGTTACAATCAATCCCAAGCCATTATGATATCATCAACCTCAAATCTTTCAGTTTTATCAGCTGTTTTAGCCACTTCGCCTTCACATAACCTTCAATATATTGAATTTTACCTTCATCATTACACACTAATTTGCCTCCAACATGAAAAAAATAAAATAGTTCCTTCAAAGATGAAGAACCTTCATTACATGTCATTTTGCATGCTTACCTGAAAAACCAAAAAAAAAATATTGAAGTTACACCACTCTTTATAATCTCACTCCAGTAAGCTTGTCTGGACAAAATTTATTATTAAACCAGCTAACTTCCCTGCCATCACCCACCACCTACAATTTACAACAATACTATATGTTTAACATCTCCATCCTCACTGTTAACAACACCCACAAATCATTACCCTGCATCTCCTATTAATAACAACATAATGTTCTTTAATATTTCGATATTCACTGTTAACAACACCAACAAATCATCACCATGCATCTCCTATTAACAACAACATAATGTACTTTTACATCTCCATATTCACAAATAACAACACTCTGCCCATGTCTTCACTCTACCTTTATTTTTAACACTCAGCCAATAGGTCTTCACGTCTCCATACTCACTAGTAACACCACTCTCCCCCAACCTTACTATCCACCGCCAGGCACCTTTCCCCTGATTCAACACCCATCGCATAAACACTCACAGTAAACAAAAAAGGCACAAGCTTCATCAATCACTCAACAAAATGCAATCTAATCCATCGCACAACCATCAACATTGTCCTATTATCTTAAAACCACTACCTTTTTTGTCCGATCATCTAACACCCCCTTACCCATAATGCGTCAGCTCCGATTTCGCAAATCGCAACCACAAACCATAGACCACATTCCATTAACATTCAAGAAACACAACACAATGATTATTTTTCTCTTAAATTTACTTACCCGTGGCTTGCCTCCGGTTTCGGTAGCTTTTTCTCCTGTTTCGTGACTTTTTGGTGCCACAAATTTGCACACTTGTTAGCTGTTGTCTTCTTTCCTTTTACTGTCAATTAGGAGGGTATCTTGGTCATTTTATTAACATTTCAAATGCCAGATTCCTCATGCCTCACTGATTTGAGATTTCTTATTTTCACCCAACCTTTCTGTCCTTTTCTATTTTTGTTTGTAGTTTTCTGGAATTTTCCCTTAGGTTAATATCATAAATATAAAATATTAATTAAAATGTTATTATATTATAAGATAAAGATATATCCAGCACCCCGATCTATTTTCACAGATACAATCGCCAATCAGCACCTTAAAATATTTAATGGTGCAATAAGCACCTTAAAATATTTTTGGAGGTAAATCAACACTCTAATATATTAAAAATAGAGCAATTACACCCTTTCACAAATATAATACTAACTCCATTTGCTGAAATAATATTTCTTTTCCTCTTTTATCGATATTCAACATATTCATCACTTCTTTTCCCTTTTCATTATTTCAACAGGTTCCCCTTTCCTCATGAGAATTCCTTAATCCTTATCATAGCTATTTTGACTTCGTCTTCTTCACTTCATTACAGAAATGATAGGAGAACTATTATGAGAAAGATAAACCTCAAACCTTGAGTTAATATTCTGTTAGTAAAATGGTGCAATTGCTCCATTTTTAATATATTAGTGGCAAAATTACATCCTTAGATATTAAAAGAATGGATGAACATGTTGAATATCGATGAAAGAGAAAATGAAAGAGTGTATCAGCAAACGAAGTTAGTATTCTGTTAGTGAAGGTGTGTAATTGCTTCATTTTTAATATATTAGGATACTGATTGCACCTCAAAAAATAATTTAGGGTGCAATACTTTTAAAGTGCTGATTGCACCTCCAAAAATAAATTGGAGTGCTGGACACACCTTTACCCTATATTATATTCAAAATTATAAAGTGCAAAGATTATTTTCACTATAATAATATATTATTTCTTACTTGAAATTTGAAAAAAAAAATGAATAAATAAATAAATATTTTGATTTTGATTTTGATTTTAATTTTTTCCAAACTTTTCTTTTTCATATACACACAGATATAAATATAGAATTATTTATTTTTTTATATTTAATTAAACAAAGTTTGTCTGGAAAAAAATTTAAACATAGTTTTAAAAAACTTAAATAAAATGAGGGTAAAATTGTCCATAAAAAAAATTTCACTCTCTTACTATTTTAAATCAAATAAAGTAACATTAAAATTCGTCCTCTCCTTTCTCTTCAAATCAATCCAAATAAGATAATATTAAAATTCCTCCCCTCCTTTCTCTTCAAATCAATCCAAATAAGATAATATTAAAATTCCTCCCCTCCGCTCCCCTCCCCGTCAAACCGAACAGACCCTTAGGGCCCATTTGGTACACTATAATTGATTTTGATGAAAATGGATATGGATATGGATATGAAAATGGGGACTAAAAGTATGTTTGGTATGTCATGGAAATGACATCTAACTTTTGTATAAAAATACCAAAATGTCCTTCAATTTTTTTTTTTGAAGGTAGTAGAGGGTAATAGATGGAAATGATCACATGGAATTATAAATCTAAGGTATTTTGATGGAATTGATTGAGTGGAATTGAGCCAATTTGGCTTCCACATGGAATTGGAAAATTTTCCAATTCCATCATACCAAACAAACATCGTGATGGAATTGATCCTCAATTCCATTTTCATTACCCCTAATTCCATCATACCAATTTCACCCTTTAGGAAGAGAAAGATGCGATGGAAATTGCTTTTGATAAGAGAGTTTTTCCAAACATGTTTCAGCCTCTGCATGCAACTACCTTTGTTATTGGGGAAATGTTTGTTCGCTCCTTACCTACGTTGGTTGCTTGGGCCAACTGTGCGCAACGTTTGATACTTAGGGTGGTTTTAGATTAATGGTAGCAAAAATGATTTATTTTTAATCTGATTTTTTTAAAAGTAAGATAAGATAAAAATTAAATTGTGTAATGTGATTTATATTTGAATTAATTTTTTAAAAAATTAGTTTGATGAACTGAAACTTAATTGGATAATTAATGCAAGAGTAAATTTAGATATAAAAAAAATGAGGGACCGAGTACCTTTTTTTCATGGGATATTTAATTTATTCTCTATCTATGATAGAAACTTTTTTGCTGGATGGAAAAGCCATAAGTATAAAATTTTAACGTAATGTTGAAAGCTTCTTTTTTTCAAAAGTCCAATTGGACAAAAAAACTAATCTAAAAATCCCAAAAAGCCAAAAAAATGACTTTTGGCGATTACGATTAGGGGTGGAAATAGGTTAGGCCACGTCAGGTTTTTGCCTTAACAGGCCTAACCTGTTAAGGCACAAACTGGCATGAGCCTGGCCTGTGGCCTATTGAAGGTCAATTTTTAGGCCTGACCCTGGCCTATTCATAGGCCTGGCCTGGCCTGAAGCCTGTTAAAGAGGTCTGAATTTTTAAAATTTTTTAAGTAAACGGACAGGCCTACAAGCCACAATACAAAACAGACCAATAGGCCACAGGCCGAAAACAGGCCTCCTTAAACTGGCTGAAAACAAGCTAAAACTTACAAGCTCAGGCGAAATTATCCTTTAACCCTTTATCTGATTTTCTTAAAAATATTTTTATAGGTTCAGGCCGGCCTGATAGGCCTAACAGGCCTATCAATAAGCCTTGGCCTGGCCTATTAAGCAAAACAGGCTTTTGTTTTAGCCTAGGCCTGGCCTTTTAGCCTGACAGGCCAGGCCTGAACAGGCCAGACTACAGGCCCCTGACAGGCCGCTTGGCCTGTTTCCACCCCTAATTACGATACACGCTTTGACCTCCTCACCTGATCCTAAACACAACCTTAATCAAGGCCATAGACTTCCAATTGGTTGATGCACACGAAAGCTCCCTTGATAAGAGAGAAGTAACAGGTTTGATCTCGCTTATGAACTCATGTTGTTAGTGTCCGTCTCTTTAAAAATATTAAAACAAAGTATTGCATTATGATACTTCCTCTGGTCTATAATGTAAGACTCATTAATTAGATTAATGAAGTTAGTTAAATTAGTTAATATGATATATTTTTGTTCTAAAATATCATAATAATCTTCATTAATTCCCTTCATTTCTTTTACTTGATTATTATTGAAAGAGTATCAATAATGATAAATTAGAAGAAGAAAAAATTGATAAACATAGAAAGTAAGTCTTACATTTAAAATTAAGAACAACTCTCTAATTAGGTCCATATAGGACGGGAGAAGTAATTATATTGTGAATAAGCTACCTATATATTGATATCTCACACCCACCAACTAGTTGCCCTTTTACAGGACAAGTTCTAGAAGGAAAGGGAGGACAAGCGGGGAGCTAATTGTTATGTATCAATATACCATGAATTTGTATAATAATGGACTGGAAAATGGAAATGATTCTGTAGTGAGTCTGTGCCTGTGTTTGGTATCATTTATTTTTGGACAATAAGTCCTTATTACATAAGTTGAGATAAAATTTCTCTCACATACTTACCTTATATATCATGAATCATAATTTATAAGCAATTATTATTAAAAATAAACTATTCCAAACGAACACAGTAATTAGTGAGGAAAACGCATAGTATGAACAAGGAATGTATAGATTGAACTGAATGTACGTCGCGCCATAAATACCGCTTTGGGCCCATAATCACTGATCCGTGAGTAGAGGGCCCAATAAGACATATCGTCCAAGCTCTGGACTATACTGAGAAAGGAGACCAAAGCCAGCCCCAGAAGGTACGTCCAGCCCAAAACAACCTATCTACAACCCTGGACACCTGGTCAAACCATAGGCTCAGCCAACAAATCAGAATCGAGATCCACAAAAAGGGGAACAAACCCTGCTGGCCCCAAGCTATAGATAGCGGCCACCATACGCTTAGCGGACACACGATCTACTTTACTCGCTTTCACTTATTTCTTCACATTGTACTCAACACAATCTGGTCTCTCTCATTTTTGCTTATTCAATTACTAACTTGTATTCAACAAAGAGCAATAACAAAGGTACTCTTTATTTTCTTACTCTCTGTTTTCATAATAGTTTCTTGTTTTATTCATTAATTTCTACGTTGCCGGTATCCTCACTAAGAAAACTTCCTTCTTGCAACTTATTGCATCAACAATGTACACACCAAAAGGACACATGATTATGTTGAAGAAGTTTTAGTTTAGACATAAACCTATATATTTAGTCTCCAACTCGGTAAAAATAATTACTAATAAATAGCCTTGTTGTCACCTCAGATCCTTTCTATAGTTAGGGTGACATTTATATCTTCCATGTGCAAATTATCTAGATAAGTTGTTTACTCTTTCTAAATATTCTTCATCTCGTTTTCTTTTTTTTTTTAACAACAAATTAGCCATCCAAGTTTTGACATCACTCCATTGTCAAAATCACACTCTTCAATAGGTTAGAAAAAAACGAATTTCACCATTGTAGTATCTTTTTCTTTGTTTTTGTGGGGACAAATAAAACTCCCACAAGTAAGAAGAGATTGGGCAACATTCTCACTATTGGGCTTTGGGTTACAAAGGTTTGTTTCTCTGGTCCAAGAAAAAAGCTGATAGCTTCTTCGTCCATAATTGTTCATGAGCCCCCACAACCGTTGGTGGATATGACCTTTACAGGCCTTTTTATACAACAACTCATCTATGAAAATGGCACACAACTGTAATATTTAATTGGAAACTTTTTCTCAATGAAAATTGCACACAACTGTAATATTCTTTTCCAAGAAAATAAAAAAGAACTCCCAGCTGACCCAAACAACAAATAAAAGAAATACAAAGAACCGACTAATGGTTGCAAAAATGGACGAATAATTAACACTCAATAGCCTTAGGCCCCAAAAAAAAAAAAAGGTCAATATTAGTGTTCGTTTGGAATGGCTTATTTTTGGGTAATAAGTGCTTATAATTCGTGATTCACGGTATACGAGGTAAGTATGTGAGAGAAGTTTTGTCTAGACTTGCGTAATAAGGACTTATTTCTTAAATATAAGCTCTTCCAAACACCCAATTAATGATCCTCTTTCTCGTTTCACAGAAGTGGGGAGCACGTTTGGTCATTGGTCACTGTCAATCAAGACTGTCCTTTTAACCCCATATTGCGCCTTTTGATCACTTCTTCATCAAGCGTATGTCCCTTTGTCTGATTCATCATTAGCGTGCAAAGCTATTGGGTTTATCCTGTCTATCCAAAAATAGGAAGACAGTAACGAAATAAAAGTCTGTACTCTGTACGTAATTAACAATCCACCATGAACACATTGTAAAACAACGAGCTCAAGCTAAACCTTCCCTTAGGTTGCAGCAAATACCAGATGGTTAATGTCTGTCACAAACGAAAGATTCTCTAGATTCAATCTGTAATACTCATTAGTTGATAGACTAATTATAGCGTAGGCTGGATGCTTGTTTATTATATTATGCAGGAATACTCAAAAGCTTGCCATAGGATCTTAATGTTATGATTCGGTGCTTAAATGGAAACATTTCATTTACTGAAAACGGTCCTGAGCCACAAATCTGAAGGCATTCCATTTCCATGCTCTGATATACAACGAGATGCTACTACTCATCAAAACTTATAATCAGATTTACATTACAGGACTTAATTATAGTGCAGAGGAAGGGGTTAGTGCTTAGTGGACTATCTGCCATGTTAGTTATAATTAGTACCATAGATAAAAGAGATCAGATGTAAAGAGATCTCTAAAATTCCTCTGTAACCTTGCCCGGAAACAACTTGTCCTACAAGCTACATTACATACTCATACAGCAAGAGTGGGATTAATTATCATGTTAGTTTACCAAGAGCTGTCTCACTTCTCAGGGAAGAGGAGCTAGGCATCTTCATAGTTGCAGTAGTGGCACAATGCTGTAGATCAGCCAAAGAAAAGGTTCGCCGACCATAGAAATTGCTGGCAAATGGAGAGGATGATGGGCCGCCACCACTGATAATAGAAGACATACTATTTCGGGGATGTAATGGTGAAAGAAATGGAGGAGATGAGTTGGAAACAGAGTCCTCACTGGTTATGCTACTGCTGCTATCAGAGTTGTTCATGGCAACTGCTAGTGCCAGTGCGCTTCGACTGGAGCTCAATATTGGCCTCTTCGAAATCCCACCATTGGTGCTTTTTAAAGGGAAGCTTCGGTTCTTGTTCCAGATATGGCTGAAGGCCATTAAGTTTCTGCGTTTTCTGTTGTAGGCATTGTCTGGTTTTGCTATGTCTTTCACAGACGGTGAGGTAGCAGCATCAGCCAGGCTTGTGAAGGACTTGGATTTGCCGTCATAGAACTTTGAGATCCCTCTACTGCACAAAACGATTATTCCACCCGTAAGATTGGCAACAAACTAGAATATGAACAAGTTGAACTCAAGTCAAACGATCGTTTAACTATAACAGGCATTCGATCATGAGGTAGGATGGGAAAACATGGGGCGGAAAAATAACAAATTTATGAACAGATTCGCCCGTGTACTAGGGAAATGCATCATTTCAACATAAATGATCAGCATTACGCATATTTATGTGCCTCTTACAGAAACTTCACCAACATTCTTGTGCCCCTCGGGGTGACTTCTAATTAAAGACCCCAAGACCCCTCCATAAAATACGACAAACATGATAAAATTTATTCACCACTCCACAATCACAACATAATCTACTCTCTCCCCGGACCAGTCAACAAAAGAAGTTTTTGACTTGTTATCGAGTATATACTGTAAGAACCGTTACTCCAGAAGCCACGCTTCAAAAAAAAGATAAACATCTATCTTCTCTTATAGGCAAGAAAAATTAGCAGTACCTGACGGGCAAAACTTCTTCTAAGGACTGCATCATATCCAAAGTACCCTTGAACACACTCTGGGCCTCATTTTCGGCGGGATCCTCGTCGCCCACTGACCTGTCCGACGACGACAGATCGCTGTTCCTGCCGATGGAGGACGTGGCAGAAGACGACGTACTGCATTTATCATCAGCATCCTTGGCCGGAAGTGCGTGATCTCCACCGTCGGGCTTTGGATCTTGGGAGGAACCGAAGAAGGCGGACGTGCATGTCACGGCGCGCGTCATCCGAGAAGACTCAAACCTCATATCGACAAGTTCAACGTGAACAGGGTAGCTAGTTATCCTGATGACATGCAAGGCGGGAAATAGAAGAAAGGAGAAAAATCTACAAGACAGGAAAAGCCGCCATGAACGGAGATGAGGAAGTATAAAATTATAAATAGAAAGGGGTAGAGAGGAAACAGACGGAGGGGATAAGGGAGACAGGGTGGCTTTTATGGATTAGTTTTCAGGAATTATTTATTTATAAATTGATGAAGAAAGGGATAGGAAAAGATCAACGGCGGAGAATGAAAAGGGAATGAGATGAAAAGAGAAGTGGTTAATCCTTATCCTGAAGGAGGAGGGGGAGCTGAATGCCAGGTGTCAGGGACAGAATGGTAAAGTGGGGGGATGAGAGAGGAGGAATCAGGTAGTTGGGGGCTGTGCACGGAAGCGATTGGAGGGCAAAAACAGCAACGGAAGATGGGGTCGAAATGTAAATAAGAATAATAAGAAGAATAATGGGAAAGAGGACATGAGGGAGCGGAGGGGACCACGTGGAGGGAATCGGAGCAGTTAAGGGAGGGCACACTTGACACGTTGACGAATCTGGACGGTGAGTGAAGACAGAGAGGGATGGGGTAAGATCAGAGTTTGAATTTGGATTATCAACAACGTAGGATGCGAAGCAGGCATGAGCTGGACTGGATGGCGAAGCTTATCCACTTATGAAGAGGGGCCACCGTGGGACCCACACCTCCTCTTGCTTCCTACTTTCCGACTCCTCTAATCATAACTCCCTCCTTCTCTCTCCTTTCATCCGCGCTCTACTGCTTCAATCGCTATTCCTTTTTTTTTTTTTTTTGCCAGTGCTTCAATCGCTATTCCACTGTCACCTACTGCTATTATTCTCTCACTATCACGTTATGGGCTGCCTGTTACAAATATTATTTGATTTATTTATCAATTTTGTTCCAATAATCAATACTTCTACTCAATTAAAAGGATCCGTTTGATACGTTGAACTGAAGGTAAGTGGAGGAAAGATTCCACATTTCCGTGAGCCAAAACCTGTTTGGCACTTCAATAATAATCAAAAATCAGTTCCCATCTCTTATCATATTCCTTCAAATATGGAACCTCATATCCCTCTAAAAATGGTGGGATCTTAAAATTATTTTTGGGAAGGCAACTTGGTTTGACAAAAATACCCCTATAAAAATACATTTGTGCAACAGCTTTCTCGGTCTTTCTCTCTCAATCTCTTTCTTTCTTGCTCTGTTTCTCTTTGGTTGGGGTATCCATTTTCTCTTTGGTGGTGCAAGAGGAAGATGACGACGACAGTGGGTGAGTTTGTTGAGACTGGAAGGGAAGGTGACAATGGTGGGAGGAAGAAGAGAGAGAGAGGACGATGAAGACGGTGGAGAAAAAGTGAAGGTGGCAAAGGAATGTGTTGGTGCTGAATTAAGAAGGATATGACGCGTCCAATCAGTGTGTGGAATGGTTTCATTCTCATTAAAATCAAACAGGGAAGATGATGAACAGTACTGGCAAGGTTGAGTTCAAACTAGGTTGTTAAGTTCGAATTTGAACTTCTATTGAAGTTAATGGTGTTTTAGGTTTTTCACATAATCTTCCAACTTAAACTACTCCCTTTTCTTCCAATCAAACATCTCATCTTTCCTCAACCAACCTAGGCAACTTCCCATGTCAACCAAACAGGTCCATTTTTAAAACTTCTCTCCTAATCTTCCCCCAAAAAACTTCCTTCAACCAAACAGACCCTAAGTACCCATTTTGGAGTAACGGAGAGTAGTCATGATCAATATATGCATAAGTGACATTAGTTAAATATGTTGTTGGTTAGTCGTGGTCAATTGTGATTTCTGTTTGGATATTTCTTTTTCACAACTGACTTTAAGAATTGTGATTGTGTTTGGATGTCATTTATTTAAAGCACTTATAAATATATAATTACTAAAAAAAGTATGAATTTTATGAAGATATATTAAACGAAGAAAATAAATGAAACTGAAAGTAAAAATAACATAAAACTTCATGACAAGGTACATATGCAGGTAAAGGAAAAATTAAACATGTTGGAGTATATTTCAGAAAGAATATCACATGATATATCATTATTACAGGATTTAGTATCCGAATAGAAAAATAAATTGATAAACATGATAGCTAATTATTTTTGCTGGAATCACATTAGATTATGCAATCAAATTTATTTCTTCAGTAAAGTTGTTTACATTTTCATGATTTTATTTAATAACAATAATGGTAATGATAATTAAATATTTAATAATTATTATAGAACATGATTTAATAAATGACATGAATATTTAAATATTATTTTTCTTATATGATTTTTATAATTTAAAAATTCATGTTTAGTAATGGGCACACCAATATTTAAAATAATATTATTTGAACTACTTTAGTTAAGCAATGATAAGTAAGATATGTGTAAAAAAATATTTGGAGAAGGCATTAGAGGCTAAATTAGAGAATTTTTTTGTTCTGGACGTTTCATCACGATTTTCCAAAAAGCAACCACATTGTCACTTATGCTCACCACGCGGTTAGATGGTGAAATCACAATTTATCGAGGTTGATCGAAATTTTTTAAAAATTACCAAAATAAGATGAACATAATTATGTATTTTTTTGGGTTTAATTTGACTTATTTGAGTTCCCACGGCCTTACCAAAACAAGCACTAAATCCTTAATATGAGAGTTAGTTAACTAATTTGAGTATACCCCCTCGATTTGTTTTAAAAGCAACTTTTCCTCTTATAAGGCCGGTCCTTAAAATGAACAACTTTATTTTGTGTCTTAAAATTCACTTTTTCCTTTTCTAGCCCTATTAAATACAAAACTTTATATTAATTATCACTCATTTACCACTAATTCTCTTTCATTCAATCATTTATTACTCATTCTCTTTTATATTTTCTACTAGGTCTCTAATATATGTTTATTCATTCTCTCTCATATATCACTTTTCTCCTATTTATAGGTCCTTTTTAATAAAAAAAAATTTGGTCCTATTTATAAGTCCAGTTTCATTATAGTAAATGAGATTATGAAAATTTTGTCACTATTTATTGTAGCAATGAAAAAGTAATTTAAGGATAGATAGGAAAGAAAATGTTGAAAAATATCCATTCATAAATGAGGGTATAGTTGAAAATTTACCCCATAATCATTGAGTTAACTACCTCTCTTTAGTGTGTGAGATTTAGTTAAAAGAGACTTATAAATAGGACTAGAGTGATACTCCCTCGACCCCTATGTACAAAAACCTTTCAAATAAATCGCGAGATTCTAAAAAATAGTTAAAAGCAGTTAAATGTAATAATTATGTAGGAAAATTATTTATTTTTTTAAAAATGCCCCTACTTATGAATGGGTTAGAGAGAGAGTGAGAGAATAATAATGAGAAAAAGATAAAAGGGAATGTATGTAGTATAATAATTAATCATGGGAATAGTGGGAAAAACTGTATTTGTTTTTTCGACAAACTCAAAAGAAATCTTACATTTAAGGACAAGCCCATTGAAAAAAATGCTCTTATATATAGAGACGGAGGGAGTACTCATGTCACAAATAAGGGCATATTTGGCAAAGACATAACATTTTTTACATAATTATTGTTTTTAACTAATCTTAACCATTAATTCATTTTGCGCAATAAAAAAAATTGTTTATAAAAAACCGGGGCAAATATTAAAGAAGTTAGTTATATTAGTTATTTGTAGTAAATATAGGGAAAATTTCAGAAAAATACAATTAAAAATAGGAAAAGATAAATTAGTGCTGAGAATTTATAAAATCTCAGGTCAAAACTGAAGTAGGAATATGAAATTTTCAATTCTAACCAAATTGCAATGAGTTAATTTGTGAAACATGAATGTGAAGTTGTTAATGTAAAATGTGATATTTTTAATATAGATATGGATGTTGTTATTGACCCTTAAAACTCGTGCCCTTAAAATTATCCCTGATTTTTGTAATATGAAGTTGTGAAACATGAAAGTAAAGTTGTTAATGTAAAATATGATGTTGTTAATATAGATACAAATGTTGTTATTGACCCCTGAAACGTATGCCCTTAATTCATGTCATTTTGGTCATTTGGTGAGAATTTAAAATCCCAGATTCCTACTTCAATTTTGACTTGATATTTGATAAATTCGCAGCGCCAATTTATCTTTTCCCATTTTTAATTATATTTTTTGGAATTTTCTCATAAATATATGTTAATTTTCTTAAAATATTATTTTTAATGATAACTACATTAAATAGAAACTCGTTAATGTGTACAATTGATATGATTACTTTAAAAAAAATTATAAATTGAAGTTTTATATTTAAAATCAAATCAAACTTTTTAACTCTAACTCTTATATTAAGGTCCGAGGTAGTATCTAAATATGATTTATTGTATTTTTTTCCTCAAAAATTTATTAATAAAGGTAAATTTAAATTTTTTTTAATTTAGAATAGATTTAATAATTGTTTAATTTGCATGAATTAATTTAAAATATATTATAATAATAAGAAATTTCCATATGCAATATATTTTAGCAATTTCAGCAATAATTAGTAGGATATTTCTTTCCTTGAAATGTCCAGAGAAGTAAGTTGAAATTAGGTGCCTCCAGCTCTCCTTCTCTCTCTGTCGGTGAGAGCTTCTCCCTCTCCCTCTCCAGATCCTTCTTGAGGCAGTGAGAGTCTCCTTCCTCGCCTTTGTGCGAGTTGGAGTTACCGCGTCTCCCTCTCCGGCGGTCTCCGTCGGTGGAGGGAACATCCATCTTTTCTTATCTTAGTCATTTTGTGGTTTTGGGTTTTAGCGGTGGTGTTCTTTATTTTTAGGGTAATAAACAGATCTGAGGAATCTGATTATGACACCTCTTTGTTGGATGTTAGCTTGAAAGTTGATAGATCAGATCCCAATTTGGTGGCTCGGATTTGCATTTTTGGGGAAAGGATTTTGTTGATGGTCGCGGTTGCCCTATGCTCTATCCCTCAGAGGACCGTTGTTAGGATTGTTAAATGGTGGCAAATCCAAGGCGTTAATATTGGTCATATGCATCACCAAGAGGCGTTGTTCTGTGGGTGGTTGATGGTAAGTTCTCTTCCTACTCCTGTGCCAAATTTGAGCCTGGTGTGTGTGGGTGTTCTGCTTGTATGTGTTTTCTCATACTATTCAAAAACCATTATTGATGGTTTATTTGCCTATCAGAGCGATGGATCCTTTGGGATAGGTTCATTTGAATCATCATTTCTTACTATGGCGTCATTGCTGGTGACGGCAATTTTCTTACTGCAGATTCCGATGAAGAGACAGTGCTCTTTTTTGCTAGTTTGACTATTATTATGACTATTATTGTTACTGTGGTTAGAGTTTATATTTTGGGCTTTTAGTTTGTGGCCTTTTTTATTCTGGATTGTGTAATTTCCTATCATTATAGCAATGAAATATCATTATCACTAATTAAAAAAAAAATTAGGTGCCTCCAGTTCATGAATGTGGTTCCTTTCTCATACATAAAATAAATAAGAATAAAATTATAGGGGATAATGAGGTAGCGGTGGGGCCCGGGGGAGGAGGAGAGTGGAGAGGTGATAGGACCACGTGGGAGAGAAGCAGGTGAAGAGAAGGCGATCACCGTACTAACCATCACGTGGTGGGGAGTCCCAATCAGCTACCACCTTCTGCTGCCCCCTCATCACATTCGCTGCTTTATCTCCTAATCCTATCCTAAATCTCCAATTTAAATCAATCAACTTCATTACATATATGGCGTTGGCTGCCCAATTCCCCCACTAGGTGACATGATTACTTTGTTTAAACACAACGAGTATTTGTATGCAGATCACGTTAGGAATATGTACCCCTCAGGCCTCAACTCATTCATTGTAAGAAAAGGATGTTACTTTTTCTGATATGGATTTTTAGATCAAGATCCCAACAGTCTAGATTTAATTTATTATAAAAAATATATTTTTATAATATATTAAATCTAGACCATCCAGAATTTAATTTAATAACCCACATTAGGAAAAGGACCATCATTTTTCTATAAGAAAAGGGATGCAAACCAAATCCAGTTCAAACCCCCCCCATCCCAAACAGTCGCTAGGTTTTATGACCCACCTTTGCCGCACAATAATTCCTGTTCTTCACTATAATTTGCTTAATACTTGTTTGGAATAGCAATGAGAGCTTTCAAAAATATTTTTTTAATTGTAATTTATAGTATATGAAATAAATATATGAGAAAAGTTTTATCTCAACTTACATGTATAAGCATTTTTAAGATCTCCAATCATAATTCCAAATATACTTTAAACTCTTGGCAAACCTAAGTCTCAAAGTGCACTCACCATGTCCTATCTCGACTTAGGACCTGTTTAATAATAGATCACGTAAAAAAAGCAACTTCTACTATTAATTCAAACAAGCTCTTAAACTTTAACAAACTTTTTTTCATCCAATTTTTATTTTTAAAGGGGTCATGGATGATGATTCGCTCCATCTCATCAATCACCATCTATTGTGGAAGACTCAATTTTAGTGGCTCAATGGATCGTTCTAAACTACCTTTCTGATCCTTCATTTTCCTCCCAAAGATGTCAACAAGACTTAGCTTGTCGTGAACTCCACTTCAGCTGCTAAGCCCCCCCATGTCTCTATGGAGGAGGGGCTAGACCTGGATATGAATCAACAAAATAGATGCATGTTGCATATTAAAGTCAATGAACTGGGTCCCATCAAAGGTTAAGAATCACCTATCACTTTGCCCTATTGCTTTCACCTAACCACCATGAGGGAAGCTAGTGATTCCATTCAATAAAATTATAATACATTTAGAATCTGGGTGGGGAAACAATGGATGTGTATCCTCAACTGAGCTAAACAGAACAGAATAGCCGAGTGATAATCACATTCGAGCAATCCCAATGAATTTCAAGAAAGGGGCAAACCTTGAAAAGTATAAGCACAGACTGTACAGTTAGGAGACCCCAAATGATGATCCAAAGGCGCACATAGTATCATTTTTTGTATAGCCACTGCTCGAGCTATGAACCAAAACCTTATATTATATGCCACCGGTTGCCAATTGTCCATTCCAAAGAGTAAGACAATTGGAGGTTGAAAAAGAAGCCATTTCAGCACCTTCTAATGATGCTAACAACGTTCTTGCCAATATCTTCTTTTGTTTGCTCAGATACAGGTTCATCCCCAATGTACATGCCGAAGAAAGCCCCTGCAAGTTTAAACATGCGCTAAGAACTTAGTTTGGTTTAATACTTGACAAATGAATGTTATATTATGTACATGCCACTTAGATTTGACCTCAAAATCTGAATATGACTTACGACATAAATCTTTGCTGGGGATACTTCCAATTTGATTCCCGCCGACTGTACAAATAAAACCAACACTATTAGTAGCGAGAAGTCAACAATTTAGGTTGCACGTGGAAATCCAAAAAATAAACTTAGAAATGCCTCTTAACAATATGGAAAGATGAACAAGAATTTTTTTATGCTATTTCTTATCAAGATAAACCAAAGGCCTGTG
This sequence comes from Inga laurina, assembly GCA_963855925.1. Classification (NCBI taxonomy): domain Eukaryota; kingdom Viridiplantae; phylum Streptophyta; class Magnoliopsida; order Fabales; family Fabaceae; genus Inga; species Inga laurina. The sequence goes on from OY979706.1 coordinate 60,927,587, forward strand.
ATGACAGTATAAATTTAGTGTCAACCAATTCATAAATTCGACAATTAGTACTCATCCTCACTTTCAGTAATCAGACATCCATCAGTTGTTTGTCGAAAATTGATTGTTGTCCCCTGAAACATTGTAATAAAGCATAAGTAAGCCTAAGCCATCCTATAGATAGGGAAGAAAGAATACAGATTGGTATTAGGTTTACCAAAGTTAATGGAATATCTTGCGTGAAGTAAGAGCCAAATTTGCTAAGGCAACAAAAATCTGTAGTTGGATTTGTCTGAGCAAATAAGAAGCCAAAGGAAAAGTTAGAATCAGTCCAGTGCAGAAACAACAAAAGCTATTTTACCAGTGGTAGTGAAGTACCTTAACTAAGCGAGCTCGGAGTGATTTCTCAAAAACACTTCAATAAAGCACGGAAAAAAAGAGAGATTAATTAGTCTGTCACTTTCATCATCAACTCTACGTCTAAGACCTTTAAATATTATTGATGTTGCATTAAATGAGAGAGGGCTTGCTTGATCCACCCTCGTCTAGATGTAAAATTGCATAAACAGATATCGTTGATTCAATAACAACCAAATTACATTCAGACGTCAAGGTTCAGATATGTTAAAAGGGAAAAGTCAATTGTTGACTATATTCATTAATAAAGAATCTGAAAACAGAACATTTAAAAATACTGCAAAATAATTTGGAAATGTCAAAATCACGCAACAATATAACTCTAAACAGAATTCAAAATCAACCAAGAATTTCCACTTTTTTTGTATAAGAATTTCCTCAACTGAATAAGTAAAACAGAAATTACTAACTCTTTGACAGTGTTGATTTTCACCCTCTTGCAATTCACGACAAGCCTCAGAGTCATTTCAATATCCTCCCTGTGATAAAAAGCCCAACATATGCAGCAAAGTCAGCATCTTAATCATGAAATCAATGAAGCAGCTTGCCAAAGTTTGCAACGCAGAAGCATATCCTATTCAAGCTAAACTCACAGTTTTGGACACATGGATAACTCATGATTGGTCTATAATATGTCCCTTTTGCACTTTATGGTGGTCAATTACAATCACCATGAAAAAAGGGAACCTTCTCAATTGATAAAATTTTATATACAGATAGCAGAAATAATTTTCAATACCTAAGAAGATCCTTGTAGAAATCATGGGAGTTATTCAGCTCACCAGCGGAAAATGATGCATATTTTGGACCCAATTTCTCACAGAGGGAGGAAGGATGAACATCTGTTAAAATGAGAATGGTTCAACATACGGGGATAATTTTGCTGGCATTACTCAGCATCAAGTATTCAAGAAAACTTACAAAAACCAAATGCATAGATCTTTAAAGACTTGATTTTAACTACTGTCATGGTTGTGGACCCAGTTCCAACCAGGACCTGAAGCAAATTTAGTAGCTTCTGTTAGTTTGATGTGAAGGAAAATATGAACGCTAAAGCACAACAAGTAGGAAAGATCAAGGAAACAAATGACAATCAAATGGGCCTCCATAAGAGAGTTAGAGAAAAAAACCAGTCATAGTCTAACCCATCACACAGCTCATATCGCATGATTACTAGGCATGATGGAGGGAACAGAGGAAAAAAACTAAAGATTCCCACATAAACAGCATCCTATAATGCAGGTTATTCTTCAGTACCTTCCTAATTTTCAATCAAGTATACATTTTTCAGCTAAAATCCTAGCAGTGTATTTTACTAAGCAAACAATATATCAGCAGTCAGATGAATTAATTTTTCATATGCAAATGCATTGAGACACAGATTAATCCCATTGATAAGCAAGAGGACCAACAATCTAGGAAAAATAGCAAATTGAATATTGACCTCAGAGTCTAAGCTGATATCCTGCTCTCCATCAATTACATTGTTCAAAATTATAGGAAACTCGATGCCAGTTTTAGGTTCAACCACATGCTTCATCAGATTCAATTCAGGAAAAGATAGTTGAGCACATCCCTTTTTCTTAACCTCACAAGGGATTTGGCCCTTGCCGCCATGCTTTGGCAATTCAGAATTCTCAAGTGGGCCAGTCAGCACCGTTGATGATCTGGGGTAAATAACATGGAAACAAGCTCATCGTTATGACACAAGGGGAAATAATTGCTAAGCCTAAAATGATTCAAATTGAGTAAACACCCTTTAGTGTGACTTACAAGTTTTGAATTGGTGGTACCAATGCTGCAGCAAGAAACAGCACAGGATATGACTGAAGCCTTTTCACTTCTCTCCAAAATAGCCTCATTGCAGAACTAGAAATCTTCGCTAAAGCCTTGGGGGCAATGGATTTTCTTTCTGATCTAAAACTGAAGTGAAACCCAACTAGATTATGTCTAACAGAAGATATAGGCTTAATCCGCATAGAAGCCCCTGAACTTCTAAATTGAGAGCCTGCTATATCCTGAGTTATTTTTGAGCTGGTTCCACCACAGAACCAAACTATAAAAGCACCAGCAAGTCCTGATATACGGTTAAATGCCTCTTGAAGAGCTAAACTTCCAGGAGCATACAAGTTTCTCGAGTGGTAAATAGAATTGTCCGCAAATGAATGCAGCTGTGAAAATAAATGAGTCCCCAGGTTATGAAATACAAACGGCTCCAATGAAAAGATGTCAGGATGAACTTCATCAGAACCCATGAAAGATAACCAATCGCTCTTCATCTTTGCTGTGTTCAATATCTAATACAGGAGCTCCAAACCTCCCCAATTGTTTTAAGGTGTTTAGTGGCAAGAGAATACTTTTATCTACCAACCTGCATTGTGTTTTGGCAGAGGATGCTCAAAATCAGTTTCATATCAACAAGGAAAAACATGGCACAATGCTTATGAAAGCATAGGATGAAAATTGATTCCATGTTTGAGAACAGACTTGCGGATTCTAGAACAGTGGCCGGCAGCCTCTGTTCCAATTTTAACGCCCAAACTTCGAGCAACCAGACAAGCGATCTTTTGATTATCATCAAGAACAAAAATATCGAGAACAATGTAATAATGTGAAGGGGTTTTCATCAATACAGTTTATCTTATCATTATGAATAAATATAAAATTCTTCATTGTATGAACTATACATTGCCATAGTAATTTGTAAAATACAACACAATCAAGCAATTTGCCGCAAAGCAACAAATCATAACATCTCGAATAGAAAGTTCATTATTTCCAAAATGGAATGAAACTAATAAGTTTACCATGCGAGCCTCTTGCTGATTAGTTAAACAACGGTTCCATTTCAAGTCCGAGCTAAGGCAATGGAATTTTTTCCCCGGAGGCACAAAGGAGAAAAAAAAATGGGAAAGTTAAGAAAGCGTCGCGGATTTCATATAGGTTCAAGTAGATCAAACGAATAAACATTAAAAGGCAAATGCCCAAAAAAGCTGGAAGGAAATGGCGTGTCTGTTCCTTTACTCCCACTTTTCTCCCATCATCAACGCAAAATCACACGAAAAAGTGGGAAAACGAAACGAAACGAACCTGAAACAGAAACAAAACAGACTTCTTCAACACAGATCCAGGAATTGCAGGCGAATCAAACAGATTTTTGGGGGGAGTGTGGGAACGTGAAAACTCTTTCTTTATCGTTGAAGAAATAAAATGGAATATGCTTTGGGCACAAACGTGGAGCAAGTCATTGTGGTGTGTTCTAACGCTCTAAAGCTTCTTTTGGACAAAAATGGAAAAAGAAAAGTATAAAGCGGAAGCTGTCTTTTTCTTTTTCTTTTTTCCCAGTTTTTGTGAGCCGCGTTTTTGTATAGAGAAAAGCAAATGGGGAGGATTCGGAATTCCAATTGTCACGCTGGCCGCGGCTGACACAAAATAAAATTGGACAATTTCGAATTGACGTTTATGTCCTCGGGGATCTTGGTTAGGCGAATCTGCGAACTTTCCTGTCACGACTGGTCGTCCCACGTTGGTGGCTACTTGCTTCGGTGCCGCCCATATTTCGCCGTCCACCATTTTCACGTTTCGTTTTGCAATTTGCCTCACCATTCGCAAGTCCAGATTTTCAGGGAAACTTGTGTTTGTTTTGATGGTTAGATAAGTAATTTATTTTTACTTAAACTTATGAAATCTTAAGATTGGAAAAAAATTAGATTGGGTAAAATTATGAGTATTTGGATTAGCGATTGGATGAGTAATTTAAAGTAACTTATGAAAAAGTTAGAATGTTTGGTTTGACTTTTACATAAGTGACTTTTGTATTAATTAAGAGAAAAAAATTGAAAAAATTAGGAAAAATGAAAAAATGAAGGGATAATTGTGAAAAAAGTCATCATTAGCAACTTAATTGCCAATGGAGCCTAGGAAGATATCTATACACGGAGGGATTTTTTCACAATTTTCTCAAAAATTAACTTTAAAAATTTGGTAATGGTACAATTTTAATAAAATTATATCAAACTCTAATTTAAATTGGTACACTCCAAAAATCTTTTCTACTGTGCACCTCAAGCTTAAATATTATAAATTATATCAAACTCTAATTTAAATATTAAATCATAACTTATATTTTCATATAGCTCAAAATCTAACAAAATAAACCGATTAAAATCTCAATAAAATTTCCAATAATCCAAATAAATTATTTAAACTAAATTTAATGGGTAAAAACACTATATAGAAACTAATTTATGATATGTTTATAAAAAAAATTGATTATAAAATCATAAAACAACTAAATAATAAATCTAAACTAATTAAAATTAATTATTAATTATTCTCTACATTTCTACAGTCATATATTAACAAAACTTAAAACTTGTTTAAATTCTTATCCCAAAATATTCTCTAATTAGTAGAAGATTACTATCTAAAGAAAGGGAAAATTATTTAGAACATTTTTCATAAAAGAATTTTTGTGATTAGAAGTGATTTTAAGTACCTCATTGATCCCCAAAAATATGAAAATACTCCTATCAATATTTTTTTATACACATACAGGCACATAAGCTCCAATAAACTTCATTTTGAGGCTTATGACTTTTTCCAACTTATGACTTTTTTCACCTTAAATCCAATCGCTGAAACAAACATTCATTTTTTATCAAAACACTGTTTAAGTCTAATTGAGTACTGTTCAAATCCAATCTTCCTCCAAACGCGGAAACAAACACGCACTTAATCATTGGACATGAGTTTTCGATCTCAAATGAAAAGATGTCATATTTTCTCGCACGAAAATTATATTCAGAAGTTGACAATGGATGACAGGTTTTAACTCTGACTTCGTCAAAGCTGGCCTTCAACAAGAGTTCTATCTGCTTAGCATAATCAAATAATATAACACCGACAAATTAACAACTACCTACTCTGATCTGACACGTGCAATAATGCAACTTCTTTTAAACTTTATATTCTATAAAAGGTTGAGGTGTAAATCTATCTCGAAAATACTTATGAAGGAAAAATATTGTTCTGGAAATTTTTTTGATCTCAATGTTGCCCCAGAAATTTAAAAAACGTAATAATGTTGCTCCTCCCGTTAACAATGTTAAGTCTCACCGTTTTGTTTAACTGAATATCTCAAGAGGTACCCCATTTATAACCTAATAATCCAACTCATTGTTACCTATGTTAAAATACCCAAATATTATTATTCTTTTTCCTCTCCAGTTGCCACCACCTTCAGCCCCCACTAACAGCCCACAACAAACCAAATTTTGAGAAGCCATCGTGGTGAAGAAGAGAGATCTTTAAGAAGAAGAAAATATCAAGATCCAAAGGACAGATAAACAAAATCTAGCAGGTAGACCAGAAACATGAATGAATCCATGTATCCATAAACAAAATTCAAATGAACAATGGGCCTTTAATGGAGTCAAATCCAGAATTTTTTTTTTTAAAGTTCACCACTTCATCGCCTGAAGCTCAATTTATGAAATCATATATAGAAATTAATGGAATCAAATTCAGAAATTAAAGAAATCACATGTATAAAAAAAAAAAAAGAAATTGCCTAGTGTTTACCACCGAAAGAAGCTTATAATGTGAACATTGACATTGATTTTGTCGCATCGATGATTTGCTGCAGAATGTCTCGGCTACTTTTCATTAATGCATTGATGATTTTTGTTGCACAACCATTCCTTTGCAATTTCTATAGAACACTCCGATATCCCCCTCCGATCGATCTCGTCAAATGGGTTTCTATGGGTTGAAGAGTGACGATGAAGGCAGGGCAGAAGAAGAAGTAAATCCAAAAATTTAATCAAAATCTCATATCCTCCCCCTTCCTCTCACAATTTCTCAAATCTACATGTACATGGCGGAGGCATCGATGGAATCCACACAACAAGATGCAATTTATTTGGATACAATGGTGGATATATCTGTGGAAGGAGGGGGTAGTGGAGTTGTGGTAAGTGACGCATCGGCGGCATTCACAATAAGGGAGAAGGAGGCTCGAGCATGAGAGGGGAGGGAGTGGATGGAGGAGCAGACGGAAGGTTCAAAAGACGGTGGTTTCCAGGGCTGGGATTCAACGAGAACAAGGAAGGAAGCAATGCTGATGTGGGATAATACGTGACATTATATCTTATATGTCAGAGTCACTTCAGGTTAATTGAGTCAACTAACGGTCAAAATTAACATTTTAACGTATTTGAAACTTTGGGAGCAACATTGAGATCAAAAAAATTTTTAGGGCAACATTGATCCTTTGCAAATACTTTTAGAGTGGATTTGCACTTTAACTCTTCCATAAATATGGCAATCCCAATTCAGCCTAATGCGACAACCGCAGATTGAATGAATGAATGCAAGGTGAGCATTGCAAGTCCCTCAACAAAATTTTGAATACATCTGAAAGCAATGAGCTAAAAAATGCATCATTTAGTTTTTCTTTTAATGACACATCGCTCATTCTAAAAATACAGTTCTTTGATAACATATTACCTCTGGTCGTTAATAAAAAATCATGCTAGGCTAATTGTTGCGTAAATTACACTACAAAGTATAATCTAAGACTGCATTTTTTGAATAAATGGCTCCGTTACAGTGAATGATTGTTGATAATATATTAACCATCATTCTAAAAAAAATTGGGAATTTTTTTTTTGAAAAAAAAAAACAGAGAGAACCAGAGGAAAACCAAAAAGCATGAAAGGGACATTAGCGAAAAGACCGAAAAGCACAAGAGAGGTTCGGCATGGTGAAAAGGCCGAGGCCCAATCACGCAGCTTCATGCCTTGTCAGCCATACCAATTGCCTGGCTTGGGCCTGAGCTGAGATCAACGTAGACGCCCTTTCCCCCCAAAATCTTAAGAATACGTGGCCAAGCATTGGGGTCCATAAGTCGACGCTGACCCCTATAATTGATTAAATAATTGATAATACAATATCACTATAACGAAGAAGTGATGGATGATTGATCCTTTAATAATCAGGCACACACAACTGAGAAGGACGAATCATAATCAACTTAAATGACAACTGGTAGAGACACTTTGGACCTTGGAAATAATCAACGACGCGATGTTAAGACAGTGAAGGCGCGTAGTTATATAAATCTTTGTACCACCAGGTTATAAAGGGGAGCAATATTGTTTATCATAATATTATGCACGCCACTATGGGCAAATCTCCTTCATATACATCACAATCTGTCGCAATACTCGCAAAATCACGCTTTAGGACCCGCGCAAAAAATTCAACACAATTTTGTTGAATTCTCCTGCCTGTTCAATTTGGGGCACATGAGATGCGTTCTTTATCCATTCCAACCTGGCCTTCTTACCAATTACCCTGCAATAATTGAAGCCTGTAATTATATAACCGATTGCCTGAGAGAATTAAATTTAGCTGTACATATAATATGAACTGTCACAGGCGATTTGGACCCAACTTTATCATCAAGATATAGTAATTCCAGAAGGGTATGCTGCGGTTATTCATAGTGAGTTACTTGGCAAGGTAATCAAGAAGGTTAGTTATTAATGAGAAATTAAGCACAAAGAGTAATCCATAACAAAAGGAACTGGATCACGTACTGCTTTAGCTCGGTGGCCATCTGTACTGGAAATATCTGATCATGTTCCCCCCAGATTATCAGAACCTCCTGAATATACAATGCACGGTCAACCCAGTGAATACATAATTGACAATTCCTAGTTTGAGGTGCACGTACAGTTTACCTACCTGTTGAAGAGGCGAAAGGTTCACGGCATCATCCCTTCCGAGCGTTAGTCCTTTCAGAAGCTCCATCTTTTCCTTCCTATTTCCCGAGTACAAGTTCTACATACAGCCACAAGTCTAATTAAAATAATTAAGCTTCCATGTATGTGTATGTGAGTCTTCATAAAATTATATATATATATATACACACACTAACAAAAAATCACATCTCCCTACCAATTCGTCATACCCACCCATCACTTAAGCAGTTGGTATCGGTCTTAATTGGGAATTCACCTAATTAAACAGGCCCAATACCTATTATTACTTGCGCACGCCTTGCATCAAAAGCCATCATGAGCCAAGTTCGTACAACAACACATAATGTTTTCTCAATAAAATCATATATATCTACATCAGAATGTTCCCAAAGTTTCATTCTACTAATTGATCGACCTTCCGGTGAGAATATTAAACTCTCTTAGACAGTAAAACCCAAATGTCAATGTCTGCCTAATTTGTTTGAAATCAACTAATGAACATGAACCATATATGTTATTTAACAGCATAAATAAAGCAAGATCACTAAAATTGTAATATAATCAAAGCTGAGGAATTAAAGAAGATCCGAGAAGAGGGGAAGACTAACGTTAATGAGGTCGTTCAAGAAGAAGGAAGGCAACATATTGAGACGCTTGGACACAGACAAGCCCATCAAACTGCGTAACTGTTTGGGCGTAGCGGGTAACATAAGATCCTCGATCTTGTCGAGTTTAGCCCTTTCCATTAAAGCCGCGTTGTCACTCTTCCTCATATTAACGCCAGAGCTAGCAATCACCACTTTCTCTACCTTTTCCCCTAACATTTTGGCCAAATGGTAGGCCACGAAGCCGCCATAACTGGTACCCATTACATGGAACCTCTTGACATCTAACTTGTCAACAAGTTTTGCAAGTGAGGCCGCCTGAAAAACCTCGCTTCGCTCACTGGACTTGGTGGTGGAGTCGCCGAAGAAGACGAGGTCAGGTACGTAGAGGTCGAAGTGAGGGGCCAAGAATTGGACTTGCTGGCGCCATTGCCAGAGGGCCATGGGGCCAAACCCGTGGATTACAACGAGGGAAGGCTTTTTGCGGGGGGATTGTTGTGTGGGGCCCCAGAAGTGGAGGGTGGTCTGATCATCTACGTCGATCTTTTGAGAGGAGAGGCCGGCGGCGTTGAAGCAGCGGCGGAGGTAGCTGCCGTATAAGGCGACGATGCTGGGGAATGGTGGGAACATGATGATCGACGGTGGGTAGTGGAGCCGGAAACGGAGTTGAGTTGGATCGGGATGAATTATTAGGCCATGAAAACAGACAAGAAGGTGAGCGTCTCGGAGGAGGAGAAGAATGGGCACTTTTGCTGCGAGGGGTTATGGTGTGAGGGGATTTAATTTTGTCCTTTTGGTGGCTTGACTTGTTAGGAAAAAGGAGTAAAGACTCTCGGATTCGTTGGGTGAGAAAATATTGAAAAATTAATCATCCGGTCATTCTCGAATGGACCGAGGTCACTCACACGTGTTATTCTCGTAATGGTTGAGGCTTGATCATTTTTAACTACAACAGTTTTCTTTTTAAAAGGGATAAATTTAAAAACGAAAAAAAAAAATCTAAGAATATAGGAAAGTCCCAGAAAAATACATTTAAAATGGAGAAAAGATAAATCAGGGAGTCCAATATCACACATTCCAACTTAGGCCTGTGGGAGGAATATGAGATTTGAAAATGTTTTCAAATGACCAATATGCCCTTGACAGTATTTGACGAGCTCAAGTTATCAATATGTATATAGAAGTTGTTAATTATGATTCTTAAGTTGTTATGTTATATATATACCTAAGTTGATTACGCATCACAATTAATAATTTTAGTATACATATTGACAATTTGAGCTCCCCAAATACTAACAACCTTGTAGGTAATATTTTGAAGCCACACATGTCAGGTGTCACTGATTATTTAGGCATAAAGAATAACAACTTAACAGTCACAATTAACAACTTCAGTATACACATTGACAACTTGAGCTCCCAAAATGTTGTCAAAGCATATTGGTCATTTGAAAACATTTACAAATCTTATAGTCCTTCCACAGGTCTGACTTGAGATTTGTGATATTGGACTCCCTAATTTATCTCTTCCCTATTTTAAATGCATTTTTCTAGAATTTTCCTTAAGGAAATTTAGGGCTTGTTTAATTTTGTTTTTAAAAATAAAAAACTAAAAGCTTGCTTAGAAAATTTTAAAATGATTTTTTGGCCTATAATATAAGTTATTTAAAGAGTTATTAATATTTATTTGTCATTTTTGTTTGTCATAATTAATATTTAAATATAGCTTGTTGTACCTTTTCCCTTCAAAATTACCTCACTAACATGAGTAAAATTAAAAAACTGTATCAATTTAAAATAAATTTAATGAACTAACTGTTATTATTTTCATGTGAACTAGTTAAAAGTGTACCAAAAGGGGGGAAGTGGACTTGAATAAGGTCAAGTATGAAAAAAAAAAAAATTCAATTATAGACATACATAATAAGCGTCTTTATTAAATTCTTCGGGCAAAAAAAAAAAAAGTCTCTTTGTTAAATTCAACAAAAGGGAGAGGGGGGTTGATAGAAATTAAATTAAAGCGCTTGAGAAATTAATAGTGACGGTGGAGTGTGGAAATAAGATGCCCCAGTAGGTTAGGTTTTCTTGCAGGGGTGACCCACTCCCCGAAAACCCGACTCTTCATTACCAAACCCCCTTTTGTTTTTTCATCCGATACCAAACCAATCCTCATGAGAACCAGAAATTAAAAAGGGCTTTTGGTTGCTTCTCCTTTCGTTTCTCACCTGACCAGTTTTTAATAGTTGCAAACGAGGGTGTGAGTAGTTACATGAATCGCAATATATATAGTTATTTGATTAGGTCAAACCTAAGTACTATAGAATCCTATTGAAAGGAGCTCATTTACTGACCTTGAGTCATGACTATGGCATGGGATTCAGTCCCCTTTTAACTTACTGCAATTTCCGGCCGCTAGCCCTTATTTGTACCAAAATAAAAAGCTCATCGTGAAACTGTTTTTATCAAAAAGGAAAAAAAAGACTTGTTTGACGGTAGCAAGAAGAAGCTCAACTAGGTACATGCCATTGGTGCGCGTGTGGGAGTAGTTTAAAATGCCAAATAAGGAAGAAAGTGTGGGTGAGTATGAATGCTATCAATATCTGAATTTGAAATCTTATGGACTACCGAAAGGAAGAAAAAAAATAATCTGGATGAACAACAAGCGAGACTTTTAAATAATGGCAAACAGACTGATAAATAGTGACTCAAGCATACGAAGATGAATGATGTATACGTGGAAAATGGATTTATTGCTTACTAATGACGAGCATGGTTAGATTAAAATTGAATGGTTCAAATTCAATGCTATTTTTTAAAATACTTTTAACAGTTTTTTAATTAGACCCAAATCTAAGATAAAAGTGATTTCGATTGAAACACATGCAAACAAAAGAGATATAGATAAAGGGCACACAAAGATAAATGAGAAAGAGTTTCTTCAGCATCCATTACTGCAAAAAAACGTTTTTAATGTCTTTTATTTAGGCCTTTTAACGTCTGAAAACAAGAGGACGTTTATGTGAGTGACGTAATAAAAAATGGCAATAACGTTCGTAAATAAAAGGACGTCTAAAGTCTGGACTTTAGACATCTCCAGTTTAAAATGAGGACTTCTAAAGTGCTACACTGATACTTTAGACGTCCCCATTTTAAAACGGGAACGTTTAAAGTGTCAGTGTAGCACTTTAGACGTCCCCATTTTAAATTGGGGACTTCTAAACCCACTTTAGATGTCCTCAGTTTAAAATGGGGACGTCTAAAGTGCTTTTTTTTTTAAAAAAAAAAAATCATTTATATTACAGATTTGAACTAAACAGTATTTAAAATCATAAATTACATATCATCATCAATAAAATTACAGATCTAGTATCTAAACTCCAAATCCAAAATCTACACAATAATAACTCTAGAGCTGAAATCTCATAAACAGAAAATGATAACAATAAGATGAATCAGTTGCAAAAAACTTATCTCCTTCTATTATTAAAATTCATTTTCTCGTAATAATGAATAAAGAAGAGCAACAGGGAGAGATGAACCTCATTTTCTCAGTGGGAACGTGGCCATGAAGCATGTTTTGGAGTCTCGATCTACAAATCATAACAACACGAGTTAGAAGATCAAATAGAAGGGAAATCCAAAGAAAAAAGAGAAAGAAAATAAAATAATAAAAAATAGTAAGAAACATAACAAATCTGGTGAAAATGAGAGAGAAAAAAAAGAAGCAAGTTTAAAAACAGTATATAAAGAAGAAGAAACAAGAGTTAAATGCGTGGTGGTAAGCATAACAGATCTAGTGAAAAAGAGAGAGAGAAAAGAAGAAACAAGTTTAAAAACAGCATATAAAGAAGAAGAAGCAAAAGTTAAATGCGTGGTGGTAGTGGTTCTTGTTGTGGTTGCGTTGATGAGAAAGATGAGTGTGGGTCTATAAAACTGACAAATAAAGATTGTCAGTATAGATTTGAATTATTTTTAGCGTCCCCAATTTAATTTAGGGACACCTAAAGTTGTTTAGTTAATTTTTTTTTTTTACTTTAGACGTCCTCAATTCAAAAAGGGACGTCTAAAGTCACACTTTAGACGTCTCCAATTTAATTGGGGACATCTAAAATTATTATTATTATTTATATAATCAGGGACGCCTTTAGATGTCCCTGATATATGTAATATCAGGGACGCCACTTTTGGCGTCCCTAATAATATTAGGGACGCCAAAAGTAGGGTCCCTGAAAGCGTCCCTGATTTAAAAAAAAAAAATTTAACTTTAGACGTCCCCAATTAAATTGGGGACATCTAAAGTAACCAAAAGGCGTCCCTGATTAAAAAAAAAAAAAAAACTTTAGACGTCCCTATTTGAATTGGGGGCGTCTAAAACTATTTAAATCTCACTCAGAATTACAAAAATGTCATCGCTTTTATTTTTTATGTCCCTTTTTTAAAAAGGGACATCTTTTAGGATCGTAAAATCAATATTTTGTAGCAGTGATCACATCCAAACACAATGAGCAATAGGAATTCAGATGATTCAGTTTAAGAATATCACAGATGATATTTTTTGGAATTTAAAAGTTGGATAAAAAAATTATTTTAACTGCATAAAAATGGTCATTTTCAAATAAATATCTTGACTCTTCTTCACCATGGAACTATAACATCTCCAATGGCTCTTGTCCATGAAATCAAGTATGTTACTCCTCCTTCAACCCTTGCTTACTCAAATCGAATGAGAATGGATTGCCTATAAGCCTATTGTAGCTCAAGTATTGGATGTCTTCTCGCTCAATGCGGAAGGATGAGATGTGATTTTTTACAAATATAAGAGGCGAAATAAAGGATGGGATATCATAACCTTTGTTGAACTCTATTGTTTACAGATTTATGTCCTTCACTAATGAAAATGAATATTTCAGGTCAAAAAAAAGAATAACCACTTCTACCAAAATATCATCTACTATGGCCTCTTTGGATCAATGAAAATTGAGATTTACCGGTAGTGGCAAGCATTTGGTTGTATTTTCATGTGGGAAAGTATTTTTCTAAGTCCACCAATTTTTATCCACACGCTAAAAATTTGAATACTATTATAAAAATATGTGTGATAAGAGAGAATATTGATAGAATAATTTCAAGAGAGAAGATTGATAGAATTTCTAGAGAGAAGTTTTCATTCAGTTCATTTGAAACAATCAATTACAAGTTTTTATATAGAGTCAGAAACCTAACCCTAGTTACATGACTATGGTTACATCTAACCCTGGTTACATGATCATGGTTACTTTATATCTTCTTTATATCCTTGTCTTCTTTTGTTTTTGCTTTATGTCAAGTCTTCTTTTCATATTTATGTCAAGTTGACTGAAAGAGTAAGTTGGTCTAGATATGAGTCAATGAACATCCACATATTTAATATTCATAACACTCCCCCTTGAATGTCTATTATAAATGTGCCTTATTAAAAACTTTAACTAGGAAAAACCCAGTAGAATAAAAACCTAACCAAACAAACAGTACATCATTCATTGATACACCGTTAAATGTTGCCTCATTAAAAATATTTCTAGGAAAATCCAGTGGGTCAAAACCTAAATAAGGGAAAAAGAGTACATCATTTATCGACCCCCCTCTTGACAACATCAATTGAAATCTTAGAGTCTCCAAAGACCAATGTCATGAACAAGCTCTTCAAAGATTATACCTGGAAGTAACTTGGTGAATAAATATGCTAAATTTTCACTTGAATTGATTTGCTTGATATCTATTTCACCAACCTTTTGAAGATAACAAGTGAAGAAGAATTTTGGTGAAATATGCTTCGTTCTATCACCCTTGATATAGCCTTCTTTAAGTTGGATAATACATGCAGTATTATCCTCATATAAGACTGTTGGGATCATTTTTCCTGAAGATAAATGACAAATTGTCTGCATGATTAGATGATGTGGTTGATATAGTCTGTTTCATATATCGCCATGAAATAGTTGTATCTCCACATGTAAATAAATAGCTTGTTTGTGATTTACCATCATGTGGATCAGACAAAAATCCAGCATTTGCATAACCAACCAGTTCATGCTTGAATACATTTGAGTAGTATAACTCCATATTTGTAGTTCTTTTGAGGTAACGAAGAATGTGTTTTACATCATTCCAATGCCTTTGTATTGGTGAAGAACTATATCTTGCTAATAAATTAACAGCAAATGATATGTCATGACTTGTATGATTAGCATGATATATTAGTACTCCAATAGCACTAAGGTATGGTACTTCTGGACCAAGTAGTTCTTCATTACCTTCTTCACTAATTACTTGAGGTCGAAATGGATCCTTATCCACTTTCAAAGACCTTACAACCATTGGGGTACATAATAGATGATATTTATCCATATAAAATCGCTCTAAGATCTTCTTTGTATAATTTTTTTGATATATAAAGATCCAATTCTTGAGGTACTCGATCTCTAATCCAAGACAAAATTTTGTTCTTCCCAAATCCTTCATTTCGAATTCTTTCTTCAAACAATTAATTGCCTTTTGAAGCTATTCAGAAGTTTCAATGATGTTGATATGATCAACATAAACAACAATTATAGAAAATTCACTGCTAGATCTTTTTATAAAAATGCATGGGTATATCAGATCATTTCTGTATCCTTCTTTCAACAGATACTCATTAAGACGATTATACCACATGCGCTTTGATTGCTTCAGGCCATACAGAGACTTATTTGATTTAATTGAGTATTGTTCTCAAGAACTAGATTTGGATGCTTCTGGCACCTTAATTCCTTCAGGGACTTTCATATAAATATTATTGTCAAATGCGCCATATGAATATGCAGTCACAACATTCATTAGATGTAAATCAATTCCTGCATTTACAGTTAAACTAATTAAATAACAAAAAGTAGTCGCATCCACTACTGATGAATACATTTTTTTTTTTCAAAATCAATGCTAGGTCTTTGTGTAAAATCTTGGGCTACAAGACGTGCCTTACATCTAGTTATTTTGCCCTTTTCATTTCTCTTTCGTACAAAACCCTATTTGCATCCAACTAGTTTTACATCTTTAAGTGTAAGGACTACAGGTCCAAATACTTTTCGTTTTGCCAATGATTTTAGTTCTGCAGCAATTGCATCTTTCCATAGAGGCCAATCTTTTCTCTGTTAGCACTCGCTAATGGATTTTGGCTGATGATCCTCATTATCATTTGTTACATCATATGCTATATGATAAGCAAAGATGTTGTCAACGTTAACTTTATTTCGATCCCAACGGGTTCTATTCATAGCATAATTTATTGAGATCTCCTTATTTTCACATATATCAGGTACCTGGTCTCTTCTGAGATTACAACATTCTCTTCTGGAGATATCTCTACTAGAGATAATAACTCTTCAGGAGATGGCTCTTTTAGACCTATTAATTTTTCTTAAATATCCTCGACTTGACAGTTTATATTCTTTGCTCCTTTCTTCTTTCGATGATTTTTATCTTTGAAATCGATAGGCCTACCATGCTTTAGGCGTGCTTTAAATTTATTCATAGTAGGTTGTCCTTCAGGGACATCAAATTTAATAGGAGCATTAGTGGCTGGGGCATGTGACTTTATCACTTCCTTTGGTTCAGTAAATGCTTCTGGCATTTGATTAGCTAAATTATATAAATGAATTATCTTTTAAACTTTTAGTTCACATTGTTTTGTACGAGGATTAAAATGAGTCAATGATAATTCATTCCAGCTAATTTCTTTACCCAACTACTTATTTTCTCCCCCTAATGTTAAAAAAAGTGATTCATCAAAATGACAATCAACAAATCGTATTGTAAATAAATCTCCTGTAGATGGTTTTAAATATTTTATGATTGATGAAGATTCATACCCAACATATATTGACATCATTCTTTAAGGACCCATCTTGATGCATTGTGGTGGTGCTACAAGCACATATACCGTACACCCAAAAGTTCTTATATGGGAAATATGTGGTGGTGCTAATGCAAATTAATATTGCTGTGTGCAAAATGGCATGGCCCCAAGCAGAAATTAAGAGATTAGATCTCATAAGTAAAGGTCTTACTATCAGTTACAACCTTTTAACAAATAATTCTGCAAGTCCATTTGGCGTATGAACATGAGCTACAGGATGTTCAACGTCAATTCCAAGGGACCTACAATATTCATTAAAAGTTTGTGAAGTAAATTCACCAGCATTATCAAGACGTATTTTCTTGATATGATAATCAAGGTAATGTGCTCTTAATCTAATCAATTGAACAAGTAATCTCGCAAACGCTAGGTTACGAGAAGATAATAAGCAAACATGCGACCATTTAGTTGATGTATCAATTAAAACCATATAATACTTAAATGGTCCGCATGATGGGTATATTGGCCTATAAATATCTCCTTGTATCCATTCTAGAAATGTGAGAGATTCACTTTCTATTTTGCTTGGTGATGGCCTAATAATCAACTTTCCCTTAGAACATGCAGCACATGAGAAATCATGGGATTATGGTACTTGTTTACGGTTCATGGTATGTCCACAATAATTCTCAATTATTTGTCGCATTATGATTGACCCAGGATGGTCTAACCGGTCATGCCAAACATTAAATTCATTAGTAAACTTCTGGTTTACATTGGCAGACTTCTGGTCTGTATTGGTGAACTTCTAGTTCTCAATAGTATGTGTTTCAATTGTGCTTATACATGTGTAGTACAAACCAGAAGAAAAAGTAGAAAAACTTTCTAATATGCATTTTCTACCAGCAACTATATTCATGATAACAAGATATTCCTGATTATTTTTAGTTATTGTTTCTATATAATATCCATTTTGGCAGATATCTTTGAAACTCATTAAGTTTTTTTAGACATAGTAGAATAAAATGCATTATTAATGCATAATTTTTTTCCTTTAGTTAACAAACTATTAGCTCTTCCAGAGCCTTTAATGAAATTTATACTACCAGATACAGTCTGAAATGTTGACTTCTTGTACTACCAAGGAGGAAAAATATTTATCATGTCTGAGTATGGTGTGGGTTGTTGCACTGTCAATGAGACACAAATCTTCAGGATTGATGCCAATAGGATTCATTTTCATTAAAAGAAACATAAAACATAATTAAGATTAATACATATGATAAAATCAACTATAAATATAGTAAAACATAGCAGTTCAAATTAAGAAATCTGCAACATCCAAATATGCATCATCCATATCGCCATACTCAGAATTCTCAGCCTGATCAACATGATTTATCTCAACATTTGATCATTTATCATTATTTTTAATTGATTCTTAATAAAGGTTAACTAGATGTCTGGGTGTACAACATGTATGAGAGCAATGATTCTTGCCACCACAACAATAACACGAATTATTAGCATATTTGTTATGCCTGATGTTTCCCATTTTTGGTTCTTTTCAGTTTTTCCCACTTTTGGTGGGAATTTAAACCATTATGATTTTGATAAGTTCATTTTATTACCACACTTTCTATGGATTTTATTATTGATTAGAGCATTTTCATGAGCTAAAAATATGTAATTTGTCATAATATGAGAACATGGATGCTGCTTGATACTTTTTGATAAATGCAGGGGTAAAATGAAGAAAATAACAAGAGTTAAAAAATGGTCAAAAGGGACGGAAAGAGGGCTGAATTAATTTTAATGGAAAGTATTCAAGACTCGATGCAACTTAGCTAGCGCACAATAACAAGATGGAAGGCTTTAGCTTGACATGTGGAATTGAAGAAAATGAAGCATTTGAAAAGATCAATTATAGAGGATGGACTTTCGCCAGAGATACTATTTGTTTGAAAGAAAAAGAGGAGGTGGGCCCGACCATTGAGTTTGGTTCTGGGCAAAGAAAAAAACGCACAGGAAAATACTTTGAGCTCTCCGTCATTTTGGGAACTCTTGGGAAAAATAGCTTGGACGATAGCACAATCTCAACCATTCACCCTCTATTCTTCTCTTCTCCGGTTCAGCTAAAGTTAGAGAAGACAGCTATGGCTGAAGCATTTGTCCAAATCGCTGAAGCTTTATGCAACACCATGAGCTGCTGAACATTTTCTTTTCCCTAAGAAGTGAACTGAAGCTAGAGGCTCTGAACCTGTAGGGATTTATTCAATTCACTCTTACTAGATTCAGATTTATCTTGTATCTGTTCGGACTTATAAATTTGAGTTCAAGACGATCTAATATCATGTTTCTTTAGGATTGTTGAATCTATGATTAATTGATTGAGACCAACTTAGGTGTTTAATGCTCTTGATTCAGAGTAATTTTAGTTGTAGTCTTTAATTCGTTAGAATTGAGTATTATGGTTGAGTTGAATGATTTGCAAGGATGTTGTTCAGTGTTCATCTAAGAGTTTTAAGTACGTTGCAATTTATCTATCGCTGAAGCATGATCTGATATCTGCCTTTGGAATAGTTCTAGTTAATTGATAGGCAATGAAAGCTAGGTGAAGTTCTTAAGGAAGACCATTTGAAACTTGATATCTTCAACTTTAGAATTCTCTTTTAACTACCATTTTCATTTCTTAAACTCTAAAAATTCATAAATAATAGAAATAGGAGTATTAATAGTTTCTTCAAAGATTACTGCAAAGTGCTATTTTTAACTTGATTAAATGCTTTTAAAGTTGAGATTTAAGGATTTCTAGCTTCTCAAGAGAATCGACCTAGGTTGCACTACTATATTACATATTTTAGTGTCCTGGTATTTTGATAAACTCACACGATAGGGTTAATCAGATTTCGACCACGGCCACGTTACGGCTGTAGCCACGCCCACGTCCACATCCATGTCCATGACCACGACCTCAGCCATGATTAGATTTATTTGTTACTACATTCGCTTCAGGGAATGAAGTTGAGCTTATTAAACGGGATTCATGTTTTTTTAATAGAAGTTCATTATTCTATTTAGCTACAAGGAGACAATAAATTAATTCAACATATTTCTTGAAACTTTTTTCTCAATATTGCTGCTGCAGGAGCAAACTGGATGCATGAAATGTGGATAATGTCTTTTTTAACATATCTTCATCAATAATTTTTTCTCTACATAATTTTAATTTAAAAGTAATTTTGAACATGGTTGAGTTATACTCACTCATAGTTTTAAAATCTTGCAAACGCAAATGTATCCAATCATAACAAGCTTTTGGAATGATGATCATCTTCTGGTAATCATACTTTTCTTTCAAATTGTTCTAGAGAACAAGTGGGTCTATTACTATCAAATTTTCATTTTTTAAATCCTCATGCAAATGGTGACGAAGAAAAATCATAGATTTAGCTTTATCTTAGTTGGATGCATGATTCCTTTATTTGATCGTGTCTTCCAGACTTATAGCATTCAGGTGAATTTTCACATCCAACACCCAAGATAAATAATTTTTCCCTGTAATATCAAGGGTCATAATTTCAAGTTTTGTTAGGTTTGCTATGGTTCAAACTAATTTAAAAAGTAAATGAAAAAGTAATTAAAATATTAAATGTAAAAATGTAATATAATATCTTAAACAAAAATAACCGTAAATTTATAAAGACAATAAATAATTTGAGACAAGAAAAGAAAATTACAAATTGTATGGCTTCAAGCCATCTAATCTCATGGTTTCAGTTAGGAGGTAAAACATTTCATGTAAGGGGCTTCAGACCATTTAATTTCGTAGTTTTACTTAGGAGGTAAAACCTTCCATATAAGTGATAACTCATACAATCCATAAAAGAGGATCACAATCTAATCCTTCCATAAAGGAGGCATGTACTATATTAGAATAAAAACAATATGACGTTTTGTCATATAATTTCAGGAATCAGACATGTATGGCTTCTGGCCATAAGATAATCATATAAAAGAACTTGAAAAGAATATATATATATATATATATATATATATATATATATATATATATATATATATATATATATATATATATATATAAGAACAATAATAATCTCTAATCTTAACCATGGAACTCAATGTTTATAACAATCGATAAAAATATTACTCTAATTCTATATAATGGCTTGGATTATCCCAAATCTATCAAATAAAACAAGGTATATGAAATAATTAAAAAAACTATAAGAAGATCATACTTTCGTTAGAGCTTCGTGCTGATAACATGTTATAAAAGTATGTGTGATAAGAGAGAAGATTGATAGAATTTCTAGAGAGAAGTTCTCATCAGTTCGTTTGAAACAATCGATTACAAGCCTTTATATAGAGTCAGGAACCTAACCCTGATTATATGACCATGGTTACATCTAACCTTGGTTACATGACCATGATTACTTTATATCTTCTTTATATCTTTGTCTTCTTTTGTTTTATGTCAAGTCTTCTTTTCTTCTTTATATCAAGTTGACTAAAAGAATAAGTTAATCTAGATACAAGTTAATGGACATTCATATATATAATATTCATAACAAATACCACCATCACGTGAGGGAAGCCCAATTTTCAGTGGACCCAGGTTCAAAATGACAGTTTTGCTACTCCCCTTATTGTTATGGCGGCCCCCACTTTTTTTAGATTATAATAATGATAATTAGATTATAAAATAATAAATGAATCAACTAATAAATTTTAATTATAAAATTAAATGAAGCACATTGACATAAATTGTTTTAACATTTTTATTAATAATAACAAAAAATAATTATTTTGTTATAATTTTAAAACAAGGGCGTCAAAGTCATTTACTCGTCACTTTTTCATATCACATCATCATTTTCAACATACTAAATAAAAATTTTCCTATTAACCCATTTTCTTTTCAATACAAACCAAATATCCATATGATTAAATATTTTTCTTTTCTTTCCTTTTCATTCATTTCCAGCCCTTTCTTCGAATCAAACATGGCTCTTATGAGTTTTTTTTTATCTTTTTTTGCTAGGCACACATATCTTTCTATTAGAAGTAATTTTGTTTGAAACATTGTCAGGCACTAAATATGGACACCTCTCCTAATAAAAAATTGAGCTTTAATTTGCCACATTCCGCTAAATCCAACCCTTTTATTCTTTTGAGGGATTTTAGTCCTCTAGTGTTATCAAGCAAGTCCTAGCACTGCTTTCCTGCCCAATTGTTCCTGGGCTTCCATTTTCTGGAGTTTAAATTTGGGCTTAGTTGAACCTGGAACGAAGCCACCTCTTTCTTCCTACCGCGTCACAAGGAGCTTTCTACATCCCCTACTAACCCAGTGCATCCAACCAACATCACAGAGTAGGAAATTCTTTTCCTAATTGATGGTTTTGGTTTTATTGGTGTTTATACCGTTTCACTTAATGTTTTTGTCTATCTTTTACTTCTTTAGTTGGAGCTATATATCCCTGTATGCAACTTTTAAACTTCTCTTGTCTAGTTAATATCATTCTGTCTTGTTTAAAGAAAGCGTTTATTTTTAAATGAATCTATAATATAAAATTTTAAAGGAAAACCATTCGAATTATTATCGTGGATGGTTTAATAAAATCTCGTTATAACGTGGCAGCGAATCCCATGATCCGTGTGCATGAATGAACCAGATAAGGTACAGACGCGGCGGCTTTCAATTTGCAACATGGAAAATAAGACAATTGAAAAACATTCTTGTAGATTATGTGTCGGAAAGGATAAGCTGTTCCTGTTGCCCTGGACTTTGCGTAATATACTCCTCCTATATAGAACCCAAAGCCTTTCATAACTTTACAACAGAATTCTAGATTTCTTCTTATCCCAAACGCGCCATGCAAAAATTTCATTCAAACTTCAAAGAATGTCATGCTTGGTGAGAATATCCTATCCTACCAGAATGTGACACCTGTCCATCCCAGGGAATCAAAGCCTCTGGCATCTTCGCATGTTTGGATATATTGCTTTGGCCTCACGTTTAACAAAGATTTGCTTCTCTGGCTTCATTATTATACCTTAATCCGATAATGCCCAATGCCCCAATCATTCTCCAAAACCTGAACTGCCCCCTCACTCTCCCAACAAGAATCAGCATAACATAAAATATCTAAGGCGGTAGCGACCACCCCCCAACATTCTTTCTTATTAAATCATTTCTTTTTTATTCTCAGGACTGCAACTAAATTTTTAATTTCTCATTAATTTTAACAGAGGAATTACAGAGCGTGCAACAAAAACAGGGGATTGCGTATTATGCAGATAAATAATTCATACAAGATTGTACTCCACTATCAACTTTACTGTATGTGCCTTTACTTTCTTCTACCTCACCACTTGACCATTGACCCAATTACAATTAGGAACTGTTTTGTTCAGAATAAATAACTTATCAGACCAAGCTTGAAAGGTTCGTATGCACTATTCAATTGCAGAAGTGTAGTTGCATACATACAGAGTATATGGGAGAAAAGAACAGAGTCATAACACGCTCGTTTGCGTAATTGGTTGGTCCAAGTTGAGAATATGCAGGCCAGAGGTTTACTATTATACTAAACGGTTCATTTCAACATCTTCCTTCACCTACTGCAAGTCCTGGATAACGACCCTTTGAAA
Organism: Inga laurina; assembly: GCA_963855925.1. NCBI lineage: Eukaryota > Viridiplantae > Streptophyta > Magnoliopsida > Fabales > Fabaceae > Inga > Inga laurina. The sequence goes on from OY979706.1 coordinate 60,950,905, forward strand.
CTGCGCCACGTTTTTTAATCTTATACATGCATGCTCTGACCCCACTTTCCGTTGCCCTCTATTAATCATTTTCATTTCTTTATACCTCCTTGTTTCTTCTCTCCTTAATTCTGGTCTTTTTTATCATTATCATCATATGATTAATCAGGGCAGAACTTACATTTGGTCACGTTGACAGTTTTATATATTCCTCTCATTCGTCCTCCGTTCATTTAGGAGCTTTTTCTGGGAAAATACATAACCCCATGTAATTAAAAATCCAAAAACAAAATTATCATCTCACTTTATATGTTTTATCAAATATAACAATATGTGAGTGCAAGCGTTAATGGGTTTGATTAGAACGAAGCAGGGCAATTGTCACTTGTCAAACAACAAGAGCCTTTGCGTAACTTTGATTTTTTCCTAACGAGTTAATTCTATTGTATCTCTCATATTCTTCATGAAGTGGTTGTGGTTAGATTGATTTGTTCACCCTTTCCTTTTGACTCTATTGGCAAATGCCGCCATATATATATATATATATATATGTTTGTGTTTTCTTTTTAATCATTACACTTTGTTTGGTTTCAATAGCTTCTATGAATGTTCCACCAGTTAGAATCACAACTTGCACCTGTCTGCTTCTAGAATGTGCATGACTAAAACCCATATTAGCGCAGACAACACGTATAGTATCATGGTTTAATGATTAATTATTTATGGGTATGATTTATTTATTACTCAAGAAAAACGAGTCGTGCAAGGGCACAGCCCCTGTTCTGATTAATTAGCCTCATCTTAAGTGTTACAATAAGTTAGAACCCATCCTTGACCACCACCTTAAGAATTTTTTAAAAGCAAAGAATCCGATTGTCAAGTTGCTAATGTCTGATATTGACGTCCTAACCATAAACACTCTAGATAACACACTACCAACCAAAAACTGGAAAATATATCAAATTATTGTGAACACATGATGATATTCAATTAATGCACGATGACATGTGCCTCTTTTCTTTTTGTTAAAACAGGCAGATGTCCACAAGATACAAACTCTTTGATGTGCGCAACAAAGATATAATAATGGGACATAGAAAAATTCCATCATCACATACACTCGGTCTCAAATATAAGATAAAGTTAACTTTTTTAGAAAGATTAAGGAAGTTAATTAAATTACTTTAGAGTATTTATATTTATATTTTTTTCTCCAAACTAATTAGTTTGACTAATAAACTAATATATAATTTAAGAATAAGTAACATATAATATGATTAAGTAATTTATTTAGTTTCCTTAATCTTTCCAAAAAAAAATCAACTCTTTCTTATATTTAAGACCGAAAGAAGTATATCTTTAAAATTTGTGCGACCTTCCCGGAGTATGTACATCAAACGCTAAACTAACTCCATTAGTGGACGGCATGGGAGGTTAATGGAAACTATACATGTGTTCTTGTTTGTGTGAAGGGTTTTGGGGGGGGGGGTTATTACTTGGACCATATTAGTAATTTATTTACATACTAGAAAAAAAATAAAAAAATTGGAAGGTATAAATTCTTCAATAGTGACTTTATGGGCTTTCTTATAATTTGGATATATTATTTTGGGATCAATCTATTAGGAATTGAACTACATGGCTATGGTTCATTTACATCTAATTAAATTAAAATGGGTTATTTAATATTTCATTTTAATATTTTTTTAATAAAATACAAATACAATATTTCAATATTTATAGTTTATAGTTCAATAAAATACGGGGGTTTAGGGTAACATTGAAGTCAAGAAGCATGAAAGATACTTGACTTCTAATTAATTGAAGATATACGTTCTTAATCATGATTATTGGTGTTTAAACAAATAAAAGCGAATAGATATAATGTTATTAAATGAAATGAACACATATCGTTCATGCACATAGTGGAACTGTTGGCATTCATTTGCAAGAGATCAAGAAGTCAAGGAATCTCCCCCAGGAACTTCTCTCCTTAGGGTGGTAGGTGAATACACGTATTATATATACATTACTCGTCCTTTACTACTATATTCCAAAGTCGCTACTATTTTTTTTTTTAAAAAAAAAAACTCATCTTTCATGCCGTCCTTCTGATTGAACTACTTTCAAAGGTCTGATTAGTGAAAAACACATTGCAAAGGTCGGCTTTTGTAGCATTGTTGATCATATCGATCGGTTCTAGATGACTAAGAAGATTACATGGAAGTCTATCATCTTCACCTTAAACTGTTACAGGACTGATTACCCAACGTTGCAGGAAAATCAACCTCTGAAACGAGGTTCATTTCAGAGGTTGTGCCTCTCGGACATAAGCAATTCCAGCTCATCTCAGGCCATTGACGATCTCTCAATTTCTCTGGCTGGTACAAAGCTTCATATATTCAGCCTAGAGGAGCTTAAAGAGGCAACCCATAATTTCTCATGGAGCAATCTGCTTGGTGAAGGTGGGTTTGGACCCGTGCACAAAGGATTTTTTGATGACAAACTTAGGCGTGGATTGAAAGCTCAGCCTGTTGCTGTCAAACGCCTCGACTTAGGTGGCATGCAAGGTCATAGGGAATGGCTGGTTAGCTCCTTCAACCAATTGACTCAAATTTTTTGGTTTCTTTCTTAGTCACATACCAATATTAAGGTTGCGTGGTTTTTAGTACAATAAAATAACCCAGAGCTCTGTTCAATGCTAACTGGGAAAAATATTTGCTTCTCTAGGCAGAGATTATCTTCCTTGGACAGCTCCAGCATCCACATCTTGTTAAGTTGATTGGGTACTGTTATGAGGAGGAGCATAGGCTTTTGGTTTATGAATACATGCCAAGAGGAAGCTTGGAGAACCAGCTCTTCAGGAGTATGTTACTCTTTCTTGATTTCTTCTACTTGTTCTTTTTTGTCCATGATGTTTCCCAAACTACAATCTGATTCAAAGAGAGACACAAAGTTCTGATCACAACCATGCCTGACCCTGATTCCTTTGTTTTAGGATACTCTGCTGTATTGCCATGGTCAACCAGGATGAAAATTGCACTAGGTGCAGCTAAAGGCCTGGCCTTTCTTCATGAAGTAGATAAACCAGTCATTTACAGAGATTTCAAAGCTTCAAACATTTTGCTGGACTCGGTATGTCCTCTGCTCTGCCCCCTCCTCTGTTCTCACTTCTGAGTTGTGACCATATCTTCCATTTTCCCGGCGAATACAAATTCAATTTCATGACTTTTTTTATTATTAATTTGCTCAAACACAGGATTACACAGCCAAACTGTCCGATTTTGGGCTGGCAAAGGATGGTCCAGAAGGGGAAGAAACACATGTAACAACACGCGTAATGGGGACACAGGGCTATGCTGCTCCAGAGTATGTAATGACAGGTCACCTCACGACGAAGAGCGATGTGTATAGCTACGGTGTGGTTCTGTTAGAATTGCTTACAGGGAAGAGGGTGGTGGATAAGAACAGGCCCAGTAAAGAGCATAGCTTGGTGGAGTGGGCGAGGCCAATTCTGAGGGATCCCAAAAAGCTGTTTCGAGTCATAGATCCCGGATTGGAAGGTCAATTTCCGGCGAGAGGAGCTCGCAAGGTGGCTGCTTTGGCTTACAAATGCTTGAGTCACCACCCAAATCCAAGGCCCACCATGTCCGATGTGGTTGCCATGTTGGAGACACTTCAGGGATTCGACGATGTTTTCATAGGACCATTTGTGTACGTTGCCGTAGGTGAAGGCCAAAAAGAAGCGTAAAGTAGTCAAAGTATACCGGATGGTAATTCTCTTTTTGGTTTGCTCGTTTTGGTATGTAAAGGACGTGTCAATCTTCATGATTATGAAGCTGAAAGTAATTAATTGTACACAGAATTAGCTAGGAACTGAGAACTGCACCAAGGGGGATGCAGTTTGAGGTGAAATTAGTATCACCGCTTTGAGATACAAATTTGTCTGAAGGGGTAAGCAATATAATTCAGTTCAAAGTTTGGCTTAAAGCGTATAGCAAAGGCAAGTTTGAATTTCAAATAGCATACTTGTTAATAGATAATAGAGGCAAAAACTTTTCGCATTTTTGTTTTTGAAAAGGATTAGTCTCAAATCCAAAATCCAAAATGGCTTGGAACTATCCTAGCTTGATCAAATAAAAAAGTTAGTAGTCCATGAGAGGTGTATTAAGGGAATTTTCGCGGTAGAATAATTATCTTGGTAGAAGGTTGCAAACTGACTCAAGAGGCTTAAAAAACTACTTCAGGCACTTTGACGATGTTTGACTTCAAACTCAAAAGCTACTTTAAAATTAAAGCAACTTTTTATGATTTTTAGCATTTAGCATTTTTTTAGATTGGAACCTCTTGAAATCAAATTACTTTAATTTACCTTTATCTCAACTTCTGTTTCAACAAATAAAGGCTTGTTTGGGTTAGCGTTGAAAAAGCATGTTTATAAAAATTGAGGTACAACTCCTCTCACATACTTACCTTATTTGTTGTAAATCACATCAGAAAAACAGTTTTTACCGCCAACTCAAACAGACACTAAGTTAACATAAAAGTCATTTTTGAAAGTATTAATCCAAACAACCCCTTAAAAAAAATCCTGGGAGCCACAATTGGCTCCACAGGAAGGAAATCGTTATCCTTGTTTATTGAGTATTGGCTTGAGAATGCAGAAAATAAGGCTGGTTAGTTGTTGAAACTTGAAAGTAAAAGGCAGGTCATGGCTATTTTTCCATGTGACGTAGGAGACCCCATTGGGTGACAAGGACAAAACAACTTAAGTAGCAGTAAACATATGTAGCAGTTACTCTTGGTATATACCAAGGCATGAGAAAATCGATCCCTACTCACAAAATCGTGCATATATAATATTAATAATATGTGTAAGTATATTAATTTACAATTTAGCCCCACATCAAGCAAACCTACCGCCTGAGAGGTTGCATATCGTGTATGAAGCGCGGGTGCGGGAATATTGCCAAATTCCGCAACCGCTCAACCACTAATGCTTAGTTTTTCTCCTTAGCAGTCATCACCCCTGATGTTATCCTCTTTATCTCATCTTACTCTTACAATCTTTTGCTAATAACATCCATAATCTATTTATCAAAATAAATAAATAACGTCCATCTCTTGTTTATTTTTTATCAACAATTCTTCTAATATATAATATAGCCAGTTCCTTGCTCCTTCACACCATTGACCATTTTAGGCGCTTGACTGTAGGTGGTGTGAACTTTTGACCAATATATATATATACGTGAGCGACTTGATTGGGATGATAGTACGTGCAAAAGATTGAACGTCATAAATTTCTGGACCAGAGGTTACCAAAAAAAGAAAGCACTCTGCTCCAGAGTTGGTGTTAGAAGATGAGTGCAAAATTCTGATGCTTCTTATAATCAGGAATAACGGAATTTAGTCAATGATTTCTCGCCAAGTCACAGGGTTAAAGTGTAAGTTTTGAGATTGATGATTCTTTAACTTATGTAATTAGGATTAATAGAACCTAATCAATCCGGCAGCATGGATGATGGTAATAACTATTAAGTCCAAGATTAATAAGGATGATTTAGCCGCCTGTTTGATGGAATTAGAATTTTTCTTTTTCTCTTCCCTCACTCATGTCATCATGTAGTTGCTCTTGGACTTTTACAATTGAACAAGTATTTACTTCCCAGTTCGTTGCACCCGTTCGTTGCACGGGAGAATTAAGTTGACCATGTTATATCAAATTAATATGCTTAATCCAATTCCTTTACTACTCCAACTAACTTCTTTAATAGCCTAACTTCCAAAAAATAATTGAAGAAAGATATTTAGAGTTTATCATTTGGGCTAAAGATTTTAGTTAAATTATATTATAAAGTAGATAAGTTAATTGAAGAAGAAAATCATTTTAAAGTAATAAGGTTTAATTTATGGAATTTAAGAGACAAATTGGTAACTGAAATACCATCCACAAATTGATTTGGGCCAATTGTAAGCCCAAAATGTAAAGCTCAAACCTTGGATTAAGAAAAAAAGATAACCCTTAGTTTTTGTGCATTTCAACCCCATAAAATTTTTTAAGTGATTTTCAACCCAAAAAGGGGGGAAAATAAAGCGATGGTTTAAGTGATAATCTAACATGAGGGACCCATGAAAATAAAATAAAATCTTCTTGCACTCGTTCGTTTTAGGCCAGCAACTTAGAAGTTAGAGTGAGAAGTTGGAAGCCAAGATCAAGAAGGAGCGGAGGAGAAGGTGAAGATATCAAGATACTACATAAATATATTTATTAGTTAGTAGTGATCCGTGACCATCTTACAGTCACTAAATATAATAATTTCCAATTTGAGATTATCTAATAGTAACTTCAAAAACTACATCTCTTCTGCAATTCACATAACAAAAAACATACGTGCTGCATGTCAAGAGCGAGCTTTTACTTCACTATTTCTAAAAGTGTCACACACAACACAATGTTCTTTTGTTCCTATTTTTTTTAGATTTTTTCCTATTTCAATTAACCATTCAATTAGTCAGAAGGCAAAAAAAAAAAAAAAAAACACAACAACACACACACACAGGGGGATGCATTAGCACAGAACACCACATCAAGATACCATGAAAACAAATGAAGCACACAGACTTAATAGGAAAAATCAAAATTATCTCATCAAGTATCAACATAGAAGGCGTTTGTTTGGGCGTTACGATTGGTTATAAGTTGCTTTTTACGTAAATCGAGACACAACTTCTCTCACATATTTACTTTGTATACCGTAAATCATTATTAAAAAGCAACTTATAAGCAATCGAATCGCTAAAATAAACATGCCTTGCCTTTGGTATCACTTATTTTGGGACAATAAGTCATTATTATGTAAGTCGAGATAAAGCTTCTCTCACATACTTACCTCATATACCGTAAATCACGATTTATAAACACTTATAAGTAAAAAATAAGCCATCTCAAACGAGCATATCGTCACAAAACAAATGGCATAACTAGAATATGAAGATGACATTGCTATTCTGCTCTCACCAACGTGCAGTAAGTGGAATTGTTGAGATCTTTCCCCATCAACAATTTTCGTAACTGTGTTTACTACACCATTGATATCAACAATTCCATTTACAGCATGTCAGTGAGAGCAGGATGACAATGTCATCTTCATTGAAGATCAGTTTTCCAATTTTTGGTTTGGAAAAATCATGGTGGACAAATCGAGGTATTGTTTTCCTAGACTTAGAACAATCAAAAGATGACATTTGAACACAGTAAGAGAACTGTCACTTTTGCCCCATTTTTTAAAGTTTATGGTGGTGAGTGCACTTTTGAGAAAAATTTATGGGTATTTTTGCCCCTTAAAAACTTTTGAGTAAACAGTCATTAACAGTAGTGTCACTTTTGCCCATTTTTTGAAAGTTCATGATTACTTTTGCACAATTTTTAAAATTTTATGGTTACTTTTACACAAAAAAAAAAATTATGGTGGTGGGTGCACTTTTAAGAATAGTTTAAGGTTAGTTTTGCCCCTTAACCCAAGAATTTAATATGTTCATAATACTTTCTTAATTTACAAGCAAAGTGAAAAAACTAATGTTAATAAGGTTGTTTGTCCTTATAATTTGATCAAATTTTAATTTTTGTCCATATAATTTCATAAATATTCAATTTAAATTTAACGAATGGTCTCTATAATAAGTTTTAAATTTGGTTAATATACTTAAATTTAAAACAAATCTTCATACAACTATATAGACGAAAACTAATAACTTAAAACTATAAAATCAAAACAAAAAACCAATCCAACCGTAAGAATAATTGTAAGAAGAGAAATGATGTTAAAAAAAGGGTAAGGTGCAACCAACTTATACCCAAAGTGCACCAAACAATATAAACTCTAATTAGTTATAAAAATACTCACAAACATTCAAAATCAGAGCGAAAATGAAACATCCGTTAAAATAGGCTAATGTCTGTTACTTTTGTAGTGGAGCCTAAGCTATTTTCAGAAAGTACCAAGATGCCCCTGACTCAAAAATGGTAAAGGTGCAAAAATACATATAAACTTTTACCTAAAGTGCATTAAACACCATATATTTTTCAAATGTGCAAAAATACCCATGAATATTCAAAATGGACATGAAAGTACCAAAATACCCCCGACTTAAAAAAATTTATTTGTCTAACTATTCAAATTCCATGCTATTGTTTTATGAACATAACTTAAAATTTTATATATCAACTTTAAATTAACAAGCAAATTACTACTGTATTATTTATTCACCTATTTCTATTTATAAGCCACTTCTAAAATGTTTTATCATAATCAAGAAAAATTTTAAACTTGGTTAATTTTATATTTAAAATTAATAGCTTTCTAATTTTATCCCTAATTAATATACAATCAACCCCAATACTTGGATATGATAATTTAGCAATTGGATGTGATAATGTAAATTATGCCAGATAGAGTACATGCTATTAAATTTTTTATTTCTATTTTTTCTAAATTTTCTTAAGAATTTTTTTCCCACCTTAAGAAATTAACTTATAATTAACCTACTTAATTTTAATATGAATACACATAAATAATTTTTATAAAACACATTCACCATGTGTGTGTGGTTTTTACTTGAGGGTATTTTGGTATTTCCATGTCTATTTTGAATGTTCATTGGTATTCCAGCATATCTGAAAACATATTGTGTTTGACACACTTTGAGTAAAAAATTATGGGTATTTTTGTGCCTCTACTAATTTTTGAGCTGATTTGGTACTTTCTGAAAAATAGTGCTAGCTCAACTACAAAAAGTAATAGATGTTAGCCCATTTTAACAAATGTGTTATTTTCACTCTGATTTTGAATGTTTGTTGATATTTTTACACTCAATAAGAGTTTAGGGTGTTAAGTGCACTTTTATTATAAGTTGGTGGTTTTTTTTACTCCCTAACCTTAAAAGAAAACTGGTATAAGCATGGCTCAGGGTTGTGAGATTGCATGGGATAACTCACATTAATTTTGTTAAGGGTTAAAGGCCTTTTTTATCCTGGAAATATTGCTTCAGGTGCAATTTGCCCTGGAAGTTTCAAATGTGGGGCAATTTTGCCCTGACCATTATCGCATTTAAGTTTGATCGTTAGTGGACTAAATATAGGGACAAAATTGCTCTAAATTGAAAACTTCTAGAATAAATTTACACCTTAATAAAAATGACATGAACGAGAAAATTGTTGTGAGAATTTCAACTTAGGAGTGAGTTCGCTTGAAAGTTTTCACTTTGGAGCAAATTTACCCTTATATTTGATTAACTAAGGGTCAAACTTAACTGCGATCATTATCAGGGTGAAATTGCCCCACGTTTAAAACTTTCAAAATAAAATTGACCTTGTACCAATACTTCTAAAACAAAAATAGCTTTTAACTTCTTTTTGGGTATGTTTGGTTGAGCGATTCGATTGCTTATAAGTTGCTTTTTAATAGTGATTTACGGTATACGAAGTAAGTATGTGAGAGAAGTTGTGTCTCGATTTACGTAAAAAGCAACTTATAAGTTTTTATAAGTTGAAACAAACATGCTTTTTGTCAATTACTTAGCATACAAGCACCTTAACCATTTAGACAAATTGAAACAAAGCGACGTCGTATTGATTTTTTAATTCTCCTTTTTTGGTAATTGTTCGGGGATGAACGAAAACTTGAACTCAGAATCTGATCCGAGTATTCAATTTTTTTTCCTGGCAGCCAACTAATACAGTTTTTGCGCGCGACTAACCAGAGAGAAGACAATAGAAGCAGGAGTAGAGCATCGCGGGTCAACACGGATTAGTACTTGGGCTAATGGCTACCTTGGTGTCTGTTGCCGGTGCGCTCACAGCGAACGATCGCCGGATTTTGTCGGCCGTGAACACTGGAGCGTCGAGCCTTTCATTCGTCGGGTCGAGTTTCATTGTGCTCTGCTACGTCCTCTTCAAGGAGCTCCGCAAGTTTTCTTTCAAACTTGTTTTCTACCTTGCTCTCTCTGTATGCATCTCATTCCACCTTGCTTGGATCCTTCGGATTTAGTTGCTGATGTTTAGATCTGATTTCTTCTTGTCCTCGCCTGATATAAATCTTTACGTGCTAGCACAATTTCATTGGGCTTTTAATTGTTAGTTCCCAAATATGTAATTCACTTTGATGTCGAAACTTGAATGGGATCGACAATCAAAGCCTTATTTGAGTTTCCTTTAGGGAAGTATTTGAGATATATCATGAACCTAGCCGAAGTTAGCCGTAGCCAGTTCACTTTAATTTTTATTGTTGTAATGGTAAATTGCAGTTTATCTCTTGTGGTTTGGCCGAAATTCAGGCTTCTTTTGAGTTGTTTAACTCTCTCACGGTTGGTTCAAATGCCATTTTATCGACCTCTTACTTTTACATGCAGATGTTATAATAAAAACGAAGGTTAAAATGATAGAGTTGCACTTACATTTTGAACACTTTTGCGGAGCTTGTAGGATCAAGGGCACAATCTTAATTGTGAAATGTTGGTTTAAGTAAAATATCATTTAACAATGACATAGCTTATCAGTTTAATTTTCACATGATTATTTCGGCTGTAATTAAAAACAAAAAATACGCAAGGTCGTTAAGCAGTAAACATACCATTAAAGGGTTGAATGAGGCACTTTAGACCACATGGGAACTATTTGATATTGGCCAAACCACATGGGAATGTGATTCACCTAGTTATGATTAGGACTTAATTAAGAGTCTAAATGTTAAACTGTAGTTAAAAATGTTTAATTTGATTTGACATGTGACCTGGTAACTACAATACACTTCTACAAACAAAGCAAACTATAAACCGGTTTATTGTTGGCTTGACTCCTGGGTTTTTAAGTGTAAAACCGCCTTTTATTGAAAAAGTCTAATTGCATTGTAAGTATCCTTTAAGGTGAGCAGCTAACTTCTGCAACTGTCATGTTTCCCCTAGTCTCTTTAATTTGCATGTGTCACTAATACTGTTGTGTGATTTAGAATTTATTTCCTTTTGAAATTTGGAAAATCAATCATGCCTGCGCCCTGTGGCCGTTTGTTAGTTTTGGGTCATTTTCTTTTTCAGAATTCAGAGCCTTTGGTAAAGCGCTCCAATGTGACATTTTCTTTGACTGCAGGACATGCTTTGCAGTTTCTTCAACATAGTAGGGTATGCCTGCTGAATCAAGTGCAATCTTCCTCATATGTATGTTAAGTCGTTCATTACATGATTGATGGGAGTTTCGTTTTGATTTAGGGACCCATCCAAAGGTTTCTTTTGTTATGCTCAGAGTTATAGCACACATTTCTTTTGTGTGGCATCTTTTCTATGGACTACAACAATTGCTTTTACCCTCCATCGCACTGTTGTTAGACACAAAACCGATGTTGAAGATTTGGAGGCCATGTTTCATCTATATGTTTGGGGTATGTATTTGTGGATGACCAACTTTTAACTTGTTCACTTTAGGGAGTGGGCAACTTTGCCATAATCTCCTTCTCCAGTAACTCTTCAACACCCTGACTGTTATTTGGAAATTAAAATTTGGAAGAAATTCATTGTGTATATGACTATTTGGTTTTATTCATATACCAATAGTTTGATTTCCTAGTTCCACTTTTGTTTCCAGTTTCCGCCCATTTTTGTAATTTGTTCAAGTAGTTAATCACTGAGAGCTCATTTGACAACATGTTCACTTTTTATAGGTACCTCCCTAGTAGTGACAGTCATTCGCTCCTTTGGTAATGACCATAGGCATTTTGGCACATGGTGTTCAAGTCAAATGGGTCGCACGGGGAAGGCAAGTATTATTTACAAGAGTTACCTAGATTTTATTTTTAAGTATTTTAATTTCTCATAAAAAAAGTTTAATTTTTTCCTTGTTTTAATTTCCTTTTAAAGTACACAATGAGTCCTTTATTTCATATCTCAATTTAATATTATTTTTTAAGTCCCATTTGTTTTTGAATGTAATGTTTCATGCCGTGAATACAAATTGTGCTGAGTATTGAAACGAAGGCATGGTTACCAATGAGGAAAAAAAAACTCCATGTTGCAATTCCGCAAAATCAAATTCCTAATTTCACAATGTCAAGCAGCTAAAATTAACTGAAAAAAAAAAAAATCCGTGCAGATGTTGAAGGCTCTGCTGAAAATTCTGTATGGCACTCTATCTTTGCCTTTGTGATTGGCCTGTATGCTCTTTATAACTATAATGACGTTATCTAAACGAAGTTGGTGGTAAGAAACACTACGTTGTTATGTTGACTTTATCTGAATGAAGTTGGTGATAATAAATGCTATGTTGTACTTTTTTACATCAATTTCTTTTAAATGCAATTTTGTAAATATTAAACGGTACAAGAGGGGGGAAAAGCAGATGACAAGACAAAGCTAAATTTTCTGCAACTTTTGTACTGCAGCTGTGCTGAATTTGAGGTGAAAGCTCCCTTTCTCTCCATCTTCTAAAATAAACTTCTTTTCCTGTGCAGGCGGTTCATTTTATCACATTTTACATGCCACTTTGGGGTGCAATTCTTTACAATGGGTTTACATATTTTCAAGTAATACGCATGCTGAACAATGCAACTCGTGTATGTGCTCAAATTTGCAGATTTTTCTTTTTCCCCAGGAAAAATTGATTCAGGAACAGTTAAGTTCTTACTATTTTCTGGTGAATTTCAGATGGCAGTTGGTATTTCAGACCGAAATTATGTCTCAGATACAAGAGATAACATGAAGGTATTTTATACCCTGACTACTACAATATCGGAAATATAAGAAACCATGCTTGTAGATGAGGAACCCTGCTTTCCTCCCCCTCCTAACTAAAGGAAGGACGACGACAATAAAAACATAGGATAAGCTTTTTAGCAGTTACTAGCTGCTGTTAATATTTCTAATCTTAGAATTCTAATTGTTTGGGATATTTGTTTTCTATATTTCCTTTCTTGTCATGTGGCAAATTTATTGCAATCTAGCATGTTAGTGCTTGTGCTCAAGCGAATTTCTTAAACTGAAACTACAATCATTGTCTTATCTGTACAACTCCTCTATAAAGAAATTATAGACTCTGTTTTACTTTGCAGGCTGTCAGTCGCTGGGGATACTATCCTCTGATTCTAATAGGATCATTTGCATTTGGCACTATCAACCGCATTCATGACTTTATTGAACCTGACCATAAGATCTTTTGGCTTTCATTTCTAGATGTTGGAACGGCTGCTCTCATGGTATGAAAAAATCATTGTACTTGCTGTTTTCAGCTATATTTACATTATTACATTATTGCTCTATAACCTGTTACCGTGGAATTTGGTCACTACTATAGAACTTCCCTAGCTGAACTGGCATACCAAATCATTTTTTAGAGTAATTATGCACAAAGGAAGTATTTGCCATTGATGTAGCTTATAATACACAAATGTTTTATGCCATTTCCAGTTAGTGCACTGCATTTGATCCTGTATTACATATTTTTATATCATATGAAGACTGAACATCAAGTTCTGTGTGATGAGGTGCGAAAATGTATTGCTAATTTTTGGCACTCCCTCTGCTTGTTGCAGGGTCTCTTCAACTCAATAGCATATGGCCTCAATTCTTCTGTTCGTCGGGCATTTTGTGAGAGACTAAACATGTAAGCCTATTACTAATTGAATCCCTCTTGGCTTATTCATATTCTTCCAACTCTTCCTAATCTTCTCTTGGTTATTCATTTAGCATTCTTGTTTCTACACGTACAACCTCTTGATGTGTAACTATCGGGTGGAAGAACATCATTTATAATACTTATCACATCTATTTTTTGAGGTTTTTGAATTTTTTACTGGTGGATTGAGAATCACTAATTTATTTCCTTGTTCCTTTTCTAAGAAAGACAATCACTTGTGTATTTGTAAGCACGTAATTGCTTTTTGGCGCATTCATTTAAAACAAACAACTAAACATTTTTTTTTATACATCAGGTTCTTACCAGAGAGACTTTACAGATGGCTTCCTAATAATTTGAATTGCAGAAACCAGCAGCAAGAAAGTGAGCTAGTCTCATTAAAAATTGAAGATGAACGATAGTGAATGGACATGGTATGATCCTTTATACAGAATTTTGACGTTTTACATCCTAGTTTTGCGAGACCAAGTTTCCATGGGGAACGAAAGATCTGCTAGCAGCATTCATTCCATGTTTCTTGTCGCTCTGCTGTGTCATCCACTGATTTGAATCATGCCATCATCATCTATGAAATCTGCCTTGCATGCCCATGCTTGGTACTTATCTTGTCACAGAAAACAGCGGATGAGACAGCTTATTTTGGGTCGGGAAACTATGTTTGTGCTGAAGTTAAGGCGCACTCGTGACCGCGGCTGCAGCAAATGCAATTTTTTAATGGAAGTGTAAACTTCTGTTCCTGTAGTAATTCTTTTGCAAATTCTAATGTTGAGCATTTCTGTACATGTCCATGTATTTCTCTAATTTTTGAGATAGGATGTTGGATTAATATTTTTTGTAGTATGATATTGATGATTGATTGTTACACTATTTTTTCCAGATCTGCACTGTATTTATGAACTCATTTTTAGATGTAATTTTTGAGATTTATGTTCACAACTATCTAAACTGATATTTATAATTTATTTTCAGAAATCTGTTTTAGAACGTAGCTATGATTAATTTAACAGTTTTAAATTTAAATGCCATTCCCCCTTTAACTTTTAACTAGGTGCATCCTTCTACTTCAGTTTTTTTCTTTTGGTGATAAAAGGATGTTGGAAATAATGAGTGGATTAGTCTCAAGAAATGAGTTTTATTTTGTTTGGGATTGCAGGGGTTCAAGTAATAAGTGATCTTTGGGTTCAAGTAATATTTTGGGTCATGCTGAAATCCAGCAATGTCTCTTTATCTTTTGAGTGCGAGTTAAAAATGGACTGGGTACTATTTAACAAAGACCTTTTGCAAAAATTTAGATTAATGTTATGGAATAAATAACTTATAGGAAAATGTCCCCGCTAGTTTTATATATAAAATTTTGAACATTAAACATGTGGCAACTTTTGAATTTCATAAACAAAATTCAAGTTGGTTCAATGCTATTTATGCTTGTGATTTTTGTAAAGGCTGGAGGTTGAGAAATTCCTATATGAACCAGGTGCACCACATCATCTGTGCACTATCCAATAAAATCATACCACATCGATCTCATTAAATTCTATGTGAGAGAGAAAGGGAAGATTGGAGAGACATTTTCAAATGACATAAATGAGGAAAGAGAAGATAAATTAAACACATAAGATTTAATGAGATTAATGTGGTATGATTTTATGGGAGATGGGTGTCTCCATTGATTTTCCTTTCTATTAAGTGTATCTACCATTAGATCAATTTTCAATGGTTGAGATTTATCATGCTAGATTTTTATTATAATGATATTCTTTACATATTATTAAATTTCAACCATTGAAAGTTGATCTAATGGTAGGCACTCTCAATGGAGAGTAAATGGAGAGGAAAATCAATGGAGACACCCCTCTCCCTGATTTTGTTGGGTAGTGCAAAGATAGATCTGTTTGAGAAAGCGGTGGAAAAACAAGTTCACGTAAGTCGAGACAAAACTTTTCTTATAAACTTACCTCATATACCATAAATCACGTTCAAAAGCAGCTTCTACCGTTAATCCAAACAGGTACGATGGCGTGATGCACCTAGTTCGCACAAGAATTTCTCTTGGAGGTTGCAAGTTTTTGGAATTTAAAAGGCTAATATCATGGATCACCCTTAGTAGACTTCTACACACCATGATAGATTTCGAACATTATAAGTGTGTGTTCTGATTAGTTTTTGGAGAATAATTTTTATAATTTATGAGGTAAATATGTGAGAGAAGTTTTGTCTTGATTTACGAAAAAATGTTTCTGAAAGCATGATTTTAAGGGTAAAAGAACACACACTTAAAACCAATAACTTATTACCATGAAGAGGCTGCCAACGTCCAGGCCTTTAGTGCCTATATAAGGCGCCTCAAGTCAAGTAGAGCATACCTACTCTTGAATTTTAGAGCATCACACTCCCTCCTTAGAATTTTTTCTGTCGATTGAGTTTTATTATATTTTGTTATGTTGTTCATCCTGTTCTTATAGAAATGATCCATTTAATCTTAAAGAGTGTCGCTTCTTATTTATTGGTAGTTACAAAATAGCTCTTACTAACAGTGTCTTAAGATTATAAAATCGAGTTAGTGGCCAATAATCAAGCATCCTACATCATGATTCTAGGAAGCCAATCTGATGCATTCGACAACCTCTCCAGATCCATGAATCATATAGAATTTCATTAAATGACCACAAAACTAAAATTATTTTAATCAGATAAGAGAAATTCTGAATTTACATTGCGGTCATTTTGGACTAAAATGAAAACAAGGTTCAAAATGAAAAAGAATTGATCGTCCTAAATGTAAATTTACAACTCTCAGAATACATTTTAACAAGTATTTGTAAACAAAAAGACAAGTATGGATGTGAAAATTAACAAGTCTGAATTAACAAAATGACAATTTTTCACAAGTCACGGTGCCTTCGTTAGCAGATTGACAAGTGTGGTATGAAAATTAACAAGTCTATTAATAAAAGACTTCAATCGAATGAAAATTAACAAATTGACAGGTCATTGGAAATAATGTTAGGTCAGGCGTCCTTTGATAAAATTCTCCCTAAATTATAACGTATGAGAATCTATTATTACCACATACCACAGTGTTACTGGGGTACTATAAAAATCGATTATTTAATCATTCACGATCCATTCGTGATAAATCCAATGAGGTTTATCTCCTAATTAACGCTGCAGATAGAGTGGGGTGCCACTCCTCCATCGTTAACTTGAAGGGCTCTTCATTATTTTGGCATCTTATAGTGTGGGACCCGGGGATCATAAAATTGCGTGCAAGCAAATTTTTTGATCAGTTTGCAGCAATTCGGCAGTCTGCCACAGAAACATCTTCTGCAAATTGTTAGATCAAATATGGACTCTCAATTTCTTCTCCCACACTCCATTTGCGGCACATCGCTTTTATGAATCTGAAGCTCCACTCCATCTGTCAATTATTATCTTTCATATTGTTTAACTTGCCAAAATTTTTAATGCAATTTTCTCGCAATCACGTTTCCAAATATTGTCCCCATTACACAAACCAAACCAAATCACCCCCATAATTATTTCCATTTTAAAATTTAAAGATTGCAGTCTGCGATCGGAACACATTCATGGTGAAATTCCCAGAAAAGAAAAGGCTAAAACAAAAGGTGTAACACAATTGACATGAATTCGTAAGTGTAAGGAGGTGATTCGAGTACCGTCGATGTTTCCCAAGTCTCTATATAACTAAGCACATGCACAGGCATTGTCAGCTCCTAGAAAAGTTCCTTCATCACTCTCAGACCTGAAAAAGAAGTAGCCGATAGCAAGACCGACCACGATTGCCACAAGGACCCCTCCGTTAAAGGACATGACGGCCAGCATCAGCAAATATCCGATCACCGAATTAAACCCAAACAGAAACGCTCCTGCAAGCTTCAACCCTAATTTGGGCTTGTCCCCGGCGAGATTCGATAGGAGAAGAGGGATCCGATTCTGAGGCGCCGTAGCGGGAGGCGTCTCGAATATGATGGCCTTGAGGCGAAGGCGTCGATTCTCCAGATACTGGTAGAAGGCAGATGCCAGAAGACACGCGAGCAAACTCAGTAAGTAACTCGTCCATGAATCGGTTTTCCAGGAATCGATGAGGAGGGTAACTTTTTTGCTCCAATAGAAGGTCATGTGCATCATCTTGGCTTTGTGGATGGAAAACCAGGAAATCCACAATGTCTTCAAGCCTCAAAATTGACAAAGTGGGGAAGAAGAAAAGGATACGTGAAGTCAAAGGGATCGCATACTGCGAGAATCGGCTAATGCAGTAATCCGCAAATGTATACTACCTGCATCTTGGGTTTAATAAAATACCCTCCGGCAAGTTCCTATTAACGAATTTGCGCCCCCATTCTGCGCATCATTGCTTTTCAATAACAAGGCTGTTTAGGGAATTTCACTATATGGCCCAATTGGTAGTACATAACGTTATCCAAAAAAAAAAAAAAAGGTAGTACGTCTAAGTCACCTGGAACAAGACACGCAACTTCAGCCTTGTAAGTTGTTGTAACTTGTAAAATGGGAAAGAGAAAAAGGGTCAGCGGTGATGCCAGCCAGTCGCCGGAAAACAGTCCCGGCCATTGGTTAACCTTAAAAGATAAAGAACAAGGAGTGAGGTAAAGAATGACAGATAATAGTATTAATGGGGTGTTACATCATAATTTGATAATTAGTATCCTTTAATTGAGATTAGCTCAATTAATTAACATATACAAATCCAACACCCCACATATGTTTGTCGAATACGAGGATCTACTTATATGACATTGTGAGTGACTGAATGTCAACTTCTATTTATTTATTTATTGCTACCCAAACAGGCAAGTCACTGAGTCGTGAGCTTTGGGCAAACACGAGGACGTCCCCAGCCAGTGATGGAATTGGGTTGTGGTGTCCCTTTCAGGGATTAACCCTTTAAATTCTATTAATGTTTGGATCATAACGCTCATTGGGCCAAAGCCCAGTTCGAATCGTTAACACTAGCCTACCAATAGTATTTTTAAACAAGTAATAATAATTGGAATTACGGTTGGCGTAAGTGGTAAGGGGCTCACGTTTCCTTAAGCGCTTTAGTCCTGGATTTAATCCTTAGGACGACGTGTATGAAGAAAATCCGCTTAGGAGGGTCGCTTTCATTTTGAGCCCGACAGACGACAGTATCTGAGGGATTAGTCATCAGACTTGCTCCGATGGATACGTAGCAAAAAATAAAAAAATTGGGATTATACCCAGTCAGCTGTACCAGATAAGATCCAGATCCTCCAGGTTTGTGCCTGCGTAGTGCTTACGTAGGACTTTCCAATTATTGGATGGTGGGGCCGCCAAAATTTGTCTCTTTCGCAGAGTTCATTATAGGCATAAATACGTGGAGCCCGTCTTCCATACTCCTCATAACGACGTACCGTACATATATTTTCTTCTGCTTCTTCCTTCTCACTCCCCTATTCCTTTTCCTCCTCATACCTCACTTTCTTGCTGATATCCCCATTATCATCCCCCTCTATCTCCCCACGCAATACGAAGCTATGCATACAACTCAAGTTAACAGCTCTGCTATTATAAACAATGTAATTTCATAATTATTATAGCTTTGTCCTCCACAAACAATAACAATTAAATTAACCAGTAACTCTCGAACAAGCCAGTGAGAGTTTTAAAAGAGGAACAGGGATCGATTATTCAAGTTGACAAGTATTCCAAACATAAAGATCTAAGGAACTGGCCTGCGCACTATTCAACATTAGAATACATATATATATGCACACACACACTACTAGCATACGATGTTAATGCTAAGCGTTAAGACATGACTTCAATGAAGGCAAGATCAGCAAAGCCAATGTGATTCCAAATACGCTGCTTGGGGTTCATCAGGTGGCATTATCAAATACTCTGCCACGACCTTCTCCATGGTCACTCTGTTTCTGCATCCCTGTCATGGCAGAGAAGCAGCTCTGAGATCTCCCCAGTGGTCGACACGTCATCCCTTCGTTCCTAGGACTTTCCAAACTCCGCAGCATCAGATGCTTCATCGCCTTTATCAAATCCTCGGTAGGATTGTTGGGAGGGCTTGTCTCCCTGAACTGTTGACGGAACTTCTTGTGACTCTTCATTGCTTCGTCCGTACTAATGTCTCTCTCCGACCTCTGTTTCTCATCCTTCACTGCCTCTGAACACAGCCCGCAAATCCATCGACCTTGATACTTCTCTCGCACACGACCAACATATGCCACTGTACCCTCCTCCATCAATCCGCAGCAATAGCATCTTACTTGTACTGTTTCTGCCTTCATCGCCATTGCTGGTGCTTGTGGTTGCGCATCAATGCCCGATGATGATTTCGTTTCCTTCAAAATTCTAGCGGCCATGATATTCTTTCTGATTCAAAGAAACCAACATCTTAAAATTTGAAGATAAAATTTTGACTGTGTCGTGGAAAACAGAGATGTAGAGATTGCTGAAGGAATTTTGTCTTAAAAATTCTTACCTTACGCCGAAATCACCCTATATATGAACAATGGAATAATATTCCAATATCCGTTAAAAAAAATACCCAGAGGATCTAATGAAAACAGATGTGAGATGATGTATACTTTTGGGAAAAAAAGAATTATCGCTCCTTTTCCCACTTGATTTCTTCGACTTTTTCGCTCCCAGGGAACAAAACTTCAAACGGCATACAGTTCATTTCAGGGTCTGGACTTATTTTCAGATACACTGCATCTCTCCACGCGAATGTGATTTTCTTTTCTTCCCCTGTTTCAGTAGATGAGTGGAATGAAGAGTCGCGCGCGCGCACATGTATATAAGGAGAGGGATGTTTGTTCCTCGTTTTATTTGTTGGCAAAGTATTCAAGGCACCCAGTCTTGGTGCGCGAGAAGATAACTGTAGCTCTTGATCAGACTATGCATAATTAACATTGGACCGGCAACAGACTACTGTTAAAGTCAAGATAAGCCAGCAAAGCCATATCAATTACTCCTCGGTTGTTAATAAAACACATATCTAGAGGTGGATTTTAGCCTTAAATATAAAATAATATTTTTATATTATAAATATTTTCTTAATTTATCTTTATTATTGATGTTGCTTCAACAACAATAAAAAAAATGAAAGGAACAAAAGAATTAAGAAATATGATTAAGATGTTTTAGAAAATATATGTCATATTAACTAATTTAATTAATTTCTTTAAATTAATTAAATTAGATAAATATATCTTATATTATAGATAAAAGAAGTATTTTTTTCCTCAATAAACTCCACATCTCTTGTGGCTTTCCTTTTAATATCATAAAAGAATGTGAAGATCAAATTGAAATCTACTAAACGTCATTATCAATACTCTCTTTTTTTTTTTGACAAAATGATCATCAGTATTATTTGTTAAGCTGGGTAAGCCTCATATACTATGAAACGTCTTTAGTACACTGCACATGACTATTTTTTGTCCTTATAAGGTTTTGGAAATTAGTGAATCTGCTAGCCGGCGGAACAACATTTTCCTTCAAGGGATGGCGCATGTCCAAGGCTTTGTTTAGTTTGAGGTTATATTATGTTAGGTTAGGTTGGAGGAGGGTTAGGGATTAAAAATAGGTGTTTGGTTGGAATGAAGTTGGGTTAGGTGAGATTTGTTTTTTTTGTCATTCAGTGAAAACCTCACCCACTTTAGTAAGCCTTTAAAATTGGGGTTTTTCTTAGGTTAGAGAATTTTTGTGTGCAATTGTAATTAAATTGCCCATGACAATTTTTTAAAATTCTAAAACTGCCCTTCCTCCCAAAAATCACATGTCCGTCCCACGCTATGCGTATTCTTTCATTCCAGAACTGCATATTCTTTGTCTATCAAAAAAAAAAGAACTGCATATTCTTTTATATTACCGCACATTCTCACCTCCCTACCTTTTCCTTCCTCACCACCTCATTTATTCCCTTTTATTCATATCTTTCTAAAATACATAACATACAAAACACACACACACTCTTACCTATATATACAGTCGAAGAATTGTTATTATTTTGTTCCCTCGAAAAATGAATTTTCTAGTATTTCTATTGATATTGTTGAAAGCAGAAGGAAAATCCAATGTTTTTATTATAACTCATATTTTTATGTATTATAAAAAGAGAAGAATATGCAAAGAAGTGTATATCATTGTTAGAATAATTATTTTATAAATAATTATTATTAATAAATACATTGTGAAAGAAGTGTATATAATTGTTAAAATAATTATTTTAAAAATATTAATTTTACAAATAACTATTATTACTAAATACATTATAAAAAAAAGAAGGAAAATATGTATAAGTGCATTTTTATCCACTTATAATTAACTCACATAACCTAACCTCCTGAACCAAACAAGATACCAAATCTAACCTAACCTCTATTTAAACCAAATAATATTATAACCTCCTCTAACCTAACTTAAATAAACTTCACTTAATCTAACCTCCGTTAAACCAAACACACCTTAAGGTGCAGACTTAGGGGAGTGTTACAGCTTAAAATTGACTTGTGGGACAGAGTCAGGACTTGAGAGTCTTTGAGGGCATTTGATACTCAGTCCATACTGCATTTTGACCTAGGCTCCATATATACAACATATGACATATTTCATACTCTCTGTACTTCTTAATATAAGACATATGTATTTTTTAAAATATCCTAGTCATCTTCCTCAATTTCCCCATCCCCTCTCCTCTTTAATTATTGTTAAGGGGGTATCATTAGGAGGTAAATTAGAAAAAAATTGATAAATATAAAAAATATATATTATATTTAGGACCAAAACCAACTCCCTTATCATGTTTTATATTAAGGACCGAGGAGAGTACAGTTTACAAATGAAATTATATAATGTACGACACATGAAAAATGCATTTTGTCGGAGTGTTCATCTTAAACGTACTAATGTGGTGTCATTCTCTGTTTGAGTTTTTGATGACCTGTAATATGAAGAGAGGGGATGGGTGCTTGGAGGGTGAAGGTGAGGTAGTAAACATTGTTACGGCAAGAAAAGCGGGCTGCTTGCTTGGCAGTGGCGATAGGAACAAGAACGTAGCCATCAACATTCGGACTTGGGAGATAACCATTGATTACCCGGCCCATTAATATTTTATTCTCTCCACCAACCACAAAACATGCCAATCTTATCATCTATTCCATCCTAACTTGCACTCTTCCCATTGGACCTTTGCTACACAAAAGTGTGAACAAACTGGTATAAGCATTGTGCTTGTATCGAAAGTTTAAAAAACAAGTCGTATTACTCATAATTCCATGCCTTGAACTTTTTAATGTCATATCTCTCTTTTCTTTTCTTTTTTTGATACATTGTCACATCTCTCTCTCTTTTTTTTTATACTAAAATTTATCAGCACAAAAGCAAAATGCGGAGTGAAAAAGTGAACACACGTGCAGGGCCTCCTATTTGTGGCCCACAAAGTTATACTGGGCCTTCTCTCTGTGACCCGCGACAGGTAGGATTGGGCCCAGAAACTTGTGGCTGAAAATCTTCCAATTTGGAGCCCTCCAGTGATTGTCCTAGAGAAGACTGGCACACAATGTAGAATTTGGGTCAAGCTGGAGGATTGGAGTTGATTGGTATTTGTCATCGTCAGAAATGTCCAATCCACGTATCATGGCCCCCCTAAAATACATTCCTCCTATCACTGTTTCCAGTTTGAACAGAGCGTATGTATATATTTGTAGATCAATGACTAATAAAAGTCATATCTCAAAAATTCCAATGTATATCTTTAGAAGGTATAAAATCATAGAGAACAAATCTCTGTTCATATTTGGAAACGTTTGTTGCTGGCCTGTGTAGAAATATGAGTATGATATGGGTTATAATTATTTTGTAACGGTACGTGTAGACTTGCCTTCTCGAACAACTATGGGTCCTCGGGTCCTTTTTATTCTCCATGTGTTGCATGCGCACGTACCATTACTTGAACTCGAACAACAATCTGCAACAGGCCAAACCTCAATAGCTAAAGGGAAGCAAGTATTTTTAATTATATATTTATAATTCATGAAAACAAAATTAGGTATAAAACTAAATGTAGGTAAGTATCTCAAATGTTTATTGCGCCATTGAAATACACATGTTTTACTATTAACTGGATAGATCTCACCCTCATCAATTACAAAAACATATTCAAGTTTTGGAACGGACTAATAATCCCTCTCACTAGATCCAACCTCTATTGATACGGTTGTTACTTATTGAGGATATAACTCCGGTCAGTCACTAATTTGCTGCTGCCAAAGTGGACAATCTGCGCATTCAGAAATGAAAACAATGCTTATATAGTTATTATTATCTCCAGTTCTAAATATAAGATAAGTTGATTTTTGTTTTGAAAGATTAAGGAAGCTAAATAAGTTACTTAATCATATCA
This sequence comes from Inga laurina, assembly GCA_963855925.1. NCBI lineage: Eukaryota > Viridiplantae > Streptophyta > Magnoliopsida > Fabales > Fabaceae > Inga > Inga laurina. The sequence continues at coordinate 60,974,985 of OY979706.1, forward strand.
TATGTTATGCATTCTTAGATTATATATTAATTTATTAGTTAAACTAATTAGTTTGAAGCAAAAAAAAAAAAAAACTCTAAAGTAATTTAATTAGCTTCCTTAATTTCTCCAAAAAAATTAATTTTGTCTTATAATTAGGTCCGGAGGGAGTATATTTTATATGTGTGTGTCTTAATTTATACAAGGACATTATTATATATAAGAACTGAGACTCTTTTCCTCATTATAAAAATTTTCTCAAATATCCAACTTTAACGAATAATGCGGCCTTCTATTATTTTACTTCTCCAAATTAATTCATCAAGACCAAATCCAAATCTAGGTTTCCTCTCAATAGCTGAAATAAAGCTGGCCTCGTTCAACGTAATCGCAGGGTAAGACACCGGGGATTATATAGTGCTTAATTATTTTTTTATGAAACTATTGAAAAGAGATTAATTGCAGGATTGGATTAAAATTTATGACACTTTTAAAGTATTACAATGATTTTAATTCATGCGAATTAGATTAAAAAAAAAAAAAGAGGCAACGTCCAGCTCATCCTTGTGTTCCTTGAGGTCTGAGGAGGGGAAAACTTAGGGGGAGCGTTGACATTCGCAGAAGTCAAAGGCATTGAAAAGGTCAGAGGTAGCCTTGGGTTGGGTGTGCCGTGTGTGAATGGAGAGAACACGTGAAATGTTATGACGTGGCGGGTGTGAATGCAGTTGATATGATACGATGATGATGTCATGGCCAAAAAAAAAACAAAAGATACGATGATGACGCAAGGCGTGGCGTCATAATATAATGCCTCACAATATAACAGTATTTTTTAATTTTCTCATTTTGTCTAATTTTGGATTCACCCCTCCGCCTCCGCGCTTCCTTTGACTCAAAAGTCACGTCTGAGTAACAACACCACGTTTACTTCATCCATCACCCAACCCACCCCACTGCCTAAAATTAATGTATTTTTTCTGCTTTTCTCATAAAATTACGAGTTACTCAGAGTTAAACTTTTTCTTAAAAGATAAATTATTGTATGGAATTATGAAATGATGGTTATTAATTTTTAAACAAGACTAAAACCTTAAAGCGGTGATGATTTTGTGTAAACGATAAACATGCATTTTCCTAGAAAAATATATTAATACCGGCTAATTAGTCTTCTGATTCAGGTGAATCACTAATTTAAAGTCTTTTAAATCTCGTGCAAATAATGAGGCTGCAACAGTCTAAACCGAATAACTGCGAAGGGTGTAATAAACTGTATAATTCGTTCTAATTTCTCAATTGAGAGACACATATAATTAATTTATCAAATAACTTCGCATAAATCAATTAAAGATATTTCGGTCGGAGGATATAAAGGGGTTAGAAGTAAGAACTTATATTATATAAGGTCCTCATTCTCTTATTTGGTTTAAATTTTTAAGTGGAGGGAAGTTAAAATTTTGACTCTCATTTCTTTTCTTTCCTTTATTTTCGTCTCTTGTTATAAAAGATGACCTCCCCACCCTTCTAATAAATCAAATAAAGTAATATATCTCTCTCCCCTTTTCTCAAACCAAACACACTCTAAACAAAAGAAAAAGACAAAGATAAAGTGGACGGTGAAAAAACATGTTTACTGCATAGCAAGGAAAGTCTCTGTCTCCCTCTTTCATTCCATCTCAAAAGCGAAACTGATGATGGCACGACACTGTATATTCAACGGAGACGTACTCATAGACGTACGATAAAATCGGTAATGCTTCTTTCGTACGTTATGTTTGTAATTTAAGAAGATATTGTGCACTGGACTGATAATGTTTTATACTTTTATTAATATATTGTCAGATATTATATATCAATTGCTACTAATAAGAATATAATAGTTGGCAAACAAATTATTACCGGTGATCACGATGTGATGATGATGTAAAGTTACCAGCATTTTGAATAGATATATATTTTTAGTTCAATAAAAAAGATTACTAATTGCGCATATCATGCAATAACCTGCAGTATCATTTGTTTTTCACCCCACTTCTAGTTATGCTATATGTCAAAAGTATTTTATTTCAGGTTTAAGGTGTAAAAATATTCATGAGTTTTTCTTAAAAATATATCCAACACTATATATTTTTCAGAGATATAAAAATACCCTTAAACATTTAAAATATATGGGAGTAAAAAAGTCAGCACAATTAAATGTAGTATAACACTTATGACATGTAAAAAGAGTATGAACCCCACTACAAAAAATAATGATGTTAGGTTAAATTTAACGGTTATAGTATTTTCTCTCTCATTTTTAATGTTCATAAGATTTTTGTACTTCCAAAAAGTATATGTGCTAGATAAAAGTTCATGGATAATTTTGCAGCTTAACTCTTTATTTTATTGATACCAAGCATCGTTTTGCTACTGTAATTCTCAAGCCATTCCTCTAAAAAATTTTCCGGCAGTCTTGGAAGTAACTTGCAACTTCTTTTGGTTTGAATGCATGTGTTTGTGGGTGTGTAACTTACACACTAGCTAGTTAATTTGACTATGAAAGCAGTCGAAATTAGAAAGCTTCGTGTGATAGACGGTTCCTTGTTTCACCCCTTTGTTTCTTGCGTTCTTTTTGAAAAAAATAACCATACATGCTCAATTTCGTAACATGGTTACCGCTTGGCTCAGTAAACTCGCAATGCACGAAATCAAACCAAATAGCATATTATTCCAAAAACAAAAAGCAAATTACAGTGCGAAGTTTTTAACACGCAAATTCAACGACAACTTTGACATTTAATCCATTAAGGACGAAAGATGGACAGCTTTGAAACTAAATTTAGAAATGTTCAGAGCGAGCTTAATGTTGGGCCTTGACAGAAGTATTGCAATTTAAGCAAGCGCTTTGAACACGAACCTGAGCAAGTGAGTTTTGGTCTTCCTATAATGTGTTACACGTTCATGAACAGTAGAGATAATTAGTCTTCTTAGAATGTGGAACACAAGTGTTCTCATTCCTTCTACAGAAATCAATCAATGGAAGTCCATTTGGGCGCTATAAGGAAAAGTAATGTAAAAGTTGATATGTTCACGTGTATAGTGCACCGTGCTTATAGCTGGTACAACTTGCCTTTACTATACAACTTGCTTATTTATCTTATATATTATTCAGTTTACCTATATAATGATCAATTATACACTGCTAACTCAATTGGCTATTTATGAAATTGGATTCAATTCAAATAATCAAAATAATAGTACATAATTTATTAAGAAAAAATAGAAAACTTCATAATGTGCAGATGTATATGTGACAATATTTTGGAGAAAAGTATTCTGTATTTCTCATTAATGTGTAGTCTATATATACAAGTTGACTGCAAGCTAAGTATATACATGACAGCTAATACTAACAAATTAAGTTACAACAATTAATTTGTTACAATGCTAACTAATTGTAGTTATAGTGCTTGACACCCGCCAGAAGCTGGAGCATGAATGTTCTTCATGCCAAGCTTAGATATAAGTTCATGAAACTTAGTTGGGTGTAGTGGTTTGGTAAACACGTCAGCGAGTTGATTAGGGGGTCTGACTGCAATAAGATGAATTATTTTAGCCTGAACCTTCTCACAAACAATGTGACAATCCAGTTCAATATGTTTTGTCCTCTCATGGTGTATCAGATTGGCTGCTAATTGTATAGCAGACTGATTGTCACAATAAAGAAATGTTGAATCAATATGACTAACATCAAAATCATTAAGTAAGTAAATCAACCATTGCAATTCACAAGTAGTAGAAGCAAGGGCTCGATATTTAGCCTTTGAAGAAGACTTAGAAACTGTGGCCTGCTTCTTGGCTTTCCAAGAAATTAAGGAAGAACCCAAGAAAACATCAAAACCTATTATAGACCGACAAATATCAATGCAACTTGCCCAATCTGAGTCACTAAAAAGCCAAAGTCTAAGATTTGAATCAAAAGACATAAAAATTTCGGCACATGGGCCTGATTTGATGTATCATAAGACTCGGTGTGTAGCCTGGAGATGTATGTCTGATAGCTGCGACATGTACTGGCTCAGTTGTTGTGTGACAAAACTTAAATTTGATATGGTAATGGTGAGGTATTAGAGGCAACCAATGAGTTGTCTATAAGGCTTTGGATTAGCCAATGGAGTCCCTTTAACCTTTAAAAGCTTTAAATGTGGATCCATAGGTGTAGTAGCAGGTTTACAAGCAAGATAACCGGTTTACATTAATACCCTTACTTTATTTACAAAACAAATATGGGCATTTACAAGACAAATAAAGAGATTTACGAGATAAATAAAGGGATTTAAGTGAATCCAGGGAGTTAACAAATTTTGGTCATTCACATATTTGTCTTGTAAATGCCCATATTTATCTTTTCATTGACAAAACTTAATTTTATTTTGACTCAATGGGGTGAGTAAATTTTTTTTTTACTCATTTTATTCTTTTAAATCCATTTATTGTCTTGTAAATGCTCTTATATAAATGCCCATATTTATCTTGTAAATGTTCTTATGAAAAATAATTGTGTTGGGTGCCTATAGGAAAATAATTCATTGCTAAATTTGCACCTTAACCCTTTTAAAAATATATTAAAATAATAGTGAGTGAGAATACTAGTGGGATCCATAGTGCAAAAAGTAACGGAATTGAAGTTAAGTCTCTTTAACTGCGTTGCTATATTTACTTCCATATAAATTGTTTATGTCTATTTTTGCACTAAAAAATAGTTAATTGTGTGGGGTGCACATAGGAAAATAGTTGGTTGTTAAATTTGCACCTTCATCCCTATTTAAAATAGTAGACCTAAAATAGATTACTCAGTAATTCTACTATTTTAAATAGGGGTGAAGGTGCAAATTTAGCAATCAATTATTTTTCTATAGGCATCCAATACAATTAACTATTTTTTGGTGCAAAAATAGATATAAATAATTTATATGAGAGTAGATATAGTAACGCCGTTAAGGAGACTTAACTTTCATTACTTTTTACAATATGAGTCCTACCAGTCTTTTCATTCTCTATTATTTTAATATATTTTTAAAAGTGTTAAGGTGCAATGAACTATTTTCCTATGGGCACCAAACACAATTATTTTTCATAAAAACATTTACAAGACAATTATGGGCATTTACATAAGAGCATTTACATTAATGCCCTCACTTTATTTTTTTCATAAGAGCATTTACAAGACAAATAAAGGGATTTAAAAGAATACTGTGAGTTAAAAAAAATTATTACATCCCATTGGGTCAAAATAAAATTAAGTTTTGTCCGTAGAAAGACAAATATGTGAATGACGAAAAATTTTGTAACTCCCTGGATTCATAATTTAAATTCGTTTATTTGTCTTGTAAATCTCTTTATTTGTCTTGTAAATTTTCATATTTGTCTTGTAAATGCTCTTACGAAAAATAATTGTGTTGGGTGTCCATAGAGAAATAGTTCAATACTAAAAGTGCAAAAGGCAGCGGAAGTTAACTTGGGTTAATGATGTTGTTATATCTATTCCCGAATAAATTGATTATGTTTACTTTTTGCACTCGAAAATAGTTAGTTGTGTTAGTTGCCCATAGGGAATTGTTGGTTGTTAAATTTACACCCAAGGTAATTAAACCCGGACCGGTCAGTGAACCGGTCGGGGTACTGGGTCAAAGGTCAATGGGTCAGACTGGAGTCAAATCGGAGCTAAATCGGGACTAAACCGGTGAGAAATGAAATATTTTAGGCTTATAGTATGAAATTCTAGAGGAAAATTTTTTTAAAAAAAAGATTTAAAAAAACTTCAAAAAAGTTGACTCGGACTGGGTCACCAAACCGGACTGGTTTAGTGCCTGGGTAGCCGATTTTCGGGCCGATTCGGCCTGTCCGGTCTAGGTCAGATAACCTTGTTTACACCTTAATCCTTTAAATAATAACTTAATAAGGCAAACATAAAATTAAAAATGGTAATTAAGAGTCATATATATACAAACTAGCAAAATAAAATCATATCCCAATAATAAGTAAAAAACCCTAGCTTAAATAGTCCTATTTTACATTCACCATGCATAGCACGATAATTATAGATATCATAATAAAATTACATAACTGATCAACAATTTGCGATGCCGGCCTAGGGTTATTCTTTCGCCATCAACAGACGTCTTCTGTTGCGCAATATAGATATATTATCAATCGATCAAGAGACTCATAATCAATTGGAACGAAAAGTCAGTCTTAAAGGATCGAGACTCGATTATATACATATATTTAGAGGCTAAGGAAGAAGTTATATCTATATAATACTTGATTGATCATATAATTTTGACACAAGTATACAGGTAATTGATGAGAACTATACAAAAGTACAATACTTCTCGCAAAGAAGAGAGAGTGGAGTGGGGGTGACTGACGAAATAAAGTAGAGTACTGATAATGATATAAAAGAAGATAGAAAGGAAGATGTGGAACGAAAAAAGGCCCCTTAGGAATCGGTTTGAGCTATAGATTAAGGGCATGTGTTATAAATAAACAACCACACATGGTTGCAAAAAAAAATCAGTGACCCGTGGACGCACTCCCTGTATGTGGCAACTAAATGACTAATGAGGGATGTCCAACAAGGAGACATATGAGAGGGTAGTGATAGTCATTTTATAGGGATTGATCAAAAGTTCCATAGGAACAATGATTGTTGGGAAAAAGCGTCATCGAAATCCACAGCGTCCCCGTTATTTTCACTAACATGATAATCAACGAGCAAATGAGGCGGTGATGTGGGAATCAATAACTCACCAGAGTGCATCTCGTCGAATCCAGAGTAGAAACCATTATAATTATGGTTACAATTATTGGCTGAGTCAATCTCATCCAGTGACTTCAAAAACGACCAGTCGTTAATGCCCCTTGTGTCCCCGACCCCGTTGTCCACCTCCACAGGATCACCACTCTCAGCAACCCCATCTGATTGGCAGGAAGAAGGAGCTGCTGTTTCTGAAGATTGCTGAACCATTATTGGTGGGTCCCGCTGGTGTTCGTTGGCAAACCTAGCAGCGAGCTCTTGGATTTCTTGAGGAGAACGAGATTGGCGATGATGATCAACGGAGATAGTGATATTGTCCAACTCCAAAGGCGTGTCAGGGAAGTTGAAGCTCGCATTTGGGCCGCGGAGGAAGTATAAGGCGGCGTCGAAGGCTCGAGCGGCCTTCTCCGGCGAATCATAGGAGCCGAGCCAAATGCGCTCGCGGCAGTTGGGAAGTCTGATTTCGGACACCCATTTGCCCCATTTTCGCTTTCTGACGCCCTTGTACTTACCGGAGTCGCTGGTAGTTCTTAGAGTGTGGTCGGAATCAGCCATGGGATGATCGGGTATATATTAATTTTTAGATTTTGGGATGTGAAATTGACGGCTGTAGAGAGGATCGGAGGATGATATATATTTATAGAGAGAGAGAGAGAGACTGTGGGGGAAGGGGGGAGGTGTAGGAATTTGAAGGAGGAGGGTCTTCCAACTGCAAGCGTGTTGATCAGGAAGAGCGTAAAAGTGGACACGTGGCGTGAGGCAGGATGGTCAGTGTGGGGAGTCCCGGGGGGGGGGGGGGGATGGACGCGGTAGGGTCAGGAGTGAAAAGGGCGCGTGTGGAAATAAAGCAGAGACGAACCGGCCGGGTAGTTGATTGAATCGGATGGGCCAGTTGGACGGTTTGTTGGGTTCTGGTTCGAACCGGCCAGTCCAATCCAGATTCATGAATCATAATTACAACTCACAACAATATAAATTTTCAAGATTAATCTATCAGCTTTTTTAAACTTATTGCAAGTCTGTAACTTTTGCCTCCACACTTAATTTAATTTTCAAAGAAAGTGTTTAGTCTCAGTTTAGTTATAAGACTAGCACAGCCAGCAGCCTGGTTACCTGTTTGATCTATGGATGACAGTAATATGAGTGATTTTGACAATTACGTCTTCCGTTTTCGTAAGAGAATTTCCTGCTCTAACGGAGCAACAATGATGGTCGGTTTGAAACATTGAGGACACACAACTAACAAACGAATAGTTAGGTCTCTTTGTAATTTTGTTAAACACTGCCTTCAATTTTTTTTTATAAAATGAAATGACCAAACTAACATCGTATATATTGATGATGAGATAGTTTACTAAATTAGATTTATTTTTTGCTGAAGTTTATTTTCAATCAGAAAAGGGTAGAAGGCGGAGATATCCCTGACTGGGTCAATTATCAGTGGTATATATGCCGCAGCGATATATTAACAAAGGTTTAAAGATCGTTATTATAATTCATCATTTTCATGCATCTTAACAAATATTGTTTTATGGTTAAAGTTGTAAAAATAATTAAAAGATTTCATTACCCTTATTAACTAAAGTGATGTTAATCCTAATTACCAAAAAAAGTGATGCAAATCCTCTAATCATAATTTATAATGTCACTATTAATATTTTCAAGTACAAAAATGAAAAAAATCGTCAGATACTACTTGTATATGTAACGCCTTAATTAGAATTTGAATAAAAATATTTGTTTGAAAGACACCTTATACAGACGACCGTAAGGAGTAAATGATTTTCAGCATAACTATAAACTTTAAGTAATTTTATTTAATTGCAACCTTTTTAAAAAAATTTAAACTAAACTTTAGGAGATTTTATTTTTGAAAGAAATTAAAACAATGCCAATCAAGTTAAGATTCATAAAGAGATTAAAGCTTATAACCAAGCTTTGGGTGTATCATTTGCAATGTGAAAATGGATTTGAACTCTCTTTTTTTAATTCAACAAGATGTGTCATTTGCTGATCGATAACAAGATTATCTTAAGATCTGATGTTCAGAGTATAATCTTAAGATATTCAGGGGAAAAAGTAGACATCTTTCAATTAAGTTTGTTATATATATATATATAAGAGTTGGAAAATATAATTAAACTTCCAACCAATTATTTAATGTATGAGAGCTCCTATTTATATATAATTCAACTTTAATATAAATTTTATATTATCTATAGGATATATAGCTTATGAACTGATATTGATTAATTTTTTTAATTAGCGTAGCAATGGAGTCAAAACGCTTTGTAACAAAAAAGTAATAGTTAAACTTAAAATAGAATCTGCTGCCTCTAACTTTATAAAGGGATTTAGAGACAAAATTTTATAGAATGCGCTATATTTCCCCGGCCTCTCATTCAAGACTTCAGATTATTTGAGATTTTTCAATCATTATAATTTGATAATCACCTTTTAAATTTTAAGGTAAGAAATCATCACATGCAACTCTAATACTCCTTCCGGTTCTAATTATAAGATAAAGTTGACTTTTTTAGAGAAATTAAGGAAGCCAATTAAATTACTTTAGAGTGTTTATATTTTTAGTATCCTTAGACTATATATTAGTTTATTAGTCAAATTAATTAGTTTGGAGAAAAAAATAAAAATATAAACACTCTAAAGTAATTAAATTGACTTCCTCAATTTCTCCAAAAAAGTCAAATTTATCTTATAATTAGGACCAAAGGGAGTACCAGCTAGGTAAGATAATTTATAACTTACAGATATATATTCTTATGTAAATATATTTTTTAACAAGAAGCACATGTATAATTTACTGAAGCAATGGCGCAATGGTGGGGCGCTAATACATTCAAACATGGCGCGCCTACTGATCTAATTACTACTTAACAATACAAGTCTGGCCGGTTATTTTTTCTAATTTGGAGATTAATAAAACTAAATAAATAACTTAATTATAACATATGTAATATGATATTTCTAAAATATTTTTGTGTAACATTATATTATATATCAATTTATAAGTTAAATAAATTAGTTAGATAAAAGTGATAAATATAAGAGATAAAATAAAAAAAAGATCTTACATTTAGGATTAAATTCACCCCAAGCCTACATTTAGGGTTTGTTTGGCTCAACGGAGGAGAGAGGAGAGGAGGAATTTTAATGTTACCTTGTTTGGTTAAGGAGGGGAGGGAAAATATTTTTATTTGGACAACTTTACCCTCATTTAATCTTGCTTTCTCATACATAGTAGAATGTTTAATAAAATATAATTATTAAGATTAAATAAATATAATCATAATTAAAATTTTAAAATATAGATAATAATAATTTTAATAAAAATAGAGTAATTATGAATATTATAATAATGAGAGAGGGATAGGTTGGAAATAATAGAAATAAGTAGGGATATAATAATCTTCACATGACAAAATATTAGGAAGGGTTTTGAGTTACCAAACAAGGGGAAGGGAGTAAAAGCTCTCCCCTCCCCTCTATTCCCCTCTCCTCAAACCAAACAGGTCAAACCAAACAGGTCCTTAGGATGGAGGAGTATATATGTTATTTTTTACCAAAATCTAACTGCGGTTCAATTTTTTTTCTTATGGTATATATAATTAAATACCAAATAAATTATGTTCTCCTTGTTTCATCACGCGTATAAGTTAATCAATATATATATATATATATATATATATATATATATATATATATATATATATATATATATATATATATATATATATATATATATTTACGTATATCACTATTATCTGTGCTGGGAATGATGAATGAGCACCAAGTCTAATATCAAGTGATTTTTAAGACCTGGCCTGTTCGCTTTTAAGTGATTAACAATAAGACTGGTTGCTCACTGTTTAATATATACTTTTTTGACCTTGCACTGTTTAATATGCTACTTAAAAGTTAAAACATGCGATGCTTCACTTTCCACTTAAAATAACGTGATTGAATTTGATTAACTGATTTTCTTTTTATTTTTCCGTAAAAGGCAAACGAGTTCACTTCAATATAACTAACACATAGTATATATTACCTTCGTCCTTAGTATAAAATCTTAATAGCAGTGTAATTTACGCTACTAAATATATCTTATATTGAAGACTAAAGATAGTATTCTCTTCATCCGTATATATAAGATCTTTTCAATCAAATAACGAGATTATAAAAACAATTAAAATTATTTAAAAATAATAAATATGTAAGTAATATAACTTTTTTCCAAAATGACCTTATTTATGAATGAGTAAGAGAGAGAGTAAAAATGAGAAAAGAATGGAGCCACATAGGGAGTATTTTGTAAGTGAAAACTGCACAACATCCAATTACTAGATATGGTAATATAGGCCAGCCAATGGGTTGCGGGCTAGTCTACATCCAATGTGGGTTGGGTGGGCTCGCGCTTTTATGGTCTGACAAAATGCCAACCCTAACTCATGATGGTAGGTTGGCGGGCTTTTTATTTTTTATTCCTATTTTTTAAGATGATTGAAAGTTCGAAACACATGCATATAAGTCATCAAATTTGCTTTCATAGTATCAATCATTCCACTCACAAAAAGTCAAAAGCATAAATGACAATTCAAGAGATAAAGTCACCAAAATTGACAAAGTTTACTAACAAAAAACATGAAATTATAATCAAGTAATTAAGATATAATAATTTGGTTTTGAAAGGAGGAAGGAGACTACGATTTTTTCACTTTAGGATTGAGGGATACTAAGGTGGGCGTGTGGGACTTTCGGGCTCTATGACATCACCATATTTTTTGTTTTTGAAAATATAGTACGGGTCAACCCACCAACCTGCAGGCTAGCCCACATTAACTCATGGGTGTGGGTTGCAAAAATGTCAACCCTAACCTACACCTAATCTGCAGGTTGGTGGGTTGAGCCTGTGGGTTGAAAATAATGAGATCTTAATAAATTATGTTATGAATGGAATTTGATCGAACCTAAATGAAGTCAAAGCTAATGATATCTTTGCTTATAATTTAACATGTGATGTAATGAATGATGATGAGGATCATGAGCCATAATCCGTTAGCGAATATCAACAAATAAATGATTGACCTCTATAAAAAGATGTCATTAATGCATAATTAAAATCATTAGCAAAACGAAAAGTATTTGGGCCTATAGTCCGTACACATAAAGATGTAAAGCCAGTTGGATACAAAAGGGTCCTTGTACGAAAGAGAAATGAAAAGGGTGAAATTATAAGATATAAGGCATGTCATGTAGCCCAAGGCTTTACACAAAGACCTGGCATGGATTTTAAATAAATGTATTCACCAATAGTGGATATGACTACTTTTCGTTATTTGATTAGCTTAGCAATAAATGAAGGGCTTGATCTGTGCCTAATAAATGTCATGACTGCCTATTTGTATAGCTCAATTGACAATGATATTTATATGAAAGTTTCTAAAAGACTCAAGGTGCCAGAACCATCCAATTCAAGTTCTCGAGAACAATACTCAATTAAATTAAATAAGTCCCTTGTATGGCTTGAAGCAATTAGGGTGCATGTGGTATAATCGTCTCAATGAATATATATTGAAAGAAGGGTACAAAAATAATCCAATATGTCCATGCATCTTTATGAAAAGATCTGGAAGTGAGTTTGCTATAATTGCTATTTATGTTGATGATACCAACATCATTGGAACTCCTGAAGAGATTCAAAAGACAATTAATTGTTTGAAGAAAGAATTTGAAATAAAAGATTTCGGAAGAACAAAATTTTGTCTTGGATTACAAATCAAGTACCTCAAGATGGAATCTTTGTATATCAAGAAGTATACACAAGGAAGCTCCTAAAATGATTTTACATAGATAATTCATGCAACGCCCCAAAGTTTAATTAAGGGCTAATGATAATTATTGGGGATAATTATTGAATTAAAGTGGGATAATTATGGGTTGTGGCGATAATATTAATTATTATGCCATAATTAATAGGAAATTGAAAGAATGGAACTATTGGTTATAAGTTAATGATTAATAGAGAAATTAATTACCAACTAAGAGAAAAATGAGAAGAGTGATTAAATGGCTAATGGAAGGATTAGAATGGCTAATTGATTGCTTATTTTATGAGAACCAATAAGGTGGAGACATGTGGCAAAAAGAGATGAAGCAAGAGAGTGAGAAAAGTCAAATGGGAATATTAAAATCATTTCTTCTCTCTCCCTCTCCCTCCTTTTCGGCTACACAAGCATAGAGGGATGGGGGTAGCTTGCTTCATCATCATCACTCTTATCTCTCTTGTTCGGCCATTGTTGGAGGAAAGGGAGGAAGAAAAGCTTGCATTTGAGGTATGTTAATGTTATCCTTTACTCAAACTCTCTTCTATAAAGTTGTTCCTTGAGTTGAGAGCTTCATTTTGGTGGTTATAGATTGGCCATTGGTGTTGATTTGTGACATCAAGAAAATCTAGAGGTTAGAGAATCAAGAAGAGTCTTTGGAAAAGTTGAAGAGGTAGGTGAATCAAACATTTCTATCTATGTTTCATGTCATTTGATGAAGTTTGGAATTTTTGGTAATTATAGCCTTAAATTCAAAAATGAGTGTCATTGGGAGTGTGGCATGTTATTGGCATGGAATTGGTATATTATGAATGTATTGGGATAGATAGAAAGAGATTTGAGATTGAATGATTAAGTTTGGTGAGTTTGAAATTTTGATGTTTATGTTGCCCAAAACCAAAGCTTGATAATGGAATAGAAATTTGGTAGTTTTTATGGTTCCATTGGTTTCCTTGGATGTTTTTATGTGAGAATAGTTTTGGTTGATATTTTGTGTCTATTGGAATCACTTAGGGAAAGTTTGGGAAGTGCTGTCAGTTTTCTGCGTTTTCTGGTTTCTGATAGTATCACTCGAGTGATCTGGGGTTCACTCGAGTGTGGAATGAACATCACTCGAGTGAGGATGGATTCACTCGAGTGCGATAGTGTATTTTCCCTTTCTGTTCTCTGTGTTCCATTGCACTTCCATGGATAAGGCAAGAGTGTGCCTTAACACTTGCGAGTGTTAAGCCATCACTCGAGTGCTTTGTGTTTCACTCGAGTGTTCCGCTTCGAGGAAAACTCTTGTGCTCTCGAGTCCTCACTTTTTGTGCTTCACTTCCTGGTACTCGAGTGAGCATTTGGCTATCACCCGAGTGTGGTTTTCTGGACTCGAGTGTTGCAGCTTTCTAAGAGTTCTTGTGCTATTGGGTGTGCCCTCGTTGTGTTTCATTCTCGAGTACCCGAGTGTTGATCGTACCATCACTCGAGTAAGGTCTCCTTCACTCGAGTATCCATACAATATCACTCGAGTGAGGCCATCTTCACTCAAGTGTCTCAGTGAAAAGTCATGTCTTGTGCTTCCAAAAGGGGATCTTTGGGATAGTTCTTCCGACCCTTTTAGGACTTGTGTTAGAGCCATTTGTGAGGGCTTAAGCAACAGTAATGATAACCAACATTAAGTGTTATGAAAGTGAGAATTTGGAGTGGAGAATAACTCGATGTCCTTGATTTGGTTTATAGGGTTCGATATTCTCTCTGATCGTGAGTAGCTGGTGCTGGAGCACATGTGGAAAGAATAAGTGTAGGGAACTTACCTCTCTTGTATGTATTTGATAATTGTGTTGGTGTATTGATGCATGTTATTACTTTGCCTGATTATGTGAAACATACATAAGTGGTTGAAGCTCTATTTCAACTTATGTTATGGCCATGAGTATATTGTTTAAACAATGAGTATGCTGATATGTCATTGTGTGAACATGAATTATGTATTGCAAGCATGTCATACATTAAACACTTATCTTGCATGCATATTGGTATTGTTTTCCTATTGAGATTCCCCAGAATCTCACCCTCCCCTACCAACAATGTAGACAGGGCAAGTGGATCAAGATGGAGCAAGCAACCAAGGGCGGCTAGGTCTCCTTATGGGCAAGTGCATTGGTAGTTGGTTATCGTTATATGTTGGTATAATTGTATATGTTTGGTCGTATATATTCAGATGATAGATTGGAATGTGTATTTGAAATAAGTATTGTGTAATCCCCGTTTGAGATATTATAAAGGGTGTATGTGCTCTATGAATCTTTAGTGAATGTTTGAACTTGGGATTGCCAGGATTATTATTGTGCACTTTGATATTTATATGAATGTGATTTATCTTCACGAGGTAATTGTATTCGAAATATGATTGTGAGACAATGTTAAAGTGTTTGTGAAAGGAGTTTGTAAAAGCCCTATCTTAAGGATGAGAATGTAAATGAGTTTTTATTATTATTGGTCTCTATTTCATTTTAATCCCGTATGTCGGATATAATTACGGAAGGAGGGTTACAATTCACATTCATTATGTACCCCAATAATTGTAAGGTCTTTACAAGCGGATAAATACCTATTCAGACCTCAAGTAATTAACGAAGAAGGTGATGAAGAACTACTTGATCTAAAAGTACCATATTTTAGTGCTATTGGAGTACTAATGTATCTTGCTAATCACATACATCCTTATATATCATTTACTGTTAATTTATTAGTAAGATATAATTATTCACCAACACGAAGGCACTGGAATGGAGTAAAACACATTCTTAATTTCCTTAGAGGCACTATGGATATGTGTTTATACTACTCAAATGTATTCGAGCAAGAACTGATTGGTTATGCAGATGATGGATTTTTGTCTTATCCACACAATGGTAAATCACAAACAGGCTATTTGTTATATGTGAAGGTGCAGCTATTTCATGGCGATCTATAAAACAAATTATATTAGCCACATCATCAAATCATGCAGAAATTCTAGCAATACATGAAGCAAGTCGCGAATGTGCATGGTTGAAGTTAGTGATATATCACATACGAACCACTTGTGGTTTATCTTTAGGTAAAATGGTCCCAACAGTTCTATATGAGAATAATGTTACATGTATTGCCCGACTTAAAGAAGGCTATATCAAGGGCGATAGAATGAAACACATTTCACCAAAATTCTTCTTCAATTATAACCTTCAAAAGGATAGTGAAATTGATACCCAGTAGATTTGTTCGAGTGAAAAACTAGCAGATTTATTCACCAAGTCACTTCCAAATACAATCTTTGAAAAGCTTGTCCATGACATCGGTCTTCAAAAATTTAAAGATCTCAATTGACGTTATCAAGAGGAGGCGAGGATACACGCAGTACTCTTTTTCCCTTATATAGGTTTTTATCCCACTGGATTTTCCTATAAAGATTTTTAATGAGATAATACTAGATAGTGTACTAATGAATGATGTACTCTTCTTTTGGCTAGGTTTTTTGTCCCATTGAGTTATTCATAGTTAAAGTTTTTAATGAGGCACATTCATAATGGACATCAAAGGAGAATATCAATTATGTGAACGTCTATTGACTCATATCCTAATCAGTATCTACTTTACTACATTTAATACTTTCTTCTACTTACTTCCAAAGCTAACTTAATCTCCAACTTTCCTTTTCTCATTCTCCAAGTTTTACTTGGTCCCCAAGTTTGCCATACAATGATGGTGGCTTATAGTACAAGCCTCTTAAAGGTCTAAAAGTAGAGGCCATATACAAGTATTATTGATATACAAGTGAATGAAAATTATTCTCATATTTCTCTCTTTTCTTATCTTTTACCCTTTTATCCCATATATCTTTTATTTTTGTAACATGTAAGATATATTTCCCCATCACACACCACACACAATTAAGTGGCATAAAGTCTTTGAAAATAACATGAATATAATAAGTTAATTATTGGAGACGCTTAGGTGATTGGACCCCTTTTTCTTTTCTTTTTGATCGGGTCAAATAAAGGGGGAAAAATGGAAAAATCCCAAAAAAAATACCAAATGAATTCTTATATCCCAAAAAAGTCACTTGAACACGTAAAATGATAAACAAGTGAGAGGGTAGGAATCTAATATTTGAGGCAAAAGACTAAATTGCCCACTCTCATGCCCTTTTTGTAGCCTCTCCCTTCCGTCTTCTGTCCCCTCCTTGATCAACGATGGCGACAGCTCTCTTCCACTGTGCTCCTATCATCGCCATCGAGGAGAGTTGGCGTGAGGATTTTGCATTATCGGCGTTTGAAACGAGTAATGAGGAGATTAAAACCATTGCACTTTGCTGCAACTAACTTGTGTTTGCCCTATTGTGGTTTCATTATCATCGTTGGTGTGCTTGGTTGACCCACAGAGGTAAGTTGGCTTCTTTTAATCATAACAGAACCAATCACTTAGATTTTTTTTTCCTTTACTTCTTCATAAGAATTTAATTGTTCTTCTAGCCCTTACCACTTTTCTTTTGGGATCGACGAATATCTCCCATGCCTTCAAATTATTATTTCCCTTCTTTTTTGAGATTTTGGAAAAGCTATATAGTTCTTAGTTCTTATTATGTTTTAACTTTGGTTCACTAAAATCAATTTGAACCTTTACTTTTGAGAGAATATAACATGAATCTCGACATGGGCTAATATGTATTACTACTTCCACATGGCTAGTATTTAGTAATATAGTTAAGGAGTCTTGAATTTATTAGAGGATAGTGTGTTTGTTGGTGTGGGAATTTTACTCAATGAGTCTCTGTTTTATAATGAATTGCAGTGAAGCAAGCAAACATGGGTGTTATTTTAGGGGTCAAGTTAAACTTCCTTTCATTCTCTTGTTTCAAATTTCAAGAAAAAGCAAATGTTTCATTTGGGTTTTTCGTCTAGGATTGAGTTTAATTTCATCATCATTTAAATTGTTTGCAATGAAGGTGGATATTTTTATTGTTCTACAGAAAATGAGTCAAAAGGTGGTCAATCTGAGCATTTTGTTTTCCTTTGAGTTTCTTCATTTTGAGATCATATATCTTTGTATTCGTCAGAAAGCATTTTGCTTCCTCATAGAGTCATAGTGGTTTTCTCCACTGTTTAAGCTAAAATGGCATCAGCCTAATTATTTTGCTTTGAATCATGTTTTATGGATCCTTGCATGACTTCTGCCCCACATTGAGAATGGTCTCTTTGAACAAGATTGGTGACTAATGACGACTCTGTCATATCATGGGTGTTATATATTTTGTTGTCCCCTCTCATTAGCAGTTGAAGTTAACTCATGGCTTAACCATGTTAACTATGTTGGAGAAAACTTATTTTTTGTTGTAAACCCATGGTAATTGATAGTACTTCTAATGTAACTCCCATGGTGCTCGAATAATCTATTCATTCTAACATTAAGGTTGGTCTTCTCACAGTTCTAAGTAACTATATCTTCATGTTTTTAAAAGTTCCAAATGTTCATTTTATGTGTATTGTAGTTGCTGTCATATAAAATTTGATGTTTTGTAAATGTCAATACTGTACTTATAATTATCATTGTTACTTTTGTTAATTGTGACAATTATTGTAAGTAATGTACATGCGAAAGACATATTCTCTGGGTTGGATGACTTGTGTGCATTAGTTGTACATGGAATGCGTAATGTTCACAAACCATTTGACCATTTACATGATAGTTGTTGTCATGAACATTTTTGATTTTTTGTCAACACCATCATTGCACTTGTCATTATCATTACTAAATTTGTCAATACCATTAATTTTGTCAGTACCTAACAATTTTGTCAAAACCATTACAATTTTTGTCAAAATAATTAATATTTTGGTAAATCTCATTACTCAATTGGTCATAGCCTCTTAACCAATTATTTCACATATTTTATTAGTACTTATTGTTTTTGTCAAAACCATTACGAATTTTGTCAAAATCATGAATGTTTTAGTCAATTACATTACTCAATTAGTCATAACTCAAAACTCTTGGCCAATTTTTCACACATTTTGTCAGTACTTATTGATTTTGTCAAAATTATTATGAATTTTGTCAAAATTATTACTGTTTTAGTCAATCTCATTACTCAATTGATCACAACTCACAATTCTTGGCGAATCATTTTACATATTTTATTATTACTTATTAATTTTGTCAAAACCATTACGATTTTTGTTAAAAACATTATTGTTTTGATCAATCCTATTACTCAATTAGTCTTTAAGTGGGTCTTAAGGGCATTTTGGTCTTTAAGCCATAACATGAAAAACCCAGATTCTCATCTCATCCCTTCTCTATCCTTTACAAATTTTAATATGCTTTTCTGGATTTTGAAAGTTGGAGCAGTACTTAAATATCTTTTTCCCAAAGAAAAAAAGTGAGGCGAAACCGTGACCGTTGTGACCTTGATAGTTTTCTACCTCACAAACTCCGTTCCCGAAATAAGAAAACATCAGGTTTCTTTGATCCGGATCGGACCTGCCCGGAAACCGGCGAACTGGCCTGTAAACCGGTCCGGACTTGGTTCATATTTTTTAAAATTCTTTTTTTAATCTTTCTTTTAGAATTTCATACTATAAGTCTAAAATTTTCAATTTCTCACCGGTTTGGTCCCAATTTGACCCATTGACCCTTAACCCAATACCCCGACCTGTTGAATACCCGATCTGAGTTTTAATACCTTAGAAAATACTGAACTAAATATTCTCATTAGTAAACGACAGCAAATTACAGCTCAGTCCTCGATCCACACTAATAATTTCTCTAGCAATATAATAATATAATATCCTAATCAATATAACAACGCAGAAGAGAGGATCACTGTCTGAAAAAGCGGTCAAATGGTCCATATTTCTGTCTCAGGGCCTTAATGCATACCCTTCTAAACCTTTACATCCCTGTCTGTTCAGCCTTACAATGACCGTCGCATGCCTTTTCCTTTGAATGTTTCAGGACACCATAATTATAATTTATAATCCTCCCTCGCCGCTATTTCTACAGTTCCCCAATACTTTTTTAAGCCCATGTGGGTGTTTGTGTGTACACATTTAGTAAATATGGATCAATAATATATATTTAATTTGAGGGGAAATTAAAGCCATTGAAAACTAGGTACGTTGACAGGTACTTTTGACCTGGACAAAGCAGTGATCAATTCGTAGTCCCCAAATCCCAGTGACGGTAACATCTAAATCCAAAAATCTACGGCAAGCAAGTGGCGGTCCAATCTAAACCCAACTAAGTGCAATAATAATCTTCTACACTCTCTGAGTGCAAGTTTTTCAACGTTAAACGCACACTATCTTAACTGTCACCGTCGTTATATGTACAGGGGCGTATTACTGGGGACACAAAATTTTAAACATGGTAACATGATGACCCAAAAAATTACAAATTCAACAGTACATATGCGTGAGTGCATGTCATTTGCCAAACACACACACACTACGTACCTCTTGTTTTTAATATAAAATCTAATTTTGTAGTACATCTTAACCAACAATATATATTGCGAGTGTGAGAGACACTGTTGAATTTTTGGCAATGTTTTTATGAACTAAAGCGGTCAGAAATGAAAAGGTGTTGACCTTTAACTGCTCATCATTTGAGACGACAGAGGTTTTTTTTTTTTTTTTTTGATTGACATACAATTTAAGAAATAGCATGAAAAACAATCCAACAAAAAGGAAAGGAAACACACAAAAAACAAAAAGAAAAACTACGAGACACCTATATCTGAAAGTAACGTAGAACGAATGCACTCTGGTGGTTCCCGAAACCAGACAAGCCCTGTAGATATGTCCAGTGATTCCTTAGCTAAAATATCCGCCACATGATTAGAGTTACGTCCACACCAATCCATTGATACATCCCAGCTTCTATCTATCATATCATGAATCTCCCCAAGTAACTAAGCTTCCATGTGATCTTCCTCCCAGCCACCCATTATCAGCTCTACAGCCTCCAAGCAGTCCGACTCTATCACTATACGACAGAGGTTTAATGTTGATAAAAAGTTAATGAACTTTTACAACTGTTTAAACTTCGTCTCATAATCATGCGGCTAATTTAAAACTAAAATAAGTAAAGAATATTCAAAGTTGGGGGGGGGGGTCAAACTGTTATAGTACCCCCACCTTGATCCCCAACCCCCAGAATCCGGCCTCAATGTTCACATGTTCGCTACTCTCTCGTGATTTCGTGGACATATACCTATCATTAATTCTTTGTTACTGTGAATATTTCAGGAAGCTGCTTTAATTTTGTTAATCCAGGTTTTTAAAATTTTTAATTCTTTGTATCGTATGTATATTAATATACACTAAATATATGCAACCTGCTTTTCTTGGACATCATCAGCTTGAGTATTCAGTTTTCATTATTTCATAATGAGATTTTTTTGAAAAATAAGTGATAAAACGAGTTGTTCTGTTTCATGAGGAGGAAAACGAGATGTTTGTTCCCTGGATGAAAGCAGCGACTGATGACTGATTTTTAAAAAAGGGGATATTACAGATGACAAGTGTACCATTTTGTAATTAGTTTGTACCATTTTGTAATTAGTTTGTAAATAAACAGATTTAGTTACACTAACCAACTGTATAGAATCATTTCTGTTATGTATTCTCTTAATGCTCAGATTGTATAAATATTACCTTCACTCAATGAATAAGATATGCATTATTTCATTTTTCCCAGTTTCAGTTACATGGTATCACGAGCTTAAAATTTTTTTTTTCCTTTTCCCAAAACACTTTCCCCTTTTCGTCTCTTTCCTTTCTCTGGTTCCTTCATTTCTGCCGACACTAATGGCTTCTTCTTCACCTTCCTTCACCGCGATTCCTCTCTCCGATCCGGCGAGCCCTTTCTATATTCATCCCAACGAGAATCCGGCCTTGATCCTGGTTTCTCCTCCCTTAGATGGTTCGAACTACTATAGCTGGGCTAGGGCTATGCGTAGTGCTCTCCTCACCAAGAACAAATTGCAATTTATCGACGGCTCTCTTCCACAGCCGCCGCGGTCCGATGTCTCTTTTCCGGCTTGGGAACGCAATAACAATCTCGTTCAAGGCTGGATCATGAAGTCCCTCTCCCCGACGATCGCGAAAAGCATTCTCTGGTTCGACTCTGCCGTCGCAATTTGGGCCGATCTCCGTTCACGCTTCTCTCAGGCCGATATCTTCCGCATTTCTGATCTGCAAGAAGAGATCTGCAACTTTAAACAAGGTACTCTCAGTGTTAGTGTGTTTTATACGCGCTTGAAAATTTTGTGGGACGAACTGGCCAATATTCGTCCGCTTCAGCCGTGCACTTGTGGCTCCATTACCTCTGCTATTAAGCATCGCGAGGATGATCAGGTTATCCGATTTCTGAAAGGATTAAATGAGCAATATTCGGCCATTAAATCATAGATCATGCTCATCGATCCCCTGCCTCCTATCAATCGAGTTTTCAGCCTTGTTCTCCAACAAGAACGCGAACTTCATGTCTCTACCGATCCTAAAATTCTACTCACCAAGACCGCCGCCGGTGCTTCCTCTGATGTTAAGCAGAAATTCTGTTCCTACTGCGGTAAACCACGGCATACTGAGGCTCAATGTTATCGGAAGCATGGCTTCCCTCCTGGCTTCAAATTTCGGTCCAATAGTTCTTCCTCTTCGGTGAATACTGTTAATACTCAGGTCTCCGGGACTGCTCAGGCATCTTCTCCCGCTTTCACTACTTCGTCTACAGCTTCATCACCTCAGAGTTCCATCCTTCCTCAGTTATCCGCTGCCCAATATACACGCCTCCTTTCCTTGCTTAATGGTCCTCCTCCGTCTTCACCAGCTGTTCCTACCGTCAATGCACTCACTGCATCCCCCTCTGGTCCAACTTCTGGTATGTGTCTTTCCCTATCCTTATCCTCTAAAGCTTCATGGATCATAGATTCTAGAGCTACTGATCATGTCTGTTGCTCCCTTGGCTTGTTTACTACCTATCATTCCATACCACCAATATCTGTCCGTCTACCTACAGGTTCTTGCGCTGTCGCATGCTATTCTGGCTCCGTTCGTATCTCTGATTCTTTGTTTTTAGATAATGTGTTATATCTTTCTTCCTTTTCCTTTAACATCTTATCTGTGTCTCGTTTGACCTCTTCCTTCAATTGTTCCATAACTTTCTTCGCTGATTCTTGTCAGATACACTCAACTCAACCTTTGCAGATGATTGGTTCAGCTAGACTTGTGGAGGGTCTCTATGTTCTTCCTGCAACAACTTCTCTTCCTACTTCATCATCCACTGTCCTCATGGCCGACAGCTCCCCTGCTACTTCACCTCCCTTATGGCATCTTCGCCTTGGTCACCTCTCTGACTCTACTTTACATATTTTACATAAACAATTTCCTGATATACCTTATAGTTCTGTTTCTTTTCCCTGTGATGCTTGTCATTTAGCCAAACATAAACGTTTACCTTTCCCTGTAAGCACAAGTTCATGCTGTACCATTTTTGAATTGGTTCATATGGATATTTGGGGTCCATTTTCTGTATCCTCTGTTCAAGGTTATAAATACTTTTTGACAATTGTTGATGACTACTCTCGCTATACTTGGTTATTTTTCTTACATCATAAATCTGATGCCAGAACTCATATTAAACATTTTTTCTCTCTTGTGGAAACTCAATTTTCTGCTAAAATCAAAACTATACGTACTGACAATGGCCCTGAATTTAGTATGGCTGAATTTTATGCTTTCAAAGGGGTTATCCACCAGAAATCCTGTGTTGAAACCCCTCAACAAAATGGTTTGGTTGAGAGGAAACATCAACACATTTTAAATGTCGCCAGGGCTTTGCATTTTCAATCTCATGTTCCTTTGATTTACTGGTCCTTTTTGGTGCAACATGCTACTTTTATCATTAATTGTCTTCCCTCTCCAATCATTAACCAGCAAACTCCTTTTGAACGATTGTATGGTTTCAAACCCTCTTACACTAATTTCAAGGTTTTTGGTTCTCTTTGTTTTGCCTCTACATTGTCTCACAATCGTTCAAAGTTTTCTCCAAGAGCTAGAAAATGTATTTTTTTGGGTATTCCCCACGGTTCCAAAGCCTTTACCCTTTTGGATCTTCACTCCAATCAAATTTTTCTTTCTCGTGATGTGGTTTTTCATGAACTTGTGTTTCCCTTCTCTAATGACAGCCTTCATGATCTTCACACCCCTTGGCCTGAACCTCACGTTCCCCACTTTCAACCTCTTGATTTCCCCACCTCTCCCCCTTCTACCACTTCTCTCTCTATTGACCCTTCCCCCACTGTTCTACCTTCGGCACCCTCTTCTTCTTCTTCTCCTCCATCCCTTCGTCGATCCACACGGTCCCATCATCCACCTAGCTACTTGCAGGATTACTATTGTACTCTCTCCTCTTCTACTACTCAATCATCATGCAAAGGTATTCCCAAATACCCTTTATCTTCAGTTCTTTCTTATTCTGGTTTGTCTTTCTCTCATCAGTCTTTTATTAATTCTGTTACTAATTCCCCTGATCCTAAGTCATACAAACAAGCCATTAAACACGCTGTTTGGCAAGAAGCTATGAAGGCTGAAATAGCTGCCCTTGAGCACAACCAGACCTGGATATTGACTGATTTACCACTTGGGAAAACAACTATTGGCTGCAAATGGGTTTTCAGGACTAAGTTCAAGTCTAATGGTGACATTGAGAGGCACAAAGCCCGCCTTGTTGCTAAGGGTTACACCCAAACTGAAGGTATTGATTATTTTGACACCTTCTCACCAGTGGCTAAGTTGACAACTCTGCGTATGCTTCTTTCCATTGCTGCAGCAAAGAATTGGCATCTCCATCAATTGGATGTCAACAACGCCTTTCTTCATGGTGACTTAAATGAGGAGGTTTTCATGGATCTTCCTCCTGGTTTTACTCCTTCTATGCCCAATCAGGTTTGCAAGCTCCAAAAATCTTTATATGGTCTAAAGCAAGTTAGTCGACAATGGTATTCCAAATTATCTTCTAAGCTACTTTCTCTTGGTTACTTGCACTCTGCATCTGACCACTCTTTATTTTACAAGGCTCATGGTAGTTCTTTTACTGTTCTTCTGGTTTATGTTGATGATATTGTCTTGGCTGGAAATGACATGGGTGAAATTACCTTGGTTAAACATGCTTTGGATGCTGCTTTTACTATTAAGGACCTAGGTGATCTCAAATATTTTCTTGGCCTTGAACTTGCTAGGTCTAAGACTGGTATATTTTTGTCTCAAAGGAAATTTGCTTTAGAATTGCTTGCTGATTCTGGTTATTTAGCATGTAAACCTGCTTCATGTCCTATGGATCCCCATCTTAAACTCTCCAAAGACAAAGGCACACCCCTACTTGACCCCAAGTCCTATAGACAGCTCATCGGACGTCTCCAATACCTTACCACAACTCTGCCTGATCTTAGTTTTGTCACCCAGCAACTTAGTCAATTTATGTCTGATCCAAGAGACACTCATTTAGCTGCTGCATATAGGGTCCTTCGTTACATCAAAGCTTCACCTGGTGCAGGCCTTTTCTTTGATGCTCAGTCTAATTTGAAGTTAAAATGTTATAGTGATTCTGATTGGGCTGGGTGTATTGACACTCGTCGGTCCATCACCGGTTATGCCATCTTTCTTGGCAATTCCTTGATTTCATGGAAGGCAAAGAAACAGCCTACAGTCTCCAAATCCTCCTCTGAAGCTGAATATCGGGCATTCTCTTCCACCACTTGTGAGGTTCAATGGCTCCTTTATCTTCTCACTGACTTTCACATTAGTCATATTGATCCAGCTTTGCTTTTCTGTGATAATCAGTCCGCGATTCAAATTGCTGCCAATCCTACTTTTCATGAGAGGACTAAGCACATAGATCTTGATTGTCATCTAGTCCGCGAAAAATTGCATGCTCAAATCATCAAGATTCTTCCTGTTCGGTCTGCTGATCAGTTGGCCGACATTTTCACTAAGCCCTTGCATCCTACACGCTTTCTTGAGCTCACATCCAAGCTTGGCATGAAGAACATTCATGCTCCAGCTTGCGGGGGGTGACAAGTGTACCATTTTGTAATTAGTTTGTACCATTTTGTAATTACTTTGTAAATAAACAGATTTAGTTACACTAACCAACTGTATAGAATCATTTCTGTTATGTATTCTCTTAATGCTCAGATTGTATAAATATTACCTTCACTCAATGAATAAGATATGCATTATTTCATTTTTCCCAGTTTCAGTTACAACAGACAAAAAATGCAAAGTCAGGGGTCATATCGATCGAGCAATAAATGGAAAAGCAGTCCAACCTCTAATAATCACTACTACTATAAATAGGGGTTTTAATGTTCCTATTTTAACACTTTTAATACCTAAAAATAGGGGACGTCTATATGAGGGTGTAATATATTTTAAAAAAGAAGTCCCTAAAAAAGGGAGGTCTAAAGTGAAATTTTAGAAGTCCCAAATTTAAAAAAAGAGACATCTAAAGTGAAGATTTTAAATCTCCCAAATGGAGAAAAGAGTCATCTAAAGTCACTGTGTAGAGACTTTAGACTTCCCTTTTTAAAAGAGGGATGTTTAAAGTCATTTGAATTTCAAATTTCCTGTAGATACTGAAGTCATCAATTACGGAAGCAAACACAAGTTTCCGACAAGAATCCTCTGCAATAGTTTTGTTGAACACAAATACTAGCTTTTTCCATTCTCTTTTTGGATCCGGAATTTCCTTTTTTGGCATCACCACACTTCCACCATTTTGCTAACTTTGTTTAAACTTCTTTTAGTTAAACTTTAGAATTCAAAAATCCATTTTTTTTCCATCTCCAGATATACTGTACCAGATCTGATTGTGAAAAAAGAGAAGAAATTATATAATAATAATAAACACACAAGTATGTTAGATTTGAGAAGTGATAACAAGAGAGTTACCGTCACAGATAGGGGCACCAAAGGACATAATTTGAAATTATACAAATTTTTTTCACTTTAAACGTCCCAAATTGAATTTGGGACGTCTAAAATAAAAAAAATTAAAATTAATTTTTTTTTCACTTTAGATGTCTTAAATTCTAAAGTAAAAAAAAATTAAAATTAAAAAAAATTTCACTTTAGAAAAAAAATTAAAAATTTTTTCACTTTAGACATTTCAAATTCAAAAAGAGACATCTAAAAGGTGCCTTTAGGTGTCCCAATTTACATTTGAGACACCTAAAGCTATCTAATTTCCACCTAAAATTATAAAAATGTTATCGTTAATGTTTTAGATGTCTTTATTTTAAAAAGACACATCTTTTAAAGTGACAGAATCTATATTTTGTAACAGTGAGTATTGGCCTCAGTGCCATGAAGCACTTGTATTTGTTTATGGACGGAGAAAACAGTCAAGCGCAACTCTTTTCCGTCCGAGACCTTGTTTCAAAATTGCTTGCCCGCCTCATCTTTGAACCACCCCTCTATTCTTCTAATTCATAGGACCAGCGAGCTTCCTTTTAGTTCACTCCCTCAAATGAAAAATCACCCCATCTTTCTAGACAACTCTAGTTTTCTTAATTCACCAAAATGTCTCCTGTGCATTAGTCCCACCTATAAGTTGAAAGGTCTTGGCACTTGCTGTTCGCCGTTTAGTTTCCTCAAGCGCACGGGTCGCAAGTAATAAAGTGATAAGTAAAGATCGTTCCCACGAGGACTATGACGAAAGTGAGCTAACTAATGTAACCATATGTTCAATTAGGTTGAATGGAATCATTTGGAATTGAATATGTTAATTAAGAGAATTTGCGAAAAACAATAAGGTAAAAGGCTTAGGATTACTTTTTCCTCAGTGTATTTCATAAAACTATGCAATTAATTCACTTATGCTAGTTGTGTGAGTCCATATGCTAGTCAAAGATTCTAAGATCATCAATCAAGCTCTCTCAAGTCAAGATTGATTTTTAATCTTCATTAACAATATTCAATCTCTTGTCTATCATTAATGAAAATCATCTTTCCCAAAGCAATTCTTCATTAGACTATGCTAGGTTGTTAGATATATCTCTATTCTAACAACAAACCATCCATTTAATCCTTAAACTTCAAGTCTAGCATGATTTTTCTCAAGTTCTACAACCAAAATAGCTCTCTCAAGCATCATTCAATTGAACCAAACTAATCATGTAGTGATCAAGCACAAGATAGTAATTAAACATGGAGAAAAATCAGCATATATTCTCAACAATTAGCAAAGGCAAGAAAATATAGTAGTTTTAATCCATACAATAAGTAGAAGTAATCCTAAATGAGAGTTTTAGCCACTCATAGTCAATACAAACCAGCAACTCAACATAAAACTCAAAACCATATCAACAAATGGGAAGAGAAGAGGGGGGAAACCAGAAAAAGAGAAGAAAATCTTGAATCTCCTCCAAGAAGCACCAAAATCCTCCTCAAGCTCTCCAAGAAGCCTCCTTGTGGTTCTTGAGCTCTTCCTTGTGCAGAATATCCTCATTTCGGCGCCCCCATTAGGTTAAAAACACAGCTGAAGCTTCACTTTTTTCAAAACGCATAGTTGCAGTATCACGACTTTGCTTTCGCTTCGCTATAGCGAACCCACAGCGTACGCGGTCAGAAGGGCCTATTTTTGATGTGTTTTCGCTTTTGTTTCGTTATAGCGTCCCCACAGCGTACGCGGTCAGAAGGGCCTATTTTTTATGTGTTTTCACTTTTGCTTTGCTGTGGCATAGCAAAAGCAACCGGGGGTACCTTCAAGCTATTTTGATCTTTCTTTTTGGCTTTTGTTCTTCTTTTCTCCACCTCCAAGGATCCATGTAAGCTTCCATTTCTTGTCATCATCCTCCTACAAAGAGAAGGATTTTATGAGCTTTCCAAATTTTCTTCAATTCAACCTAAAACCCTATACTTCTAGCTCAAAAATTTGCACTTCAAGTATTTTCAACATATCACATTTTCCTTCATATGTATAAAGTTTATGTACAATTTTAGTTTAAAACCACAAATATATAAGAAAAATGTGATGAAATACAAGAATTTCCAGAGAATAACACTTGCTCTTCGATCAACACCCAACTATTAATTATTAGTAATTATTAATCAATCATTATTATATAATTATATATATTACTTAGTTGTGGGCCCCCATAAAATGCATGGGACCAATTACTGAATTGCCTGCAGGAATGTAGTGGCTGCTTTATTCACTAATTTAAATTAATGCTTGGTTTGTGGATATGCACCTCCAAGCCATTTAGTTGAGGTTCAAACAATTTTAAATTTTGTAATTTTTGTATTTTCTCAAATACATATATTAATTACTCCCTCCGGTCTTATTTAGTATTTATAAGCAATTTTTTCTCTTTTGAGGCCGGTCTTAATATAAGTAACATTTCTTGTGTTTTGAAATTTAAGCTGCTTTTTTTTTTTTACACTTATTAAATACATATATTTATATTAATGAAGTATCAATTCTCTTTCATTCAATCATTTATTACACATTCTCTCTTATATTTCCTATTCATTCTTTTTTTTTTCTTTGATATTATCATCTATTTGGGGTTCATGATTGCCCCTTTGAACCAAGGTACTGAAAACTGGACCGGACATTGAACCGGTCGAGACACTGGGTCAAGGGTCAGTGGTTCAGACCGGGAGTCAAACCGGGGTTAATTAAAAAATATATATAATTTAAATGTTCATGTATACCATTTAAAAAACCACATAAGAGTTTTTTTTCCAATCAATAGTCAAATATAACTTTGTGAACCTAATACCCACAAAAGTATTATTAAGTATATAAGGATTTTACTCCAACCAATGCAAAACAGCAAAAATATTCCACAATACTTTTAAAACTCCTTGCAAATCAAAAAATTTCAAAGAAATAAT
Organism: Inga laurina; assembly: GCA_963855925.1. Classification (NCBI taxonomy): domain Eukaryota; kingdom Viridiplantae; phylum Streptophyta; class Magnoliopsida; order Fabales; family Fabaceae; genus Inga; species Inga laurina. The sequence continues at coordinate 61,004,531 of OY979706.1, forward strand.
TAAAAAAAAAAGACAAAATGACGTCATTTGGGATATAAAAAATTAAAAAAAGGAGCAAACCGGTTCACCACGTGTCACCCGGGGTCAGACCGGTTCAGACTGGGTCAATTAGACCATGGTTTTCTGACCTCAACCGGACCGGTCCGGCGATCGGTTCACCGGTTTCTGGTCTGAACCGGCCGGTCCGGTCCAGTTTTTAATACATTGCTTTGAACACAAGTATTGTTTTCAGGGCTCGAACTTGAGAGCCAGAGGGATCTCGCGGGGCTTTATATTAGACCAACTTTATATTGGTATTTCCTACTCATTCTTTCTCATGTTTTTTTATTCATTCTCCTCTATACACTTTTCATAAAAAAAGGGCATATTTGAAAAAGGCATTACATTTTTTAAGTATTTATTGTTTTTAATGAATTTTAACCATCCGTTTATTTTACACAATCAAAATAGTAGTTGCTTATAAAAATGGCCACATGGAGTATTGTTTATAAGTTGTAATATTTGTTATAAAAGTATATGTGATAAGAGAGAAGATTGATAGAATTTCTAGAGAGAAGTTAGTGTTATAAAAGTATATGTGATAAGAGAGAAGATTGATAGAATTTCTAGAAAGAAGTTAGAGAAAAGTTCTCATTCAATTCAACTAAAACAATCGATTACAGGCCTTTATATAGAGTCAGAAATCTAACCCTGGTTGCATGACCATGGTTATATTTAACCCTGGTTACATGACCATGGTTACTTTATATCTTCTTTATGTCGTTGTCTTCTTTTGCTTTTGCTTTGTGTCAAATCTTAGGCACGGTCAACAACATCTGGATCAAATGGTTAAGTGAAATGAAATATCATGCAATAAGAAATTGCAAGGTACACATGTAGTTCCATGATTGTAATTTTTAAAGTTGCCATGGTCTTTAAGCCACATACCAGGCCCTTAATAGGCTGTGCTGAGGATTAGTTATAAGCTGCATATCTACTATTGATAAACAATTGAAAGTTGGGAATGAAGATGGAGAAATTACAGAACACTTCCATGATCCAGTCAACATAGAAGGACATGAGGAAGACAATTCCTAAAAAGAGCTTAGCATGAACAAATATGATGAATCCTTATCAAAAGCTCAAGATGCACTTATAGTACAAAGTTTTGTTTTCCAAGCAATCATTGGTTCTATTATGGTATAGTGATTGGACACCTGCTAAAGTTAGATGGAAGAAAGCGTAGGTTATCATTTGTAAACACACGCAATGCAAAATAAATATTTCTGAAAATAGAAGATCATTTCAAATGAGCATGAATACTTTTCCAATAAACCTTGAATTGGTGTCTTATGATATTATCCATATATAATGGCTACTAATATTATCAATATATAACAATTACTACTTCCATTTAGAGTGACACAGAGAGCAAGCAAAAAGGAAGTAGAAGGGGCAAAAGTGTGGTTAGAGGTAGAAAGTTGGGTTTGCTTGATTATCATATATTTTATATTGTTAAACATCAGAATGGCAAAACCAAGTATTTGAGAGGCATGCGATATTCAAAACAAAGTGGCCGGGTCTGAAAATGAAAAAGGATGCTGCGATATCCCATTTAAGTGATTATTTGTGTGGAGTCAATTGAAAAAGGGTGTGTCCAATCAAAATTACCTATTGAAGAATAAAAGCAAAACATACACATAAAAGAAAACTGGTGCAGCACCAGACGATATTGTGCTTATAGATGGAAAAAAGGAGTGACTGAAAAAAGGATATGGATGAATAAGCTTTTTGTGGGCCTTCTCAATGTAAGCATAAAAATGTTAACTTGTCATCTTATGCTTTTTTAGAAAAGCTGATAAACACATTGACCAAAGGTAGAAAGAGTTTATCCATTTAGGAAATAGATAATGTCTATAATGCTGCCCAGTCATTATCTTTATGCATCATTTTGCATCCAGATATAGTGTTTTTCTTCTGCCTTGGATTAAATGAAGAAACATAAAGCTACATTTTAAATATTTTATGCATAATATTAAATTGGTCAGACTATCTTTCCCATATTGAATGAATCAATAAAACACTATAGGCTATAGACTTTCAACTTACTCTGTTAAGCTACAGACTTGCCTTTTAAACTTTTGGGCGTGTCGTTCAACTTTCTACATATACCTAGATGCAGTAAGAGGTAAGTAGTATGCTTGGTGCAACTAACCACAAGTAAAGCTCCCATCACTTTCACTTGTACAGTCTATCCCTTAATCACTTGCACAGTCTATCCCTTAACCTATGTTCAGTTACTCACAAGTAAAGCTACCATCATTTTCACTTGCATAGTCTATCCCTTAACCTCTGTAGACTTTATACATCAGACCTCATATGCTCTGTAGACTTTAACAGTTGTGCTTATAAAAAAAGGAGAAATCCAAAAAATGCAAACGCTGGACAAAGTATGTGAATTTTGAAATTTTTTTACAGAATATAGATTAGGCGAGACTTTTTGCATGGAGTTATGATGACAAAGTTTAACCCTTGCATAAAAGTTTATATATAATACAAAGATTTTCATAAGACATTTGTTCAATCTGCATAAATTAAAACCATAAACCCACAACATCATCATAAAGACAGTTAGCCCGTACTTTCTCCATTATCATCTGCATTCATCATCATAAAGACATACTTGAACAATGATAACAAAGAGACCGAGAGAGTGAAAAAAAATCAGACAGGATGCACCCAATATTGCATCATTATTTTGAATATGCTGCAATCTAAAGCCCTTTATTCATTAAATCGGAATATTAGATTCATTCTAACAAAATATCCTTTTTTATCTCAACAAAAAGTCATGCCTGTATGTTAATTTGTTTAATTCATCCTCGTTACAGATTTTCAAAAAATGAAACAGAAAAACCCTGAAATCACATAACGCAAATGCTGTACAATGAGATATTTTTCTGCATAAATTAAAACCATAAACCCACAGTATCATCATAAAGACAGTTAGCCCTTACTTTCCCTATTATCATCTGCACTTATTATCATAAAGACATACTTGAACATTGATAACAGAGAGACTAAGAGAGTAAAAAAAAAATCAGAGAGGATGCACCAAATATTGCATTATCATTTTGAATATACTGCAATCTAAAGCCCTTTAGTTGCAAATCATAAAACTCACCCAGATATGTTGAGTCTCATTGGTAAGTTCCGTATCCCAGTATGGCACAGCAATGGTCTTAATTTGTTCAATTCATTCTAGTTACAGATTTCAGAAAATGAAACAGAAAAACCCTGAAATCACATAATCCAAATGATGTACAATGAGATGCTTTTCTAGGATCTTAGCAGGGACGAAGCTAGAATCGCAGTAATAGATTGAGAAATTAAATAATAAATTACCTCATTTAATAATAAATCTGTCATTTATTTAAAAGATAAAAATGAAAGTTAAGAATAAATATTTATAAGATTTTACAGAATAATAAAGATTTAATGAGAACATGTCAGATTTTACATGAATAAGAACACAACTCTTGAAATCAAGATCCTAAATTATAGGAATTGGGTGTTTGTGAGATTATTTGATTTAATTTTATTAATATGTCCTAGGAAAAAAAGGAGAAACTGATTAAGAAGAACATGCTCTCAAAAAAAGGGGGGAACGAATCATGCCTAACCCTTAAAAATGGCTCCTTTAGTATATTTTTTGATACTTAACTTCATTGGGGAAAAAACAAAAGAAAAGCATGAGGAAAAAGAAAGAAGAAAAATAATATGACAAAACCAAATTTGCAAATGGCGATGGAATAGAAATGGAAGACCAGATCAGCGCTCATAAAAATCAACCGTAAAAATCAAATTCAATCACAATATCGAAAAACTGAAATTGGCATAAGGAAAATAATAAATGAAGGGCATTTGAGAAGGATTAATTGGGAAAGAAAGGGTACCATTAGTTGTGCTTTAGCTGCATCAATACGGCAAGGTCTTTCCATAGCTTCAATGGCATCCCTTTGATTCTTAGAATCTTGTTCAGTCTTTCTTTCCTCCTCCAATTTCAACCTAACCATCCCTAATATGATGAAGAGTGAAAATCAAAAGAGGAAATGGCTTCAACGTTTTCTTTGAAATACTGTAACGAAAAGAAAACATAAGGTAAAAGAAGGAGAGAGATCAAAGACGAAGGGAAGAATGGCGAAAGAGTACAAACCTTGTTAGCATCGAGAAGCTACAAAAGAAAAGGATCAGAAAAATTCACCAATGGCGACGACAAAGAGAATCAGGCTTGAGTTCAGTGAGGAGATTCCTTACCCTTCAGTGTAGATGATTGAGAGAGAGATAGTCGAGAAGAAGAAATTTGATGGCGATTGAAGGAAAGGGCTCCCGAGATGAGATGGTGATAAGAGAAACTGAGGAAAGAGAGAGGAGGGAGCATAGGAGAGAGGATAAGGGATTCAAAATTTGAATCCAGCCCCTAGGGCTCAGATATGAGACGTGTCACGTGTGAAAAGGAAAGGGCCTCGGGCAAACAAAAAGGAGGGACTAAAAGAGAGAAGAGAGAGGTGAAGGGCCCTTTGAAATCTTAACCATGTCTCTAATTTTAATAGAGCTTGTAACATATTTTTTATGATGAGTCAAAGAGCCACAGTTTGCACGAAGCCCAAAAATAGTAAGATGAGCTTTTGAACAGTAATCTGAGTCTTGTTTCAAGGATAAGCCGTTTTTTAGCCAAGCTAGATGGAAGATAATAATATATATATATTGATATACACGTTCAGTCACAAGCGAGCAGGGAGAATATAATTATACCAAATTTACAAATTAATTATATATTAAGAAGGCCCTCAAATCTATCACTCAGATAACAAATTTATCAGTTGAGCTATAACAATTTGCCATTCCAATAAAACAAATTTATGACTAAAAAGTATTTAACACTGTTAACCAATTTAAACAACATACTCCTGTAGATTCATAATATAGAGTACTTTAATTAATTTATGAGAAACAAGATGTAGCACTTAACTTATTAAATATGTCCTAAATTACTTTTTTTTCACTTTTACCCTTTTGAAAAACGTGTATGAAAATTTAATATGTGGGCAAATTGGATATGAATATTAATTATAGGGAAAAAAATTTGAAAATGATATCTTATAAATGACTTGTATTTTGGATCAAACTATTTTTATAAATTTATTAGTGGAAACAATGAGTATTTAATTACCATTAGTAGTCTTAAATTTGTCATTTTGATCCTCAAACATAATTCTCACGTTTAATAATTGCAAGACTAAAGTCGATAGCATAAAAACGGGAGAGGGGTGTCTCCATTGATTTCCCTCTCCATTTACACTCCATTAACTGTATCTACCATTAGATCAACTTTCAATGGTTGAGATTTATCATGGTAGATTTTTATTATAATGATATTCTTTACATATTATTAAATCTCAACTATTGAAAGTTGATCTAATAGTAGATACCCTCAATGGAAAGTAAATGGAGAGAAAAATCAATGGAAATAACCCTTCCCTCATAAAAACATATACAATCTACGATCCTTTGATCACCCCATCCATTGGTTCCTAATATAGAAAACTCTTGTAAAATTTGATGAAACACGAATGACACAATTTCCAAAATACCCTTATCTCTTTCAGTTTTAGTGTAAATAATTATTTGAGTTCGATTAAAGGTGATTTTAGAAAATTGTACAAAACTCTGACATTCAACCACCTTTAACTAATTTTTTTAATAATATTAAAGTAGTTGATACGGTCGTATACAAAAAGGATCAGATATGTAAAATGTAGTTTGTCTAGATCTTCAGAAGTCAGAAAATACTATGAACAAATTGAAAGCTTCCGGAGGATTAGGACGTTGGTCTTAATTAGAATAAATATAGTTTTGGCTGCCTAAATACGGGATATTGAGATTGAGTTTGTGTGAATGTAGAAAATGCATATGAAAGAGTTATCTGCGACTAAGCCCAACAATGTTTGAATCTGATTTGGGGGGCCTAGTTTGATCCTCCCTCCCACTAATGTACAATGAGCATGTTGGAACAAAATAATGAAAATTGGTGCTTCATTCTTCACATCCTTTGAAAACTGAGGTAGCATTATTGTCCATAAAGTATGGTTAATGAGCGTGCTGACAACCAGGGACATGGGGTGGAGCAGTAAGTGCTCCTCACTCCTTTAACTAAGTCGGCGGTTCGATTTTCACTAGATATGGAAAAATGTCATTGGTTAGCTATCACACCCATCGAGATGACTATCAATTAGCGATCTGGATTAATCTAGGGTCGTTGTAGTGTCTGAAAGATGGTCTACTCTGAGATATTGGAGGAAAGATCCAAAAATAAATAATAAAAATTAGCGTGCCAATGAATAGTTACTTTCACATGAAATATACCACTCTCCATATTCAAAGCAAATAAAAGCAAGTATCTTTCATATTAACATGGTGTCCCTGTCATTGGTGTCCCTGTCGTTTGATCATCTATGTCATGGTCTAGCACTCCCTGAATGAATCTATCAATAGGATGACTGTTAGTGTCTTTGAGGAATTAGCAGGGGCCGGTCCGATTAATTGATTACATGTATAGATACAGACAACATGTATCTAGGTCTACCTAATTAATATTGACTATTTATGGCACTCTTACGACGTGACTTTTTAAAAGTGATCAATAAATCCTCATGAATTGTTCCTTTCACATATAAACTTATATTAAGAAATAACCCAAGTTGATTGGCAAATAAATATTTCTTTTTTTTTCAAAATCCACATACTTGTCTATCAGTTGGCCATTTAATTTTGAGGTCATGTCATCTACTGCCCTTTCAAGAATGGACCATCAAATGATGAAAACAATCTACAGAGGTCCGATTTGAGAAAAATGGTGCCCATATGGGTTGATGGAATACTAACTAGCAATTGTTAACATTAATAGCAAATAGGTGTAGTATGTTTGGGAATACTTATTTTTTAAATATAAGTGTTTATTACGCAAGCTGAGATAAAACTCCTCTCACATACTTACCTCGTAAACCATGAATCACGATTTATAAGCATTTATTGTCCAAAAATAAGCTATTCCAAACAAGCACTTAATGTTTTACAAATCGGGTTGAATCTTTCACTGTCTAAAAAGTGCATGTTTGAATTAGTGGTAGAGACTGCTTTTTTAATGTGATTTACGATGTACGAGGTAAATATGTTAGGGGAATTTTGTCTCGACTTATATGAATGTGTTTTTTGAACGTCAATTCAAACAAACCCTAATTGATAAATGATCATTGCTGGAGACAATATATAATAACTTAACCATAATTTAAATAAGGATTAAGATATAAATTTAACAATCAACTGTTTCCCTATGGGCACCCAACACAACTAACTATTTTTAGGTACAAAAATAGACACAATCAATTTATTTGGGAGCAGGTATAACAAACCCTAGTTAACTCTCATTGCTTTTTAAGCTGTGGGTCCCATCAGTCTTATCACTCTCTATTATTTTAATATATTTTTAGAAAAATTAAGGTGCAAATTTAGCAATGAATTATTTCTCTATGGGCACCAAACACAATTATTTTTCATAATAGCATTTACAAGATAAATATGGGCATTTACATAGGAGCATTCACATTAATGCCTTTCCTTTATTTTTTTCATAAGAGTATTTACAAGACAAATATAGGTATTTACAAGATAAATAAAGAGATTTACAAGACAAATAAAGGGATTTAAACGAATCAAGGGAGTTAAAAAAATTTTGGTCATTCACATATTTGTCTTTTCACTGACAAAATTTAATTTTATTTAACCTAATGGAGTGCGGTAATTTTTTTTTAAAATCACTATATTCTTTCAAATTCTTTTCTTTGTCTTGTAAATACTCTTATGAAAAAAAAATAAAGTAAGGGCATTAATGTAAATGCTCATATTTATATTGTAAATACTCTTATGAAAAATAATTGTGTTGGGTGCCCATAGGGAAATAGTTCGTTACTAAATTTGCATCTTAACGACTTAACCCCTTTAAAAATATATTAAAATAATAGAGAGTAAAAAGACTGATGGAACCCATAATGTAAAAAATAACTGAAGTTAAGTCTCCTTAACGACATTGCTATATTTACTCTCACACAAATTGTTTATGTTTATTTTTATACTTGAAAATAGTTAATTGTATTGGATGTCAATAAAAAAATAATTGGTTACTAAATTTGCACATTTTATCCTTTGAATAAATTCCTTAAACAATATATACAAGTGTATTTCTATATAGTTTTTTATATCTCACTATAAATTCCTGTAAATAAATTACCTATGGAACTTGGGTTTTGCTGGAGAGAGCACGTTGCTTTTTCACTCGTTAAGTTTTGATTCTTGTGTTGGAATTAAAAAAATCATATAATTACGTTGAATAGAATGCTATTAGAAGTATATAAAACAATAGCTAGAGCGTGTTAGCACGATTCTCGCACTATAAAAAAAATAGTGTATTACCTATGGAAATTATCTACGGAATTTTGTTGCTGAAATTAAATTACCGACAGATTAGAGACGAAAACGAAATTACCAATGGAATAAGTTCCGTCTCTAAAAGGTAAGTGACAAATTAATTTACCGACGGGATTTTTATTTCGTTGGAAATTATCAACAGAAAAAATTCGGTCGGTAATTACCAATGGAATTTTCCGTCAGAAATTACCGAGTTTCCGTCGGTAATTTAATATTATTTTTTAAAAAAAAATCCACGTGGTGACCTTAAAAGAGGCTACATCACTAGAGGCCCCCACCGCCCGCCCTTGCTTCCGGCCCTGGCAGCCCCCGAGCATGTGTCACGTGTCCCTCTAACCTTACGCCACGCGTCTCTGTGAGATAATTGTTCTGTGACAAAGGTGGGATTCAAACCTTGGACCTCTGGTGTGTGTTCTGAACTTTTGATGCCTTTGCCAGTTGAACTGCTTTAACCTTGCATTATTTATTCACATAATAATATATATAATGTAATAATTAAAAAACAAATATAATATTAAGATAAATATATAATATTAAATTTATATTTATATATAATTATATATTTCGTTTTTTACAATATAAAATATAAATTTTTTTAATTTCTTATTTCGTTTTAATATTTAATATTAATATTAATATATATAATATAACATATATATTTATAAATAATTATATATTTCGTTTTTCATAATATAAATTTAAAAAAAATTAATTTCTTATTTCATTTAGAATTTTAATATTAATATATATTTATATTAATATTAAATATATATATATATATATATTTATATATAATTATATATTTTGTTTTTATGATATAAAGTTTAAAATTTTTAATTTCTTATTTCCTTAAAAATTTTAATTATTAATATTATATATATTTAATATATTATATTAAATATTAATTTTATGATTTTAAATTTTTATTTGTTATAGATTATTTTCATTTTTATTATTTTATATAAATTATTAAAAGATAATAAAAAAATTATTAGTTTTACCTACTGATTACCCATAGAATTCTGTCGGTAATTTGTCATTAAAATCACCCACGGAATTCCATGGGTAAATCGTAGGTAACTACCGACAAAAAATGTAACACTCCAAATTTTATATTCACCAAATATATTGTAATTATCTGAGAAATTCAATAAAATGGTGAATATTCATGAATTTGGAATTTATGGATTTTATAAATGTTCAATTTCATGAGAAATTGGGAAAAAATAAATATGGAATTAATTTGGGTGATTTAAAAAACCCAATATTAAGGTCCAAAAATGAAAAAATATTAGAAATGGTTAAAAAATAGATGGAAATTGGCCGAAGAAAAATAAGAGAAGAAATTGGATTAGAAAGGTAATGATAAAATCATAATTTTGCCAAATTATCAAAAAATTAATTATTTTCCAATTAATTGAATTTAATTTCAATTAATTAAGGAAAATAAAGGTGAAAAATATATTTAGAATATTTTGGTCAATTAAATATGAATTTATGAAAAATTTGATCAAAAATGCAAATTTGACCAAAATTGAAACTTTACTTGTATACGTAACTGAAACAAGTGGTGAAGCCAATTGAGGCCATAGGGAGAGACCTCTAAGTGTCTCCTACATGTGGCATAAATAAGGAAATATTGGTTAGACATGATGACATGGTTACATGAATGTAGGAAGTTATGTAACAAAAATTAGTTTTGGAATTTTTGGAAAATTCCATAAATCATTAAAATAATAAATGATATTAGAATATATCATCCTCATCCTCTTCCTTCAGCATTTCAGGCACAGAACATACTTGAAATAGAGAGAGAACATGTGAAAATCCTAGAGAGAGAAAGGAGAAGAAATCTCGCAAGGTAAGCCGATTTCTTCGATGATTTAGCTCCTAACGCGTATAACTCCGACTCTAAACTACTCCTCTTTGTTATTTAAGGTTTTGAGGCTCAAAAATCTGGGGTTGAAGGGTTAGGGTTTTAGCCATATTGGGGAAAAGCCAGATGAAGCGAAAGGTAATTTCCAAACCTTCGTATAGTAACTATTTTGGCTGCTGTGGGCAATTTAATCAATGAAATTTTGCCAGATTGCCATTAGTTTTAAATTTTGGAAATGGGTGTGCCTAAGGGTTATTCTACCCAATTTTAGTTCAAATGGTTGTTATAACTCAATTAAATGGTTAATAAAGTGGTTAGAAGTATAAAGGAATGCGTTTACGAAGTTGAAATTTCAAAACCCTGATTTTTTCCAGAAAATACCATAATTTCAACCAGGGCTATATCTAGGGGTAGGAGTTGGATTTTTAATGATTTGATAATTCCATTGGGTTCATGAGGGAAAATTAGGTGGGGTTACAGTTGGACACTTTTTCAGAAAAGCCCGGAAAAAGCATACTTACGAAAACATTTTTAAAACCCTAAAAGTAAGGCTACCAAGGGTAATTTCATAATTTGAAATTGAATTTGATAATTTTGAGCCCAGAAATGGATTCCTTGGATAAAAATACGTTAGGATAGCCCTAGTCAAAATTTTGGGAAAACATGTCATTGGGCCGGGTACGGCGGGGCCCGGCCGGGCCGGGTTCCCGGGGCATTTTGGTAAATTTTCACTATAGGCTAATATAACCACAATAAACACTATGGAAATGTCTAAAATGATACATGGATAGGTTATGGCCTATTTCTTGTACATTTAATATTTTAGGATCAAATCGGGAGTCAAAAGTCGACATGTTTCACGAGGCACACAAAAAGGGGTCGATAGAACTTCAAGGTAGGGACATTATCCTTCATACATCATGCTATAGTTTTATTATTGCGTGGATGCCATTGTTGTAAATGTACTTTATTAATCAACATGTTTTACCCAGAGAGGGGCCAATAGTGCTAGAGGCACTTACACTGGAGTTGGTGAGAACCCAACCGATGCAGATTAGTAGGGTTGGGCCCTACTCATGTATACATACAAATGATATGTTTATATTGTTCATTAATTGGTGCATAAATATCGCATATCATATTTACTTCTCACATTTTCTATGAACGATACCATGTTTCTATTGAGATTCTTCAAAATTTCACCCCTTTTTCTAAATAAAACATCTCAGCAGGTGCCAGTGAAGCAAAAGGCAAGGATGTAGACCTAGGAAAGTGACTGGCATGTGTCTCGAGGCAAATACAAAGTTCGTGGTTATAGATAGTCTATGTCTAAAATACTCTTGGATATTTTGTAATAGTGGTATATATTGTCGCATTTTATATGGTTGACTTTGGACTGTAAGCAAATACTTTTATCATTATATATGTACTCTTTTGTATGCCTGTAGAACTTGGTCTTTATTGCTCTGTGTATATCGAAATGGAAACAGGTGTTGACAGAAAAAATTCCATGGATAATCCGTTAGTATTTATCAACAGAATTTTTTTTGTCTTTAATCCGTCAACAATTAGCTACGCATTAACCACGAAATTCCATGGGTAAGGCATCGGTAATTACCGACAAAAAAAAATTCATGGGTAATTCGTCAGTATTTAGCGACGAATTTTTTTTGTTTTAATCTGTCATTAATTAGAGAATGAATTTTTTTCTGTCGGTAATTCCGTCTAAAAATTTATTTTCTGACAAAATTTACGGACAAAGTTTGTTTTGTCAAAAATCTGTTGTTAATTTTTTACCGGAAAATCCGTCAATAATCTGTCGGAAATTACCGACAGAAATAATTCCGTCGGTAATAACATGCTTTTTGTAGTGTGCAGTGTCGATTTACGGCAACTGTTTGATTCAATTTAGTCGTCAGTTATAAAATAATATATGGATATTATGATTTTGTAAAGAATCCCAAAATTAAAGAACGTCTCGTTGAAATAAATGAAATATTTATATATAACACACGAACATATAACTGTTAATGACAGAGGTGATCTGAAGTTGAAAGATAATTAATCTAACATGTATTTTAAAAATGTTAAGGAGATTATACATATATTGCATGCATTATGAATAAAAATGCCTCAGGGAAGGAGTAAAGTAGGCGATGAAGAGAAAAATTAAAGTTGCCATCAATAACTAGAGCATTTTCGACGTTTGCATGGACGATCCAAATTAGCGTTAAAAAAAAGGTTGTAGAAGTATTGTTACCATATACAAGAGTACATATGTTATTATAGTATATGTACATAAGTGGTCGGTAAAGAGGACTTTAGGATTAGAGTAAGAGGACAAGTGCAGTTTTTCTTACTAAAAGTGTCACATAAGAGAGACGATTAGATCGAAGGAAGTGATGATTGGTGAAGGATCAATAGCTATCCATGAAAACTACCCCGGTGGTTATTATATTATTAAGTGTGAAGTGATAGGTAACAGAGTTAACGGAGTCACACTCCAAAACTTAACAGTCTTTATGTAGTTATATTTTGTTCACATTAGTTATTTTGTTGTAACTGACTTGTACATAATGAGCTGTCAAGTTTGGATGATTATCTTGTATATATATGATACACATTGTACAAATTATTCTAATTCAATGAAATCAGTTTTTCCCAATTATTGCGTATTATGGTATCAGAGCTATTAGAAGGCTCTTCCATTATGATTTTTCTCTCTCATCTAGCATTAGTTTTCTGATCTCAGTTTCTTTTCACACCTTGTTTCTATCACCTTCTTCTCTCTTCCGAAACCTTCACGATCGTGCCGCAGAGCTTTCTCCTTCTTCATTCTTACTTGTGATCTTGCAATTCATCTTTATCGCTGTTGAATCTTGGTTTCTGCAACATCTAATTCCAAGATGTCAATCAATAGTTCTTCTGAGATTTCATCGGCTTCTCTTGTTCAAGATCTGTCCAAATGTTATTATCTTCATCTGAATGAGAATCCAGGACTCGTTCTTGTGTCTCCACCTTTGAACAGTCCTAACTATCATCACTAGGCTTGCACCATGATGATAGCTCTGATGAGCAAAAATAAACATCAATTCATGGATGGCTCTTTATCAGTTCCAGCCAAGCAAGATCCTCTGTTTCTAGTGTGGCAGAGCTGCAATACCATGGTACCGACCTGGCTTACTTGCTCAATTTCGCTATCTATTGGTCAGAGCAAGATTTGGCTCAATCGGGATATTGATGTTTGGAACGATTTAAGGGAGCAATTCAGTCAGAGCGATGCTTTTCGAGTGGCAGAATTACAAGATGAGTTGTTCCAAATTCGTCAAAGTGATCTCTCTGTTCCAGAATACTTTACAAAAACTAAAATAATCAGGGACAAGCTGCTTAACTTTTGTCCGATTGCTGATTGTTCTTGCTCATCTAAAGAGTACTTTTGTCAAGATTATGTCATTAGATTTCTGAAGGGATTAAATGATTGATTTTTAAATGTGCGTTCTCAAATAATAAGGCTTTCTCTTTGGTAGTACAACAAGAGTATGAACTTAAAGGTTCTAATGATCAGAGTGTTTGTTTTACTCGTACTAATTCTAAGCCTGTGTATCAATCTGTATCTCCTGCTAATACTAAAGTGTGCACATATTGTAGGAAGCAAAGGCTCACGGTCGAAACATGCTATAAGAAGCATGGTTATCTTCCTGGTTACAAGAATCACATGAAAGCTTTGGTCATTAATATGGTAACACCTATCTCTACTTCATCAACTGGTATATTATCTTCAAAACCTCTTCCTGCTAGCCAATTTATCAGTCAAGATCAATATCATCAATTGCTTGCTTTGCTGTAAACTATGACTGTTGTTACTTATGATTCAAGTTCTTCTGCCTCTGTGTCCAAATATGATTCTAATGCTTGTGTTAATCAACTTTCTTCTCTTACTTTGATGCCTTATGATAATGTTGTAGGTATATATACAAATTTAGCCTTTCGTTCCTCTAATTCCTGGATCATAGATAGTAGAGCTACGACTTATGCTTGCTATTCTTTGTCTTCATTTATTAGCTTTTCTCATATTTCTCCCATTAAAGTAACCATTATTGCTGATATTTCTGGAACTGTCTAAATCAACTCTCATATTAGTCTCACCAATGTTCTTTATATTCCAGAATTCCATTTTAACATCATTTCGTTGTCACAGCTAACCACTGACCTTCCTTGTTGTCTTATTTTCTCTTCTTCAAAATGCTTTATATAGAACTTGAAGACATAGACAACGATTGGTATAGCTAATCTTTTTCAAGGGTTATACAAGCTAGATAGTCACTTACCTCAGTCGCATGCTTGTGTTAATTGTACTTCTCATACCTTATGTACACAACCTTCTTCTGTTCTAGCTACAGTTTGTAAGCCAGCCTTTGACTTGTGGCATTTTCAACTAGGACACTTGTCCTATCATGTTTTTGATGTTTTGAAATAACAATTTCCATTTCTTTCTTGTAATTCCTTTGGTGCTTGTGATGTATGTCACTTTGCCAAAAAAAAAAAAGTTCCATTGCCTACTAGCACATCTAAAACTATTTCATGTCTTCAATTGTTCCATGCAGACATTTGGGGTCCATATAAACTCTCTTCTATACATGACCATCACTATTTTTTAATAGTGGTTGATGATTTTACTCGATTTACTTGGGTATGTCTTTTAAAAATGAAATATGAAGCTAGATCTTCTTTGCAATCTCTTGTTTTACTGCTTGAAAATCAATTTGATCACAAAGTGAAGATTGTTAGAATTGATAATGGGGTTGAAGTCCAAATGAATTTTTTTATTCTTCTAAGCGTATTCTTCATCAAACATCATGTGTTGAAACCCCTAAACAAAACTGTGTAGTTGAAAGAAAGCATCAACACATCTTGCATGTAGCTAGAGCATTGATGTTTCAATCTTCCTTGCCTTTAGATTACTGGTGTTATGCCATTTCTCATGTTGTATATATATCATTAATAGGTTACCCATACCTGTTTTGCAAAATCAAACCCCGTTTCAATTGTTGCAAGGTTCAATTCTTGATTATACACTTTTTAGAGTTTTTGGATCACTTTGTTTTGCTCGTACTTCTTCTGCACACAGAACTAAATTTGATACAAGAGCTAGGAAATGTGCTTTTCTTGGTTTTAAACATGGTACCAAAGGATATGTTCTTCTTGACCTTTCTAATCACCAAATTTTTGTCTTTAGGCATGTTATTTTTTATGAGTATATATTTCCTTATGCTAATTGTGTTCCCACTATAGACTCTATGCCTATGCCTCAATCTTTAAGTCATCTTGATTAGAATGATTCTGCTCTTGTTCCTTCTCCTACTATACCTCATTCTTCTTCTTCCATATCCCCTGTTTTTAATCATATACATCATGTTGGTGACTCAGTCCCTCCTCCACCTTCTGATTTTATTTCTTCTCATGACTCAGTCTCTATACCTGATCTTCTTCCTTCTTCTCCACCCGTACGTAGATCACATAGAATACACAAGCATTCCACTTAGTTAAGTGACTATCATTGCTCTCTTTTAACTTCATCTCATTTGGGTTCCATGTCTCATTCCTGTAAATATCCACTATCTTCAGTTCTTTCCTATGATCGTCTCTCTCTTTTTACAAGCATTTCATTTGCTCTATTTTCATTCCACCTAGAAACTATAAAGAAGCCATTAAATATCATGAGTTCCAGCAAGCTATGGCAGCTAAAATTGCAGCTTTGGAGCAAAATCATACATGAGTTTTTACTGACTTACTTAAGGATAAAACTCCTATTAGTTGTAAATGAGTTTTTAGGAAAAAATTCCATGTTGATGGCACGTTAGAAAGGTACAAAGCCCGGTTAGTGGCTAATGGCTACACACAAATTGAGGGGATTGATTATTTTGATACATTTTCCCCTGTTGCTAAAATGACTACGGTGAGATTATTGCTTGTGGTTGTTGCTTCCTCTTATTGGCATCTTGAGCAACTTGATGTCAATAATGCTTTTTTACATGGAGATCTTAATGAAGATGTTTACATGTCTTTTCCTCCTGGTTTTACTACACATAATCAACATTTGGTTTATAAGCTTCAGAAATCACTCTATGGTTTGAAACAAGCCTCTAGGCAATGGTTTGCCAAACTCTCTTCTACTTTATTATCTTGTGGTTATCTTCAGTCAAAGTTTGATTATTCCATGTTTACTCGCCAACAAAATGATTCCTTTACAGTGCTGTTAGTCTACATAGATGACATCATCCTTGCTGGTAATGATATTATAGAAATCACTCGTATCAAGTCTTATCTTGATACCACATTCAAAATAAAAGACCTTGGGAAGTTAAAGTTCTTCCTTGGCTTAAAGGTGGCTTGAACATCTGTTGGAATTTCTTTAAATCAGCGTAAATTTGCTTTAGATATTCTTAGTGATACTGGTTATTTGGGCTGCAAGCCTCTTTCTACTCTTATGGCTAGACATACCCAATTATCTCATGATCTTGGCACTCCTCTTTCTGATGTTGGTCCTTATAGGCATTTAGTTGGTTGTCTTCTCTATCTTACGACCACTCGACCAGATCTGTCATATGTTGTCCAATAATTGTGCCAGTTTACTCAAATTCTGACCACTGTGCATTATTAGGCAGCCCTACGAGTTCTTTGATATCTTAAACGATGTCTAGGTAAAGGAATTTATTTTCCATCATAATCTACATTACAATTGAAGGCCTTTAGTGATTCAGATTGGGCTAGTTTCCTTGATACAGGTAGATCTCTCACTAGTTATTATATTTTTCTTGGCAATTCCTTGGTTTCATGGTAATTTAAGAAGCAAACAGCAGTTTCTCTTTCTTCCTCTAAGGCTGAATATCGAGCTATGGGTTGTGTAACTTGTAAGATTCAATGGTTGCTTTATATTCTCATTGACTTAAAGATTTCTCATTCTTTTCCCACAATTCTGTATTGTGACAACCAATCTGCTATGCAAATTACTGATAATCCTAGTTTTCATGAGAGGACTAAGCACCTTGAACTTGATTGTCACTTTGTTAGAGAAAATGTTCAAGCTGGCATTATTCAACTCTTACCTGTTCGGAGTGCACACTAACTTGTTGATATATTTACTTAACCATTGGATCCTCAACCTTTTCATGGTTTTATGTCCAAGCTTGGCATGGTTGACATATATGCCGCAGCTTGTGGGGGTAACAGAGTTAACGAAGTCACCTCTAAGACTTAGCTGTTTTTATGCAGTTACATTTTGTTCACATTAGTTATTTTGTTGTAACTGACTTGTACATAATGAGCTGTCAAGTTAGGATGATTATCTTGTATATATATGATACACATTGTACAAATTATTCTAATTCAATTAAGTCAGTTTTTCCCAATTATTGATTATTAATAGGAGTCATCAATGGAGATTATCCATGTTCGTAAGTTCTAATGATAAAACCTAATATTTAATTAACTGTACTCTGGATACAGAAATAATCATGCCCCCCTGAAAACATTCATATATACATATAGCGCTATAGAAAAACACCTGATTTTTGACAGAAATTGTAACAAAATTTTTTCCTTCCCAAATTCCAACAAAAATTTTGTCGGAATTTTTCTGTGGCAAATTCAGACAGAAATTCCGTCAGAAATTTTCCAACACCAAATTCCGTTGGAAAGTTTTCCAACAGAAATTTCCGTAGCAAATTGTCATGGAAATTCCGTAGGAAAAAATTAAAATTTATTAATGTTTTTTAAAAATATAATATTTATAAAATTAAAATATTAATTATTAAATAATTCTCTTTAACCTTAATTATTAAAATTATATTATTATTTATTAATATTATATTTAAAATTTTTTACTAAAATAATATTTATGATATTATTATTCTATTAGTTATTATTTTATTTTATTTTATTTAAAAAATAATATATATGTTATTAATATTATATTTATAATTTTATATTAAAAATAATATTTATAATATTAAATTATTATTTATTAAGTAATTTTAATTAAAAAATTATTTAATTAAATATATAATTTTTTTTACTTTTTTATTAAATTTTTCATTATTTTTAATAATATTATATTTAATTAATATTTAATTATATGTATATAATTAATTAATTATATGTATATATATATGATAATATTGTATATATAATAATATGACACAGGTTCATTTCGGCATAACTGACAAAGACTTGTGCACGAAGGCGTCAGCAGCCTGAGGTTGCAGGTTCGAATGGGAGAAGAGGTATTTTCAAGAATTAAGAGATGCGGACACGTGGCAGCACGAGGAGGAGACATGTGGCAGCCAACATGTGGCGCACTAAAAAGCAAACACGTGGTATTTGGAAATTTAAAAATAAAATTTTGGAAATTTTTATTTTAAAAAAATTTGGCAACGGAATTGAAATTCCATTGTAAATTTGTTTGTAATGCACCTATTAGCGACAGAACGGAGTCCATCGGAAATGCGGTCTGTTGGAAAAGCTAATTCCGTGACAAGTTCTATTAGAAATTCAATATTTTTTGGTAATGTAGATATGCCTCTCCTCTAATTTCAAGTTAAACTCCTGCACATGTCAATCAAAACCTTGTGTACGTGTATGTGCTTTTTTATAATGGTAAGTTGTTTTCACATTTATATGGAAGATTTTATACACACGGAAGATGGTTTGCATAAAACGGAAGAACGCTTGCATGCTTGGTAGCAATCAGTAATTAATTTGTCTCCAAGATATTTTTGGGTAATTCTCCCTTTATTTTATTCCTATATAAAATTCCAATCCATTTTGTCTTTCATTAATTTTACATCTAAAGAGGGCTTCCATACATAGTTCAAATACATATATTTAAATATGTAATTTTATGAAAACTAATAACACATATTTGTTGTAAATAACTAAATTAATTTTTCTAATATCCACAAATTAATGATCTCCTAACTCTTATATTTACGACATTACTCATCAGGTAGTAGTAATCAACTCATTTATGCACCCTGTCTGCTGTTGAGTTTCTGTTTTAATTCTAGGCTTTTGTGCGTTGCTTTAGAGAGGGTAGCTCAATCTGGGATTGTGGTCAGTTTTCAATTATACTATAACACTTAGGTGATCTTTTTAAGAAGATTAAGGAAGCTAGTTAAATTAGTTTAAAGTATTTATATTCATCGTTTTTTCTTTAAACTAACTTGTCTGACCTATAAACTAATATGTGATTTAATCATATTCAATATATGATATGATTAAGCAACTTATTTAAATTCTTTAATCTTTCTAAAAAAAATCAATTAGATCTTATATTTAGAACCAAATGTAATAATATTTTATCCACCCATCAAATGGACATCCATGACTAAGAGTGCAAAGCTCGGCGTCCATCTGATAGCAGTTCAGTGTATCTTTTTCTTCAATATATGCCTCAGCCTTCTCCCATTGATCTCCAAGTGACTGTTGTTGTTTCAAGACTCTTAAGTCCGAATTGCGGTGAAAAGTTAACCAATTTTTTTGGCTAGGAATATTGAAACTCTTCCTTCATGCATGGATATATAGTGAAACCATATGATTCAGCTACCTATATAAGATGATTTTGCATAGCTAATTAATACCTGGTGGTGGTAATTCTTATTTCTATTTTAGGGTGTCTATACTTTGATTGATTTTCACAAACAATAAATATGTATTGTAAAAGGGCCATATATCTGTTGGCTTGATTTGAGGAGAGTCATAACAGGCTTAGCCTTGCAGCTTTTTCATCTTTCGTACAAGCCTACATAATTACGGAGGCCGAGAGAGATGGCTTTTATAAGATCGTTTATCTGTATTTTTAATGTTCTTAACTATATCTGCTCTTCTGCACTTCTGCTCAAGTGATCAGGTTGCATTGAATTGAATTTGCTTTGGTCTGCATCATCCTTATACAGTCATGGGCATGCTCGTAAGGCCGAATATACGTATTCAACTTGTACAAAGCACTCTGATTCTTTTCAAACAGTCTCACCATAACACCTACTAATATTAATACAACTACGTACCTCTGTTGGTCCATTTATAAGAAACAACGTGGTAGTTAAATTGCCTGTTTCTTATGAATAGGCCAGCCCAGGTAAAATATTATTCGTACGAGACACATTAGGGTCAGACATAAATGATCCAAAATTTCACTTTTCATCTTTCTTAAATTTACTTTTGAGGAGAGAGATCGGATAGTTATAGAGGCGCCGACTACATTCATTGAAGAAATGAATGCTATTACTTTAATCCCTCAACGACTCAGACATGAGTTAGGTGCCTGCATTAACTAGTTTTTCCAGCACTCAGTTCTCATCATTAGTTCTATTTATACTCGCACAAAATAATTGTCACTCCATTTTTAATCTGATCAGCAGCCATGGGCAGTGAAAGTGATCTTTTCTCCACTGAGATTGTGAACCGCGGAATCGAATCATCGGGACCCAACGCCGGCTCTCAGACGTTCTCGGTAAGGGTGAGGAGGCGGCTACCGGACTTTCTTCAGTCAGTAAACCTTAAGTACGTCAAGTTGGGTTACCACTATCTCATAAACCATGGCATCTACTTGGTCACCATACCTGTGCTTTTGCTGGTCTTCAGCGCCGAGGTTGGCAGCCTCAGCACAGAAGAGCTATGGAAGAAGCTCTGGCAAGACGCTCGCTATGACCTCGCCACAATCCTCGCTTTCTCCGGTGTCTTCGTTTTCACACTCTCCGTCTACTTCATGTCAACACCTCGCTCCATATATCTCATCGACTTTGCCTGCTACAAACCCAACGACAACCTCAAGGTGCAATAACCCACTGAATTTTTTTTGTCAATGTCACTTATTTCATATAGCATCTAATGATCAAAAGAACCATAAAGAAAACATTTGGGAAAGGCACAACAGGCACCTTTGCTCCTTAATTTTCATTACTCTGCTTTGGTTAAAAGCAACCCTCACAAGAAGTTAACTATATCAGGTGTCAAGGGAGGAATTCATTGAAGTGGCTAGAAGATCAGGCAAGTTTGATGAGGAGAGTCTTGAGTTCCAGAAGAGGATGCTGATGTCGTCAGGGATCGGAGACGAGACATACATCCCAAAGGCAGTGATCGGGTCGAGTGAAAGCAGCGCAACAATGAAGGAAGGTAGAGCAGAGGCGTCCATGGTTATGTTCGGAGCACTAGACGAGCTGTTGGAGAAAACCGGTGTTCGTCCTAAAGACGTCAGTGTTCTGGTAGTAAACTGCAGCATCTTCAACCCTACACCGTCGTTGTCGGCGATGATCATAAATCACTACAAGATGAGAGGGAACGTGTTGAGCTATAACCTTGGTGGCATGGGTTGCAGTGCTGGGATTATAGCAGTGGACTTAGCAAGAGACATGCTTAAATCTAACCCAAATAATTACGCTGTTGTGGTCAGCACTGAGATGGTGGGATTCAATTGGTACCAGGGAAAACAAAGATCCATGCTCGTTCCAAACTGTTTCTTTCGTATGGGTTGCTCTGCTATTTTGCTCTCTAATCGTCGTCGTGACTATAGGCGTGCCAAGTACCGCCTTGAACATATTGTTCGCACTCACAAAGGAGCTGATGATCGCAGCTTCAGGTTCACAATAATTTTAATTCTCTTGACTCTTACTATTGTAATTTACCATAATAACACGTACTTGTGCTGATAACTGCAGTTGTGTGTACCAAGAGGAAGATGCACAAAAATTCAAGGGGCTAAAGGTTAGCAAAAAGCTAATTGAAATTGGAGGTGATGCTCTGAAAACCAACATCACAACGCTGGGACCTCTGGTGCTACCATTTTCTGAGCAGCTGTTATTCTTTGGAACACTGGTGTGGAGGCACTTATTTGGGGGAAATAATTCAGGATCATCACAGAAGCCATACATTCCAGACTATAAGCGTGCTTTTGAGCATTTCTGTGTGCATGCTGCGAGCAAGACCATTCTTGATGAGCTCCAGAGGAACCTGGAACTCAGTGACGAGAACATGGAGGCGTCTAGGATGACTCTGAACCGGTTTGGCAACACTTCCAGTAGCAGCATATGGTATGAGCTAGCTTACTTGGAGGCCAAGGAAAGGGTCAGAAGAGGAGACCGTGTTTGGCAACTTGCATTTGGCTCTGGATTTAAGTGCAACAGTGTCATTTGGCGTTCCATGCGCCGAATCAAGAAGCCTTCTACCGGCCCTTGGCTTCACGGCATTGACTGATATCCCCTCTCTAACACACAATATTCTCCTTGACCAACTGGATCAAACATGAAGCTACATGTACTAGGAGCTATATATAATCTATTTATTAGTCATAAGATGATCGGTATTGGACTATTGATTGGTATTGGATTATTGTATGCTGCTGCTCCTTTACATAGACCTGCTTGTTTTTTGTATGTCTCTGTTTGTAGCAAGTATTGAAGTTAAATGAAAGTATATGATGTCATTCCACAAATGTTGTCGTTGCCCTTGTCTTCACTATCAACTTGAATTTTGAAACAAAACATAAATTCCAGAAGAATTCTAAGTTAGCTTTGGTTTGCAGGTAAATGTGTCGGACAGTGTTTGACATGATTTAGACAGTCATATGGTCTAGTTCTGTTTCAAAAACACACAAGGATGAAAATCAATTTTATAGTTTACGCATATGAGAAAATTTTGCCCAAAAAATAAAAGCATATCTGCCTATATGAGCTAATGTAGACGCGGAAGAATCATCCGTCCACCTGCCCGTTCTGTACGGCTCTCAATATTGAGTGTGGCCAGACGAAAGCGATTCTCAACTGTCTGAGGTATGAATATTTTGAAGGGGGCATATAAATAAATGTGCAGCCCACCAGTATACTCTGATCATCGATTTTTTTTATAAGTAATTTTTATTTTTATTGTATAAAACGAACTAACGGTTAAGATTAATTAAAAATAATAAATAATAAATATGTCAAAAATATCATATTTCTTCTAAATATACATTTATTTATGAAAAGAGTATATGAGAAAGAATAAGTAATAAATATAAGAGAGTACCATGAATATAAAATATGAGAGAGAATGTGTAATAAATGAGTAAATGAAAGAAAATTAGAGGTGGGTAGGGGATAATTAATATAAAGATGTGTATTTAATAGGGTAGCAAGGAAAAAATACTTTAAATTTTGAGATATAAGGAAAAAATTGCTTATAAAAAAAACCAATCTTAAGAAGAAAAAAAAAAAGTTGTTTATAAAAAGGACACAAGGTAGCAATGATTCAACTATCTCCAACTTCTTCATAAATGAGAATGCAAAGCCCTTAGTGGCTTTGATCTGTACATATCCTTGTTCCCATCCATACATCACCAACAACACAAGTCTGAGGACCCCAAAACATTTGCTACCGACAAATCCATTGAATGATACTAGTGTCAGATTAGTAAAATTGGAAATGCACAAGTTTATTGATGATGACATGATTGGATCAAAAACTATTTCTCTTCTTTCTTTTCGGGTTTATTTCATAGTAGATCAAAACCAAATACACGAGAGTTTTTCAACTGTGGTTGTCTTTATTGTTTTAGATGAATTAAACAACCAGATGTTCGGTGCTGTTTCTGGCTTTGATGTCCACAATTACGTGCGTATGCATTTGCTATTGCTGCGACTACGACGTCATTACAATCTTAGACCCGCAAAACACAAGTGGCGCGTCCTTTTCCTATCTAGTTTAGCGGTGAAGTATATAAAAATCTGTAATTTTTACTGAGATTAACGAGAAGTGAGAAAACAAGATCCCAACACCTCATCCATCGTTTTTCTCTTTTTTGCTTTCACTGTCAAAATGACAATTCCATGTATGGAATGAAGGCTTCTACATAAAACTAAGAAACGAGGAACAAGGAGAAAATTGAATAAAAATGTAATTCTCCAGGGATTATTTAAATGGGGTCAGCCTCAAGTTTCTGAGCTCGATCTAGCAAACCTTATTCAAGAGAAGGGAGGGGGAGTAGTAATATCTTAAGAGCATCCACTGAAATTTAACCCAGCAAAAAAGAGGTTAATCCTTGTCATGCTGCTAATCAATCTTCATCCAGAAATGAATCCTTTGTCATGCCAAGTTGCCAACCACTCTTCACCCACACCTTCAAAATCGCCTATTTCCATGCTGTGTGGCGTGTCATGGAAAAAGGAAGAAGAAAATTATTAGTATTTGTTCAAAAGTCCAAAAAAAAAAAAAAAAAAAAAAAAAAGGATATATAGCATGCCATATTTGAACGAAACAAAAATGGGGGGGCGATTCTAGGCAAGTCAAGCTGAATACTAAGAAAGCCCGTGAGTTTCTGACATGGCACGGCCGTGAGCTACCTAGACAACGGATTGGTAACTATATTGGGCCCATTTTCAGGTGGAGAAAGAAAGCCCTTTAGGACTGTGGAGCCCCAATGGACATATTGGGCTAGAAAGATTTTGTCGGAGAAATTGGGAGAAAGTCTCTACTTAAACATTTTATTGATGATGGGATTCGGTCAAATGAGGGGGCATAGTCTTTCACGATATGTCAAATCAAAATTTAAATTCCTATATAGAAGAGATATCCATATTTAATTTCTGACAGTATCTTAAATAGGATTACTTCTAATTGAAGAATACTTGTGTCTAATAAAAAAATTTTTATTCACAAGACAGAGTACCACTACCAATGCTTTAAAACATTTATAAGGTCATTCTTGCCAATAGAATTTTTAATTGAAACTTTTCCTAATTTTCCCAAATAAAAATGAAAGTTTCAGCACGCTTCATTTTCAAAAAATAAGGCATCTTTAGGATCACAATTTCTTAAAAAATAAGTCCTTATTACGTAAGCAGATATAAAATTCCTCTCACATTCTTACCTCGTATACTGTGAATCACGATTTATAAATACTTATTATCCAAAAATTAGCTATTCCAAACCAACACTTGATCCAGTTCAATTTTATCTGTTGCTAGAGTTTCACCAGCCTGGCAGGATTACTGTGAATCTCAGAGTCAATACCATACCAAATTAATATCCACACTTTCCAACAATAGAGGGAACAGAAAATTATTTATTATTAAATTTGCCAATTCCTTAGAAGGAAAAATTGGGGGGGGGGGGCCTTTCCTGATGAGACCAAAAATCCTCTGTCCTCTGCAACGTTGCAAGATTAAACAAAAATAAATAAAAAAAGGACTTGAACAGACGACATATTTTCTTTCCCTGAGCAGGCAATAACAACAAAACACTCCCGAATCAAATGCCAAATTCTGAGAGTTGCATTAAAACTTACCAAGGTAAAGCGGGATCTAAGACGAATTCCTGGGAGCAGTGTTCAAAGCACCTCTCGTTTGCATTCAACCACTCCGGAAATTCCATAGGTGCGTCAAAAATAGGGTAAGCGGCATCATCTTCAGTCGCTTGATGTTCCGTGTTCTTCACGAACTTGGGACACAGCGCAACCTGAGTGGCAGCAATGGAGTCAACAGTATCCGCCGGAGCACAACTTCCCTCTCTCTGCACTGATATTGCAACCGAAGGAACTTCCTGATCCGTTGACGCAGAAAATGAAGGAGAAGATGACGACGACGGAGATGAGTACGAAAAAAATGACGCGTTGTTGTTATCGAGGTAAAGAGAAGCCTCTAAATTATCGAAATTCTGAAAATTGAGGTTCAAACCCAAAGTGCGATTTGGAAGGTTGAAACTGAGGTTTTGAACCAATTGCGGTGGAGCAAGTGAAGATGAGGCGGCGGGAGAGTTCAAAGGATTTGGAAGAGAGAAAGATGAAAAGGAAAAATGATTCACGAGATTGGAGGAATTATTGTTGGCGCGTGATTGATATATTGTGGGATTTGGTGGCGACATAATTGCCCCATCTTGGTGTTTGGCTTCTTGTTGTTGTTGTTTGAGGGAACTAGCTCTGTGAAATTTGAGGGCGGTGACAATCTCCTTCCTAGCCTCGGCCATATTGAGAAGCCTATCTTGGTAGAGCCTAACGGTGTGGAGTCTCCTGCGAACTTGTCGTTTATGTGGCTGGCGGTGTGTGGATTTATGAGCCTGGGAAGCATCTAAAACTGTGCCTTGTACGGTGGAATTCGGATTCAGAGCCGGTGAAGGGTCCGGGTTCATGGAGGTTTTTGAGGTGGTGGAGGTGGTGAAGTGTTTGACAAGATTACGAATGGAGGAAGCAGAGGGATGAGGGTCTTGCTTGAGATGACGGAGATGGTGGAATTGAATTGCAGGCTTAGACGACGATGGAGAAGTCATATTGTGGCATGTATGAATATTGTGAGTGAGAAAGTGGAGGGTGGAGAAGGAGGCAGGGATATTATATAGTGATGAGATGAGACTTGAGAGTGATAAGCGTGGTTTTGGTGGGGACAGCCTGGGGCTGGGCAAAACTTTTGGAATTTTCCCTTTTTTGGCAAACTACGTTTGTTACCGTTTTAGGTCGAACGAGTAGTGAAATAAAACATTAGAGGACCCTACTTAATCCTACACTTCTAGAAATGCCATGCTTTTTGCGCTGCATTCTGCAACATGAACCCCCAACAAGGTTTAAAATAATATCCTGGCAAAAAAAAAAAAAAAAGGTTTAATTAATTAATATTAATATAGGACTTATTTAAATAATTTAATCAAATTACATATAGAAGTTGGATAAGTTTGTTAATTATAACAAATATAACATTGTTTTCTAAAAAAATCTAGGGCAAAAGAGCAAAAATGCCCATGTTCTTTTCCCTTAGGAGCACCAAGCACCATATAAAAATATATGATTCAAAAATGCCCATGGGATTTGAAATTCTTTGCAAAAATGCTACTGCCATTTGAAGGAGCAAACGTCCATTTAATAGTTCAGAAATCTAGCTGCAATTGTTGACTGAGAGCTTCACATGGCAGGTGAGAACGATTAATGGCGTGGGTGATGAGAGTTAAAGTCGACGCCTCCCTCTTAGTTGCGACCTCCATTAAAGGTGAGACCCAGGTGCGACAGGAAGAATTAAAGACATAGGAGAAGGAGAGGAGAGAGTCGAGACTTAAGGAAAGAAAGGAGATGGCTTCATCATCATGTTCGATATCTGGAAGACGTAGAAGACGGGTGGTGTTAGTAAGGCAACCAAATGGCGAGGGAACCCAGGGAGAAGGTTTTATGGCTGTTCGAACTACAACTAGGTAAGATGGTTGATTCGTGGCTATCCCCATTTCAACATTCAAGTTATCGTCTACATTTATGTTATCCAACTCATCTAACACTTCTATATCCTCTATTACTTCTTGTTCCTTACCTATAATGTTTGCTTCAGTTTGCACTCTCTCTTTTACCATTAACTCACTTTCAGGTTAATTTCTCTGTCTAAAGGTATTGATATAGTTAACTATAGAGTTGAGACCACATTCCACATTTACATTTGTATATTTCCATCTCTCACGTGTGAACAGAGAAATTTCGCTTAGCTTCATCTGTGCTATCAATTTCTTTTGTTCCACTATTTGCTCTTTGAAATCAACATCACTCTCGCCATTTGATGCCATGCTCTGCGACAAAAGAGATAGCAAAGTAACTAAGGGCTTCAATGCCATATCACTATACAAACTTAAAAAAAAAAAATCAAAATCATTCCATGCTTACCTGTTCGCGTGGTCCCTTCGTTTCTTTTCTGTACAAGATTCCCTTCACATGGCGTTGTCTTGATTCCACTTTCAATTTTTTGGCACACTCTCACTTTATCAATTTCCCGCTCTGTCACCCTAGATCCCCTCAATTCCGCACTTGCTTGATTTTCCCTTCCTCCCTCTTGCAATTTGCCCTTACTCAACGCCTCACGCTTTCGTTCACTTGCGATCCTGTTTTTCTATTCAGACTTTATATGCTTACAGCACAAACAAAAAATGGCATGCTTACCCACACAACCTTTGCCAACCCACTGTCCACGTCAGTGTCTTTGGTCACATGTTTTAAAAACACAATCAACATTTGATTCTTCAAATGGCGGTAGCAATTTTGCAATGAATTTCAAATCCAATGGGCATTTTTGAACCATAAATTTTTATATGGTGCTAGGTGCTCCTAAGGAAAAAGAACATGGGCATTTTCACTCATTTATCCAAAAATCTAATTACTTCCCTTAATTCCCCCTCTTTCTACCCATCGTCATGCAAATAACTACTATTCTCACATCCCAAATGAAAATCCAACTGATGATGTGCTATGCTTTTTCCTTCACTTATCAAATCTTACATTCATGATTACATCTTGATTCATGTTATAACTTTTGTGAGACTTTATTCTTAGGAAATAAAGACAATGAGATTAACATGTTATTGGACTATTTTTCTGAGGAAACAAAATCCAGTCAGTTCAAATGGGCACTCGCATGAATTTTATTAGGAAAATTAAAAATAAAAACAGTAGAGTTGATGTGTGTAACGTTAATGAGTAGCGACTAGCAGGGATTGATCACTTTAATATAATACATGGGTGTGCATTATTAAAAAATTATTGTTTTTAATTATTGTTAATGGACTATTAAGAAAAATTGATAAATGTGAAAAATAAGTATCAAAATTAAACTCTTCGGTTAATACTTACATTAAGAGGCAGATAAGTATTTTTATATGGTTAAGAAGTACCCCTCCGATTCTTGATATAAGACACGTTTACCTAATTTGATTAGATTAAGAAAATTAATTAAGTCAATTGATATGATATATATTTTTCAAAACGTTTTAATTATCTTCTTTAATTTTTGGGAAAATCCCAGATAAATACCTTTTGAATTAACAAAACCCCCAAAAGTCTATTAACATTTTAAAAAGACTTAAAGGTACCAAGGACCAAATTGGGTTTTTCAAGTTTTGACACATTTACCATTTTACCCCTCAAATTTTTTTTTAAAATAACAGTGGTGCCCCCGCCGGAGCACCACCGCCGGCCGGCCGGCCGCCGCCCCGGTGGCCGGCCGACCAGGACCCCTGACGGCCGGAGCTCCGGTCGCCGGTGGGAGGAGCTCCGGCCGGTGGAAGCTTTTTTGGTGGGAAGGGGGTTTTTTTTTTTGAAAAAAAGTTTCATTAAAATGGCAAGGGGTGGGATCGAACCCATCCCACCCCTTTACAAGGCAAGCATGGTGGCCACTGGGCCACCAAAGCCTCTTTGTTATATATATGCATTATTAAATATGTATAATATAATTAAACGTGTAGTAGCTTTGACAAAGTCAGTAATGGCGTTGACAAATTCAATAATGGAAATAACAAGATTCGTAATGGTATTGACAAAACCGTTTGCTGTTGCATGTTTTCATCAGCATTTTTGCACAAAACGTTTTTGTCAAAATCATTACTAAACTTATCAATCTCATTACTAAATTTGTTAAAATCCTTTTATTTATATTATAAATATTTTCATAATGGAATTGTCAAAACTATTACAATTCTTGTCAATCTCATTACTAAACTTGTCAATCTCATTACTGAATTTGTTAAAATCCTTTTATTTATATTATGAATATTTTCATA
The DNA here is from genome assembly GCA_963855925.1 of Inga laurina. Taxonomy (NCBI): domain Eukaryota; kingdom Viridiplantae; phylum Streptophyta; class Magnoliopsida; order Fabales; family Fabaceae; genus Inga; species Inga laurina. The sequence continues at coordinate 61,034,475 of OY979706.1, forward strand.
ATGGAATTGTCAAAACGATTACAATTCTTGTCAATCTCATTACTAAACTTGTCAATCTCATTACTGAATTTGTTAAAATCATTTTATTTATATTATGAATATTTTCATAATGGAATCTCATAATGAGATTGTCAAAACCATTACAATTCTTGTCAATCTCATTACTAAACTTGTCAATCTCATTACTGAATTTGTTAAAATCCTTTTATTTATATTATGAATATTTTCATAATGGAATTGTCAAAACGATTACAATTCTTGTCAATCTCATTACTAAACTTGTCAATCTCATTACTAAACTTGTCAATCTCATTACTGAATTTGTTAAAATCATTTTATTTATATTATGAATGTTTTCATAATGGAATCTCATAATGAGATTGTCAAAACCATTACAATTCTTGTCAATCTCATTACTAAACTTGTCAATCTCATTACTGAATTTGCTAAAATTCTTTTATTTATATTAACAAGTTTAGTAATGAAATTTATAAGAATTGTAATGGTTTTGACAATCTCATTATGAGATTCCATTATGAAAACATTCATAATATAAATAAAATGATTTTAACAAATTTAGTAATGAGATTGACAAGTTTAGTAATGAGATTGACAAGAATTGTAATAGTTTTGATAATTCCATTATGAAAATATTTATAATATAAATAAAAGGATTTTAACAAATTGAGTAATGAGATTGACAAGTTTAGTAATGAGATTGACAAGAATTGTAATCGTTTTGACAATTCCATTATGAAAATATTCATAATATAAATAAAAGGATTTTAACAAATTCAGTAATGAGATTGACAAGTTTAGTAATGAGATTGACAAGAATTGTAATAGTTTTGACAATTCCATTATGAAAATATTTATAATATAAATAAAAGGATTTTAACAAATTTAGTAATGAGATTGACAAGAATTGTAATCGTTTTGACAATTCCATTATGAAAATATTCATAATATAAATAAAAGGATTTTAACAAATTCAGTAATGAGATTGACAAGTTTAGTAATGAGATTGACAAGAATTGTAATAGTTTTGACAATTCCATTATGAAAATATTTATAATATAAATAAAAGGATTTTAACAAATTTAGTAATGAGATTGATAAGTTTAGTAATGATTTTGACAAAAACGTTTTGTGCAAAAATGCTGATGAAAACATGCAACAGCAAACGGTTTTGTCAATACCATTACGAATCTTGTTATTTCCATTATTGAATTTGTCAACGCCATTACTGACTTTGTCAAAGCTACTACACGTTTAATTATATTATACATATTTAATAATGCATATATATAACAAAGAGGCTTTGGTGGCCCAGTGGCCACCATGCTTGCCTTGTAAAGGGGTGGGATGGGTTCGATCCCACCCCTTGCCATTTTAATGAAACTTTTTTTCAAAAAAAAAAAACCCTCTCCCCACCAAAAAAGCTTCCACCGGCCGGAGCTCCTCCCACCGGCGACCGGAGCTCCGGCCGTCGGGGGTCCTGGTCAGCCGGCCGGCCGGCCGGCGGTGGTGCTCCGGCGGGGGCACCACTGTTATTTAAAAAAAAAAATTTGAGGGGTAAAATGGTAAATGTGTCAAAACTTGAAAAACCCAATTTGGTCCTTTGTACCTTTAAGTCTTTTTAAAGTGTTAATAGACTTTTGGGGGTTTTGTTAATTCAAAAGGCATTTATTTGGGATTTTCCCTTAATTTTTTCCTTTTCTCTTTTTTTTAATTATTATTAAGTAAGTACTAATAGAGATAATTTGACGGTGACGAGTTGAGAGGACAGAAACACTCCATACCCCCTCGGCCCCTCCTATCCCGGGCTGTACTTTGCTACCTTTAAGGACTGGTTTTGTCGGCTTCACCTTCTTAACTACCATGGCCAATTGCCTTCCCTTTTTATTATTTCATGTCCTTCACTTACCGACTTTAGCATATATACCATATGATGCACCTTAAATTGGAGAAGAAGGAAGCCTATAATAACGGTTTTGTTTGGCTACACTGCAGAATATTTTGATTAACCGTCCTCTAACAGAATATATAATATACTAAATATAAAAAGATAGTGCAACTATAAGTTTGCAGACTTCTGGATATAGCACCGCAAACAGGAGCCAAGACTGTATAGACGCGTGACAGACTGACAACTTGCAAGAACTTCAATCTGTCCATTATATCATATCCAAGTTGTTGATTTCCACCCGCTGCGCCCACCAATAATACACATATTGACATATGACTTCTCAGCCAACGAGTCCCTCTCATCTCATTTTTAAAGCAAACTAGCCAAGTTTTCAAATCTGCAAAATACTATTACAAAAAGTTGTTTTAACGATGAGGATTAACATCCATCTTTAGAAAACAATAGGACAAAAAAAGCCTATGGCATTTTTAAAATTACAACTTAGTTTTCAACAATTGTTTCTAAAAAATCAGTCGTTGAAAGTTAAAATTTCAACGATTGTTTTTGAAATAGTCGTTGAAACAAACTTTCGACGACCAGTTTTCAAAACCATGCTTTCAATTATTGGTTTTGAAAACAGTCGTGGAAAGTTTACCTTCAACGACTATTTTAGATAACGGGCGTTGAAAGTTAACCATTCAATAATTGGTTTTTGAGAAAAAGTCGTTGACAAGTTCTTCACATTTCCCCAGCGCTTTCGATTCTACACGTTCTCGTCCTCTCGATTCACACCTTTGCCTCTTTCTCCTTCAGTCTCTCTCACACCTCCTTCTCTGGTCCCCTCTCCGACCCCAGATAGACCTCCAGCATCTTCTCCGACCTTCTTCGTGCTCTCATGGGGTTTGCTTCATCACTCCCTCCATTCCTCTTGCTCCTACAGCTCCCTTGTTTTCCCTCTCTCTTTGACGATTGACGAGCATGACAAAATAGATTTCTAGAAACTTTGGAGGCGTGCTTGATCTTCTCCATTGTCGCTCTTCTCTAGTCATTGCCGGTGAGAGCATGTCCAAGCTTCCGTCATCACTGTCGTCGGAGTCTTCATCCTTCAATCTATTTTAGTTTGTTGCTATGCATATCATCGTCTATCCCTCCTTCTTCTTCGCTTGTGCGTTGATTGCGTCGGTATGTTTAAACCTTTTCTATGTCCTCTGTTTATCAGTTCTAGTATCTCAATTTTCTTCTTTGGAGAATGTAATTCTACTTTACATCTTTGGCTGTTGAAAGAGGAAATGAAAGACCTTAAGTTCTGTTTTGTTGATTATAATTTAAATCTTGTTGGGAATTAGGAAATTGTGGGGATTTTTGACAGTAATGGCAAGATGTTATTGGAAATTTAAAGAATTAAGTTTGCTCGCTCTGTGTTATTCTTAGAGTGCCCGTGAAGCGTTTGATGAAAGGTCTAAGAATGAAACCCTTTGGAATTGAGGAATGTAGAATGTAGTTGATAAGGTTAAAAGGGCACTGATTTTTAGGATTTTTAGGTTTCTATATTCATTAAGTCATTTCTCGTTTTAATTCTATGGTAGTTATTTCCACAAAATATGTGTCAAAAGGGAGATCAACACTTTGTATAGATTCGTATGTCCTGTGAATCTTGCAAGGTGTAATAATAAGTCGGAAGATAGAATGAACTATGTGGGCTATACAATCAGAGAGACTCAGTGGCCTTGTTATCTAGGACCAATTGTTGAAAGACAAGTAACTTAATTTTATCTATTTATCCATATTCAGTTTGCTAAGAAATATCATGTTACCTAACCACATTTGAATCTATATATCTTATAGTAGTTATCACTGAAGTCTATTTGTTGCTTGCTCCTTCATCAAGGTCATCTTTGGGTTCGACTCCTTAGGTCGCATGCGGGACGAAGAGATAAAAACCATTTTCAGCGTGTAAGTTAATTTGTTTGTAAATCATTGGTTTTTGACTTGACTAAATTGTTTTAACATCTTCTAATTTTCAATTTAATGATAGTGTACTCAAGACATATTATTTAATAGGTGGGAAGCGTGAAGATAAAAGTGGTTTGACGAAGTGGTTCCACTAGTAGAAAAATTACTCTTAAGACCGGTTAAAAATGATATTTTAGACCGATTTTGGATCCGGTCTTGATACAGCCGATCTTAAAAGTCTGCTATTTTTTAGACCGATTAACGAAACTGGTCTTAAAAATCACTTTTTAGATCGGTTACTCGAAGACCAGGTCTAAAAAGTCCAAATTTTTTAGACCTGTTGTTTAAAAACCGGTCTAAAAACTTTTTTTTCAAGACTTTTAAGACCCGTTATTTTAATAACCAGTCTTAAAATTACTTTTAAAACCGGTTATTTTAATAACCGATAAAATAACCGACCTTAAAAGTGATATTCTTAAAAACAATAAATAGGGCTTTTTTTGTAGTCAAACGTACAGATGAGTAAAAGAGATTACAGTGAAAAATTGATTACGGATACTTTCAAGCAAATTACCACCATCAGATTTCGTAAAAACACCTTCCCTGTGAATCCCGCTACTAAAATATCTGAAAACCTGAATTCTTGTATCGTTTACTAAGAACATCAAACAACACAGAAAGATAATGAACAGCTCCTATAACAAAATTCAGGCACACCCATAAGTTTAACTTTGTATTCATATTTGGTTTCTTAGTTGAAACTATTTTGGCACAACCATAAGGAAGAAGAAAACTAGAGACAAAATTAAAAAAGCAAATAGAGCAATTTCGCAGATAAGATCCCCCAGAGATCAACCACACACTCAACTTAGTGTATATCAGTATGTATATCATTTACACCTACAATAAAACCCTAAAAAAACAAAAATCCAAATAGGATTTGTTTTTTGTTCATGACCCTTGTTCCTTTGGTAAAGAAAGCAAACGAGGAACTATTTTAAGCGAGACGCTTCGCTCTGCACCTTCTCCTTCCTCTTTCATCTACGCCACCTTGCAGTAGATACTCAAAAATTAGTTTACAAATTAATTAAGCGTTTAAAAGGAAAGTTTATTCAAACCTCATAACATCAATTGCATTTTCTTCATGCATCTCTAGGTCAAAGCAAAGGAGCAAGCAGCTCATGGCAGCAAAGAAGTGACGCCACCAAGGTAGGTTGCGATGAAGGATGGATGTCACGGGGAAAGAGAAAAGTTGCGACGAAAGAGATCAGAGCAAGCGAGGTTGTGGCGGTGACAAACTCATTCAGTGCAAGGGTGAGAGCACTACAACAACAAACATGAGAATAAGATCGAGCGAAGATGACCGAGCTCACAGAGTAATCGCACTAAGAAAAGAGGTTTTAGATTTAGAAAGCGAAATTTAGGCGTGACAAAGAGGAGATTCAAAATTTTAGGGTCAATTTTTTAGACTGGATATATATAAAACCAGACTTAAAAGAGTGAAAAAAAAATAATTTTTAAAATTTTCATATTTAAGACCGGTTATTATTAATAGTACAACCGGTCTTAAAAGTTTAAAATTTTTAATTTTTTAAATATTTTGATATTTTTAGATCGATTTTATTTATAACCGGTCTAAATAATTTTTTAAGACCGGTATTTTTGAGAACCGGCCTTAGAAATTCTATATAATTACAAAACTGCCACCAGTCAAATTTTTTAGACCTTTCCGCTATAATCAGTCTAAATATGGCGGTCTAAAAAGAAAATTTTGTACTAGTGTTCTAGGCGAAAGTAAGTTGTTTAAATTCAAGTTCTTTAATTGACAATCACTTTATTTATGCCTTTATTCTTTTTTATCATTTTCTTTTGATGCTAGTGCCCTCGGCAACCAGGAAAAATTTTGTACGAATACTATGTTTTACTATATATGTATAATATCATTTTTAGTAGATTTACTATAAATTTTGAACAGGTAATCATTTCTTGATTGTCAAATGAATTTCATTTTTATTCTTGTAATTAAATTGTTAGTTATTTCACTCAATTGATTGATTTATATTAACTTATTCTCTAATTTGCGCATACATTATTAGTAATGAGGACGCCTACAGAGTCAAAGACATTAATTTGATCTGAGAGTAGGATATCTTTGACAGTAGATAGATGATGATGTGTAGAGGTTTCTTTTACATAGGGCAGTGGTTTAGAGAACTTTTAGACACTTGATTATATTTGTTTAGGTTGATCCATGTTTTAGTTTTGGAGCACTTGATTATATTTATGAACTACTATATGTATATATACTTGCTTAGCAGTGTTATGTTTTTGGGTATATACATGCATATTTTTTGGGAATTGGTGGGTTTTCAAAGGCTATGGAAGGAAGATGTGAATAATATGTTTAAAAAAATGTCTTTCAATGTCTGTTTGTTATAAAACAGTCGCCGTAATATACTTACAACAGACTTACAGTCATTGTATTTTTTAAAAACAGTGTTGTATGTGTCAGATTTACAACAACTATTTTAAAACAATAATCTATTTCAAGACTTTTAATGACACTCACATACACATTTTCCTAAAAAATGATCATCTAAAAGGCATAAAAACATATGTTAAAAGTATCTTCCATAGTAGGGAAAACAGAGGCAGAATCTGTAAAGGAACACAAGAAAGAAACCAATGCAATGAGCCTCACTAAAAATTCCTCTTTTAGATTTTTTTTTTTCTTTTTTCAGTTAGAATGGCACTTGAGGTAATAAATTGGATCAAACAGGGGGCATCTCATTTATAGAAAAGCTTTAATGCCACTATGTTATAAATTCCCTTTCAGACTCTTCTTATTGCAAAACCTGACAAAGTAATTGCAAGGGCATGAGTCTGAGCATATTTATTTGGGGCTTAGCCTTCCAAATAGTAAGGTCGCTTTCGCCTATAATGTAGTGGGCATGGCCCTCTCATGGGGCCATATCCTCTGCTTCCAACTTTCCTCATGCCAATCCAATGCATCATCTCTTTTAAGACGGTCAGGGACATATGGCAGCCTAATCGCATACCCTTTTCTCTTTCTTCTTCTTCTCATTTAACCCAGAAAAGAAAAGAAAAAAAGTTTTAGTCATGTTTTTTATTCGCAACTTGGAACCAACCAGAACCGTCAACAAAAACCAATACTTGATCAGTTTTAAAGATGCAAGGGATCGGATCGGACTATCCCTTCCACTGACCGCTTTCTACAGTTTTCATTGCTTCATCAAATATACTTCTTTAACTTCGGTAGCTAATCAGTTATTGGTCCTTTTTTAAACCCATTCCGTCTCCTTTTTCTTTGCTCCACGTCATTTTAAAAATGCTGTATATGTAGTCTACCTTTTTATATTTGTTATATTTTCTTTGTGGTGTCATATTTTCTGCGTTATGCTTTGTTTCCCTATGTATGACTCTATCTCCCATTGGCTGTTACTTTTCCTTGTGTTTTGTCATCACTTTTTCTATTGCTTTTATGTTTTTCGGTGGCTGTGCTTTCATGCAACCATTGGCCATTTAACTGCGTTATGCGTATTAATTGTTTCTCGGTAACAGATGTAAATTGATTCACAGCGGGAGTTGTGCAACGCATGCCATGATGTTTTCTCTAAATATACTTCTTTAACTTCGGTAGCTAATCAGTTATTGGTCCTTTTTTAAACCCATTCCGTCTCCTTTTTCTTTGCTCCACGTCATTTTAAAAATGCTGTATATGTAGTCTACCTTTTTATATTTGTTATATTTTCTTTGTGGTGTCATATTTTCTGCGTTATGCTTTGTTTCCCTATGTATGACTCTATCTCCCATTGGCTGTTACTTTTCCTTGTGTTTTGTCATCACTTTTTCTACTGCTTTTATGTTTTTCGGTGGTTGTGCTTTCATGCAACCATTGGCCATTTAACTGCGTTATGCGTATTAATAGTTTCTCGGTAACAGATGTAAATTGATTCACAGCGGGAGTTGTGCAACGCATGCCATGATGTTTTCTCTAGATAGCAACAGTCGTAGGTCCACTGAAGGCGTGCGATAAGCAGAATAGGGAACATTATTTATATTTATGATTATGATTATGATGCGCAATTGGTCAGCAGAATTTATTCCAATCCTACTGGGCGGTGCAAAGCAACTATTGCCCGAGACGTTGGTGAAGATAAGCATAGTGTAAACCACCCTTTTCAAATTTAAGCCCAGTTAAGTTAACCAAGGCTTGAAAGCCATAAATAACTAAGCAGGTTCTGTGGGGAGCTTTCTTCTATATCATTCTCACTCGGAAAGCTCTTTGGTTTCTGAAAGGAAGTTATCTATAACAGGCATGTCTTTGTGTTCTTTCACTATGAAAGCTCTTTAGTTTCTGAAAGGAAGTTATCTATAACAGTTATGTCTTTGTGGCTTCTTATTCATTTGTTTGGTTGTTTTATGTTTGATTTTAACTAATCATTATTAGTCATGTTAGAAGATAGCATTGTAATTAGTTTATGTTTTAAATTTGTTATTTCTTCATTTTATTCGGTATTCATAAAAATTACACAATTTTATTTATCATCTATTGTGAACAGATTTTGCTTAACTGCGATCATTTTTGTAAATCCAAATGGTGTTTCTAGATAATAAACTTCTATTACGTGTGGTTTCTTTTTTTAAAAAAAGGGACATAGTTATATATACAGAAACAGTGCACATTAACCCTTGGGCCATATGAACTCTAAGCCACGCTTAATATCTGAAGTGTTTTGTTTTCTTTACTTATTAAAAACCACTTTGTAAATTAGTAAAAAAAATGTTCTATTTTCAAGCATGCATTAAATTAAATCATATATCTATGCATGAATTTCTGCTTATTAACCTCGATGGATTCACTGTAGAGAGCATAGCGCATGCTCTGGAGACAAATAGCCGTCCAACTCTTGAATATCATTGGTCAATCTCTTAAGGAGCCACCATACAGTGACTCTGATGCCAAGGTCGCTTCACGTCACCAACATGCCTTTATAAAATATGCTTATTTTTTAAAATGGTTTTCATTGCAGGATGTCGTTGAAGCCTTCACTGTTCAGGGACATAAATGACAGTAAGGACACATGGTCTATTAACGCCAAGGTATTGAGAAAATGGGTTGTACGTAGGAAAGTTGCTCCTTATCAAGTATGGAAGCTTAGCATGATTCTGATTGATGAAGAGGTAAATTTGACGCCAAGATGTTCAAAGTAAATGGATTTTGGGAGAAAACATTATTAGACGAAATCTCATCTTTGACCTTATTATTATCAGTATTAAACATTATTAGATGAAAAAACATTACCATGTATCGCCAAGTTGCATTTAGTACATTATTATCAGTATTAAACATTATTATCATATCATTTGCTCGCCATTTTGTTAATGCATATATCATGATGTTACTTAAATATTATACTCCTTCGTTTTGAATGGTCAAACTTGACACTCGAAACATTAGCTTGCAAGAGTAGAGGTGAATATAACTCAAAAAGGAGTGATTGAACGTTACATGGATGAGCCGTCAGAAGGAACTGTGTACAAGTTTGAAAACTTTGAGGTTGATGAAAATAATCAGCAGTACAGGGTTACATCATATCCATGGATATTTAAATTTCACAATCATACACATTTTGAGGAGTCTGAAGTTAAAATTCCATCTGAGGCCTTCAACTTCGTTGCGATAACTGATGTGCAATATGGAAATGTGTTGGACAATGAATTAATTGGTATGGGATAAGATATATTCTGTTTTCATGATTAAGGTTTTATGATCATTACATGCTACCATTTTCATTTGATGTATATTTTTTTATAGATGTCATTGGATTTTTGCAAGCATTTGGTCGTCTTCAAGATCAAAAGAGGGAGTTTGATACGATCAAGAGGTTGAACTTTAGCATGGCTGACAATAAGTAATTCTTTAATATATGCTCATCACTTTATTTCTAAATTATAAAAATTACTATTTAAGATATACGACTAACCAATTTTCATCTCCCAAATTTGATTTATTTATTCATTGCTTTGTTTGGCATAATGTATATGAAGTGAAAATGGTATAAATGTCTCATTATGGGGTGAATGTGCTGAAAAGACTTACGAGCAGAAGACGGAGGACATGGAGCCTCCAATTGTTGTTTTGGTCCGATTTGCGAGGGTGAACAATAATCCATGTATGGATACATCTAAAGTTCTATGTTTTCCTTATTATGGATACATCTAAAGTTCTACGTTTTCCTTATTAGTATAGGTTTATTTTATTGTAACCAAAATTGATGGTTATAACATATAATCAGCATATGGACACCTGAGCAATTCATTTAATGCCACAAAAGTCATTTTCAATCCCGATATTGAAGAGGCAAGGTCAATTATGGAAAGGTTCGTTTGTTATCATCCATGTTTGGAAGAACCTATTGTCATAATGAGTTTTTTCACCATGTTTTTTAAAATCATAGTTTCATAACAGTGAATGCTTTATCTGAACCACTTTCATGTTGATGTTTCTATGTATGTGTCAAACTTAGGCTTACGCAAGAACCTTCAGGAAGTCAACTGTTCACACAAATTACGAATGCTGATAACTATACTTATTCACCAGAGTCTTTACTATCTTTCCGGACAAGAATTTCTATCGAAGATGTGTGTAAAGTTGATCGTGTAAGCTTTGCTAATTTAAATATAAAGCATTAATTGATTTTAATAAACATTTTTGTTTTGTTTTCCGTGCCATCCTAAGTAAGATTACAATTTCTTTCATTGTACAGGAGTGTGAGGTAGTCACAAAGGTTACATTGCAGAAATTTGAGACATTGTATGGTTGGGTTTACGATGCTTGCCCATGTGACAAAAAGCCTGAATACCAACCAAATGGGGTGTTGAAGTGCATCAAATGCGACAAAGTGCTATTGATGACTATACCCAAGTAAGTTTCTATTAGTTTATGTTGTATTCCAAATGACAAAGAGTTGTATTTTTTCAGAAAGATGTGTCATCTAACCATGAAATAATTTTTTCCACCTTTTAGATACAAGGTGCACTACAAGGTCACTGACTCCACTGGCAAGTGTTCTGTCATTTTCTTTGACCGTCATGCTACTGAGTTGTTAGGAAAATCTGCTGGTCAGCTGAAAGATAAACTTCATGAGGTATGTAGTGGTGCATTTTTGTTGTTATCATGATTATTGATGGATCAAATAGAAGTTTCTTGGTAATTCTAGATTTGTCTTCATTTCAGGATGGGAATCCTTCAGGTTTCCCGAAGGATTTAGACAACTTGGCTGGTAGACAGGTTGTGTTGAAGCTGAAGATCAAGGAACATAATATCAAGCACCGTTCAAGCAGCATAGCTGTATCACAGATTTGCGTGGAGACTCATTTGGTTCAGAAATTCACTTATACTAATGGCGAGGTGTGTTTAATTGGTTCGATCTGTCACTCTGCAATATTTCTATCAGATTTGAATTGAGTTATATGTCTTAGTATTTTGTTCACATAGTTGCAGCAACCAACATCTTCAGAGCAAACGGTAGAGGCTAAATCATTTGTTGGTACAAGTGATGATGCTGAGGTGACAATATCACAGTTAGTTACTCCTCCTGAAATGAAATGCAAGAGGAAAAAGAGCTCCAGGCTTACACCCATTGACGTGGACGAAATAGGTTTGGGTGAAATAGCGACACCAAAGTTCAGTGCTACGAAGAGCGTTAAGAACATAAAGAAAGAAAAGTGATGGGAAGATGAAACAATACATAACCGCATGGGTAGTTATAGGCGGAGCATTTTGTTTGGCATATTAAGGTTTTCCAATTACTGTTGTCGTACTCTTGGCTTTTCCTATAGTTTTTCCAAAGACAATGTCATCTCATTTGGTTTCTTAGTTCATGTTTGTGTCGGTTATCTCATTTGGTTTCTTAGTTCATGTTTGTGTCGGTTACGTCATAGTCATTTCGCTTGGACGTTAAAGTAAACGTTATGTACCCCGTTAGGTTGTTACATAGTTAAATTAAGTGTTTATCTTTTATAAACATATCGCCTGATTTTTTTTTTAAAAAAAATAGGTCCATAGTGCTATTTGAAGTAACTGAACTGACTTAAACTTTAGTGGAATAACACAAAATTAATGATTGAAGACAAAAATATATAAATAGGAAACAAAACTAAATCAAACAAGAAGAATAAAAAAAACTCCCCTATTGAGAAAAAATCCACGTGCATGAGCCATGCAGTCACAGTAGATGCACATATTGATTTACGTGAACGAATAACTTGGAACATAGTTGCATGTCGTGCTTATGAGCCATACATCATCTTGATCAAAATGCTTGATATTTTATTCAACCACTCAAACTATTTTATTGAAGATGAAGGCTCATCCACACCATCATAGATCTGCCTCAAACAATCCTTTGTAGTGAACTCAAGCATAAATAAGAACTCAAGCATAAATGATAAATAGAATTAAATAATTTTTTTAATGTTAAACCTTAAAGTTTCATACATCGAAGAGTTACAGTATACGAACAAATGTCCTTAAAATAATTACATTAATTCTTACAAAAAAAATAGAATTAACACAAGTGCTGGTGCAATTTTGAATATAATAAATGGTACTTTCTTATTCTATTCATAAAGCATCTGAGTTACTTTATCAACTCCAACTCAACTGCTTTTTATGGCTTTTTTTTTTCTTACCTGGGCTTTATGAATAGAATAAGAAAGTACCATGGCTTTAGTAAATGGAAAAAGAACAAATACTACCAATCATCGTAACAAGGTAGTAAGTGTATGTCCAAGTGGAAGAACATGAACGTTGTCATTGTCCAATGTTTTAATTTACATAATATAATATTACCAATAATAGTCTATTATCATACATTAATTTTAATTTATCAAACCAAAACAACAAATACTAATTCAAACCAATTTTTCTTATAATTTAGTTTTACTTATGAAGTTAAAATGAAAAGACTATTTGAGTAAGACGACTCGAATATTTATCTATATTACAATTCTTGTATTAAATTTTTTGTATTTGCTCATGAGATGCAAAAGCACGGTCAAAAAACCACACGCAATATAAGTTTATTATTTAGAAACACTATTTGTATTTACATAAATAGTTTGGGATGTAATTACTAGATTGCAATCAATCACAATCTGTCCACAATAAATGATAAATAGAATTAAATAATTTTTGTAATGTTAAACCTTAAAGTTTCATACATCAAAGAGTTACAGTATACGAACAAATGTCCTTAAAATAATTACATTAATTCTTACCAAAAAAAATAGAATTAACACAAGTGCTGGTGCAATTTTGAATATAATAAATGGTACTTTCTTATTCTATTCATAAAGCATGTCAGTTACTTTATCAACTCCAACTCAACTGCTTTTTATGGCTTTAGTAAATGGAAAAAGAACAAATACTACCAATCATATCGCCTAGGTAGTAATTGTATGTCCAAGTGGAAGAACATGAACGTTGTCATTGTCCAATGTTTTAATTTACATAATATAATATTACCAATAATAGTCTATTATCATACTTTAATGTTGGCAGACCATTTAACAATTGTATACTACAATAATTTATTACAAAACTTAAGTACTGGACTCAATTTGTACCAAAGAGGATATGTCCCATTAGATTAAAAATTATTTAATTTTATTCTTCATTTTGGTTCAATAATAAAACGCCTAAATACATTAACTCCTTTATTTAATATATGTATCTACGTTAATATAATGGGGTGAAGAGCAATGAACTAAAAAGAGCTTTATACTATATATATGTGGGTATGATCACCAAGAATTGGATATACCTGATTTCTTTTTTTTGTTAATTACACTCTTTGAAATAATCATTTTCGGATATGTGGTTGCAGATTTTTTAAAAAGCAGAGAAAAAGGAGGCAAGTAGGGTCAAGTGAAATAATCGAGCTTGCATTATGCGTTCTTTCCTTATGTATCACTCTATCTCCCATTGGTTGTTACTTTTCCTGGTGTTTTGTCATTACTTTTTCAACTGCTTTTATGTTTTTCGGTGGTTGTGCTTTCATTCAACCATTGGCCATTTAACTGCGTTATGCGTATTAAATAGTTGCTCGGTAACAGATGTAAATTGATTCACAGCGGGAGTTGTGCAACGCATGCCCTGATGTTTTCTCTAGATAGCAACAATCGTAATATTTTATGTAATGCTATTTATATGAATAGACATTTATTAAATGCTTAAAGGGCAGTGATTGGCCGAGACGTTGTTGAAGATAGGACCCACATTGGAAATCACCGCTAATTATTAATAAAACTAATGATTCATGCTAACAGTAGTCTGAACTATAAAGATGCGCAAATGTTTATTGCTTTATTCCTCCACGGCTTGACATGTTTTACACACAAGCCTTTAAATCGTTTTCCTTTTAGTTGCACTTATTGGTTGCCCAATGAATTTATACATTTCCATCTTGGAATTTTAAGAATCATTCTGCACCCTTCAGTACTTTGCGATCCGTGTGCTCATTCCATAGGATCAAGCCATAATAACCGCTGATTTTGCTCAAACAGTACATCGTTGCACCAGCTGCATTCTTTAGGACTATGATTTAAAGGCAGGTACATACACCATTCATTAAGTTGATGTGTCCACTTAATACCTTTGGATAGATAACTTTTCTGTGAGTGCAAGTTAATGGAGGTACCAAAGAAGCGCAAAACCAAAAACCACACAGGTTCGTATATTTGCGGTGTAACACCAGTTTTTAATGATAAACAATGTTATGTCAACGTTGTTTTATGCATTTTTTCTATCCCATTATTGTATTAGTAATATGTTTTGAAACAATTGTGGATTCAAGAAAATTATCTATTCCTTACTCAGGTGAGGACCCCAATGAGGGGACCCAGAATTACTCATTTATGAACTCGTCATGCGATCATGGTCCTGTTACTCTTGGAATGAATAATGTTCCAGCTACTCCTCAGTCTGATCTTTTGTCTCCAAGCTTGAACCACACAGGGCATGTCTTCATCGGACATATTGGGTTGCCACAAAGACATGTGTTATCAGATATCTCAAACCTGCCACAAGGAACATGCAATGAAAATGTCAATGACCATCACTATATGGATACCTCGATATCTTGCACGCCTAAAGCCAATAAAAAGCAGAGAAAAAGGAGGCAAGTGGGGTCAAGTGAAATAATCGAGCTTGCTACCAATCTGTCAAAATCCTTTAATCAGGCACAACTGCATGGTATTACTCATGTAACAATATTCTGCCCACATCATTGGATCAAAAATTAGTACTATTGTATTTTTTGTTACTCATTCTGTTGGGTCATTTTTTCTCAGATTCGGATCATGCACTATGTGAGAATGAAGATGAAGATGAGGAATTAGGATTTGATAATTCATTAGGCAGGTTAACAAACAAACGATCGAGCTACTTAGATGAAGGTGATCCAACATACGAATGTGAATTTTGTGGAGCTTTATTATGGTCAAATGAGAGGCTGAAGAGGACAAACAACTCTGACAATCCTTTATTTTCAATTTGTTGTGGTCATGGAAAGATCGTTGTCCCATTATTTGCTGAACCTCCTACAGGGATGGATCAGCTCTTTTTCAACAAAGAAACACCAGCATCAAAGAATTTTCTCAAAAACATTCGTGCCTACAATAATATGTTCTGTTTTACATCAATGGGGGGTCGGATAGATCATTCAATGAACAATAGAGGCGGGGGTCCATATTCATTTATACTTTCAGGCCAAAACCATCACTTGATTGGTAGCCT
The DNA here is from genome assembly GCA_963855925.1 of Inga laurina. Taxonomy (NCBI): domain Eukaryota; kingdom Viridiplantae; phylum Streptophyta; class Magnoliopsida; order Fabales; family Fabaceae; genus Inga; species Inga laurina. The sequence goes on from OY979706.1 coordinate 61,050,161, forward strand.
ACTACCACCTGAAGGTAGTTCACCGGTTTACTCTCAGCTATACATACACGATACTGAAAATGAGATAGCCAACAGGATAGCAGCAGTGAGGTAAATGTTTTTGTTATACAGAAAAAATTATTATGTTCATGTATTGCATGGTTAAGCATCGTTCGGGCTTAATTCTTTTTCCCATACAGTCTAATGTTAATATCATAATAATATGTCTGCAGTCGTGGCAGCGGATCCAATGGTATAGATAAAGAAGTTGTGCGAACAATTAAGAACTGCTTGGACAATAACAACGACATTGTTAAGCAATACAGGAAAGCGTCCGAGATCATCACAACTAACAATGTAACAGACGTCAACATTAGACTCATACGCAAACAAGGTCCTGATTCAGAAAATAGACAGTACATTATGCCTAGCACTTCAGAGGTGGCCGCGTTGGTGGTTGGTGATTTCGATAGATCTTACTACAAGAGAGACATTATAGTCAAAAAACAAAGTGGCAAACTCCAGCGCATTGATGAGCTTCACGTTGCATACTTACCATTACAGTATCCACTAATATTTCATTACGGCAACAACGGTTACGACCCTACAACAACTCACAGTGCACAATCTTTGGCAAGAACCAAGAAACAGAAGAGTCTAACGCCTAGGGAATATATGGCTTTCAGATTGATGAAAAGAAAGTCTGAGAGATCAGTTTTACTTCATAGCAAGAAACTGTTGCAACAATTTATTGTTGATGGTTATGCAATGGTTGAAAGTGAAAGGCTAGAGTACATTAGGAAGCACCAAAAGGAATTACGGGTTGATCTTTATAGTGGTTTGGCTGATGCAATCACAAGAGGTGAAACAGATCCTTCACACACCGGTAAAAGAGTTATTCTACCTTCTTCATTTACTGGTGGAGCTAGATATATGATTCTTAACTATCAGGATGCCATGGCGATATGTGCATGGGCTGGCTACCCAGATATCTTTCTTACTTTTACATGCAACCCCTCGTGGCCTGAAATAGTTAGATTTTGTAAGGAAGAAGGATTGTCACCATCTGATCGTCCAGAGATATTGAGCCGGATGTTCTACATGAAGCTTGAACGATTGATGAAGATTCTAAAGGAAGAAAAAATATTTGGCAACATCAAAGCAGGTACGGCTTCCTCAAACTTTTATTTATTGTGAACTGATTGTGCTTAACTGCGATCTAGAAATTATAGCTGCTATCATTTCTGTAAGTATAAATAATAAATTTCTATTGTTATCTGAAGTGTTTTGTTTTATTTACTTATTAAAAATCAATTTTTGAATTAGTAAAAAATGTTCTTTTTTCATCATGATTAATATGCATTCAGAATAAGTGTTAGGATTTCCAATGTGATAGGTTGCGCATGCTTCCTTAATCCATAATTATGTCAATTGAGGTGTTCAGCATTAAACCCTTTAGGTTTCCCAAAGGTCTTAATTAGTAGGTTTTATTAGGGTTTCAGGTTATGTTTTTCTGATATGTAGCGCCACCCTATGAACCGTGAGTCTCCACAAGCATGCATTAGTCATTATGTTAGTTTCGTTGGAAATATATCAGCTATATGTAGCGCCACCTATTATACAATATGCTTACTCATAAAAATTAGAACTATTTAAGTATTTTGTTAAATATGCTTCACATCTCCATCCTGAATGTTGAGGTATTTTAAATGAAAAAAAAAACTATTTTCTCCAAATAAATTTGAACTCTCTAATAAAAGATTTTGATGGGATAATTCTAAATTCAGGAAGCTTATTAAAAGATATATAAACAGGATCACACTTTCCAAACATTTTCTTATTCAACGTTAGTTACGTGAAAATTAGCTCATTTAATTATATAGCATCAGGACAAAATAAAAAAATAAATGTGCTAAATATTACGCCACCTTCTTTTATGTTTGTGGTAATACATAGGTAATATGTTGTACATTTTTTTGAGAAATGAATCACGATCAAGTACCCATGCCAAACACTAAAATCTATTCCTTTTTAAATAGTAGACACGTCATGCTTAACCATTAATGCATACATCCCAATATTTTGTATAGTTAACCAAAGCATAATTTTTTATGGCTATGGCATGATTACTTTTCAATTTTTTTACTGCAATAAAAAACATCATATTAATAATCATTACATTATTGATTCTAGAGATCTACACAATCGAGTTTCAAAAAAGAGGATTGCCACATGCACATATAATATTGTGGCTTGTCGAGTCTGATAAACCACGTACTTCGTCTGATGTGGACAAGATTATATCAGCTGAGATCCCTGATATAAATGAAGATCCTGAACTTTATGAGTTGGTCAGAAACTACATGATTCATGGACCATGTGGACGCTCAAAGGCTAATGCACCATGCATGAAGAATGGAAAGTGCGGAAAATACTTTCCAAAAAGATTTCATGAACGAACAACCATGGATGAGAATGGGTACCCAACATATCGCCGACGGAATGATGGTCGCACCGTAGAAAGAAAAGGAGTAACCCTTGACAATAGATATGTTGTACCATATAATCCAAGGCTGTTGAGATTGTTCCAAGGTCATCTCAATGTCGAGAAGACAAACCAATCCCGAGCGATAAAGTACTTATTTAAGTATATAAGTAAGGGGCATGATCGCGTCATAGCTGGCATATATAGCAACTCCAACACTACTTCAGAAAGGAGCTTTGATGAGATTGCACATTACCTTAACTGTAGGTACATATCATCATGTGAAGGTGCTTGGAGAATCCTTTCATTCGACATACATCATAGGTCACCATCAGTTGAACGTCTAAGTTTTCACCTTCCTCAACAACAACCTATTTATTACTCAAGAAAGGAAGATATCCCCAGTTTGTTCCATAGTCAACGAGTTAAGGAATCAATGTTCCTTGCTTGGATGGCACAAAATGTTGAGGATCCATTTGCCAGAAGATTGACCTACTCAGAGTTTCCAAATTATTACACATTTGTGAAGGCTAAAAGGATTTGGAAACTTCGTCAACGTGGATTTTCAGTTGGTAGGTTGGCACATGCAACTCCTTCACAAGGTGAGCTATACTACTTAAGGCTCTTATTAACCAAGGTGAGAGGACCAAAGAATTATGAGGCTATACGGACAGTAAACAATGTTGTTTATCCTACGTTCAAAGAAGCATGTTATGCCCTTCGATTACTTGACGATGATAAAGAATTTATAGATGCTATCAGGGAAGCTTCACTTTGGGCGACTGGGGTATACCTTCGCAAATTTTTTGTGTCCATGTTGTTAAGTCACATGCTTACACAGCCTGAGATGGTTTGGGAACAGACCAAAGTTCTCATCTGTGAAGATCTCCTACGCATTAGCCACAGTGACGAAAGATATAAAGGTATAATTTTAACAAAAGTGAAATTACCTGCCAATGTTTTAAAGATTTTTTTTTTTAAATTTCAGTGTCCATGTGATAGTTTCTTAACCCAATTTTTAAAACTTTTATGATTACAAAACATTGACATGTTATTAATGTAATTTTTTCATGTTCCAACTTGTCGGCAGATGTTATTATCTCTGATGTAGATAGGCAAGAATATGGTCTGAAAGAGATTAATAAGCTTTTATTACGCAATGGGAAAAGCTTAACTGACTTTCCATCTATGCCTAATCTATCTGGACAAGACCCCATTGACACAACAAATCATCTTATCATGGAAGAACTAAACTATGATAAAGATCACGCTAAAGTGGAGTGTCAACGGCTGCTAGAGACGATGACAGTGGAACAACGACTAATTTTTGATGAGGTCATGGTTGCAGTAAATTCAAAATCTGGTGGTTTCTTCTTTGTTCACGGGTTTGGAGGAACTGGCAAGACCTATATTTGGAATGCACTAACAGCCGGGGTGCGTGGTAATGGTGGTATCATTCTAAATGTTGCATCCAGTGGTATTGCTGCAACTTTATTGCCATCCGGTCGAACTGCCCATTCAAGATTCTGTATTCCAATTGAAATCAATGAGGATTCTGTTTGTGGTCTAACCCATAATTCACCAGCTGCAAATCTAATTAAAGCATCTGACCTAATTATTTGGGATGAAGCTCCAATGATTAGGAAATTTTGTGTAGAAGCTGTTGATCGAACACTAAAAGACATCATGATTGATAACAGGGTTTTTGGTGGTAAATGCATCGTGATGGGAGGCGACTTCAGGCAAATACTTCCAGTTATACCAAAAGCTGGCAGACCTGAAATTGTTGAGGCATCTTTAAATACCTCATACCTATGGTCTAAATGCAAATTGCGGCACTTGACTAGAAACATGAGACTCCAATCATCATTAGATCCTGTAGAGCAAGAGTCTATACGGTCATTCTCTGAGTGGTTGCTTAAAGTTGGGGACGGTGAACTTGGTCTCCCTGACGATGGTATTGCATCTATCAAAATACCAAGTGATTTATTGATAAAGGGTTGTGACGATCCAGTTAAAGCAATTGTCAATGCAACATATCCCAACTTGGTGGTCAGATTACTAGAGCATGACTATCTAACATACAGAGCAATCCTCGCTCCTACAAATGAGATGGTGGACAAGTTGAATGAGTATACATGTTCATTATTACCTGGTCAGTACGTTGAATATAACAGTTCTGATTCAATCAATCGTGCCGAAGAATGTAATGACAGTTTTGAGGAGTTGTATAACACAGAGTTCCTTAACAAAATTAATTGTGCCGGCATGCCTCATCATGTGTTGAAACTTAAGGTTGGTATACCTATAATGTTGTTACGAAATGTTGACCAAGCTGCTGGCTTGTGCAATGGAACAAGACTGAGAATATCACAACTTGGCAGGAATGTCATTAAAGCTATCGCGCTAAATGGTAATAGTGTTGGGGAGGAAGTATTGATACATCGTATGGATATGAACCCATCAGAGACTAAGCTTCCATTTAGTATGACTAGAAGACAATTTCCTGTTATTATTTCATTTGCAATGACAATAAACAAGAGCCAAGGTCAATCTATGGAAAATGTTGGCCTATACCTACCCAATCCAGTATTCTCTCACGGTCAATTGTATGTGGCTTTATCAAGGGTAAAAAGTTACCGCGGGCTCAAGATCTTGATTTTAGATGACGACAAGAGATCAGCTAGCACAACAATTAACGTTGTATACAAAGAGGTGTTCCAAAATGTATTTCAGCAAATCTAAGGAATGGCAATATCTCAACATTTTGACTTTACTATTTGTTTGTGGTTTTGTACTATTGTCTATCTAAATGTTGGGCTTATTAAGAAATAGTTGTTTCAATATAGTAACCTCTCTCTCACATTATTTAGATTAATTCAATTAAACATTTCAATTCATTTGACTTCAGGTTGACAACCTATATAAACATAAAAAAGTAACGAATTTTCACATCACTATACTACTAACCAAAGACAAAGTTTTGTTTTCTGATATATTGTGGTCCCTGTTAGGTTTTCTGATATCTACAACATTTACATAGTCAAAATAACTCACTAACCTTTTCCCTGGGTTTTCAATGATGCGTTTATTGTTGCATTTCTCTATTTCACAAGGACCTTTCACTTAAAATAGGTCTCATCAGTTGGACGATTACGTGGCCATTTCTGTATTTTCAATAACCTTTCTTTTAGTATAGGTTTCATCATTTTATTTGTTGTTTCCAAATCCATTTAACAATGTAGATAATCACGATCCGCGCATCGCGCGGGTCTTATAGTCTAGTTTTTATTCTAACTGCGTGCGCGCACAGCATTTATTCCATTCTGTGTGTGGTTCAATGTACTCTATGTCTCTATGATAGCCTTTCTTAACAGTTTTTCCCATTTTTTATTGCAATTTCCTATTTTTTATGATTTATGGTTATGTCACCATTTGACAAAATTAAATGATCCTATATCGTCTGTGGCCTGGCTACAAAGTTGACGTGAGTTACCAAACGGACGGTCAGAGGGATAACATTTTATAAATCACATTCTTCCTCTATCTTACGTATAAATTAGGAAATTGATTAGATGCTTGATTTATTTATTACTCCCATATTACCCTTCATATTGAAAATACTATGTGATTAATATAATATATACTTACTTAATTTGATTAAATTAAATAAATTAACTAAGTTAATTAGTATGACATGTATTTTTTAAAATACTATAATCAGGTTTCTTAATTTTCTCCTTTTATTTTCTCATTGATTATTATTAATGAATCATCAATAGATGTAAATTAAGAAAATATTGATAAATATAAAAAATATACCTTTTATTTAAGACTTTACTTTAACTCTTTAAATATATCTTATATAATCGTAGGGTATTTGTGTGAGTTGGTGGTTCGCCCTGGGATCCTCCCGTATCCATTGATTTATCAATGTCGCTGATTTATCAACATATAGCATGTTTGTTTTATCGATCAGATTGCTTATAAGCTGCTTTTCACGTAGATCGAGACACAACTCCTCTCACATATTTACCTCGTATACCGTAAATTACGATTGAAAAGCTGCTTTTAAGCATTCCAATCGCTTATCCAAACGAGCACATAGTGGGCCACTTGTGTAAATTAGAACTATTTTTTTTTTCGGCTCAAAGCCTTGGGGAGGGACGTCAGACGAGCAATACTACAAAATCTAAGCCATCATTCCACAAGAGATTTATTATCTGTTTATTTTTTATGATTTACGAAAAAAAATATATAAGAGGAGTTTTGTTATGACATGAGGAAAAGTGATTAAAAAAACACTTTTAAAAGGTTCCCAAACAAACACTTAAATGTCAAGCATACGAAGAACATGAAGCCAGGGTAACATCACTAATCCCTCCTTACACTGTAGGCTACGTTCAGACGTTTTTTAGGAAAAAAAGGGAAAAAAGAAAGAAAAAATGAACATAAAAAGATGAGAAATGCCCAAGCGAATTTTAAGTCTGTCATATGGGTAGCTAGTTTTGGTGCTAAAATCTCAAAAGTTGCTTGTTTTGTTATATGTTGTCGAGTCGGAGTGCAAATTCTGGTTGGAAGGTCCCGCAAGTTTACTCATCTGATGTCTCTTATAGTTAAAGTGTTAAACCATCCAAGTAAGTGGCTTGAATATTTTTGGCAAGAGAAAACTGACACAATAAAATGATTAGACTCACCTTTAACTTAGAGTGCTCAGGCATTTTAACCAGAATTCATTAAGAAGCGTAAATTAAACCACTGGTTTCTTAAATGAGAGATCACTTGCAGTAAATTGTGCTATATATTGAAAGGAAGATTAGAACATAGCCATGCCTGCATCAGTTTGATGTAGTCGACTGAGAAAGAGGGATTTGCGGTTGATGAGGAAAACAGATAGCGTGGTAAATTCATAAGGTTTAGAAATTCTAAATTGAGGGTCTTGATTGTTGAATTTAGAGGCGTAATTTTGAATTTAAGTATTTCAAAGGATTTTATATAAGATTTTTCATTTTTCCTTCAAAACTATTTAAATAAATTTAGCACGTAGTAATGCATTAGTTTAGAGATGGGACTATAATCAAGGGAGAGGGATTTGCAGTTGGAAAAAGACACAAAAATATTATTTGAAATTTGAAATCTTAAATTAGTCTTTTTATCTATAAGAGTATAAGTATTAATTATAAGAGAGTATAAATAATTAAATATTGACAACTCAATTTATGATGAAATAATTTATTTGAAATTTTGAAGTTCAAACAGTAATTTTTATCTTTTTTTCAAATAAGTCTCGTGACTTTGTTAGGGATTCATTAAATCATGATAATAATAATAATAATTTTTATACACTAAATCATAATAAATTAATCAATATGCAACTTGCTGGTCAACAGATTTAGATGCTTCTAAGTTGTAATAATATTGTTCTTTCAAGTTTAATTTTGAATGGTGAAGTGTATCTTACTCTTCTGGTCTTTAGTATAAGACATATATTTGAGAAATTAGTCTTAATCTTAAATATAAGACATACTTTTTAGTATTTGTCAATCTTTTCTTAATTTACCCTTATTGATACTCCTTCAATAATAATTAAGGAGGAGAGGGAAAGGGGGAAGTAAGATAATTATGGTGTTTTAAAAAATATATGTTATATTAACTAACTCAACTAATTTTTTTTAATATAATCAAATTAAGTAAATGTGTCTTATATTAAGAAGCAAAAAAAATACTAATTTTTATCACAAAAATAATTCATCTTAAATTTTTTATTAAAAATAAAGAACGCTTTCAAGTCGGAAAAAAATAAAGTATAGGCCTAAAAAATGATTGAAAATATACCGCTTTAGTCACAATTAGATAATCAATAAGTTGTTGGATGAGGTGGTAAGAGGCTACACTCAGTAAGGAAAAGAATACAAGTTCGAATCTTAGGAAGCGCACTTGTTAAGAGAGGTGAGAATCCTTTACCCTCTAAGCATCGAAGGAGAAACCCCTGATCTAATAAAAAAAAATAACAATTGGATAGACAAAATTCAATCATAATAATCATTTCAATATTTAAATTAATATTATATTAGTGATATTGTTACATAATGAAAATGTAATTATATAAAGGAATAAAAAATTAATTCTATAAAAAAAATAACAACTAAAGGATAGGAATCATCACAGGATTTATCAATATATCTAATAAACCCATATCAAAAGTAATTAAAGTAAATCCTTCACATATGAGAATGTTTAACTTTAAACAGATTGTTCCACCGATAATTATTTGAGTTTTGTTATTAATGAAGGGTGTTTTATTTTCCTATCCTTAAATTTTGGTAAATGGTAATTATATTTCTTCTTTTTAATAATATGGATAATTGGATATTATATTCCCGCATAATCTTTAAATAGTTAATTTAATTTTATTAGAGGAAATTTAAATTTTAAAATACATATTAATCAAGAGTTAAAAGTCAATTTTATCCCAAAAGTTTTGCGGGGGGTAATTTTATTCCAGAAGTGTAAAAAATGGAACAATTTTACCCCAATTTAACAGAGTTAAACGGTCAACGATTAATGAGTAATGACTCACTTATGCTGAGGTGGCTCAGCCACGCAAGATAGTAATGCCACATAGTTTTCACCTTTTATGCCACATCAGCATTATCATCATCCTCTCCTTCCCTTCGCTCGTTCACTCTTGTGCTCCTTCAGATGTCAATCTCCAGGTCCTTCTTCCATCTCTTTGGTCCTTCATCCACTCCCTCTCCTCTCACGCTCATCTCTCCCTTCAAGCTCAACGCCTCCTTCTCCCTCACCATAAACTCAGGGCCGTCGCTAACCCCACCTCCACACAAAGCTTTGTGCTTGAATTCAGGTAATGTCGCGGCCTGCCTCCTTGAGGGAGAGGTCGGAGATCTAGAAAATCAACAAAAACAGTTTCAGATTCCATATGTTGCTATTTCGGAGAATCAGTTCGCATCCCTCTTCATTTTTTAAAATCTCAGATATGGAAAATCGGCCTGCCTCCGCGTTCCTTCTGGAAAATTTCAGATCTGGAAAATCGCGACCGTTGTGTCGGCACTCATCATTGTCAGCGATGTTCTGGCTCTGTGAGGTTGTGTTTGTGTTGGCCTTAGTGTTGTTATTGCTGATATTGGTTGGAGCGGTGGTGGTGTTGTTATTGATGTTTTCCAGAATGTCTTGCTATTGTCTTGGGCCAAGTCGACTCAATCGGCCATGGCTGTCTTCCGGGTTTCTCAGCTGAAGTGATGGAGAAGACAATAAGGGATTTTTAGGTCTCATTTCCATGTTCGCAGCCCACCACCGATTCACTTTTATGAACACCACTAAGCAAATGAAGCTTAAGATCACATCCATTGAAAAGATTTTGATAAGTGATTTCATCTCCAATGGCAATCTATAACTGATTGAGGTAAGTTTTTTTTTTTTGGTCATTCAGTCATGCCATTTTTCTTTCATTTTTCAAGCTTGCTCTCAATTGCTGGAATCATTTTGAAGTGGTGGTGATCTGGAGTATGGTTTAGTTGGTTTGTTTTGTCTCATGGCACCTTCTTTTTGAACCCCTTGCTCTGTTTTTCTTGTCTTCTTTGGCAACGACATAGATGTTGGAGCAAGCTTGAAATTGGATGGGGGAGATTTTGTATTCGGGGTGCCCATTGCTTCATGATTGTTCATGGATGGGGATGATGATATCCAAGGGGCGAGGTTTCTTTGTTTTTTCAACGATGATGATAATGATGTGGGATAACTTGTGGCATTCCTATCCTATGTGTTGGATTCACCTCAGCATAAGTGAGTCAATTAAATGTTGACTGTTTAACTCTGGCAAGCTGCAACCTGAACTATATTTTTACTGACAATCTACTTCCTCTAGTCTTTATTATAAGGCACCAACTAATAAATATTTTTGATTCTTTTTTATAATGCACTTGCAAGTTTTCAAAGTGCATTTAATTTTTTTTTTTCCATGCTTGCTCCTATTTAATAAAGGTAGTGGAAGAGAGTACTAATTTATATGATATTTGAGTTTAGGGTAGTTAATAAGGGTGATATTGGAAATCATTTGAATTTAGGACAACTTTAATGCTTTTAATTAATTTTATTGGTTTGTGAGAATTGATAGTTGATGCCTTATAATAAAGACCAGATAGAGTATATCTTAAATTTATATTTATTGCATCTAACACCCTAAATTATTTTTATATGGTCGCATCCGTTCTATTTACCCAGGTAAGAAACATAAAACAAAAATCACCCTATCCACAGTATTAAAAGGCATTCTCAGATTTTATTTCAATTGGCTTTTTGTTTGTTTTAGTCGAGATGTGTAGGTTGGCGTTGCTGACAAAAGATAGTTTAGCAAATATTATTTTGTATTTTAGTAGTTGTATAGATTATATTAGTTGCATGTTAGAATATTTTAAGATATTATTCTGTATTTGAGTTTGTATATATAAGCACTTTCTATATAAAACGTGTCTGCTTACAAAATTGTGAGCTAGATATTATTTTGTATTTGAGTTAGTTTTGAATACCAATGGAGCTATGTAAACACTTTCTACATAAAATTTGTCTGCTTACAAAAATGTAAGCTATGTAAGCACTTTCTATATAAAGTGTGTTCGCCGAAAAAAGATAAAGTTCATTTAGTTGCATGTTAGAATATTTTGAGATATTATTTTGTATTTAAGTTAGTCTTCGATACCAATCGAGCTATCTAGCCACTGAGTTAGTTTGTGTTTGGGGCAGTCTTGAATTGAGCTTTATAAGCTATGTAAGCAATTTTGTTGAGTTAGTTTGTATTTCAACTGAAGTATATGGGATGCCTGAATCTCAACTCGTATGGGGAACTAGCAATTCACCTTCATTAGAGAACTCGACGACTAAGCATATGTCTTGGTAGGACCTGACAGAGGAGGAGGATGAGTTTGAGGACCAAGAAAATAAAATGAAGAAGCTGAACCCAATTGATTCTAGTCCTTCGGCGACAGTGGGAACCCCTCAGAAGTCAAGTTGTCTCGAGACCAGAGGGAGTACATCAGATTTAAGAAAATCATGCGCACAAAAGACTTCGCATGCTTTGAGTGAGTAAAAGGAAAAACGGTGAACATTCTTCAAGGGCTTGAACTTCATGAGGGTATTTTTAGGTGCTGCTGAGCATACGAGGATAGTCAATTACGTTACTTCACTTCAAGAGATGGGGAAAAATGGTGAACTTCAAGACCTGTGTGCCAGATAGTTGCATCGTGAACGTTTATGATGAAGGAGACTGTATATCTCCACACATACACAACCATGATTTTGTTCGACCATTTTGCACCTTCTTGTTTCTCTCTGAGTGCAATATCAAATTTGAAGGAGACTGTATACCTCCACACATAGACAACCATGATTCCCCGCTCTCGATCTGCACAAACGTGAGGTACCTCTGCCTGTAAAGTTCGCAAAACTCTAAACGACATTAGTTTTCAAATAGAATCAATCACATTTCTCTATTTCCTACGAAGAACAAACCATATTACAATTCTTATTAGTATTTGTAATTCGATTTGCCTTTCAAGGCCATAAGTGTTTAAACATTGAAAAATTACAATTGGATTTGATTAATATTACTCCCTCCGGTTCTAAATATAAGACAAAATGAATTTTTTTTGGAAAAATTAAGGAAGCTAAATAAATTATTTAATCATATAATATATTATATATTCTTAGATTATATATCAATTTATTAGTCAAACTAGTTAGTTTGGAGAAAAACATAAAAATATAAATACTCTAGAATAATTTAATCAACTTTTTTAATTTCCCCAAAAAAATCAACTGTATTTTACATTTAAGATCAGGAGTAAAATTTTGCTCCTCAACTTTGTTTATCATGTTTTCTGATTTAATTGAGATAGAATGATCTACAGTTACTGTCATGACCGTCAGACGTCAATAAATATGATGTCAAATGCACGAGCACAAAGGCTTCGAAGAATGCAATATTTATAACGTAACGGGAGAAGACAAGGAATTAGATATTCTGTCACTATGGTCAAATTAATTTTGAATAATCCATCTAAGTATGCAACTGTAGTGTCACGCCGTTATCCCAATTTCAACATTTTTCAGAGTATTTGTGGAAAACGATATGCGGTTTGATAGGCAACACAGGAATAGCATAACTATACTGATAATATGTGCATGATTACATAAATTCCTCATAGGGGTTTATACATGATACTTACGATTAAGGTAGCCGCACAAGGCTACTAGGGTGTCTAAACTCATCCTAGTGAAACGGAGACTTCTTTCCGTCTTCGTTCCACTACTGTAATCCCCTCATACGGTACTCTGCATTATTGTTTGCATATCTTCTATCGTCTCCTGTCTAAATTGTTGGTAGGGGAGGGTGAGGTTCGAGAGAATCTTAGTAGAAAACAGATACCATAATGCATGCATGATTGATGCTATGTGTATGACATGTTAGCTTTATCTAGATGTATGCCCTATAATGACATTTCTGCATGCTCAATGTTTCATACAACAAGACTATGGCCACAGCGAAAACAGAAACAGAACTTCATTTATTCAAATATGCTCTACACAATCAAGTAAAGCAATCACATACATCATTACACAAGCAAAGATATCAAGTACATGCAGGTAAGGTATGTCCCCTACCTTAACCCTTTTCTGCCTCAAAATGTGTGCCTCGATTTACGTGCAAACAGCTTGGGGCTCCATATTCAACCCTACAATGTCAAATGCACTATTTAGACACTTCCATAGTGTTTCTATGGGTTATATGAGTCTATCTTGAAAAATTACTAAAATACCCCCGGGGACCCGGCCCCATCGTACCCGATCCGACTGTAATTTTCTCGAAATTCTAACCTGGGCTATCTTGACATATTTTCGCCCAAGAAATCCATTTCGGGACTAGGAATTACCAAATTCAATGTCAAATTACGAAATTGCCCTTGGCAGCCCTACTTTTAGGGTTTTAGGGGCGTTTCCGTAATTATGCTTTCTCGGTCTTTTCCGAAAAAGTGACCAACTGTAACCCCACCTAATTTTTGCTCCTGAATTCAATGGAACCATCAAATCATTGAAAATCCAACTCTTAGACCCATTTATAGCCCTGACCGAAATATATGAGTTTTCCAGGGAAAATCGGGGTTTTTTGATTTCGGCTCCATAAACACGTTTCTTTCTACTCCTAACCACTTTATTGACTATTCCATTAGGTTACAACTACCATTTAGTATCAATTTGGGTAGCATAACAGCCCCCACAACCCATTTTCCCCTTTTTATACACAAAAACAATTTGGTGAAATTTCACCGATTAAATTATCTACAATAGCCAGAATAGTCAATATACAAGAGTTTGGACATTACCTCAAGGCTCAAGCTCCCACTAGCTTTTCCTCCTTGTGGCTGAAAACCCTAACTTCAAAACACCAAGATTTGTGCTTCAAATACCTTATATCACATAGAAGAGAGGCTTAGGAGAAGGATTATACACGTTAGGTATGAATTCACTGGAGAAATCGACCTATCTCGTGAGTTTTCTCCTCTCCTTCTCTCTCTCCTTGGCTGCTATTTCACTACAGAAAATGGAAGAAGATGAAGCCAAAAGTGCTTTTATCATATATTACAATTTCTTTTATTTATTTTCCCATTTTCGGATTTTTCAGAAATTCTGGCAAATTTCTGCCCAAACTTTGAAAAATCATAACTAATTCTAGAAAAATTGAATTGGAGTGATTCCAAAGCCTATAGAACCCTTATTGAGTCTATTTTTAAGGAAAAATATAGACTTTTGCTGAATGAAATCATAAAATTCCCAAAATTTCAATCTTTGCATATTGTTTCAGAAATTTTATAGTTTTTCTGTGCTGACTTCACAAATTCATATCTTTTTATATATGGTTCTAATTGATTCATATGACCTATCAAATTAAAGCGTCGAATGTCTACTTTTATCCTGTAAAATTTCATAATTTTTGCTCATCATTTGGTCATTTAAATCACATGACAAACTCACTACCTCATATATGATTTCACCGAAAACATAATCACTTTCTTTAAAATTGACCATTTTTTTTTCTTTAATGCCCAAAAGATATAAGGAACATTAGAGAATAGATTTGGGTCATCTATTAAATCGGGGCTTAATAGTTCGCTCAATTTAGGTTTATTCCCAAACCTCCAATTCCAAAATTCGGGATATTACATGTAGGATCCAAGGCTTCCGCAAACAATGAAGCCCCCACAAAAATTCCCAACTCACCACCTCTTTCAGATGATGGGATCATCAAATGATATGAACAAACAGCAAAAATATCTACGCCTACACAGATATATATTATCCCGTGATATTCCTATTCTCTTGATTCCGTTTCATTTGTCAGTTTCATAGACGTACAGCAGCAACCCCTGCCGCTTTAATTCTATGCATATCAGCAGAGGATATTTCCGTGGCAAAAGCACTAATGCCAGAAAATACTGCACAACCATCTTCGCCTGGAATAGCAGATCTGATAGCACTGGCATACCCATTGAGATAATTTGCATCATCCCATGCTGCAGTATTTGACTTGTATTTAATCGCCTCAGTACGTTCTGAATCCTCTCTTGTGCATTCATAATCATTTGAAACAGAAGAATGCTTATGAGAGCAAGAAATGTCGTCGTCATTCAGCAAGCCTGGAGAAGGACCAGATTCAACTGTAATGGTATCCTCTTGTTCTTCCCCCGGGGTCTCTTCTGAAACAGATGAGCATGGATTTGATCTGACCATTCCTATGCCCTCAACGTCTCCGGCATCTTGTGAACAAGGTAAATAAGATGGCTGGACCAAGCTGCAGATGATCTCATTTGTAACATCGGAAGTCGACTTGGCACCAATCACCTCCACATCATCAGAGCGCCCTTTTCTAACGTCTTGGCTAATTCCATTCAAGGTCACATTTTCAAAACCAGACACCTGTATTTCTTGGCAGCCATCAGATGTCAAAACCTCAGAACTTCTGCAGGTAGTTACAGTCTCCCGATTTGAGAGGCCTGCAACTTGACCTGTTGGGCTAGGCTCCACCTGCACATATACAGTTTGTTCCTCCTTCCCTGATGATTCCGTGGTTTGAAGGCCTGACGGCCTGGCATTAACCCTGTCCAGGATTCAGACAAAGCAAAGCAAACAGCTTCAGTCCAAAAGTATTATTTAGATACAAATTGGTATTACTGTCCACAAAGTTACACGCAGGTGGCCATTGTGTTCAGCAAGCGCATTTAATACATAATAGTAACTATGAATTAATTATTCCCCATATAATGACCCTCCGGCTCCTACACAATAAGAACCATTAATTGCTTCAAGACAAGGTATTGGAAGCACCTGCTGTACAAAAGCATGTATGCTCCCTGAGAAAGCACCTCCTCCAATTCCACACTCATAACCTGAGACATGTGATAAAAAACAAATAAAGATGCTAAATTTTCAAACATATTATATGCAGTAGGCGATGAGCATATGGGAAAATGTACAGAGTTGCACGAGAAGACATAGTAAAATTACCTTCCAATCATCAACCCTGTACCAGTTTCCCTGGAAATCCTTGATGCAGCAGATGTAATGACCAAAATAAGAAGCGTTCAGCATATCCAGATGAACTACAACTGCATAAAGCTTATAGATATTTGACCCATCTCCTGCCTCACTCATGTAAGGGCTAAGATCTAGAGTCTCCAGGAAATTTATTCTCTTATTAAGTTTTCCAAACCTCCCACTCTGCAGTAGACACCACCAAAGAAACACAAAAAGACAAATAAAAATTCAAAACTTATTTTTTCGGATTAGAAACAAAACAATTAGTTGAAAAAATTGTCTCCTCTTTTCAACATTTACATCTACACAGCTCGAGTCACGTGAAGCATCTTTTGGGAAGGTTGGATGCGACTAAATTTTTTTTGGTAAGCATATACAACTAAACTTTTAACAATAAAGCAACTTGGGAATGAAGTTTCTGGGAAATTTCTCATACCTGAAATCTTTTCAAGGCAATTGTAAGAATATTAGGAGCTTGTTCTATGGTAAGACGTTTCCATGCCTTTACATAGTCATTGCACCTGCAAAGAGCAGCAAACCCAGTGTGAGACAAGGTCTACCGGACAGCAAATGGCCAATAACATTATACATGAGAGCATGCCGAAATTCCATGCATAAACTTCCCATTTAAAGGCTAATATCTTTAAGTCCTTGAACCTAAAGACGGCATTTACCCATGATCAGAACCTCCAGAAAAGCATCATCCAAAAAATTATCCTTAGTTGAATTTAGCAACCATAAAATACCATCGATTATAGCACCAATGCCAAAAACAGAAGGAAATATACAACATGATAGTCGACCAATTGAAGATTCCAGCATCTATTCAACAGGAAAAATAAATTGCACTTGAGAAATAACACAACTATAAACTTCAAATAACAGAACAGTCAACCTTACCCATCACATTTGTACATATTGTCCCCATGAAGCCACTCCTTGACAGTGAACTGGTCCAGACATTCTTCCAGAGAGGCTACATCTCCTTGAATTTCAACAGTCAAGTCCATCATATTTTCATACTGATTTGAAATCTTATCACATTTTGAGCAAATCACCTGTTTAAATAAAACATATTACGACTTGGGCATCCATGTTAGTAGTAACAAAACAAAATGGGTAGAAATTGAAAACCACCTTTTTAAAAAAATAAAAAGAAGACACTGAAAATTTCCAGCTGTTAAATGAGGAAAAAAAAATTGATGATACTGTGACTCAGAATGATCAACAAGCAAACCACATCACACCCCATCATCACAAGCAGAAACTCATTTTGTGTCACTGTCAAAGAGTAGCCTTTTGCCAGTCTTCATAATTGAACAATGACGAATTAGAACTAAAATAGGCCATTTAATGACTCATTTCTAAAGTTTTTCATAAAATGTATTACTCACTACGTTGAAGAAAAACTTATTCCATAATACAGATTAAATTAAATGACAGAAAGAACCTTGATGCTATATTCAAAAGACAATAATTTCGTATTATTTTAAGCTCCAAATTTTAAGATTTTAACTCAAAAGGATGATGAAAGCCAACAACATAACCCCCAACCTTCAAGAAAGGTAGCCAAACTCTTATCCAATTTCTATCCATGCAGTGCTAGTGGACTGCCCAAAGACAGACAAAGTTCACCCTCCTCTAAAGAGAAACAGATGAAAAAAGGGAATAAAAGTGATTCTACATCATCGAAGTCTCTCCTCTCATGTACAGTTCGTGAGATGATAAAAGGGAACACAACAGGTTTGATTTAACCATTTCAGGTCAGGTTAATCTTTAACCTTGGGCTGATTTGATTTTGCACATGAATAGAGTATAGCGAGTTATTTATTTTAATATGGACATGATAGTATTGATTGCATCAGATTTAAGACCTGAGATTGAAGGCGACCACCAAAGATGTGCTGAATAAGAGTTGTCTCTTGAAGGCTAGGAGGCACAGCTTTTTCTCCCCCAAATTCATGGAGGCAAACAGATTGCATTGTATCAATTGCAAACCTACAAAAATTAAAATAAAATTCTTCAGTGTGTAAGATATATTCCTTCTAAAGCACTGTCCATGTACAATTCATTACAAAAAGTCAAATGACATTGTTAAAAGAGAAATTAGACCTCATAAACTCATGAGCATCCTCTTGTCTTCCACAACCTAGAGTGCCACCAATATTAGGTAAATGACAAAGAATATTCATCGGAGAAAAGGCCTGTGAACTTTGCCTTGCTCTTTCAACATGGATTTGAAATTCACAAAGGAAGCACCAGTCATCAAGACTACCTGGAAAACCATGATGAACAACCATAGACATGAGGAAAAGCTGAGAACCAGCCAGACCAAGAGAAAGATGTACTCATTGACATTACATTCTTTACTATGTCCTTTTTCCAACAAATAGGAGACAAGTGGCCTTGTGAACGAGAGACATTGAAGAACCACATTAGCGAAGCAGCTGCACAGATTAGCAAGGAATTTAATTTTGAATCCAAATGAAACTAAATCTTATTTATAAGATTGATTATTATAAAGACAAAAACCTGTTTCCACCATTCAATAGTCCACAAGGAGGAAATCCTAATTTGTCCCGGCTGAAAAACCCAACAAATTCATCATATGGAAAAAGAACCTGGAAAGCACAAATGTTAATTTTAATGTTCGAGAAAATATTTGAGATTCAACCGGCAAACGTCAGGAGTGAAATATTTAATGAAGCTTTCTACAAAAATTACATCTTTAAGCTGCTTGATAGGCCGTGACTTTCTGCCAGCGGGTACCAGGGCAATTGCAGACAAATTTTTACACCCAGCTGGAGCTTTAAACCCAACATCAGTTGCCCCGATTTGAGTCGAATTGGTTCCATTAGTTTGATGGAAATCCTTGCATTTTGTTTTATGTCCAGACTTCCAGTGCGACACTTGACATGCCTCTGAGCTGGAAAATCAACAGCGACGAAAGTCAAATTTTCTTTTCTGATTTTTGTAACAGTACTTTTAAACGAATGTAATCATTTTTTTGGACCAGCATAAAACGACCAAATTGAAAACCAAAATCAATTTGCCAGCTTCATGAGTAACCTTGGAGTTGCAGCACCGAATTAACTAAAACTAGAGGCAGACAAGATCCTATAAAATTACCGAGACAATGGGACGCAAGAAGTCCAAACCCCCTGATCACAGTGAAGTCGGGGATAAAAAAGCCAAGAAACAATGATGAAGAACTACAAGAAATACGATGAAGGATTGCAAGGCGTACCAATATCGTACGGCTTTACAACGGGAGCACTTCTTAGCGCCGGATTGGCCACAGACGGCGCAAAGAGAGTCCTGCATGAGAAGACCGGGCATTGGAGTTCGATCG
This sequence comes from Inga laurina, assembly GCA_963855925.1. Taxonomy (NCBI): domain Eukaryota; kingdom Viridiplantae; phylum Streptophyta; class Magnoliopsida; order Fabales; family Fabaceae; genus Inga; species Inga laurina. Next base: position 61,069,582 of record OY979706.1, read on the forward strand.
GCGGGGTGGTCCCCCTCAAAATTGGCGTCGACCTGAAAATACTTGGAGGCCGTATTCTTGACCACGGTATGCAATCCAATAGCAACAAATAAAGCGATGAATATCAATTGCAGGAACCAATTGAGATCCCATGACACCGCGGAGACAAGCATCTACGCCTCCCCGTTGCTGATCGACGATATGGCTCCGATACCCAGACTTTTCATGGATTATGTGGGGGCAGAGTGCTCTCCTCCTCCTTCCTCTTTCGTTGTGTTTAACCCCAGAGTGGCCCCCGGATTAAGAAACCTGCTCTTACGGTTTTTCAAACTGAATATATACGTACTAATGAAACCTTAAATATAAGATATAATTTACTCATTTTAGATATATTAAAGAAGTTAAGTAAGTTTTTTTTTTTGGGGTTCTGAAACTTTTTTTATATGCATACAGTGATCTAAAACTTTTTCTTTTAGGCATATATCATCCTAAATTTTTTTTTTATAATTTTACAGTTTATGATTTAGAGTATTGGATATAATTTAAAAAATATTTTAAGATATTAAATATAAAAAATAATTTAAGATACTATGCGTATAAAAAAAAACATTTTAAATTACTAGATAAAAAAAATATTTCAAGGCTCGGAATTCATGTTAATCCTATAATAATATAAAATTATAAATATAAAAAAAATCCTATTTATAATTTATAATTATAAAGCATATACTTAAATGCAACTCCGGTGAAAAGGGACGTGAGCATTGACTCAACCGATCCGAAGTTGACGTGAGCATTGACTCAATCCAAAGTCTCTCGCGGGATGAAACTTTGCTTATTATGATAGGCCACTTTTTTGTTTGCAAATTCCCCCCATTATAGGGTTTCACTTTGCAGCTTTGGGTTTTATTATTGCCTAATCTCCTTCTTGCACTTTTTAATCACTTTTTCTCATTCCGTTCATTAGCTGAAAAGATTAGGGATGGCCAAAAAGAATGGTCCCATATTTTATTTTTGGGACTGCACTTCCTCTTGTATGAAAGCAAAGGCATGAACATGTAGCTTGTGTTTGTTATAACTTAATTTTAGATAATAAGTTCTTATTATATAAGTCGAGATAAAACTCTTCTCACATATTTACCTCGTATATCGTGAATCACAATTTATAAGTACTTATTACCTAAAAATAAACTATTCCAAATGAACTAATAATGATAGAAGCCTGGATTAGAGATAATATTGGTAACGTTGGTTATTAACACAAGAAAATGCACCAGAGTATTATATATTTCCTAGAATAAACAAGGGGCATTCAAAAGATAAATAGTAATTTTGAAAGTCAATGAATATATGAATCAAGAAGACAGCACGTGAGGGTGGGGCATGACGTTGAAGTCTAAGAAGCTATAAACTTGTAGGTTTAGACAGATAAGAGAAAAGGGACGGCCAGGATGGTAACTTGAATTTAAGCCGCCTACGTAATTAAACACTTCCGCTTGGACCACCTAAACTCCTTTATTAGGGCGGTTTGGTTTGGTGTTAACATGGGTTGCTTCTATAATCAATTGTTTAACCTACCCCTGGAATTTTGGGGGAGAATATGCTTTGTTTAATAATAAACCGATTGCTTCTTCTTTTAGGAAACTGCTTCACTTCACTTGTATTGTTAAAATTTGATGCCGGAAAAAAATCAATGATTGTTTGAGGGAAAAGGATTGAAGCCGCGTCCATTATTTTCAGCTCATGCTGCAAGTAGAAGAAAGAGGTATCTGTGGTCTTCGTGGCTTTATGGGAAAAAGTAATATGGGCCGGGCCTCCATAGAATGACCTCTTCGTTTTAATTGGGCCAGATCCGAAATTCTAGCCCAACTCAGGAATATTCCAGACCAATGTCATACCTTTTTCTAACCGATCGAAACCGAAATAGTAAAAATATTGCCCTCGTAATAAAAAAAAAAAAAATGTTAATGATTTATAATTTAATGATACACAATATATCATATGATTAAGTAAGTTATTTAACTTCTTTAATTTCTAAAAAAAAAATCTACTTTATTTTATATTTAGGACCGGAGGCATATTTCCTTTCCACTCAAAAGAAAAAAAGTCTGGTCTGCTGTCACTGTTTGGTATGAAAAAATATTCCAAGGTGGTCAGCACAGGGGAGCTTTATTATTGAGGTTTAAATTAATAAAAGGTTGTTTAATGTTTTTGAATCAAGTTTAAAAACAGGCACGACACTCTATTATTGAGACGCACCAAGGCATTTATGGAGCACTAAGCAGTGAGCATTTAGTTTTCTGCTCTAAATAAACAGAATCAGCGTGTGAACAAGCCACCTTTGTATCTCACTAAAATATTTTCAAAAGGGGAATATTTCATTCGTGTCGTTTCAGGGATGCATGCATGCCTCCTATTTCACTCCCACTCTGCTTACTAATCCACTAATACCAATTTAGATCCTTTGAATTTTTCAATTTAAAACATTAATTCTTAGATTCATCCGAATTGGTTCTGTGTTATTTGGAATGGCCCTCCTGCAAACTACAAATATTGCGACACAAATAAAGCAGAACACTAAATGGAATTACTCAAATATTTGCATATCCTCTCTGTATCAGTCTGCTATAGTCTATTACAGAGCATCAGTCTTAACTCTTAAGTAGTTCAGCTTCAACATGACGGGAGGAGAGAGAACTCAGAGAAGTTATTGGGAGAGAGAATAGCCAAAATGTTGCACACCTTTTGGTTTAGAGAAGCAGAACAATAGAACCTCCTAGTGTGTGTGTCCCTCAAAGGTATGTGGCGTGAGGCAAACGAGTACTCCTAGGTGCATATAATTCTGAGTGCTCTCTCTGCTTCTTTGTCATTATCTGCCACATACCATGCTTGGGCTCCACCAATGATTGGGCACACCATTACATTATTCTCTTCGTAAATTTTTTTAAAAAACTAATGCAATATTCATATTTCATTCCCATATTAATTGAATCACACACACATCAACAACATGAACAACAAAAACAAATTAAAACCTTATCCCACTCGGTGAGATTTATAATATTGATTGCATGGAGCTATTGTGTTTTATCAACAATTAAATCTTTAAAAAAACTATTAATTAAAAGATCTCGTTTAATAACTTTATTGAATGTTTTTTTAAATCTAACCGTATACCTTTTAAGGGACTCCATACTAGCTACTTGACTAACCTTTCTCACTGGTGCATTCAATAACCTTATTAAAATGTGTCAAAACCACTTCTTCAAACAATTTTCTACTATTTTTCTCTTTAATAGATGCTACTATAACTCTTTTGCAAATATGTTTATTACAGATCTTATCTATTCTTATATGACCACATATTCATTTCAGCATCTTCATTTCAGTTACCTCAACATTATGTGCATGTTGTACCTTTAAAACCCAGTATTCATTACCATAAATCATTGTTGATCTCATAACAGTGTGACAAAAATTTCCTTTTACTTTGTTAGGTAGTTTCTGATCATAAATATCTTTAGTAGCTTTTTCCCACTTATACCACCCAACTTGAAATTTATGATCAATTTCACAATTCTTTTATGTAGTAGATCCCAAGGATCTAAACAACTTCATAACTTGAGGGACCTGCATTAGAAGATGCAGATTTTGCAGCAACATAAAAAAGAGAGGGAGAAGACACAACATCTGGAAGCATGTAAGGTGGTTGATCAATAGGTGGACAAGGACTGGGAGAGAAGCAAGGGAAGGAAAGTGGAGGCCTTGGCCGTGATTAAGGAAGGAAGAGTGAGTTGGGGAGAGTTTGGTTGATGAGTAATGATCTGTTTGGGAATCTGTTTGGAGGCTAAAAAAGCCCATTTAGGGGCTAAAAGCCCCAAAAGCTCATTTGGTGTGTTTAGGAGAGCATTTGTAATGACTGAGCTTTTACAGAAAATGGAGCTTTTATCATATGGAGATTAAAGCTGCTTTTACTCAGATGAAGATAAAAAAAAGTCACTTCTACCACCGTCAATCCAAACATAAATCACATCTATAATTGAACTTTTTTTCTATATAACTTTTTCAAAAACTCATCTGTTAAAAAAGCTCATTCTACACCGCTAATCCAAACAGGCACTAAAACGGTGGGATCATGGGTTGTGGAAAAAGCAAAGTAGTCTTATCAGATATATGACAGAAAAAGGGAGAGGCAGTATTATTAAATGGCTGAATTGAGTTAGTGGGCAATCTTAACTAGGTCCTACTCCTCCTACACTACCCAACGTACACATGCAAATTCAAGTATTTTGTTGTAACTTAATTAGAAGGATACATGTGGGTGACTCTGAATTATTAGGGTGGGAAGTGAGAGTGGGAAGGTGAGGGACAAAGAATGGAAAATTTTGGGGATGAAAACGCGGAGTGGTGTTCTCCACCATCTACAACAAGTTTTTCCCTCCAAAAAGCTTCTCCAAATCAAAGCCTCCCACATCACCCTCCCTCTCTTCATATCCTACCTAACCCCCCCCCCCCCACAATACTCTCTCTCTCTCTCTCTCTCTCACATCTCTCACACACACACACACTTCTCTATATGATATGTTCCACTAACTAAATATTCTCCACATCCTTAATATAAGATATATTTATTTAATTTGATTAGATTAAGAAAGTTAGTTGAATTTATTAATATATAACATATATTTTTTAAAATATTAAAATTAGTGACTACTGTATTGGGTTTCTTCACAGACAGAGTCGCCCATTTGAATGTAATAGGTATGTGCTGATGAGTGAACATGAATTTGCATGCAATTACAGTGCAACACTGATGACGATAGAGTGTTAAATGTGAGGACTGTATGAGAATATAATGTAGCAAAGGCTGTATTTCTTCTGCCGCAGAACTGGCTCTATTCAGGCCTTACGTAGGTACAAATTAAATACCCGTTACAAACAAAATCAGAGACCGCCTACACACTTTAGGCACTCAATTCCCCTGTCATATTTTATTTCACTGGTTTTGGACTTTTGGTTACAGATTTTTATTACGAGAATTATTTTAAATTTTATAATTATTAGGATCAATCATCCGGCTATTGAGGAGGTTGTCTGGAACAACCACCCAGGTTTCAGGAGCTGTTCCCTCATTTTGCCTCATCATTTCCAATTAACCCTTCCCTCTAATTAACCCCACTATCACATCCTTTCCCTTCACTTTTACCTCGTTTGTCACATTTTGCATGGTCATTTCTGATGTGGTAGTCTTTTTTTTATTGTATTTTAAAGTTTAGATAGGGTATTACTGTTAGGATACATCATCGGTAAGTACTTTTTTCAAGTTTTAAGTATGTTTGGAAATTTTCACTGCTTTTTGACGGAAAAAATAATAAATTGATGGCAAGGTGTGCTTAATCAAACTCATGGTGAAATATTTTTTTTTTGGTTGCCCAGTGTATCCCCACCCGCGTGTCAGGTGAGACTAATCCCTCGCTGTACGAAAGTCCCAAAAAGGGGGTAGACAGCTGGCCTGTGGATTTGCTCCATTCACAAGGGGTAGGGATCAAACCCCTTCTCACTTGCTTAAGGGACGAGAATACTTACCACTCACGCCAACCCGCCAGGTTACTCATGGCGAAATATTGATAGAAGAGTGTATGATATGTGGTGTTCAGGAGAATGTTTTGTCAGGTGTTACAAGGAATTAATTTAACAAGTAGTGTTTTGATAGATTTTATAAAATACTCCCTCGGATCCTAATTATAAGACAAAGTTGACTTTTTTTGGAAAAATTAAGGAAGCCAATTAAATTACTTTAGAGTATTTATATTTTTATTTTTTTCTCCAAACTAATTAATTTGACTAATAAACTAATATATAATCTAAAGATACTAAAAATATAAACACTCTAAAGTAATTTAATTGTCTTCCTTAATTTCTCCAAAAAAATCAACTTTATCTTATAATTAGGACCGGAGGGAGTAATGTATATGTCAATGATATAAAGTTGAACATAAAATATGTTTTTTCCTCAAAAAAATGTTGACACTGACTTGTAAAAACTTTCTGATCTATCCCTGATGCATAAATCAGCCAGGAATGACAAATAATGTGGAGTTTAATTTGATTTTTCATTTGAGGGGAGAAGAATGCAAGGCTACGTAACTCGCAGAGTTCATGATTAATCACTATTCTTTGAGAGAAGCCCATGATCTGTAGTACTAGTACATGTTAGAGATAGATATTGCAATTTTTTTTTTTTTTTGGTAATAACTCACATTCATTATATCCTCTATGGAGAGTTCCAACTCACAATCTGGCAACACAGAATTAAGATATTGCGATTTTGAACGATAGGCATTTGTTGCTCTCTAAGTTGAATTAATATATGTTGTTTGAGAGTATTCAGAAAAGGGCTCATGGTAAGTGGTGAATGCCATAAAAGGCAGAGAGAGGGAAACCAGGTGTCGAGAGTGGAGGATGCCACGTGGCAGTAGGTATTTGAATTGGGAAAGGGCGAATCAGCAGGGCCTCACATGAGGATCCCTATATAAGCACACCCAATATGGCTTCGTTGTTCATTTTCATAAACAATTCATGTGTATTCCTTCTCTGTATAATAATAATAAAAAAAAAACCAACCCATGTCTCTCCAACTAATATATTTGTATCCTACAGACGAGTTCGTGATTTCATTATTTATGTCTTCTCCCCATTTCTTTATTCATTCTTGCTTTTGGGAGCCTACGATACTATAATATGCCAATACACCTGTGTTTACCTCCAAAACAGCAGCCCTCGGTTAATTAATTTTATCAGTAAACGGTTTTTCATTTTAACGCATTTCATTGCTGCACACATATGTATAGTACTGTCTTATGCTGCATTTTTAGCATCTCCCAAACACCAAAACTTGCCCAGCTTTATTCCTAAATGTGTACGTTATCTAAATAAGAAGCGAGAATGCGTGAAGAAGCAGTGAATAGGGAGATAGGATTTGCTTAACTTATCAGACTTTAAAATTATAAATAAATCAATACAAAAACTGGTTATGAAGTGTACACAAATGAGTATTGCACGTAAACTATGTAGCTAGATTGATCCCAAGATTGAAAAGCTGGTCACAAATGAAGAACCTTGGTTTATAAGAATCCGTGCAGCCGCCCCGTTGCTTCTTTCACGTCTCCGTGCATGCATCCTCGAGAAAAATAGCAGGCGCGTGATTCAGACGCTCATCACCCTCCACATGTGTCCATGCACCACAGGAGAAGGCCCGGGAACACCAATGGCTTCCTTGGCATTTAAAAACTCCATCTCCCCATAAAAACTCTGCTTCTCTCTCTCTCTATATATTTTATTTTATGATTAGTTGAATCTGTTTTATATATCTGATGCTATGCCAGACGAAGCTCTCTGAGCCTCTGAACGCTGTCTCACCACACAAACACACACCCAGACCCACTAAAATATATGCGGAATTCACAAATGACTCACAATTCTCTATCATTTTTGACCTCCTCATGCACATGGCTTCCTGGTTATCTGTCATCTCCATTTTAATTCTCCCCTTCTTCTTTTTTTCCAGTTTCCTTTTTTCCTTCACCCTCACATGCTCTGTTCTCTCTTTCTCTCCTAGCCATAAGCTGCGTTTTTTTCTTCTGTATCATTGAAGGCTTTTGAGTTTTGACTACTCAGTTGAAGCGATTCTTCAGATCTGCAGGGAAAAGCTATTTGGACATTTCTCATCCTAAATTATTCTTTCTGGGACTTCCGTGCTGACTGGCTTCTCTCTCATCGGAAGCACCAAGGTATGCTCAATGAACAATGATGGCCTTCTTCAATCCACTCCTATAATTCTTAATAAACCATCCACGAAATGACTTGCTTTCAGATATTTTAATCCATTTTCGACTTGGTTTTAATGGATCTCGGGGTTGTTGATCGTTGTTGTGGTTCACCGAGTCAGTCGCCTTGATTGCTTCCGTTTCTTATGAGAATGCATATCATCAGCTCAAATTTTTGAAGAGTTGGCTCGAGTTTGATATTCAGTTTAATATCTGATGCTTCATGTTTGCCACCTCTGCATTCAACAATACTCCGAGTCAATTCGTCAAATATTGTTTTCTTTTATTCTTTCTTCTCTTTTGGCTCTGAATCATTTCCTCCCCTTCTGTTCCCTTGTTAAAATTTCTTGAACAGCTGTCCTGTATTCATAATTGCTGGCTGATGTCTTTTTGGTTAATTAAATTATGAAATTTTGGCTGCTTTATCTTCAGATGCCTTTTCCGATGGTTGGACAGCTTGGCATATCCTGAAATGACAATAACTTAACAGCAGTTAATATTTTCATAGAGTGCTTCCTACTCATTCACTCTAAGCTATTTTCTTTCTTTTATTTAGTAGTTAAGAGCCAAACTTGTAAGGAACTCGTCTTCTCCAATTGGTCTGTTGGGGCTTTGTATACGATACAGAAAGAAAGCCAAGAGTTAGAATTGGATGACTAGAAATGCAAACATGACTTCATTGTAGATTGCACAAAGGCAAGTGGATATACTCAGAGACTGTTTTAATGGTTTGTGAGATGGAGCATGACCTTATGGAGGACATGGACATAGAAGTCCTCCCTTCAATGTGGCCAGAAGATATTGGAACTGATGCTGGGAAACAGTTCAACATAGAGAAGCCTGGAAGTGACCAAGACATGTTAGAGGAGGTCACAATAGTGGAGGAGCCAACTATAGTAGATTTCAAGCGTCTCATGGAGCTCACTAACTATACAGACAGAGGGTCAACTCAGTTTACCTATTTCATGAAATACTTGGAGTACAAGCAGGCTAATGCTGTGCGTCTCCTGCGAGAAGAACTCGACAACCTAAGCAAACAAAGACATGAAGTTGAGCTGAAGAAGTTGAAGATATTGGAAGAGCACCGGTTCGAGGACATAAGATATGGGGATGATAAAAGACCAGTTTCTATATTGGATGAAGTTTATGACATATGGCAAGATAGGCCTCGCAGGAAAAATGATGTTGTTGTTCAGAACAAGGGTATTGAAATAGATGCCGAGTATGATACTGTTGTGTACTGGAAGCAAAGGGCCCTGAATTTGGAAAAATTGTTGGAGGCAAGTATTCAGAGAGAGCAGATACTTATGGAGAAGCTGGAAGAAAGCATAAAGAATCTTGAGAGACAGTCCACTCCTGTAGAAGAATTGTCACAGATTCTGAAAAGAGCAGATAATTTCTTGCATTTTATTCTGCAGAATGCACCTGTTGTCATTGGCCATCAGGTAAATTCCAGTGAGTATTTTGTTGATTTTTCTGCCTCTGCAACAACTTATAGATTGATCTTAGCTTATGACTTCTTCAATATTCACACCTGATGTTAGATTCTTTTCTTGAGTTTTTCAGAACAAACTTTAAGTTGAAAAGTGTTAGAACAAGCATTTATTTGTAAATTAACTAAATTACCATGATGATAACTAACAATCTCATGAAGAGGCACCAAATTCACCCTAGCAAAGCCATATCTTGTTTGACACTCTGCACACCGTCCTGCTGCACTACCTAGGTGCATGGGACCCACGAAGGACTGAAATTGCGTTTTTATTCACAAAGAATAAGCCAACTGTGCAACTAAACCCTTCATTGGTGACATAACAAAGTGTAGTTACTTGTCAGTAAATTGATGTAAATATGTGAAGTACTTTGGAATTAGCAGCCAGTATCCCTGTGGAACTTGGGCCAAGACTTATTGGAATACTTTGACTAAAACTCCTTCACTGTAAACTTTCTGGGTTCAACATTATGTTAATTCTCAACTTCTGCCTTCTATTAAAGGGTTGATTCTCTTTTTATTTCTTTCAGGACAAAGAGTTGCGCTATCGCTTTATCTATAACCATTTCCCAAGATTGCAAGAGGAGGTAATAAACTTTTCTTGTTGAAATATTTTGTGTAAGATGTTGTATCAATGTATTCTGCTGTGACTGTTTTATATATGCCCCTGAAAGTCTGAAAAATCAGAACTGACTTGTTCTTTCTCAAAATTGTGTGATGTAAGTATGCTGAAATGTCTTGACTCTAAAATCTAATGCACTCTTTCAGGACATCATAGGAAGAACAGATGTGGAAATTTTCACGGGATCTGGAGTTAGGGAATCTCAAGATTTTAAGAGAGAAGTTCTGGAAAAAGGATTGCCTGCAAAAAGGGAAATTACTTTTGAGACAGAACTATTTGGATCAAAGACATTCTTAATTTATGTAGAACCTGTCTTTAGCAAATCAGGGGAGACAATTGGGATAAATTACATGGGAATGGACGTAACAGATCAGGTAGATTCTGTCTGATTTTTGAAGACATTTGCAATCTTCTTGTTGCAGAAGAGGGTATTGATATTTCAGACATATTGCAGGTAAGAAAAAGAGAAAGAATGGCACAGATTAGGGAAGAGATTGCAGTTCAGAAAGCAAAGGAGACTGAATTAAATAAGACCATTCACATTACAGGTTTGATCACTCAGTCAAAAATTGGTCCTCAATTTTACTCCAACTCGATTTGGCAGCAAGAATGATTATTCTTATTGTTATTGTTTACCCACCTTGAATAGAGGAGACTATGCGAGCAAAACAAATGCTAGCAACCATGTCCCATGAAATAAGATCTCCACTTTCTGGGGTTGTTAGCATGGCTGAGATTCTTTCTACTACAAAACTCGACAAGGAGCAAAGACAGCTCTTGGAAGTCATGCTTTCCTCAGGAGATTTGGTTCTTCAACTTATAAATGACATATTAGATCTTTCCAAGGTTGAGTCAGGTCAGAAAAACTAACTAAACACTATTCTTAAAGCATCTTTGGAGCAATTTAGAAGTTTTGGTTCAGACAAGTGATTTTGGCTTGGTGATCTTGTCCATGTAGGAGCCATGAAATTGGAAGCTACCAAATTCCGTCCAAGAGAGGTAGTGAAGCATGTACTACAGACTGCTGCAGCATCATTGCAGAAAACATTAACCCTAGAAGGTCATGTGGCTGATGATGTACCTATTGAGGTGAAATCTTATGCAACACTTCTCATCTCGCTTTCCTTCAAAAAAATCCACCAAGAATCAATAAGAGAGCACTAGCATGATATTAACTTTTTCTTTAATGTTCTTGCCTCTCCTCATTATTTCAGGTCATTGGAGATGTTTTAAGGATTCGGCAAATTCTCACAAACCTCATAAGGTACATTTCTAAACAAACTAAAAAACACTACATGTAAATCCTCAAAATTTTATCATTTGGATTGATTTTTCCGTCAAAAAATTTTGCAGCAATGCAATCAAGTTTACCCATGAAGGTAAAGTTGGCATAAATCTCTACGTTGTAGCACAGACAAATTTTGGACAATCAGAAGAAGGTCTCCAAAGGATTAGTGGAGACAAGTCAAATGTATCAGTGAGTGGATTATCAGAAGAGAAATACTTCTCAGCATCTCAAAATGGGAGTAGTGATGAATGTAGATCTCCCGTTAAAAGCGAATGCTCGAGGAATGGGGATACAAAGGAGCAACCTCATTCAACCGAAACTACAGTATGCGTACGTTGTGATGTTTATGACACTGGAATTGGAATACCAGGTATCCTATTAAACTGAACCACATGAATTTGATTTCTACCAGAAAGGTACTTACTCTGTATATATATATGTTTTTTTGATTTGTTGTGCAACAGAAAAAGCAATTCCTACTTTATTTAAAAGGTACATGCAAGTCAGTGCAGATCACGCTAGAAAGTATGGCGGCACAGGGCTAGGACTAGCAATATGCAAACAGCTGGTAAATAGTCCTCAATTTGATCATCCTTTTTATTTAGTTTTTGGGTGATAATGATTCCTTAATATAACACCTTTTTTTTATTGGAACAGGTCGAGTTAATGGGTGGTCGTCTAACAGTGTCTAGCAAAGAACACTGTGGTTCTACATTCACGTTCATACTCCCGTACAAGGTTTCTATTGATTGTGATAATTCAGATGACCCCGACGACGAGCTCTCAGATATGGAGAACGACGACGCTGCTTCTGATGACGCCACACAAGGATTCTTCCAATTCCAACCACGTACATTGGGCTCACTTTTCTCCTCCAACGGATCTACCAGAGCCCCAAAGTTGTTACCCCATAAACTTGGGCTCACGCTCCCTCATAACTTCAATGGGGTTTCGCAGAATTCTTGCTCTCTCCCCTCTAACGACGTCGCTTCAAATGGAACAACTTCAGTTGAAGATGTGATGCGAGTGACGACAGTAACGGACTCGCCGGAGATGTCTGAATCAGGAAGCTCAACGATTCATAAGCCAGAAACAGAGAACGAAAATGCAGTTAGTAGAGACAAATGTGCTAAGCTCCAGAATGGTATTGAAAGTAGAGAAATTGGTGTGGAAACAAAGCCAAGCAAAATCCAGCAATCAAGTGAGACACAAGAGAAGGATAACAGAACTTATCAAAGTGTTACTAGCACAAGTGATAGTACATCAACAGTGGCCAAACCTCCATCAGAGCCTAAGATCCTTCTAGTTGAAGATAACAACGTCAACGTTATGGTGGCACGCTCGATGATGAAGCAGTTAGGTCACACCATAGATGTGGTCAATAATGGAGTGGAAGCTGTTCGTGCAGTTCAGCGCAGGAATTATGACCTCATTCTGATGGTACTTCAATTTCGGAATTGTTTTGTGTGAATAATATGAGTACTTATGGTATCTGCAATTTGCAGGATGTGTGCATGCCAGTAATGAATGGTCTTGAAGCAACAAAACTGATTCGCTCTTACGAGGAAACTGGCAATTGGGATGCTGCAACAAAAGCTGGAATTGGGCCAAGCATTTCAACTTCTGAGCCTTCCACAAAGCGAATGCCCATTGTTGCAGTAAGCACTTAATTAATCTGATTATCTTCTGATTGAGGAGACTACATTGTAAGTGAAGTGATCGTTGTGTTCATCACCATCTCATGTGCAGATGACGGCGAATGCTTTGTCAGAGAGTGCGGAAGAGTGTTACGCAAATGGAATGGACTCATTTGTGTCAAAACCTGTGACTTTCCAGAAATTGAAGGAGTGCCTTGAACAATTCCTACGGTGATAATATCCCTGTAAATTATGATATGTGTGTATAAAATTAATAAATAAAGAGGGTAGGAAAGTTTTGTAATGAATGCGTATCATGTTGTGCTCCATCGTTAGCAGTGTCTAGTATAACATGAGTTGTATAGATCTAAAATATTCTTTACGTACCCTTCTCTCTCCCCTGTAATTTTAGTAGCTCCCAGGGGAGAGCAAGAAGCCTTTCAGCAGAGTTAGGGCATATATTTATGTGCAGTACAAGGGAAGGGAATTTGCAATAACCAGATAATATCTCAGGTAAATTATTCTTCCACAGAGACAACAGTAGTTCTCCTAATTTTAAACATTATTTGGCATGTGCCAACTGCCAAATATGAGCATGGTTTCATACTTTCATTCTTAAAATGCTCTCTCACATCGCCTGATCGCCAGTTAATCTATCAGTTTATTTCCTTCTGCGCGGAATGGCTCTCAAGCTATCAGCTAGCTTGCCTGTCAATTTTAAAAATAAAATTTGATTATTATTTCAATTTAAAATATTATTCAGCATATTTCTATATTATACATTGGGAGAATTGCCCAAAAATACTTTGGAGGCAAATTAATTGCTAATTGCTACAATGGAATATTTGTTTCACACAATAGAAGATATTTTGCACACAATGGAAGATTGTTTGCACATTTATATGAAAGATTTTTGCACACACGGAAGATGATTTGTACAAAATGAAAGTTCGCTTGCACACATGGAAAATCGCTTACACGCTTGGTAGCAATCAGCAATTAATTTACCTCCAATTTATTTTTGGGTAATTCTTCCTTATACATTTTATAAAAAATAAAATAAACAATCTAAACTCTAACGTGAGGAAGATGTTTAATCCCTGGTTGACCCACCTTTATCTTCTGAAGAAGCTGGGAATGCCAGGGTCTGTGGGGTAATGTAGAAACTACCAAGATACGACCCAATTTCTTTTGAAGGATCAAAGCGTTATAATTCAAAATAACATCATCATTAATATATATATATATATATATTCATATTAGTGATGATTATTCAATTGGATGATTTCTGATTGAGATGGTTTTTGAATGAAGTTTAATTAAAATTTTGCCAGCTGATTAAGCTTGGCGAGCATGCAATCATAGTCTTCGTGAATCAGAACAAATATTAAATTATGTGATTCAGTGCACATTGATATAATGATCTCTCTCTCTCTTATTTTTTTGTTGGCTAAGGGTGTGTTTGGTTTGGGGGAGGGGACGGGTGAGAAAGAATGAGAGGGTGAGTAAATTACCTTTTTAGGTTGAAGGAGTTTAAATTTTGGGTGGGAATCCGAAATTTAAAAAGTAAATTTTGGGCTGAAACCTAAAATTTGAAAAAATGAGAGGGTAAATTTTATGTTTCTTTTGTCCAAAATTGTAATTTCTCCACCTCACCTCCCCTCCCCTCCCTCCCCTACCCTCCTCTCAAAACAAACACACCCTAAGAGTGAAGTAATATAGTCAAATTGCTAATTATCTTGTAGGTGACATTGCATAATAAGATAGGCCGAAAATCTTTCATACTTTCCGGATGATCAACTTTTGGAATTAGGATGATATTTGCTTGGTTGAAGGTTTCCAGCATCCCATGATCACGGAAAACATCATGAGCTGAAGAACATATTTTAGATCCCACTGTATTCCATTGAGTGTGAAAAAAATGCGCTTGTAGCCCATCTGGACCAGGAGCCTTGAAAGCTCCTAATTCAAAAGCTGCATTTTTTATTTTTGTGTTAGTTAGCTCCTTGTGAACTTGGTCCAGCTGCAACTCATTTAGAGAGGGAAAATTACGGGGCAAGGCAGGTATAACAGTGGCATTAACATCATTAGTATACATTTGCTGAAAAAAATCATAAGCCATTTACTCAGTTTCTCCTGGTCATATACCCACATGTCTGCTTCATCATTTAGCACTTCAACTCTATTACGCTTCTGTTTCATATGCGTGGAAGTATGGAAGTATTTTGAATTTTTATCGCCAAATTGGAGCCATTTGCATCAAGATCGCTGGTACCATATTAATTCTTCTTGATTGCTAAGCTTGACATATTCCGACCAAAGGGATTTTTCAAGTTTAAACAGGCCGTTAAAGGGATTCCTTTGCCGAGCTTTGTCAATTCCTTCTAGCCTTCTAACAATTTCTCTCCTTTTTTTAGGAATGTTACCCACAACATGCTGGTTCTATTATACTACTGCACCTACAAATACATCCTACCCCTCTGTTCAGTTTCTACCATCCCAAGATGAGGCCACAATCTTTGGGAATTCAGGTTCTAGACACCATGCAGCTTGATATTTAAATGGTTTTGGCTAATGTGACGATCTTCCCCTCACACTATGTGAAATCACTAGGACCCTGTGATCTGACTTGAATCTAAGGTGGTGGAAGGCTTTGTGTTGAGGATGGGCTTACTCCCACTTAAAGTTGCAAAATGCCCAATCTAGCCATTCATGAACCCCCTATTTTTCCCATGTATATATGTCCCCCATTACTGGAAGTTCGAGAATATTACTCTAGTTTATACAAGAACGGAAATGGTTCATTTTTCGATTAGAGGGGGTGACGCCTCCTATTTTGTCAGTTGCAGCCATGAAAGCATTAAAATCCCCTAGGACAATCCACTTATCTTGCTTGCTCTTAGAGATAATTTTTAAATCAACCCATAAATCTCTTCTTCTCACTATCGAGGTATCCGTATACACAAAAGTAGCAAAAGATTCCTCACTCGTTTTCAGATCAACAATTTTACAATAGAGTAATTGGGTGGTTGAAGTAATATAGTCAACTGAGACTTCTTGATCATTCCACAAGAGCCAAATGCCTCCTGCAAAACCAGTGGCTTCTACCCTAATCCAGTGCGTAAAACCCATTTTTTTGACCACTTTCTCTGCTTTCACACACTAATCCTAGTTTCCAGCAAGGCCATAACATTAATGTCATACTTAGCAACTATTTCTTTCAGGATTCGTGGGAACGATTTACCACCCGCTCCTCGACAATTCCATGAGGCAATAATCATTAAACAAGATATAGAAGAGGGAGAAACGGATTGGTGCTTACTTGTTAGGAGGTTCCCCTACATCGTCATCCAAAAGATTGATTTCATTCTCCTCCCATGTAGCTCGGTATGCATTCTGATCATTTTGGAACCCATCCATTTACTCTTTAATATACAGAAGCACGGGTTATACACTTCTCTCTCATGACTTTAATCTTCTTCGTCTTTTCGTCTTCGATGATACTCTGTTACAGTAATATTCTTACAGTTGATTTGCCTTGTTTGATTATCTTTATATCTGAATCTTGAAATGGTCAATTTTATATGGGTTAATGGGCAATTATGTTTTGAAAGATTTTACTTAGGGGTAATTTTGTTCTGGAAGTGTTGAAAATGGAGTAATTTTATTTTAACAGTTATCCTAGTTAATTTTGATAGTTAGTTAACCAAATATACTGAACTGACAGTCTATATATCATCCACATCATTTTTTTTAAGGTGCAAATTTGTGTCAGAAGCCTATATGTCATTTATTTAATCTTGTTTTAAAATTAGATTTAGAACTTTTGACATAAATTCACACCATAACAAAAATAGTGTGGATGACATGTGGACTGTCAGCTTAGTATATTTGATTAACTAATATCAAAATTAACTAAGATAACAGTCATGGTAAAATTATTCCATTTTAGAAACTTCCAGGATTAAATTACCCCTCAATGAAAACTTTCGAAACAAAAATATCACTTAACCCGTTTTATGTTGCTCAATTTGGGATCATCATGATCCATTTTTATTTTAAAATGAGAAATGTGCACGTATCTTGCGCTTTTAGCTAGGATATTTAATCCATATGAATTTGAATTCTCTTAAAAACTTAAATGATGATTTTATTGGAAGAAGTTGGCAATACTTCTTAGGTTCGGGTTTTTAATCACAGAAATTATTGCATATATCTATGGAAACATCATAAGAGCAATATATTACAGAAATTACAAAGATATATATATATATATATATATATATTAATTCATATATACGCAGTGTCAGGTTGAGGTGGGCCTAATTAATGTGCATCAGTTGTTTGAAGGACTAATTAGTAATTACAGGTGAGGGTGAAGGTGGGAAACAATGCACCATGCTCATCTCTATGTCTTGAGGTGCCTGTCCACATGGATTAACGTTTCCATGTTTTACTGAAAACGAGAAATTTGATTCCGTCTGACTGGACGGACTTGGTGGGAAGTGAGTACTTGGACTTGGAGAGAACTCAGTTGCACCTGATGATGAACCACGAGCTGGACTTTTACGTCCACTTTTTCTGTATGTGTGGGAGCTCAGGTCTTTGTCGTCAAACACTTTAAGCAACGTACTGATTCGTTTCCATATCGATGATGATGAGGAGTCAGATGGATTGTTGGGTAGCCAGATATGCTTATGCTGATGTAGGAATTTGACCACAAATATGAAAAGAGCTGAAACTGAAGCAAGCCCTGCTATGAAGAAGAGTCCCCAGAAACTATCAATGCTTAGATTATCAGATGAAATTGAAGCATCGTTCCCTGCACAATGACTTCCCTCGAACCATGCGTTCTCTATCGTTTTCATATTATCTCCCTGAGTCACATTCAGGATTCCCCTCGATATGTCTGCCACTAAAGGAGACCCTTTAGGGAACACCTGTATATAATTAATTTGTAACAGTTAAGAAGGACAATACATTATTGTAAGATATATATAGAAAAGAGAAACAAGGAACTTACATAACCATAGCCATCAGTTCTAAAGGTAGGTGGAGCTATGGAAGCATACTTGGAGCAGTAAGTTGCAAGAAAGAGCTTCACATTGGGCATTTCGTCAAAAACAGCGTCAATGCCACCCTTGGCACTTCCTTGTGTAAACAGTTCGTCACAGTGTTCTGGGGAATCAAAAGGAATGAGTTGTGAATCTTCAAATCCCATTTTCTTTAATATCCCATGCACGAAAGAACCATTGTTGTACCCCACATTCAGCTTATTTTTCATCAGCTGATTCACATCTGTAACACTTGGACTCAGTTGTTGAACGGTCAAGAGTGAAGTCAAGCTTGCCGTGTAGCTTTGGATCAGAATTAGTGCCACGAAGACCCACATTATCACCACAAATCTAGCACAGTTGCTCACTATTTTCTCCCCTGCAAAATAAAATAACTCTTAATATTTTTAACTGATACTGCTAAAAGCTAATTAATTCATAGATGTGTAATAGAGATTTGCTTCTTACGATGGGCGAACACCAAGATTGAGAATGAGAACCATAAGCTGGTACCAATCTGATGTGAAGGAGTTCCTCGGAACGTATCGTTTATTCGATGTTCAAGCACCCACACGACGAAGGCAACAAATATGAACGAAAACGCTGTGGTCACCCACAGATCCCACGTCAATGGCTTCAAGAAAGCCCATGGACTCTTGTGCTTATTTTCTACCAACAGAACAATCATAGTCCCATCAGATTCTGTGTATGGCATAGTGAAGTCCACCTCATTCGACCTGTCTGCTGTAATCGTCGTATCTCCAACAACAGCGTCCAGATTCTGCCAACACATTGTGAGGTACATAAGAAATTAAAACACACATTTTATTTTGTTATTAAAGAAAGAACAAGAGGCGAAAAAAGAGAATATAATTACCCCATAAGAAACTTGGTTGATCAGCTCATCGTATGTTCCTGCTGGTTCTCCATCGGGTTTCTCAAATGGGATAAATTCGTAAGGGACAGCGTAAGGCAAAACTTCCAGCACTGCCTTAAATACGTCTATGCAGAATCCAGTGACATCTGTTGTATTGGTGCTACGATCATGTGTTACTGAAGAGAAATATGAAGACTGAATTGATTGATTTAATCAATGTTACATATGTCTATTTATATACAAAATCAAACGTATGAATCAGACAAGTAGTGCCTAACTCTAACCTAACTCTAAGACTTTCTACGTTCACCATTGTTGACTACATCTAACACTTTTAACACTCCCCCTCAAGTTGAGCTATAGATATCAATCAAGTTCAACTTGCCAATCAGATACTCCAATCTGTCCTTGGGCAGCCCTTTGGTGAGGATGTCTGCGGTCTGTTCTTTAGAAGGAATATATCTTAGATCAACAATACCTTCATCAACTTTTTCCCTTATAAAATGTCTGTCTATCTCGACATGTTTAGTTCTATCATGTTGAACTGGATTATGAGCAATGTTGATTGCAGCCATGTTGTCGCAATAGACCTTAATTGGTGGATTTATGGACTTCCTCAAGTCTTCAAGAACACGTTTTATCCATATTCCCTCACAGATTCCCAATGCTACAGCCCTGTATTCAGCTTCAGCACTGCTTCTCGCAACTACACTTTGCTTTTTGCTTCTCCATGTGACTAGGTTACCCCACACATATGTACAATATCCAGATGTGGATTTCCTGTCTTCTCGGTCACCTGCCCAATCAGCATCTGTAAATAACTCTACAATTCGTTTGTCAGTTTTCTTAAACAGCAAGCCACGTCCTGGAGATCCCTTCAAGTAACGAAGGATCCTGTAAACTTCATTCAAATGTTTCTGTTTAGGATCATGAGAATGCTGGCTGACCATACTTACTGCAAATGCAATGTCTGGTCTAGTATGAGACAGGTATATTAGTTTTCCTACCATCCGTTGATAATTCCCTAAGTCCACTGCCTTACCGAGATCTGCATCTTCATCTATTTTATCTACCCGTATAGGTGTGTCACTGGGTCTGCAACCTGTCATCCCTGTTTCTTTTAGAAGATCGAGAATATACTTCCTTTGGGAAATATAAATTCCTTTCTTGGATCGGGCAACTTCCATTCCAAGAAAATACTTCATTTCTCCAAGATCTTTGATCTGAAATTCTCGTGCCAGGGCTTTCTTAATTTGATTGATTTCCACACTATCATCTCCTGTAAGGATTATATCATCAACATATACAGCCAGAACAGCCATCTTACCATTATGATGTTTGACAAACAAAGTATGGTCGCTCTGCCCTTGAGTATATCCATGTCTCTTCAGAACCCTGGTGAATCTGTCAAACCAAGCACGTGGAGATTGCTTTAACCCATATAATGACCTCTTTAACTTGCAGACTTGGTCATTCTTTTTTCCTGGGAACCCTGGAGGTAACTTCATATACACCTCTTCCTTGAGTTCTCCGTTGAGGAAGGCATTTTTTACATCGAGTTGGTGCAGATTCCAATCTAAATTCACTGCAATAGATAATAGTATTCTGATGGTATTCAACTTGGCTACCGGAGCAAATGTTTCTGTGTAATCTTCCCCATATTTTTGTGTGAAACCTTGTGCAACCAATCTAGCTTTGTATTTCTCGAGTGTTCCATCTGCTCTATATTTAGGAGTGAATACCCATTTGCATCCAACAGCCTTTTTCCTTTCAGGTAGATTTACTACATCCCATGTCTTATTTCGCTTGAGAGCTTCCATCTCCTCTAAGACAGCTTGTCTCCACTCAGGTATAGCCATAGCCTCATCAATCGTGTCTGGTATCCTGATTTTATCAAGATGAGAGACAAATGCATTGTATTTAGATGAAAGAGCCTTATAAGAGACAAATTTCTCCATAGGATATCTAGTGTTTGATCTGGGTTGTCTAGGTTGTTTTCGCACCGCAATGGGAAGATTAAGATCAGAACCTTCTGTTTCTCTTGGACCTGCCTCTGGTATTGACTCCTGGTGAGTGCTAATAGCCTGTGGTTCATTACCTTTTTTGTGTCGTCGCATGTAGGTATTACCCCACATATTTGTGTCTCCCCCTGGAATTGGCACATTATCAGAGGTATCAAGGTTATCAGGAATCTCAAGGTTGTTATCAGGTGTATCAGAGGTATCAGAAGCAGGTTCTGTGTGGGTAGGTATATAAATTGTGAATGTCTGGTCATCCTTTGGTGTTTCATTTGTCTGAAATTCACCAGTTCTCTCCCCCTGAATTGCAGACAAGGTATAAAAAAGTGTATTCTCAAGGAAGGTGACATCACAGGTGACAAATAAATGTTTGGAGACTGGATCATAACACTTGTATCCTTTTTGAGAATGAGAATAGCCAAGGAAGACACACCTAAGGGCTCTAGGGTCAAGTTTGTTGGTGTGATGGAGATGAACGTATGATGTACACCCAAACACTCGGAGTGGCAGAGTGTTTTCAAGGTATGGGAGATTATAGTATTGGTGGAGAAGTTGAAGTGGCGTTTTGTAAGACAGTGGTCGGCTTGGCATTCGGTTAATGAGAAATGTGGCAGTTAGGACAGCATCATCCCAATGATATTTAGGAACAGTACTACTGAACATAATGGCTCTAGCAGTCTCAAGAATATGCCGATTCTTTCGTTCAGCAATACCATTCTGCTGAGGTGTATTGGGACAAGTACTTTTGTGAACAATGCCATTTTCAGCCAGGAAGGTAGAGAGGGCCTGATTGAAATATTCAGTCCCATTATCGGTGTGCAGGATCTGGATTTGGGTTTGGAATTGAGTTTGGATCATGTAGTGGAAGTTAAGGAACGTTTGATACACCTCTGTTTTATCTTTCAACAAGTAGACCCAACTGACACGTGTATGGTCATCAATGAATGTGATGAACCATTTTGTTTTTGATCGGTTTGGTGTGCGGGATGGTCCCCATAAGTCACTGTGAATTGTGGAAAAAGGTTTCGAGGCTTGATATGGGATTTTTGGGAATGAAGTACGATGATGCTTAGCCTTTTCACATGAATCACAATGAAAAACAGAGGTGCTTTTATTAGAAACAAGGGATGGAAACATTTGAGACATGTAATGTAAATTAGGATGACCTAATCGTTTGTGCCATAACTCCAGGTTACTGGTGCTAGGGAGAGACACTTTATTACAAGTTTGAGAACGATCACTTTCATTAAGGTAATAAAGACCATCAAGCTCTTTAGCACTCCCAATCGTCGTCCCCGTCAGCAGATCCTGAAAAATACAGTAGGTAGCAAAGAAGTTAGCTTGACAATGTTCATCATTAGCCAATTTACTTACGGATAGTAAATTACACTTCAACTTTGGAACATGTAATACGGAGTGAAGAGTAAGTGCAGCTGAGATTTTGATGGAACCAATTCCAGTAACAATAGGTGCAGAATCATCAGCAATTCGTACAGTTACACCCTTGGTGATAGGCGTATAGGATGAGAAGAGAGCCTTATTGTCAGTCATATGATCTGAGGCACCTGAGTCAACAATCCAACAATTCCCTGTACATTTTTCTTTTATCACAGCCAAAGCTTGAAAGAAATTACCTCTCTTGACCACTGTGGCAGTAGGCTTGGTCGTAGTCTGTAGTGTGGCTAGCATTTCCATGATTTTGTGTAGAGGATCACTTTGGGATGATTCCTTGGAAGTTTCAGCCACGTAACCTCTTCCTTTCCCTTTCTTTGGCTTCCAGTCAGCAGGTTTACCATGGAGATTCCAGCAAGTGTCCTTAGTATGTCCCTGTTTCTTACAATGATCACAGAATGGGCGACCTTTAGAACCTTTTGGTTCCATGGATTGAACAGCAAGTGCTGAGGCCTCAGAATTAGCAGCGGAATTATTCGGATTTTGAAGCATTGATTTACGTCTATCTTCTTCATTTCGTAAGAAAATATAGACTTCACGCACCGACGGTAAGGGTTCTTGACTAAGAATTCTAGCCCGAACATCATCATAAACCACATTAAGACCAGCAAGCAACTCATATACTCTCTCTGCTTCTTTTGCTTTGCGATCTTCTTTAGCATCTGCCCCACAATGATAAGTTTGATTCTGTAGGGCATCAAGCTCTTGCCAAAGTGAGGATTTTTCTAGGTAATAATCACTGAGTGGTATGTGGTCCTGTTTTAGCTGCCATATCTTTTGCTTAACATCAAATATGCGGGACCTATTTCCCACAGGACTGTATGTTTCACGAAGAGCTTCCCAAATTTCTTGAGCTGAGGGAAGGTACATAAAACTCTTCTTAATTGATGATGACATCGCATTGATTAACCAAGAGGATACCAATGCATTTTCGGACTTCCATTTGCGAAATTCCTTGGTTTCCGAAGTTGGAGGTCTTTTTATCTCACCAGTTATGTATTCAAGTTTGTCCCTTCCATCGAGAGCGAGTATCATGGATTGAGACCATTCTCGATAATTGTCGTTGGTAAGTTTCTCAGAAACAATAAGGACAGTGGAGATGTCATTTGAGCCAGATCGAGGCACAGAGGAAGAGGCATCTGAAACTGTAGACATAATGACGGAAAAAAAAATGACAAATTGGTTTTTCAAATTTCAGAAATACCAGTTTGGTCCTTCGAATTTCAAAATGCCAGTTTGGTCCTTCAAATTTCCAAAATGACAGTTTGGTCCTTTGAATTTCCAAAATGACAGTTTGGTCTTCCAATCAATTAAATAATTGAGATGGACAATCTGCAATCGTGTCTGCTCCCTCTGATTTCCCAATCTCAGAATCGGCCTCCTCCCTTCGTGTCTCTGCTTGGTCCGTGTGTCTGCTAGCTAGAGATGAGAGCAGCGATCTTCGGCGGATGAGGAAGCACGGCAGATGAGGGAGCCGAGTTCGAGCTTCGATGCAAGATGAATGATCAGGATGCGGCGGCGCCTGTGCCGAGGGTGAGCGTGGTGGTGTACCTCCTGAAGGGTAGATCGGTGCTCCTAGGTCGGCGGCGATCCTAGGTCGGCAACTCCGTCGGCCACCTGGAGTTTGGCGAGAGCTTCGATTCCAAGTGCGACAGCGTTCTCGGTGTACCTCCTTCGGCTCTGTGTCGTGCTCTCTTCTGGTTCGAAGTCACGGCACGGAGGTGGTGGTTGAAGCCGCCGTTGAGATGGGAGACGGGGGCGCTAGGACACGCCGACAACGCCAGAGACAGAGAAAGGAGACGGGGGTGCGAGGATATGCACCGACAACGCCAAAGACAAAGTCACCGATTCTGGTTCTGATATTACAGAACACAACGGTGAGTGTTTATGGATTCAGTCTCGATTATTTTCTTCTCTAAATCTCTGATACCATGAAGAGAAATATGAAGACTGAATTGATTGATTTAATCAATGTTACATATGTCTATTTATATACAAAATCAAACGTATGAATCAGACAAGTAGTGCCTAACTCTAACCTAACTCTAAGACTTTCTACGTTCACCATTGTTGACTACATCTAACACTTTTAACAGTTACCTTCACAAATTCAGTAAAACCCTTTTTCACAGGAACTCCTATCCTCATGATCTTTTTCTCATTTGTAGGATTATCCCAACCCTTTGGAACAGAGGATGTATCTCCTGGCCATATGATAGGCTTCAAATTATTCCTAGAACTAGTGCTTGTGCTTGTGAAATTCAGATCCCTTGTTATTCCTTTTTCTGGTGTCCAAAATCCTATCACTCTTTCTCCATTACCATTAACGTTGATTATCTCAAATGTGGATGCTTGCAATTGCCCCTCAATAACACTGAACTCTCCACTTATGCCACGAAATCTAGTCTCTGATAATGCCTTACTCAGATTTTCCCCATTCTCTGAAACTCCCAACTTTTCAAGATCAGAAAAATTACCAGAAGCACTATTGCTCATATCAAATCCGAGATTCTTGGAGCCGGCCTTCTCAACAGCCATAGCTAATGCAGTGGCAGCATCATAAGCCCAATTTCCAAAAACATTCAGATCTGTATCAACAAGGGTAGGATTGTCTTTTACGAATTTTCTTCTCCATCGAACTTTAAAATCGTCATGCCTTGGAACATAGGTCCTCACACCCAGTACTCCTTGCATCGAGTCTATCACTGCGGATCCTAATGAATTCACCTCATTACCCAAACCATCGGTGACGATCCAAACATAGCCTTCGTTCATCATACCAATCTCATATGCTATTCTAAAGAGTCGCACGCCTAGATTAGGTGTCATGTGCACAACGAACACTCTGGTTTGCATGGTCCTTAACTTGTAGAGCTCTGCTTTGATATATTCGTCGGTGGCTGAAGCTGAAATAGAACTCTGATATGGGATTTGAACGTACACTTGTTGAAGAGCATTAGTCAAAAAGGGTATGACCCCTTTCCCGTAATCGTTATCTATGTAAATGGGCACTGCGTTTTTCCACCCGAAAGCTTGGACTATTGCTCCAATGGTGTTCACTTGAGCTGAATCGTTTTGTGCAGCTCTAAAGAAATATGGACTCCGAAGGGAAGCAAGAGAAGGACTTGTTGCCGAAAATGTTACGATGGGCACATGAGCTTTGTCTCCGAGGCTGATTACGAAGTTAGCTTCCATTGACGTAAAGGGTCCGATTATGGCTTGCACTTGTTCTACTTTTATGAGATCTATAGCTGTATATGTCTCCAAAACACAACAAATCAGAAGCAAGTTTGACTTCGTCTCCCTTGTTTGAAGGAGAGACGCTACATATCTGATGAGGTAAGAAAACAAAAACCAACGTTTGACTTACCATTTCAGATTGTCGTTTTTCTCCGTTTGGTTCGTTTATGCTGTGGAAAGAAATTATATTTTCAGTCTTATCGTAATGTTTGTTTCTTTATATATCCTTATTTAAAAAAATATGTGAGTGAACTTTCTTGAAAAAACCGAGAACCTAAACATTATTCGAAATTATGTGGATCATATGGAATGGTTTACTCTCTTTTTTTTTCTTGTAACCAAAGAGAAAGACATTGAAATATTAAGATTGCTTCCACCACCACAGTGGTGGTTGAGTAGAGCTGGTAAAAAAGGTTGGTTCTTACCTATAAGGCCAACCTTTCACAGGTCAGAATCTAAAAAGGTCAGTTAAAGAAAATCAGTCATTTTTTAAGGCTCGGCCCTTAAACATAAAGGCTAGGGATGACCTTACAAGACCGAAGCTGTTTTAACAAAATTTTTCAGCTTTTTTCAAAGAAATAAAAGCATAACAATGAAAGTCCTAATTTAACACATAAATATTGTCAAAATTAATGTGTAAACAGTACGCATCATGCAGCAAACAAACATAATCTCTAAGTCATAATCAAAGGTAAACTATTGTCCACATACCATAATATAATTACAAATAATTAATGAGAAGACTTAACAAAATTAAAAATAATTCTTATAAATATGTCTTGAAAAGTGTAAGGAGTCAACAAAATAAACAATACAAGATATAAACAAAACAATCATTATAAGTATACTTATGAAATAAGAAATATCTTTTATAAGTTTTTAATTTTTAAGATTCTTAATACAAGATTAGTAAGAATACTTATGAAATAAGAAATATCTTTTATAAGTTTTTAATTTTTAAGATTCTTAATATAAGATGTTCTTATAAAACTTAATTCTAAAAAAATTAATAACAACTAAATATTTATAACATCATTAACAAAGTATAAAAAATCAATAACATTATTATCATATAAATAATTTTAAAAATTTAAAAAAAAAACATATGGGCCTAAAAGGGCTAGCCCTTGACCCTATAGGGTTGACTTTTTTAGGCCCTGGGCTTTATAAGGCTGGCCCTTTTAGACCCGCTTTTACTTTTAAGGTAAAACTCTTAAACCCGGCCGTTGCAAATTCAGGAAGACAGTCCGACAGGTTCAGCCATTTTTTCAGTTTTAGTTTTGAGGTCTAAGATACGCTAAATCCCTCTAGGTCTCGAATTCAAGTCGCAAAGGAGTCATTTACATTAGGGGGGAAGCCACAAATTCCAATCCGAATATTAGATGATATTATGAAAAAAAAGACAAAGTAAAAGATTGATTCAAAAGAAACTTTCCCCCACTTGGTTGGAATTGAAACCGGAGAAAACGCACTTGCCATTTTCCAACTTAGTCTGATCTGATAACTAATAAATCAAATATATATTGCCTTGATTAACCCAAGAAAAGCGTATACATAATGACACACAAGGATCAACTATGCAGAAGAAGGATCAAGCAGATGAAGGAGAAGGCAGGAGCCATAAATATCTATATAGAGAGAGAACCTTGAGAAGCAGCAGTGATGACGTGTGAGTGGGAGTGAGTGACGTGGAGGAGGAGCCTGGTGTTGTAATGAGAATGAGAGGCATAAAAGTGAGAGAGAGACATGTTGATGCAGCTCAATCCAATTTTAGCACTTGTTTGGGAAAGATCAAGCACAACTCCCACCTTCACAGGCACTGTTGTGTTGCTTTGTGAGACGCTCAGCTTCAAACAAAGAGTCATCACAGCACAATAGAAGACCAGGGCGTCTGCAACTTTCTTCTTCATCTTCCACACTAGCTTCGATGCTCGTCGTAGGTGTTGTCAGAAACCAAAGACAGATTTTATGGTCATTTTTGACGTTTGAACGAGCATGCATGTGGGACACGCCAAGAGATTAATATATACTCCTTCCTCTCTTAATTATAGGACATATCTATCTAATTTTAGAAAAATTAAGGATAGTGGTTAAATTAGTTAACTATATTCATTTTCTTAAAATGTCCTTATTTAAAATTTAAAATGGCATCCAGTTATATTGATTTTCTATTTTTTCTCGTACCTCTTCTACCTCACACACGACTTCTCCAAGCTCTTACACAGTCTGGCGTCATCGATCTCCCTCAACAATTTTCGATCTACTCTTTAAATTATTATTATATTTAATTATTATTGAGAAAGTATCAATAGGGGGTATTTTAGAAAGAAATTGATAAAAATTAAAATTTTATCCTTTAATTAGGATCAAGATCAACTCTCAAATATTATCTTATAATTAAGATAGGTGGGAGTATTATATACTCCCAGATGTTCATTTGTGGGTCAAAACTTCCCAA
The DNA here is from genome assembly GCA_963855925.1 of Inga laurina. Classification (NCBI taxonomy): domain Eukaryota; kingdom Viridiplantae; phylum Streptophyta; class Magnoliopsida; order Fabales; family Fabaceae; genus Inga; species Inga laurina. The sequence continues at coordinate 61,097,525 of OY979706.1, forward strand.
GTCATTTCATTGGTCATTGCTTTCTAGAATGAATGCTCTTGTTGTCAGTCAAACCTTTTCTTAAATATCATTAGCTTGTATTTCACTTTGGGATGGTCTAACGGATCTAATCAAAATGATGGAATTACGATATTGTTAGGAGGGATTTTCCACGAAATAAAACTTTATTTTCTAGTCGTAATTCTAAGCCATGAGATGAACTTCATAGTCAGACATCTTTTCAGGCATTAATCACACACTCCATATTTAATTGAAATGTCGCTGTCTGTTCCTCGATCGTCCGAGACCCATGAAATTGAAACTGCAGTTAATTTATTCTTAGAAGGAGGGGACGATAGCCTAGAGGTCAAATCTCTTTTAAAGCCATAGATATTCGCATTTATTTATTTGCTAATTACTCGTCATTCATTGATTGTTAGTCTTCATAGTTTTTTAACAAGACTAAAAGCCAGCGCGCGATAGGCGGATTGTAGTTATCTACATTTTTAAATGGATTTATAAACAATAAAAAAAATGATGAAACCTATTTTAAAAGAAATTAAAGGTTATTGAAAATAGAAAAATGGCGACTGAAAACCTAAGGAAAAGGTTAGTGAGCTCTTTTGGTCACGTAAATGCCGTAGCAGACAAACTGTTATACGAGAAGAAAAATATCTTTCATTCTTCATTCCCTCCACAAACAATAAATGATGAACGTATGAGAGCGTTGCCATCCTATTTTAAGCAAACCAAATGGTAGTTAAGGAATAATTCTCTGCAACCTGACCATTCAAAGGTATTCGAATATCATACCGACAACTCAGCCAATCACTAGCCTTTAAGCATTTAATAAAAATCTACTCATATAAATAGGATTACATAGATCATTATAACCTACCACCGTCCCCGCATGGATATTTAATAATTGCTTTGCACTACCCAGTAGGTTTCAGAAATGAGCTTCAATTCCCACCATATAGTATATAAATTAGAAAAAAAAAAATTATCTCAACGAAACTCTATGACACTTCTATTTTTCTTCCGCTAAAACCAAGCTGAGAACTTTTTAGGGTTTATGGCTTGACTATAGTCCTTTAGAAGGTTTGCAAATGTAGATGATATATTTTAGTAACTTACTATTTGTTCTGGGTGGGCAAATGCACGTTTGCTGAAGATATGTCCGTAAATTGTTGGTGCATATTAGCACAATTAAATATGCATGATTGGGCAGGAAAGTGTATTGCCAATAAAGAACTCATGTAAATAGGTTTGAAACATAATGAGAAAAATATAGTTTTTTCCCTTCATTTCATATTGGTTCTCCCGTTTTTTTTTTTTTTTTGGTTTTTGGTTGGGAATGGGATGGTCTTATAACTATCAAGGGGTAGACTTAATTTCCAATGCCTAACCTAAAATGCTTGTCGCTGACAAGGACATGGCAAGCCTTCTTACATGCTGACAGGTAGAAACAACCTGTACGATTAGCTTTTCTTCAGTTAATTCACCATTACATTAATTGATCATGCTGACAACGCATACAATCCATTTCAATTACTTAGATTCGCATTAATCACTTCTTGCAGAAGGTTTTTCATGGAGGATAAATCAGAAAAACTAAATTAGAGCTCACAAAATCCTAACCATAATCACGCGTGGGAATTAATCAAACCATTTTGGTTAGATGGACGTTTTCGTCAAAGATGAAGCTGACCTTCCCAATACAATAGAAGTGATATTTTTCCCCACGTTTCTAACTACGCTTTACTATCAGTAGATGCAAAACTTCATCTTTAATAGTGTGGTCCAGTTGTTCAGTGAATAGTGTTTTTCCCAGCCCCTACAGTGAGCCAGCCCCGAGAGGGATGCTTATGTTCATTCCCTGTGAGAGTATAATTATTACTGAGCAGAAGATAAGCAACAACATCTAAATTATTTGAACAAAAAAAGTTTTTTTTTGCATTTAAAATATCTCAACAATCAGCATCTAAATTTTGATGTCGTTTTCAACTGTGACTTGAACAAACTTTCATTGAGTAAGAATATTTTATAAAACCAGGACACCACAAAACCTCCTAAGTATATCTCAACGTTGAATGACAGCTAAAACCATATAACCCTAAACACAAAATTTTACAACAGTCAAAATAATGATGAAGGGAACACAGCAGAAAGAGGAAGTGAGATTTGTGAAATGAAAACGATCTAAAAAGTAAGCATATTTTATAAAAACATGTCGGTGTGATGTGAATCAACCTTGGCATTGGAGCATGCGCATTGCTGTCTACCGTGATGACTGTACGGTGGCTCCTTAAGAGATTGACCAACAACATTCAAGAGTTGGACGGCTATTTGTCTCCAGAGCATGCGCATTGCTTTAATTTAATGCATGCTCTTTGAGACTCACGGTTAATAGGTGGCTCTACATATCAGCTGATATATTTCCAACGAAACTAACATAATGACTAATGCATGCTTATTGAGACTCATGGTTAATAGGGTGGAGCTACATATCAGAAAAACATAACCCTAAAACCCTAATAAAACCTACTAATTAAGACCTTTGGAAAACCTATAGGATTTAGTTCTGAACACCTCAATTGACATAATTATGGATTAAGGAAGCATGCGCAACCTACCACATTGGTGATCCTAACACTTATTCTGAATGCATATTAACCATGATGAAAAAAGAACATTTTTTTACTAATTCAAAAATTGATTTTTAATAAGTAAAGAAAACAAAAAACTTCAGATATTAAGCGTGGCTTAGAGTTCATATAGCCCAAGGGTTAATGTGAATTGTTTCCATATATATAACTATGTCCCATTTTTTAAAAAAAACCACACGCAATAGAAGTTTATTATTTGGAAAGCATTTGGATTTACAGAAATAATAGTAGCTGTAATTTCTAAATCGCAATTAATCACAATCGGTTCACAATAAATGATAAATAAAATAATGTAACTTTTATAATGTTAAACCTTAAAATGTTCATTCATATAAGAGTTAAAATATACAAATAAATGTCCTTAAAATAAATACGTCACCGGACTGAACAAATGTACCACATATTAACTACAAACTATCCATCAGAAAAAGTTATACAAATCTGAAGACTAAAGCCCTGTTTGGTATGATGGAATTAGAGGTGATGAAAATAGAATTGATGATCAATTACATTATGATGCTTGTTTAGTATGATGGAATTGGAAAATTTTTCAATTGCATGTGGAAGCCAAATAGGCTCAATTCCACCCAATCAATTCCATCAAAATACCTCAAATTTACAATTCCATGTGATCATTTCCATCTATTACCCTCCACTATCTTAAAAAAAAAATTGAAGGACATTTTGGTATTTTTATACAAAAATTAAATCTCATTTCCATAACATACCAAACATACTTTTAGTCTCCATTTCCATTTTCATTTCCAAATCCATATCCATTTCCATCAAAATCAATTTCAGCGTACCAAACGGGCCTAAAGATTACTGGAAAGAAATGGAAATCAGTATGCCCATTGTTTTTTAATTCATTGAGGTGGAAGTGAAGGTCATTCCATTCAACAATAAGCCAAACATTAAGGAAAATTCATGAAGTAGTTGGGACGATCCTTTAATGTTTCCATACCATTATATTTAACAGTCATATACTACAATAATTTAGTACTTATTTATTACAAAACTACTTATATACGACAATAATTTAGTGCTTATTTATTACAAAACTTAACTACTGGACTCAACTTGTACCAAAGAGGATATGTCCCACAAAAATATTCATGTAGTTTAACACTTATATATATGAAAACGCCAAGATAAACCATTCATTTTTTATAAATATTGCGTTCATTAAATACTACCAATATAAACCCTATTCTATTTTCATTTTAATCCAACGAATATCTTTCGTTCATTAAATGGGAAGTATGCAGTATATTCATGGACCGTAAACATACTCACGTTGTAAGAAAAATATCAGATATGCCTCATTTTCTATTTTCATTTTAATCCAACGCATGCTCAAACATGTCATCTTAAAAAGTTAACCAAGATAACATTCTGATAACAGCAAATGACCGAAACGGATTGTGTTCGTACAACAAAACATGGCATGCCGTCTTACAATGAAACAAACAAAGCAAAGATGCGAAAATGGAAAAACAAAGGAAAAACAATCCACATGAACTTTGAAATGTCCCTTCCTCTCATTTTTCTCGTCCATCGTTATCCGTTCCATCATCAGCAAGACTCTGAACCTTCTCGACGAACTCTTCCACTACAGGATGTTAAGGATTGAAAATCGCCTTTGACAGCTTACAAAAGATCCTAAATAATTTGATAACACCTACGTATGATAAACACCATAAGTACGGTGCTTCTTCGATTTATTTAACAATAAGAAAAAACTTTGTTTAATAAAAATAAACTTATTTGAGGACTAAAAAATGACTTTGTACCACCGATCCTTTCCATCCTAACATATCATAAGGCAATGACTACATCCTTTGGTGCCCTCCGAGCAATGTAGTTGTAATATGCCCAGAACGCCGGTAGACCACGGAAGCAGCAATGAAAAGGATTCCTACTATCCAGAATAGCAAAAGTCAAAGGAATAATTTGTAAATAACATGCCAAACAAAAAAAAAATCCGTGATATACCGCCCATCGACGATTGCAAAGTTAAACTCCTCAAGCAGAACTCCATCCACACAGACATTTGACAGATCATAAACACCAAACAACAAACTAACGACATTCCACACAGACATTTGTCAGTAAATGACATATGATCTATCAAACTTAAAATAACAAAAAAAATGTGAGTGAACATGTTAAGCAGGACATAATGGATCAATACATAGTATGTGTTGCCCTATGCACATGATACAGAAAAAATGGATTAATAAATTAACACACGACATTGGTAAGCAAAAAATGCGTATAAAAATGCATGCCTCACCTGTGAGTCGGCCAAAATAGCATTGAAAGTCACACGGTTGTGGCTCAGTGAGTGTGGAATGTCTCAGAAAAAGGCCAAAAGCTTAGCACAAATAACCCAGGATGCATTGCTATCATTAACGTCCAAAAAAGACGAAACCTCTGATGACATTATCAATCAAACGATAGAATATCAGATGAATGCATTGTTCTTCGGCAGATGACCAAATACCAGGTAACGATGGTTTTTATATGACACATTCTAGGGTTTATCTGCGACGAATTAAAAAAGTTTTCAAATTTCAAATATTCATATGAATCTGTACAAAAAAAAAAAACATGGAAACACCAAGAAAAGAAATAGCCAATGGGAGATAGAGTCGGACATAGGAAAGAGCACATAACACCGAAAATATAACAAATATATAGGTGGACTAAGTATACAACATTTTAAAAATGATGTGGAGAGCCAACGCAACGCAACTTCATGGTGTGAACAAAAAAAATGAAGACAGAACAGGTTTACAAATGATGTGGGCATTCGCAGAGATTGAGACTATGTAAACCAATAACAAATGATGATATATGCCAAATCAGATGCTTACCAGGACCAATAACCGATTAGCTACCGAGGTTAAAAAAGTATATTTGATTGATGTGGGGTCATTCATACAACTATACAAGTATTCCCAGTCATTTATTGAATGTAAAATGCTATTTTCCGTTTTTTGGTCTACCTCGAACCAGTCCACGTACGTAAGTTTGGTCGTAAATAATTCATTCCATCGGTGTAAGTCACAATTTACACTTTCCACACTTGCTTATATTTATTTTAAAATGTGTGTGTACTTCGTCAAAAAAAAAAAGATCCGTAAATATTTATGATAAAATATAAATATGAAATCCATAATTGTATGAGGTATAATAAAATACTTGGGCATCCAAATAAATAAGATATTGTTCCATTTTTTTCTCCAATTCTCTCTTCATCTCTGTCATCTCGTCTCTTGTATTTTTTCTATTTTTATAACAAAATAAATATTGTGTATGTTAAAAAAATATTTGTGTATTGGAATACAAGCAAAGGTTTTTCCCTTCTTATCCTCGTTCTCTTCCAACCCTCAGTTGAATCTAAATGGTTTAAATTTAATTTTTTATAAAATATTTATTAAAGTGTTAAATTATAAAAAATAAATAATGAAATTTAAACTGCTGAATTCTAGTTTGAACAGTTCAAAATAACAACAAGAAAGAAAAAAATATTTTATAAAAATTTGAATTTAAAACATTCTAGAATTTTGTTTTATGCCCGATTGTTTTAAAAAAAGTTAAAGTAAACCTAGAATTTTCCTTTGAACAAGGTCAGTCAAGATATTCGTAACGCGCATATGACCTGTCCTATTTTGGTTAGAAAAAAATTATATGATTTGTCCTATCAAACAAGGGAAAAAATTAGAGTCGGGAAATCGTGCCGAGTCTGTCGGGCCGGTCCTTTTAGGCCCTGGTCTTTCAAGAGTCGAGCTTGTAAATTGTAGCCTCAAAAGGAAGTCGGGCCTAAAAGGGCTGGTCCTTTAGGCTTGTTTTTTTTATTTTTTTACTTAAAAAGGAACCATGTTACATTTTTGAATTACCTTATTGAATCTATATGTCACTCTGTCCTTATATTGTATAGAGTATGATTTTTGAGTATATTGTTTTGTCTAATTGAATTATATTGTGATTTTTGAGTATATTGTTCTATCTATTTAGACTAAAATCATATTACATACTATTCTTCCTGACAGAGTATGATTTATTATGGAGGTTGTGATTATTTGACTATTTGAACCTACTGCTCAAAGTGAAACACAATCAAATGTCATTGAAATTGATGATAGTAGCGAAGAAGGTGAAAATGATAGTCGTCATACTCATGTTGTTTAGAGGTTAGAGTATTTAGCTTCTTACCTTCTTATACTTTGGCCTTTGTGTGAGTTATTTATGGACATGATTTTACCTTTGATTATACATTAGTAACTGTGTTTGTTTGTTGCAAGAGACATGTTATTTAAACCTTAATGTTGACAACATTTATGTATTAAATTAGAACTTTAATCGTTTTTATTTACTAATTATATCTCTTTTAGGGAAAATATACAGGAAAAATAGTTAAATATTGTGAAAAGAATTTCCAAGCCCTGCGGGCCAGCCCTGGCCCTGATGCTCTCGGGCCGGGCCTTGAAAAACTGCAATTTTCCTGACCCCGAACCCTTTAGGGTTGACCCTGTTAGTATAGCTGGGAATACGGGTCAGCCCGCGGGTTGCAGGCTGGCCCGCACCAACCCGCGGCTCGCGTGGTGCGGGCCTGTGCAGCCCGCACTTCTGCGGGCTGGCAAAATGCCAACCCTAACCCACAGTGTGCAGGTTGCGGGCCAGCCCGCGAGCCCGCATTTTTTTTTTTGAAAAAAAAATCATATTTTTTAAAGAGGATTAAAAATATGAGACACATATATATGAGTAATTAAATTTATCTTCCTAGTATCAATCATTTCTTTTATAAAAATTTAAAAACATAATCTAAAATTTAAGAGATAAAGTTATCAAATTTGTTAAAGTTTATAAACAAAACATAAACTCATCCTCAAACAACCAAGATATAATAGTTTTGCTTAAAGAAGAAGGGAAGAAGCTAAGATTTTTTTATTTTGGATTAGGAGGTACCAAGATAAGAGTGGAAAACTTATAAGTTTTGTAAAATTATTATATGAAAATAAAAATTAAAAAATTTTGCGGGCCAACCCGCCAACCCGCGGGCTAGCCCGCATTAACCCGCGGGTTATGCGGTGCGGGCCTGTGCGGCCCGCATTTTTGCGGGTTGGGATTTTCCTAACCCTAACCCGTCAAAACCCGCGGGCTCACGGGTTGAGCCCGCGGGTTGAGCCCGTATTACCGGCTCTACCTGTTAGGCCTTGGCCCGTCAAGGGCCGGCCCGGCCCTGATTCCCAGCTCTAGAAAAAACTCTCTCCACTAACCCATCTCTCAACTAAATTTCTCCATCATTCAATTAGCTTTTAATTAGTGATTGAGATTTGTTATTTGAAAATATTATTATCATTTAATATTTAATATTACAATAATATTTTTCTTACAGTATAAAATCTCCATCACTAAAAGTCAATTCAATAGTGAAAAAATTAAATAAAGAGAGAGATTAGTGGAGATACCTTTTCCCATCAAATAAATATTAGTGAGTTTCCAAATTACACATAATGAAAGACTAAAGAGACTATTTCAAGGGTAAAAAAGACTAGAGACTAGAGAGAATAGACGCGCAGGTAAATCAAATACAACTTAAAACTTCTTCTGGGATTTTATATTTGGGATATTATCTCTTTTCCTAAACATGCACCTTTGGAATTAATGCATTGAAATTTATTATACCCCATAATTTTTTTCATGGCGATTAAGCGCCGTATAAATATTAAAAAATATATGGAACAGAAAAATTATAAATTAAGAATATTAAACTAATTTAATCATGGGAAAATATTTATTGAGTATACAAAAATACTCATTAATTAGCAAAAAATCTATAATTGTTAACTAAGTTACCTTTAAAAATAATTACTTTATGAAATAGTATTTTGCAATTAATGAGAAATTCGTACATCAAAATCGAAGCATATGACATTTTTAATTGATAGTATCGACAATTTAGCTTTAACTATTAAAATGCTGCTGCATCTTGTTTCAAAGGTAAGAGTTTTTTAAGCGATTTATTTTTATTCTTTTTATCTTTCATCTTGATTTTTTCCCCATAAAAATGTCCCTATACTTGCAAAGCATAGAGTTGCTCTTTTTCTTAGTGTTATTGACTTATTGTTCTCTGTTTCTATGGTTTCACTCTTCAGAGAAGGAGGTTTGCATATATATGGATAGTTGGTTGTTGATGGACAATAGTTGTATGGTTTAGTTGAATCAACAATCCAGTATGATTTTCCTTGGCCAAAAAAAAAAAATCACATAGTTAAATTATTATATGATATATGTGTGCGCTATAAACTTATAATGATAACACTCATATATAAATAATTGAAAAAAAATAATTGAAAAAGCGATCTTTTTATAAAAAAATAGCACACATTTTTTAATTTACCTAATTTTCGTAAGGAGTATTTTTGTGGCTGATACAAATAACACAAGTTCAGATACATGATAATTTTTTTTTTTTTTTTTTGTTATTTCTCAACCAGGCAAAGAGGTACTGCACAGTGCAAGATCTTAGCTTGGGCTCCTGCCTCAGTTATACATAAATTGTCTACTAGTCCTCGAGTCGTTGCGATGTTAACTAATGACTGTACAATTACGAAAATGTCCGTGTCATAACTTAAGCGGGGTGTATCCAATGGCTGACAGTTATTTCTACGTTTTGAGGCAGAAGGGCATTTGCATTATTAGCCTCACCACTAAACTCTCCATTACAGGGAAACTCAGATTCATCACCTTCAGTTGATGGACTTGGTGGACACTGTGACGTTGGAGACGCCTCAACAGCACCCAACCCATCATGATGGCTACTCCCACTCTCCTTTTTCTTGAAAGTGTGAGAGCTTTCGTCTCTCTGGTTAAAAATCTTCACTAACATCTTTATCTGCCTCCATACTGATGTACTGCCCGGACTATAGCCTGACCAGATGGTTCTGTTCTGGTATAGGAATGTGACGGCGAAGATTATGAGTGCTAGTATGGATGCAAGTCCTGCTATGAGAAATAAGCCCCAGAAGCTCTCAAGGCCTAGGCTGTTTGAAGAAACTAAGGCCTTCGAATCTGGGCAGTTACTTCCATTGAACCATTTACTCTCTACTCTTTTCATTTTATTCCCTTGTGTCACGTTCAGGATCGCTCTTGACATGTCAGCCACAAGGGGAGAACCTTTTGAAAATACCTGCAATTCAACCCAATTTTCTTAATGGCTATCTCATCAAAGTAAGATGAATTGGACTGAGACTAAAAAGTGGGAAATTCCGACGAACTTACAAAGCCAAAGCCCCCAGTTTTGAAAGTCGGATCAACCATGATATAATTGGAGCAATACTTCCCAAGAAAGAGTTTCACGTATGGGATTTCATCAAACGCAGCAGCAATTCCACCATTTTCAACTCCTTTCTCAAATAATTTATGGCAACTTTCAATGGAATTATAAATTTTGAGCTGGTAATCTTGAAAACCCATCTCCGTCAAAACTCCGTGTACAAAAGATCCTTCCAAATAACCAACATTCAATCTGTTCTTTATAAGTAAACTCACGTCCTTCACAGTTGGGCTAAGCTGTTCAACTGTCAAGAGCGACGTCAAACTTGCAGTATAACTCTGAATCAGAATTAGAACTACAAATATCCATATAATCACCACAAATCTACCCAAGTTGCTCGCAACTCTCTCCCCTGTAAAACCATTGAACAATAGATCATGTGTTATATATCCTTATCCACACCAATGATAATCATCAAAATCATTCTAAAGCTGGCTAGGAAGAAGAGGCGACAACTTACTATGGGCAAAAACCATGATTGAGAAAGAAAACCATAAGCTGGTTCCAATTTGATGTGAAGGAGGTCCTCGGAAATGTTCGTTTACTCGGTGTTCAAGCACCCACACAACGAACCCAATAAATACAAAGGAACAAGCACTTGTCACCCAAAGGTCCCAAGTCAATGGTTTTAAGAAGGCCCACGCATTCTTCTTCCTCTTGTCTTTCACTGGAACTATCATTTTTACACCAGATTCGGTGTATGGCAAAGTGAAATCCACATAGTTCGACCTGTTCGCTATGATCGTCACATCTGCCACCACCGCATCAAATTTCTGTAAATCCAAACAACATGTCACCAAGATTTGTTTGAAGTGAACTTTTAAGAAAGAGAAAATATCAAACCAGAATTAATTAATTACCCTTAAATATACTTGGCTGATAAGGTCGTCGTATATTGGAGTTGTACTAATCACAGCTTCCATCTTAGGAAATGGGATGAATTCATATGGCAGGTCATAAGGCAATGCTTGCACCACAGCCTTGAAAACGTCAATGCAGAATCCTGCGATTTCTGTTTGATTTGTGGCTGGATTAAGTATTGCCTTCAAGAATTCCGTGTAACCCGCCTTCACTGGTACTCCTACCCTCAGCTTTGTTCCTTTTACAGGGATTTCCCATCCCTTTGGAACAGAATTTGTATCCCCTGGCCATGTTACTTCACCTAGATCCTTCTTTGACGTAGAATATGTGCTTGTGTTCGTCCAACTCAGATTTCGAACAAGTCCATTATGTCTTGTCCAAAATCCTATCGTTCTTTGACCATTACCAACCACATTTACTATCTCAAACGCTGATGCCGGCAATTGTCCATTAACAACACTGAATTCTCCACTCAGGCCTCTAAATTTGATTCTGGATATGGCTTCACCCAGCTTTTCCCCATTTCTTGAAACTCCCAGGCTTTCAAGATCGGAAGAATTACCCGAAACGTTACTCATATCGAAGCCGAGATTGCCGACTTGCTCAACGGCCATGGCTAAAGCCGTGGTAGCATCGTAAGCCCATAATCCAAACGCGTTCAGATTAATTCCAGAGAGGGTTGGATTGTCTTGTATGAACTTTCTTTTCCATCTGACTTCAAAATCATCAAGCTTTTTTGTTCTGGAAACATAACTCTTAACACCCAATACTCCTTGCATTGATTCTACGACTGAGGAGTCGAAGGAATTCAACTTATTGCCCAAACCATCGGTTACGATCCAAACATAGCCTTTGTTCATCATACCAATCAGTTTTGCGATGGTGAAGAGACGTATACCAATATCGGAGGACACGTGCACAACGAACACTCTGGTTTGAGTCGTCATCAAATTGGAGAGCTCTGTTTTTATTTCTTCATCGGTGGCTGAAGGTGAAATGGCACTCATATGTGGGATTCGAACATAGGCTTGTTGAAGAGCATTAGTTAAGAAGGGTGTGACCCCTTTTCCATAATCGTCGTCGACGTAAATGGGCACAGCCTCTTTCCACCCAAAAGCTTGCACGATTGCGCTAATGGCATTCACTTGAGCCAAATCGTTCTGTGCAATCTGAAAGAAGTATTGGCTCCCACGAGAAGAGAGAGAAGGACTCGTTGCAGAGAAGGTTACGATGGGCACGTGAGCTTCGGCTCCAAGACGGATCACAAAGTTGGCCTCGATTGATGTCGATGGTCCTATTATGGCTTGCACTTGCTCTGTTTTGATGAGGTCAATAGCTGTGTTCGTCGTCATAATTACGATATTCAGAAACGTGTTTGGATTCCATACAAGAAAACAGAGACATAATCAAACTACATGTCCCAATTATCAAAACCAACAAGGACCTATGCATGTCCTATAAGCTTTTGATCATGAAAAAGGAAAAGGAAGAAGAAAGCAGAGAGAGGCAGAGAGAAAAGAAGAAAACCTTGAGCAGCAGCAGTAACGATGTCTCTTTGGGAGTCCCTGAGGATGAAGACGAGCCTGGTTTTGTAATGAGAATGAGAGACATGGAAGTCAGAGAGGGACATGTTGATACAGCTCCAACCTATCTTTGCCGTAGAAGAGGAGAGATCAAGTACGATTCCTACTTTCACCGGCACAGTCGCGTTTGTCTGAGCTAGTGCTACGCACAGGAAACAAGTAAGAGTCCAGATAAGGAAGAGCAGAAGGCACATGAACTTGTTCATCATCTTCCAATGTCAAGCTGATCAAGCTCTGTGAAGTTCCTGTTCATGTACAAGTTAAAGAGAAATGCGTATCCACGCTGTTTTCCGCTAGACTTCAAAGGCGCGTGCATAATCTATCATGTATTTATTCTGTATATTGTAAATCAAATAAGAAAAATAATTTTTATCACCAACTCAAACAAATACATATAGACATGTTACACACAAAAAAAAAAAAAAAAATCTTTGGTAATTATAAAAAATATATTTTATTCCCCTGCATTTTTTTTATTAATTAATATACAGGTATCCAGTACTACCCGAAACCGACTTATCCGGCCAATGTATGGCCATAACGGGAATACTCCACTACGTTTAGCATAAAGCTTATAGCTCACATGGAAGTTGGCAAGGAAAGAAATTTTAAAATATTAAATTTATCGAAGTTTAACTTTTCAAACGCTTTTGGCCAACAATTTATTATTATTGCCAAAAAAAAAATATTTGCTTGGGCAGACAGAAATAAGTATTTCTCAATAAGTATATATGATGCTCAGGGGAAATGTTTCTGTCAAACCAAGGAATTTTTGGATATTCAGAGGGGTTTTAATTAAAATCGACTCATCTAATTTTTTTAATAAAAAAATTAATAATAAGAGAGAAGGAAAAGAAAAGAGTCTAGCTGATCAACGCGGTTGATGACGGCGATTCACTGAAAAAAGGGAATAACAGAATCGTTGATCTTGATCGTGCGGGGCCCAAAAAAGAACAAGGTTTAATCTTGGGAAAACCTTAACCAAGTCAAACCCATTTTGGACGCAAACATTATGTGTGGAATTTCCCTCTAATCATCAAGAAATTTCGTACAGTCCATGCCCATGCAAAGAATAGGGAGAGAGTCCTTTGAATGAACTCTCCCCTAGTAGTGTCCCTTGAAAATTCTGACAGTGGAGCGTGTACCTTAACTATGGACTATTGAATAATTCTCTCAAGCTAGGTTTTGTGTGATTTTTAACAATTACTCGCCATAACAATTAGCAATAATTAATATTTTGATGGAGAGAGTGTGGATGGATTTTCTTAACAACTGTTGATCTAAACCCCAATTCATTCCCATTCAACCTAGGCCATAATTTTGAGGCAAAAAATTAGTTAATTCAAAAATCTTTATAATTTATCTCAATTTTACATTAGGTTCATGTATTTAATTTGGTTTGAATTACGTCTTTGTAATTTTATCCATTATTATGAGAATCATTAATTTTAATTTATAAAATTTTATGGACTTTATAAAAATTTGTTCATTCCATTTAACACCATATTTCAACAACAGTGCATTTACTATAAATGAAACTTGTGATGGCTCGATTTAAACAAAATAAATTACCTGGACTTTGACTTAGAATTGAGGTAAAATGTAAGGACCCAAGAATTAATTTTGCCTAATTTTAAGTAAGACTAAATTATACAAATCCTCTTGACTTGCTAACCTTTAAAATTCTACAATAAACTTTTCCTTACTATGTTTGAGACTCTATGCATGCTTGAGAGTTTAGGGGTTGTATCGTCATTAAGTTTTGAAGGTGAGGAGATTATTTGCATATGATTCTAATTAATTAATCAAAGAAAACATGAATTTAGTGATGGAATTTTAAAATTATATGTAACAAATTCCACCGTGATCGATTACTAAATAATTAGTGACGGAATTTCTTCACTAAACTGATTAACAACGACAAAAAAATAATGCTAATTTACCATTTTTTTAGTATAGATTCAAGAAAGTTACATGTCATTTAGCCTTTAAAAAATAAAGATGAATTCATTGTTCTCTAACCTGGATCTGACCGGAAACCAGCTAGTAAGCTGGTCTGGTTCGATGACCCGGTTCGGGTCAGGGTTTTTTTTTTTAAAATCATTTTGTTATATATATATTTTTTTAGAATTTCATACTATAAATATAAAATCTTTCATCTCTCACCGGTTTAACTCCGGTTTGATCCACTGACCTTTGATCCAATATCCTGACCAGTTCACTAATCGGTTCGGATTTAATTACCTTTGATGAAGGGATAACAATTGCAATATAGATAGTAACAAGTGTCTACCAGTCCCATTATATTTATTAGGATTTGATTTATTGGTGCCAACAGTCTCTCTCTCTCTTCCTCGATCTTCTCTTTAAATACCTTATGAAAAAGAATTGAGCTTTCAAAGTCATTGTTTTAATTGTACTTAATTAAAGATGACGAATGCATGGGATTACTTAGCTAAATAGTAAGGCAGAATATTTTTATATAAAGATCTAGAGAACCAAGACAATAAGATTCGATGGAGAAGACATGTGATCGCTACCAAGTTTTGTTAATTGTTATATATGGTGAACACTGACACTTTTCGAAAGGATTCAACTAATGACTCGACACATGAATATATAAAGCACCAACATGCATGTGTGAATAGTTGAAAGATTTTAGAAGAATCAAACATTGATAATCAAACTTCTTTGACGAATAAATTAGAGCAACGCAAGTCGGTGGAGTCTGTTAAGATTTAAAGATCTTCAATTTGTTAGGGGTTCAAGGTCTTCAATTCGTTCTCTCTGAGTTTACTGACTTTAATTTGTCCACGTGAAATCACTAATGGTCCATCTTTTTGTCATATTTTCATGTATTCAATGAATAATATGCGATTATGTGTAGGTTACGTTATATAGGTGTGCACTCTCTTTTTGCAATGGTAGCCTTTGAAAATGAGTTGTGCATGGTACCTAAGACGAAGAGAATATCGAGGTGAGTTTGTAAAGCCATTGACTGAGAACATTTCAAAATCAATCTTGCATTGCATGCATGGATGCAAGTACATGAGAAATTAGCCACTAAACTATACATACTTATTAATCGCCACGGAAGGTTAGGTTCTCCTTTTGTCATGTCATTAATATAAAATATATTTATATAATTTAATTAGATTAAGAATATTAGTTAGATTAATTAATATAACATGTATTTTCTAAAACACTCTAGTTATCTTTCTTAATTCATTTATTCCCCCTCCTCCTTGATTATTGTTGAGAGGGCATCAATAGAGATAAATTAGAAAAAAAATTGAAAAATATGATAAATATATCTTATATTTAATATAAAATCAACTCTTCAAATATAACTTATATTAAAGATGGCAAGAAGTATTATTACAATATTTTAAGAGTCTAAATCTCTAATAGTAGTCCTTCAAGTATATTCGCAAATAGTTATTATTTTAAAATTTTTTATATTTTTTTTAAATTATTCTTCTTCCAAAATTGTGATGTTATACTATTTTCTTATTATTTTATCCTCACTTGATAAGATATTGATAGGAGGAGTCCGGAGTCGCCACTTTTACGAACAAAATCATCGATAAATACTCATTAAAAAGACAAATGCACATGCAATGTATTAATTTAAGAGAGTTTTTTAACCCAAATATGTTGGGAAAACGCCATTAATTTTTTTAATATATAATTAAAAAAATATATCTCAGAATATAATAATCATAATCATATATATATATATATATATATTTGCTAAGCTTTTTAGCAATGTTAGTCTTAATATAAACAATTATGAAATCGATGAAAAAATTCATCTTTCATATATCTTTCATCTTTCATCTTTGGCTCTTCATCCCCTTCCTTCTACTACTTGTTTTGTTTTCTATTATAAACTCTTATTTATAATTTCCATGCAACACTTAGAGACTTTTTTATTAATTATAAAATCAAATAGACACGTCATTATTAACGACTTGACTTAGAATTTTTTTTAAAAAAAAACATGATGATGAATGTTGTTATTACCCAGTCCTGTCTCTTATTCATCAAGTCTCCTTGGACAAAATAAAGTAACTTGCAATTTGGCTTTGTAGGCATCACATTTTATATCAAAAGTGTGTGTATATATAATAGTACATTTGATTAAAAAAAAGGAATATGATACAGCAGTTGACTCATCACCATACTTCAGATAAATAATTTTGGACATTTCTAAAAATAACATTGATAAGATAAATAAATAACTTATTTGAAATTTTATGTTTTTTTCCTGCCAATTTATGATTATATTATTAATAATATATACCATGGCATCATCTTCAATGCCAAAGAATATATAAATTTGAAGTTTTGAACTGACTGGATTGAACTTGAATGCTTCAAATCTTATCACATCACAATTATATGAACATCAAAACTGAACTTAATAGTAGTTGTGGTTGTGCTTGTGAAAAATCAATAAGTAAAAAATGTATTAGGAAGTTTAGGAGGATACAGGAGGCCAAGAAGCCATATTTAATTACATACATGAGAACAAGACTGCTACATTGCAAATGCTGCAATATGACTCTAGAATTTTGAAATTATGAATTAATTAACCTGCTAATCCTGCCTAGTCAAGCTCTCCAATCTCAACTGTGCAGTTCAAACAAACCACGGCCAATTAGGTTTTAATTTCCACAACTCTATTCACTCATTATAATATATTCTAGCTCTACAACTAACATTGATACTGAAATATGCTGAAATTGACATATCATAAAAAAAATCTATATGAAATCATAGTTTAGGATAGGCAGGGCTCAATAAAACATGATAAATCTCTCATAAAATGTCAAAGTTCAATTTAAAAAATATAATTAAATCTGAGAATGTCATAAAGTATTTTTCACTAATTGAAAATCTCTATCACATCTGTTAATCATACTAATTAATTAAAAACCGAATGTAATGAAGACAACAGCAACATTACAATGATCTTGATTTTCTACTTCTACTCATGCCAGCAACATCGATCTAAGTCAAACCATGTGGGCTTACAATGATAATGACTTTACATGTGCATACAGCTAACTTGTTTTACGATATATACATATATTTATTATTGTTGACTCCAACAAATTTAAAGCAAACTTTAATTTAATGGAATTTACAATAGGAACTAGACCAGAGAACTTTGACAACCAATATTGTGGAAAGTCCAAATAATGTGGCCCATCCCAATATACGTGAGTTTGTTAGCCGGTACTATATATGAGTTTAATTACTTCGTCAAACATATGTCATCTTCAAAATGCTAACTTAATTACCCTAGTCCTGAATGGCTCATGTAGTTGTTGGATCATATGTTAATAAAGTGACCCTCCCCCAAATAAACTTGAAAATAACTGTATTTTGGAGCATGGAATTCTCAACAATATTTCATGAAATTTCCCAAGCACCAATTTAAATCATTTATTGTTATGATATTCCACTCAATATATCAGCACAATTCGGCTCAGATAAATCATCACAGCCAAAACTCCTAATGACCCCAACACTAAGGCACGAGACATTATATAAGTGTACAAGTAGCCTTAATACAATCATGTAGATATTTTCTGTTTTTCATTGTAACTCGTGTCAATATTATACTTGTTCTTATCCCTTCAGCAAGCCTGTATAATGTTGTATTTCATCTCTGTACAATTCAAGATTGTGAATATGAAGAA
This sequence comes from Inga laurina, assembly GCA_963855925.1. Taxonomy (NCBI): domain Eukaryota; kingdom Viridiplantae; phylum Streptophyta; class Magnoliopsida; order Fabales; family Fabaceae; genus Inga; species Inga laurina. Next base: position 61,115,673 of record OY979706.1, read on the forward strand.
TATTCTTTATTATTTTGTCTTTTGTGCTTGAGGTATGATAGATCAAATGAAACATTATACATGTAGATATGAGTCATACATGTGTAATAGTACAATTTACAAATGTTTGACATTTTTGAATAACAGTTAATTTCATCAGTTGGTCGCAAAGTTCACATCAAGAATATATGCACACACAAGGTCTGGCAGATCCTATATCACAGCATGCACTAAGGCCCTTTTATTTCTGTGTCTTGTGGTGCTGGCCTATTAGGGCTAGCCTCGCTATAAAACGAGAAACTTGATTCTGATTCTGATGGACTTGGAGGGAAATTTGTACGTGGAGATGCCTTAACTTCACATATATCATGTCTGCTATAATCTTCACTCTTATTCTGCATTTCCCTTTTTCTGAAGGTGTGAGAACTAATGTCCCTCTGGTCAAACTTGTCCATCAACTTCCCAATTCGTTTCCACTTTGAGGTATTGGGATCATTATGTAACCAGATTTGCTTGTGCTGATATAGGAAGTTGACGGCGAAGACAGTTAAAGCCAGAGCAGAAGTAACCCCTACAATGAGAAATAGCCCCCAGAAGCTTTCGAGTCCAAGACTGTTTGATGAAACTGAGGTATCAGAACCTGGGCAGTCGTTTTTTCTGAACCAAGCATTCTCTATCACCTTCATTTTATCTCCTTGTGTAACGTTCAGGATTGCCCTTGAAATGTCAGCCACAAGAGGAGAACCTTTAGGGAACACCTGTAATTTGTATTGTAATTAAGAATAGTTGAGGAGGAAAGTAGAGAATTACATGTATAATAGAGAGAACATAAAAACACAACTTACAAATCCAAAGCCGCCAGTTTTAAAAGTTGGCTCAAGCATGGCATACTTAGAACAATAACTTTGAAGGAAGAATTTGACAACGTAAGGCACTTCATCAAATGCAGCTGCAATGCCACCATTTGCATTCCCTCTTTCAAATAGTTCGTTGCATTGCTCCGGGGATTTATATGGTTTAAGTTGGTAATCAAGGAAACCCATTTCCTTCAAGATTTCAAGCACAAACGAACCTTGCTTGTAACCAACATTCATTCTCTTCTTTATCAGTAAATTAACGTCAGTTAAAGTTGGGTTGAGCTGCTCAACCGTCAAAAGTGCGGTCAAACTAGCAGTGTAGCTTTGAACCAGAATTAGAACCACAAAAACCCATATAATCACCACAAATCTACCCAGGTTGCTCACCACTTTTTCTCCTGTAACACCATTCAATTTGTCGTTTGTTATTTCTAGCATAATGAAAGTCACTTACAGAAGTTTAGAACTTACGATGTGCAAAAACCATGGTCGAGAATGAAAACCATAAGCTTGTTCCAATCTGGTGAGATAGGGGTCCTCTAAAATGTTCGTTTATTCTGTGTTCAAGCACCCACACAACAAACCCAATGAATACAAAGGAACAAGCTATTGTTACCCAAAGATTCCAAGTCAGTGGCTTTAAGAAGGCCCAAGCATTCTTCTTCCTTTTGTCTTTTACTGGAACCACCATTGTTACGCCAGATTCAGTGTACGGCAAAGTGAAATCCACATAGTTAGACCTGTTTGCTATAATGGTTACATCCCCCACCACGGCATCAAAGTTCTGTAAATGAGAAATAACCTTTCACCATGATAAATTGGAAGTAAATTTTAAGGAAGAGAAAACAAAGTGGAATTAATTAGTTACCCCAAAATAAACTTGGCTAATCAGCTCATTGTATGATCCTGCACTATCGCCATTTGGTTTGGCAAAAGGGATAAATTCATAGGGCAAAGCATAAGGAAGAACTTCCAACACTGCTTTGAACACATCAATGCAAAATCCAGTGACCTCTGTAGTATTAGTGATGGGATCATAAGATATTTTTACGAAGTGAGGATAACCATTTTTCTCTGGAACCCCTATCCTTAACTTCCTCGCATTTGTGGGAATTTCCCATCCCTTTGGAACGGAGTTCGTGTCCCCAGGCCATATAATTGTACCAAGATCCTTACTTGATGTAGAATACATCTTGGTCTTAGTTGAGTTTAGATTTCTGACTATTCCATTTTGTGGTGTCCAAAACCCTATTGTTCTTCCTCCATTCCCAATCACATTCAATATCTCAAAGGTTGAAGCTTGCAATTGCCTGTTAACAATGCTGAATTCTCCACTGAGGCCTGCAAATGTAGTGTTTGACAAGGCTTCACGGAGCTTTTCACCACTTTTTGAAACTCCAATCCGATCCAAATCAGTTGAATGGGACGAAGTATCATTGCTCATAGCAAAATCAAGATTGCTGGTACCAACCTTCTCAATTGCCATAGCTAATGCTGTGACAGCATCATAAGCCCATACCCCAAAAGCATTCAAATCAGTATCAACAAGGGTTGGATTTTCCTGTAGGAATCTTCTTTTCCATCGAACTTTAAACTCATCTAACTGCTCTGTTTTGGGAATATAGGTCCTCACACCCAACACTCCTTCCATTGATTCTATGACTGAGGAATTCAAAGAGCTTAACCCACTAGCCAAACCATCTGTTACGATCCAAACGTAACCATTTCTCATCATTCCAATCTGTCTTGCAATGGTGAAGAGTCGCACGCCAGGATCTGGGGTCATGTGCACAACGAACACTCTGGTTTCCATGGTCATTAACTTGTAGAGCTCTGCTCTGATATCTTCATCAGTGGCTGAAGCTGAAATAGAGCTCTGATATGGGGTTCGAACGTACACTTGTTGAAGAGAATTGGTCAAAAATGGTATGACCCCTTTCCCATACTCGTTGTCTGTGTAAATGGGCACTGCTTCTTTCCACCCAAAAGCTTGTACGATTGCTCCAATAGAGTTCACTTGAGCTGAATCAGTCTGTGCAATTCGAAAAAAATATGAACTTGGAAGGGAAGCCAGAGAAGGAGTTGTTGCTGAAAAGGTTATGATGGGAACATGAGCTTTGTCTCCCAGACTGATCAAAAAGATGGCCTCCATTGACGTGAAAGGACCGATTATGGCTTCCACTTTCTCCGACTTTATGAGATCTATAGCTGTTTATCAAGAAAATCTGCAAATCAGAACAAGAAGAAAAAAAAGTCTACCTCTAGCTATATCTGATTCCATTCTGGTTTGTGTTTGTTTGTTTGATTTCACCGATTCTTATTAGTAAATATGCCTGCTACCTTTATTTCGTGTGGTAATATCTCATGCGTATAAATCGAACAATCATTCGAGTAAAACGTAAGATGTTACTGAAATAATGCGACAGATTAACTGAAGTTATTACAATGATTTCTTTGGTCTATGGAATTATTTCCAAAAGATAACAGAGCGCCACTTAGATTTAGGACTAAGAACACATGGTTAAATGTAAGAACTTTCGGACTTCGCATTAATCAATCCGCAAGTCACAACAACCATGCTGTGGATAATTATATTCCCAAGCTTTCAGTTTCAAACAATTCATGCATACCAAAGGCACAAGAAAATGCAGAGAGACAGAAAGAGAAACAACCTTGAGAGGCTGCAGAAACAACGTCTGAGTGGGAATCTCTGAGGATGAAGACGAGCCTGGTGTTGTAATGAGAATGAGAGGCATAAAAGTCAGACAGGGACATGTTGATACAGCTCAAGCCCATCTTTGCGGCCGGAGAAGAAAGATCAAGTACGATTCCTACTTTTACTGGCACGCCTTCGTCTGTCTGTGCCATGCTGCTCAGGGAACAACACAAAGCCCACATGAACAAGACGATCAGCTTCTTCATCTTCTTCGAATATCAAGCTAGCTAGGCCACCTTAATTTTGTTCATCATGGTGAAGTCAACACTGTATGAAGCTTATTTATAAGTTATAGGCGTCGCCCGCCTTTGAAAATGCGCATGTTCAAAGAGCCTGCTGTGTTATCTCCTCATATTTGGATATACTGTATTAAATGTAGAAAACTTCATTGATATGATATAGTGTACCACAAATATTAATATATCATTATTATAGCATAAAGTTTGTTGGCAAAAAAAAAAAAATCTTATAACATAAAGTTAATTTAACAAACCCCATATACTCCCTCTCATCCTCAATACTATATAAGATTCGCTTTAATGTAAAAATTGAATTATAAAATGAATCTTGTATTAGTGAGGAGAGGCAGTGTAAAGTAAGAAATATTTACAGTGTTTTTACAGGAGGAAAAAGAGAAATATTTATTGTGACAAATTACAGTGACGATGCCACGGTGGATTACAATGGCTCATTGACATTTGACCAAGTCAAACTCCCCTTGATCATGACGCAGAAAAGTTTTGAATATTTTGACTACCCTTTTTTTATTCCAGTTATAATGTGAATGAAGTCTAGTGGTTTTTATATTGTTGGGCTGACAAGAAAGGCAAGACTTTCAGGAATATTATAGCATATTTTACATGATTACTTAATTAATTATAGCATATTTTACATGATCTTTTTGAAATATTTATGTATATTATTAGATTATATAATCCATCTAGTTCTTAATATAAGACATATTTACCTAATTTGATTAGATTAAGGAATTTAGTTAAGTTAGTTAATACATCATGTATTTTCTAAAACATATGATCATCTTCCTTAATTCTCTCATTCTCTCTCCTTCTTGATTATTGTTGAGGAAACCTCAATAGGGGTAAATTGGACAAAACATTGAGAAATATAAAAAATATATTTTATATTCAAAATCAAGATCAACTTTTCAAATATATTCTATATTAAATACCGAAAGGAGTATCATTTATAAGTCAGACAAATTTATTTAAAGAAAAAGAATAAATATAAAAGATAAAATGAAGAAATATCTTATATTTATGACCAAAATTAACTTCTAATCTGATTATCTTGTATTTGGAACCAAAGGTAGGAATTGATTTTTGATTTCATGAAAGTTTTTCCTTACTATATAGTATGTATCAATTAAATGTTAAACGTAATTACTTCATGGAGATAAATTTATCAGTTTATTATCTGTAACTCATTTAGTTTGTTATATTTTTTTATTTTTTATTATTCTCCTTATTATGGGGTGAATATAAAAAACGATTATTCAAATCAAGTGAAAACCAACCTCCAATATGTCCTCAGGCCTCGGTCCTCGGTCCTCGGTCCTCGGTCCTCACGCTAATTACTCCAAATTCAATGGATCAATAAATTTAAATTAGTATATTTTTCTAGTTTGTTATTTTTTTTTAGTATTCACCTTAATTTTATTGAAAATATTGATTATAAAAATAAAACAACCAGAAAGAATTTTAATGTAAATAGACTTTCCATAATTCCATCATTTTTTCCTTTTTGGGGCGTGTTCACACCAAGTGTTATAACCGAGGCCTAGTGTTCTGTGTTTGGCCCAAATTCAAACAAACCATATCAAATTTGGCCCTTGGGCCCAAAACCACAAACACCCCACACACGCACAAAAGAAAGCAATAAATGTCTACTACCTATTAATGTTATGGGGCTTTTTTTTTTAACAAAATTTTTGTGCGAGTTTGGGTTTAGTTTGATTTTAAACTTTTCAGATAATTAATAAATCTAGACATTATCGTTCATCCTATGTACATTAAAGAGAGGTTGGTCTCCCAGTTTTCTCTGATAAAGAAAGATAAAGCCTTGGTGTCCAACATATATACCTAAATAAAGGAGATTGTCCTTCTCGTATTTTTTATATCATGTACAACGCATATATTATTACTTTTTCCCGAGCAACGCATACACATTTGTGGTTATTTATTACATCTAATCCTTTTTTTATATAATCTCAAAATCAAACTTTTGAATGTGGCAGCTAATTACATGTTGAACTTGAAAGTGACTCTATATCCTACTCGAAAAACCATTTCGTGCCATGTAACATGTAACGAGTCTCACATCATCAAAAAATTTTATAAGTAGAATAGGGTTTATAAGTTCAAGGAGCTCTCCCTTTCAATAGGCTAGTTTTTTTACATGAATTCTATCTTTGAGCTTGTGATCATAATATTATTATTTTTTATACTCACACGAGTTTCCATCAAGATCATAATCTGCACATTATTATTTTTTAGCACATCTCTAACTCTACCAGGAAAGGTTTTAGACGCTGCACCTCTACAGTTCCAAGATAAAATATTTATGTAATCCATAAAAAAGTTAATAGAATAGAAAAACATGCCTGACCCCAGCGAAGCTAAAGGCTTAAATCAATGGCTTGCATAATTTCCACCTCCACCAATATACCATTGCCAACAACATTGGAAGCTCCTTCTCAGGGCCTGCACCTGCCACACTAACTTTGGAACAATCCGGACTTTGTTGAATAGGCAAGTGCTCCATTTGTCTTGTTGGATGCATACAAAACTCATTTCGTTGGTCCATGTCTCCACCGTTTCTGCCAAAATTCTCTTCACGCTGATCCAAAAAATCTTTCCCATTCTCCATGTTCAAGGTTTTGTTAATTAAGTCCAATTTACTAGACTCATTTTTTGAAGCAGATCCAAAAACTAGCAAATGATTTCTGCCCACTTGTTTCTTCTTGAAACGATTTTTTGGTTTTTTTGGCCCAACTCCATTGGCATTTTTTTTCTACACTTTAGTTTCTCCCAAAAATTGCATTTCCTTCTTTCTAATTCATTTCTAGACACTCCCATAACTGGATCTTCGCACATCCCACTATTTTCCTCTTCAAACCCATTCGGCCCACTTCCTTCCTCCAACATATCCCTTGGCCCACCTCCTTCCTCCTCTTTACCCAGCATCCCAATAGCCTCTTCAACCACAATCACTTTTCCCTCCTCTTGCATTCGTTCACTGGGCCCCACTTTATCACCCTTCTTTCCATCGTCACGTCTCACTGAACCCGTCTCTTCTTCCTTCTTTTCTCAATCCATTCTCACCATTCCAGCCGACTTCGAGCTGCTACCTCCACTTGCCTCGAAAATGGAAATCAAATTTTCCATTTTCCTAGTCTTCTTACCGTCACCTCCAGTCGTACATAACCCCTGATTCTCCTTCTTCCTCCACTGAACCTCACTACGTTTCCCCTTCTTATTCGACTTCATGGTCTCCTTTGACAAGACAGGTGAATCAAGCTCTTGTAATACACTAAATCTGGATCCAGAGTTTCGGTCAGCATTTTTTCCGCTCGTCTGCGTCAAACTAGTCGTTCTACCATTTTGATTTCTTCCCTGGTTGCTGATCTGGTGGCGCCCTCTTACCGAAGATCGAACTTGCATCCAGGAGCCGTACTCCTCATCCACCGATATGCCCAGTACTAGGGGTGTTTAAAATCAGGACCGGGACCGGGATCCACCACTCTCGGTCCCGGTTTTTGGCCGAGATGCAAATTGTATCCCGGTCCCGGTAATCCCGGGTGGGACCGGGATCAAACCGGGAAATCCCGGTTTTTTTTTAAAAAAAAATTAAATTTAAAAAATATTATTATTTTAGTTAAATTTTCTATAATCTAGTGTTTAAAGTAATTATTTAACATCTAATAAGGTCATAATAATCATACAAATTGATCTAGAATTGAAGAATAACATTTTATTATTATTATTATTATTATTATTATTATTATTACCTTCATCATTTTTTTTTTATTATTTTTATACATTATATAGTAGGATTAGTATCACAATATATATAGTTTAACTCCAACTAAATATTTGATACACATTTTATCAAATGATAACTTAAATTATGGGATAAAAAATATAAAAATAAAACAATAATTTAGTTTTTAAGAAAAAAATTTAAAAAAAAATTAAAAAACCGGGATCGGGACCGGGACCACAAGGTATGTGACTGGTCCCGGTCCCGGCCGGGACGGGAAATTCCCGGGATCAAAATTCCGGGACCGGGACCAGGACACTTTAGACACCCCTACCCGGTACGGCAGGTATGGGTTGCTTTACGGTAAGCTCTCCGTTCTCAACCCCTGTCTGAACCTTTTCCGGCGCCGTCTAAGACTGTGCAATACTTGATTCCGGTGAGTTCACCGGGCATGTCTCTACTGTATGACTATATATCCCGCATCTGAAGCAAATGGCATTTAGTCCCTCATACTCCACTGTATATACTCTGTTCCTGAGGATGAATCTTGATTGTAATTTTTTGTTTAGATTCACCTCCACACTGACTCTTGCAAATTTTCCTCTTTCCACTGTCTGCTTATTGTTCCCTTGATTGGCTAGAGTGTTCATATCCACTTTAAGGGTTCTTCCTATTAAATTCCCTATCTCAAACATGCATTCCTCAGAATAAAAGATGCATAGGAAGTGTCGGGATTCTGATCCACACAGCTACCTTTTTAACTTTGTTACAATACGGGTTGAAATTTGGATTCCAACGTTGTACTGCCAAATAGTGACCTTGGATTAGCGATTAGCCATGGACCATCAAAAAGTAATTTAGAACACAACATTCTATCCACGGACCTAAGCACAAAGTAATTATTTGCTAGGTCGATTAATTCGAAATTCTCTGACCGGAGAAGACTCTTGAGCCTATCCTTCAACATATAGAGATTTGTTCTTCTCCCCAATACTGTTAAAATAAGTGCGTCTTTCCACGGTTTACACAACTCCTTCAATTTGTCATTGGAGATTTTTAAAGAAGGAATGGACTCTAATTTCTCCCTATGTTCCTCTGTTACTTCTGGTGTTAGTTCTTCCTCTTCCCTTAACCATTCACACATCTGTTCATCAAAACTCTTATCCAGAGATTCCTCCGCCTCCCCCAAAAGTTTCGCTTTATATGAGATTTTGCTCTTGCTTCCTTGTTTCATTTTCTGTTTTTGCTGTGCTTCTTGTTCTATATCCATCATTAGTTCATCAGCAGGCTGCATTTTCTTTCCTTCATTCCCCTTTCCCTCCTCCGTCCTAACTTTCGATTGCATTTTCTTAATGTTCCTCCTCAGCAGATCATCTTCCTCTTTGGATTTCCCCTCTTCATCTTCAGGATTATTCCCAGCTGTTTCAATGCTGTTTTGCTTACTTTGTCTCTCACTAGCTTTCTCTCTCATTCTTGTCAAGGGATCTTTCATCAAACATCTACTTTAATTGTAGTTTTCTTCTGTAAAGATAAAAAATATCATACCACGTCTGTTATTTAATATAATAACTAGTTAACTAATTAGAAATTACGGAAACTAAATAATTACTTAATTAATTATAGCATATTTTACATTATCTTTTTGAAATATTTATGTATATTATTAGATTATATAATCCATATAGTTCCTAATATAAGACATATTTACCTAATTTGATTAGATTAAGGAATTTAGTTAAGTTAGTTAATACGTCATGTATTTTCTAAAACATCATGATCATCTTCCTTAATTTCCTCATTCTTTCTCCTTCTTGATTATTATTGAGGAAACCTTAATGGGGGTAAATTGGACAAAACATTGAGAAATATAAAAAATATGTTTTATATTCAAAATCAATATTAACTTTTCAAATATGTTCTATATTAAATACCGAAAGGAGTATCATTTATAAGTCAGACAAATTTGTTTAAAGAAAAAGAATAAATATAAAAGATAAAATGAAGAAATGTTTTATATTTATGACCAAAATTAACTTTTAAACTGATTATCTTGTATTTGGAACCAAAGGTAGGAATTGATTTTTGATTTCATGAAAGTTTTTCCTTATTATATAGTATGTATCAATTAAATGTTAAACGTAATTACTTCATGGAGATAAATTTATCAGTTTATTATCTGTAACTCATTTAGTTTGTTATATTTTTTTTTTATTATTATTCTCCTTATTATGGGGTGAATATAAAAAACGATTATTCAAATCAAGTGAAAACCAACCTCCAATATGTCCTCAGGCCTCGGTCCTCGGTCCTCGGTCCTCACGCTAATTACTCCAAAGTCAATGGATCAATAAATTTAAATTAGTGTATTTTTCTAGTTTGTTATTTTTTGTTTAGTATTGACCTTAATTTTATTGAAAACATTGATTATAAAAATAAAACAACCAGAAAGAATTTTAATGTAAATAGACTTTCCATAATTCCATCATTTTTTTCCTTTTTGGGGCGTGTTCACACCAAGTGTTATAACCGAGGCCTAGTGTTCTGTGTTTGGCCCAAATTCCAACAAACCATATCAAATTCGGCCCCTGGGCCCAAAACCACAAACACCCCACACACGCACAAAAGAAAGGAATAAATGTCTACTACCTATTAATGTTATGGGGCTTTTTTTTTAACAAAATTTTTGTGCGAGTTTGGGTTTAGTGTGATTTTAAACTTTTCAGATAATTAATAAATCTAGATATTATCGTTCATCCTATGTACATTAAAGAGAGGTTGGTCTCCCAGTTTTCTCTGATAAAGAAAGATAAAGCCTTGGTGTCCAACATATATACCTAAATAAAGGAGATTGTCCTTCTCGTATTTTTTATATCATGTACAACGCATATATTATTACTTTTTCCCGAGCAACGCATACACATTTGTGGTTATTTATTACATCTAATCCTTTTTTTATATAATCTCAAAATCAAACTTTTGAATGTGGCAGCTAATTACATGTTGAACTTGAAAGTGACTCTATATCCTACTCGAAAAACCATTTCGTGCCATGTAACATGTAACGAGTCTCACATCATCAGAAAATCTTATAAGTAGAGTAGGGTTTATAAGTTCAAGGAGCTCTCCCTTTCAATAGGCTAGTTTTTTGAGATGAATTCTACCTTTGAGCTTGTGATCATAATATTAGTGTTTTCATTGAGAGTTTGGTGTTCACGGAAAGAGCGACAAAAGGTCAAGGGAAGTGCCGTGGTGTAGAGCCACTGGGAACGTCGGCTCTTAAGGGGATGATAATGTAATGAGTTTCATATAAGAAAATCTTACAATTGAAGTGGGGTTATTAATTCAAGGGACCCACTCTCCTAATAGACTAGTCTTTTTGGATAGATTTTTCCTTCGTCACTTGCTCTCTAGGCAGCAAGCGACATTTATAAGCAGCAAACGGAGGTTGTGATGAACTTTGATTTGTTACATAGTATATTCTTAAATCTTACTCCCTCCGGTCCTAATTATAAGATAAAATTGATTTTTTTAGAGAAATTATGGAGGCTAATTAATTTACTTTAGAATATTTTTATTTTTATTTTTATTTTTTCTCCAAACTAATTAGTTTGACTAATAAATCAATATATAATCTAAGGATACATAACATATAATATGATTAGGTAACTTATTTAGTTTCCTTAATCTCTCCAAAAAAAAATCAATTTTGTCTTATATTTAAGACTGGAGGTAGTATTAAAACAGTAGTAGTGTTACACAAAGCGTAGATATACACGTGTGTGAGCGCATTATTCTTCAAATTAAAGTCACTTATCTGACCATAACTAAATATTTGCATGGCATATATCCCCCTGGAACAGTTGTTAGTTGCGAACCAATTCTTAGAGAAAGCATGTCAAAGATCCTTACACGTAACTCTGTTCATGGCCAAATATTATTATCATTATTTCTCATAAAACCATCTCTCTCTGCCGCCTAGCTGCGTGTATGCATATATACTTGTGTCTGTCGAGGAGATCCTTGATACGATATTTGGAGGTTGATACAGGTCAACTAGTTGGAGGCCGAAGTGGATTGTTTTAGCATGAATTAATACTAAAGTATCCGCAAGTTGGAAACAGCGACACCTCACAGATGTAACAGCTCAGATAATGAAAACCCTAATACTGTAATAATAAGAAGCTGAAAATATTGGATATAAAGGCGTGTTGTACAATTTTGAAAAGGATTAGTTCTGAATTCTGATCGCTATACTTCACCAGCATTCAGTACAGTATGACACAAGCAGAATATCAGAATCTTCAATTGTTTCCATGAAGCGATAGAGGAATTAATAAGAATATATATAATATATATAATATTTTTATTTTTTCATTACGTTTTGAGATTTATAATTTTAGGCAGTTTTCTCTCTCTTTCTCTATGTCGTTTTCAACATATATGGCAGATAACATCGAATGCAAGGGCGCACAGAGGTAACAGTTTTCCTATTGATGATGATAAAGATAAAATGAAATCAATTATTCTCTGGATATTTTTCCTTCTGCAGTTTATAAGTGGTAATTTTTCAGTGGAGAATAAACAGACAAATATGGAAGCAGAATAATTGTCTAAAACAGATTTGTTATAGATTTATTAGCCTACCTATTTCAATAGATCGGCCCCTAAAAGGGAACCTGAGATTGAACTATAGAGTAGCGCTATAGCTATCTATCCACACATAATAAGATATCTAGGCGAATATATATAATTTAAACAAAATTGTCGTATATTGATGATATGATGCTATGCGTCACATATCCACTCAAGTTGAAGAAGATGCATGGGATTAGAATTCTTTTCCTCTCACATCTCCTGCATTGCAACAAAAGATTCCAACACCAAATGTCTGGAACAGTGATTAGATTATTACAGACACTAACTTTTCATTATAGCTTTAAATGAAATGAAACCAGAACAAGTGCTCTATATCCACTCTTGATATGCTCAGTGTCCGCAACAACTAGATAAACAATTGTAAATGTCCTTATAATAACAGATTCTACTATAAATTAATAAACGACCCATGATTAAGAACCAAGTTGTGTATGTGGTTCAAATATGAAACTATTACTGATGCTAATTTAATCACCATCTAATTGTAATGATTGAGGATATGAATAGAAACAAAGGTGCTGACGTCTCATCCATTAATTAATTGCAATAATAATGATATAATCCTCTTTCTTTCAATTTCAACTTCAACTTCAAGCTAATAACCTTTTCAAAAAGCTGCAACTGTCTCCACACTATTTCTGAAGTAGACCTGACTTCAACTTCAATGAGTAGTGTGAGTGTGTGTGTGTGAGAGAGAGAGAGAGAGACCCACACTGTTCAATCATATTGGTGGTGAGAATACTTGATATAATTTTCATAAATATCTCTCTACACCTGTTCCTGTCGTAGTAGACAACTTTAATTTGATGAATTATGACCCACACTGCCACTTAAACATAAATTATGAGATTATAGCTTTAATTTCCAGGCTTCGCATCCACCAACCTAGCTAAGGGCTGTAGAAGATTTGAGTTGCTAATTGTGTGTGGGGGTTTTTTTACAATTAGATCTTGTTCTTTGTGTAGATAATGGAGTAATGCACCATATTAATTATATGGTTAGTAGTTAATGCATATAATCAAGAGCGCATCTCATATAATTAAATACAATAAAGAATATATATATATATATATAAAGGAGATGTATACATACAAGACAGAGAATCTGGTGGTTTATCAGTGATGTGAGTCAGCTCGTGAGTATGGGGAACAAATTAAAGTGACTAGAAAATTCGAGGACATAAAGTTAGTTAGGGAGCGTTTCATCAACTCTGAGTGGCCTCATCAATGTAATGGGTAGAGAATATATTTTTGACGTAATATGAGCATCAAGGTGGATATTACAAGATGCCAAACGAAAAAGTGGCCCCAATATATGGCTATATACGTATATATAGAGAGAGAGAGCGCTCGATCCCAAACTCTTAATTTTTCAGGGTATATTTGATATAAGGAAACGAATGAAAAGCAGATAGAACATGGAATCAAACACGTACGTACGTCACAAAGGATATCAAAGTTTAGTTCCTTACGCTATTTAAAGTCAGATGATTGAGTTTAATTAATAAGATGTCTCGTATCTATTTCACATGAGATGAGTCACGCATCATAACCTTATTTAAAGTTAAAACTAACAATAAGCACTTGTTTAAGCAAGGATTAGGTGCTTAAATATATGCTGAAAAGACTCAACTACTGAACACCTTGATGAATCAAAAGCAAGAGGTTATGTTCTCTAAGGATAAGGATGGGGTAAAAAACAAGCACAGTTTAATGGTGAGAGAAACGTACGGCTCTAATAATATCCAAGAGGAACCAAGAGTTACAGTGCACCGTAATGTGTAGATATTGGATCCTGCTTATGTATCTCTAGTTAATTAGTGAGTGTGGAATGGAAATATTCCAAGAATCCTTGCAGAATTCACGTCAATTATGGGTGGCGATTGAATGAATATATGGCAGGGTCATGGCAAAAGATATGGATAAAAAAATTACTTCTCTGTTTATTTATATAAGATATAGTTAGGGAGTTGATTTTGGTTATAAATATAAGTCAAAGTTTTCATATTATCAACTATTTTCTAATTTACCCATATTGATGCTTCATCAATAATAATTAAAGAAAAGAGGGAATAAGTGAATTAATAAAGATAACTAAAGTGTTTTAAAAATACATGTCGTATTAACTAACTTAATTAATTTCCTTAATTTAATCAAATTAAGTAAATATATTTCATATTAAAGATAGGAGGGAATACTTCCCTACTCCTATTCCTTAATGTAAAAACTAATTAACTAATTAGATTAAATTAATAAAATTAGTTAGGTTAGTTAATATGACATGTTTTCTCTAAAACACTCTTATTATCCTTCTTTATTTCCTCCCTCTTTCACTTCTACTTAATTATTGTTGAGAGGATGTCAATAGAATTAATTTGTGAAAGATTCATAAATATGTAAAATAAGTCTTATATTTATTAACAATATTAACTCTGAAATCAAGTCTTACATTACGCATCAAAAGAGTACAATGAATAATGGAGTTTGATTATATTATAAAGGGGATTAATTAGTGCTCCAAAATATCAAGAAATAGAATAAGGGGTGGTATGGCACTAGAAGTAGCGAGGCTCATATATCGCTGATAAAAGGTAAAAGCAGCAAAGGCACACAAGTTGGCACCACTGTACGTCTGTTTGTCGGAGACGATGAAAAGGAGTCGCATTCATCCGGTGCTTTTTAGTTTTAATTGTTCTTTTTAAAAAAAAAAAAAAAGTACACCAACTAATTAATTAAACTCCTTGAACTGTGGAGTGGGAAAAAAATATTTCAGTTTCTGAAAACCAGATTGACTATTAACTAGGTAAACTTTTTTCTGGGTGTACTGTACGTGATTCTCAGTTTTTTCATGATCATTGAACACGAGGCTCTGATCTTGCTACTCTATTCCATTATATTTGTCCCACTCTAGTCGAAATGTTTAAATCAATATAGAGAGCATCATTATGAGTGACTAAATCAGATAAGCACGCCTAATTAAAAGTGATTAACTTGGCGGCCAAATGAAGTTGACAGCTGGTGGAGTGAGAGCACTATGTAAATAAATACCCGAAGCCAAGTTGGACAGTGGGGATAGAGAGAAATATCAAGAGACAAAGGATATGGCTAGATGCGCCTTAATTATGCCCAAATACAAATGGTGCTGCCCCCACACGCAGCAAATTAAATTGAGATTAATTAAGCTAATCATGATTTTCTAATACTCAAAACAATGCAAGCTTACGTGTATGTGCCTTCTGATCTTGTGCTTTTAAAGCCTCCACCACCATCTGGGTCCTTGCCTCCACCGATCAACTTTATCCCTCCTTTACACGCATCATTACATTTACGACTCCTTTCTCTGTTATTAATATACGAGTATATTTTATTCCACCATTATTAGTAGCACAACCAATATAATTGAACTCAATTTTAATTTCTTCTTATTAATTATGACCACGAAATTTGTCCCTTCTCTCTTCGTTTACCGCACCAATGCTTAATTAGGAAATACTGTATCGTGGATTCTGAAGGCAGGAGGCCTCAATAGAATTGTTGAGCATAAATAAGGGGCTTAGTAGTTAGTTAATATACTGAACCCTATTTTCTTTTCTATGGATTTCGTATATCATTATTACTTTGTGAACAAGAGGAAAAGAGAAGGAAATTTGAAAGGAACAAAAAAAGCCAACAGAAGAAGAATATTTACAAGTGCCTCCACGCAAATGTCCACACTCGACAGGGACTGTACGTAAGTCTACGTCCGACTGTTTCATTACAGTGTGGAGAGAATCCCACATGGGAATTGCTCGCCATTTAAAACTAAGCCTACCTATGAATTACCGTATTACTTATATTTGAAAAGAATAATATCCTTTTTAGTAGTATCAGAACAATCTTAACAAGTGCCTTTGTTTCTGGTAAAACATTACTAGCATATATTATAATTCAACAAAAGTTTAAAAGTCAAATATATAAAATTAACGATGCAAGAACACGGAGCACAGAATAAAACTAAAACCAGACACCATAACGTAACAAACTTAACACACCAGGCCAACAAACAAAAACAAAGAGATACAAATATGCATAACAGAACAGAAAATCACTAGCAGTAACCAATTCAATTATCTCTAGCGTTGCAGTGAAAAAAAAAATATCCTTTCGCAAGCAACACTAAACAGAATAATATTACTACGTGGGGTCTGCAACTTTAGTTTTTATTTCAAAGCACAAAATATCACAAGCAATGTCACATCGTGCCCCCCGTGGTGAGCGTATCGGCCCATTATAGTCCGTACTGGGATGAAACTACAAAGTATATGACACTCAGCAAATTTTAATGATGGATTTTTCTAAAACAATTTCCCCACTCACATAATCCAAATTATTCACCACCATTAACATAGTGAAAAAGATCCAATCAAAGAGCGAGTGGGGTTCTTTCATTTCTTTTTTCCCCCTTTTGCTTCTTCAAAGCAAATCTATGAGATAAGAATATGATTAACCAGGGAGATAATTAACTAGATAGTAATATTACATGATAGAAGGATATTAATCAGAGGGGCTTTCAACTCTCAACAACCAATGACCAAGACCAACTGAATTTCACGAGTGAGTTTAATGCCAATTAATATACAAAGTCGTCCCCGGCCATCTTTTTAACGCTTAGCTTCCATTTGACTTATGTTCAGCGACCCGTTGAAGTAAAGTTGTTGTGAGCACGCATTTAGATATGGCATCAAAGATCCATTGACTTGCACCGTTGTGGATGTGAGTCATGGAGCAATATATATATGGGACAATTCAAGTGGGTAATTTGGTTAAGAGAATATGTAATAGCAGGAGCATTTGAAGGGTATGTTTTGGAGGATATTACTGAAAGGGATAATTAAATAAAATAAAGAATTTAATCTGATTGCAGATCAATGATGTGAAAGTGAAAGCACATAGCAAAGAGTGAAAATGAATAGCAACTGGATTATATATTTGGGATCGATGTGAAATATAATGAAATGAAAGAAAGTAAAGGGAATTGGATTAAAGATGGCCAGATCGAGGTCCCGCACACATGAAATAAAGTTTGCATTATAAATCAAATGAAATCAAATGATTAAACAAAAGGAAAGCAAGAATAGCTTTGTTCCCACTTTGCCCACACTTGTTATTCTCTTTTATCGCTCCCCTACTCTACTTGTTCCTCTCATTGTGCCATCACCTCCTTAGTGCGCTTTCACTGTGCTCTCCCTCTCCATTAATCCAAAGGGGTAATTCTCCCTCCTCTCTCTAATTTCCCAATCATTTTAATACTGTTCATCAATTACTAAATGTTTTAATTATTACGTCAACTCCCCCTCAAAAGTCCCTTTCCTCACGCATTATTGGGGGTGTTAGTGGAGTTTAGAATATTAACAATGCCTCCCTCTTTTCTTGTTTTGCTTGTGTTTGTGTATATCATAAAGCAACATTATCATTTTCTGAATCTCCTTGTTTTCTTCATAATACCCCACCCCTTCCCAAAACACCAAATTAAAAAAAATGTTCCCAAGTGACATCATCTTGTCTCCATCCACCATTAACCTTTGTCTCTCTGGGTATGCCTATTTGTGCAAACAAAAGCCATTAATCACTCTAATAAATTCAGAACTTTTTTAAAAAGATGATTGGAGCATGCAAAAAGAACATTTTAGTCCTATTTTATATTGTATAAGATAAATATATAAAACAAATTTTGTCTCGACTAACTTACTTGAACCGTTGAACGTGACCATGATATGCAATTCTAAACAAGTTCGTGTATAAGCCCGTTCCAATTCTCTCAAGCCCTGAACTGCATCGCCAACTCAGATAAGATGATAAGATTTAAGAGGCAAAAATGGATGTAATTAACTTTTTAATCTGATTTGTCATATTAGGAATTAATCTTATTAGCAATGTTATAAATGACAATTATAAAATGTCATACGATTTGAAAGGAGTAAGAAGTAACTGAAATCGTGAGGAGAAGAAAGAATAAATCCGGGGAAGGGGGTCCCACACGACGCTTTAAGTCGAATCAAAAACACAAGATTAGCACGACCTGGCCCCACGATCAAACTCGCAACAAGGGTTGGTAACTGTCATTACTTGTTACTACCACGAATTCAAGTAACCCTCCTCTCTCAACTTTTGAATCGCCCGTTTCAACAATGATTCAACAATAAATCAAACAGAGCCAAGTTCCGTGCTCAAAAAGCCAACACAAGTGTCCCGTGCATCGCACGGGGCGTTTCCTCTTAACTTTCTTTTTCCTCTAGCTCTTTATAAATACCCTGCCTCTCCCCCTCCTTCTTCTTCAACCTCACATTCCCATTCTTCTCTCACATCTAAGCATCTTCTGCTTTCTCTTATTACACCCACGTACAGTAAAACCTCAAAATGAGAACTATTCCCAACTCTTTCAGTCCCCCAAGTTCTTTGGCCCCTGCTGTTTCTTCATTGAGCCCTGCTCAACGCTCTCCATGTCACTCTCCGATTCCTTACCTCTTCGGAGGGCTCGCCGCCATGTTGGGTCTCATAGCCTTTGCGCTTTTCATCTTAGCTTGCTCTTACTGGAAACTTTCTGGCTTCTTGCAAAGCGAAGAAGAATCCGGCCGAGACTTGGAGAACGGCGATGCCCAGAAACAGAGTGACTCTGCCAACAAGGAAACCGTCAAGGTCTTCGAGGAGAAGATTCTGGTCATTATGGCCGGAGATGAGAATCCCACATTCTTGGCCACCCCTGTCCGCTGCAAGACTTCATCTTTGGGAGAAGATGGAAATTACAAGGTTGGGGTCGACGATCATGACAGCTCCGACAAGCCCGAGAAAGAGACAGAGTGCGAAAACCAACAGGGTAACCAAGACGACGAGCAACAACGAAACCAGCAGTGAAGAAAAGGTTACTGCTTGCTCCTTTTGGGTGTGTTTTAGATGTTAGAATTTAGGACATTTGACTCTATTTTTGTAACCATTATTATTTGCTTCTTATTCTTCTTTTATTTCGCCCGTTTTCTGGATTTTGGGCCATCAACCTTATTGGTCTTCCATGATTGGGGAAGTGTAAATTTTAGTTGGAAAGAAATATAAATAACATTTCATGTATCACTCAAAAGAACAGCCAGATACCAGTGCTAGAATACAGAAGTCGTCTGCTGATCACTTGTATTTCTTCAAATGTAGTCGTACAGCTTATTTCTGATTTTCATTGGGAAGCTGACAGAACAAGTAAGCTAGGAAGTTATGAGTTGAGGCAAACAGCGTTGAAATAAAAGAAGAAAATGAATGTGAGGACAAAGGCCGTTAGATACCAGCGATTGCAATCGGAGAGCATATTCCGATGGAAGGGCGGAGAGAGAGTGAAAATGTGGATCCAGGGGCCTTGGGTGACACGTGTGAGTTATGGATTGGATTGGGGTGCATAAAGTAAAGCAGAGGGGGTAGCTTAGGGCTCATGAAGGGCCTGAATTGAGAAGAGGCGGGCGTAAGAGTAATGGGGAAGGACGGCTGCTGAAGGCCGCGTCGCTTTTACTCTTGAGTTTGAATGCCCACATAGACAGCAATATTGTGCATGTTTTAAGGTTCAACTTTGCTTGTTCTTTTGGAAAACAAAAAAAAGTTCTCACATTTTCCCAAATATATTTAATAAAGACCAAATGAGGACATGTATATGGTATGGATTGTCATTTCCAGAGAGAGCAGAGCTTTTTTTTTTTTTTTTTTTTTTGTATTGGACTGCGTATTAGTGTGTGTTCGGATTAATTTTTAGAAAATAATTTTTACAGTTTACGAAGTAAGTATGTGAGAGAAGTTTTATCTCAATTTACGAAAAAATACTTCTAAAACTATGATTTTAGGGGTAGACGAACACACACTTACATGCGGTAATAATAAAAAGGAGAAAGCCGCCTATAATCCTGTGGACATGGAAGTTTTCATAGAAGTGAAATCTAAGTCCTTAGTAGTGCCTCCTTCCCTGGATTAAAAAAACAATAAAAAGGAGAAGGAAAAGCAAATTTGTTTTTGTGTTCAGAGTGTGGCAAAGACACGCAAAATCCTGAGAAAATGGTTAAAAATATTAAAAAGGTACATAAAAACAATATAAGAGGTGAAGAAGAAGCCGCGCAGACAGTGATGTAAATATATAGGAAGGTCCAGAAATAGAGTGGCATGAATCGTGAATGTCAAAGGATTAAAAAAGAGTGACATGAAATAATTAGGTAGAAGAAAAAATTAAAGAAGATAATTAAGATATTTTAAAAAACACACATCACACTAATTAAAAAAAAGGTAAGTCAGCACGTCTGTTTGATTATGTGAATAGAGAGACCAAGTTCCAACACGCATCCCCACAACCAGCTCAATAAACATAAATCATGCGTCACATTATGGGAGCCCGAGGCAGTTGATCTCACAAGTTAAGCGAGCGGCACCTTCGGGATATGCTCTCCCTTAACAACTAATTTCTGAAACTTAAGGGTTTATTTGATATGAAGGGAGGAAATAGAAAATAGATGGAGGAAAAATTTTATTAAGTTAAATTTAAAAAAATTAGAGAAGTGGGGTTAAAAATTTTTAATTAATTCTTTTTACTCTTTTATCTTATATATTCTCTTTATTAAAATTTTATTACCCCACTTCTTCAATCTTTTAAAATTCAATTCATAAAAAATTTCCCTCCCCTCCCCTCCAAATCTTTTAAAATATATTCTTTTTATCTTATTAAAATTTTTAATTAGGGTCTGTTTGGTGTGAGGGATTTGGAGGGGAGGGGAGGGGAGGGAAAATTTTTATGAGTTAAATTTTAAAATATTGAAGAAGTGGGGTAATAAAATTTTAATAAAGAGAATATATAAGGTAAAAGAGTAAGAAAAATTAATTAAAATTTTTTAACCTCACTTCTCTAATTTTTTTAAATTCAACTCAAAAATATTTTCCTTCCGCCCACTTTCTCTCCCCTCCCCTCGACCAAGCAAACCCTAAGGGTCTATTTGGATTAAGGGGAGGGGAAGGGAACGGAGGGAAAAGGAGGGATTTTGCTCTCCCTTAACAACTCCTCTCCTCTTATTCGGCAACAACAAAATTTAAAGAAGTAAGGGGAAATTTTTAATTAGCGGAATAGCTATTTGGAGGGAAAGTGTGATATTTTGTCATGTAAAGACTATTATGCCCCTACTTATTTCTATTATTCCCAAAGTATCTCTCCCTCATTATTATAATATTCATAATTACTCTATTTTTATTAAAAATATTATTATCTATATTTTAAAATTTTAATTATGATTATATTTATTTAATATTAATAATTATATTTTATTAAACATTCTACTATATGTGAAAAAGCAAGATTAAATGAGAGTAAAATTATCCAAATAAAAATATTTTCCCTCCCCCCTCAATCAAACAAGGTAACATTAAAATTTCTTCCCTCCTCTCCCTTCTGATTAATCCAAACGAGGTAATATTAAAATCCTTCCTATCACCTCCTCTCCATTAAAATCCCTCTCATCCCCTCCTCTTTGATGAACCAAACAGACACTAAAGTTTTATACATATTACTCACAAATACAATTGCCACTTCATTTTATCAACTTCACATTGCCTTGGTAATTTTTTTAAGGAAATTATTGTTGAATTTGGTAGTTTTATTCAAAGTTGACTAAAGGAAACATTAAACAAAGGCCGAATAATGATAAGAAAAGGGTAAAATTACTAAAAAGACTTGACAACAAGCAAGCAGCATAAACAGTAAACTGTTGTCATTTTTCACCCTGAAAGTTTAGAACTTGTTGTCGGGCATTTTGATAATTACTTTCCATTCATAGAACCTTATAGTAATTCTTCCTTAAACTGTGTTTGAGAAAGTATTGGAAAAACACATTCATATAAATTGAGATAAAACTCTTTTCACAAATTTATCTTATATATCATAAATCATATTAAAAAAATAATTTCTAGCGCTAATCCAAAAAGACATATAATATAGATACACAATAGGAATTCTGGCGTACGCATGCAGGAATGTTGGGACTTTGGAGACGCTGGCCTGACTTTTTAAGCCCATTGGGCCTCTCAGCCTATCCGTGCGGAGAGAACATGCCTTGCACTCCAAACAAAGGAGGGAACCCCAAATGTGAAAAAATAAAAAATGTGACCCCACCTGTCTAGTTTATAATTTTATAGTGACTTGGTGAGCAAGGTATAAGACTAAGACCGCACCGCACCTTTGTGATTATTAAACTCAGTAAAATGATCAAGCAATGGTCTATTTAAAGCTTCCGTTTCCATTGCCAATTTGCTCATAACTCACTCTCCCTCCCCTTGTTCTGCTTCCTTTCCATATCAATATATCTGCTTCCTTCTTTCTTTTTGCTTTTCTTTATTTATTTCTTTCTATTTGGAGTGAATAAAAAACATTGTTTATATATAATTTGGGGAGGACGATGAAGATATTAGTTGGTTCGCTCGTCGTGCGTAAAGAGCAACCTTTGCCTTGCCGACATTCCCACTGTTTCTGAGTCCTCCCTATTCATTTCTGTCCCATTATTTTCCCTTCTTCTTCTTCTTTGTTATATTTTCTTCTCTTTTTTTCCCATTTCTCATGCATACAACTTTAGCTTATGTGAGTTCAGACGTGTAGATTTATTAAGACTGCACAGGCTTCATTACCTATCAGTATGATGATTGTTACTTGAAAAAATATTTCAGCCTTTCATGGGGACATTTCAGATGTTTTTTTTCCCAGCAGAAGTTTTATTATTTATTAGTTTAATTTAATCCTGAACAAATGGAATGCTCTTCAATTAATTAGCTGCACATAAAATTATCAAAGCCTTCAGATTTTTCTGACCCAATAATTCACCCACCTTCCTTGTCCTTGAATAGTCCGGATCTATCTCTGTGTCGACTTGACAACCTAGAAAGGCGATGATGCCAGTTGGGACTTGAGATCTGCTGGGATCTGGTGCTCCTATTTGAGATTCTCTGCTAACATGGAATTAATTTCTTCTCAATACCTACAAATTCAATTTTCATTCATTTGTTGTTGTTGTTGTTGTTCTGAGATAAATTCATTTTTCTAATTAAGTGTGTATATTTTAACTGTGTAAAATTCAAATGCAATGAACATATGGGTCACCAGGAACGTATTAATCAAAAGCTTTTGATTTTCTCCGGAGCTATTTTTCAAAGGACCAAAAAAGTTCAATTACGTTGAACAGGTACATGCATGTAATTCTTTATTATTTTTTTTTTTTTTGAAAAAAGAGCTCAAAATTACTTTTTTAGAATAAAAAAAGCGGGGGATCTGAAAGAAAACCTAACCATGCATCTCCTGTCTCCACCTTATTATTTCATTCATCATGAAGCATGGCTATACTGTTTCTTGTTTCTTACTTCTTCCGGTTCTAATTATAAAATAAAATTAATTTTTTTTAGAGAAATTAAGAAAGTCAATTAAATTACTTTAGAGTATTTATATTTTTATTTTTTTCTCCAAACTAATTAATTTTACTAATAAACTAATATATAATCTAAGGATACTAAAAATATAAACACTCTAAAGTAATTTAATTGGCTTCTTTAATTTCTCCAAAAAAATCAACTTTATCTTATAATTAGGACCAGATGCGGTACTTTTGAACAATGCTGGTGTGTTAATTCGCTTCATAAATTAGCCCAAAGAAACCAGATTCAATAAGCGACAGGTTGATATATTGAACATCGAGTTTGGTGAACCTCAAATTGCCCTTGAAGGAAATTCTTACTCGATAATTCATTCGAGAACATCGTTTAGTTTTCAAGCAAAATATATATGGACATTATATTGAGCAGTGATGATCATCATTTGAAATGAAAGGAAGGCTGCCAATTCTCCGAATTTGTTGACTAATAATTGAGTTTTCTGTGGCTATTGTCTATTATATTCAATTCCATGAATCTCTTGTTTGGTTGGCGAAGGTATTAGGTTAGATAAGGGAGGACATTTTTAATTCTCTCCTTTTTTTTCCCCCTTTTCCTTTTGCTTCTTCTTTCTGAGGCGTGCTTCGTGCCACGAGATGCTCAATTTCAGAGTCCAACTTTAATCAATTTATTAATATATATATATATATATATGTATGTATCAGTTCCCTGAATATACAAGTGGCCAAAAAGTATATGAAACTCGTACGCTTTAGCAGTAGGTTATGCGGATTTTAGCTCTTTTGTATATAAGATACTGGAGCAGAGCAGCTGTGGGCAACTTTCAAACTCCGAGATAAACGTGTCCACGTGAAACTGATGAGGAACATGTGTTAGGTGGATTTTCGGACATGGACTTCGAAAAATAGGGATTGTGGTTTTAGCTGGAAATTAATCATTAAAATTTGACAGCGGCTACCATCAGCCTCATAAACATTATTATCTTGTTTCCTAACAAATTCTTCTTCTTTCTTAATATATGATACATTTATCTAATTTTATTAAATTAAAAAAATTAATTAAGTTAGTTAATATGACATTTATTTTCTAAAACATCCTAGTTATCTTTCTTAATTCATTAATTCTCTTAACTCCTTGATCTTTGTTGATGGAGTATCAATAAAGATAAATTATAAAAAGATTGACAAATATGAAAACCATGACTTATATTTAAGACTAAGATAAAATTTTTAAATATGTCTTATATTAAAGATGAAGGAGTATCTATATATATGTTGCAAGCAGTGTATTAAAAACCGAATCGAACCGGCCGGTTCAGATCGGAAACCGGTGAATTGGACGCTTGACAGGTCTGGTTGGGGTCAGGAAACCAGGGGGTAACTGACCCGGGATGAACCGGTTTGCACTTCTTCTTTTTTTTAAAACTTTTTTATATTCCAAACAACATCATTTTGGCTTTTTTAGAAAATTATTTCTCTTATTTTTTGATTTGCAAAGAGTTTTAAAATGATTGTGGAATATTTTTATTGTTTTGCATTGGTTGGAGAAAAATCCTTATATATTTAATGATACTTTTATGAGTATTAGATTCAGGATGTTATATTGGATAATTTGTTGGAAAAAAAAGTCTTATGTAGTTTTTTGAATGATATACTTAAACATTTAAATTATATATATATATATATATATATATATATATTTTAATTGACCCCAATTTAACCCCCGATTGATCTCAATCTAAATGACTGACCGTTAACCCAATATCTCAACCAGTTCAATATCCGGTATCATTCTCATTACCTATATTACAGGTTACAGATGCACCTTGCCCCATCTCATCACCGTCAATCCCCCCCCCCCCAATTTCTGAATTCATCAGTTGTTGCTAGTTCTATCTGTGATTTCACAACGTGACAGGCCTGACGTGGCAAGGAATTTGAGGAATTTATATATATGCACGCGACAAAAGTCATCCCTAATGAGTACGGAGCATATTCTACAATGCTTATAATGAATAAAATAATATTAGTGGGATGTGATGAGATCAAATCACATCACATCAAATCCCAATCTTACTCAACATTAAACAGAACTCAAAGGATCACTTTGCTCTGTATTGTTGGCATCAAAGATGCCTCGCACCCCTGCATTGCATGCCCCTGAGCCAATGGATTAATATGAGGAAGACGGTGGTGACCACTATAACTTGTAATTAAATTAAAAACGCCAAACGCAGTGCCCTGTCTCGGCTTCAAAATCCAGTTTAATTATTCTTTCCGCTTTCATTTTTTGTAATTAAATCAAAACAGAAAGAAGCAGATTCTTTGTTTCCAGAGATCTGTGAGGATTACTAGTTCCCTGGAAACAGATAGGCAAATAAAGTAACAAAGAGCTTGGAATGTATATGTGCACGATCATTGCATATTGTTGCATTAATGGTTGAGGACGGTGTGTTATATGCAGCACACATGGGGCAAAAAAAAAAAAAAAAAAGAGAGAAAGAGAAGTTTTGGGTGGGCCAAAATGTGACAAATATGGCCAACTTTCTTTTTTTTTTTTTTTGGGTACAAAAATATGGCCAACTTGTTCATTTTACAATAATCCATTCGCATCCAAGAACTTCTAAATCTCCCATGGCAGATTCAGTTGAGCAACATTCCCCGGGAATTTAATAGAATTGCAGATGCGCTTGCTAAGATGGGGATCACTAAGTCATCTATGCTAGCCTACTGTCCTACGAGACTACGGTTATGGGTTGAACAAGAGTGTATGGGATTAATTTCCCCTTCAGGTTGAGTTATTTATCTTTGTAATCGGCTTTTAGCCTTCATTAATACCAAAAAAAAATTTACAATAATATTTTGAAGAGTTAAAGGTAGGGGTGTTCAAATCCCGGGACGGGACCAGGAATACCCATTCCTGGTTCCCGTCCCGGGATTGGCCGGGATTGGGATCTCATTCCGGGTCTCGGTCCCGGGAAATTCCCGGGACAACCGGGACCGGGAATTCCTTGTCTTAATAATATAATTATATTAGTTAAATTTTTTATAATCTAGTGTTTAAAGTGATTATTTAACATCTAATAAGGTCATAAAAATCACACAAATTGAGTTAGAATTGAAAAATAACATATTATTATCACATTCATCATTTTTGTTATTATCTTTATACATTATATAGTTATGATTTGTATCACGATATATACGATTTAACTCCAACTAAATATGTGATATACATTTTATCAAATGATAACTTAATTTATGGGGTAAAAAATACAAAAATAAAATAATAACCTATTTTTTGAGGAAAAAAGAAAAAAAAAAACGGGATCGGGAATTCCCGGGATCACAAGGTGTGATCCCGGTCCCGGCCGGGACGGGAAATTCCCGGGATAAAATATCCGGGACCGGCCCGGGATAACCGGGACCGGGATATTTTGAACACCCTTAGTTAAAGGGTTATTTTACCTTAATAGTTGTCACAGAGGGGCAATTTTGCCACGAATTGTCAAATTTAAAGCAATTTTGCCCTGACTGCTATCCTAATTAAGTTTGACCATTAGTTAACTAAATATGCTGAGCTAATAGTCCCTGTATCATCCACGTCATTTTTGTTAAGATGCAAATCATAATAGTTGACCAAATATGTTGAGTGAATAGTATGAACAACATTAAAGTAGAAGAGGTTACATATGGAGGAGGAGATTACATTCATCATAGAGTAATGAAGAAAAGATTCAATCATTAGATGCATGACACATTGAGAAAGATTGTCGAGAATAAGGTCATTGAAAACTCTCTGCCGTCGTACCCCAACGACACCGATATAGATAAGTACCTCTTTGATTTTCTCTTCACCACACAAGATGTTTTCACCTCTTTTATTGTCTCTAATTGGAGTTGGAAAAATAGGCTAGCCCTTTTAAGCCCGTTTAAGCCGAGGGCCAGGCTCAAAATAAAGTTGGGCCTAAAAGGGCAAGTCCTATAAAGCCAAGGGCTTAAACGGGCCTGCCCTTTTAAACCCCGTTAATATTTTTTTGAATTTTTTTTTGAACTTTATTACTTTAATTTGATTTTTTAAATGGGGTGGAAAAAGAAAGGCCTAAGCTAATAGTGAAGTACAATCAAATGTTATTGATGATAGTGGTGATGGAGAAGAAAATGATAATCTTAATTATATTGTTTCGTGTTTAGTTTATGGTTTGTGACATTATCTAGTTATTTATTTAATTGTGGGCAATATTTTTTGGACTCATGTTAAATATTAATAATGTTTGATGTTTTAACTTGATTTTGATAATATTATATTTTAAATTATGTTTTTTTATAATTTTTTTAAAAAAATATGTAAAAAGTGAACACAAGTTAAACATGCTTGAAACTTGCGGGCCGGCCTTGGCCCTTAAGTCCACGGGTTGGGCTTTGAAATTCTATCCTTTTCTTACCTAGGTTTAAACGGGTCGGCCTATTTTCTCAGCTCTATCTCTAATCCTTCATATGGGATGCTTTTTTTAAAAAAAAAAAAAACTTACTTATTTCTAAATATAACTTTAAAAAAATGACGTGGATAACATATAGACTTGTTAAATAAGCATATTTGGCCAACTAACAGATAAACTTAATATGAATAACAGCCAAGATAAAATTACTGCCACTTAGAAACTTCTAAGACAACATTGCTTTTGAGGGGAGGACACAAAATTCATTCCCCCCAAATCGGACGGATTTGGAGGGGAGGACACAATTTTATACCTGATGGGACTAAAATACCCATGCTATTTTCATGAAAACCTAAAACTGCCCTCACTTGTTTTTAATCCCAACAGAGCCTCAGAACTTGTCATGCTTGATCGAAAGCCCTAGCGCGAGAAGCAAGACCGAAGACGGAGAGCAAGATCGAAGAAGGAGACCACGATCGAACCATTTCTGTTCGATAATACCATCTTCTTGTCTACTTGTAGTCTCTTCCCTGATCTGTTTTGTTTGTCGATGAAGCTCTCCACTGCTTTCAAATCATTTTTGTTCTTTCTTTGTTGGGGGACCTTTTTTTTTCTGTGATTGTAGTCTCTTCGCTGAATACTATCAGTGAAGCTGTGGACGCAGTGACACCGATGGCGAGGACGCATCGCCATTCTTTCAAACTGTTTTTGTGATTTTTGGTCTTTTTTTATTTCGTTTGTTTATCATGTAAGATCAAATTGAAGAGCTTTATTTTAGATTATCCTTTTTTATTATTACATTATTTTGATTCTTTGGATTGTAGCTGGGTAGTCTGAACAATGATATGCTGATCGCTGATTTTGAAGGTTGATTTTACATTATCGCCGATTTTGGGGTTTTTTTTGTTGCTGATTCTCTGCATGATTACATTATCGCTGATTTTTTTATGGTTTCACTTGCAACTTACAAGTTACAACCTGGAAGATATGTTAATCGCTGATTTTTTTTCTCTGTGGCATGATATGCATTTTTTTTTAAATCTATACATCATATGGATTTGTGTTAATACCAGTATGCACCTCTGTATATACTTTTTCTTTCTTTTTTCTTTTTTATTCCTAAGGTGTCCATTTCTTCTTAAAACTTTGTAATTCATAGTAACTTCTATTTGGTATGTTTACCGTTATTTATAGTGACATATGCTTGGTATCTTAACCATTAGCCTTCTGTACAATAAATTGTGTGCTTTTCCATATTTACAGTGTTCAATTTGTGTTTGGTAAACTGTTATGGCATTTATCTTAGTGTAGTAGTATTAATAGTGATCATAATACAAGTATTAACAATATCAATAGGTGTTTTTTTTGTTGGATAAGTTGCTAATGTTTTAATTATTTGGTCTACTGTTTTAATTGGGGATAATTTTTGTATTTGTTAGATGAGTTCTGAAGAGGAATTTGTGATGCAATGGTTCTTAATGCGTCAGAGAGTTGTAGCCCACCTTGTTTGTCTTATTGTCCAGTATTTTATGGTTCAAAAGTGTAATAATAAGAAGAGAATAACATACAATATGAATTATGCAAGAGAGAGGGTACGTGAAGAAGTGATGTATAGGATAACTTGTAGTCCTAGGGGACACGATATTGTTAGGATGGGTCTTGAAGCCTTTTTAGGATTGTGTAACATGTTAGAAACACATGGTGGCCTAAATCCTACCTAATTCTCAAGTGTGGAAGAACAAGTTGTCAAAGCCCTTTACATCTTAACACACAAAACAAAAAACCTTGTGGTTATGTTTTGGTTTAGGCGGTTTGGTGAGACAGTTAGCCGTCATTTCCATAATGTGTTACATGTTATCCTTCAATTAGAAGATAAATTCCTTGTCTAACCAAATGGTTCTAGAGTCCCCACTGAAATTAATGTTAATGATAAATTATACCCATATTTTAAGGATTGTGTTGGGGCCATATATGGAACTCATAGTAGTACCAAAGTACATATGGTAGATGCGCCTCGTTATCGGGGTAGGAAGGACTTCCCTACACAAAATGTTTTGGCAGCTTGTACCTTTGATTTAAAGTTTACCTATATGCTTGTGGGATGGGAAGGAACCGCGCTTGACTCAAGAATTATAAGGATGCATTAAGACAAGAGGATTGTCTTAAGATTCCTCAAGGTAAGTGCTACTTGATTGATGTTGGATTCATGTTAAAAAGTGGTCTTATTACACCATATAGAGGAGTTCGCTACCATCTGAAAGAATATTCAGATAGAAATCCTCCCCAAAACTATAAAGAACTCTTTAATCTTCGACATTCATCACTATGTAATGTAATTGAAAGGGCTTTTGGGGTATTGAAGGTTTGTCATCTTATCAAGTGCAGTAGAGCCTAATCATGGCATAAAACCGCAAAAATTGATCATTAATGTATGTTGCCTTCTTCATAATTATTTGATGAATCTGATGCAGATTTTATCCATCAAGTAGATAATGAACTTGTAGCCGAAGCTCACTCAAATACTGAAAACCATGCTCCAAGGGGTAATACAAGTGAGGCAGCTCAGGGTGAGCTTATAAGAGATGCAATAGCTCAACAAATGTGGACTGACTATGGAAATAATGCTCAGAATAATGTTATGTGAACTAAACTTTACATGTTCATTTGTTGTAGTGTTCTTTGGTTATATTTACTTTGTTGTATTGTTGTAATGTGGTTTTCTGCTTCCACATTTCCTACATTCCTTCAAAGATGATGTTAGTTATGTGTTATGTTTGTTTCTTGAATTAAATGTTTAATTTTATCCCTTAATTCATTTTGAAACTTGTCATTTATGTACATTGTTTCTTTGATGTTAGTTAATTTATTTGGGTTTACATTTTTTTAGTATGGCTCCGAAAAAGCCAGCTGATGTGAATGATGTCCCAACTGAAAAGAGTCTTATTTGAAATTTCAAGATGGATGATGCCTTGATTAATGCATTTATGCATGAATTGGATGTAGGTAACAAGGTTAATGAGACATTTACAACTAATGCTTATGATAATATAATTACATATTTGACTGCATTGTTTGGATTTAAAGTTGATAAAGAGAAAGTGAGAAATCGTTGGAAGACTTTGAAGAAGAACTTTTCTGAAATTTATGATATCTTTAAGGGGGTATGAGTGGATTTTCATGGAACTTATCTACTCATACATGGGAAGCTGAGGACCAAGTTTGGGATCAGTTGATTCAGGTGAGATACATAAACCTTTCTTCTTGTATAATTCTTTTTCGGCATATTTTTGCTGTCCTGCTGTTCTGTATATGCTTGAGTTTATAATATGTTTGATGTTTTGCATATTCTTTACATAAACCTTTCTTATTGTATAATTCTTTGTTTTTTTTTGCATATTTTTGCTGTCCTGCTATTCTATATATGCTTGATTTTATAATATGTTTGCTGTTCTGCATATGCTTTACATAAACCTTTGTTAGTGTATAAATCTTTTTCTGCATATTTTTGTTGTCCTTCTGTTCTGCATATGCTTTACATAATGTTGGTTTTTGGAGAAATAAGACTCTTTTGCTGTTTTATTGTTTTGTTGACTTCTTTTTCAATTAGTCACTCAAAAGAGTTTGATGTTCTGCATATGCTTTACATAACGTTGATTTTCTTCCTGCCATGACAGTAATATATATATATATATAGTTGTAATTGCTGATGTGAGTGTGGTTTGTGCTTGATTGCTATTGTACCTTGAAGCTAATATCTTCAACTCTTGTTTTTTAGGTCAAACCAAAAGCTGCTCTTTGGAGAAATACTCCCCTGCCCAATTATTTCAAGATGCTGGTTCTTTATGGAAATGATAGAGCCACCAGGGAGGATGGTGATACTCCTTCAAATATGAAGAAAAGGCGTCGCTCAAGTCCTCCAACAGCTTGGTCAAGTACTCCAATAGCTCACTCAAGTCCTCCACCAGCTAAGAATGAGGTTGATCAACTGCTGTCTCAAAACAATCTGACTTTCCAGGAGTTTTCTGTCAATTTGGACAATGTTGAATTTGAAGAGCTATCTCATGGAGCACAAAGTGAGATCTCCAAGAGGACTAGAAGGGCTACTGCAAATAATGATAGACTAACTTCTGATGGAGCTCTAATTGCAAAACAAATGCAAGAAATAACAAGTGCTATGAGGGAGGGAAATCAAGTTTTTAGAGAGAGATATGCACCTCAAATTTCAGGGGAGGACACTTTCAAGCTGATGTGAGAGAGTGAATGTGATGAAGATAAAGTCACTGATATTTACTCCCCCTCCAATGTGCAAGCAAGTGATTACGAAAATGGTTTTCGGTGGTTAGATTAGAATGTGATGCCACCTTATATATTTTGTTTTGGCCTACAAAGACATGCTAACCTTTTGCTGCCATGTTAGATACTTGAATTTACCTTGTGATGGCAATAGATGCCACCATTAATATTATGGTTTGCCATATGATGGCATTTGGTGGCCTTTAATGCTATGCTAGATATTTTTTGGGATGTCATATGCTTGGCATTTGATGTCTTACATTAGGGGGACTACTTGTAGTTTAATGAACTCCTTATTTTGGTAAATGACATGGTATTTGCTTATATTGTCTTGTTGATTATTTTTTATTGTCTTGATTATTTTTTAATCGTGTGTCTATATTATATGTAAGGTTTTGGGTCTACATTGTATTCCTTATACAGTTTTTTTTAACTATCCAAAATTGGACCCAAAAGGCACGAAGGAAAGCGAAATGTATCTTCTATTTGATAATAAGTGTCTTGGTTAATAGTCTTGGTTAATTGGATAGGTGTCTTTATAATTGGAATCACTCAAAATTGGACCCAAAAGGCAGGACAGAAAGCACAACTCTGGTTATAACTCTAGCAGGAGTTACAACATATTTGCATAGCTTATTACCAAATGAATTTTATGTTGATCTTTTGAGAGAAGGGCTAATCTGGAAAAAAAAAACTTGATATAGTGTCCTTGTTGCCAATGACTTCTTACAATTAACAAGAAGATTAAATACGATAGCAATAAACACAGGCAAAATTTTAAATTATATTAGCATTGTCATTTATGTTTAGGTGTCTAACACATTTGGTGGCCTTCAATACCATGCTCCATATTTTTTGGGATGCATTTGATTGCCATTTCATTACCGTTGATTATAATTTAGGACAAAAAAATTTTATTTATACTTAAACTTTATTATACATTTAATAAAGTTTGGATAAAGTCACTTATAACATAATTGTCCATGTGAAAATTGTCCATATGAAAATAATTTCCCTCCCCTCCCCTTCCCTCTAACAAGGATAACATTGTTCATGTTAAAATAATTTCCCTCCCCTCCCCTCCTGAACCAAACAAGATAATATTAAAATCCTTCCCCTCCCCTCCCTTCTAATCAATCCAAATAAGATAATATTAAAATCCCTCCTATCCCTTCCTCTCCCCTTCCCTCCCTTTCATTAAAATCCTTCCCTTCCCCTCCTCTCCCCTCCGTCGAACCACACAGAGCCTAAAGACCCCGTCATATGCCAATAACATAATCAGGCATCTTACGTTTACCTTGCAAAATAAATATTTTATGTTATCTTGGGCTTTTTTCAGAGGGAAAAAATCCAACCATTTTGAGCGAGTAACTGCATGTAATTTGTTTTCTTGAAGAGCTTAAAATTATCTTTTTGAAAAAATGAAAACAAAGCAATAGAATAGATCTGAAAGAAAACTTAACCAGGCGTCTCTTCGTTTGTGGCAGTAACGAATTTCTGTGCAGAATGGTGAAAGAGCATAACTCATCGTCGCGACCATGGTTCTCCGACACAGTCACCTTCGTAGTGCTTCTTCTCATAGTAGTTCATGTCATTGCATTGGTACCCCTCATCTTTCTTCGATCCCTAACCCTCCTCACTTTATTTCGCTCATCATGTAGAGCTATAATTTTCTCCCTCAATCTGATCGCAGGTGTATTTCCTTTATAAATTGGCGAACGCGAAACAAACCCAAAGAAAAAAGATTCAATGACCAACATATTGATTCATTGAACATTAAGTCCGGGGAACCTCAAATTGCTCTCGCAGGAAATTTTTTACTCGATACAAGGATCGTTTCCATGATGTGCTGGAAATTTTTGTTCGGTCATTCATTTAAGAGTATCGCTTCGTAAGTTCTCGGACTTAAACAACTTGCGGATTTATTATAGGATTTTTGACTGCATCGCTTTCCATTTCAAGCAATATTTGTATCAACATTGATCAGTTTGTAACTCTGGTGATCATGTGAAGGAAGTTTGTCAATTCTCCAAATCTATTGATTACTAATTGAGTTTTCTCTAGCTCTATTGTGTTAAATTCCATGTATCTACTGTTTGGTCGGTGAAGGCAATGATTGGGAGGAACTCTCTCTCTCTGCGGTGTGCTTCAGGAATTCAAATAACTAATTTGTTGTACGCCGGTGCCTGAATTCATTACTAGAAAGTCACCGAAAAGAGTGTGAATTTATTACACTTTAGCAGTAAATTTGCGATTTTAGCTCTTGGAGATTGAACTTGTTTTATGCCAGCTTTCAAACACCAAGATGAATGCGTCCACGTGAAACTGACGACAATAATGATTATCATGTCGAGTATACAGATCGGTACTTTCTTATATGTGAAAATGAGAAACCTGTCACCCAAGAGAGAGAGAGATCAAATGGGTATATTTTTGGTTAGCCATCCCCTGCTTTTGGCCCACAAAACTAAAGAATATAAGTTTCCATTGTTCCTGCATTTGGGTTGGGGGTTTTGTATTGAAGGCTGGTGTTGGAACCAGTAGTCCTGAGATGTTCTTGAGCTGGTAATCATCAATCTCCTAAGGTAGCCTTATGTTGTTCCTCAACTAATACGAATGTTCACTCGAACGTCTGTGTAAATTCAAAGATATCCCAGCGACAATGAAATCAGAGTCTATATTCTTCCAATCTCAATCGATCCTTTATAATTTTCTTTCAAATGAAAATAGGGAATATAAGGATTGTTATAAAGGAAACAAACATTATTCTAGGTCCCGTTATTTCATAAACTGTGAGCGTCTAACATGCTATAGACTTTCCGCAATGAAAAACATCCCACATTAACTAACAAAGAATGGAAAAAGCTATTCATCAACTTATGCATTAATTGCTTCACAGGAACGTCGAATCTCACCCTCTTCCTCTGTTTTCACTCCAACAGTGGTCAGCTTCAGGAATGATTGGCTCCATTTCTCAAAGAAAAGTTCTTGGTCATTTGCCAAATCATCCACCAATTTCCTTGTTTGATTATCACTCAGCAGAACAGAATCCGACTGGAACAGACCCTTGTGAGCCAGCAGATTTCTGTAATACTGGTTGTCAAACACCGTAGATGTTTCAGGATCATTGTTAACTGTTACAGATGGGTTTGAACTTGATCCACACTCTTTCATCAGTTCATTTGCATAATTAGTGTCAAGGTCATTGCCAACCAGCCTAAGCCTCCCTTTTGAATCTTGTTGGAATCTGCCCCTAAATGAGCTGCAATGAGCTGATCCTATGGTATGAGCCCCTGCCAAACGTACCCTTAATAAAACTCTCACTAATTAGAGCCAAAAACAATACTTGCTATGACATGCACGCACACTTGTATAAACCCATCTTGTAAATAATCAAAGGGGAAAAGAGCCACTAATTGGTAAGGAGTTGGCTCATAACCCATAAGGTCTT
The DNA here is from genome assembly GCA_963855925.1 of Inga laurina. Taxonomy (NCBI): domain Eukaryota; kingdom Viridiplantae; phylum Streptophyta; class Magnoliopsida; order Fabales; family Fabaceae; genus Inga; species Inga laurina. The sequence goes on from OY979706.1 coordinate 61,151,479, forward strand.
GAGTCCAAATTTGCTGCTGATGTGAGGATCCTGTTGGTAAGCAATTTGTAAGCACCTCTATCAGCGCACTTTAAGCCTAAATGCATGCTCTAACCCTGGTAAACCCCCATGATCCAACTAATCTAAACTTTTTTGTATTAAAAAGGCGAAAAGATTGAATGTGATAGAAATGAAGATTAATGATAGTAATAACCTGAAAGGATAACAAGGTCGCCAAGGGACAATCCTTTGGAGGAGAAGAGGTTGACCATCTCATCCATTGTAAAACTGGTGTCAACAATGTTGGGTCTGACATTGGAGGCTAGTGAAACCATCCCATCTCTCCTGCCTGTGGGAATCTCAACCACTGGTCCACCAACCTGTTCTCAAGTTCCACGCAAGGAATCACTTGTTCCAGAACTTTACTGTACTTACTGAAGATTAAAACATTTAACAGCATCGCTCTGAGGGAATAAGAAAACTTACAGCTTCAACGGCATCTCTAGCTGCCAGAGCAATTATGTCAGCACAAGAAACGGTTCCTGGACAGAAAATTTCAAGCACTCTTTTTGCTGAATCTATCACTGAAAATCCTCCAACCGACCTGTTCGCTGGATCAATTTGCTCTGTATTATTCCCTTGCAGCATCAAAGATGCATCACATCCCTGCATATATGAACCAATAATTTCCACTGAATAGAAAAGCCAACACATAGTGCACGGTCTCAATTCCCTTACAATTGCATGTAGCCCTTAGGTTATCTCAGCTTCAAATCCATTTCAGTATTCTTTACATTTTCATTCTTTGCAATCAAATCAAAACAAACAGAGGCTAATTCTCTGTTTCCAAAGAGGTGTTGAGGATTTGTTTCGTTGTAAGGGAATGGCGTAGGATAGGAACACTAACCTCCACGAAGCAATCATGGAAGACCAAGCGAAGGAGCTTTCCAGGAATGGAAGCATCATCAGAAGAGAAAGAACGGACAGTGTTTCTTACAATGAACTCTGCAGTAGGACATGAAGCTGCATAGAAGTTGAAAGAGAGGTTGCCTGAAACGGAGGCTGCAATAAACAGGCTAAAAGGAAGGAAAACTGCCGTGGGAAAAACTATTGCCCTCCTCTCCATTTAGTTTTGGTCGTTCTTAGAGTTGAAGCATAGCATTTACATAAACCATAAGAGTCTCTTGTTACTTGATTATAATGAGAAAGACAAAACAAGAGAGACGGTGGCCGTGACACTGTGTATTAAAAGCTACATTTATGTGGTTCGGTAATGTCAGGAGGTAGATGGGGGCTTTGGTCATGCAATTTCTCTCTAGCCTACAAATGTTTAACACTTTCAGTAAGCATTTAAGTTCCTTGTTCCCAACTCTATTATTAAACTTGGCTTTAATATTTGACGTGTAATTTGAAAGAGCTTTCAGGACCCACCTCAACTCAAACCATCGAACCCTCCCCCATCTGGTAACCCACGTTACCAAGAAAGATAAATATTAAAACGCAGTAAAAAGTAGTTAGGGAAAAAAAGAGAAGCGCCGATCCGTCATTATTTTGTAATATAATATGCAGCAGAGCCATGTGATATTTATGACCAGAAGTAATTGGTGTTCTTAGTTTGTACAGAAAAATGGGGCAAGTGGAATGTATATTTAGGTGTGGGAACCAAAATCTGCAAGCCAAATGAAATCAAACCCTAACAAAATAAACTGTCATGGGAGATCATACTAACACTAATACACCCGAACTCGATGCTATAAGAAGAAAATAAACTTCAGAAGAGAAGGGTAAATGCTAAATGAAAGAACAAAATTGAACTAGTCTGACAATAAATGGAACACAGGAGAGAACCCGTACGGTACAAAATAAGTGAAGTGAGACGAAGAACAGTAAATTTGATGCCAGAAACATGTTCGCTGGCAGAGTTGTAGAAAATGATGGCAGTCGCCTTCCTTTATAGTTCCCCTGCATTCATCAGGTGATAGTAGTGACAGATTGTAAAATTAATAGTAGAGATACTGTTTAGTTAGGATAATAGTTAGTTAAAAATGCCTAATTTGTTGAGCATTATTATATTGTTAGCAAGGTTAGTAAGGAGGGCATTTTCGGTTATTTAATTTGTTATGTGCCTTTACTAATATATAAAGTAAGGCAGTGTACAGTGAACTGATATGTGAATATACTGAATTCATTTTCTTCCTTTCTCTTCTCCGATATTCCTTTTCTCTGTTCGTTCATCCCAATCCCTAAATCATCTCAGATTCTTTGCGTTTCTTCAGTCTTCGTCCTCTGATTCCTTGTTTCATGGTATCAGAGAATACCTCCGCCATGCCTCATATTATCGGTGAATCTACCGCCAGCGAGATTTCTGATTCTTCCTTGAATATCTCCAGTCCGTACTATCTTCATCCGAATGAAAACCCAGCCTTAGTGCTTGTAAATCCAGTCTTGACAGGGCCAAATTACCATACCTGGTCCCGTGCCATGAGAATGGCTCTGCAATCGAAGAACAAGCTGATCTTCATTGATGGTTCGGTGCTAGCTCCGTCACCTTCTGATCCGATTTACTCGACGTGGCTGCGATGCAACACCATGGTCTGTACATGGCTCACGAGATCACTTTCTCCTACCATAGCTCAGAGCATTTTATGGCTTGATAAAGCATATGAGATCTGGTCTGATTTGAAGGATCGGTTTGCACAAAGCGATGTGTTCAGAGTGGCTGAATTGCAAGATGAGATTTACAACTTCAGGCAAGGTGATCTCTCTATTAGTGAGTATTTCACGAAACTGAAGATTTTTTGGGATGAGTACACTATTTTACGTCCCACTACCCGTTGTGCTTGCAATTTTAGATGTTCATGTCTTACATACCGAGAGCAAGATTATACTCTTAGGTTCTTGAAGGGTCTCAGTGATCGGTTTTTATCTTTGAAATCACAAATCATGCTATTAGATCCCTTACCGTCTATCAATAAAGCTTTTTCAATGCTTTTACAACAAGAACGAGAAATGCTTCCTGCCTCTGACTCACACATATTGTTTTCTAAGGGACCTTCACGGTCCTCTCCTACTGCTCCAAATTCTGGATTCAAGAATTCGGTCAACTCTGGTTCAGGCAACAATAAATTTTGTACCTACTGTAATAGACCACGTCATACCGTGGACACATGCTATCGGAAACATGGTTTCCCACCGGGTTTTAAATTTCGTAATCAAGGTTCTGCCTCCACTAATCAATTTCGCACGATGGATCCTAGTTTTTCTGTGACAGATGGTAACACCAGCTCTATTGGCATTTTACCAACACCTGCTGCTCAATTCACCCCTGAACAATATCAGAAGCTTCTTGCCTTGGTTCAGCCATCTATTTCATCCTCTCCAACACCACCAGCTAATGTACCTTCTGTCCACTCTTTTTCTTCTTCTCACCAAAATGCAGGTATTCAGTTTTCTTCCCCTTCATTTTCCCCTCGCACCTCATGGATCATTGATACAGGTGCTGCTGACCATGTATGCCATACTTTATCTTGTTTTTCTGCCTATAAGCATATTACCCCTGTTCCAATAAAGCTGCCAAATCATAGCGTGGTTAATGCTACTATTTTAGGAACTATTCACTTGACAAATTCCTTGACTCTTCATAATGTTTTCTATGTTCCTGACTTTACCTTTAATATCCTTTCAGTCACTAAACTCACTGCTTCTACTCAATCATTTGATCTTTGGCATCACCGTTTAGGTCATACATCTTCTTCCACTTTGAGAACTTTACATCAGCAATTTCCTTCTATACCTTTTAATATGAAATCTGTTCCTTGTGATGTATGCCATATGGCAAGACAAAAGAGATTATCTTTCCCTGTAAGTCTTTCAACAAGTAATAAAATTTTTTCACTGATTCACACTGATATTTGGGGTCCATTTGCTGTTCCATCTGTACGTGGTTTTCGGTATTTTTTAACTCTTGTTGATGATTTTAGTCGATTTACTTGGATTTATCCTATGAAATCTAAATCTGAAGTTCGAGTTCATTTACAAGCTTTTGTTCAATTTGTTGAAACACAACATAACACTAAAATTCAGATTATACGTTCGGATAATGGCCTTGAGTTTTCAATGACTTCATTTTATAATTCTAAGGGCATCATTCATCAAACTTCTTGCATTGAAACACCTCAACAAAATGGTACTGTTGAAAGAAAACATCAACATATCCTTAATGTTGCCCGTGCTCTTTTATTTCAAGCCAAACTTCCTAAAGCTTATTGGTGTTTTGCTGTTATCCATGCTGTTTTTCTTATTAATCGATTGCCTTCTCCTCTTCTCAATCAATCTACTCCTTTTTTCTTATTGTTTCAGTCAACTCCATCTTATTTTGATTTAAAGGTTTTTGGTTGTTTGTGTTATGCTTCTACCATTTCTGCTCATCAGTCTAAATTTGATGCTCGGGCTTCCAAATGTGTCTTTTCGGGATTTTCTGCTACTACTAAAGGGTATGTTTTACTAGAACTTCATTCCAATAAAATTTTTCTTTCTAGGGATGTCATATTTTATGAATCTTTTTTTCCTTATCATGATCATACATCACCTGCTGTTCCAGATTCTGATCTACCTTTACCTGCTGATGTTCCTCCTCTTGATTATACCCATCCTGATGTTGAAGCTTCACCTCTTCCTCCCCCTTCTTCTAACCCTTCCTCTACTTCCCTTCCTTCTTCTACTACCCTTCCTCCAAGAGTATCTACTAGACATCATAAACCTCCCACTTATTTGCAGGATTATTATTGCTCATCCTTCACAACTTCAGCTGCACCATTTTCTTCTGGTGATAAGTACTCCTTTTCTCCCACTATTTCTTCTTCTCTTTCACCTTCTTATACTCGATTTTGTCTCACCATTGCTTCTGATGACATTCCTACCACCTATCGCCAACCTTCTAAACACAAACCTTGGAAAGATGCCATGGATGCTGAAATCCAAGCCCTGGAACAGAATCACACATGGATCCTTACACATTTGCCTAATGGGAAAACTCCCATTGGTTGTAAATGGGTATTTACCAAGAAATATAAATCAGATGGCACCCTTGATCGGTATAAGGCTCGGTTGGTTGCCAAGGGTTTCACTCAAACCGAGGGAGTTGATTACTTTGATACATTCTCTCCGGTTGCCAAAATGACCACAGTACGGTTACTTCTTGCTTTAGCATCTGCTCATGAGTGGCATATTCAACAATTAGATGTTAATAATGCATTTTTACATGGTGATTTGCATGAAGAAGTGTATATGGTTGTGCCTCCTGGCTTTTATTCTGATGATTCTACACTAGTTTGCAAACTTCAGAAGTCTCTTTATGGTCTTAAACAAGCAAGTAGACAATGGTTTCAGAAATTATCTTCTGTCCTTCTTTCTTATGGCTTTATTGAGTCTAAGGCTGATTATTCTCTGTTTATCAAGGCTTCTGGTTCTAGTTTCACTGCTATCTTGGTCTATGTTGATGACATTCTTATTACTGGTAATAATATGCCTGAAATTGAGACTGTCAAGCAGAATCTGGATTTTCTGTTTAAAATTAAAGATCTTGGTCCTGTCCGGTATTTCTTGGGTTTGGAAGTTGCTAGGCGTCATGATGGCCTCTCTTTATGTCAACGTAAGTTTGTTCTTGACTTACTCACTGCAATAGGGTACTTAGATTGTAAGCCGGCTACTACTCCAATGGATAAACATTGCAGGCTCAGTTCTGCTTCTGGTGTTCCACTTGCGGATCCCCTCCATTACCGCCAACTTGTTGGCTGCCTACTATATCTTACTACTACTAGACCAGATATCTCCTTTGCCACTCAACAATTGAGTCAGTTTATGGCTCACCCTACTGATTTGCATTTGCAGGCCGCTCATAGAGTGCTTAGATATCTTAAGTCTACTCCTTTTATGGGTCTTTTCTTTCCTGCTAAATCAGATTTCTGTTTGAAGGCTTTTAGTGATAGTGATTGGGCCTCTTGTGTTGATTCTCGTCGGTCTATAACAGGCTATTGTATCTTCCTTGATACTTCTCTTGTATCTTGGAAGGCTAAGAAACAAGGGACGGTTTCTACTTCTTCCTGTGAAGCTGAGTATCGGGCTTTAGCTATGACTACTTGTGATATTCAGTGGATTTTATACTTGCTTCAAGATCTTAAGGTTCCCCATTCTCAGCCTGTTCCTTTGTATTGTGATAATCAGTCTGCTATTCAACTTGCTTCTAATCCTACCTTTCATGCTCGCACCAAGCATATTGAGTTGGATTGCCATTTGGTTCGAGATAAAGTCCAGGATGGCGTTCTTCATCTTATGCCAGTTCGCACTCAGGACCAACTTGCTGATTTGTTTACCAAGCCCCTTGGTCCAGGTCCTTTTACCACACTTGTATCCAAGCTGGGCATGATTGATATCCATGCTCCAGCTTGCGGGGGGCTGACAGATTGTAAAATTAATAGTAGAGATACTGGTTAGTTAGGATAATAGTTAGTTAGAAATGCCTAATTTGTTGAGCATTATTATATTGTTAGCAAGGTTAGTAAGGAGGGCATTTTCGGTTATTTAATTTGTTATGTGCCTTTACTAATATATAAAGTAAGGCAGTGTACAGTGAACTGATATGTGAATATACTGAATTCATTTTCTTCCTTTCTCTTCTCCGATATTCCTTTTCTCTGTTCGTTCATCCCAATCCCTAAATCATCTCAGATTCTTTGCGTTTCTTCAGTCTTCGTCCTCTGATTCCTTGTTTCAAGTAGAATTCAGTTTCCCTCGTTATCTCTCTTAATCTTTAAATTATGTTCGTTCAATCAATTTAAAAGATAAAAAATAAATCACATCATCAAATTATTACCCGTTCGAATTTTTTCTCTTCTTTCTAGACAACGGTATAAATAGGTTCATCTTCCCATCAACAGTGCATATGGGCTCATAAAGAGAATAAGACGATAATACAGCTTGCAAGTAAGGTTAGGGTGGGTTCTTAAATGACCTTCCCAAACATTTTCTTTTTTTAAAGGAGAAAAAAAGTACTGCCAGCTTCTGAATCTATAATCCAATCCATTGATTTTAATGGAGGTCGAGTTAGCCTCAAATATAATTATCGGAGATGAGGACTGAGGAGACAGCCTGAAATGTTCCCGGAATAAAAAGGAGGAAATAGATTCTCACAGTTTACTATGTGAAAAGTAAATGGTGGGCACTTAAGGTTGGTGGGGTTAATAAAAAGGATTGGTTCATAATTATAAAATTGTTGTTTTAAATCTCATTAATATAAAGAATTTTATTAGTTGTGATATGTAAATACTTATATAAATTTTTTTTAATCTTAAAGGTATATCTTGATTTTGATGAGTCTAAGGAACCAATTCATTAAAATTTTTAAATATAATAAATAAATAAATGGTGACCTTATGAGAAAATAAGACACATGTAAAAACTACTCATTTGATCTTTTTTATAAATATCTTTTGAGATTGATCTTTTTTATAAGAAATTTTCTCTTTGTCTCTCAAAGTTGAAATTATTTTTTCCTTTTCAACCCCTATTAAATATAAATTTTTATATTAATCATCCCCCACTCACCACTAATTTTTTTTCATTTACTGATTTATTACATATTCTCTATCATATTTTATACTCATACTCTCTCATAGTTATAACTCATTCTCTCTAATATACTCTTTTCATAAATAAAGACATATTTGGAATAAGTATGACATTTTTAACATATTTATTATTTTTAACTAATCTTAATTGTCAATTCGTTTATCTAATAAAGATAAAAATTATTTATAAAAAAATCGAAAGGATTAAAAAAAAAAGCAGAAGTGCATCCACAGATGCACTTGCTGACTTGCTCAGACCAATTTATGTTTAAGTAAATAATAATTAAAGTGATAGAAGACATATTACAACATTCTAACTTTATGTTTTTTTAATCGTCAACTCCAGGACATTTAACAACAACTGTATATTCTCTTTTGATTTTATTTTTTTAGATGAATTTATTTAGCAAGTTGAATATTGGGAAAATTCCACTTAAATACCATTTCAATTTTCAAAACCCTAAAAAATTTGTTAAGATATGGAAATTGTAATATTATAAAAATAATAAAAAAAAACTGTCGGCTGGGTTTTTTTAAAAAACACGTGGGGCCCGCTGGAAGAAAAAAATGTGTAAGGAAAGAAAAAGAAAAGAAAAGAAAAGAAAAACACGTGGGGCCCGCTGTAAGAAAAAAATGTGAGGGAGGGTATTATTATTATTTTTTTTTTGAATTACTTCCTCCGTTATCCCACATCCGAAGATGCAGACTAATCCGGAGTCGTCCCTAGGGAGGGACTTCCCAGGGATCGAGCCCAGGTGGCGGGAGGGCGGAGGGTATTATTAATACCCTTTCGTTTCATCATTTTCATTATGCTTCACGAGCAGGCGAGCGGAGCGAACGTAATTTCAACAGGTAAGGTTCTGAATTTAACAAATAATTTTGGTACTTAAAATCACGTTTTCTTAACAAACTTCCTTCATAAAAGTTGTTCTACGTATTTTGATTTTCCTATTGGTAGTAATATTATATTGATTAACGAGAATTTTGGGGTTAGGATTTTGGGAGAATTTGAGTTTTTACAAAAGATGGTTATAGATATGCAGAGAATAATTAATTGCTGATTTTAATCGGTTTAGATTTACCATTTGGTTATTGTATGATTTATAATTAATTTCTTCTTAAATAAATAATAAATTATGCTTTAGAAACTTTTTTGACCTATTAAATTTGGATTAAACAATTTATTTGAGTTATTGGAAGTATTATTGAAATTTTAATCGGTTTAGTTTTGTAGATTTTGAATTATGTGAAATTATAAATTATAATTTGATATTATAGTTAGAGAATTATGGTTATTAAATATTTTATTGTGAAATAGAGTTAAGAAATTTTGATTTAAAAAGGAATTTGAGGAATAGATAAATTGTTGTTATTTTTAAGAAATTTGAGTTAATTATGGGGATTATTATTTGCTATTTTGTAATAGTTAACAATTATTATAAATTATATTAACATGTAAATCTATATATTTATTGTAGAGTGAATTTGAATTTGGCTTGTTGGAGTTAAATTCTCAAGTTTAGTTGTGTCAAGAACTTGAGGTAACCACTTTCCAATTTATCATGTATGCTTGTTGAAATGATTATATACGTATGTTGGTATTTTTAACTGTTATAAATATGTTATAGTAATTTATATATGAAAAGTGTAATGATAGTATTAATCATGTTTTTAGTAATTTTTAGTTAAGTGGGCATAAATGATTTATTTGCATGATTGATGATGCGTAGCATTAAATATGAAATATATGAATAAATTATTGATATTGAAGATTATGATGTTGAGATGTTGGATGTGGTGTTGTGATTGAGGAGAGGTTTGATTTTTTTATACCACGTGGTATAGCCACCACCGTGTGCACAGTGGATGGCTTTGGCATTCAGGACCCTTGGTATCACCCTTTCCTTTGGCCGGGTTAAGGGTCAGCTCAAGGGTAGGTGACACCTTTCCATTTTCGACGGAAAGGAAATCCATGATCTGATATGAGTTTTGTAGCCTTTGGCCGGGTTACACCTTATTATTGGAGAGCTTGGTGCAGTCTTGTCAAAAAGACTAATCCTATTATATGTTATAGCTCATGGATTTTGTCAGCGGTTAAGGAGGTTATAAGGATGGTTGAGGGAGTTTTATGCATATTGAATGGTTTTCTTGAAATAATATGTTTTGGGAAGATTGAACTTTATGTTATATGGACATATATTTTGCCCGCTTAATTATATTATAATCATTCCCTGCATATTTGTTAAAGTGGAATTGTGGTTACGGAGTCCGTATGACTCACCCTATCAATATTTTAAATTTTTCAGGCGAGAGTTCAGGTGGTGTTACCAAGGGGAAGGCAAACGAGACTTGATTTGATATCAATTGTATGTTTCGTTTGGTTACATGAGCATAATATATATTGCCAAACTTAAGGATCTTTTTGGTTTTATGTTGCATATATTGAATATTACGCTGCATACTGGGGTTTGTGCTGTGGACGAAACCTCCTAATATGTTGTTTTATGTAATATTTAATGTTTTACTTGGTTTGGAAATTAATTATATAAGAGGGGTCGTTACAGAAATGACAGAAAAATCACAAGAGACTAATTTAGGATTTTAAAGTATTAGTAATTTTATCATAATGCCCCCAATTTTTTAAATTAAAAAAAGAAAAAGGTGTCCCTCACCGGAGCACCATCACCGGTTGACACCTTTTGGCTGCAGGAGTTATGGCGGTGGTATCTGTTTTTTTAAATATTTCTTATAAAACAAGGAGCCAATAGTGAGGGTGGGATTTGCAAATCCACCCCTTATCCTTCAAAAGACGTGCTGACCATTGGGCCACCAAATCCTTTTGAGTTTTGATGTTTATATGCATAAGAATATACATGTATGATATAAATAAAGGTATAGTAGTATTTGACTAAATAAGTAATGGAAATAACTAAATGCGTAATGGTATTGATTAATGTCATAATGATATTCAGTAAATGAGTAATGTTATTAACTAAAGGTATAATGATATTTACCACATGAGTAATTGTATTGGCTAAAGGCATAATAGTATTCACTAAATGAGTAATGTTGTTAACTAAAAATTTAAGCCTTTAATCATTACATTTACGATTTTAGTCAATACAATTGCGCTTTTAGTTAATACTATTACTCATTTAATTAATATTATTACGCCTCTAGTCAATACCATTACTTACTGTATTTGGTAAATACCATTACGGCTTTAGTAAATATTATTACTCCTTTAGTGAATACCATTATGCATTTTCATTACTCATTTAGTGAATACCATTACACCTTTAATCAACACTTTTACTCATTTGGTTAAATATCATTATGCCTTTAGTATATCATTACTTATTTAGTGAATACCATTACTCATTTAGTTAAATACCATTACGCCTTTATTTTATATTATACACATATATTCTTATGCAAGTACATATTTCAAAGGGCTTGGTGGCCTAATGGTCACATGCCTTTCAGAGGACTAAGAGGGGTGGGTTCAAATCCGATTCTCACCACTTGACTCCTCATTTATTGAAGAAAATAAATAAATAACCCCCCAAAAAAAACAGTTACTTAGCAGTGGTAAGGGTGTGCCATTTTTTTAATTTAAAAAATTAAGAGATATTATAATAAAATTATCAATACTTTAAAATCCTAAATTAGTTCCTATCATCTTTCTGTCATTTCATGTTTTAACAACTTTTTAAGGCTTTAAAAAGTTAAAATGTTATTTAAGTGAAATTTTCCTTTGAATATATGAGCCAATCATCTACTTGAAATGATCGTCACTTTGGAAACACCATGTACCGCTATGTACCGCTATAGCCTTATTTTATAAGTTAAGTTTGGGGAAAAAAAAAAAATTAGTTTTTATTATAAGTTCATTTTTAGAATAATAAATGAAAATATTAGTACAAAATCCAAAATGAGATGAAAAATATTTATTCATAAATAAAGATAAAATAAAATAAAAATTGTTAAACGTAGTTCATATTTTTTTGAGTTAACTAATTTTCTTTTTTAAGGTGAGAACTAGATAAACAACAAAACAAGATCAATAATGCTGGAAGAAATTGCGCAGTGCACGTCACGAACTCTAAAAACCAAAGTATTTGGCGAAAAAAGAAAACCCTGAAGTCAGCGTATTCATCCCCAGGAGAGTGATAGTGACCCTTGCAGTACTGGCCTCAGATTGTGTGGCCAGTAATTGCACGAGTATCCTCTGAACAAACAACCACTGAACCACCATATGTCGCCAAGTCACGCCCTAATTCTATTCCTCTTCGTTTCAGTCACGATAGCTCACCAATTTCTCTGCTCTTGCCATCCTCCGGCAATTTCTCTCCTCCTTCTTCAGCTTCCAAACCCAACCATTAATGGCTTTGGTGAACCCGTTTCAAACTTCTCCGGTTTTTCGTCTTTCCCACCCGCCGTCAAAGCAAAACTCACCGCCGGTACTTCTTTGCTCTCTCTCATCACACCCCTTCAAACAATTATCAGCAAGAGGGAAGCATGCAAGGTGTGGCGCCATGGCGGATGTGAGAGCTTCACCGTCGCTTGATCACAAAGATGAGGAAGATCACAAGGTTCTTGTAGGTCCTTCCAGTGAGGAACAGCTTAGAGGTGAACGGGTCGTTGCCGATTACAACTGGACTGAGGAATGGTACCCTCTGTACCTCACTCAGAATGTGCCCGACGACGCGCCGTTGGGTCTCAGAGTGTTTGATAAGCAGCTCGTGTTGTACAAGGACGGGAATGGTGAGCTTCACTGTTACGAAGATCGCTGTCCACACAGGTAACTGCGTAATCAATGTAATAAAACCAGGCTCCGTTCCTGAAAGATTCAGGCATAAACTGTTTAGCCATGGAAGCTTCCCAATTTTCTTTTCAATTCACTATATGGATTGAAGAATTTTTGGAGGACCTTATTTTTTGTTTGATTCAGGTTAGCCAAACTATCTGAGGGCCAATTGGTTGATGGTAGGCTTGAGTGCCTATACCATGGTTGGCAATTTGAAGGCGAAGGGAAAATTGTGAAGATACCTCAGGTTTGTTACACCTATCTTCAATGCTCATATTGTTATGTCCTAAATCGGTCGGAGGGGAGGGGATCAAAGACACCTTATAAGAATCTAATACCTTCTCTCTCGACGTGTTTTACAACTGTGAGGGGGTGACGGATCCAAAGCGAACAATACCGAAAGTAAAGCTATGGGATGTTACACATATTTTGTTATAGTCTCTTTTGAAATTTTTATGGTATAAGATTTTACTAACTACAATATTTATTTCTACAGCTTCCAGCTGATGCCAAAATCCCTCGTTCAGCTTGTGTTAAAACATACGAGGTGAGGGAGTCTCAAGGAGTGGTGTGGGTTTGGATGTCTCGAAGGACTCCTCCTAATGTTAATAAACTACCATGGTTCGAGAATTTTGAAAGGCCAGGGTTTCAAGATATTTCCACAACTCATGAACTTCCTTATGATCACTCCATACTTCTGGAAAACCTGATGGATCCTGCTCACGTCCCTATCTCACATGATAGAACAGATTGGAATGCTAAAAGAGAAGATGCACAAGCACTGTGTTTTAAGTTGACTGAACGCACTGAAAGAGGATTTGCAGGTTGGTGGGGAAGAGAGAAAGATGGGTCTATGCCAAACTTTTTACGGTTTGAAGCTCCTTGTGTTCTCCAAAATAACAGGGAAATCGTCGACAAAAATGGCGAGAGGCACTACTTCACAGGTCTCTTCCTCTGTACACCAACAGGGCAAGGGAAGTCCTTGCTGATAGTAAGGTTTGGAGGAACTCAAAAATCCCCACTTGCAAAACTGTTCCCTGAATGGTTCTTCCATCAGAATGCAAGCAAGGTGTTTGAGCAAGACATGGGATTCTTATCATCTCAGAATGAAGTTCTATTGAAAGAAAAGGTTCCAACAAAGGAACTGTACCTTAATCTGAAATCTTCAGACACATGGGTTGCTGAATACAGGAAGTGGATGGACAGAGCAGGACATGGGATGCCTTATCATTTTGGTCACAGCACCATTTCATTGCCTAAAGAGCCTGCCGTGGTTGAACATGCCCCTGCCGGACTCGTTGCCGGACTCTCGGCTTCTTTGCCGGCAAAGGGAGGCATTGGAAGCATGCATGCTCCAAACTTGGCTAATAGATATTTTAGGCATGTCATACATTGCAAAGAGTGCAGAAGTGTTGTTAAAGCTTTCCAAACTTGGAAGAATGCACTCTCTGCTGTGGCTGTTGCAATGGTTGCATTGGCAATCCTGGCGACTGGGAGACAGTGGAGGGCCCTTGCGTTGGTGTCTGCATCCATATGCGCAGCTGGAGCCTATGCATGTTCAACCGCCATCGCAATGAATACGACAAACTTCATTAGGGCACACAGGAGACTTTGAGCTATTAGTTACAAATTCTCTTTATGACATTTTTATACTGCCCACACTAGATCTTGTTTGTACGTTAGTAGAAGTGACTTTTGTTTCAAACAACTTTTAAAACTGACGTTGGAATAAAAGTCATGCAATATAACGCAATTGATGTTTGATTAGTGTTTTAAAAAAAGTTGGTTAAGTGGCTACTAAGCCTTCTCTCTCTAGCATCTCCCTTTTGCAGCCTTAAGTTGCTTCACTTTCAACATACATTGGGGTGACTTGATGACCAACGCTATGCTTCTATTACAATGCCAAACATACTCTTGGTAGTTTGCTGAAATGATATGGTTATTTGCCACCCTGTCTTTAACTCTCTTGTATTACGGCTAACTAAGAGAAAGGATTACAAGTAATCCCTTCCTAAAAGAAAAGAATCAGATACGGGCATATGGATTTAGAGAATTTATGACCTGTGGAGGATGTAGGAAAGATTATTCAGGGGAAAAAAAATACATCTTTGCAAATTTTAACTCACATTTCTATAAGCATTTACGTATTGAAAGAATATCTCTCATTCTCTTGACAACTAACTCCAACACCGCTCTTTCATGTCGAATTTTGCAAAACAATGCAATTCCATGCTAACAAAGAGAACGAAAACTGACTCACCGACTGCTTCAAGAAGCATGCAGGTGAACAAAGTTCTTTTACAGTAGAGTAGTACACTGTTGAAGCAGCTGCGTCGTCGTCAGTTCCATAAAATCCAGAAGACAAGAGGTTACCAGGAGTATATGAGGTGTTACTTTACAGCTTCACAGCCGTATTCCATTATTTCTGAGTTTTAGTTCTGCTCTTTGGGAGCAGGAGGTTCCTCCAACCATTTTGCACGAAAGCCTGTGCCTTGACAATCAGGGCAGCGCGTTGATCCCTGAATGATAGACAGTAAACATGAACAATCTTTTGAATATGGGTATCTTTTTTTCCTCAGATTGAATATGGGTATCTAAAGCATGTGAAAAATGAAAACAATATTAAGTAGCACAGTTGTGTTGGGGAATTAGCACCAATCCTTTATTATTGAAGTACCTTTCCAGAGCAAATAACACAGGTTGTGTTTTTGGATGGAACTTCACAAAGCATGTTATCACCAAGAATAAAAAACCCAGTACCACCACACCATTTGCATTCGATGTGCCCTTTTGATTCGCAAGATGAACACACAATTGGCTTTGGTTGCTGCATGCAAAATAAATATTGGAAAAATCAAGGACCACCACAGAGATAAGAAAAGTGTTTAGACTGATCCGGACGGTAGATCTCCACAGAGCAACAAAAGAAATCAGTCAGACATCAGGTACAATCAAGATACGATTAAATTTATTTCGGCTTCTAATTAATTAGGTTGCATGATGAAGAACCATCTTAGAATTTTAAAAAAAATATTTTCCTTCGCGCTGCGGGGACTATGTGGGACTCAAATTTGCAATCGCAGTGACTGAAGCCGCCTTAGGACTCCAAAATAAATAAATGAATAAAAAGTGGTGTCATTTTATGCTAATTTCTTTCAGTTGGATTTTAATTTCTGGCAGAAGCTTCATTTATCAAATAGAAATTACAGGTGGTTTTCGATTCGATTCATAGTACTACTTGGTGCAATGTGTAAAGTATGCCCTGTTTCAATACCATTGTTGTTTAAAGTTTTTCAACCTGTAAAGTTTTTTAATCCATGTGGAGTAATATTTTACATAAATAAATGATTTTTTAGTGAATGTTTAGAACCTTAAACAACAGAAGAATTGAATCGGAGGGAGCACAACTTGTTCAAGATTGTCTAGGGTAGAACATAATAGAAGCAGAGAAAGCTATGATCGTGATCACTCAAAAGTCCAAAACCACGCATTCAGTACTCCCGATTTTGACTGTCCAGGCAAATCTAGCACACTAAACAATCAAATTTACAGATTCTCTTTGGATAACGCGAGACTTCAATTCCCAAAGAGGGAGCATATTTCCATATGCACATGATAGACACGAACAAACTTTCTTAAAGCTTTATAATTACAATTTTAGACAAAATTAAGTCAACATCCAGAAGACATGAAATGTACTAGAGAACAGAAATCATGAAAACTGGGTTTTGCAAAGTCCGGAAGAACCGAGAAACTATTTTGCGTTTCATTACGGTCCATTTGTGTCATATTCTGAGGCACGGAATTTTCCTCACCATGACATGTGCTCATATACTCAATTTCTTCGCAGGATTTCCATATTATTCAATTGTGCAAAAGAGTACAACAGATGCATGAAAATTGGGTTCGGAAAAAAGCAAGAAGGCCTGCTTGCCCGGGTAGTGAGGAGAAAAACAAAACCATATTGATGAGGTTTATTGTTCATTCAATGATTCACATATACGTGACGCTATGCGTGAACGCTAACATGCCCAAAACTGGGAGCCTCAGAATGATCTAATTTTTCGGGAGAGCTAATTTCAGTCAAATATTACCAGCAGGCACAGTTCAAAAACTTAGAAACTCAATCACACAAGCTGATATAAGTGAAAGGGAAGTAGAAAGCAAACCTGAGAGATCAACCAGGCTCTTTCCATGCGCTTAATGAAATCTGAGGAGGAGTCCACCATAGATGCACGGATGCCGCAATTCCTAATGGTGCGGGACCTTGGATTGGCGGTTACAATAGGTACCGGCAAATTTCCCGCGACTAGGAAGCTTTTACCGGGCAGATTGACCGGAATGAGCGAAAACCTACAATAAGATGCACAGTTCGTCATTTCTTCGTCACCGGCGGAGAGCAAGGGATGAATAACAGGAATTGATGATTGTTATGCAGAGCTAATCGAAGTCTTGTTGTTGTCAAAGGAGCGGCAGAAATGTTTCTAAAATGTGGGCTTTGTCTAGAAGAGGCGGAAGCATCCGGCAGTATTTTCCCTTGTGGGAAATGAAAAACAATATTATACAGGAAAATTAAAAAAAAAAACAAAAAAGAAATGAGAAATTTCCAGCGGGGCACAAGTGGAGGTAAGTTGCGTGGGGTTCAATAACGTGGGATTGGGATTGGGAGGGGTCAAGTCTGACCCTCAACTTTGGTCCTTGGCTACCGCTTCAACACAATAACAACAACAAGTCAACAACAAACCAACCTTGTTATCACTCTCACGCTTTTTCTTTTTTTCTTTTTTGAAAAAAAAGTAGCTCCCACCCTGCCGATGAAATACCCATGGCGGCGCACGGAGCTCTAATGGCGGCCAGCCGGTTGTTGGTAGGTATAGTTATTGGCAAAATAACAAAATTTATTAAGAAATTTATGATATTTCATTAAGTTTTAACAATTTTTATTTACTAATTAATAATAAATCTATGCTACTAAGATTTTCATAAGTTTTATTAAGGAACTCATGACATTTCATTAGCTTTTATCAACTTTCGTTTACCAAATAACACATTTATATTATTAGGTTTTTCATAAATTTTATTAAGAAATTCATGACATTTGATTATGTTTTAACAACTTTTGTTCATCAGTGGAATTTGAACTCACGGCCTTATGGGTTGCGTGTAGACTCTTTACCAACTAAACAAACTTTTGTTGCCGCCACTGATTGTTAATCATGCTTTACTTTGTGTAACATTCCAATTTAAGTAAGGTTTTGTAGGGATTACTTCATGGTAATTTACATGTTCTTACTTGAGTAAGGAGATTTATTCAAATTGACATTTAATGTTTCAAAGGTAAAATTAATAGTCACGTGGAATTAAATAAAAGTATTTTTATTTAAGCAAGATACATAAACTTATTAATTTCTGTAATTTTAGGAGTGTTTAATATATATTAATAAAAATAAAATATTTATGTTAAGTTCCTTATATTCATTTTGTCAAGTTTTTCCATCATATAACTATGTGTTTTATTTTTGAATTACTATCATTTAATTATGGAGTTAAGATACAAAAATACCTATAAACTTTTACCCAAAATACACCCACTATTATATATTTTTTAGAGGTGTAAAATTACTCATCAACTCTTAAAATTAAAGCAAAAATATCAATACATTTAAATTATCTGGACAGACGTTAGTTATCAAAATACCATTCAACTAAAAATAACTCTCTCCTCTTCCAACCGACATTAATCTCTGAAATCTGAACCCATTCAAAAACCTAATTTCAGTTAACCGTTGGATTGATTGCTAGTGCAACCCTCATCAGTTCCTTCTCTACCACAAGCGAGATTTGGTTTGATGTACGGTTTGGAGAAAGTTACGAACGACTCGAAGGGAACTGCTTTCAGAGAGTAGAGAAGAAATACAAACTCCATTATGATAATGTTTCCAAAAAATACTGTTCCTCCATCATTTTTGTTAGCACGCTCATTCTATTTAATGGAGACGATTCATAGCGTCAAATTCTGATTGCATGTTCAATCACCATAGGAAAAAGCAACTGAAACCGGTGGAACTATCGGAGGCTTGATTTTAGGACTACTCTGAAATGCCATGAACTAGATGGGAAACTTTCTTCATATATTACCCTTAAGGAAAAATTCAATTGTCCAGTATTGTTTTGAAAATCGCCCTGGTTGCTGTCGACCCATATCCACCTTGTTCCCTCTTTTTTCTCGGTTCCCTTTGTTTCCTTGGAGGCACCAGAAACCGCACCACCCCTTCATCTAATTCTGAGTCGAAGGTGATCGGCCATGGTGGGCGGACTAAGGATTCGAAGAGGAAGAAGAAAGGAAGTATGAAAATACACATCCTACAAATTGAATCGGGAACGAACGAATCTGAGGGGAAACAGGGAGGCGAAGGGATGGAAGGAGCAAATTTGAGAAGGAAATTAGCAAGTGAAGGGAGGCAGAGTGCGAAAATCCAAAAAGAGTAGGTAAGGGCAATAAAGGAAATAAAAAAACCTAGGCATTTTTATTTTTTTAATAGTATGGGGTCCACCATAAAAACCAACGTCCGTTACGCCAATTTAAGGGTATGGTAGATTTCGCTCTAATTTAAAAAATGCATGGATACTTTTTCATATTCAAAAAGTATATGGTGTTGTGTAAAGATTTATGGGTATTTTTTAATTATATAAAAAAATCGGACACATAATCATGTGTGTTTAAAGAACTTGATATAAGTATATGTCTTAATCAAGGGGTAGGGGAGTACACCCTCATGATAGTCATTTTTTTTTTTAAAAATATCAAGGGTAAAAGAGTAAAAATGTCCATAATCTTTTTTCAAAATATCATCTGGCACCATAAAAAAAATTTTAGGTTAAAAAATTCTCATGTTTATTGAAAAACATAACAAAAATGCTACAACCATTTATTATATGAACGTTGACCGTGGGTTTTAAAAAATAGACCAAATATGTTGACGTGGACGATGAGTTAGCGAATTGCATGTGGGTGACACGGACGCTAAGCTAAGAGCATACAATATATGAAAAAAAGCGATAGCCTTCTACAGACTTTAGGGATAAATTGAAATAATGAAATCCTGGGCAATTGAACGAGCAAAGGAGAATTGCGAGAGGGATGTAGCGAAAATTGAGCAAGTGTCAAATTGAGGAAATCTAGGGTTACATAGTGGGTGAAAAGGAAGACAGGTAACACAGAGGATGGGAATGGGTGGCCGAAGTTGTACATCTCCTTGTGCTTCTTCTTGTCATTGTTCAGCATGCCTTCTTCTAGATATGAGTTTCTCTCTTGATTTTCGATAAAAGAAGGACTTTAAAGAAACTAAATCCAGGGTTTGATTGTGTTCTTTCATGCTTTTAATCATGATTTAGTTTAAGCTAGAGGACACGCTGAGCTCAGTCTCACTAGCTTGGAATTCTTCCTTACAAACCATTGATCTTTCTGGGTCTAAATTTTTCACCTAGAAGGGGTTGTCAAGTTTGGCTACAAGTTGCTCATCCTTGCTGGAGATTAATTTGTCAAATAGAACAGGCCTCATTGATTCATCTCTCAAGGCAATGAATTTAGAGAAATTGTGATTGACGAGGTGTAAATCAATAACGAACATGGGGATTAGTTGTCCGGTAGTTAATTACAGAAAATTGAAGTCCATTTGCTTAAGGTGGTGCCTGCGTGTCGTGTAATACCCCGAAATTTGGGATTTGAGGTTTGGGAATAAGCCTAAATTAAGTGGACTGCTAAGCCCCAATTTATCAGGAGCCCAAATTTATCCCCTAATGATTCTTATATCTTTTGGGTATTAAGAAAGTAAAATGGTTAATTTTGAAGAAAGTGATTATGCTTACGGTGAAATTACCTATGAGATAGTGAGCTTGTCATGTGATTTTGAATAATCAAATGATAAGCAAAAATTATGAAATTTTATATGATGAAAGTAGACATCCTAAGATTTAATTTGATAGGTAATACGACTCAATTAGAGAGATATATAAAAAGATATGAATTTTTGAATTCAGCCCAGAAAAACTGTAAAATTTCTGGAACAGCATGCAAAGATTAAAATTTTGGGAATTTTGTGATTCCATTCAGAAAAATTTTATATTTTTTCCTTGAAACTAGACTCAATAAGGGTTCTATAGGCTTTAGAATCACTCCAATTCGAGTTTTCTAAAATTAGTTATGATTTTTCAAAGTTTGGGCAGAAATCTGCCAGAATTTTGTAAAAATCCAAAAATTGGGAAATTATCAAATAAATGAAATATAATATTAGATACTAAAATAAAAAGTGATCATCTCCTTCCAGCAGCCATAACTGACGCCATTTTCAGTTTTAGAGAGAGAGAAGAGTTGAGATTTTTAGAGAGAGAAGGAGAGGAAAAAACTTGAAAAGCTAAGTGATTTCTTCGGTAAATCGGTTCCTAATGCGTATAACCCCGTTCCTAAGCTATTCTCCTATGTGATTCAAGGGTTGGAAGCTCAAATTTGCTTGTTGAAGTGACCTAGGGTTCAGCCATATCAAGGGAGAGCTAGTGGGAGCTTGAGGTAACTTCCAAACTCTTGTGGACAATTTAATCGGTGAAATTTTGCTGGATTGTCATTGGTTTTAAAAATGGAAAATGGGTATGTAGGGCTGTTATGCTATCCAAATTGGTACTAAATGGTATTTGTAACCTAAAAGAATAGTCAATAAAGTGGTTAGGAGTAGAAAGGAACACGTTTACAGAACCGAAACCGAAAAACCCTGATTTTTTCTGGAAAATCCATATATTTCGGTCAGGGCTGAAAATGGGCCTTAGAGTTGGATTTTCAATGATTTGATGGTTTCATTGAGTTCAGGAGCGAAAATTAGGTGGGGTTACAATTGGACACTTTTTCAGAAAAGGTCGAGAAAGCAAAATCACAAAAATGCCCCTAAAACACTGAAATAAGGGCTGCCAAGGGCAATTTCATCTTTTGGCAGTGAATTTGGTAATTCTGAGTTCGAAAAAGGATTCCTTGGGCAAAAATATGTCAGGATAGCCCAAGTTAGAATTTCGAGAAAAGTACAACCGGACGGGGTACGATAGGGGCGGGGTCCTCGAGGGTATTTTGGTAATTTTTTAAGATAGACTCATATAACCCTTAGAAACACTATGGAAGTGTCTAAATGGTATATTTGGAATTTTAGGACCGAGCTGAGAGCCCGAGTTGCTGGCACGCAATTCGAAGAGAAAAGACTGGAGGTAGGGGACTTACCTTACTTGCATGTATTTGATATATTTGCTTGTGTAGTGATGTATGTAATCGCTTTACT
Source organism: Inga laurina (assembly GCA_963855925.1). Lineage (NCBI taxonomy): Eukaryota > Viridiplantae > Streptophyta > Magnoliopsida > Fabales > Fabaceae > Inga > Inga laurina. Next base: position 61,173,210 of record OY979706.1, read on the forward strand.
TGATTTTGTAGAGCATATATGAATAAATGAAGCTCTGTTTCTGTTTTGCTGTGGCCATAGTCTTGTTGTATGAAACATTGAGCATGCAGAAATGTCATTATGGGGCATACATTGAGATAAAGATAACATGTCATACACATAACATCAATCATGCATGCATTATGGTATCTGTTTCCTACTGAGATTCTCTCAAATCTCACCCTCCCTTACCAACAATTTAGACAGGAGACGACAGAAGATATGCAAATCACAATGCAGAGTACCGTACGAGGGGATTACAGTAGTGGAACGAAGATGGGAAGAAGTCTCCGTTTCATTGGGATGAGTTTAGACATCCTAGTAGCCTTGTGCGGCTACTTTAATCGTAAGTATCATGTACAAACCCCTATGGGAAATTTATGTAATCATGCACATATTATTAGTATAGTTATGTTATTCTTATGTTACCTACTGAACTGCATATCGTTTTCCGCAAATACTCTGAAAAAGGTTGAAATTGAGATAAGGGCGTGACATGTCGCTGGTTATAGGGTTGCTTTAATTGCTGTAAATTGTAAGGAGATTTGGAGTTTGGATCTCTCTTACCTGCTGGTATTCATCTTTTACTCTACTTCTCTATAAGCCTTCTTGTGGTTGCTTGTGTATTGACCATGTGTTTGCTTTCACAATTGATTGCCACAAACAGGATTTCACTTGAATGTTCATAGGGTAGCTTCCTTTCTTCAAGTCCTGTGTCTCTCGTCTACTTCCTTTTCCCATTGGCCATTCTTCAATTCGAACGCATTAATTCTTCTCGCAACATATGGGTTTTGCGTTTAGTGAAGGTTACATTAGAGAGGTAGGCGACGGCAATAACTCTCCTAACCCACACCATTAATCATCCTCACCTGCCACGTCAAACTCTCTGTTAGCAATTGAAGACACATTTGTGAAGAATTTAACAGATGTTTCCACTAGTAGACGACTGTAGCATTTTTGTTACGTTTTTTAATGAACATGGGCCTTTTTTAACCTAAAATTTGTTTATTGTGTCACATGCCCCTGTGGAAAAAGATCATGAGCATTTTTGCTCCTTTGACCAAATATCAAATTAGGGATCATGTGATCCGCAATTGATATTGATATTTAAAAAAAAACACACACACACACACAACACCCCTCCCCATTTCATTTCCGCAAGACCCCGACTTCTCCTCTGTTCCTTCATTTTTATTTTTCCGGCACCTCTTCCTCCTCTCGTTCTTCTAGTGCACGGTAGGTAAGAGTGAGAGAATGATGGAGATTTTTGTGTGGGTTTTCTTCTAGGGATCTTTGTAAGTTTTCTGTCTGCTATTGTCGTTACTTTTCTCCTTTTATTTTCAGATTTAATGTGAGAAAAAGTTAGGGTTTGGTAGATTTTAAATTTTTGTATAGTCCAACTGATGATTTAGTCTTTAATGGAGCTCATGAGATTATAATCACTAGTACAAAAAAGGTGATTTAGACCGGCACATTTAAACCGGTTGTAGTAAATGAGGTCTAAAAGAAATGCGCGGTGGCATTTACGTAATTATAAAGAATTTGGGAGACCGGTTATTATAATAACCGGTCTAAAAAATACAATTTAGACCGGTTGTACACTAACCGATCTTAAAAAGATTAATTTTTAGACCGGTTATTATAATAACCGGTCTAAAAATTAATCTTTTTAAGACCGGTTGCTAGAAAACCGGTCTAAAATGAAAGCTTTTTAAGACCGGTTGTCTCACAACCGGTCTTAAAAACTTCATTTTAGACCGGTTAATCTACTTAACCGGTCTTAAAACTTTCCCCAAATTTCAACCGAGCTCCGTTGCGCGCCATCGGATCCATTTCTGAAATCGACTCCAAGTCTCACTCTCGACACCAAATCCGTCTTCCACTCCATCTCCACCGTCTTTTCCCTTCCATTCCACCGTAACTCAAGCTCCCATCATCACCGATGCCCTCTTTCTCTATCCCTCCGCCTCCGTCAATCTCTTTCTGGGCCGCCACCATCACAGATTAACCCCACCGTCAACCTGTCTCTCACCTCCCAAATCCGTCTTCCACTCCATCTCCACCGTCTTTTCCCTTCCATTCCACCGTAACTCAAGCTCCCATCATCACCGACGCCCCCTTAAGCCATCACCGACACCTCCGTCAATCTCGTTCTGGGAAGCCACCATCACAGATCTGGCTCTATTTCCAGCACCGCCAGCAACTGTCATCACAGCTTAGAAGCAATTGGTAATCTCCCCTGCTCTGATTAGCCTCTTACTATGTGAGCGCTGCAGAATTTATCTGGTTTGTGTTGTTAAAGGAAGTTTGAAGAGTATAATCTGATTTGTCAAGTACGATTTTCCTTCTCTTTTGATGCTAATTTCAGCCAGTAAATTAGGGCTTTTATTTTGATTAATGACTTTAAGAATTAATGTCTTGTCAGCTGTGAGGTTCTGTTGATGCGTTAAGTGGTTTAATTTGGATAACGATGTAGAAATCTTGTTGCCTAGTAGGTGTTTGTCAAAATGTTTGAAAGAGAATTTGTAACTAAATAAATACCTTAAACACGTTACCTTTGCTTCTTATTTTACTTTTACATACCATATTTTTTTTATAATAATAAAAGGAAACCCAACATTATCTAACCCTTCTCCTTCACAATAATCCGTGCAAGCGCTTCAGGCGCCTCAGTAACAAAATGAACTCCAGACATTGACGATTACCCCTCTTTGGCAAGAAGATCCGCAGCAACATTAATCCATCGGCTAACATAATTAACACTTACTTCCCATTGTCGCTGAAGTAGTCCAATGGCTTATTGAATCAGTAGAGAATCTGCATGCATCTCCACCTCTCTTTCATTTAGAATGAGCGAGATTGCTTCAGTCGAATCAAATTCAAGGATGATCTTGCGAAAACCCATGTCCCATGCAATTCTCAACCCATGAATGCATCCCCATAACTCGACAGAGAGTGCATCACCCTCAGCACAACTAAATATGAATCCTCGAATGAAGTTGCCATACTCATCACGGATGAGACCACCCGCTATTACGACATGGTTGTACTGAGAGAAAGCTCCGTCTACATTTAGTTTGACCCAGCCCGGCTCTGGCGGGACCCATGAAAACCTAGTTCCTCCACTTAGTACATTGGTCATTCCACCTTCCACAAGCTTATCATGTGCTTCTCAGATACTGCGAATCATGGCTTGCACACTAGACATAACCATACTATTGAAGATGGTCTTATTTTAAAATACGAACAAATTCCTTCTCCGCCAAATCCTCATTCCCTCACTCCTTCTCCATTCCACTTTCCCTCATTCCATTTTTTCCTCACACGTTACTCTAAATCACGATATTCTTTGTTTACTTCTAGTTACACTATATACTTGGGTGTAATGATTGCATGCTCTCATCATTCTCCTACCTTTTCCAGGGAAAAAGTACAAAACAAAAAAAAGGTGTTAGAATATATGGATCGTAGTTGGATACAAGCTAAACGGACGAGTGTTGAATATGATGTTGGGGTCAAGGGTTTTTTAGACTTTGCAAAAAGAAATGCCGATGATGATAGTGGGATGTTTTATTGCCCTTGTGTAAAATGTTTGAATGAGAAGCGATTAAGTGCTGCAGATATATATACACATTTAATTTGTGAAGGGTTTTGTAAGACATATGTAGTATGGGTATGGCATGGTGAACAATTAGAAATGCCAAGTGCATCTCAACAGGGGGAAGTGACTTGTGATGATAATGACACGGATATGGATGATCGGATAGAGGACATTATTCGTGATGTAGGAGAAGAGGCTTTTCAACAATCACATGCATATGGTAATATGTGCAGTGATGCTGAGAAGCCGTTGTACCCGGGGTGTAAAAAATACCAATTGCTGAATGCTGTATTGAAATTGGTAAGCTTGAAAGCACGGCATGGATGGAGCGACAAGAGTTTTTCAGAAACGCTTGAGGCCTTTAAAGATATGCTTCCTGATGATAATGTGTTGCCTTGTCGATACTATGATGCTAAGAAAATACTGTGTCCACTAGGGATGAAGTATAAAAAGATCCATGCTTGCCCTAATGATTGCATATTGTATAGAAAAGATCATGAAGAGAAGGAGCAATGTCCGATATGTGAAACTCCGAGGTATAAATCAAATAAGGGCCCTGCAAAAGTGTTGTGGTATCTTCCAATCATTTCAAGGTTCAAGTGCCTATTTACTAATGAAATTGATGCCAAAAATTTGAGATGGCATGCAGATGAGCGGATTTCTGATGGAAAGCTTCGACATCCAGCTGATTCTTCTCAATGGAAAAAAATCGATCAATTATTTCCTAGCTTCGGTGAAGAACCTAGGAATCTCAGGCTTGGGCTTAGCACAGATAGTATGAATCCTTATGGTAGCCTAAGCAGTATACATAGTTCATGGCCTGTTCTGTTGGTAATTTACAACTTATCTCCTTTGTTATGTATGAAACGAAAGTACATTATGTTGTCTATGTTGATTTCGGGACCAAAGCAACCTGGAAATGACATAGATGTTTACCTAGAACCCTTGATCGAAGACTTGAAAGAGTTGTGGGATAAAGGTTTCGATGTTTTTGATGCGAACAAGAAGGAGACTTTTAATATGCGAGCAATGATCTTTTGTACTATAAATGACTTCCCTGCATATGGGAACTTGTCAGGATATAGCGTTAAAGGCCACAAAGCTTGTCCGATATGTGAAGAAGGCACATGCTACCATCAACTTCAACATGGAAGAAAGACGGTTTACCTTGGGCATAGGCGATTTCTAAGACGAAGCCACCCTTATCGTAGATTAAAAAAAGCTTTTTTCGGTGGCCAAGAGTTTGAAGATGCTCCAGAGGCATTGACTAGGGAGAAAATTTATGAAAAGGTGAAAAATATCAATACTATGTTTGGTAAGTCATCAAAGAGTAGAAATGAGAAAAATATATGGAAAAAAAGGTCCGTCTTCTTCGATCTTCCATATTGGCGCAATCTTGACGTCAGACACTGTATTGATTTCATGCATGTGGAGAAGAACGTATGTGATAGTATTGTTGGGACACTGCTCAACATACAGGGAAGTTCTAAGGATGGCGTGAAGGCAAGATTAGACTTGCAAGAAATGGGAATACGAGAAGATTTACATCCAAGGCCATACGGTAATAGAACATTTTGTCCTCCAGCTGCTCATACTTTGTCTAAGGTTGAGAAAAGAAGCTTTTGTGAGTGTTTACGTGGCGCTAAAGTTCCCTCAGGGTATTGTTCAAATTTTAAAAAGCTTGTATCGATGAAAGACTTGAAATTAATAGGGCTAAAGTCTCATGATTGTCATGTCTTAATGCAACAACTACTCCCAGTAGCTATTCGAGGCATTGCCGAATATGATCTTCAACACATATTGACTAGACTTTGTTTCTTCTTCAATGCCATTTGTTGTAAAGTCATTGACACGGAAAGATTGGAGGAATTGGAAAATGAAGGATACATTATCTTATGCCAGCTTGAGAAGCTTTTTCTTCCGTCCTTTTTTGATATCATGGTACACTTGGTTGTTCACCTAGTGAGGGAGATAAAGTTGTGTGGCCCTATCTATTTCTGGTGGATGTACCCGATCGAAAGAACTATGAAAATACTAAAAGGGTATGTGAAGAACCCCAATCGGCATGAAGCATCTATTGTTCAAAAATATGTTTCTGAAGAAGCTATGGAATTTTGTCAACAGTATTTGTCAAATGTACGACATATTGGCCTTCCTAAGCGTCATGATCAAGAAGGGGGTAGACGCGGGGCAACAGTAAAGAGCATAGATGTTGATGAATTGCAACAAGTCCACCTGTACATCTTGAACAATGTTGATGAAGTTCAATATTACATGAATGCCCATAAAGAAATTGTACGGAAACAAAATAGTCGAATGAGCGAACAAAGGTTAATCAGGGAGCATAACAGAACTTTCGCATATTGGTTCAAACAAAAGGTTGACGGAGAAGAATGTGTTTCTGATACAATAAATTGGTTAGCACGTGGTCCTGAAGTTGATGTCATAAGTTGGACTTCATTTGTGATCAATGGTTATACCTTTTACACGAAGTCCGTAGATGATAAGAGCACCGTCCAGAACAGTGGTGTTGTATTAGTGGTTGAATCTATGCACTTCTCTAGTTCGAAAGATAAGAACCCTACCTTGGCTGCCATACCTTATTATGGGGTGATTGAAGAGATTTGGGTGGTTGACTATGTTAAAATTAGATTTCCCATTTTCAAATGCAAGTGGGTTGATGTCAATAATGGTGTGAAGATCGATAGGTTAGGATTTACATTAGTAGATCTGAATAGTAGAAGTTTTGGAGATGAACCTTTCATTATGGCAGATCAGGCGCAACAAGTGTTCTATATCACTGATCAGGCAAATAAAATGTGGTCTGTAGCTCTCCAAGGAAAAAGGGTCGTTGATATTGACGAGAAAAGTCACTCAAATTATGATCTTCTTGAGACTCCTTCTTTTTCCAAGGGTCTACCAGAACTGAACGAAGAAGATGAAGCAGATAATGCGCACGGCACAAGAAATGATCATCACGAGGGAATATGGGAGGATATCTCTTTATGATACTACTTTGACCTTAACTAACTAAAGTAATTATGATTATGATTATTATCTGAAGAATATGTTTAGTTATTTTATCGATATAGTCTTCACATGTCATAGCTTAGGATTTATCTTTCTTTATTGTCGTTACAGGCAAATGACGGATCCCCAGCATCCTAGTGCAGAGGATCAGCCACCTCCTCCACCTCTGAGTCAGCCACCTAGTGCTCAGGAGAGTCAGCCACCTAGTGCTCAGCAGAGTCAGCCAGCTAGTTTTAACCAGGGTGAGCCTAGCAATGCTCCGAGCCAGGGTCATAGTGAGCACAGTAGCCAGTCTGTACGGAGGGGTAGACGTGCCACACGGTTGATAGATGTTTCCCTCAGTCGGAGTGCAGGCCAAAAGATACCGATTGAGTTTGATAGACATTGGAAACCAATCGGGCCTAATGCACAACGATATAGGAGTTTCGTCGGCCTCCTTGCACATAACAAGCCGAGCATCTTAATAGAGGAGTGGAGAATTGTCGATCCAAAGGTGAAGCAGCATATTTGGGACACTATTCAGGTATACAATTCTCTTCTGTATGTAATTAATTATTATCAAATGTCACTTCATTTGTCACTTACTCCTTCAATGCATGCATTTCAGCTCACCTACGACGTTCCTCAGAGTGAGATCTTGTACAACAAGACGATGACGTATTGTTATGAGCGCTGGAGCAAGTTTAAGACAAGTCTAACCAACAATTACATTCATATTGAGGTGCAAGATGGTCAGCCTCGTCCTAATCCGTGCAGCACGTATACATTTCTTGATCAAGCGACTTGGCAAGAATTTGTTAGGCTTCGGACTACTCCTGAATCTTTGGTTAGTTGACTTATTTTTTATTTTATTTACTTAGCAATTATCTTAATTGATTATAACACTTTCCTTTTGTATCATTTCTTATTCGCAGGCAAAAAGGCAAAAAGCACAAGAGAGTGGTAGAAAGAATGATTGCCCTCATACAATGTCTCGTGGGGGTTATGCAAAGGCTGAAAGAGACTTGTTAGCGGCCAAACGGAAGAGATTGGAAAAAGCATCTCAATCCGATCCTTCTGTTCTTCTTTCTCCGCCATCTCCGATTCGTCGAGAAGAAAAATGGCAATTTGCCCACCAAAAGAGGAGTGGGACTTATACGAGTGAACAATCTCGTATAGTTGGTGAAAGAATTGCAAGTATATATCGTTATTGTAATTAATTACATAAGAAACGTACATTATTACTTATGTTTGTTATTTTGTATTATGTTACAGGATGAACTTAGAAAACAACAAGCTGAGGGCTCTTTTAAGTCGGAGGGCAGGAATGACATCCTCACAGTTGCTACTGGCAAACACAAGCATCCAGGCCGTGTCAGGGGAGTTGGAGGAGGGGTAGGGATACGGGATTACTTTGGAGCCCCCGTACACCATTCCTCAAACATCGTGACTAGGGAGGAATTAGAGACTATGTTGGCCATTGCAAGAGCAGGAGCAAAGGCCGAGGCTGAAGCATCTTTTGATGCACTATTAGAGACCCGGTTGAGTAAGATGAAAGAGGAAATGATAGTGTTTATGAGCTCAAGACAAGATACCAGTGCTCCCCAGCCACAATCGATTGATCCTAATAAGCAGAGCACTAAAGGTAGTTGTTGCAACATCGGGCAGTCATCAGAGGGTCCTAACCCGCAAATTACTGAGCTTTGTGATCTTTTTGTCGAGGATCCTCTGAGACGGTTAGTTGCACGGGGTAGTGTGCATAACCTGGGATAAACTGTCCACCACCGACAAATGGAAGGTGATCAAGTCCGGGTGTCAGTTGATGAGGTGATTATTGCAGATGCACCTGTCCCTATCCCTTCTGATAAATTCAAGGTCGTTAGCGATGTCTTGGGCACATTCATCTTGTGGCCAACGAACCTTGTTTCTGGTCGAGCCGAGGATAGTCCGATCAAAGCCCCACCACCAAGTCCGATCAAAGCCCCACCAAGTTCAGCTCCCTTCACTCAGCAAGAAGTTTCACAGCCTCCATTGAATATCATGCAGCAAGTGATTCTGATGGCATATGATACATCCTTCAAAACAAGAGAGTGGCCTACGGATTCAGTTGTTGGAAAGTCAGGAGTGACATGCTATCTTGAGAAGGATGATTTGATGTCCCTGGTAGCTCCTGGACAAAATCTTACGATTGGGATTGTCCAACTGTTCTTAATGTAAGTAGCTTCTGCAATTCAAAGTAAATATTTTAAAAGTTTCACCGTTTACCTTTTATTTATGTGCTTGCGTTATTGTAGGTACATGCATCGTAGGTTGGTCTCCTCTGGCAAAAGCGAAAAATTTGGATTCTTATGCCCCCATCACATCCAAGAGAAAGGGACCACTGCTGCTACTAGACATACATACTTGTCACAGAGGCTTAGTGAAACTGGAACCGAGTGTTTCTTGGCTCCATATGTGCATAGGTAAGAAACAAATTGATATTTTATAATTTATATAATGTTTTATGTTTGCTTAACATTCTTCTGTTTTTTTCAGTGATCATTGGCAGTTGCTTCTTCTATGCAAGAGTAGTTACACTGTCATCCTCTTATGTTCCCCCCACTTCAAACCAGGGAATGATTTGAAAAAGACCATGAATTCGTTAGTTTTCTTGCATTCTTACCTTTTGTATGCAAAGTTTATGGAAATTGTGTAAAACCAATAACCTTTGTCATTGTGATGATCATAGGTCTATGCGGACATTCCTATACAGTGCTTGTGGTAAGCATGTTCGTGATTTAAAGGACCCTACATGGATCATGCCAAAGGTTAGTACATATGGATTAACATTTGTTTAAAGAATGTAATAAGACATGCCTTTATATTTGTTTTAATGATATCATGTTTTTTCTCAGAGCCGTCGGCAACCAAAGGGGTCCAACTTATATGGTTTTTATGTTTTAAGACACATTTACAATATTATCACTTTAGGCACGACTGACTTTACTCAAGAGGTAAATTTATATTTCAGAACTTTTGTTTTACTTTATTGTTTTTAAGTTACTAAGTCAATGTTTCGTCTGGTTTTGGTGTTACAGATGTTTGATCTTGCCGATCCCTTTCCTGAAGAAGATATTGATTTCATTCGCACATGTTGTGCTGAATTCATCCATGAGCTATTACAAAAATAGTGAGTTTTTGAATCCAATGTTACATTGTACATTATTTTATTTCATTCTGCATGTATTTGGCTCTGATTTGTATGTTTTATTTTATTTTTGTGATTGCTTGGTTTCATCCAAGTCTCCTTGCTTTCTCATTTTTTTAATCTAATGGAGCAATAGAATTAATACACAGCACAAGAGAGCGAACTATGTGAGCTATTGCTTTTGTGTTTCTCATGGATGAACGCATCGTTTAGTTGCTGTTATACAGCTCCTTTGGTTTCTGTTGGCCACTTTACATGACAAATTAAAGCTTTTTGCGTTTGTCATTTGTTATCTAAATGGAACAACAGGTTTGATGCTGCTGTTGGATCTTAGCATTCATTTTTACTCTGATGCAGATATTAAAGAGGTTAGATATGCACCTAAAGTTGTAATTTTATTTGTCTTATGGTTGAAACTGGATGCCAATAAACTTGTAAATCACTTCACCGTAGACTATGAGCTCATAATACAGACTATCTTCTATTTTCACTTTGTGATTGGAAACTTTTGATTATTCTTTCATTGAATTGTGGGCGATGGAGAAAAAGTAGTGGTGAATCTGTGAAGAGCTGTAGCTGAACTAAGAAATATGTTATGGGGCCAACTTCAAGTGAGTTTTATCCCATGAGTATTTGGGGAAATGGAATAGTATGTGAGGATTTAGGAATATCACCACAATTCATATTACTTACAGCATGAACAATTTTCATCCTGTCATAGTTAAATTAAGGAGTTTTTTATCCTTCTGAGTAATTTGAGCAAGCTGAACACAAATGGGATGACTAGTTGCCAAAATGAGTCCAATTAGTATTCATCTCCTCTGTTTAGGCTCATGTCTCCTATTTCTAACATCTCAACTGTGTGATTAGTCGTCTTCTTTATCTTGATTGCTACATCCTGAGGAATGAAGCTCCTACATACTGTTGCTCTTCTTTGCTTCTTCTGTAAGTTTATAACTCAACAGAGACAATCAACTCGGCCATACCAAGGGATGCAAGAGGACATCAGAATCATTATTAGAAATTTGAACACTTTTTCTTGTTAGTTTTATTTAAAGTTGCCTTATTTATCAAAAAAGAAAATGTAAAGGCCATATCTGGTATTTTCTTCTTTATTGCATTTTGTCCATTTCATCAAAAAAGAAAGTAAAATAAATTATAGAAATAGAAAACTCTTCTTTCCTAGCAGAGAGAAATTAACATGTTCTAATTTTGATGCGTAATGAATGAAGTGAGTGAATTGGTGATATATGCAGGGATTATGGATTCTTCATATTCGTCAAAGGGAAAGAAGAAGGGCTTGGCAGATGAAGCAGCTTTTGCATATATGTTCATTGCTTTTGTTTTACTCCTGTCATTTGGTCATCCTTACTGTCTAATTGCAAATGAATCATCAATAACTGACTTTACTGGCTGCTTGTATGAACATTAATTTGTTGTTGCTATAGACTGGTGCTTTTGAATTTTGAAATTCAAAAGTGATTGTTATTATGTACTGCCAAAATTCAAAAGTGATTGTTATTATGTACTGCTGTTTAAAATTGGAGCATTCTGTGCGTGTACATATAATAAAAGGGGCGTTTTTTTTTTAAAAAAAAAGAAGTTTTAAGACCGGTTGTAGTCACAACCGGTCTTAAAAAGTACTTTAAGACCGGTTGTGGGAACAACCGGTCTTAAAGTACTTTTTAAGACCGGTTGTGACTACAACCGGTCTTAAAATTTCTTTTTTTTTTTTAAAACGCTCCTTTTATTAAGTGACTTTTAAGACCGGTCGCACCCACAACCGGTCTTAAATGTTAGACATTTAAGACCGGTTGTGGCCACAACCGGTCTTAAAAGTGTGACTTTTAAGACCGGTTATAACAACCGGTCTAAAAAATAACAGACTTTTTAGACCTGCTGTATCAAGACCTAATACAGAACCGGTCTAAAAAGTCATTTTTAACCGGTCTAAAAAGTCATTTTTCTACTAGTGAATAGTAGTTGTATATCTTATATTTTCACTTCATTGGTTGATTTGAGAAAACTAGAGTTAGGATTTGATTGATAAATTTGTGATATATGATATTTGGACTTTTAGATTGGAATTTCATTATTTATTTAACTTATTGGAGTTTATATTGATGATTGAATATATTGGTTTTGAGGTTTATGATAAAAAATGAATATTGAGAATTGAGATGAAGCTTTAAGCGTTGGAAATTAAATGTTTTGAATAAATTGAGGAGGTTATGACTAATTAATTGTTCTAACGAGTGAGAAGAAATTAATGGATGGAATAGATGTGATTATGATGATTATTTGAAGAATTGTTGATTTATGAATTTTTTTTCTAAGGATTAAAGTGATAAAATCTTGAGGAATTTGGGATGATTGAAGGGAAATATTATTTTTAATGATTTCAATAAGTTACATAGAGTTATTGGATAATAGGAATGTGATTGTGATAGATAAATTGAGTTATAATAATGAATTGAGAATTTTTGAATAAATTAAAGTTTATAGGGGAAATGAGTTTTAAATTTTAATGTACATATTATTGTGTTAGTTAGCATTTTATTAATATATAATTATATTCATCATGTAGAGTGAACTTAAATGTGGCATATTGGGCTTCAATCCTTTCAAATTTAGTTCTTGTGTCAAGAACTTAAGATAACTATTTTCTAATTTACTTTGTATACTTGTTGAGATGATTATAAGAATATGTTGGTATTTTCAATTACTATAAGTATATGTTATAATATTTTACATATGAAAAATGTGCGCGCGCGCGTGTGTGAAATTTATGTTTATGAGTAAATTTATTTAGTTAAGTTGGCTTAAATTGTTTATCTTGTGATTCTGATGTTGATGATATATAGCATTAAAATATTAAATGTTGAATTTGAGAATAAATTGTTGATGTTGAATTATTAAGTGTTTAGTGAAATCTTTTATGCCTATGGTAGACATTTATATTTGTTTTCTATTTTCCCTACATAGTTGCACTTAACGTTTTGATTAACTGTTTGAAATAATTTATTATTATATGGTAATTAAGGAGATTGTTACACTTTGCACTTTGGTGAACTACAACAGTTGAATTAATAGTGCGTGGAACGTAGATTCATCTTCCACTTAACCCATAATATATTATAACCATAGTGAAAAACCGGACCGGATCGGCCGGTCCGACCTAAAAACCGGTGAACCGGTCCTCAGTCCGGTCCGGTTTGCTGTTTTAGAGAGGGGGGAGGTTGAACCAGTGGAAACCGGTCGAACCGGTCCAAAACCGGTGGGTCACTGGTTCAACCGGTTTGCTCTTTTTTTTTTTGAAAAATGAGATATTTGGTTAAAAAAAGCTAAAAAAGAAAGAAAACCATAGATTTAGACCGATATACATACAATCTATAATATTTTACTAAATTATAAAAACAAATTTTAATTTCAAGGCTACAAAAATTTAAAAAATAAAAAGAATAAAAGAAAAAATATTATATATTATATACATAATTACATATAATATATAATATTTTAGTCAAGTAATTTTATATGATAAAAGTAATCAAATCTAATATAATCAATTGATTTTATCTATAGAAATTTAAGAATATATTAATATATATATTGTTACTAATAAATTGTAATATTTTAATATGATCGGTTCGACTACCGGTTTGATCACCGGTTTGATCCCGGTTGAACCATTAACCCTTGAACCTGTTCCGTGATCGGTTCATTGACCGGTCCGATTTTTTGTTCCTTGATTATAACACACTAAAAGTCTGAAATCAAGCACGTTCAAGACTTAATATCGCACTACACTAATCGCCGGTACAACGTGTCACGCGCTTATTTTAATTTTACATTTATCAGAGTACTTATGGAAAACGATATGCGGTTCAGTAGGCAATACAGGAATAGCATAACTATACTGATAATATGTGCATGATTACATAAATTCCCCATAGGGGTTTGTACATGATACTTACGATTAAGGTAGCCGCGCAAGGCTACTAGGGTGTCTATAATCATCCCAATGAAACGGTGACTTCTTCCCGTCTTTGTTTTACTACTGTAATCCCCTCGTACGGTACTCTACATTGTGGTTTGCATATCTTCTGTCGTCTCCTGTCTAAATTGTTGGCAGGGAGGGTGAGATTCGAGAGAATCTCAGTAGGAAACAGATACCATAATGCATGCATGATTGATGCTATGTGTATGACATGTTATCTTTATCTAGATGTATGCCCCATAATGACATTTCTGCATGCTCAATATTTCATACAACAAGACTATGGCCACAGCAAAAACAGAAACAGAGCTTCATTTATTCAAATATGCTATACACAATCAAGTAAAGCAATCACATACATCATTACACAAGCAAAGATATCAAATACATGCAAGTAAGGTAAGTTCCATACCTTAACCCTTTTCCGCCTCGAAATGTGTGCCTCGATCTACGTGCAAACAGCTCGGGACTCCATATTCGATCCTACAATGTCAAATGTACTATTTAGACACTTCCATAGTGTTTCTGGGGGTTATATGAGTTTATCTTAAAAAATTACTAAAATACCACCGGGGATCCGGCCCGATCGTACCCGGTCCGGCTGTACTTTTCTCGAAATTCTAACCTGGGCTATCCTGACATATTTTCGCCCAAGGAATCCATTTCTGGATTTGGAATTACCTAATTCATTGCCAAAAGACAAAATTGCCCTTGGTAGCCCTTATTTCAGTGTTTTAGGGGCATTTTCGTAATTATGTTTTCTCGGCCTTTTCCGAAAAAGTGCCCAACTGTAACCCCACCTAATTTTCCCTCCTGAATCCATTGGAACCATCAAATCATTGAAAATCCAACTCTAAGACCCATTTAAAGCCCAGACCGAAATATATGGGTTTTTCAGGGAAAATCGGGGTTTTTCGGTTTCGGCTGCGTAAACGCGTTCCTTTCTACTCCTAACCACTTTATTGACTATTCCATTAAGTTAAAACTACCATTTAGTATCAATTTGGGCAGCATAACAGCCCCCACAACCCATTTTCCATTTTTACACACAAAGACAATCTGGTGAAATTTCACCGATTAAATTGTCTATAACAACTAGAATAGTAAATATATAAGAGTTTGGAAGTTACCTCAAGCTCCCTCTGGCTTTTCCTTTTCTTGGCTGAAACCCTAACCTTCCCAACTCCAAAAATCTAACAACATAGAAGAGAAGCTTAGGAGAAGGATTATACACGTTAGGTACGAATTCACCGAAGAAATCGACCTATCTCGTGAGTTTTCTCCTCTCCTTCTCTTTCTAAAACTCTCAAAATTTCTCTCTCTCCTTGGCTGCAGCTCATGTCTGAAATGGTCTCAAGAGGAAGAGGATGATGATATATTATTATATCATATTTTACTTTAATTTTCCAAATTTTCGAATTTTTATAAAAGTTTGGCAGATTTCTGCCTAAACTTTGAAAAATCATAACTAATTCTAGAAAAATCTAATTGAAGTGATTCCAAATCCTATAGAACCCTTATTGAGTCTAGTTTTAAGGAAAAATATAGATTTTTTCTGAATGGAATCAAAAAATTCACAGAATTTCAATCTTTGCATATTGTTCCAGAAATTTCACATTTTTTCTGTGCTGACTTCAAAAATTCATATCTTTTTGTGCATAGCTCTAATTGAGTCATATGAACTATCAAATTAAAGCTTAGGATGTCTAATTTCATCCTGTAAAATCTCATAATTTTTTATCATCATTTGATCATTCAAAATCACATGAAAAGATTACTACCTCATAGGCGATTTCACCAAAAACATAATTATATTATCCAAAGTTCACAATTTTACTTTCTTAATACCCCAAAGATATAAGAATCATTAGGGGATAAATTTGGGCTTCTACTAAATTGGGGCTTAACAGTCCACTTAATTTAGGCTTATTCCCAAACCTCAAATTCCAAATTTCGGAGTATTACACAACGTAGATTCATCTTCCACTTAAACTGTCCAAATGACTTTTAATTCATCATCAACATATGAAATGCAGGAGAGATAATAGTTGTATGCGCTATGAAATATGAAAGCGATCTAAAACTTACTTGATTAAACATGTCATTAGTTAATGGAATAATGATTTGGTGAATTGCATTGTAGCATTTGATTACAACATATTAAATAAATAGTTGTATTATCTTAAGGGATTGAAAGAGCAATAAACAGATAAAAACTCTAAGAATTGTGCTAAATAGTAAAAAAAAAAAAAAAAGAGAGTAAAATAACAAACTCTAACATATTGCTAAGAAAAAATTAATAAATTATGGAAATCACGTGATTCATCAATTGGGAAAAAAAAAAGAAGAAGCAACATCAAAAGCATTTTCTCTACCCCCCATATAATTAATTATTGATTAAAAACATGGTTTAATGTTACAGTATTATACAAGCAATAAATTATAAACATATTATGAATAACATAAGTATAATCTTAGCTTGTTCTTATGCATGAACCATATAATTGGGATACGGCTGCATGCATTTTATCAAAATACAAAATATACCATATCATGTTTAATTATAAAAAAACAGTTTATTTAATGGATATCATATCACTCTTTTTTCCAGCTTCTGCCTTGACAAATTTGAAATAGCTAATAAATACCTGTGACGATGTTATCCTTCTTTCTTTTTACCAAAAGAAACGATGTTATTTTGAGCAAAAAAATTAAAAAACGAAACGATGTTACGTGTCTTGGAACGCGCGAGACTTTCTGCAGGGATGACAGAGTGATAGTATATCGATTTCATTTGCTCTTTGAAGATTAGTTTAATGCCTAATCATGACTATCCAATTCCCTTCTTGGTGACTTCTTTTAGTAATGTATTCATGCTCAATTTTAATTGACTAAAATTATTAAAATGTTCCCTTATTAACTAATAATACTTATTAAAAAAATCACTCTTCTATAATATATAATTATCCTTGCCCCAAAATCATTTATTTTTCCCTTAAATAAACTGTTTTTTTTATAAGCATGATATGGGATATTTTGTATTTGATAAAATGCATACAGCCGTAGCCCAATTATCTTCTTACATCAGGACTGCCTATCTTTTTTCTGAAAAAAAATTGCAAAATTATCAACTCCACGGGGAATTTTTTTTAAAAATTATTTAACAAAGAAATTTAATTTCTTCTTACCCACATGCTAGAACAAGCTGAAATCATACCTATTTTATTCAAAATATCTTTATAATTTATTATTTATATAATATTATAACATTAAAGTACGTATTTAGTTAATAATTAAGTATATGTTTATATACCGAACAAGAACAACAAAATAAAAATGATGAGTTAATATAAAAAATTCTTATTTTTAAAATATTCATCTTTTAATTTCAGTAGAATTTGTGCATAGGGTACATAAACCTGCCTTTAAAAAAAAAAAATCAGCTCATATCTTGGACTCATAATGCATCGAAAAAATAACACCCTCTTTTCCTAGTGAGTATCATAATAAGTAACGAGGAATCTAATCTTGTTGGCCTTTTAAAGAAAAGTTCCTGGACAGTGATAGCTAAGAATTATATATATATCATTGACATAAGAAAAACATTACGATTTAATGTCATTTATTATTTATTTCAAGAAACCACTGAAAGTTTTTGAAATTGTAAGCTCCCATAATTTATTAATTTTTGTTAACAATATGCAGTAAGAGCCCATTTTTCTACTCTCTTTTTTTTCGGCTGGAATACCCTACTCTTTTTTTTAACTATCGGGTGCAATTCTTAGAGTTTTTTATTTGTTTATTACTCTTTTGATCTTTAATACAATACAATTTATTTAATCTATTGCGATCAAACGCTACAATGCAATTCACCAAATCATTATTCCATTAATTAATGACATGTTCAATCAAGTAAAGTTATCATTTTCATATTGCATAGTGCATAGATACAACCATTATCTCTCCTGCATTTCATATATGTTGATAATGCATTAAAAGTTATTTAGGCAGTTTAAGTGGAAGATGAATCTACATTGCAGGGGCGATTAGTGTATTGCGTTGTTAGGCCTTGAATATGCTTGATTTTAGACTGTGTTATATGTTAATATCCTTGGACCTCTTCACACATGACAGATTATGATTTGTCTACAGTTAAGGAAACCTAACGCTTTTACTTTAATTCTCTCTGCCGCTAGCCACGGGAGAGAGAATAACACCCACGCAAACTACTCCAAAGCGCGACCCTTTTTATTACAAATCCAAGTTCATTTTCACTATATCAAGGTTTAAGTGTTTGTTTGGAATAGTTTATTTTTGGATAATAAATGCTTATAATTCGTGATTCACGGTATACGAGGTAAGTATGTGAGAGAAGTTTTATCTCGACTTGTGTAATAAAGACTTATTTCTCATATATAAGCTCTTCCAAACACACACTAAATCGTTGAGTTTTCTAAACATGATTTCCATCAAATTAAGCGCCATTTTTTACACATATAAGATCAGCTCATACTTAATGATTCCCACGCACTGTCAATTCAATTGTTGTAGTTCACCAAAGTGAAAAGTGAAGCATGATTAAAAATAACTTGCGCTAACAAAAGTCAGTTTAGTTAGCAATGAATTGACTTATAACCCATAAGGTTGATTTTATATCTAGAGGTGGAAATAGGCTAGGCCGAGTTAGGCTTTAACTAAATAGACTTGAGCATGAGCATTCAAAAGCTTTGACCAAACCTGAAACTTGTTTAAAGGCATGCTTAAAATGTAAGTTTTTAAATATGCATAAAGCCTATGCCTCCGTGTTCTTACAACCTCTCAAACCTATTTAAAAACCTACATTATGTCTTAAAAGTTTAGGATTTATTATCACCAACAATATAAGATTTTTTAAGAAAAAGAACACCTAGTATGACAACAATAATCCAATTAAGTAAGAATAAGAAAAGTCAATTTAAGAAAATATACTTTCTAAAATTAACCAATTATAACAAGTAGTGACATATAAAACTGGATTTAATATAAGATTTTTTAAGAAAAAGAACACCTAGTATGACAACAATAATCCAATTAAGTAAGAATAAGAAAAGTCAATTTAAGAAAATATACTTTCTAAAATTAACCAATTATAACAAGTAGTGACATATAAAACTGGATTTAATATACTTTTTTTTTATTTTTCCAATATAGAAACCAAAACAAACTCTTACTAAGCTTATAATATTTCATTGGGGTATCATTAAAATAAACTTATAGCAATTATTATGTTTCAATAAATGACGCAAATAAAGGGAAATTGAGTGAGCTAACATTGCAGTCTTGAACGATTGAAGAGAATAGAATTAAATGTGTTCAACTAATAAATATAAAGGTTGAGTTTGTGGGTGAATGATGAGATGTGAAATTTTTAAGGTAAAGACTAAGTTTATAATTGTATAAATAATTAATAAAATTGGGTTAGATTATGTTATATATAATAATATAAATAAAAAAAACTAAATAGGTTAGGCTTGTAAGCTGAGCTTTATGAAAATAAATTAGGCCTATTTATCTAAATAGGCCTGACAATGAGCCTGAATCTTAGCATGACCTATTTACTAATTGATTAGGTTAGGTTTAATGTAGGCTAGACCGTTAGCCCCCGATAAAAGCTTAACCTATTTCTATTCTTATTTATATCTTACTATCGGTGTAAGGACCATATTGATAAACGATATTAAAATATCTCTATAAATACTCTATGAGTCAAGAGGCATACATTGGCTTTAGTTAACCATCAAGACCCCAACTCGCCTTAAGCTTCTTTGTTGCGTTGAAAAAAACAATCACTTGTTTACTAAATAATATCGCAGATGTGAGGACAACAGTCTCTTCACGAAGACACTACTAATGTCTCCATATTTAGCGCTGAAGATATGCGCAATTTTTCGGTTTTCATCAATTTACACGGAATACAATATCATGAGTCATGTGAGACTTATATTCTATACTCAAGAGCAAACTATGAACATTGACACCTACACCATATGATCTGGTAATTTCTTCAATGAAGAAAAGAAAGCACCATTTTTTTTTTTTTTGAGACGATTTGAAACGTACCAATGGGTTTCAAAATGAACAAATAGCATGAAGAAGAATTGAATATTAATCGTAAGGCTGAGAAGCGCATTATACTTCCATCTTTATATCCATCCATATCATTAAAATTTCTCATAAACTTGAGCTTTTGGAGACGATTCGAAACGTACCAATGGATTTCAAAATGTTTAAAAGCGTGCTAGAATCAAAATAACACAATATGTAAGCACCGAAACTAAACGAACAGCTAGTGACCAAATCAGCACATAAGAAGAATCGATGACAACAGAGAAAAGGACCCATAAAATCCATGGCGTGAAACAGGAAAACAACAGAAACTCTAGTAACTCGATCGACACTATAGATCGCGTGCAGTTTTGATCGAATGATCGATACGATGAGCAATAAGAAAATTGTTAGGGTTATGGATTTTCGGCAAAAAAAAAAAAAAAAAAAAAACTTTGATACCCTATTTCAATTAATTTAAATTTAATTTTTCATATTAAATTTAGTTAATTTAAAATGGCTAAACTTTATTTTTTATCCTTTAATTTTACATAAAGTTTGATTTTAGTCCCTTAAATTTATAAAGTGTATTTTTAGTCCTTAAAATTTAACACTATTCAAGTTACAAAAGAAAAATACTGATGAAACAAAGTTAACTGATGATTTTGCAGTGCTAATAAAGTAAGATCAAA
Source organism: Inga laurina (assembly GCA_963855925.1). Classification (NCBI taxonomy): domain Eukaryota; kingdom Viridiplantae; phylum Streptophyta; class Magnoliopsida; order Fabales; family Fabaceae; genus Inga; species Inga laurina. Next base: position 61,193,798 of record OY979706.1, read on the forward strand.
TTTTTTAAAGGGTAAACTCATTTGTAGAGGTACCTATATATTTACTTGTTAAGAAAAAAATATTGAGGGGAGGAACGAGAGATGCGTATTGGGTCGGATCTGATATTGTAGGAGGATCCAATTGCAAGAGTGAGAAAACAAGTAAGGGGGTAGCCTCCATTTATAGTGGTCCGGCGCGCTTGCCCTCCAAGCCATAATCAGGCCAATAAATGCTTGATTGATTTTGTCATTTATGGTGATTTACATGTTAATGAACAAATCTATAATTAGAGTTGACAAATTACTCGTCAATGAGAATTTTCTTCTCAATCAGTCATAAATGTTGAGATATTATTTTTTTTCATTTGATTTGAACTGTTACTTTCCCAATCAAATAGCTTGGCCTATTAAGGGCAGATTTAGACCCACAATCCAACATTACTCAATTTTTAACATATATATTTTTCCCCCTCATAATTAAATCCTTTAATTTTGTTGTGTTAGTACTGTTAACTCTTATACATGGTCTAACTATGATGATAAAGGAAAATTGCAGGAGTTGATGGTGTAACAGAGCAAGATTAATGATTTACTTAAGAAAAAATAATACACCTGTGCCAAATTAAAAATTGAATGAAAGGATATGTACATGCAAAATGGTTTTCCCTTTTCTAAATGAGAAATATTTATAAACCAATCACAAAGGAGAAATCCCTAAAAAACAATTTTAAAAATGTTAAAGGACAAAAAAGTGTTCTAAATATTCATAATATCTGAGTGGTATGAGAGCCTGATTTATCCTTCTTAAAATTAAATGGAAAAGACATAAATATCACTTTGAGTTTAAAAACCGTGCTCCTATTTTTAATTAGGGTTTAACAAATTCAGATTAAGTTTTAACAAGTTTCGATAAATTTTTCACAAATTTTAATTCAAAAATCACCACTTACTATCATAGTAAGATATAGATTCTCACTTTTGATAAGGATTTCACAATTCAGAGAAGGTTTTAATAAATTCTAATAAGATTTTCACAAATTTCAATTCAAAAATCACCACTCACTACATCGGTAAGATATTTATTCACACTTTACACCTTTATGGTATTTAGCATATTTACAGTTTTTCTTAGGGAGAATTGCCTAAAAATATATTGGAGGTAGATTAATTGCTGATTGCTATCAAGCGTGCAAGCGATCTTCCTTGTGTGTAAGCGATCTTCCGTTTTATGCAAACCATCTTCTGTGTGTGCAAGAATCTTTCATATAAATGTGCAAACAATCTTCTGTTGTGTGTAAAATATCTTCTATTATGTGCAACAGATCTTCCATAATAGCAATCAGCAATTAATTTATCTCCAAAGTATTTTTGGGTAATTCTCCCATTTTTTTTAAGGGATTTTCCCATCAAGCTTTCCGACGTGACCAGATTGTGATCTTTCAAGCTTTGGGATGATATTTATAGGCAATAATTTCTCCGGCGACCTTCCTCTTTCTGTTTTACTCTAGGCAAAACAGCTTCTCCGAAGACCTTCCTGATATGAGTTACTCCCTCCGGTCCTAATTATAAGACAAAGTTGACTTTTTTTGGAGAAATTAAGGAAGTCAATTAAATCACTTTAGAATATTTTTATTTTTATTTTTTCCTTCAAACTAATTAATTTGACTAATAAACTGATATATAAACTAAAGATAATAAAAATATAAATACTGTAGAGTGATTTAATTGGCTTCCTTAATTTCTTAAAAAAAGTCAACTTTATCTTATAATTAGGACCGGAGGGAGTATATTACAAGGTGACTATCTTTTCGTGCCTAGAATAACGAATTCATAAGGGGAAATTCCCAGGTTCGTTTTCTCCAACCTACAGGATTTCAATGTTTCCAACAACAATTTATAGGTCCATTAATAACGGGTCTACATTGTAATTCAAATCATTAAGACTCTTTTATGATCTGGCAACTGTAGGATTCATTAAAGCCAACAGAATCTGATCGCGGAAAGCTTGACATGGAGGAGGAAGCAGAGGGATGGTGGTTCCGTACTCACCTTTGCCGTAGGTTGGGGAGGGCTCCCCCCTATCAAAACTGGGATTAAAATTAAATTAGGGGTTAATTTCTCATTTAAAAAAATTAATCTTACCTGGCCCCACTTAACCATGCTATCTTAGCATATTTCCTTTTTAACATGAACGATGTTAAATTTTAAGTACTAAAAATATATTTTATAAGCTCAAAAGACTAAAATTAAGATTCATGCAAATTTAAAGGATTAAAAATATACTTTAGTTTTTTAAAATATAATGTTAATCATGTTGTACTATTAGAGGTGGGAAAATAAACCGATATGTTGAGGCTCCACTCCCATAAAAGATCTATATTTTGAAGCATGATGTGTTTACTCACATGCTTGGGCGTAACCCCTAGCCTTTAAGCCCATTTAATAATATATATATATATATATATATATATATATATATATATATATATATATATATATATATATTATTTTCTTAAAAAAATTAAATTAGAATGGTACAGTTTTTAATTTAAGATAAATATTTTAAAAGTATTAAATATTTTATCTTTTTTTAATAAATAGAATAAGTGACTATTTATCTTAAAACAAAATTCTTCAAGAGATGGAGTTCTACTTTCTCATTTTTGAATATGTTATCAGTTTTTCTTTTTGATATAGTTTGCATAATATTTAAACTTCTTCAAATACACTATAAAAATTGTTCTCTTGTGTTCACCTTACATCAATAAAAAAAAATATTCTTTCAATATTTCGTAAGGAAATTTTTCTTGGGGGAAATATTCTAAACCAAATGAAAGATTCTTAAAAATTGAGTAATATTTAAAAAAAATCAATTAGAAAATCTTTAACTAATTATATTGTCATCAATAAGCTTTTCTTAACTTTTTAATAAGAATATAATCAATTTTTTCATTTAAAACGTTCAAATAATAATATTACATGATTTGAAAAACTTTTTCAATTTTAAAAAATTATTTTTTTCAAAGCAAAACTCAATTTTTAGTTATTTAATAAAATTTTAAAAAATTGACTGCCCATAGCCTTACGAGTTGGTCTTCTTAGACTCGATTCATTTTATGAAAAAAATGAAAAAAAAAAAAATTAAACGTATTTTTTAAAAAGGGTAAAAATGAAAAAAAAAATTATGATATATTAAATAATTTAATTGTGCTTTTTTATTTTTTATGATATTATTTAAGTACCTTATATTATATTATGCATGAGATGGAATAGAAAAATTCAGAATACTCGTCGTCCACATGGGGTGAAAGGAGCCGCGACTGGCATTATTATTATACTATATGTGGAAGACCGTTGACACGAAAGGAGGCAGCAGAATTTGGTGGCACGGAAATCACATGAATGCCGCCGGCCAAGCTTTTCTTATTGTCCATGATGGGCACGTGATTCATTTGGTCGGAAAATGGAGCGCACACGGCTCACCTATTCTTCTTGTCCCCAGAATTCCAATTCTCCACAATTCTCTGTTCAACAAGTCTTTCCACTCCCGCATCACTTTTCTTCCTTAATCCTGTGTTTCCTCACCCACGTTTTCCTTGATTAGTGGTTTTGGAGCTCATACATGTGGTGTCATCTATACTGTCTAAATATAATTTTAACGGTTTAAAATTTAAAAATTTTAAATAAGAAAATATTTTATTTCTGAAAAAACGGACCGTTGATAAATTATTATTTTTATTTTAAATTATGTACATATTAAAATAACTTATTTAAACAATAAACAGAAGTTAAAAAACATGGGGACCACATGAGTATCCAAACTTAATTTGATTAATTGTTGGATTTTGATATATATTTATTAGGAGAAACAAAAACTCTTTAAGTCTAAAAAAGAATTGTAGTCTTGACTAAATCAAAAATATATATATACACTTTTTCAAAGCATACTTAATACTTCTTCCGATCGTTCCTAATTAGGGAGTAGATATTTGTTTTAAATTATATCTGTCTCTGCAAAAACATGAGACCCATTCTAATGTCGAAAATTGAAAACAATTCGCACACATAATTTTAATTTCATACTAGCAATAAAAATAAATATGATTTATTCAAATAATTACTCCTTTCTTATTCATTCTCTCTCATCTCCTATTTTACTCACTCTCTCTCGCTCACTCTCTCCATAAATAAAAGTGTTTTAGCAAAGTCATTTATACTTTTTCTTTTTACATATTTATTGTGTTTAATCAATTTCAACAAATTTTTTAAATTGTATAATTTAGATATTTGTATCTCATGTTTTTAAGCGAGGGAGTGTTATAGAAGCAAACCGAAGATCGAAAAATAATAAAGAAAAAATTATCTTCCAAGGTTTGAGACATCGTTACTGGCAAAAGAAAAAAAAAAAAAGAGACATCGTTAATTTTTGCGGAGACTAACGTCCGAGTGGGCATCTGATGTGGCAGTACGTTATTGGTCCACTTGATATTTGGGTGAAATGCAGCGGCCCCCACAAACCAATACGTGAGGTGAGGCAGAAACTCCTGGTCGGCGTCTAGCAAAACCCAATTCAACTGACGGAGGCAAACGGCAAACCCCTTTAGGCTCTGCCTACCTCCGCCCTTGGCCGTTTCACAGTATATTATGTTGGAGGGCCCGAATCTTCTCTTCCTCTCCGTCCAAACTCTTCTCCAAGTTTTCGACCTTCTTCATTTGTTGCAGCCAAACACTGCCCATTTCTTGCTCGCTCGCTCCATTTTGGGGAAACCTTCCAGTCATTGGATGACAGTACTGACAATGAGTTAATATATATTATTATTTTCACCTCCTTATTACTAAACAGTCATGCATCAACCTTCAACTTTGACGCAAGAACCCAGTTTAGTTCTTGATTTTGTTTCCCAATTTGGAAGATTTCCGTTTGATTCGAGGTTTCAAAATTTGGGGTCAGAAATCCGTGTTTCATCTTTATCAAATTTCTTGTCATTCAACAGCGCAAGGGGCACAGTTAACGGAAGAAAACATAGACCGGCTGCTTCACTTAGGTTAGGAGGTAGTGGAAGCTTTAATTTTCGTAACATATTCAATGATTTCAACAGAGCTGTTAGGTTTCATTGCGAGAAAATCCCAATTGGGTTCGCTTCGCTTCGAATTGATTCGGGGGATAATGGTTCTGGGGATAATAATGGCCTGAGAGAAGATGGGTGCGGTGTTCTGGAGGATGATAGATTGCCATTGAATGGGGCTGAGGCTGAGAACCCCAAAAAGGTTTTAATTTTAATGAGTGACACCGGTGGTGGCCATCGAGCTTCTGCAGAAGCCATCAAGGCGGCTTTTCATGAAGAGTTTGGGAATGACTACCAGGTTGATTGTCTGACTGTTTGTTTGTGTTTCTTTACTGTATCATTAGGTGTATTTAATGTATATGTGTTTCTTTTATATTATCTTCTCAATCAGAAGTTCATTTACAGGTGTTTGTTACTGATTTATGGTCTGATCATACGCCCTGGCCATTCAATCAACTTCCTAGGAGTTACAGTTTTCTGGTAAAACATGGGTCATTATGGAAAATGATGTACTATGGAACTGCCCCACGGGTAGTTCATCAGTCTAACTTTGCGGCAACTTCAACATTTATAGCTCGGTGAGACTGTGCTTCCCTTTGAAGAACAGTTTTTAGTTTATCTTTGTCTTGCTACTTCAAATGTAAACGACATGGACGACCTTTATGCTGAATTCACACATCAATGATAATTATCCTATCATCTTTTACAGTGAGGTCGCCAAAGGGCTAATGAAATATCAGCCTGATATTATAATCAGTGTGCATCCGTTGATGCAACATGTTCCACTTCGTATATTGAGGGCAAAAGGTCTTTTAAAGAAGATTGTTTTTACCACGGTCATCACAGATTTAAGCACATGCCATCCTACATGGTCAGTTCTGCCATTTTCATATTTTTATTCAAACTCTGCATGAATAGTTTGGTTTTGACATCTTATCCATTATCTCTTCAGGTTTCACAAGCTTGTAACAAGATGCTATTGCCCATCAACAGAAGTTGCGAAAAGAGCACAGAGGGCTGGGCTCCAACCATCTCAAATAAAGATTTATGGTTTACCTGTACGGCCTTCCTTTGTTAAGGCTGTTCGTCCAAAGGTTTGTTATGTTCTTATGGCTGATTCGTTTACCAGACTTTAGTTGGGATCAATCATTTGTTATATAGTGTCATGTGTATTTCCCTGAAGTAACCTTCATTTGATACTAGAATCATGCGGTCACTGTAATGAGTCGAATAATTTAAGTTGCATTAGGCTTTAGAAGTTTCTGGCAAGCTCAATTTCACCTAAACTAATTGTTCAAAAGAGATAAAGTTCTATCACTACAGCCTCTACTGAAGTACAGTAATTCCTGGTACCCTACTGTACGCAATTCCTGATCATTGAAGCTAAATTGATGCATAAGCAGGCTTGTAGTTTGCCTAATTAAAAAAGTCTATGTCCAGACAGTATAGTCATTGGCTTTCTTTTTAGCTGAACCAACCTGAATGATCTGTATCCTACATATGTTTTGTTGTTGTGCAAATTCGATTCAAATAAATTTCTATAAAAGTGTGAGCTTTTTTGAATATGCAGTCGTGAGAATAACTAATAGTGGAAATACGGTTGTTAAATCAGGTTTCCCTGACCATCTTTGTCTCCTTTAATTTATGCTGTAGGATGAACTAAGGAGAGAATTAGGCATGGATGAGGATCTGCCTGCCGTACTATTAATGGGAGGTGGAGAAGGTATGGGCCCTATTGAGGCTACTGCTCGGGCTCTTGGAGATTTGTTGTATGATGAGAATCTTGGTGGCCCACTAGGTCAAATTCTTGTGATTTGTGGTCGCAACAAGAAGCTTGTTAACAAACTGCTCTCAATTGATTGGAAGGTTCCCGTGCAGGTATTGATTCCTTTAAAATCTTTCCTAAGCTTGTTTCTACTTTATTAATCCCCTGAATATTTGGGTCTAGATGCTCATGCTTGCTGTCTCTCCCTGCATCTCCCCCTCCTGGATTTATTTCTTCAAGACATATGCTTAACGATTTTTGTGCCATACAGTTATATTTTATCAAAAACTTGTGCAATTGACCCTGATTATTTAGGGGTGAAGTTTTCTGGTTCTGCATCATTGACTTTTGCAGTCAGTATGTCTAATGTTTCAAAGTCACTCAATTGAATCTCTGTTGTTAATGAGCTTCAAGTATGAGTTTGTCTCTCCACATCTGGGTTTTAGAACTTCCAAGTCAATTTTCTGTCTGTAAATTGATGCACAAGGTTGGAGACATTTGATGAACAAAACAAATAATCTCTATGTATGTTGGTGTCAGTAGAAGCTGCTGATTATTTTTTTTTAATCTTGACCCCTATTTAGGTCAAAGGATTCGTCACTAAAATGGAGGATTGCATGGGAGCTTGTGATTGCATCATTACAAAGGTAAATGACCAATGCTTCTACTTCAATTTGACAACAGCACATGATTTTCATATTTTTTCCCCACTTTTGCAGGCCGGCCCTGGGACAATTGCAGAGGCCATGATTCGAGGCCTTCCCATAATTTTGAACGACTACATCGCTGGGCAGGTAATCCAGCTTGCCTCAACTGTGTCAATTAGCCGAACTGTAAATTTGAGGCTGAGTTTTGAAACTTCAGTAGCTACTAGACTCGGAAACAGGGATTTACCGTAGTTTTGTTTGATTACAGGAAGCTGGGAATGTGCCGTATGTTGTTGAAAATGGATGTGGGAAGTTCTCTAAATCACCAAAGGAAATAGCAAGAATAGTTGCTGACTGGTTTGGTCCAAAAGCTGAGGAGCTGAAGATAATGTCACAAAATGCACTGAGACTAGCGAGACCAGATGCTGTGTTCAAAATAGTTCACGACCTTCACGAGCTTGTCAGACAAAGAAGTTTACTACCTCAGTTCTCTTGTACATCTTAACATTTCAGTTAGGCTTTTTCGTGTGTGTGTGTTTGTTTTTTGTTTTTGTTTTTTTTTTTGAAAATCAGTTTTCTGGGAAGGAGAGATGTATAAAGCGGAGAAGATGCAGGACTTGCCTGGCAAAAATACGTGTTTTCCTCCGCCATCTGCATTTATTGTTTGGGGGTGCGCATAGCAAAATAACCCAGTTTTGGCTTATAAATTCACTTCATGGATACATGTTTTTTTTTTTTATTTATTTATTTAATCTGAATTCATTGTCTCAATAGAGACATTACAACAAAATCCAACTATATCGCCTAACCTTGATCAACGTCCGCCTTCTAGATAAAAAGAGGAGGTTGATCAAGGAAACAAAAGTTTTCATCTATCCTATGGGAATGTTTAGTTAATTGATCAGTAATAATTATGGTCTCCCTAAAATTATGGTTGACTACAACTTGTCAATCCCTATAAAGTAACAGTTTAACATCATCCACAATGTCTTTAAAGGGGTGATTCCAATCACATTCTCTCAACATATAGTTTGTAGCTTCTATACAATTGGTGAATAAAATAATTTTCCTATACCATTTTAACCAATGCAAGTGTAAGCCCGGAATACAACCTATCAAGTCCACAAATACTGAAAGAACATTCAATAACTTGCACCTGAAACCCTCAATCCATCTATCATTCTGGTCTCTGATGTAGCCTCCACATCCGCTTCTTCTATCCTCCAATACCAAGCCATCAACTTCTTGTTCAAAGACATCCTCGCCATGTTGGTTCATAATAGTTTGAGGAGGAACAAACCTCTTATCTGTAGCACATATTCTGAAAATATCCTTACCCGAGCAGGCTCTAGAGAAACTATGGTTTATATTCATCCCCATGTTTGCATTCTTGCTATTAAAGAGCTTGTTGCAACGTGAAACCCATACATTCTAGCATAGATAACCAAATAGAGTTGACCATGTGACCTTCTTAGTGTGGTTCCTTCTAATCTCATAAGTCAGGTTCCACTTGATCCAATCTACACCCTGCAAATAAAAGAATATATCTCATTTCTCTTGTTTGATCACAGATTTCCAGCAATCCCTGACATTTGAGCAATCCCTTAGCATGTGCATCAAATCTTCTTCTCTCTCATAGACAAAGGGGCAAGTAGCTGACGTGTCCAATCCTCGATGCATTCTCAATTTTGATGTATTAGCCCTCACATGAACTGCAAGCCACATGAAAGTTTTGATCTTTTTGGAATGGACCATCTTCATAGAATCTTCCATATGCTATTTTCCTCAGGGCAAGTACCTGAAAAGAGAAAAAGATATGCAGATTTTATAGAAAAACAACCATCAGTGGATGGTTTCCAGAATATTTTGTCCTCTCTTTTGTCCTCATGAGGTGGGTATACACTAACAATTCGATTAATGAACTGTGGAGGAAGCCAGAATTCCATCTTCCTTCTATTCCACTCACCGTTATCCAAGACATACTCAGCCACACTCTCATTCCTATCAATGAGATCTTCATATCCTGGTATCATATCAATTAGAGGGATGTTCATGTCAGACCAGGTATCTATCCAGAAGAAAGTATATCTACCATTCTTAATTCTCCTGCCAAACCCTATTCTGAATTTTCCTCTTTCTAATGCCTCTCCATGTAAGAGCTGAGTTCTTTTTCCTCTTAAGATCAGGCATCTCATTTTCTCCACATTTATATTTTCCCTTAAGAACCTTCACCCATAAAGCCTCTTTCTTGCATAGTAAACCCTAACAAAGCTTCATAATAAAAGCTTTATTTTGCTTCTATAGGTTCTTGATCCCTAGCCCTCTTACCTTCTTCTCTTGAAAAACATTTTCCCATGAGATTAAGTGTAACTTTTGGCTCTCTTCAGTATCCCCCCAAGAGAAACCTTTACTGCTCTGCTCCACTCCCTGACTATACACTTCGGGAGCAGAATGGTTTGCATATAATAAGTGGGCAGCGTCGATGGCACTGCTTTGAGAAGAGTAGCCCGCCAACAAGATTAAGGAATCCTTGTTTCCATCAAGATAACCTCTTTTTTGTTTTCTCAATGATGGGTGCAAAAGTCAAGTAAGAAGCTCTTTTATGGATTAACGGAATTCCTAAGTATTTTGCCAAGTCATCTGTTAAACCTACCCCCATTTGCCTACTCAACTCTAAAGTTCTTGACGCATGTACATTCTGAGAAAACATGTATTTTTCTTTGCTCTGTTCATTTTCTGTCTTGATACACCACAAAAGAGATCTAAGCATACAATCATAGAGTCAACTTGCAAACTTGACGCTTCTCCAAATAGAATCAAGTCATCAGCAAAGAAAAGATGAGAAAGTTGTGGCCCTCTTGTGTTGAGTCTGATGGGAGTCCATGAACCAGCATCTACCACATCTTCTAGTATATGATAAAGACGCTCCATATAGAGGGTAAAAATATAGGGAGATAATGGGTCACCTTGTCTAATGTAACACCCCAATTTTTATCACCAATATTTCCTTTATGTAATGAGATATTTAATGGGATAAAATGGTGAATAATAATGTACATAAAAGGATAAATACTCCAATTGGTGGTCACACACAACATGAGTATGTTTAAAACACAAAGTGTAAACAATTGTATTTGCTGCCAGTGAGTTTCCTTGTGTAACAATCTTGTTGTATGACATTTTTAAATAGGAAAATGATGTTTAATGCCTATGATATTTTTTAGCATGAAATTAAATTTATCAAGCTTTAATTTAATAGGTCATATAGGTCATTTGGAGATGTACACAAAGAGTTATGAATTTTTGAAGTTTATCTAGTGAAACTAGCCAATTTCTGGGACAGCGTCCAAAGATTTAAATTCTGAGAATGTTGAGCTTCTAGTTGGCTAAAGGTTATATTTTTCCTTAAAACTAAACTCAATAAGGGCTAAGTAGCTTTTAGAAGCACCTCAATTGAATTTCTACAAATAAAGATATGAATTTTCAAAGTTTAATGAAAAAATGTATGGACAAAATGGTAATTTGTCGTATAAAGCAAGAGGCAATTATTTTTCCTAATTTATTAGGCCATTTTCGTCCAAAAAGGGTTATGAAGAGGCAAAAATAAATATAAGATGATAAATATCTTGTTGGAGGCATTTTTGGTTAAGTAACAAAAAAATGATGATGATGATAGAAAAGTCATATAGTCAAAAGTTGCAACTCATAATAAAAATGTGGAAGAGGTTAATTGTGATAATTGAAGGCATCTTTTTACTTCCTTCCAAAGTTCACTTTCGGCCAAGTATTTTGAGAGAGAGAGAAAGATTACAACAATTAAATAGCATGTGATCATTTGTAATAAAATACAACTTTCAAAGGAGGTGAAGTTGGATATTTTAAAAGCACTTTCCTCTTTCTCTTAGTCTCATTTTCGTATCAGCTGAACCAGAGAGAGAGAGAGAGAGAGAGAGAGATTTGAACAAGGTTGAGAGCTCAAGAACAAAAAGAGCTAGGGTTAAACCAAAAATCCAAGATAAGTGGTTGAAAACTTGGAGTTTATGCATCTAGTGCTTGAAATACCTCCTCTAACCTTCATATCTTCATAAATATCATGTATAACAAGCAAAATCAAGAGAGAAGAGAGAGAGGGCAGTGGTATCCTAAAGAGAGAAAGTTGAGCAATCAAGAGGTAATCTCCAAAACTTGATCCTCTTGAGCAGTATGATGTTGTTGTTGACCACTTCTCTAGTCAGCCCTAGTGCTATTTTTCTCTCCCTAAGAGCTCAGCTAGGGCTTGTCCCGTTTTTTCTTCCTTTTTGGTTGACACTCGACTTTAGGCTGCTTCCATCTTTCTTTCTATCTCCATTTTAATCTCTTCATAATTGTAACATCCTTATTTTTAGAATATAATTATAATTTAAAGATAATTATGAATTCAGTAGTAACTTTTTTTAAAAAAAATGAGGGATTCAATAAAAAAATGTAAAAATATATATAAAACTGTAGGCGCCAATTTGGCCCTACAGTTGAAAAATGAGTTGGTGCCTCCCCTCATTAATAAATTGGCGCCTAATGGCGCCAATTATTGGAGGAGGAGGGTATTATAAATACCCCCTCTCCCTTCTCACTTCACGCAGATCGTCTGCGTGGAGTGATTGTGCAGAAGGCGTACGGTGTGATATTGATAGGAGTATTTTCACATATGTGGGGATTAATAAGGTACTCAAATTCTTTTCTGATCACAAAACTTCTTTTATGAAAATGTTCTAAATAATTTTATCTTTCTTATGATAGTAATTTTGTGTTGATTAGAGAAAATTTTAAGATTAGGATTTTGGACAAATTTGAGTTTTGTTAACATAAGGCTATAGGAATATAGAGGAGGATTAATGATTAATTTTAATCAGGTTACTTTTGTTATGTAGTTGGTATATAATTTTATAATGAATTTTATATATAATTAATCTATGAATAATTCTATATTAGGCTTTTTATCTGATTAAATTTGGATTAAATAATTTATTTAGTATGTTGGAGGTATATTAGGCTTTTTATTCTAATCGGTGTAGTTTGGTAAATTTTGTTGTCTAAAAAATTATAATTTGATATTAAGAATTATATTATTTTTTATATGATTTTAATTATGTGGGAGTTTCAAATATTTTTTTTTATAATTAGACTATATTCATATAAATTAGAAAAATAGATTTAGTTATTTTAGGAGGTTGATATTGATGATTATATAATAACATATATGTTAAAATTTATAAAATTAAGTGGTTGACGAGAGAGAATGATATAGATGTTGTTTAAGGATTATTAAGGAAGTTAGAATATTTATGGATAATAGTTCTAGAGGAAAATTGGAGATGAATTGTGTAAATTATTTATTTTAGTATTGCTTGGAGTTAATTGTTACTTAAATTGATAATGTAGAGTTTTCTTGAGATCGGTGATTGTTTGTATTTGGTACTCAAGTTAAGGTTAAGCTTGGAATTGAGGTAACCAGGGTTAATTTATTTTATATGCTTGTTTTGGACTGTAAGGTGTTTTCTAAACCTTACTTTCATCTATATTACATATATGTGTTTTGAGAGATTATGTGTATGTATGAATATGAACCTAGTTCAGTGAAGTAGTGTTTTTTTCCAAATTGTATATATGAGCATATATATTATTAAAATTGTTACTATTGTGATGGTTATGATGTTTGAGATGAAATGTTGTAAAAGGTATGATAATTTGTAAATGTTTCGAGAACTATATTGATATATTGTTTTTCTGTTATGGGATATGGTGGGTTGTGTGGAAGAGATATGGTGCAACTCTGCCTATCAGCTCTCTCATTCCTGGCTTGGATTTTGAGTTGAGTGTTTTGGGCGGACACCTCCCTGTTACGGTATATTGGCGGTGGCATAGGAGGGGGCAGTATTCTTGAAGTGATTAGCCAACCTTTGGCCAGGTATACTAGCACTGATAGGCTGTGCCACATCCAGAAGCTATAAGGAGGAGCAGGATAGATGAGTGGGGATAGTTCTAATTGAACATATTATGTGAAGTTTAATTATTGAGAATATTAGGCCCCGTTTGGTATGCTGGAATTGAAGGAATGGAGATGGAAATGAAATTAAAATCCATGTTCAATGTCTGTTTGGTTTGCATGAATTGGCCTCCATGTGGAAATGAATTCCACCAAAATAGGTTGAATTGAATTCCATACTCATGCCCATGGAAATGAGATGGGTTCCATGGAGGCCATATTTTCAGACAAAAATGTCCTCAGTTTTGGAACTTATTGACACTTCAACCTCTTACTCAATTGGTCGGCAGTGAGGTAATGGTGAAGACGGTCATGACTGCAATGGCGACGGTGACGGTGAGGATGCGACAGCGACACCAACTTATCCTCTTCACAAATCTCTGATTTCCTCTCATCGTCACCTTCGACTCCAACTTATCACAAATCTCCGACGGTGAAGCTTTTTCTGCAGCTGCTGAAAACGGTGACAACAAAACTTTATCGGATCTGCAGAAATTGCAAGCTTGATAAAATCTGTGTAGAAATCACAAGCTTTATCAGATCTGGTTTTTCTATTACTGCAATGACATTCGAGCAAAAAAAAAGATCAAGAGGTACAATAATGGTATTTGAGAAAAAAAAAGATTACTGATACTACAATGGTATTCGAGCAAAAAAAAAAAGATACAACAATGGTATTAAATATGTAGAAGCCTTGCGATGCTACTGATCTAATCTCTTTCTCATGAACCACTAGGAGCAACATAATCGAGAGGGGGTGGGAGAGAGGGAGTGGCAATTGGGGTCTGTGGGTTTTTTGCCTTTTTTTAATAATAAGGGTATTTTGGACTTTTGATAATAAAAAAATATAAATTTAATTAAAATTATATATCAATTCCATAAGCATACTAAACACACTTTTAAACCTTATATCCATATCCATATCCATATCAATTTCCATTTCCATCAAAATCAATTCTAGCATACCAAACAGGCCCTTATTGATATTATGTTAGTTAAACCTACTTCTCTGACTTACATTCTTTTCCTGCATATTTTGTAAATTAATTTTTGGTTATTGAGACTTTATGTCTCGCCCCGTTGTTGTAAATATTTTTCAAGCTAGACCTCTAATTTAGCTAGAGGCCAAGGGGAGCAACCAGAGGCATAGACGCTGAGAATCCTGTAGGCCTCTTGTGGTATTGGTGTTGTATTATTTTCTATATTGCCATAATAAGACATCTCATGTTTTTAGAGATATCATATTTATTGTTTGGATAACTGTTTTAGAATAATTGTTTAACTTTTGTTAGGTGAGAGGCCTTGTTTTCGTATTCTAAGATTTTGGTGGACGTACAACCATATCTGTGATGGAAAATTGTTTTGTATGAAATCTTAATTGTGGGGTTCAATGTCGTAAGACTCGTGGGCTATGAGTTCTCCTGTTGTTATGTGTGCTCTGAGTAATGAATATCTATGTAGTGGGTTTGTGGGCTAGTTTATGCCCTGAACTCCGATATGTTTTAAATGAGAAATGGTTTTCAATTATCACTGGTTAACCAGATTTTATAAAATCATTACGGATAATTGTTGTTTGGAGAAAGGGTCATTTCAATAATCGATCTTCTCTGTCGTTCTCTTTGTTCTTTTGGTGTTTTATATATATTTTGTCCGAAGTAGCAATGCTCTGTTTTTTCAAAGATTTCTTTAGTCGGTGAAAAGTTTGTATTATCAAGGAAGTTTCTAGAGTTTTTTCGAACAAGTATGGAGTTAACTCCAAATATTAGTCAGGATTTAAATATCGAATGGTAAGAAGACAATACAGAGCAGTACGATGAGAAGTGTATTGTGGGAAGAGTCATTACAAAAATGCGACTCAGCGTTTTTACTGTCAGGGAAAATGTGCTTGCGGCTTGGAAGTTAAAGGAAGATCAAGTGGAAGTTGATTACATTGGCTTTAATATGTTTTCTTTCAACTTTAATAAAATTGAAGATGCTCGAAGAATCTTAAACGAGAGCCCATGGGCGGTCCGACAATATATACTGTGTCTTCAAAGATGAAGGCCTTTGTTAGTGATTGTGAGATTCAAATAGGCAAATGTTTGTTCTGGGTTCAACTCCATAATATGCCTCCGGAGGGATGAAGTTTGGCTAATTATAGAGTAATGGCTTCTAAAGTTGGTAGAGTAGTTTCTGTTGAAGATCCAGGACCCGGGAAAATTAAAACGAAGAGCTTTGGAAGAATCAGGGTAGAGGTTAAAATTGATGAGCCATTAATACTAGGATTTTATATTACCAGACCAGTTAAGAAGGACAGCCAGAATAGATTAGTCTGGATCTAGGTAAAATATGAGCGACTAGCTAAGTTCTGCTATGTCTGCGGAAGACTTGGACATGAGAGCGAAAATTATGATTCTGAAGTAAGTGGTGGAGATGATGGGGCTTACCAGAGGCGATTTAGTACAAGCATGTGCATTCCAGAGATGAAGGCTTATTCTGGTACACCAGAGAAGATGAGTAGCTAGCAAACAAAAGAAAGCAAAGTTGAGCATGGGGAACGTGAGAATATTAATAGCTTGCATGGGAAAGATGGGAATATTGAGTCAACCGAGACTCTGGGGGTTAGCTCTCAGGAGATGAGTGAGGAACAGTCTGTGGAGTACAATAAATCCTTCATTAATGAGAATATACCAGATTTTGACTTAGATAATGATACTTTCGTAGGTTGCAAGTCGAATCCTCATCTAATTAGAAGGACAGTTAATATATCAAAAGGAAAAAAAGTGGGCCAATCATCTAATATGTGGGCCAACTTGAAGTGGCCCAAGGTGACTATCTCTGAAGTTAATGTGAAGAAAATATCGATTGAGATGGGTTGGGCTTTTTCCAACAATGAAACCGGAGCTTAGAATAACCAAAAGCAGGGAGTGGAAATAAGGGAGATTAATGAAGGAATAAAGGAGGCCCAAGAAGTGAAAGTTGTTTATGCCTATGGGGGTGAAGTAGGCCATCTTGCACTTCAGGTGGCAAGAGTTAACTTAAAAAGGAATGCGGATGAAAAGTGGGTTTCACCTTTATCTAAGAGAAAGAAGTCACATGCTCAAGAATCTCCTAGCTTCACTGAAGAAAAGCATCATGTGGAAAAGTACCTTCAAAAGGCTGCCAAAAGAGAAAGTCCACTGGGAAGAAGGTTTTTGCAATTTGATGAAAATGTAATCTTGGAGTTTCTCATTGAGGTAAGTGTTCCTTCTGCTGGTAATATTTCTAATTACAGTTATGCTCCGAGGTTGTCGGGAGAAGAGAAATTTTTGACTGAGAAAGGGAAAGTGAAAAAAAGGTTATTTAAAAGTGAGGGATCTTCTTATATGGAGGAAAGGGGCGGTGACTGGCCTTCTCCAGTCACCAAAAATTTATGATCCTAGCATGAAACTGTCGAGGTCTAGGAACCACCTCGACTGTTTGGAATCTAAGGTTCTAATGTAAAAAGTTCAATCCGGCTATGGTTTTTTTATCTGAAACAAAGATGCTGAGAGAAAATGCTAATAAGATCAAAAGGAAACTGGGTTTTAGTTCTAGTGTCTATTTCGACCTTGTTGGCAGATCTGAGGGTTTGGTACTTTGGTGGAAGAAAGATGTCCATATGTTAGTAGGTGTAATTAGTAGGTACATAATTCATATTGACGATCTTAAAATATATGGGAAGGATTATGGTGCTATCTCCTGTGTGTATGGTTCGTGTAATCTGATACAAAAAAGGAGATGGCGGTTGAATCTTACTAATTTGAAGCCTGCATCCCATGCTCCATGGCGATTATAGGTGATTTTAATGATCTACTCTATCAATTGGACAAAGAAGGAGGGCGTCCTGTTCCAATGAGGGATTTAGAGAGATTCCGAAGCTTTATGACTGATTGTAATCTACTTGATCTAGAAACAAAAGGGACTAAATATACCTGGATTAATATGAGAGAAGGAGAAAGTTTTATAAGAGAATGTATGGATAAGGTAATCGTGAATTCTTCATGGAGGAATCATTTCTCTAGAGGTATATGTCATGTGCTGGAAGCAATTGGATAAGACCACGCTCCTTTAATTTTGAAATTTGAGCAAAATGAGTTAGTTTCTCCCAAATTGTTCCGTTTTGATTAAAGATGGCTAGAGTATCCGGAACTGGAAGAATTGGTTAAAGAGAATTGGGATTCTGAAGACGTAAATCTCAAGATTGAAGATTTGGCTGACAATCTAAAATTATTGAGTACAGCAATGGAGAATTGGAGTAGAGGAAAATTTGGGAATCAATTCAAATTGGCCAAACATTTGATGAGGTAGATTAACTTGATTACTAATGGGCCTAATACAGGTCAAAATTGAAGAGCTTGCTAAATTAAAAGCTAAATTGGAAGAAGCATGGAAGCAAGAGGTGTTGTACTGGGCTTAAAAATCTCAGGTTCAATGGCTTACCTGTAGGGATCGAAACACAAGATTTTTCCATATGACCACAATTTTGAGAAGAAATAGGAACAAGATACCGAGATTAAAAATTTTAGAAGATAAATGGGTTGAGACTGAGGCAGGCATTGGTAACTATTTTAACCAATTCTATTCTAAGCTATTTTCTTCAAAAGGGGTAAGAGACTTTAAAGAAATACTGCAATATGTTGATCCAGAAGTTTCAGAATCTGATAATGCTACCCTCATGCGTAGAATATCTAATGAAGAAGTCAGAGATGCTATTTTTAGTCTTGGAGGCACAAAAGCACTGGGTCTTGATGGCTTTACAGGAGTTTTCTATCAGAAGCATTGGCACATTATTGGTGACCAGGTATGTAATCTTATCAGCCAATTTTTCGATTATGGTTTTCTACTTAGTGCTATTAATGAAACCGACTTAGTTTTGATTCCAAAGACTCAAAGACCTGAATCAGTTAATAATTTTTAACTCATTAACTTGTGCAATTTTTCCTATAAAATTTTTCAAAAGTTATGGCACATAGGCTCAAAGGTCTACTTGAAAAGCTTGTTTCTGAATACCAGAGAGCCTTTGTATCGGGACGTTTAATTCAAGATAATATTATTATTGTCCATGAAATGTTTCATCATTTGAAAAGGAAAAAGGCTAAGGATGAAATGGCTATCAAGCTAGATATGAATAAAGCGTATAACAGAGTTGAATGGGACTTTTTAGTAGCCCTCATGATGAAAATGGGTTTGTCAGAGTCATGGGTTGAACGAATTTTATGGTGTATTTCATCTATGAATTTCTCGATCATGATGTCAGGTAAAAGAATGTCTAAAGTATTGCCTAATAGAGGACTTAGACAGGGAGATCTGTTATCTCCTTACTTATTTATTTTGGTAAGTAATATACTGTCTAGGATGATTGAGAAATGGCAGGTAATGGATCATTTCAAAGGCATCAAAATTGCACCATCTTGTCCTACCTTGATCCACTGTTTATTTGCTGATGATTCATTCTTTTTCCTTAAAGCAGAGATTGAGAATTGTAGGAATCTACAATACATCCTTAATCTTTATTGTCAAGCTTCTAGGCAGTTGATAAATTTTAGAAAGTCTTGTTTGTATTTTTCAAAAAAGGTTCCAGCTCTAACCAGGGAAGAGATTTGCCATGTTTTTCATATTGCAGCAGTTGATGTCCCAGGGAATTATCTTGGATTTCCTATCATATGGGGGAGATAAAAAAAACAAGCACTATCCTTTGTGGTGGACAGAGTCAAAAAGAAAATGATGGGTTGGCAAAGAAATTTCTTATCAGAAGCGGGACGAGAGGTACTGATTAAAGCTGTTGCAAACTCAATTCCAGTATATTCCATGTCATGTTTTATTTACCCAAAATCAGTTTTGACTCAATTAGAAAGTATTGTCTCTGGGTTTTGGTGGAATAGTTCTACCTTGAAAAGGAGAGTTCATTGGGTGTCCTCGGATACTCTTAAGAGGACAAAAGGAGAGGGGGAATGGGTTTTAAGGATTTTAAAGTTTTTAATCTTACTCTTCTTACTAAAATTGGTTGGAGAATATTGCAGGAACCTCAACAACTCTGGGTTCAAGTGCTAAAAAGCAAATACTTCCCAAGAACTTCCTTTATTAATGCAAAAAAGGGGAGCTCTCCCTCTTGGCTCTGGAATAGCATTCTTGCTGGTAGACAAGTCCTGGAAGGCAACATAGCAATCAGTGTGGGTGATGGACTAAGCACAAGAGTTTAGGATGATCCATGGATATACAACCTGCCTGGTAATAAACTTCTATCTCAGGTGTCCTAAGATGAGCTCAACGATCTGTTCCATAGGTGGAAACTGAAAATTCCATACAAGATCTGTTCCTTTATGTGGAGGCTACTCTCCAACGCTCTCCCTTCTTTTACAAATTTGAAAAAAAAGGAGATGTGTTGGAAATGATTTATGTCAAAAATGTAAATGTGAGTGTGAGACAATTAGTCATATTTTTCTGGGATGTGATTGGGCAAGAAGAGTGTGGTATGGAAGTAATCTCTCTTTTTCATTTCACACACAGCCTACTGTTAAGTTGCATGACTGATTGTCCCATGTATTTAGTCACCCTTCTATTTTAGAATTCGACATGGCCTTAATTGCAGTCACATTATGGCAAATATGGAAGGGACATTGTGCTTTCATCTAGAAAATAAAAGGCCTGATCCCATTTTCACTTTCATGCCAACAGGGAAGCTCCTTGATGAATTCTAGAAAGCCAATATTGGTACAAAGAGACAAGCTCTCTGGATTCTCCAATAGCCCAGGAACAAAAGAATGATCACAAATGGCATCCTCCAAATGGTAATTGTCTTAAGATTA
Organism: Inga laurina; assembly: GCA_963855925.1. NCBI lineage: Eukaryota > Viridiplantae > Streptophyta > Magnoliopsida > Fabales > Fabaceae > Inga > Inga laurina. The sequence goes on from OY979706.1 coordinate 61,214,083, forward strand.
ATGTTGATTGTGCCTTTCTGAGTAATAGCATTGCTTCCATCGCTTTTGTGTTAAGAGATTCCAATAGTTTTCTATTAGATGGCCATGCAAAAAAGGTAAGTGCACAGTCAGCCTTCATGGCTGTGTCTATGGCAATGTTTCCGGCTATATAATATACTCATGATAATCAACTTGATTATGTTATTATAGAATCTGACTATCAACATCTCATTTATTGTATTAATGGAAATGTTGATCCCCCGGACTGGCATACTATGAGTTGTGTGGAAAATATCCTTTTCATAAAGAACTTGTGCAGAATCCAATGTTGCAGATGGATTCCAAGACAAGCCAATGCAGTTGTTGATTGGGTAGCACGGGCTATGTTACATGGGTCATGCCCAGAGGATTGGGTTACAAGACCTCCAAGAGCTTTATTGAATTTACTAGATTTGATATTAGGAGTAGTACTACTAGTACCTAATTCTATTTCTATTGAATTTTCGTTTTCTCATTTGTATTTTTGTTTTTGGACTTGTATCATTTGATTATGAAATGAAATATCTTTTCTGGTTAAAAAAAAGCATGATGTTGTTAGGGTTGTTGTCGTTGTGTTTGGTTTTGATTTGCTTGATTTTGTAAATTAGGGAAGATCAAACCTTAAGGGGAAGGTGCTGCCCAAATTCACTCTAATTATGTGCAATTAGTATTTAAATGATTAAACAAGTGATTAAGAGTGAAAAAGAAGAAGCTTTAAGGGTTGAATCATGAAAACTACATTCTCCCCTTTCTTGAGTAATTTTCGACCAGACCTGAAAATAGGGGGAAGGAGTTGGAATTTCATCAATTTGATGATTCCATTGTGTTTAGAAGGAAAAATCGTGTAGAGTTCATGTTGATCATGAAATGTGAAAGGCTTTAGAATGTGAAATGACAAAATTACCCCTAAAACCCTAAATTAGAGACTGCCAAGGGCATTTTCATCTTTTGGCAGTGAATTTGATAATTCTGAGGTCAAAAATGGATTATATGGGCGAAATTATGTAAGAATAGCCCTAGTCAAGATTTTTGGAAAAGTACAATTAGAAATGGTATAAAAGGACTTAAACCGGGTCTCTAGGGGTGTTTTGGTCATTTAGCAGTTTTAAGCTAAGATAACCAACAAAATGAATTTAAAAGAGTTTATAGTAGTACATGAATAAGTATTAACATAATTCTTGTACATTTGGAATTTTAGGACTGGATTGATAGCCTGAGCCGTCGAAACAAAATTCAAGGAACGGTTTATGACCAAAAAGAGGTTTAAGGTAGTAACTCTATCCTTCATACATTATGCCAATGTTTATATGTTTGTGTATGCCATCTTCTGTAATATAATTAATGAACATGGCTTTTCCGAGGAGGGCAATTTATGTGTAGAGGCACACTTACTTGGTTGTTGAGCAAGAACCCAACCAAGGTGTACCTGGTTGTTGAGTAAGAACCCAACCGAGGTTTTACGAATAGTAGGGGATTGAGCCTCTAACTCATGTATACATGTCGTGATATTGTTGTTAATTTGTTGCATAACATGGAGCATGACATATTTAATTTTTTGCTTTTTATATGATCGATTGTATGTTACTACTGAGATTCTCTCGAATTTCACCCTTTTTCAAATTAAAAATATTCCATCACCGAAGCTAGCGTCTCTAGGGGAAAAATTGTAATTACAGGCGATTAAAGGTTATGGTTAAGATTAAGAGAGGATGTTGGTTAGCTGAAGACCTTTTATTATTTTTAAGGATGGTAATTTATTGTACAATAACCTGTATGGGAATTCTTATATATAATCAAGTACATTGTATCATTAATATTAGATATCTATGCTTTCCCCTGAGTGCCGCTAAATCACGCATTGCAACTCTGATTAAGGTTAATGGTAAGTGGTATGTAAGACCGGGTCTTACATCTTATCCCTCTAGATGATCGAAAGGAGTGTGTAGATTCACCATTCCATAAAATTCAAAGGGACGGAGACGATATACATGCAATAATAAGGTCACATCTTGCCTTCAATGCCCACTGCCCTCAGAATATCGTGAAAGAAGGACTATTCCAATCTATCACAAGCTTTTTCCAAATCCTGCTTTATAGCTAGCCAACCTGAAGTGCCTTTTTTACTCTTCATTGAATGAATCACCTCCTGAGCAATGATGATATTATCACTGCTCTGTCTGCCTGCAATGAAACTACATTTATAACTAACACTACCCTTGATCGTTCGTAACCTTCTGCTCAACACCTTAGAGATTACTTTGTAACTAACATTGCACGATGAAATTGGTCTGAAATCTCTTATTGTTTTAGGGTTGTCAACACTCTGAATAAGAGTGATGTTAGTGTCGTTAATTGCCTTGATTTTAGACGGATCATCATAAATGTCTTACATTTATACTTTAGTTTAACTTCCCCGTTGCTCAAATGAGAACTAATAAACCCGTCAAGGGGCTACATGTTTCTATTCCTGGTTGTCCCTAAAGTTATGGCATTTTTTGTTTGTGTTTTTCCCCCTTCTGGCTTTTGGACTAAAAAGTTTATTCCCTTTTTCTCAAATAAGAAGACCTTTTTTTTATAGGCACATATATCCTTCTTTTTTAGGCCTAAGTCTAACAATACTCCAAGTATGAGTTTGGAGTTTGCAGGGGTAACGCCCCAAATTTCAATTAAGGGCTAATGATAATTATTGTTGATAATTATGAATTTAATTTGAATTATTATGTGTTTTATGGCAATATAAATTAATATGTCATAATTGGTGAAAAAATTGGAAGAATGGAATTATTGGCCATAAGTTAGTAATAAAGGGAAAATTAATTACTAGCTAAGAGGAAAAATGAGAAATGTGACTAAATGACTAATAGAATTGTTAGAGTAACTAAGGGCCCGTTTGGTATGTAGAATTGGTTTTGATGGATATGGATATGGATATGGAAATGAGGTCTACAAGTATGTTTGGTATGTCATGGAAATGAGACATGATTTTTATATAAAAAGACTTAAATGCCCTTTTAATTATCTTCATAGCAATAACCTTGTCAAAAAAATTGATCTAACCCAGCCACCACCAATTATCAAAACCACTGTGACCTTCGCTGAAAAATAAATACAGATCCCTTTCCCTCTATCAACCTAAACATATCCCTTTCCCTCTATCAAATTAAATAGATCCGTCGATAATGGTGATGGAGCTAAAGAAGTCGAAGACACAGCTGGAAGTCGATCTTGGAGATTCATTGATCTTGGAAGTCGATCTTGCTGCTAGTTATGGTGACAACGCTGGAGTCATCATCGTGAAACATGAGCTTCAACCATAACTGTTATTAGAGAAGAGAATAAGTGGTGGAGATCCATAAAAGTGTGGATCTCATCCCAATCGCCGGAGATTTGTGAAGATGCTGAGAGCTATTGTGGAAATCGCTAGAGATCGCTTCGTCTTCTCGGGAAATCGCTGGAGCTCACTGTTGTTGGTGGTTGGAGGTTGACGTCAGGGTGCCGCCGTTGGTTGTTGGAGGTCGACGTCACAAGTTACCGGAGGTCGCCATCACCTATTGCTGGAGGTCGCCGTCAAGTTGAGGTTGGTGGTCGGTGATGATCGAATGGAGATGCGTTTGAGATTGAAAGATGATGGAGGAGCAACAATGGAATTCCATGGAATTTTTAAGAATTCCATGGGGTAAGTGATGGAAGCCAATTCCATCAATTTTGATGGAATTAGCTTCCATATGGAAATCAATTTCATGCCTCCAAAAGTGTACCAAACATACTAAGCACATGGAATTCAATTCTATTTCAAAATCTATTCCTCTAATTCCAGCGTACCAAACAGGGCATAAGTAGTTACTTAGTTTAAAGGAACCAATGGCAAGTAGACATGTGGCAAAAGTGGGTATGAGGAGAAAAGTTAAATATGATTTTTTTTAATATTTTCTCTCTCTTCCCTCCCCATTTTCGGCTGTGCATGGTATAGGGGGAGGGAGTGCAATCATTTCTCCTTTACTCCATCTCTCTCTTTTTCTCTCTCATGCGTGCAGCCATTTTTGGCCAAGGAAGAAGAAGAAAAGCTAGAATTTGAGAGTGTCTATCGGTGTTGATTTGTGCCCACACGAAATTTTGGAGGTTGGTGAATCAAGAAATCTCTTTGGCAAAGTGAAAGAGGTAACATTTGCCCTACTCGGGAGAGACCGGCGCCAGGACACGCACGAAAGGATCAAGACAGGGCCAAAGGATCAAAAAGGAAGCGGGCGACAAAGAGTGGATAGAACTCCGGTTTAGGAATATATTTTGGTTATTGGTTATCATATAAATTATTTGGATGTTTTTGGAAAACGATTGTATATATTAGGATTTGTAGTATAGTTTTATGTAATCCCCAAGTAAAAGGGAAAATTTTATGGGCTTTGTGCCTCTGTAGAACCCTTATTTATTTAATGGAACCCGAATATGTCGGGAATTTGCATTATACTATGATATGTATAAATGGAATCAACTTGTACATGCCAATTGTGTAATTGTACTGTGAATATGAGACCATTGTGAACAGGTGTTGTAAAAGTTTTTGAAAACCCTGATTTTGGGAAATTTTGATTTTGGTTAAGTCTCAAATCATCCAAGGTCTCTAATTTCACTTAATTATGTTTTTATAAATTAAATCTTGGCCTTAATCGTGAAGGGGGTTACAGCAGGAGCCTAATGTTTGGTTTACTCGAACAAGAATTTTTTTGACATGCACAACTATTCTACAATTAGATATAATCTTATTTGAGTTACTGTTGCCCACTAATTATGGGCATCTTTCCCAAAGAAAATTTGAATTTTGATTTGACACATTGTGAGAGACTAAGATCTTCTTCTAGTTCTTGTTTTTTTTTTTTATAATATGAAGGTTTCCTCTTCCGAGGCTTAGAACTTAAAGGGTTTCACCTCTTTTCACAAGTGGGCTTTCCGAGATTTGAATGTGTTTTTCTTCTTACGGGGGCGAGGTTGCTTAATACCTCGACCAACAACTTGTTGGTAAAGGCTAACATCTTCTGCTAGGCCCAAGCCTCGATGCTTCAAACAAAAAGTTTTAAATACATGTTATACAAGGATAAGTTATATGGATTTTAAATGTGAGATTTTAAATCTAAGGCCTTGTTTGATTCAATGGAGGCGAGGGGAGAGGAGGTTAAATGAGGGGAGGTAAGGGGAGATTATGAGCTTTGTTTGGTTGGATGGGAGGGAAGGGGAAGGGAAGTTTTTTATTTGGTTCAGGAGGGGAAAAGAGGTGAGCTAATTAAATATTGACAAATATGCCATTAGTATATTATTTAAATATCAAAATTATTATTTCTTAAGTTATAAATCACAAAAAGCCATGTACCTCACTTATACATGATAAAAAACCTTTTATATATATATATATATATATATATATATATATATATATATATATATATATATATATATATATATATTTAAAATGATGATTTTATTAATTCTAATATGTTAACTCATCAAATTTAATATGGTTTTTTAAATTTAAATTTAAATCTAAATCCAAAATTAAATAATAATCCTAAGATAATGAAGACAATTATGATATAATATGGATATCTTGGTTATTGAGATACTTATGATTAAGTTAAAAACATACAAACATCTATGAACAATAATGATCTAGAAATAGCAAACACTGAAAGGTGAAAATAAAAGAAAATAGTAAGCACAATAAGAATTTGACAAAAGAACTAAATAGCATAATTCATTTACTTAAGGAGCCAGATAACAACATACTAGTTTAAATGGAATTTAATATCTGACTGAAGAGTTGAGAACAATAGAACATACCTTACTCTGAAGATTGAGAGACAACTTGATATTAGAACTAATAAGGAGAGTCGTCGTCAGAATTTTCTTTCTTGTTTTGATATTGAGCTTAAAGTCAGATAGGATTTGATTAGATAGATTTAATTTGTAGCATTTTAATAAGGTAGGATTTGATTAGATATATTTTTATTATATATTTTTTCTGATTTATTTGGCTAACCTAGTAACAATCAGATAGATTTTATAATCATATGGGTAAATTGGGATAATAAAAAATTAGCATAAACATTTTAATCAGGATAAAACATAATATTTCTCATCCCTTCAAGAAACCCCAAATTTGGAGGGGCATGGAAGGAGGGGAGTGGAGCGCTAAAAGACAAAATTTCTCCCCTCCCCTCCTCTCATTTTTTTCAACCAACACACTAACCCCAACCATATCCCTCTCCTTCCATCAAAAAACCTCGAACCAAACAATGCCTACAACTCAAATTTAAATCCATTATTCTTTGTGCAATAATGCAATATGCACGGAACTAAATTAATCTTTAATTTTTTTGTATACATACTATTGAAGTGTATTTTCGTTACTGATATAAAATCTGAAAAATTTCATCAAAAAATCTGAAAAAAGAGTCGTACAATTACAGTTTATGTTTAATATTGATATTGATATTCCATATGAATTTGTATGGATGATATTCGCCTTATTTATTTTTGCAAGAAACGCGGTGCCGTCTATTCTTAGGAAAATTGAGTAAACAGCATATTCTGCGACGGCGAGGCCTAGTCCCATAGCTCGGAGCAAATCGACCGATGGAGAAGGGGAAAGGAGTGATGGGAGGCGGGGGGCGACGATGGGCCGTTGACTTCACCGATAATTCTACTTCTCATTCTTCTCGTGACGTTCCGGATCCTCCCGGTTTCTCTCGAGCTTCTATAGACCAGGTTTTGTTTCTATCTCCCCGTAGTGGGACGCTTGATTCAATTCGGTTTTGGGCTTACCTCTCTTTTCCTTCTCAATAGGATGATTCCTCTCTGAGTCGTCAAAAGAAGGGCGCAGAATCCAACTGGAAAGCCCAGGTAACATTATTTTCTTAAACTTGTTGGTCTTTGGAGTCATCATAATCTCTCGATTCATTGTGTTTTCTGAATCGAGTTTCTTTCTTAATTTTTAACATCGAGTTGGAGTGTGTAATTGATTAATTCTAAACCACATACACGGAGAGTGTGTTAGCTTCATCCATAAAGTGTCATCATGTTTATATTTGCCGTGAAAAACAGTAAGATTAGATTATGGAAATCACCAAGGCAAAGACAAAAGAGATGCACAATTTATGCCCCCTCCCCCAAAGACTACCTGCCCTCACTATAATTTTCATTTATATATTTCGCTTATGCATGTATTGTTAGACCTATATACTGGAATGGCATCTGTCTTAGGTTCAGATCTTCAATATTTTGCTAAACAGAAAGCTTGGGAAGTGGCACAAGCCCCATTTAAGAACTTACTGATGATGGGCTTCATGATGTGGATGGCTGGTAACACGGTTCACTTGTTTAGCATTGGTATCACCTTTTCAGCTCTTTGGCAACCAATAAGCGCACTACAAGGGGTTGGAAAGAGTAAGATGTTTTACTCCGTGCCCGCAAAAGTTATAGAATTCTTAAGCCAGCATGACTCTGTCTTAACATTGCTTTTTGTTTACGGTTTTAAGTTTCAAATGTGTAATGCAATCGTTATAAATACCACCAGTTTAATATAAAATTGATATTTAAGAGATACAAGTGTAGTTGTTATGTGATTCACATTCGTTGTGAATTTGTGATTGTCTGATTCTGAATTTCTGACGTTCATGCCGCTTGATATCACCATTTTGTTTTCCCAGTCTTGTGCATGTTGCTCATTATGTGCAGAAAATTTACACATCAAGTTGCCATTGTCAGCATCATCTCCATAGAGGCTGAAAGTATATTCTCTCTAAGAATCAGTGTTCCTGAATTTCAGTGTTATTGTATGCTGCTTGTGGGTCAAATTATCGCTGGAAATAAATCTGCTGATGATTGAAACCATGTTGATTTTATATTATTAACCTTAAAGACCCCACTTCCCATACATTGATGATTAACGATAAGAGATTGAGCGGATATTTTATTGATTCCCTAATGGCATGTCAACTTATTATCTGCTCCATCCCTTTAAGTTTTATATTTCTGGGATTGCTTCTTGGAAACTTTTGGGGCTTGCCATGTTACACTTTGAAGTGGTGAGCCCAAACCCCATTGTTGTTTTATTTTCATTAAAATAAGATAGTATAGTTGCATGTTTTGCTGTATTAACTAGCTTTTCTGGAGCACTTTAGCTTGTTTTGAGCTCATCAATGATATCTGTATTTGATGCAGTTTTTGAGCCGTACAAAGACAATAAAGTGGATCTTCTTGGACCTAAATTGCTCTTCATAGCCCTTAATTTGGGGGGCATGGCCCTAGGTGTTTGGAAGGTAATATACGTAGACTTGTCCCTTAAAATTTTCATCCCCTCCCTAGTAATTTTTAGGAGAAGCAGCATATAATCTCCTCAAACTATAGTATAATTACCACTTTGGTTCACATTTCTCTAGATTATCGCAAAAATAGAGAACTTTTACCTGCAAGATAAAGCTAACTTCTAAAATTAACATGACTATCATATAATACTTGATATTCCCATCTTCTGTTCAAATTTTCTCCCTTGCTTAAGATATCATGGGACAGGCACTTGGCTTTTAGAAATTTCTTTTAACCAACAAGCAATATCTTTCCTTTTTGTTATAACATATCTGTGTAAGGTGATAAAATTTATAAAGTCTGTGCGCCTAAATAGTACTTAGTCTACATTTCAGGTGGATTATTTGTAGTTTTATTTAAATTTTGAGCATGTTGTGTCTCCATGTCTTTTTCATGCAAATTATGTCAATATTTTGTTGTGCAGCTTAACTCCCTGGGCCTTCTTCCTACACATGCATCAGACTGGGTCTCATCCTTACCACCAGCTCAGGTTGGATTTTCATTATTGTAAAGAAAGTTAACCGCCTATTACTTCTATTGAAGTGGTTTTAAAATATTTGTTGGCCAAAACTTAAACCCTAAAAGTCGGAAGTGTTATATTGCTGTCTCAAAAGCATTCAGGGAATGGGTAATTTAAATTTAAATTCTTCCGTTCTTTAGATCTGGCTCAATTCTCTACCCTTCTAAATTTCAGTGGATAAAGAGATGTTGTTATTTTTCCCCTTGATAAGTTACAGTGAAGATATTATCAGATTGTCAGCAAAATAATGAATTTTAATAGGATACTAGGATGAAGATGATGTTAATGGTATGACACCTATTTGAAGCTTCCTGTTGAGTTTCAGGTAGTAATCATACTGTTTTACATCCATTTATCTTGGGAAGCTATAATCATGTTTCTCAATCTGCCTTCTCATTTATCACATAGCAAAACCAATTTGAAGTACTCTAATGTCTAAACTATCGCAAGGGCATCATCTGTGTTCTTGATTATGTTGCTCTTACCAGTCTAATATCACCATAATTGGTATTTGTTTCAAAATTTGGGCACTGCTTGTGAGTAACCTATATTGAGATGAAACCAGTATCCATAAAGCTGACAAGACGTGTTTTGATCTTAACATAAGATTAGAATATGTATTTTTTGGACAGTTGTTAATTTTTTAAATGACTAGGTGCAATGTAGCTAGATCTAGTTGTTAGGTGGAGAGTAGAGACATACATACTTTTGCATTTACCATGTCAACTTTAGTGATTGTTTGGAAACCACTAAAACCGTGGAGAGTAGAGACATACATACTTTTGCATTTACATACTTACCTCGTAAATCGTAAAAGATATTCTCCAAAAACTAATTCAAACGCACATATAGATCATAGATATGATTTGCTTTCTGATTTGAGGCAGACGGGCGAAGTTGGAAATACAACATTAATTGGTTACCAACCCACCCACTCTCTCTGTTATTTTATTTTCATTTAAGGACTGCATTATTGGTCCTATCATTTTCGTGATTGTGATGCTGTGAATTTACCTTTAAATGCAGTTGCTTGTTTTTGTATTCTAACCCTGCTTTTGCTTTCATGAGCAGGAGGTGGAGTATTCAGGAGGGGGTGTTAGTTTGAGTTGATTTGGATCTCGTGTTCAACACGGCATTGTCTTCTAAGGGAATTTGATGAAAGCAGGATGAGAAGTTGGTGCTTATTGGTCCATATGGCGTATTATAATGAGCGTTATGGACCGTGAGACATGGATTGCTCCTGATTTAGAACAATATACCCCATTCTTGTCCCCAATATCTGACTGATTTTGTAGCGAACTGGAAGAGTTTTGGGTAAACTAGTAGTTTTGTTTATTTTTTAAAAATTTATTTTAAAACGTTACCGATGGTTAATGCCTTAATGAGTTATATTGTTTTGTTATATATCGAGAAGCGTGAGCTTATCTGAAGCTAATTCACCGTTCACTTCACTGTATGACAACAACTGACCTGGAAAAAAATTGCATGCACCATAGTACTTGATGAGGCAGTGTATGGCCTATTACTACGAACAATACTTCGATTATTTTCTTCTTTCATTTTGAGAGAGACGAGTGAAGCGCGAAGACAACACAATTTAACACTGAAATCGTACAGTCACCCAAGCATTAAATGTTTGTTTGGGTTAGCGGTAAAAGTTATTTTTTTAATATGATTTGTGGTGTATGGGATAAATATATAAGAGGAGTTTTATCTTGACTTGTGTAAACGTGCTTCTCAAATATCAATTCAAACATGTGTTAAGTTTTATCACATCGAAATATTCAACTTTATTACGTTTTTTGGATTTGAACGCTTAGAAAGTAGAAAGAATTTCTCCTGTGGTATGCGGTGAACAAGGGAGAACAAGATTCCCAACTGAATAAAGAAGAATAAGGATAAAGTGGGGGTAAAGAAATCCCACCCAAACAACCTTTTTTGTTTAGTATTGAATCAAAATAAATTAAAGTAGTGTTAACCTCTTCACAACTTCATTTTTATTCTTCTTTTGAACAAACAATTCGAACTTAAAGATATGAAAATTCTATTATTGTTTGAGATGTTTAAGGCATCAGTTCCAGGAAAGTTCTCTTGAAGATAGAGATTGTAGTATTTTGTCCATACGTTGCGTAAAATTATGTCTCCTTTTTCTAGTTGTAGCAACTTGCAAGTATTTAACATGAAAACCTGCTTCTCGTAGATTATCTTTTCCTTGTCGCGGTCCCTTACGAGTCACTCTCGAGAGTCGAGACTCTGATGCCTCACCAAAAACTAAAGAGAAAATTAAAAAATTAAAAGAGGAAGGGTGACAATCAAGAAAAATTTATTTAAAAAATTTAAAAGGTAATTTGTATTTTTAAATTTATTATCATTATTTTTAAATTTAAAATATTCTTAAAACATATAAAATATGAAATTACAATTTTATTGAGGATAATTAATGATTACCAATTTTAACGAAAATAAGTTTTAAAGTTTTCCAGGTCATTTATACCAAATTGCAGTGTTTAAGTGAATTTTTTTTTTTGGGAATGGGGTGTCTCCGCTAATCATTTTCTTCATTTCCTCTTCACTTAATATCTCAACCATTGAATTATGTTTTAATGGATGAGATTTAATGCTTTGTAAAAAAAAAAAATATTATTATTATATTACATATAATAAAAATCTGCAATTATAAATTTGTTATCTAGCATGAATCTCACCTATTAAAATATGATCTAATAATTAAGATATTAATTAAAAAAATGGAGATATGAGAGAAAAAGTAAAGAGAAGGGTTAGTGGAAATAAGCCTCCCGTTCTTTCTCAATTCTCAAACAATAAGTAACAAAGCGAAAAAGGTTAAAGGTGGGGTTTGATTTGGCTGGGTGAGTGGTTTTGATTATTTGGGGGAAAAACAAGGGGCAAGAAAAAACATAAATAGGGAAGAAGAATGCTGGGTGAAAAGCATACCATAAAATTAGCTGAGCCTGAAAGTGGAAGGTGGTCGTCTTCTCCTACCCCCGACTTCGGACCCTCGTTTTTCCGCTTGTCTTCCTTCGTCAACGCTGCGACAACCCAATGGAGCTGACCCCTCAGCAGCTTAGCCAATACAACGGCTCCGACCCGTCCAAACCCATTTACGTCGCTGTCAAGGGCCGTGTCTTCGACGTCAGCGCCGGCAAATCCTTCTACGGCCCCGGTGGCTCCTACGCCATGTTCGCCGGCAAGGACGCCAGCCGAGCTTTGGCCAAGATGAGCAAAAACGACGAGGATGTTTCCCCCTCCCTCGATGGCCTCTCCGAGAAGGAGATCGGCGTCCTCAACGACTGGGAAAAGAAATTCGAAGCTAAGTACCCTGTTGTTGGCCGTGTTTCCTTTTAATTCCCCCCTCCGCCTGTACTATCAGCTATGATCGTATCTTTCATGTTAATTGTGCTTCTGATCAAATCAGACTCTGTCTCTGTTCTTGATTGTACGTACGATCGGTGATCAGTGCTATAATAAAATTCCTTCTGGTTTATTCCGCCGTGAGAAAAAGGAGGGTTTTCTTTGCTATTTTGATGCTTATTGCTGGACGCTGAAAGAAGCATGAATTTTTGCTTCGTTCCTAAACATCCGATTAGGGCATCGCGCGCTTGTGAGATATGATTAACATGTTAGGCATGGATTCGAGTTAAGCTCGAACAATTCGATAATTGGGGATTTTTATATCTATGCACCGTTTATCGTGACGAAAAATATGGCGCCTCACCCCATTGGAGAGATGAATTAACTGAGGTGATGGCGAAGAGCTAACCTTTCGTTCTTCAAGTCGTTGCAGTTCATTTGTCAAATGGCTGATCAGTCGACTAATTCTGTGCTGAGACTTGGGTTTTATTTGATTCAATTAAGTCAAGTGAAGATTAAAAGTTAGTTAGGTTAGAAGAGGTTATAATGTTGTTTGGTTCGAAGGTTAGGTTAAGTGAGGTTTATTTAAATTAAGTTACGTTAGAGGAGATTAAAATGCCCTTCTACATATTTTCCTTCTTCTTTTATAATGTATTTATTAGTAATTATTATTTATATAAAATTATTATTTATAAAATAATTATTCGTGTAAGTATATAAATAATTATTTATAAAATTATTATTATTTAGAAAGTTCGTTGAATCAGGAGGTCAAGTTAGGGCAGTGTTGGAATTTGAAAAAATTGTCATGGGCAATTTAGTCACAATTGAAGACAAATATTCTCTTACCTAGGAAAAACTCCAATTTTAGAGGTTTCAGAACCTAGGTTAGGTTACCACTAGAAGACAAAAAAACATCCAACACTTAACCTAACTTTATTCCAACCAAACACCACTTTTTTACCCCCAACTTACCCCAACTTAACCTAACCTCCCAACCAAACAAAACCAACCCCAACCCCAACCTAACCTCCAATCAAACAAAACCAACCCCATCCTATCAACCTAACCTCCAACCAAACAAAGCCTTGAGGAGAGGATAAGGTTGAGCGCAATATCTCGTCACTGGATACTCAAAACTGAAAACTCCCACCACTATTGTCTAACAAAAAGAAATTCTCTAGATCACAGGCAATAGCTTTGTTGTGCATTTCTTTCTTTTTTTTCTTTTTGTCCAAGTTGGTGCAGTTCAAATTCCTTACAACGATCGGAATGTTTCACTTTCTATGCGCTACATGCCATAGACTCTAAATGCAGATCGAAATCAAACGAGCACTGTTTTTGTTTCAGATTTTATTTATATGGCAGTTTACTCCTGATTATGGTTTGATGCCGGAGAAGTGAGAACATGAGACAGCAGAACGAGATTTCAATAACATTATCCTAACATGACTGGAAAAACATTGACATGAGTTGGTTTTTTCTCCAAGAGGAGTGGCTTCAGTTGCCCACGGGCATTACAACTACAGTTCCGGACGGGATGGGTTCTCTCGTTATCCTTTTTCTCCTTTTATGCTCAAAATCTTAACTCTACCCTCAAATTTAAAAAATTAATTGGCCTATATTTTATAAAATTATGATTTTAAATATATATATAAATAAATTTAAACTGTTAAAATATGATCTCTACAATTTATAACTACAATATAAATAAAATTAATTTATAAGATACTATAATTATATTTTTAGAAAATATTAAATCTGGACCGTCCATATTTTAATCTAAGGATAGAGATGAAACTCTAAGAAGAAAAGGAGAAAAACAATTCTGAGAAGATCTTCTTATAGAATGAAAACAAATCTCATAGAATGAAACAAATCTCGAACAATATTTTTTTAAGGAAAAAGTTTAAGTGAGTTCAGTTTTAGAGATTCATTAAGAGCAGGGCATGTTTTCGGAGGATCACTCGCCAACAACATCTCACATCAATAACAGGTTTTGATCTCATGACTTTATGGATTATGAGTCAATTATGGATTATGAGTCAAATACTTATCAATTGGAGACTTTAGACAATTTGGGATTTGAGTTCCCTCTGCAGCACCTTTAGTATAAATCTAAACTATATTCAGATAATATTTTAACAATACAATCAATCAATTTTTATGAAAATCATTTCATCAAAGTCAATCCAATGATTCACAGTTATAGTGGGCTCTTCACTAAACGAAGAGAAAATACTTCCCATAGTTTGGAAGGAATATCAAGCATCAACTTTCTAATCTATTTTGATGAAATAATTAACTAATAACAACACAATTAACGTGATTTTATCAAGGTTGGATCTAGTAAAATTGTAAAAACGATTAATTCCTCACATGACGCAAAGTAAAAATCCTCATTAAAAAATGGGAAATTAGGGAGAAGAACCAAGAAAATGAAATATTTATTAATAAGGACTTCAAAAACTGTAATTATTTTGAAGAATCAAAAATTAAAATATAAATCTTCAATTACGAAATTAACATCGACCAAACTCCTTACATCTTCTCTAACCTCATCTCAATTATTGGATAGGTAGTTATCGATTGATATTTTCTCTTCAAGCATGCTCTTAAATTGGATTAACTTTTATTTTTGTATTGATATCCCGTGACATGGGAGTTTATTTATAAATTTATTGTTTGACAATTTTAAATTTTAGTATTTTTCATTTTTATAACATTCTTTTTTAGGGTGCATGCCATTTAAGTTTTTTCCCCCATGAAAAATCACATATTTTTTTAAAAATATATTGTAATATTTTTTTGTGATTTTTTTAAAGGTTTTTAAAATCAATAAAAGCCTAGAAAGAGGTTGATTTCTCAAAATTTATAGATTTTAGAGGTTGTTTTAATTTGAGTAACTTCTAAGATACTCTGGTATGTGCAAGAGAGAATATCATAAAATTATTGAGTTGCCTATGTGGTTTTTTTTAATCAAAATATATATAGAGATATTATCAAATTTGATAATCTAACAGTCAAATGGTTGAGATGGAGTTAAAAAAGGTTAATTTCATAATTGAAAATTTATATTTAATTTTTGGTCCTTAAAAATAATTATAATTTTTAAAGTCCTTATTAATAAATATTTTGTTTCCTTATTCCTTCACACTAATTCTCTCTAAAAAAGAATACTCACATTTTGTGCCTAAAAAGTCTTAAACAGAATGATCTTCAATTTGAGAATACCTGTTAGCATGATCTTGCTGTGACAATTAGTCAAGCTAGACCCCACGGTTTTCTTTTCTTTTCTTTTTTTTAAGACGCCACGGTTTTACCTCGTGAGATTATTTAGCTTTTCAATGTATAATTAACCAATCCTTGGGTTAAAACAATAGAAATATATACTCATAATCTATCAACAACCTGTATTTAGCTTCCAACAACCATCTGCCTTCTCGCGGCTCACGATTAGGACCAAATACTTAGGGAGTGTTTGGAAACCATCAAAATCATGGTTTTAGAAGTTTTTTTCTATAAGTCAAAATAAAACTCTTCTCACATATTTATTTTATAAATCATAAAATCTATTCTCTAAAAACTAATTCAAACACACTGCTATCACGGAAGGAACAAGACGAGCTTCTTACAATATCCATTTAATTGCTGGGTAGTTTGGAGAGTATAAATAATAACAATAAAAGTACCATGATTTGTATTTTAAAAAAAAAGTACCATGATTTGTATTTTTTAAAAAAAAGTACCATGATTTGGATTTTGTCTCCTTTTATAAATCCCTGATTCTTTTTTATTTTTTATTTTACGAAGGATGTATTTCATTAAAATATTAAACATGCCCACAAGTCCACATTCACGTAAGGATACAAAATAAACAAGACACAAACACCTAAGCCCAAACACAACACATAAATATTCAATTTAAAACAAGACACCAAAAAAGTTTAAGCACAAAAACTAAAACTCTAAGCCCACCCACCAAGACAACCCTAACCCTAGATCAGATATAGAGAGCCACATGTGTCCCCATTGCTGCTACCACCACCGGAAAAAAGAAGACGTACCGACTACAATGCTGAAAATATGGGATGTCTTAAAGAACCACTCTTTTAGTTTCATCCTTATCGATTTCCTATCCGCTACTATTAAGAGAGGCTGAGACCCAATCTCCACATAGCCGCCACTGCATAGAAAGGAGAAGCAGCAACACCAGCATTGAAATAGTAGCCTTGGCTAATTTCGATCAGAACCACCAACCACCACCCAGCCCAAGACACCAAATTTATGAGAACCACCAAACCAAGCCCATCTAACCGTTACAAATGATGCTTTCATTAAGAGACGTTCGATCGAAGAGGGCTATCTGTGGAGGGTTCTAACCAGAGAGGCTGACCAACAGAGTGAAGGGCCAAGTGAAGTGCCATAGTGTAGAGATGTCGGAACGTCATCTCAGTAGACTGCCCAGAGAAAGCTACCTACAGAGGGTTCTGACCAAAGAGGCTAACTAACAAGTGGCTAAGTGAAATACTGTAAAGTGGGATTGCCGGGACGTTGGCTCTCGAGGGGTGCATTATAACGAGTCTCAAATCGAATAGGTTTCCTTGAAAGAGGGGTCTTCTAAGGCCTTGGGTTCCCCAACTCCAACAACTAATTTTTGAGGTGTGGTTCTCTAAGGACTTGTGCCCCTTACAATGACAACCCGGATCGAAAAAGAGACAAGATATCATACCAGATCAACAAGGCTTCGACTTCTCAGCTGCACTATCGTTAGAGCTGGTAAAACAGTCTCAACCCATAACCCACGAGTTGAGACAAGATTAGGGTTGGGTTTTTGTGGCTCACAAAACAAAAATAGTTTTTTGACTACAACTTCTGCTTAAAATAACAGCCACATCTAACATCTTGGAAAACTTAACATTTGGCAACTTTTGTTTGCTTTTTCCGCCAACAACTTTCTCATTATACCATACATTTATATGACTAAATAATAATAAATCTCTTGGGCAGAACAAGTTTAATATAGATCTGTGCTTTATATATTATTCGTTCAATTGCTCATTTCAATTAATACTATAATTTTTTATGGTAATATTTTTCACTCCATACTTCGTATTCTGTACTCTGACAATGACCACTAAAGGATGTGGCACATGCTCACTGTCACATCAATCTCTAATGCACCATCCTTCTTTTTCTCTCTCTACTGCACAAAAGTCCAGCTTTGATTCCACGTAAAAAAATTTTTTAGAAAAAAGGTGAGGGCTGGTTGGCTGGCCCGCCATCCCGTAACTGCTGGTCAATGGCGCTTTGCCAGCCCGTGAAAGTGCGGGCTTGCACGACTGTCCGTTTTCCGAGCTCTAATCGTCGCCGCGTCTACAAATAAACACAAAAAACTGAAAAATTGGAACTCCCAACAAACCCATCCCCTAGCCAGAAGACCTCCCTGCCGGCGAGAAAGGCGCCCGCACCCTCAACCCAGAGCGAGGAAGCTCTCACGGACGGAGAAGAAGAACCTCCATAGTGGAGAGAAAATGCGAGGGCTAAATCCCTGATTCATTAATATAATTCCTTTCCATTCTAAAAAAAAATGGTACCATGATTTGACTAGGATAGATAGCCAAGTTTTGCCTCATGGTTTTACGTTACTTGATCCACGACTAGTATTTAGCTTTTAAATGTATAATTCACCAAACCTCGGGTTCAAACTTCAAACGATAGATGAATTGATCGGCTTCCAATAACCATCTGCTATCTGGTATTTATAATCGAGAAGTATAGGAAATCCATATAGTGCCAATTTTATGATCATCCGCAAGATTGTCAAGTAATTTGAGGTCACTCTACATATATGTTTGCTAAGATTATTGTTAAATGGTGATTTGTTGATACATGAGCATGAACTCCAAAGTGGTGTATAGAGTGTACAAATGCCTACAATGGTGATTGAAAAGGTCTACAATCAAGTAGCAACACTCTGGCAGACACTACCGAACTGCACCGTTACCTATTCCCGCGATAGACACCTGTAATAGATACAATAATACCCAACAATGACGATTATTCCGAAAATATAGGAATCGTAATCACTAAAAAAAAAACGATGATGCCACTGATACAAGAATTAAGAGATTAAATTAATAGGTCCTACCAAAGCATCCTTAATTCTACGATGTCACCATCACTAAATATGACCATTACCTTGCTGAGCCTTCTTCTCAAAGAGGAGTCTGACAGTCGCAAAGATGGTAGAAGTTTCAGCCATTGCACCATTCCCAGAAGCACCACAAGCTGACGTCTTTGATACAGGGGGAATGAGGTTAATGCCAAGTTCGTCAACGGCCATGAGATGCCGTTCTGTAAAAGAATTGTTCCACATTGAAGTGTTCATGGCTGGTGCAATAAAGAGGGGCTTGTTGTAGTCCCATGCTCTTACAATACATGTAAGTAGATTGTCGCACAATCCTCCTGCAATCTACAACAGCAGTTATTTAGGTCAAGACTAAGGAGCAAAAAAATGGCAGTTTTTACTTGTCAACGACTCAAGTATTTGAAAGCACACGCACCCTTTGCTAAATACGAGTGCTACGTAAACTAGAAAAACTGAACATACACGTTCATGAATAGGAACCAACACAGTATCATGTAACTGGTCAATATTTAGCCTCATACAAGCCCGATTGTTTTATATGCAGTGTTTTGATTTTGATACACTATGTAGAGACACAAATCTGCCAAAATTTTTTAGTTTTATTACCTTGCCTAGAGTATTTGCTGATAAAGGAGCAATGACCATGATATCAGCCCATCGACCAAGCTCAGTGTGAAGCACACGATCACCTAGTCTTTTCCAATTATGCCATTCATCCTCATCAGTATATAGTATCACATCCCTGGGAATTGATCTTCTATCAATGAAATGCAAAGATGCTCTTGTGGCCACTCCTTTTACGTCCGCCCATTCTGAAAAACAATGACAGAGATTTGCAAACTTTATTGCAGCAACACTTCCACATGCAGCAAGAAGAATACGAGGCTTCCTTACGCCACCAGCATTTACTAGAATAGACCTTCCTGAATTTAGAGGCTCTGAACAGGCCATCATGCAGAGATTTCAGTCGATTCTCCAGTATTTAGGATCAAAAACAGGAGTTTCAGCTCACTTGTTAGACCTTCAACCAAGAGGGTAAGATCCCATTAGAGGATAAAATGAAGTTGGATGAAACTTTGTGGTATTTGGCATTCTTAAGGCACGAGAAT
Organism: Inga laurina; assembly: GCA_963855925.1. Classification (NCBI taxonomy): domain Eukaryota; kingdom Viridiplantae; phylum Streptophyta; class Magnoliopsida; order Fabales; family Fabaceae; genus Inga; species Inga laurina. The sequence continues at coordinate 61,233,608 of OY979706.1, forward strand.
AAATTCCTAAGACATACAAAACTCTGAAGACAAAGTATTGCTGTACCACACCCAGAACTAGTTAGAAAATTTCACACTGTATTGATATATTTCAGGGTAGAATATCACTATCCACCTCACTGCAACATATCAAATTCCCACATAACAGGTTCATATATAACAAGGACTTCAATCATCATATTCATCGTTAGGTATATGCAGAACTTAAAACCCCAGAAATTTCGAAGCTGAGCGCGTCAGGTGTGCAGGACAAATAGTTCCTCTGACAAATAATGAACATACACAGCATATACTTTTCGAACTAAGGATACATTCAAAGTTTCGATGATGCCGACTAAATATGAGAATCCATATATCAATCAATATACAAATGAAGGAAAGAAAATTCATCTGCGTGTCTCCAAATATGCAAGAACTAGTCCATTTGTCAAGAATAATGCAATATTCCAGCATCAATGATTCATCCACTCATAGGACTATATATTAAGATCATCATTTTAACGCTATTTATATATATACAGAACACAAACTACCAGGAATAACAGACCTTAGATCATTGGGAAAAAGAGAATTGCTAAACAAATGGTGGGCATAAAAACTCCGCTTCAAGATAAAGGCAAGAAAACCTGCCCACGTGCAATCAGAGTAATAGTTTCACAAGTCACAACTACGCAAAAACAAGTTTATTTGTCAGGAATAATGGAACATTGTTTTCTAAAGATAAAAAAGAAGGAATCTTTTGAATTAGATCATTTCCCCCAGGGTTACGCATATTAAGCGGGAATTTTGATATAAATGCTCATGCTCTATAGGGCATTCCATCAAACAAAAAGACCACGTTTATCCCCGTCACGTGGAGACTGGATAATGTCAGTAGAACAATGTCCCAAGTCATGCCACAAATTACAAGTTAAAGCAGAGGAGTGAAAAGAGGGAGAGAAGAAAATGTCGTACCGAACTGAATGAAATCAACTATTCTGAAAGATCTCCCGGGAATCGCCCAACCTGCAAATTAAATTCGCAGCAGAAGCAATACGTTATTCAAGATCGAGTGTGAAAACGCGATCATTCCCTACGAACTCAGGACAACTATAGGAAAAGAAGTGAAACGAAAGACTTTTCCAGAGTACGAAAAGAGGAGGAGGAGGAGGAAGAATTCTTGAAACAAAGAATACAAGTAATCTCACCTTTCAACTTTATCTGGTGTTCTTTAGCCGGTTAAGTCTACGACTCAAATCTAAAAATTTCATCAGCAACTCCAACAACGAAACGATCAAGAACGAACTCTCAAGAGAAAACGCAAGAGCACCAACAGATCGCAGCTTGAGAGTTTTAAATGGCAAATTGGCGCTTTCAAGAGTCATCCTTTCGGAATTTTCACGTTGCCATGTGAAAGAAACAATGTCTTCCTCGGATTCACTGTAGCATTTCTTGTTTTGGTAATTGGGCCAGCTAATCGGGCCCATATATTTAGTTAACAGCCCGAAGACTAGGAAAATAAAAAGATTATTATCACCGACTGCGAAACTGTGATTTTACGACGGTAATTACAAAGCTTCAGGTTACTCCTGAACTTCTATTCTGCCTTCAAGAAATTTGTACTTTATCTGTTTAACAATAAAATTAACATACACCGCACCAATTATAAATATAGTAGAAATGTACTAATATTCGTAGTTCTAAATTACACATTTTCATTCGGACATTCTTTAGGTTAAGTTTTGGCGTGAATGCTGAATGTGGAAAATTCAGGAAAATGCCCTTTGGAATCCTTCAATTTGAGTTAAAGGTGAATACATTATTATTTCCCATGTATTTCTAATTTATACTTTAAGATAATCATCGATACAAATGTAAGTTTAAGACCATAATGTAACATTGTCCATTAAAAAAAGTCTTATTATGAGTCGGTTCTTTTTTTTTTTCGCCCCTTCCTTTCTTTTTCCCCTTTTGACAGAAGGATAGAAAATTGCAAAGCTTAGAACTTGTTCGTCGATGTTGGATCTTCTCTCCAGAGTCTGATGGTCAGATAAAGCGTAAAGCTTGGTTGTTTCATCTCCTTCGTCAAGAAAACGACCAATAACTAATCGAAATCGATTTCCGTTCACCTTTCATTTCTTGGATACAGTGTTGAATAATTTCTTGTGTTAGTTATATTCGTTTTCTTTTTTTGATCATATCGCTGAAAGATACCCAAATACCTTCCGTTTCTGTGATAATTATAAACTCTTTTTATCCGTTTAGCATTCAATTAAGCTTCATCTATGTTCCAAACAAACCCTACTACATACGCAAATCCAGAATCTTGCCAGCATCTTGCTGATTATAAGCTCAAACACGGCTTAAATGGCTACAAAGCGATCCAGAAGTTCCTCGCTACCTCCCCAACTGGGAAGTCTAGTGTCAAGAAACCCAATACAAAGATACCTAGATGCGATTACTGTAATAGCTATGAAGGTAGACTTTATATTTGTTTGATTTGCTCCTCTGTCGCTTGTCTGGATCATACACCAACGCATCTCCAATCCGAGCCTGGCCATAGCATGTTCATAGACACTGCAAGGGCAGAGCTCTATTGTGGGCTATGCTGTGATCAAATCTATGATCCTGATTTTGATCAACTTGTGATGTATAAGCACTTGGTGGGTATGCCAAACAGTGATTATGGAAATGAAAGCATTGGACAAAGATTGACCAAAAGAAGGAGGTTGGCTTCAGGCATTGGATCATTGGATCCGAAGAATTCTAAATGCGGTGTTCCTATGAGCGATCGGCGGGAGAAATCCTGTTATCCGCAGGGTTTAAGGGGATTGAATAATTTGGGAAGCACTTGCTTCATGAATTCTGTGTTGCAGGCGTTACTTCATGCTCCTCCCTTCAGCAATTATATCCTTAGTGGTGGGCATCGTCCTGAATCTTGTCAGAAAATAGCCACCGACCGGCTATGTTTGCTTTGTGATGTTCATGCGATGTTTGCGGCCATGTTTTCGGGCGATCGAAGTCCATATAGCCCCGCTCAATTTCTCTACAGGTTTGCAACTGTTCTGTCCTTGAACTCGTTGATTTTAGCCAATTCCGCAACTAGAAAGGCGTTAATGCGATAAATATAATGGTTGACGTATATTTATCAGTCGGATCTATTCTGCTTCAGATATTGTGGGACACTCCATTTGCTTGCCGTTGCTTTGTTTTAAATTCTCTCGTTAAAATTTGCTTCATTAGTCATGCTTGAAGGCTTGACCTGATGCTTTTTCACGCATCAGGTTGAGATTGATTATTTTCTTGCATATATCTAGCTGCAATTTTTTTTTTTATGAAGCATTTTTAATTCAGACTTGAAACAATCAGGTCTTTGGATGTATTATGTTGCTCTGACGCACAAAAAACTCATGTTTCCTGTCCTGTGGTTGCTGAAACCTTTTGTTTTTGTATTTTGTTTGAAGCTGGTGGCAGCATTCCGAAAATTTTGCTAGTTATGAACAGCAGGATGCTCATGAGTTTTTAATTTCGATTTTGGATATGATTCATCAGAGAGAGGGCAAAACAACAAACAAAAGCAAAGGTACTTGTTTTCTGAGATTTGGTGTTTGCCTGCGTATTCGTTCTATCACATGCCCAATTTTAGAATCCAATATTTGGCTCTCCGTGTCTCCATTGTAATAAACATATGTGATCTGCAGCTGGGGGATTCAGTCTGGACATGCACTGATTGTAGGATTCTTTGGGTATCTCATTTTTAAATAGCAAGGAAGAAATATAATTGTTTATGTAGCACTATGTTATTGGGCTATGCTAATTCTGTCTATAATAGCTTTACATCCAAAGTTTTATAAACTCTTGTATTCTGAGGCACATTTCACATATATCTCAAGGACGTTGAGTGAAAAATAATCTCACCACTGAAAAAAGAAAATGACTAGTCTTGTTAGCATCTCTTAGTTATTATGTTTTTCCCAAATTGATGACGCCTGCTATTGTTTCCACAGATAATGCAGATTGCCAATGTATTGCACATCGGGTGTTCTCTGGGTTGTTGAGATCTGATGTTACCTGTCTGGTCTGTGGATTCACCTCAACAACCTATGACCCTTGTCTGGACATTTCACTTGACTTGGATAATGTCAGCCACTCTTTAGCAGAGAAGGGTACGAAGCTTCCCAAACGGAATGAGGATTGTGGTATGTCAACACTGCAGGGCTGCCTAGATTTGTTCACAAGGCCAGAGAAGTTGGGATCTGACCAGAAATTTTACTGTCAGAACTGTCAGGAAAAGCAGGATTCTTTGAAGCAAATGTCCATAAGAAAGCTTCCACTGGTTCTTTGCTTGCACATGAAGCGATTTCAACATTCTTTTGCCCAAAGAATGACAAGAAAAGTAGATCGCTACTTGCACTATCCAATTTCCTTAGACATGACCCCATACTTGTCATCTTCAGTCATCAGAAGCCGATTTGGCAACAGGATTTTTGCTTTTGGGGGTGATGATTCAGATATGCTATCCCAGTTTGAAGTTTTCGCTGTGGTCACGCATTCAGGGACGCTTGAAGCTGGTCATTATATTTCCTATGTACGTTTGAGAGAGCAATGGTACAGATGTGATGATGCTTGGATAGTTGAGGTAGAGGAGGCTGTGGTCAGAGCTTCCCAGTGTTACATGATATTCTACATGCAAAAAAACGCTACACAGTAAAGCAAAGAGGATTTGAGTCAGATTCCAATTTCCCTTGGAAGAGACATGTTTGTTCCTATATCTGGGAATCAGGAAGGGAATGTGTCTTCATCGATGGCCAGCTTTTATTATTGCGTATCGAGAGCATAATTGTTTTCTGTGTCGTTGCCAGTTACTTGGGTTGGACTGTCACAATTCAGTACCATCAAAAGCTGTATTAGGAACATGCATTGTCAGAAATTCTGATCGTGAAAGATCTGGTTTTGGAAAGCAGATGCTTGGTTTCTAATTTGATCGCGATGGATTATTTTTCCGAGGTTAGTTCGTCAGCAGCATTGACATCAGTGGGGGAGAGAGGGAGAGTGAAGCAACCGAACTCCTTCATGTTGGACAAATAACTTATCATAATATGCTTACTCAGATTCTTTGATTGCAGATTACTCGTGTACAACATAACTCGTAGCGGCTGATTTTTATGAGCATTGTTGTCACCATTGTTGCTACTTATTAGGCGCTTCCACACAAAACGTGGGGAGAAAGTAAGAAAACTAACGGCAGAAGAGTTTATTATTTGAGTAGTTGTCTCTATTCTCTCTAAAGTCTAAACTTTCTCCATCACCATCATTCTTTTTCCTTGTTTCTGTCTTTTCTCTTTTTCCCCCTTTTTTTAACTTCACGGGGTTTTAATATCTTATGAAAGCATTAGTGAAATACTTCAGAGTTAATTAGAGGGTTTGATTTTTTCTCAAGTATAAAACTTTAATCTGTTTCATCTCTTATATTTATCATTTTTTCTAAACTAATATAATTTTATCGTTTTTTCTAATATTAAGCATGGGTAGCTCCTGAAATCTACTTTGGTTCCTTAGATTGCTTACTTGTAAGCGTGTTTTTTTTATTTCAGTGTGTCAAAACAAAATTATGGGTATTTTAGGGAGAATAAAGCACATTTGTTCTAATTAACGAATTTATTTCATTTCTTTATCTATCCAAATTAGTAAGGATATAGAATTTATGAATGAAATGAAGTAAAAGGGAGCTATCAGGTATAGAAAAGCCGAATTAAGATAGAATTAATACATGTGAAAATAGTCATCCGGGATAGGTAATGCCTGTGATTCTACTTATTTTCCCGCTCTTGAAGTTTAATCGGGATTTAAGTTGGAAAGTTACAGCGAGTGCTCGTTTGTTTTTCATGAACAGGTTCCAATTATAAATTCATTAGATTCATTTTCTTTATTTGTTTGCTCTGCTGATGACAACTTGCCTCTCCTATAATGATTATTAAATATGACCTAATTTCTTCAGAATTCCAAGTCAAGAACGTCTGTAACCAAATCATATAAAAATAAGAGGGCTAGTATCATTTTTGTTTTGCTCCTTGTTATTTTAAATAGTAGTTTTTTATTTCCATAGTTTCGTAAAGATCTAATATGAATTTATTGGGATCAAAATTAAAACTAGTTCTAAAATAGGAGGTAATGATGTTTTAGACACTGTCGATCACTAAATATGTGTTCCTGTCCGAGCAAGAATTCGAACATTAGTTCGGCGTGAGGGACAAACTCCTTCTACTGAATTCAACCCTATTAGTATTAGTAATTTAAAATTATAGGGACCAAAATAAAAATTCTACCAAACTATAAAAAATAACAATAATATTACCCCAAAAATAAAACACGAGATTCTTCGGTGATTGCATGTGCAGTTTTGCTTAACTGGCCCTGTCGGCCAAGCCTGCTCGCGCATTTTTAATAACACTTACACGTGCAGTTGTGGACAAGATGAACATCTGCGTCAACAGAATTTTCCGAAGAAAAGGTCAGGTAAATGATATAAATATATGATTAAAATATAGCGGGTACGTGTCGCCATAAGTTAGTTGAATCACCTACGCAAGTTGCAACTTTATTTATTTATTTTTTGCCCAGAGTTGTAACTTTATTTTATTTGATTTATTTATTTATTTATTGGCGTGCTAATTTAAGATCTTATGGGATTATACACCCCTCCTCGACAACAATTAAATATTTTCAGCACAACGTGCTATAGATTAATTACAATACAACTGTAATCTTTATATCCACCAAAAAAAAAAAAGTAAAAAACAACTGTAAATGAACTAAAATTTCCCCCCTTGGCTCTTCATTTAACTAACAATGTCATATTTTGCCACCACGATCGATAATATAATAAACGAGTTTAAACATCAAATTAATAACGAAATGAGTATGATCCATGAGCGTTAAAATTCAGGCTGTGACCATTATGTGAAGATGACAGAGATATGTTCAAAGAGCCGAAGCGCTTTGTCGTGCGTGGGGATTGTCTTTTTTTTGCAGAAAGCTCCTTTTGGAGCTGATTTCTGAAGAAGCATGTTCGTCCACTTTATAAGTGGCCTCGCAGCTTCTTACTCTGTTTTCACCCTTGCTGTATTACTTGGCTTCACCCAAAAACAACGAAAGAAAGAAAGAAAGGGAGAGAAGATTCAGGCAGGGACAAGTTCAAACTCTTCGTACATGACAAAAATGCAACAAAACACTGGTTTTTGGTTTCACATGATTGCGGAAAATACCTTAAAATTCAATTCCTGTAGTGCATTATGTTTAGGGAAAATCTTAGAAAAAGAACTTGAAATTTATAAAATTTCAATTCAAGTATTTCCTAAGAAAAAAGTTGAGAATCACTAATTAAATTTTGATATTTTTTAATTAACTCTTACGAAAAAACTTGATTTGATATTTTGTAATTTTAAAGCTCTTTTTTAGAGATTCTTCCTTATATTTATAAATTTAGTTGGCAAAAAAATTATATTTATCAAATTTAATTCGTTTTTTATATTTTAAAATGTTTCATCCCATACAAATATAATATGACAGTTTTTTGCAAAGACAAAAAGTTCAAATAATCAACAAACTTTGATTTTTTTTTTTTTTGAAGAAAAAAACATGGCCTGAATCCACAGTCTATGAATTATCTAAATTTGGGGAAAACATAAGTTATACTGCATAAACATTAATTGTGAAAAACTATTTTTGATATGGTTATTCCGAGAATAGGACACCATAATCCTGGTGCGATTTGCATGTGCGTCACGCATACTGCATATCGATGAAAGCACTGAATACGGAGCGTATAGTAGTTTATACGAAATTGACACGTGTTCATTCCTGGTTGGGTGACATCTGTACACTTCGCTCTCCTAGAACTTTTGCGCATACCCTTCAAATCTCCGTTTCCAGACAAAGAAGCCGCCCTCTCTCCGGGGTCCCTACTGAGCCAGCCAACGATATCTCACCCACCGGGCCCTACTCCCCGCCTTGGTTGGAGGGGACCGGTTGGAATGAGTAAAAAAAGAGTCTTTTCCTTTATTTGATAAGAAAAATTAGAGAGGAGGGGAGTCAAAAAAGGGGTTATAAATCCCTCCCCTCCCCTCATTTTCATTCCCTATAAATGTGTGTTTGGAAGAGTTTATATATTTAGGAAATAAATCCTTATTACGCAAGAGAAAAAACTCATCTCACATACTTACCTTGTATACCGTGAATCACGAATTATAAGCATTTATTATCTAAAAATAAGCTATCCCAAACAAACACTAAATTGGGTGTTTTATAAAGAAACAAAATAATGTGACTATTTTACCCCATTATTTTTTCATATTTCATTGGTACCCTTGAGTAAAGATTAAAAACACAGTTCATTTTTACACCTCCATTGCACCTCATTTTCATCAAGACATATTTCTACCTTGAGCTTATGGTCTCAAAATTAAATTATTTTAGAACTTCTATTTTAGAGGCCGGTAATTAAGATCTTGGTCTAAGGATTTGTTTTTGAGGAGGAGGATTTTATAAAAAAAAAAAAGTATTCTTTGTGTCGACTTGATAAAATAAATATGAATTTTTATAATTTATTTAATTTATATTGAGGTGTAAAATAATTTAAATAATTTTCATTTCAAATAATCTAATTTAAATTAGTTATATACACACACACACAAAAAAAAAAAAAAAAGCAAACATATAAGAGTAAAATGATAAATTAGTTATTATCTCCCCCTCTCATCCCTATTTAACCAAAGAAATGATCATTAAAAAATCTTTCCCTTTCTCCCCCTCTAATTAAACCAAACAATATGACTCCCTATCATTTCCTTCCATCCCCTCCCTTTGAACCAAACAGGCCCTTACGTATTTACTACCTCCAATTCAAAATTTAAGTTTATTTTTCAGAAGAATTTTTAAGCCACGGCATAAATTATTTTAAAAAATGATTAATATTTATTTATTAATTATGTGCTCGTTTGGAATGGCTTATTTTTGTCCAAAACGTGCTTATAATTCGTGATTCACGGTATACGAGGTAAGTATGTGAGAGGAGTTTTTTCTCGGCTTGCGTAATTCGGGCTTATTTTTTAAGCCGCCGCGAAAACAAACAAGCCTTATGTGCGTATAACCAATACTTAAATTAAATGTAGCTCATCCTATTTTTCCCTTTCCTTCAAAAATTCATTTAACATGACTAAAGTTGAATTTTTTTGACTTAAAATAGATTTCTTTGCTTAATTTCCATGAGGTGATTGAAATTACTAGTAATTACTTCTCATATCATCACTTTTAACTTTTAAGCCCTTTTTAGTAGGTGTGTGTTTCACTTTTTAAAGTGATTTTGTCTGTAAGCGGAAAAAATGAGTTTTTTTTTTTTGTTACAAAATGGTGGGTAAGTGGGCACACCACTCTAGCCTTCTGTCAGGTTCATACCGGGGGAAGCCTTCCAAGAAAATTTACTCCATTCCCATCCCCGGGCTTTAAACACAAGAGGTGATGGCTAAGGGATAAGGACCTCTTTCATCCATACCGACTTTTGTTGGTGGAAAAAATGAGTTTTAGATGTTCCCAAACAGCCTTGTAAATGACAAATTTTGCCACCAAACACTGCCTCCCGTCTTTAATGTAACAATTAGTTATTTTATTAAAAACCAGAGGCAGTAGGATATTACACTAACCGTCCCCTAACCCTCTGTAGATGGGTTGATGTAAAAATCGGTCGTTTTCACTTAAACATCCATGAATAGCTGGTTAAGGTCTTGGCAATTTTGGGTAATTTGCTGAAGTGGCAATAGAGAAAGTTTTATAATAAAAAAATGAATGATATTTATGAATGACCTTTCCCCGGTTTGATTAGTCAATTAAACGTTGGATATTACGCCGCTGATATCCCTGGATAACTATTTTGCCACCATTAGAGCACAGCAGATTGCTTGCAGGTTCACGGTCAGAACTCAGAAGGCTCCTAAACGGTAACAAGATTACCTCAGACCACTCAAAGTCGGTTCCTTCACAGTCATACTAATTTCTCACCTGTTTCTTTTCTATTTTCCCATCGTTTGTTCATTTTTTTTTCCTCCTACTCACTGTGGGTCAACGTTTCCTCTTCGAGATCTCTTTGCATCCTCGAGTGATTGAACATTGAAAAATACCCCTTCTCTGAGGATTTTCCTGAACTGGGTTTTGATTCTTGACCTTTCATCCCTCAAAAGTTTGAAGATGCAGGAATATGAAAATCTTGAAGATCCCTCTGGCGAAGAAGCGGTTGATGCCAACAGAGGGATTCGTGAGTGTCTCTGCATTCCCGTGCATTGGTTTAAAATGCTCTCGAGGGAATTGCATTGGAGCTTTGTATTCGGCGTCGTCGTTGTGTATGGAATAAGTCAGGGACTAGGTGGAGCTCTCGCCACCGTTGGAACAAAGTATTATATGAAAGATGTTCAGAAGGTCCAGCCATCTGAAGCACAGGTTTATACTGGAATCACATCCATTCCTTGGATTGTCAAGCCTGTTTGGGGTCTTCTCACTGACGTTCTCCCAATTCTTGGATACCGTAGACGACCTTATTTCGTATTTGCTGGTATTATATTATGCTTGCTTTCTCTCATTTTGCAATGTTCCTGAATCTTATTATCAGTCTAAATGAATTTCATTAAAGTAATTGGTGTTGGTAAGCTAAAAGTGACAATGTTGTGGGCATACCATTACTATTCGGATCATAAACGATAGGCAATAGAGCGGTAACGGATGCAGCGAAAAGACAAGTTGCATTCAGATTTGGTGGGATGGAAAATGGATATATAATATGGTGTTTTTAGATTTTGCTTTCTTTTGACTTATAGATTAGCGAATTTATAAATTGGGACAACAGCAATAATGTCATAATTTCAGGTGTAGCTACAATTTGTATGCTTGATATGGGATTCTGCCACATAGCATGCTGTTATTTAATACAGCTTCAATTCATAATCAAGGATTGAGTGTTATAGGCTTGTAGCTCCTATGAAGATGAATGCATACTGTGTTATAAAGAAAGAATGTGTATGGTAACTTCTCTTTAGGCAGCATTCAAAGGATTATTATCAGAACAGTGTAATCACATCTGCGTTATTTAAGTTTCCTATTGATTATTTGACAAATTAATACTGCCTACGAGAAAATGCTCCAGTAACTTGGAAGTTTCTTCATTTGAGGCTAAATCTGACTTACAGCTCCTCTGATTGGATCTTGCAGGTTTCATTGGGGTGATCTCCATGCTTCTGTTATCTTTGCACAAACGCCTGCATCTTGTTTTGGCTATTTTGTCATTGACAGCCGGAAGTGCTGGGGTGGCTATAGCCGATGTGACAATCGATGCTTGTGTAGCTCATAATAGTATCTCTCATCCTTCTCTTGCTCCTGATATGCAGAGCTTATGTGCCTTCAGTTCGTCTGTTGGAGCATTAATAGGATTCTCAATTAGTGGCATATTTGTTCACTTTATAGGACCTATGGTTCGCCTCTTGAAACTATTATTTTTCCTTTCTTTAATGTTCTATGTTTTGAGTTGTATCTGAACTGAAAAGCTTTTTCCTCTCTTGCAGGGGGTGTTTGGTTTGATGACAATCCCAGCTGGACTAGTTTGTTTGGTTGGATTTGTACTTAATGAGCCTCATATTACCGGCTTTGCTTACCGAGAGGTATAATCAACGCTTGTCATTTCTTTGTTCATTATATATGCAAAAGTTTATGTTCCATCTTCCTTGTATTGTGTTTAGGTCAACCAGAAGTTTATTGATGCCGGTAAATCTATGTGGACTACATTAAAGAGTGAAGATGTGTGGGGGCCTTGTTTATACATGTACTTGTCCTTTGCTTTGAGCCTGAACATCTATGAAGGAATGTTCTATTGGTACACAGACTCAAAGGATGGACCGTCTTTCTCTCAGGTATTTGGTTACGCAGAAATTTTTATGTTATGGTTAGGATGTATTTTTATGTAGCTGGGAAATGTCATGGTTTCTCCATTGTGACTTTAGCATAATGGCATCCAAGCTCATGTTTATATTAAACACAATAGGTTCCCCTAGAAGAGAACATAACATAAGAAGAAAAATTTGTCACTGGTTATTTCTCCAGTTGATCCAAAGATCCATTTCCTTGCTACTTGTGACCCAATACCTTTTCTCTATCTGATTTGAGCAAAACAATGTAGATTGCTGAGGTTAATCTTATAGGGTATCTGAGATCTTAAATCCCTGCCATTCTAACTCGTTTGTGCCTTTGCTTTGGTATAATTAGAGTATTTGTGTCTCTGCTAGAGTTGTTAGTAATTGTGTTATTCTTGTAACCTTGTTTGGTACAGAAATGCCACGAACCATAACTGTTCATTTTGCTTATACAGGAGAATGTAGGTTTTATGTATTCAATTGGTTCAGTGGGCTCCCTACTAGGCGCAATACTATACCAATATGCTCTGAAGGATTATGCATTTCGAGACTTGCTCTTTTGGACTCAGTTGTTTTATGGTTTGTCAGGCATGCTAGATCTGATCCTGGTCCTGCGGTGGAACTTGAAATTCGACGTGCCGGATTATTTCTTTGTGATCATTGTTGAAAGTGTGGCTCAAATGACTTATAGGCTCAAGTGGATGCCTATGCTTGTACTCAGCTCAAAGCTTTGTCCCTCAGGAATTGAAGGCACATTCTTTGCCCTGCTTATGTCAATTGATAATGCCGGGCTTCTCTCATCCTCATGGGGAGGAGGTTTCTTACTCCACATTCTCAAGATTACACGAACACGGTTTGATAGTCTCTGGTTGGCTACTTTGATCCGTAACGTATTGAGAATTACTCCTCTTTTCCTGCTATTTTTGGTGCCAAGAGCTGATCCCAACTCTTCCATTCTTCCTAGTGAGAGCTTGAGTTCAAAACAGGAACTTGAAAGTTCAGAACCTGAGAATATTGAATTGGTCTCCCTTGTAAACAGCCTTGATGGCAAGTAGCCATGCATAGAACAACCTGAATTTTTTTCTTATTCATAAAGACTAGCAAGCGAATTATTGTTTGATATCATGCAGAGAAGTGGAATGAAATTGAGGAAAGTTTTAAAGCGGCATGGCTGATGTGTGGTTCTTGTATCTTACGTCTCATATCCAACATCCCAGGCAACATAATTCAGTTTGTCACTGCTTCAGCCGAAGAGTTAAAAAGAAGATGTCAACAGGAATACGCAACAAAGAGTTTTTTTTCTTTTTATATAATATACCTCTATATATATATATTGAGAGCTAGATATTTAATTATTAGCTCCGGGCATTAAATACACAAGTAGGCACAATTGTTTCAACTTTCGAACAAATATGCAAAGATGGGGAATTTAACTATTGACTAAATTTTGTTGAAATTACTATTATTATTATTATTATACAGAAAAGATTGTGTGAGTCACTCTCAAAAGCTCATCAAGGTCAGGATGCCTCCAGAGTCAATGAACACGCAAAGAGATATTTATAAGTTGTCCATCAATAAAATCCTCACATTATCAGTAGGATTTAAACTCACTTTTATTATTATTATTATTATCATTATTATGCATACCATCTTCGTTTGAATTGAGTGTTTGGGAAGATCCTAAACCTGGGTTTTAATCCGAGGGTTGTATAACTCGAGACAAAACTCCTCTCACACACTTACCTCATAAATTATAAAAATTATTCTCAAAAGCTAATCCAAACACATACTAACGTTGCCTTAATGGGCCTCACGGTTGTGACTTGTGAGTGAGCCCAGCCCATTACAATAAGCCATACTCTTCTTAACCTAAAAAATCAAACTTTACAGTTTCCATTCAAGGCCGTAGACCCCCTTTTCATTCGTACCCCACCGTCTACAGTACACTGATTCCCTGTAACGATACTGTTCATTGAGCGTAGGGGGAGGTCTACGATCGCTAGCAATCTTGCGCCTGTAACCAGTAACCGAACACCCAGGGTTCGTTCCTTATTCCGGATTAGGGTTAAATTATCAACATCGCAAAATTTTTTCTGGGCGCCAATCAGCCTCGATATAAGCTTCTGGTAAAACTTCCCAACTTTTCACCTTCTCGTTAAAAGCGCGAAATTCTATATCTCGTCCTTCGCTGCTTCTGCATTGCACTTTCAAGGTTACGGGTTACGCCACTGCATGCATCACAGAGATATGATTCTAAATTTCAGGATTGAAACCTTGATATATTTTCTCCGTACTGGGCACTGAAAATGTATAATCGTATAAACTGAATGCTAACAATTGATGCCATCGAGATGCTGAGAATTTGGGTTTTATGAAATTCTTCCGTGAGTTAATAATAATAACCGGTTATATCATAGCGAATTTGCTTGCTGCGATCATTTCTTCCGAAAATTTAAAATATGTTGCTTTATAAACAGAGATTTTACGGTGGGAGAATGGATTTATGACACTTGAAAGAATTTACATTCCACGGCCAGTGCTTTATTGCTTCAAATACGGATTGCCATTTTGTCCATATTTATGGTTGAGTGTTAATCCCAAAAAAAAAAACAAAGAAAGAAATTAGCTGCTGGTCCTCCGCTACTGTTAAGTTTTATCGTACTGATTTGAATCAGTATCAAATGGGTACTGTAATTGTTTAGCAAAATACAACATTAAGGTTTGACAGCTTATTTTTGCGTAGTAATTCATAAGAAATTTACTTGTATATGGCACAATATAATTTATTTAGCAATTGCAATTGTTTGTTTAACTCAAAGATTGTATATGCCCTTCCATATGCACTCCTAACATACTTTGTTTGCATGTTTTAAGGAGTAATGGGTAGCCAAACGGCTATGAGCAATGACCGGTCAAGGATGAGCTGGACTCCAATAATGGAACGCTATTTTCTTGATCTAATGCTAGAGCATTCGCACAGAGGGAATAGAGTGGGCCATACTTTCAACAAGCTGGCTTGGAATGACATGCACACTATGTTCAATGCTAAATTTTGCTCTCAATATGACAAAGATGTTTTGAAAAGCCGTTATGCAGCATTGTGGAAGCAATTCAATGATGTAAAGAATCTTCTTTGTCAAATTGGGTTCTCTTGGGATGCTTCTCGTCAGATAGTTATAGCCACTGATTCTACTTGGGATGCTTACATCAAGGTGCACTGCTGTAATAATGTAATTAATTACATACCGGAAAAAGTATACAATAACAGAGAACAACCTGCAGGTTCATCCTGATGCACGATGCTACAGAACAAAATCAGTGCAGAACTTTGGTGAGTTGTGTGTAATTTATGGCTCCACGATTGCTGATGGAAGATATAGTCTATCAAGCCATGATGCAAGCTTGGATGATGAAGCTCAAAGATTACAATTTAGTGAGTGCCGCTTTCTGTGTCCAGTTTCATCCTATATGCACAGGATATTCATTACAGCTGCGTATAAATTATTATCTAAATATCCTCCTCAACATAATTATTTTAATACTCTTGACATTATAACTACTTGGCAGCCTATCTTCATTTTGAAAGAAAATGGGTTGGATACAAACTTCATGATGTTGCTAGGAAGAAATCTCAAACTGATTTCTAATTTATAATTCCTTATCTACTTTCAGTTTTAACTTGTAGATAAGCTGAGAGATTGTGGGATATTAATGTAGCAAATTCAAAACCTTAATTTTTTGTTAGACTTAGAATGCTATTTTTATTATTTGACGAATGAAACAAGCTTGCTTGAATAGTTAGTGCGTGTAATTTTAGAACTTTTGGTGCTTAAAGTAACTTTGCAAGAAAAATTATTTATCCTGTAATATCAGTATTTGATTGTCAGTCCTTTATAGGTGTTGAACTCAGAAGCACCGCACCGACCAGTAATGAGCATCCAAGAACAGACTGGACTGCTGCCATGGACCAATTCTTTATAGAGCTTTTGCTTGACCAGTTGGGCAGGGGCAATAAGGTTGATAATTCATTTAGTAAGAAAGCTTGGACAGATATGCTTTTGATGTTTAATACAAAATTTGGCTCTCAGCACGGTAAAAGGTTTTTAAGGCATCGGTACAGCAAACTGTTGAAATATTACTGCGATATAACAGTTCTTCTAAAGGAAGGATTTTCTTGGGATGAAAAACAACAAATGCTAGCAGCTGATGATAGTGTATGGAATGCTTATGTCAAGGTATGTGACCTTGAAGACCCTTCATGTGTGAGTTGGAGAGGATTTTATGTAGTGATATATGAACAGATTTAGCACAAGTTTACTGGGTTTGATTGACTTAAAACTCTTGCAGGCCCATCCACATGCACGAGCTTATAGAATGAAAACTTTGCCGAATTATCATGATTTGGAATTAATATTCAGAAATGAATCTGATGATGTCATGAGTAATGTGCATCAGGAGAAAACCCTTCAAGATGTCATATCAGAGATAAATGCTGGTGAGTGACAGCCTACAACTTGTTTTTACTGGTTCAAGTGATTGTGTTTAAAAGACTTACAACTTGGTCCATAATGGTCATTACAAATTCACGGACAACCAACAAGTGCAGTGGTCTGCTATTTTATGTCTTCCATAATCATCCTCATTAATGTAATCTGGATCTTTTAGCACATGAAAAGATTATCTTCGTTGTCCTTGTAAATGAAGTTGTGATTTTTTTTTTATCTTGTGACACAAATGAAGATAGTGATCATTGGCTTTCCTGTAAGCTGTAATGTAACTGATAGTGCTATAATTCATATTTGATGCTCTTAGATAATTGGAGAACAAATAGTTCAGCTATGACTTTGTCTTTTTCTGAAGGTGATGGAAAAGGAAACCACAACACCAGTGGCACAGATCGTACAAGAACATATTGGACACCTCCAATGGATCGTTGCCTCATTGACTTGTTGTATGAGCAGGTGAAGAAAGGAAATAAATTGGGGCAGACATTCATTGCCCAGGCTTGGAATGACATGGTTGCTTCTTTTAACAGAAGATTCAAATCTCATCATGACAAAGATGTTTTGAAGAATCGTTTCAAACATTTGAGGAGACAGTACAAAGACATAGACAAGCTTCTTCAGCAGAATGGGTTTTCATGGGATGATACGCGAGAGATGGTTGCTGCAGAGGATTCTGTTTGGGATGCTTATACAAAGGTGAACTATTCTACACTAATAAAGTGTCTCAGTTGTTTTGTCGCTGACAAACAATTGCTGCAGGTACACCCTGAAGCTCGATCACTTAGGGTTAAAACTTTGCCAGGCTACCGCAAATTATATGTTATATTTGGCGAGGAATGTAATGATAAAAGATACAGCCTTTTGGCATCCATCACAAACCCTAGTGGTGAATTACCTACATCAATAACAGGTATGTTTTCATTGTGACTTTTGATTGCAAGGCAGTTTCTAGGGCAGCTTCTTGTTGCCTTCTAGACTGCTTCTTAAGGATGGAAGGAAATTGTTTGTTTCGGTAGCCATTTATTAGATCCCGGAAAGTTTTTCCAGACAGATCTTTATCTAACCTTTGATAGAACTTATTATTGGAAAAGCAGGATTTTAAACCAGTTTAATGTCTTATTTTGGGATGATATAGCAGCTTCTCTATATAAAGAGAAAAATATTTACATTCTCACATATAGATTAGATACTGTGTTAAATTGTGAATCATGTTTTGAACTTTGATCAGAACTAATTACTCTCTTTTTCCATGATTATTTTTATTATCTGTTGTCTCTTAGGATGTCCTAAATTTAGTGCTATATAACAAAACTTTGGCATAATTTTTTGTTTTCCTTTGATGTCTTTCCTAATTGCCAAGCTGAGGAAATAAAAATAATTATGAAACCTAATATCATAGCCTTAGTTATGGGTAAACCTGGAATATAATGTATTTGCAATTGTGTAAATAGAAATACTCCCTCCGTTCCTTTTTATAAGGAACACTTAACCAAATAACGTAGATCAAAGCAGCAGTTAAGGACAACAAACATGTAAAAATTGTAACCTTTTTGACAAAAATATCCTTATTTATGAAAACATAGGGAATAAGAGACTGAATAAGGAAATTATTATAATAAAGAGATTGTAGAAGAGAGAGAATAAGAAAATTAATGTTGTAGGAGTAATAAAGATGATTGTACAAGATTTTACTACAAAAAAAGATAATTGTATAAGAGAGAGAATGTGTGGCGGAGAGACTATGAGAAATATGGGTGATTGAATAGTGGCAAAATGGGAAAGTAACAGACAAAAAGTAAGACATTCGCTGAATGTTTCTTATATACAGGAATGGGTTATATGTGACAGTTTTATAAAAAGAAACGGAGGGAATACTAGATGAATAATAATTCTCTCAACCAGTTTACACATAATCTATGTTTCTAAAATGACATAATCTTACAGGACAATGATAGTAAGTGGACATCTTTGTCTATAATATTAACATATTGTGAACATTTTTCTAGGCATTCATGACAGGGCAATCTTATCCGGTGCCACAAATTCGCAGCAATTCTTTCAAAATGTTGATTAGGGTTAGTTTGATTTGTATTCATTAGGGTTAGTTAGATGATGTTCTGAATAGTCGTTGATATTTATAATTCAAAGGTGGGGAGAAGAATGGCAGTTTTCCTAGTGTTTATGATGCGGCTTCTACAATACAGTGGACAGAGAGTATGGAATGCTGTTTCATTGACCTCATGATTGAGCAAGTAAATCAAGGGAATAGAGTTGAAAATAGATTCAATCAGCAAGCTTGGGCTCATATGATTAAAACATTTAGCGCTAAATCTGGACTCCAATGTGATAAGCAGTTCCTAGAAGATCAATATTTCTGCTTGATGAAACAGCATGATGACATTAGCTGTCTACTCAATCATGATGGATTTGCGTGGGATGAAACCCTGCATATGGTAATCGCGGAGAATGATGTCTGGGAAGCGCACATCAAGGTATATTCTTTCCTCCATCGACACTGCTCTCTGATATATTTTGGCTGTTGTCTATATCTTGATTCCTATTAGTGCCTTGACCAACCCCCCCCCCCCAACACACACACAAACTATCCGATCTCTTTTCCTTAATCGTCTGCTTGCACCTAAAACGTGGAACTTATTTTGTAAGTCTACTGTTTCTCACAATCCTATTTAACTCCAATATGTTAAATGTTTGTAGGACCACCCGGATGCCATCTCATATAGAAACCGGTTTTTGGATTTATACGCTGACTTGTGCAAAATTTTTGGAAATAAAGTATCAGATGCAAGAGTCGGTACTCAGGGTGAGATGCAGTGGATGGAAGCAGACAATATTACTATTGAAATAGATATGGATGGAACGTGTGGAAATTTGATTCTGAATGACAACAGTGAAATATCAGGTCAGGATGCAGAGAAGCCAAGAGGAAGGCATATAAATAGAGCTTCTGGAAATTCTGTTGTGATGGGAAACACTGAAATAGTAGAGCAAGATAACCAAAGACCAAGCGAGTTGGATCTGGATGGTTTGGCTGTGACTGGCAACACTGAAATATCAGGCCGAGATATAGAAGGACCAGAGGATATTGATATGGATGGAACATCTGGAAATGTAGTTATGACTGCCAATGCTTCAATGTCAGGCCCGGATGTAGAAAGTCCTGGGAAAATAAGAATGGATGGATCATCTGGACATGAAGTCGCGACTGGAAATTCAGAGACATCAAGCCCAGATAGAAACGTGTTGATGAAATTTAATATGGGCAAAACGTCTAAAAAGTTGGTTGACGTTGTTGTGACTGGCAGCACGGAAATAAAAGATTGTAGTAAAAAAAGGCGAGGCGAAATGCCATCTGGCTGTTCCAGACCTCTCGGCAAAAAACCAAAAAATGAGCAGAGAATACGAAAAGCTTTATCTGATATGGCGAATGCGGTCAAAAAACTCATGAATAAGGAAGAGAAAAACGATGATAGATCTTTTCAAAATGCTATTAGTGCGCTCCAAGCTATGCCAGACATGGATGAGGAGTTGGTAATGGATGCTTGTGATCTATTGGAAGATGAGAGAAAGGCGAAGACCTTTTTAGCTTTGGACATTTCTCTCCGAAAGAAGTGGTTGATGAGAAAGCTTCGTTCTCAATAGTTGCCTGCCATGCTTGTACAAGTTAAATCAATTTTTCGAAGGTTCTTTACTAGAGTGAACTTTTCCTTTTTGAGGGTTACTCTGGTGTCGTCATAGAAACAAACCACAGGGAACAATGATTTTGTACATTTCAGCACGAGGCTCAGTAATTTATAGCTTTTAATCTTTGGAAGATTTTGAAATTTTTTTCTATTGGGTTTGAAGCTAATGATTATTGATGAAGCCTTTCCTGATGTTTTACTCATCCCATCGCACGTAAATGAAGAATGAGATAGCAATGCGTCAGTTTATTCAAACCCTCCTTTTCCGGTGCTTTTCCTAAAATCGGCACTAGAAAGGGCTGATGGTGGTTGGGAAATGAGCCTCTTTACCTACCTTTTCGTCGACCTCTCCTCACTATATCAACTCTAAACGGTTGAGATTTAATATCTTATAAAACGTAAAAGAAGTATATAGAATATTTTAATAAATGTATAAAGATATGAAGCATTTAGATTAAAGTTTCATGATTTAAATTTATTTTTATACATTTATTATTATTGGATATTATAATATTTTTACAGGATGTTAAATCTTAACTATTCAGAATTGATATAACAGTAATAATAAAAAAATGGAAGGAAATAAACAATAAAAAAAGTGGAGAGATTCCTTTTTGGCTATTCCCTGCGTGTGATTTGCTTGTTGAGAATTGAGATGGCTCTATCTATTTTAACAGCACCAAATAATTAGATTATGGAGACCACGCAGCACATAGCCTCCAACAAAGTCAAGGGGAGGGGTGTAAAATATGTGCATAAAGATTGTTTCTTTCATCCAATGAAGACATCTCTTATTGTCATATTCTTTTTACCCTACTAAAATTATGCATTGACAATTGAAATCATACAGGATCTGCCATGACCAAATTGGACAAGGTCATTAGTATTACTTTGACTAATTCCTGTCAACATTGTTAAGATTATATGAATTTTCACTCTATCCTTTTAAATGTATCCCCGTTCTTTAAACAATAAAATGTTACTTTCGTTAATTGTACGTAACATCTGTTTGTGTATTTAGTCTAATGATATAATTTAAACATCGAAAAGGATTTACTTAGCAGACAGAATTTTGCTACTTAAACCGCAATGCATCACCACATGCTATTAGTTTTTACATTGCCCAAGGAATGGTTGTCACATAAACTTGCTATCTGGCCAACCAAATCACACCGTAGGTGAATGGCATATAAAGACCTGGAAGATCCTATGCAACATAATTGCGTCAGTCGATGATTAAACTCAGATTCAGCATTGCACTTTTTTAATAACACATACTCTAGAATTCAAACATGCCAAGCTTTTGTACGACGCACCGCTTCCATCACACATCTATAGCCCACATTGACACTTCATAATTCTCTTTACATTTAAGATTGCCACCAATTAGAGGTCTAAGGTACTGCATACATCAATCAATGTGCCAACTTCTTCAAATGTTGAAAGGTCTTTTGCTTAATCCACTGTCGGTCATACGGCAGGTATGCCTGGACTGAGTGATCATAGCTGCACGGAGGAGCCAAACAGTAACATCAGTCATTGCCAAGACAACACATGAAGAAATCGATCTATACAAAACATTAAAGATTGAATAGGCGCAGCTTGAGTAATAACATTAGGCTATTTCATTTGTCATTTTTCCCACGCAAGTAGACCAAAGGTAGTGGGGCCAGCATGTAATACAGCAATTTCGTTATCCATAATGTTCTTAAGGTGTAAAAGGCTCTGATAGTTATGTTTTTTCCAACCACGGATTCTCAATATTTCCACATTAATACCATGTAAATGCAATGTGTGATGTGGGGGAGGAAGGAGGGAGGGAGGGAGGGAGGGCGCATAGTGAGATGTGAGGGAGGGGGGAATAGATATATATATATAGATAGAGAGAGAGAGAGAGAGAGAGAAATACACTAGAGCACTCATGTCTGTAAGACCATCTATGAAGTTGTAGAGATCAGTAATATCATATGAGAGATTTCTGATGGCCGGATTTAACTCCTTAAGCTTCCTTTCATATAAAGCGCAGATACCTGATTAAGTACAAGGATATTCATTAGCTTTAAAATTGGAAGACTCTCAGGGTCACAGCAGTTACATATATTTCATCATAAATAGAATGCATATATAAAGTCAAATGCCAATTCTGAATTGAACACTCACTCCTTACATGGATGCGCATTTGTGTTTCACAATGAATACCAATTCAATGGAAATTGAAAAACGATGTGACTGGAGATCATGGAAAACTTATTTTAGGTGTATGAAGCAGGGAATTTTAGTTTAGAGATTTCAATTATAATGTCTGACTTCTATTTGTATTTTCTGAATTTCCTAACTACTGTACTCTCTTTTTTATATTTTTGGCTGACTGTAAATAGCCCAAGAGTAATGTTAAGTTGTCAGAATCTGACTTGGAGATCAGTTGCATGCCTCAATTGTTTTTTCTCTCCCTCTTTCTCATTCATCTTCCCCCTTTTCATTGCCATTCTACACCAGGACGTAACCTTCAAATGAAAAACATAAAAGAGACATTTCGAGGAATGCACAAAGGTCTAATTATCTATACTGAGATATAGGAAGTGTTTTTAATCCATAAAAAGGTTTGGTGTAATGGAATGCGTCTTCGTAAATTAGCATAGATAACTAAGCAGCAAGGAACCAACGGCGCCAGCAGTTCATTATTATTGGGAAACCAAATTTGGACATCAAGAGTTAAGTGCGCAACTCCTGTTATGTTCACTAAAGGACAAATAAAAGTATAAAACAATTATTTATTTACAGACCATCCTATCAAGAACTTAGTCCTTCAAATACTTGACACGTGTTACATGGCACATTATTGAAACACAACTGAAAGGCTAATTTCTCTGCAAGGGAATAAGTGAAGATCAAGTTCAGACCCAACACAACTCTTAAGAAGGGTCTAAACTTCTAAATTATTAAACCACGAAATATAAGATAATTTTATTCCTCACTGCCAAATGAACACTGAATTAATTATACTTCCCAGTCCCGGAATTCATCATTACCAAGACACAGTTAAAAACTAAAACATTATAAGGTCAAGCAAGGGAAACAGAGAAAACCAACCATATGACAATCCCAAGCACCTTGGTAGAGAAAAATAAGAGGGAAAAAAAGAAAAAGAAAATAGAAAGAATCTCTTTTGATGACCAGTAGTAATATGACAATAAAATTTTCATTTTTTGGTATATCTCATAAAGAAGAATTATATAATTAACACGGTGACCATTGTTTGCAGGTATCCATACCAACCCAAATATCCAGCATAGGCTATGGCTAATTAAGCTCTTTTCCACCTATAGTCTCAAGACATAGCTACATAGGCTGATCATGAAAACAGGGAAGTTGGATAAGCAGCATTAAAAAAACTTGGCATATGAGCCCAAGAAACCACCCAACTTTTCTTTCAAAGTACCACATAATCCAAATTAAAAGAATCACAACCCTAAATCATCGTAAAAAAAATCAAGATATTGGAGCAGAAGTGGTCAGTAGAAGCATATCATAGCCTGTAGGCTAAACATGAATCGTATCTCCATTGTCTGAACCTAAGGATATAAACAGTAAACAGAGAAATCAATTTTCCCACTTCCCTCATAAAAAGAGAAGCACATTATTATATTAACATTTCAAAAACTGAAATCTTTCTTGACATGCTTCCATGCCCAACCAATATAATGTGATTAAGATAATCTCCACCACAGATTATGAATGTTACTTGGTTCAATATTTATGCATGCTATTATGTTCTTCTCTTCTTCTATATAACATCACTTCTTATTAACAAATTACAGTGGGGAAAAGAGTTAAGATTTATAGCCCAACATCAATGGAGCAAAATTTCAATAATCACACTTACAACTCATTATTAATACAAGAGAAACTCAAATCCATAAAATAACGCAGTTTAACATAACAAGGCCTTTCTCCCATTTAAATTGCCATTTTTATTTGTAGATGTATGTTGATGTTTACTATGTTATGAAATTTATGCTACTGTCCGACTAAATAATAGTTTGACAAGAAACCAAATCCACAGGATCATGGAGTATTCTGATAATTTGATTATAAAGACAAGTGGCTTTCTTCTGAATGCTCACAAAATAACAAGAAGTTTATAACTCTCCTACAAGAAAAATTCCCAAGACATTCCTGACTTCTTTTCAATTCACAAACTTGCATATCAAAGAGAACATAACATATGTCTATTTTGATGTCACAATATTAAATTAGCTTGAGAATAGGAAAGAAAGCAGAGTTATTAGCAACAAAACGGTTGAGGACAATAGGATTCACTCAGTAAGTTATACCCATATGTAAGACATACCATCCATTGCCTGACTTATGGACCCATAATCCATAAATGTTCTAGTTGCCCTGTTCTGAGAGGTCTGCATTAAAATAATTGTGTGGCGATTCGCCTAAATAAGTTGTCAAAAAACAAAAAAATAGTTAGTACATGGGGAAATCACAAACATGACATTAATTCTTTAATGACAAATGAAAAGTTAAAACGCAAATCATATGTTGATATTTGCCAAATTACTCAACTATTTCCCCAACAACATGAAGATGAAGTCTACTAAGAATGAATACCGATGGACCTAAATCGTAGTATACTGTAAATAAAGGCTAGATGTCGCAACAACATGAAGATGGAAATATACTAAGAATGAAATCTACACAACATTTGGGAGTCATAACAGGGCACAGCTGCACTCGTGATTCCATCCTAGCTTAGCAGGAAAAAATTTAAATCAGACGGAGCCCCTAGCACACTTGTGGAGACAAATGTTGCGTCAAAAGCATTGCCCTGAAGTCCTGATAACCATCCCACTAGCTCAAAAGTCAAGATAATCCGTGACTGCCCAAATCATACCTTCCCGAGTCCACAAAAAAACCTAGCTGTTATTCTTCCCCATGTTTTTCCTTAAAAATCAAACTAGGAATTTACATAGCCCTGATTTATTTCATAGTTGTAAAGGTGATGAAAACCTTACCATCAGAGAAGGACGGTTGATCGGTGGAAGTCGACGGAGGGAGTGTGAGAGCAAGCTGGTTGCGTCGTTCGTAGGAGCTACGCAAGGTACCAATGAGAAGACCAGAGGGGCGGACTCGAAGACGTAAAGAGCCACTGGAGTATCGACAAATAAGCACTGACGGCGATATGAAAATTGGAGCGCTGGAGAAAAATTGTTCTGAGAATATAATTATACAAACTGTCAAAAATTATTCGACAATGGTGATCAAAAGAAATTTATTCTTAATGAAAAATAAAAGAAATAAATCCTAATTTATTTTTAATATATTAAGAGTATTTGAATTCTTAATTTTTACTTCATCTCCTTCTTTCCATTAAAATATGTTTGTTTTAGTTTTTGTCCGGGAAAATAGATTTTTGAGAAAAATATTTTTAATAATAAACTTTGATTAAAGTATATTTTGTGGGAAAAATAATTTTTCAGTGCAATAGATCTGTGTGAAAAAAAAAATATTACAGAAAAAAATAGTATTTTTACTTTTTACCAAACAAATAGTGTTAGCTTATACCAAATTTTATATTTGTTGGAAAATTGATCGTGAAACATTATTGATGTTTTGTTATTTTTTCCAAAATAATGATTTGTAAAAATTTGCATATAATATGGAAATTTATATGATACAAGAGCACCATGCGTGAGAGCAAAAAGAAGAGGGGGAAATCAAGTACATGGAGGGGCATTCGTAACAATTGGGAGAAGGTCAATGATACTATATCATGGAGAGTAGCAAATAGAGAAAATATTTCTTTCTGGAACGATGTGTCGGTGTCACATTTGGATAAGCTTCAGAATTTAGTAACCCAAGCATTGCCTAGAGATGTTACTGAATGCAGAGTAGCTGACTGTATAACTCCCTCCGGACAATGGGATATGAGTAAGTTTGATCACCTACTCCCAGGACATGTATGTACCGCTATTAGACGGGTTAATATACATAAGCTAAATGGGGAGGATTTCCCAGCATGGAGATGGTCTTCTGATGGCAATTTCTCCCTTAGCTCTGCTTACAGATACATGATGGATACCCCACGGGCTCACACTAAATACCGATGGAAATATGTTTGGAAAATGAAGGTCCCTCACAGGTACCGTACTTTCTTGTGGATGTGCTTTCATGGCCGTTTAATGACGAACATGGAATGGTTCCATCGTGGTTGTCATCCTACGGGTACTTGTGAAGTATGCCATAATGCAAGTGAGTCAATACTCCACGTTCTACGGGATTGCCCGACCATTTCTGAATTTTGGAATAGTTTCTTATCGCCGAGTTGGCGGGATCTATTTTTTGGCATATTGGATAGAAATGACTGGCTTGCATGGTGTATGGAGAGAAAGGATGTTGTACAGGGTTTTGAGTTTCGTCTTTGGTTTACCGTCTTATGCCGATATATCTGGTTGGCTCGTAATGACCAATGTTTTAACAACAATTCTTGGAGTACAAATGTCATTTTAGCCCGTGCTCGTGCATGCTTAGCATGGGGTAATACAAGCCTGTGTAAAAATCATAATGAGAAAGAGAGCTGTACATATTGGAAACCGCCTCCGCCTAGGTGGGTGAAGATTAATACTGATGGATCCAGGAGTGACAACTTAGGGATGTGCATTTGTGGTGGTGTACTGCGAGATCATAATGGTGAGTTTTTGCTAGGGTTCATGTATCGAATTGGCCTAGGGACGATGGTCTCTGCTGAAGCATGGGGTATATTGTAGGGTCTTAAAATTGCCTGGGATAAAGGATACAGACAAATCCTGATTGAGAGTGATTGTTGTGAAGTCATGGAACTTATTCAGGCAACGGTGTCTCAAGAACACCCAGATTTTCAACTTATCATGGAGATTCGCACGTTGATGGATCGTGACTAGGAAGTCGGAATGTTACATTGTAATTGTGATGTTAACACAGTTGCAGACGCCATGGCAAAGGAGGCTTGGAAGATGGCGTTGGATCTCCATATCACTGAATCACCTCCTGTAGTTATTACGAGCTTATTACTTACTGATCAAAATAGGTCGAGATCGCAGGTAGACTCAGGAGGATAGCTTCTAAGATGTTTGTAGTTTTTCATGTACTATAAAAAAAACAGAAGAGGGGAAAAACCATGACTCCCTTGGACAACCTAAATAAACTAAGCTAAAAGAAAATACGTCAGTGAATAACCAACAAGTACATTCTAAGTTCATGTTTGGATTAGTTTTTTAGAATAGTTTTTACGATTTATAAGGTAAGTATGTGAGAATAATTTTATCTTGGCTTATATAAAAAGACTTCTGAAAGCACGGTTTTGTGTTCTGCCAAACATGAATTAAAACTTGCTAATTAAAGATAAACAAGGGGGTCCAAAATCCCGCCACTCGAGAATTATATAAAACACCAGTATTTTTTTAAAATTCGCTGAATTTAGGTCTTGCAAGTGTTTCTATTAATTTCTCTCTCCACATTTTTTTTTGGAAAATGATCCAATCCATTAAATAAAAAGACTATACATCATGAATCTACAATCATAATAGGACACGATTATAGTGAGTTAAAAACATTGCGAAGAATGTAATCTACCTTGGTGAAATGCTTTAAAGAAAAGGAGGTCAAGAACAAAGATATGTTAGTGTATAAATTGTTTGCTGAGTTTTCCTTGAAACCATCCTTTGGTAGAACCTGTTTCTTAATAGAGATCATATTAAGGTGCCTGTCAAGTGTATAGAAGAAGCTAGGATGAAGTATCCACTAAAGAGATGCCCTGAAGCAATTTAGTGCAAGAAATACTTGTCCATTTGATTTTTTTCCATAAAATTGATTGTAAAGATTGCCCTTGAAAATATATCCAAGATTGACACACTTTGGCAGAACATTTACCATATTTTTCCATGAAAATAGTCCACCCATTGATATTGATCTCATCCTTAACATGAATCTCATCCATTGATCTTGAAGCAGTAATAACCTGAGAAAATTCTGAAGAAAAAGCCAAGGATCATAATGAGGAAGCACTCTCAATTTCTTTGATAGCTGCAACTGGACAAACCTTTTGACCTATGTGAATTACCAAATTCCTCTTCATCCAGAGAACAGAAATTAGCTTAAAAACCTTAATCAACATTAAATTCTGACCGTCCTCAAATAACTTCATTAATATTGATTTCAGCCATTTTTTTGAAATCCTTAAAATTATTAACTGGGAGAGAAACAAATAGTCCACCAAACCAAACAGCTTTCACAAATGGACAATTAACAAATAGATGGTCCAAGGTTTCTAAAGTTGAGCAACCAAAAGGGCAGATACTACTAGCATCAATATTATGTTTGATCAAAGTTTCCACAACTAGTAGTGCCTCTTTGAGTAATTTCCACACAAGTAACAAATCCTTCATTGGAGGGGAAAGATACCATAAGAATTTCCAGAATGCATCATTAATAGATGGGGCAGAATGAGCAACAAAAGATTGATATCCTTTACTTCCTAAGTAATCACCTGATGGGTTTAAACTCCAAGCTAATTTATCTTGGATGTTAGAAAAAGGAAGAGGGATATGAAGGATAGTATTGGCAATATCATGTGAATAAATAGAGCGAACTAAAGGGGCATTCCATCTAACTGGGCACCAAATAGAAGGAAGATGTAGTAATAGATCTTGAACTGTATGACTAGCTTCAATAGTTTGAGACCCAGATTGCATGGGCTACCACACAGGGTGTGTAACCCCCTTCCCACCTTTGGCCGGGATTTAGTTCTTAAACTCATAATTAAGTTGTAATTAGAGACCATAATGAAATTGGGACTTCATAAGATACTCATTTGCCCAAAAATCGGATTTGCAAAAACATTTTTCAAAACTTATTCACAATGGTCTCAAGTTCTCAATACAAAATAGTACTGGCCTGAACAGGTGGATTCCATTTACAAATATCAGAGTGCAAATAAATTCCCGACTCACTCGGGTTCCATTCATTAGATAAGGGATTTACAAAGGCACAAAGCCACAATTCAATACCCTTAACTTGGGGATTACACAAAATCTATATATACAATTCCAAAATCTACAATGATAACCATTAATTCCAAAATACACTCCTAAACAGGAGCTCTAACTACTCTTCGTCGCCCGCTTGCCTCTCGATCCTTCGGCCCTGTCTAAAAGGTTTAATTTTGGGAGAGTGAGATTCTAAAGAATCCCCGTAGTAACAAGTCAATCATATAATGTACAACAATAATGCATGTAATCAAATCATCACCCACACAAGCAACTACAACGGCAGCTGCAGCGGCAATGGTTAGTATGACACATGTCATCCCTGACGATTGCTCACGCTGAATTGCTCACGCTGTATTGCATCACAACAGTCAACACAATATAATTCACCACAGCTGGGATCCGTATAAAGCATATCATATTCGTAAGCCCCATAGGCAAAATACACACACACAGCCCATGGCTGGCTTTCACATACGCCGCCCTCACGGGTCGGATTCACAAAGATCCATGTCGATTACGACGGCAGTCCAACGGCCGACTAGAGATGACCACTGTCACTCCCTATACGGCTCACGCTGACCTGCTCGCGCCGTAATGGACCATGGCACACATTTCACAAGTTCAATGATAAGATATGCATACCAAAACATCATACAAGATATGAGAGAAAAGTCACTACCTGAGTTCTTACGGGCGTGTCCTAGCGCCGGTCTCTCCCGAGGAAGGCAAATATCAAATCCTATTTTCACAATTAGGGACGAAGAGTTATTCTCTATTCCAAGACTCAATTCACTTTATAATGCTTAATTGGTTATCATTATTGCTCTTTTAGAGTCACTAAATACTCCTAACAAAACTCCTAAAGGGTTGGAAGAACTATCCCAAAGATCCCTTTTTGGAAGCACAAAAACTCATTTTTCACTGCTTCACCTCGAGTGAAAATGGTCTCACTCGAGCACAAGTACGGACATCACCTCAAGCACAAAATCCTCACTCGAGCACAAGTACGGAAATCACCTCAAGCGCACAAGGAAGTGAAGACAGAAAGCACATGCCCGAGAGCACAAGAACTTTCTCAGAAAAGGCTCACTCGAGCACAAAATCCTCACCTCAAGCACAAGTACGGAAATCACCTCAAGCGCACAAGGAAGTGAAGACAGAAAGCACATGCCCGAGAGCACAAGAACTTTCTCAGAAAAGGCTCACTCGAGCACAAAATCCTCACCTCAAGCACAAGTACGGAAATCACCTCAAGCGCACAAGGAAGTGAAGACAGAAAGCACATGCCCGAGAGCACAAGAACTTTCTCAGAAAAGGCTCACTCGAGCACAAAATCCTCACCTCAAGCACAAGTACGGAAATCACCTCAAGCGCACAAGGAAGTGAAGACAGAAAGCACATGCCCGAGAGCACAAGAACTTTCTCAGAAAAGGCTCACTCGAGCACAAAATCCTCACCTCAAGCACAAGTACGGACATCACCTCAAGCACAAAATTCTCACTCGAGTGATGTTCTTCCCTCACTCGAGCACACTCACTCTCACCTCAAGCACGATTATCAGAAACCAGAAAACGCACCAGGGATGACAGCATTTCCAGAATGCATACCAAGTGATCCAAATGAACCCAAAAACCAAACCAAGGCTACTCCCACACAAAAACACCCAAGGAATTCAATGGAATCATTAAAATGACCAAAATCCAACTCCATTTTCATATTTTGGTTGAATCAACACAAATCATCAATTTTCCCAAAATCACTAAACTTAACATTTCAACCTCTAATCAATCTATCTATCATAAACTCATTCCAAAACACCATTCTCATGCCAAAAACATACCAAATGAACAGTGGCATCCAATTTTCGGATTCAAGCCAAAATTTCCAGAATTTATAAACTACTTCAAATGGCATGAAACATAGATAGATAGATTGATCTTACTCACCTTATCAACTTCTCCAAAGAGACTCTTTGATTCTCACACAGTCAGATTTTCGTGTGGCACCAATCAACACCAAATGGCCCAACTATACACACCAAAATGGAGCCCATGATTCAAGGATCAACATTTATGAAAGGAACTTGAGCAATGGAAAGCATTTACTTACCCAAAGATCAAGCTTTTCATCCTTCCTTCTTCCTTGTTCAGCGAAAGAGAGAGAGAGAGAAATGGAGAGGAGGAGCAAAAAGTTGTCCTTTGTCCTCATGTGCTCATATCCAACCACCCCCATATTGCCACTTGTCAACATCTCATGCATTCCCACAATGAGCTCACCACATCACAACACATAGGATTCCGACCCACGGTCAAGGAATCACAACCCTTGATCTTAAATACCACTCACATGCACCAATATTTCCAATTTCCACTAATTATAACATTAATTAATATAGTCCTAAATCACATAATAATTCCAATAAATTCATAATTATCATTATTAATCATGATTATCCCTTAATCAAAAATTGGGATATTACAGGGTGGTTTAAATTTATTTGTGAACCAGATCCGACTCTCCATTTCAAATGATCAGAAATGAGACTAGCACAACTGTGGATTCCTCTGTATATCCGAGAAGAATTATAAGATAGTTTAACCAATGATGTACTATCAATATACTTGGATTTCAGAGTCTCAGCAATTAAAGAGCCAGGTTGTGAAGAAGAGATCCTCCAAACCTGTTTGGCTAAAAGGGCAATATTTAATTGTTGAGACCTCCATCTGCAGTAGGCCGAAAGAGAAAATCCTTGTTCTTCAAATGAATTTTGTTCCTATCACCATTTGAGCCTCAAAACTCTCTCCACTTAATAGGATTGGCTTTTAATAATCGATATTTTATAATATATTAAAGATATTATTATAATATTAAATATCAGATGATAATAATATTTTTACAAAATCAATCCCAGCCATTTAAAGATAATACAATGGTGGAAAATTAAGTGAAAAAAGGGGTTCATGTAGACATTCGTTTGGGTGCATGATTGCATATTAAACAAATTCTATTGACTAGTTAGTAACTAATATACTTCTCCCTTTGAATTATTTAATAGTAGAAAATAAAATTTCAAGACATTCAAGAAGCATTGACACAGAGCAGATAAATACTAGGTTTGCAAGTGTAATTTGATGCCCTTAAAAACACTACAACGAAAAAAAAAAATCAACAACCGTGTCAAATGTTTTATTTTTAAAATTGACTTTTATGATGTTTTTACTTTTTATAAAAAGGTAATTTTTGCTTTAGTGAAAATTATAAATATCTTTTCTTGTCAACACCCATTTCCATTTCGATAATCGAAGAGTAATAAAGACGGAATTCAATGGGTATACAGAAAAGTACAATTATACTGATAAAAATATTCATTTACAATTCCGACATTGTTTGTTGACGAAATACAGAAAATACAGCGGAAATTTTAGTATTTACAAATTTCACCAAAATATCTCAAAATAGACTAATTATGACCATGATCTTATCCTTGCTTCGAAACACGTGCCGCTCACTTTCCAGCATCAACGTCTTTTCCCTTAGACCCACTGGTCCCCGCTGAGGTGTTTATTAAAAATAGGGTGAGATTCCGGATAACCCCAGTAAAAACATGCTATCGTTCATAGAAAATGCGAAAAGTAAATATGATATATGCCATGTATGCACCAATTAATGAACATTATAAATATATCATCTGCATGTATATATGAGTAAGGCCCAACCTCACTATTCTGCACCGGTTGGGTTTTCACCAACTCAGTGTAAGTGTCTTTGACACTTCTAGCCCCTCTCTGGGCAAATCGTGTTAATTAATAAAGAGCATTTACAAAACAATGACATCCACACAATCACATAACTTATGGCATAATGTATAAAGGATAATGTCCCTACCTCAACGCTTTATAATCCTCTGTTAAATGGTGTCTCGTAAAGCGTGTCATTCCGACTCTCGACTCGGTCATAAAATATTAAATGTACAAGAAATAGGTCATAACCTATCCAAATATCATTTTAGACTCTTCCATAGTATTTCTTGTGGTTATATTAGTCTATGGTAAAAATTTACTAAAATGCCCCCGGGACCGCGGCCTGGCCCCGTCGTATCCTGCCCGATGGCACGTTTTCCCAAAATTTTGACTAAGGCTACTTTAACTTATTTTCACCCAAGGAATCCATTTCCTGGCTCAAAATTACCAAATTCAATTTCAAATTACGAAAATACCCTTGACAGCCCCTATTTAGTGATTTCAGTGGCGTTTTCGTAATTATGCTTTTTCGGCCTATACTGAAAAAGTGTCCAACTCTAACCCCACCTATTTTTGCCCACTGAGTCCAATGGAACCATTTATTTCATAAAAATCCAAATCCTTTTACCAGTTCTGGTTTTGGCCGAAATTATTAGGAAAAAATGGAAAAATAAGGTTTTGTGTTTTAGCTCCCAAAACTTATACTTTTCCACTTCTAATCCTTGATTAAATCATTTAAAAACTTATTAACCATGATTTAAAGGATTTTGGGCAGCATAACCCCTTAGGATTATGACTTTTCTAATTTTACAACTCAACCCAAAAATCACAAAACCAAACAACAATCACCAACAACAACTTCAATACACTAAGAAGTTGAGATTTTGGATATTACCTATTGATCCTTGACGTTTCTCTCTCTAGGACATCCTCTCTCTCTCCTCAACCTTGAAGATTAGCTTGCTAAACCATGATTTCCATGAATAATAAGAGATTAGAGGATGA
Organism: Inga laurina; assembly: GCA_963855925.1. Lineage (NCBI taxonomy): Eukaryota > Viridiplantae > Streptophyta > Magnoliopsida > Fabales > Fabaceae > Inga > Inga laurina. The sequence continues at coordinate 61,267,524 of OY979706.1, forward strand.
ACTACACAAAATAAGAAGCTTAAATCACTTGAAAACAAGCTCTTACCTTAGCTCTTGCATCCTCTTGCTCTCTAAGTCTCAAGAACTCTCAATCTCACACACTCTCTCTCTTTTCTATTTGTCTTGGCCAAATGTGTGCATGAAAGAGGAAGGAGTTTGTGTTTAATAAATTGGTCTTCTTTCTTCCTAACCATTGATTCAATCAAGGGCCCAAGTTGTGACACTTGTCACCATTCTCTCCCCTCATAATCCTTCCATTAGTTACTCATTAAGTTTGAACCAATTGCTTCTTGTTTGGTTCTTCAAAAAAAAACATCCACCCCCCTTTCTCCAACTAATCCATCATTCCTCCAACTAAGTCAAAATGTGCACTCCACCATGCAATCATGTTTCTTATTTCTTCACTCAAGCTTCTCCCATCATGCACTATACTATCATTTCATTTTGTGTGCACTCAATCTTGGTTATCATTTCTTTCTTCATGTGGCATGTGATCATGTATTAAATAATTTTTTCCCTTTTTCTTTCATGCATGGACGAAAATAATGAGAGGAAGGGAGGAGAAAAATTGTTTTGCACAATTCCACAATTCACATAATTGATTTTATGTATAATCCCCCTTAATTTTTCAATTCTTGATTTATTCCACCAAGAATAAATCCATTATGCATTTTCTTTTATTTTCCTGATTAATTGAAATTAACTCTAATTGATTGGAAAATAATTAATCTTGGGCTAAATTGGCAAAATTATGATTTTGCTATCCCCTTTGTAATTTAATTCAATTTTTGAATTAATTTGCCCATTTCCTTATGAATATGAATATTTCAAAATTCACAAAATCCAAATTCTTGAATATTCACCATTTTATTGAATTTCTCAAATAATTATAATATATTTTTGGTAAATAAAATTTGGGGTGTTACATTTCTCAGCTGTTATACTTTCTTTTTCCCCCTTCTCTTTTTGGCCGCATTGCTCCAAACATCCAATCATCCCTCAACCTCTTTTATAAATCTTTTGCTTTCCATGCCTAGTCGCGTCTCCAGGTAACGATCCTTTAATTTAAAATTTGTCAAGCTTTTCATAAAGCATATCTATCTGTTGATTATAAATAAGAAGGGATGTTGAGAATACTCCTCCTCCTGTTATAAATATGGTAACAACTAAAATAAATATGCAAAATAAATTATGCACAAAAAATAAAAATAGTTATGCAGGAGATGGTTAGTTAGTTGTAGATTACAAAATATTTTGAAATATAAAATTATAAAATAAAATATCTTATTTTGAGAGTCACCCCCTCCTCTTATCATGAATATCAAAACAACTAGAATAAAGATAAAAAAAAATATGCTCAAAAAAATAAAGAGAAATATCCTATATATGGTTACCAATTACAAAATATTTTGAAATATTAAAATATAAAATAAAATATTTTTAAAATAAATATACTAAAAATAAAGAAATAATGAAAAGGTAGTTTTAAAATATTTTTAAATCTTGTCATATTACACTCCTCTTGATTTCACTACTAATGATTTTTAGAAATTAATTTTTTTACATTTCATAAAATACTTTTTGAATGGATTCCTCTCACCCCACTCTTCACCCTCTATATCCCCCCCAAACACCCCACATTTGGCCTCCCATGTCAATAGGCAACAAATGGATGCAGATATGGGAATATGAACCTGATAAGAACCTATCTAAAAGGAAATATATATCTAAATCAAACAACTAATAAAATAATGCTTAAATGATAGCTAATAAAATAAATAATCTATAAAACTGCAGCGCATGAAGTGAATATATATAATATATATTATTCAACACTCCCCCTTACTTCAAAGCTGCACACTCCCATCTGCATTGAGAAATCTTCAACTTTGCCAATCAAGAGTGACTTAGTTATTATATCTGCAACTCATTGTTGACCATAGCCTTTAGTTATTAATCGTGCTTTTATGCTTATACACACTATTATCAGCTTTATATTTAGTTCAAAACACTCGTTTGCCCTAATTGCCTTCCCACCTTTAGGAAGATCAAATAACTCCACGTATCATTCGTCTTGATACAATTTATCTCTTCAATCATTGTATTTTTCCAAAACTTGCTCTTTTTCAGCATCCACATATGACTCAGGATCTTAAACAAACAAAGCATAATTATAGGATTCATAAATATCTGTTAAAGCTCGAACCTTTCAAGGAGGAGTTTCACTCGAGGAGCTAGAGAATGAGCTTGCCGATGATGATGTAATTCTATCTGCACTAAAAGGTGATGAATGTGGCGTTTGCGAGCTACTACCACTAGATGTAGTTGATTCCAAACCTTTTGATTCTGGTTCAGAGTTTCCTACTCCAATACTTAATGCAATAGAGGCATATTTTTTATCTTCTTTGTCACTCTAATTCCAACTAGCTTCTTCATTAAATACAACATTCTGGCTAATAATTACCTTGCCACTAGATGGATTATATAGCCTATAAGCTTTGGATTGCTGGCTATAACTAACAAAGATACATTTTTCACATTTTTCATCAAGCTTTTGACAAGATGACTTAGCTTAAGCAATGCTATGCAACCCAAAACTTTTAAGTGGCTTATCCGGGGCTTTATACCTCTCCATGCTTAAAATTAAGTAGATCAATTAAGTAGATACACTATGGTGGCTACAGCTTCTGCCCAAAATTGATTAGAAATCTCTCTTGCCTTCATCATGCTTCTAGAAATTTCTACCACGATTCGATTTTTTTGTTCAGTAATGCCATTTTGTTCTGGCATATGTGGTGATGTGAGCTCCCTGGGAATACCACTCTCCTTACAAAAAGTAGCAAATTCATTAGAACAGAATTCCCTTCCTCTTTAAGCAACAACCACTTTGTTTTTCTGCAAGAGCTTTAAATTTCTTGAAATTTTTGAATGCTTCATATTTAAATTTCAAGAAATAAACCCAATCCATTCTGCTATGATCATTAGTAAATAATAGAAAATACCGACTACCATTTAAAGATTCAGTATTCATTGGTCCACACAAATCAGCATTTGAAATTTAACAATTTTCAGGAGTATCTTAACAACTTGATTATTTTTAAAAATTATTTTTAAATCAATTGGGAATCTAACTATACCTCTAATTTGTTGGGGGTTGTCGAAATTAAAAATATTAAATATTTGTATTTTCTAAAATATATTTCGCATATCAATTATCTTATGACGAGGGATGAATTTATAATATGTAGATTAATATCTTACTCCATGTTATTTGGAGGAAGAATTTTGATAATTATAAGGTATTATATTAATTATTTATTATAAATCTTTTTAATTCTTCTTTTTTTAACTCAACGTGTAGGGAAGCTGCAAACTTTTCTAGATACATGTTTAATAATGTAGTAGAATTTTTTTTCCTCTTATTTGACAAAAGGTATTCTCAAGCTACTTTGGGTGAATTTATTTGATTTGTAGACATAAGCAATAAATTTTAAAATTCTTATTGATATTTATGAATAATGATGAGACTAACGTTAAAAATAAAAATTAGAGAAATTATCGTTCAATGAAATCAATAAAGATTTAGATTTGGAATTTTTTCTTCAATAATGTTGATCTGGAAATTTGAATGTTTTAATCATAACTTTAAATATTAAAATTTAATGTTACATGAAATCAAAAGATAAAAACATAAATTTTTATCATAAATTATAACTGCCTATCATTTTCTTAAATAAAAATAGTAAAAAAAAAAAAAACCATGGCTTCATGCCCATTGATAAAAGGATAATGCAAATTTATCATAAATCCACCAAAAAAAATAAACCCAAAACCTCCTTACTAGCATAAACCTTTTTTACTTCCCGCTTATCATTGGAATTTAGAATTTTACAAAATTGATATATTGTAACTTCCTAACCATGGTCAATTATTTTTCAGGAATTGAAAGATCATAAATCAATAAAAAAATATAAATTTTTTGGTCTAGGATATAACTATTTTAATGTGGCCATCCAAAAATTAATATATATATATATATATATATATATATATATATATATATATATATATATATATATATAATATGATCATGTTTACAACAAAATAATGCCGTGGCAGGTTTATTAGAACTGGTTCCTAATCATTTTTCAATATATGTTTGGGTGAAAAAAGGTTACTTAAAAAAGAGATGTTATGAGTTTAGTTTTTTTTTAACCATTAGATTTTGGTCTTTTTTTTAAAGATAATAATTTTTTTTGCTTTGGGTCATCGCATTACGCAGGTTCTAAACCCGTTTTTAGAGAAAACATACGGTGAGCTGATTATGTAGCTAAGTGGTCACACAATTAGGAAATCATCTTTGTATCCTTTTCAACTACGAGTACCACCTTATCTTGGTGTGGTGAAATTGATGAAGGAAATTTGGGTGTTTGTTTGTTTGTAATTTTTTTTTTGTTTGTTACAAAGGCAAGCAAAACTTGAAGGGAACCAAAAACCTATAAACTAGGCCCTATAGATTGGTGTTGTGGCGACACCACATTCGAGAGCAAAAAGCTGAATACATTCCATAGGAGGTATCCCTATTTAGATATAGTCTTGCCTATTCATATGAGCCTGCCCCGCCAGATAGTTAGCACAGCGAATGCTTTCCCTGTAAGTATGGGAGATCTCCAAATCCCAATCCATATAGATAAGAGATCTGGTGTCCAAAATGACATCATACAAAGGATGGTCAGTCCCACAGTTAGTCAATAATAAATGGATAGCTTTAAGTGAGTCTGTGAACAGCCTAACTTTTGTTAGACCCATCTGATTACATAGATGAAGTCCTTTATAGATTGCATGGATTTCTGCAGTAGTTGGGAAAGTATATCATAACTTCTGTTGAAATCCACGTATACCATGCTGGTCACGGATAACGCCTCCACAGGCGGCCTGTCCTCCATTGAGTATGGATCCATCAACATCTATACGAATAAAGCCTGGATCTGGTGGTTGCCAGTGGTATACCCCTGTCTCTGGAACTTGGAAAATCTGATGATGAAACCTTCCGCTCATCACTCCTTCCGAGAGATGGTGTAAGCATATGTGAACTATCTTTTTTGGCTTCTCAACCTTCCCTTCAACACTTGATTGCATCGGTTCTTCCAAAAGAGCCAGCATGTGATGCTGAATACTCGTTGCCATGACCAACTAGCCATTCTCCTGTTCCCTGGCGAATACTATAAGTTCCGTTGTAACCATTCCTGCAAACTATCAGAAAAAAAACATAGTATAGTATATAGGATTAGAAATAGAGGACCACACTCTCTGAGCTTGCTCACAATCTCTTAACACATGAAGGATGCTCTCCTTACTTTCACACTGGAAATGACAAGTGTTTAGAAACACTCGAATTGTGTCTCGCTCTTATCGCATTAGTTGGGAGCCTCTTATGGAATACTTGTCACATAAAGAGTTTGACTCTTTCAGGAATTCCCCAGTGCCATATATTCTGCCAGTGAGGTTGATAGTTGTGGTTATGCTGATGATAGATACTTTTATTGTTGGAAATTGTGCCCAAAAGGCCAATCATTGTACTTTTAACATTATTAATTTAATGAAATTTCTTCATTCTGTTATCATATTATTTGCATGTTAACTGTGATAATTATATCCTTAGATATTCATAAAGATTGTCCTAAAATGTTCCTAGTCGGTCATCTATACGGGAGCAGAGATGAAACAAGATCAGTATGACTTTGTTAAGATATGGAGATACGAATCAAAGTCTTAGGCACTTATAAGAGTACAAGGTGTTGGACTGACCTACTATGAGAAAGCTACATGGTTCATGTCATAAGCTTTTCTTATGTATAACCACGTCACAATGCCCTTTGACCTGAGGTCATCATGGATTCCTACATGAGAGTTGCTAAGCTTTGAACTAGTCAAAAGTCACCTTTAACCAGGTGATGATAAAGGCTACAATCAAGCTTGGTGGTTTTTCATGCAGAGAAATATGAATGATCAAGATGGAATTTGTCCCTCACATTAGTAGAGAGATATTACTGGGCCCCTCGATGAGTAAGTCTGAGAAATGTATGGCCATACTACAATGGAAAGGAGTTTCCATTTCTATTGTCAGACTATTCAAGAATCGAGAAAGTAATAGTCAGGAATAAGAGGATGACATTATCCATACCTCATCCTTGACTGATATATCATGTGACAAAAGGGACGTGACATGGTTGTATGACAGGTTGCATCGTGTTAACGATCCTCATATGAATTGGGTAGTCGTGATGTCTTGCTAGAGGCCGCTTGTGACTTGTGGGTTAGTACAGTTATTGGCCCGCTGCCAACTTCATATGGGTTTACAGGGTCGCACACAAAAATGACCCAACACGAGATAATGTTTAATTAGGGTGGATGAATTTTATATTTATGTATATATGTAATATAAAAATTCGTTAATAATATTATATAGATATGTATTTTTGAAATACATATTATATATATATATCATATGATATTATTATATTGTGTTAGTTTTAAATTTAATTTATTAGGATAAATTAAATCTAATAACTAATATGATAGAGATATGGTATCTCATATTTAATTTATGAAGATAACTTAAATCTAATGGCTCTTTATTTGGATTAAATAAATAGGTTAAATTAAAAATGTTGGACAGATTTAATTTAAACTGAATTTATTTAATTAGCTTATCAAGATAATTAATATTTAATTAATTTTGAAATTAATGATGATTAATTTTGAAATTTGAAAATAGCCCTCATAGGTTATAAACTTGATAGAGTAGATATACTGACATACACATGAGAATTGAGAGCCGCAAAGGAAACCCTAGGAGACATTAGAGGCGCTAACACGCAGTCTCGGTTGGAGAGCATTCGTATAAATACCGGTAGAGGGAGCGGACCTGACGTGTTGGCTCCTAGAGATCGTGAAAACCCTGAATCATAAAAGGTATGAATCCTTCCAACTTGGTTTAAACACAGTTGATAGATCCTCGATTAGGATTGATGAAAATTTTTAAAATTCTTCTGTTGTACCTACCGATTCTAACATTTATAGGCTGACTTCACACTAAAGTTACCATCAGGAGCATTCCTCCAATAAAGTATGTCATCCTTAGTGCTCGTTAGGGGTGTCACCATCATTATCTTGTTTACCACCCATTTGGGAAGAAAAGTTTCCCATTTGGATCTATCCCAAAGGCCCGTATAAGATGTAAAGGAACATACCTGAGCATCCATATCAAGGCGGTGCATATTCCTTGCGATGAAAAATTTTAGTGGCTTGTTTACAGGGGCCTATCATTCCTGCAAGCTTGTGTGTTTCTTCCACTTTTTATTTTTTTGCCTAGACCCCTCTTGAAATCATCCTAGACTGCCACTATTCCACTCCACACAGCTGATTGATTACGCCACCTCTGCACTTGTGGAACAAAAGCCATCCCACATGAATATTTCACACGTAAGCATTTCACCCATAAGGCTTTAGGTTTAGTGATTAGACCCCAATACAATATCATCATAAAGGCTTTATTTTGGTAATGTAGATCTTTTATTCCCAAGCCTCCTTCACACTTCCTTCGCTTTAGAACATCCCATGCTATCAAATGCATTTTCTTGGAATCATCATGCTGGTTCCAAAAGAAATCTCGACTTAATTTTTCAACTGCGGATAACACCCCTTTCGGAACAAGAGTTGATTGCATTTAGTATTGTGTAATGGCAGATAAAATTGACTTGATAAGTATCGTCCGACCTGCCATGCTTAGACATCTACCTTTCCAGTTAGTCAATTTCGAACGGACCTTCTGGAGTAGCGGAGCAAAAGTCGTTTTAACCATGCGTTTGTGAAGAAGAGGAACTCCTAAATACTTCCCAAGATCAGCCGTCAGTCCAATCCCCACAATCTGACTCAGCTCATACGCTTTATTAAAATGGACATTTCTGGATACAAACATTTTAGATTTGTTCAGATTGATCTTGTGGCCTGAAACTCGATAAAACAGTTCCATGACATTCTGAATCTCCTCCACCTACTCACTCGATGCCTCACCAAATAGAATCAGATCATCAGCAAAGAAAAGATGTGAAAGCTGAGGACCAAAATTGCTCAGTCGTAAGGGGTGCCAGTTCCCTACTTTAACTTCCTGGTGAATTAACTGACTGAGTAATTCCATGCATAAGACAAATAAGTACGGGCTTAGAGAGTCTCCTTGCCTCACCCCCTTGAAGGCTTGAACCTATCTGAGGCTCTACTCCACTCCAAATAATGCTCATGGAAGTGGATGAAACACAACACATAATCAACTTAACAAAGTTTGCTCTCAATCCTAAGCTATGAAGAGTGAATTCCAAGAAGCGCCAATCAAGCCTGTCAAAATCCTTTTCCATATCTACTTTCACTACTATATAACCCTTCGTGCCTCTCTTAATTCTCATGGAATGGATTGCCTCTTGAGAAATAATAATATTGTCAACTCCCTGTCTGCCCGCAATAAAGCTACACTGGTTATCTGCCACAAGACGATTCATGACACCTTTAAAGTGATTAGCAATTACCTTGCTAACAATTTTGTAGCTCACATTACACAAAGAAATAGGCCTGAGATCCCTCAATGACATGGGCTGATCTATCTTGGGAATTAAGACAATGTTCGTCTGATTAATTGCATGGATACCCTCTGGGTTTGCAAAGACGTTGGCTACCAGATCACATATCTTTTGCCCCACTATATTCCACTGAGTTTGGAAAAAATGGGGGTGCAAACCATCTGGACCTGGAGCTTTGAATGCTCTCATCTCAAACGCTGCATTTTTTATCTCAATAGGAGTTACATGCCTTTGTAGGAATTCTAGCTGCTGAGCTTCTAAGGTTGGAAATCTTGCCGCCCATGGAGAAAATGGAGAAGATAAGTTGTCCGCTGAATAAAGATTCTGAAAGTAGTCAAGTGCCATACCTTTCAACTGCTTTTCATCTGAGACCCAATAACCGTTACTGTCCTGTAAAGCATTAATTTTGCATCTTTTCTGCTTAGCTATTACATTGGCATGAAAGTATTTTGTATTTCTGTCACCCCCACTTAGCCACTTACATCTTGATTTTTGAAACCATATCAATTCTTCTTGCAAAACAATTTTTTGATACATGTTCCAAAGTTGCTTTTCAATCTTGTAAAGGCCATTTTGACAGCCCTCTCTACGCTTGGTACAATCAATTCCTTCCAATCTACGGATGATTTCTCTCTTCTTCTTTGCTACATTCCCAACCACTCTAGCATTCCACTCTGGAGCCTTTTTTACAAAATTTTCTTGCCCTTAAGCCAATTCTTCCTCTGCCACGCTGCTTTAACCACATCACTGAATCCCTCTTCAATACACCAAGCTACTTGATATAGGAAAGTAGTTCCCCTTTTGCTTGATACATTATTATTTTTATCAGAGACCACAACAACACGATGATCAGATTTGAATCTGAGGTTGTGAAAAGCTTTTGCTTGAGGATTTTGAATTTCCCAATCAAAGTTACAGAATACCCAGTCCAACCTTTCCTTAACCCCAATTTTTTCCCAAGTAAATCTGTCACCTACAGTTGGCACTTCAATAAGATTACAATACTAAATAGAATTCTGAAAATCATTCATAGAGCTTTGTATGGGTGCCGCTCCTCCTACTTTATCATTAGGGTTAAGGATGGCATTGAAGTCACCTAATACCAACTAGAGAATGGACACTGTTTGATTGAGAGCATATAGAGATGACCACAGATCTTTTCTCTTCATAACACTAGTATCCCCATATACAAAGGTCAAAGGCATGGGGTTTTGATTATTATTATTATTAGAAATTTTGTAGTGGAGTAATTGAGTGTTAGAAGTTATATATTCAATTTGGAACTCGCAAATATTCCATAACACCCAAATACCTCCTGCAAATCCTGTGGCTTCGATTTTCAACCAGTCATTGAAACCCAATTTCCTCACTACCTTGTCAGCTCGTATACCACTGATCCTTGGCTCAATTAAACACATCACATTAATTTTGTATTTTTTAACTGCATCCTTTAATATCCGAGGAAAATCACTGCCACCCGCCCCACAACCAGTCCAAGATGAATGAATCATAGATAAACATATACAAACAGAGAAGAATAGGAAGACATGACTTACTTGTCCTGTGGTTTTCCTCCCATTATGACAACAACTTCTAATTGGGAGACGGAACGCATCGCTGAACCATGTTCTTGAAATTGATGATTTATGTTAACAGCCTCCCAAGGAACCAGCTCCATGCTTGTAGAGTCTGAAACTGGATCAGTCCCTTGTTTCTCGACGTCCCCTGTAGGTGTGTCACACCCTTCAATCTCTGACTTGACCCCACTTACTGATACCAGATCACCTGGCCTAGAGGCACCTGTCTCAGGGTCGAGGGATAGACTCACAAGGAGTATTTACACAACCCTTGTGCATTTCTTTCGCCTCCGCAAGTATCGAACATTGACCTGGGGGTAAGTACAAGTGTTTCGTGATACTTGTTACTTGGTGATACTTGGTGTTTGGTAAGTACAAGTGTTTGGTGATACTTGGTAGCAATATCACCAAATACTTGTACTTACCCCCAGGTCAAGTGTTTGATACTTGCGGAGGCGAAAGAAATGCACAAGGGTTGTGCAAATACTTCTTGTGAGTCCATCCATAGACCTCAAGGCAGGTGCCTCCAGGCCAGGTGATATAGTATCAGTAAGTGGAGTCCAGTCAGAGATTGAGGGGTGTGACAAGGTGCAAGTGCGTTGGGTTCTTTTCCTTGTCCCTGGTGGAGTTCAGACACAACAGGTTTCTTAACATGGGCTGTTGTTTGCGTCCCACAGTAATCTTCTCCTTGTTGAGGCCCACAATTCTGCATGTTTCCTCTAATTAAATTGTGTGTTCTTTGGGACAATCCTTTCTTGGGTTTAGATGATTTATTACCACCCAAGTCAGATACTTTGTTCAAGCCCATGCCCAAATCCCTGATTCCTTCATTATTCTTATTTTGAGTGGGCTTGACTGTATCTTTTTGCTTCCTCACTTCAGCCCAACGTTTATTCTCCATGCGGAAGCCCTTTTTAGAATGGGCTTGATTGTTGCCATCTTGTTCCTTTTTCTTTTTCAAAATAGTTTAACCCTCCCTTACACGCAAATGCAAATGTTTCTCGAGGCTCATCTCTCCTTTCGCAAACCCCATCTCACCCTTCCCATTTCCTTGCTCAAGATCTAAAAACAGCTTGGGATTCCAACTCTCTTCTACTTTTGTATCAGCCTAAACGGCGAATCTGGATACTCTGCCTTCACCCATACCCTCTACAAATCTAGAATGGCCCCTGCCACCAACTCTATCCATACCGTCATTTTTTCTCAGAAATCGCGCTTTAGCAGGCTTACGCACGAGCATCCATAGTCCAAACGGATCGTCCTTGGCCGGAAGGACTTTTTCCGACGACGTCTTCAGTGTTTCCGATGCTGCCTAGTTCGCAACTTCCGTCAGACCCACCGCCTGAGAAAAATCGTCAAGTGATATTATCCATGGGCAATGCTCCTTTTTGTGACTGTATCTACTGCAGGAGAAATAGATAAGTCCCAACCCTTCATACTCTATGTTAAAGAGCTCCGGTGCTGAGATAATTCGAGGAATTAATTTTTTCTGCAAATCTAATTCGACACAGATTCTGGCATAACGTCCCCTACGAATTTTTGCTTCATCGTTTTCTAGATTCTCAATAGAGTTCATATCCACTTTAAGAGTCTTCCCAACCATATCTCCTAGCCTCCACATACATTCCTTATTGTAGCACAATAACGGAACGTGAGGGATTATGATCCAAGTTGCCACTTTTCCCAGAGGATTATGAAAGGGATCGAAATATGGGGACCACCTCTGCACTAGGATGGCGTGCTGGGCTATCGCCCCGGTCCTTTGAATAGGATTTTCTTATAATGATGTTCCCACTTATCCTGATCTTTGAATTTAATCACATAGTAGTTATTTGGTAGGTCAATTAGCTCAAAGTTGCTTGTCTGCCAGATTCTGCATAGATGTTCCTTAAACCTGAACAGGTTAAATTTTGCACCCAGGGTTGTGATAATAAGAGAGTTATTCCATGGTTTAGCCCATCGGTTATATTCTTCCTGTGACAATTTCATTGTTGGATAGACATCCATGAGGCATTTTAGATCTTCTGAAGGCTGAGGAATTTCCCAGGACTGGTTCAAAATATAAGAAAGAATAGCATCGTCCTCCACATTGGAGGTTCCATGAGAAACACCGTTATACTTTGCTCCCCTAAAGCCTGTAAGCGAGTCCTTGTAAGAAAAAGCGTATCCTGTTTTACTTGGAGATGCATTCCTGGTCGTCAGCACTTGTTCCGAGTCTTCTTCAATGGTTGCACATGTGATAACAGAAGTGGAAGAATCTCCATTGGCTTTTTTCATCGAATTCCTATCCGTTTCAGCATTTACCTTAGCTCCCAAAGCCCTTGCCGGTGACGTTGCGTGGACACCGGGGTCATCCATGAAGGGAAACTCAACTGGCACGTATTCCAATAGACTGCTCCTCTCTCCTCTCTCTCTCTCTGTGGCTCCAAACTACGCCTATTTTACATTTTGTTTGTAATTTTTTAAGGTGTGAATGCAGGTGATCCGTATTTATTTAAAAAAAGAAAAAGAAAACTCAAAGGAAAGGCCATCCTTTTTTCCCAATCCACGGGCTTCTGAGACTTTTTTGGACCTTGATTCGGAGTTTGGACCCCAAAAATTTGCTGTAGCAATGGGATCCATACCAAAATGAAAGAGGACCCAATAAATTATATTGTTTTTTTTATTTAAAAATAAAACTGTGAGATGATATGAGCATTTTTTTAATACTATCATCCGATATCCAATTCGGGGTTTGGGATTACCCTTCTTAACATAAGTGACTCCTTTAAAACTTGAACTTGAAACTCAAAGAGATATAGTGGAGTTTTATACCAATTTAATGTTGGTAATATAAACATTTTTAAATTCAAGATACTCCGCATTATTAGAATTTAGAAAGCCTCTGTGGGGCGCTGGTTATCAGGAACCTTGATTGCTCACATCCCCATCTCAATCAAGAGGTTGGTGTTATTCCGTGACAATATAAATATAAATTTTGGTATTGCGGTTGATGGACACACGTGCATTCATTCGCCATAAAACATACTAATAAAATATAATTAATGCCTATACATCTATCTTGTTGATCACTTCAAAAATATCACATCGCATACCTTTTTTTTTTTAACAAGAATAGCGTATTTGAATAAATAGAGTTGCATGTATCTACCTTCTATTGACTTTGTTAAAAAACTGTTTTAAAGAACTGACTGGATGAGCATGAGCTCGAGCTCATGTGCTATTTGGAGAATGAATTATACTGCTCAAAATACGTAAATAATACTTCCTCCCTTATTTATAACTCTTTAGTTGTATCTCAATATGCTGGTCAAAAAAATTAGTATCTAAATAAAATAAGTTCAGATGCAAATTTGAGTGAGCAGTTATTATTTATTGTCATTGATGTCTCTAATTTAATTTTTTAATGTAGTTAAGATTTAAAACTGTATCACGTTGTTGGTAAAAAAAAAAAAAAAGGCATGACATTAAATGGATGGCAAAAATAAAAATAAAATGCTATTTTTTTGGGAGAAATCCAAATTAAATTCAATTGTAATACCAAAAGCCCTACACTTTTAAAAAATTCTTAATCGAAGACTCTGAGCCAAGGTTACTGGTGGGAGTGGAAGCCACTAGTGGCTAGCATAGGTGCTTTGAGAGAAAACAGAGGCAGCTTTAAAAAAAAAAAAAAAAAGGTAAGGAGAGTGTAATCACTCAATAAGATTTTAAAATCATAATTAGTCATTTCAATATGATTATGAATTTGTTAAAAGTGTGTGTCTAAATAATATGAATTTTAATAGATTTTCTCAAATTCTTACAAAATTAAGAGGTGTTGCATGATCCTCTTTAATTTGTGTGTTAGGAAGTGCTATATGATTTATTGCTACTATTAATATTGACATTGTTAAAAAAACAATACATTTAAAGAAAAAGTAGGTACGGGATGTTGTGCGAAAACAATATTAAAATCACAACGACAAAAGAGGTCTTGGTGGAGGGTCCCCATTAACAGGGCACAGCAGCAATATTCAGTGTGTGCCCATCACATTTTCGGTTTGACGAGCATTGCTCTGGTGGGAGACAAGTCAATGTGAAGCTTCTTCAGCCACCAATGAGGCGGATAGGAAATCTCCTCTGCATATAATTTATTTGAAATGAGTTTTCGGAATTATAACAAGATCTTTTGTGATTCATGTCTCCTTTCTTAAGATTTGGTTCAGTGTTTCATGATTTTCAAACTTCACTGCTACACGAAAACACTTCTTTCTACCTATGTACTTAATTCCATAGAAAGAAATAAGAAACACACATGATGAGCAAAAAATCAAAATACGTACACTTTGCATCAATTATTTTTTGTTTTTTGTTTTAGTTTTATTCTCTGTCTAGCACTATATATAGTGCTGTGAGTCTTAATCACCTGTATTCAATATTCTCCATCTAGGGATATTGTGAACGACAGCTACTATTTTTTTTTTTTTTTGACCAAACAACTACTTTTTTTTTAATAGACATACATTAAAACAAAAAACTAAACACCCAAACAAAAACGAAAGAACAGCTACAAGTCACCCATATCTAAGAGTAACATAGATCGAATACATTCTGGTGGATCTCGAAACCAAACAAGCCCTGCAGATATTCCCAATGATTCCTTAGCTAGAGTATCCGCCACATGATTAGAGCTACGTCCACACCATTCCATTGAGACTTCCCAGCTTCTGTCCATCATCTCGTGAATCTGCCCTAGTAATTGAGCTTCCATGTGATCTTCCTCCCAGCCACCCATTACCAGCTCCAAAGCCTCCAAGCAATCAAACTCTAATACTATTTGCCGCTTTCCCAAATCCCACGCGATCTTAAGCCCGGACATTACTGCCCAAATCTCAGCATGAAGGCTAGATCCTCTACCCAAGCCATACATGAATCCAGTTAACAGTTTTCCTTCATGATCCCTTACAATCCCTCCACATCCCGCCAGAACCCCTCCCGAGCTACTCGCACCATCCACATTAACTTTGGCCCACCCAACATATGGTGGTTTCCATCTCCTAGGCTCTCCTGTCTCACAAAGTGATTTGCAAAGCTTCACATCAGCCCATCGTGTCTGAGCTCGTACTTGTGCTATCAACTGATTAACTCCCGAGGTCTGGCCTTGAAATACTCCAGAGTTTCTATTTAGCCATAGCTGTCTGCAAAAAATTGCAAACCACACTGGCCAACTTACTCCTTCAAAATCTTTTCTCTGTGATAAATTCCATCGTATCCAAGAGCTTATCTCTGTAAATTCATAAAACCTGCTATGCTGGGTCGGAACCAAACAACTACTAATTATACCTTCAGCTTCAAAATTGATGAAACAATACATGCATTTAGGAACAATATGAGAATTAAAATTAGGGCGGTTTTTTTTTTTTTTTTTGCCAAAAAATGATGACATGTAAATGGGGATGAGATGAGCGCACACGCAGACACATATATATACTCCTTCCGGCCTTAATATAAAATATACTTACTTAATTTGACTAGATTGATAAACTTAATTAAATTAGTTAATATGACATATTTTCTTTAAAAAAAATAATTATCTTCCTTAATTCTCTTATTCATTCTCATTCTTAGTTATTGATGAGGAACACCAATAAAGATAAATTAGGAAAAGATTAATAATTATGAAAAATATATTTTATATAAGACTAATATCAACTATCTTATATTAAAGACATGAGGGAGTATATGATATAACTGCACCCACTTATAGAAGCATGGCTATCTTCAACTGATTTTTATTTTTTTATTTAGTTATAGCATTGTGTTACCAATGGCCTTATAGTATTGTGTTTCTTATCTTTCTGGATATCTAATATGCATCAATGTTGGTAAAATTAGAAAATGTGATAGCACACTGTGTAACGCGTCTATGAACCCTGAAAAAAAAAAAAAAAAAACTCATGTGGGGACCAATGCTTTCTCTAAAAGACCCAGTATATTTATGTAGCGGAGGTGTGCTAATGTGCTATCTTAGTATCTCCGATCTTAAATATAGGATAAAGTTTGTAGTGCAATTTACACTATAAACTTTGTCTTATATTTAGGAGTGGAGGGAGTATAAAGAAATAATTGACATTTTAATATTTTAAATACATTCACTTATAATTATATTTTTTAAACTGACAACCTTATTATACCATGCTAATAACTAATTAACAACGCTTTTGAAAGTGTGATTACGCAAGTGTCAAAAATGGATTCTGAGTGTCACTTTCTTCTGATTACTCGAATTTCACAACTTACGTCTTTTCCCTACTAATTATTTTAAAAGTAGGGTTTTACAAGCCCAACAGCTATAAGATAAAATTGTAGCTCAGGAAACATCAACAGAATTTTTATGCTAGTGGCCGAATCAGTATTTTATCGGTTTTTTTTTTCTTCTGGATATTGGTATTTTATTGTTTTGCTAGATGCAAATTTGTTTCCCTACAAAAATGCAAAGATATAAATAAAGGTATGGATGAGATTTATTTATTTATATCAATTATTACCTCCCCATTTTTATATAATATATTAATATCTCGTTTGAAATGCAAGTTACGTTAGAAACCGGATCTTATGTCAAGTCCGCGTAAGGTAGCATATTGTTTTTATATTGGCAAATGGATGTTCAGATACAAGTTATCAACCCAACAATAATAATAATTATTCTGGATCAATACAAATCATTCAGTCACTCTTGATATGTGAATTTGTGAGAGTAGTGAGCTACGTGGTTATAATTGCGAAGAAGATCTCATGCCATTTTTTAATCAAGTTTAGAGTGTGTTTAGCAACACTTAAAAAAATTGCTTTTGAGGCCAAACCATGGTTTGGAAAAAAAGCATCCAACCACTCAATATTTTTTCAGAATTCATTTTCTAGTTGAAACCATGGTTTGGGAGGCCCAAACCTTGGTTTGGTGAGAATCTATTTTTTTGAGCTTGTGTAGAAATTATTACTATATTAAACCATATAATAGACTAATAAAAAAATATATAAAATAATTTTTTATATTTTTTGATATTTTATATTTGACTAATTTTATAATTATAATTTTTTAAAAATTTATTTCGATTTTTTTTGTATTTATTAAACATTTAATGTTTAATAATGCATATAATATAAATTTATCCCTTACATGTAATTATCACAAAAACTAATGTCCTTTTTAATAATTTTACCATGAAAAAAGCTATTCTGATCATAACATCCAAACACTCTTTTAATCATGTTTTGACTATATTCGAACTTGCCCATCCTATAATAATGTGATATTTTAGATATCTATAAACATCACACTAGCAGTAGTTGATGGCTGATTCAAGAAATTTTCAAAGAAATAAAAAATAGTAAAAAAATAAGGAAAAAAATTCCACACGATGAGGAGTGTGATGATAAAAAACAAGAAAAATTTGAGCAAAAGACTCTTTAACTAATAAAACGTGTAAACTACTAAATTAGTTGTTTTTTTTAAATCACCCCAATATCTCAATTAAAAAAAATAATATTTAAAAAATCTCATAATTTATCAATAGTGTTACTTTTACTTGTCAATGACACTATTTTTATTTGCCATCAATAAATTATGAGACTTTTTAAATATTATTTTATTTAATTGGAGTGTTAATATGATTTTTCTTATTTTTTTCAACAACACGGGCAGAGAAAGGTTTAAAAAAATACGGGCACAATTGATAATTTGATATGAACGAGCTCCTTTGAGCTCCATTCAAATCCAAACGACCTCCAAATAGAACTTATATTTCTGACAACCGATTTATATTATTTTTGAGTTTATTAGGAGAATGTGAACTTATCATATAAGGTTATAAACTAAAACTAAGTAAATATAAAACTTATACAATAGTGCATATAAAAAAAAAAACTTATAAAATAGCAAAAGCTTGTTCTTATATTATAATTTACATTATTTTAAACTCAAGATGTTTGCATGGAAAAACGTGCTTGCCTTTTTAAGAATAGGAGCACCTTTTCTCATTAGCAACGGCGATTTTTTTTTAATTTTTATTAACAGATAATGGATAAATTTCTCTTAATTAAATTTATTTAATCTATAAAAATTTGCTGCCTCGGAAAAAAATAATCACATATATATTAGAGATGGGCGGCAGGGATTTATAAGTTGCAACCACTTATTTAAAAAATTATATAAAATTACTATGACATGTTAAGAAAATAATATAATCATAAAAAATTTCGACATCGATTGAGAAATGAGAATCACCAAAAAAACCATTGCAGTTGGTGACATTTGTTTTGGAGAGATTCGTCTTTATTTATTTAAAATAATGATTAAAATCTTCAAAAATAATTTTTAAATTATGATTTATAAATTACAGTATATGAAATAAATATATGAGAAAAGGTTTAATTTGATTTATACTCATAAATATTTTTAAGTGTTCGTTTGAAATAGCTTATTTTTAAATAATGAGTACTTATAAATCATGATTCACAATATACGAGATAAGTATGTGAGATGAGTTTTATCTCAACTTACATAATAAACACTTATATTCAGAAAATAAATATTCCCAAACATAAATTAAAACTACCCAACAATCCAACACAAGCGCAGAAGTGATTTCCCAACAAAATTACCTGCCCGTTACAAGTTGGCAAGAACGGGTAATCGTATATTTTATCCAATCTAATCCCAAAGAAGAAAAATGACGAATGGGATATTGAGATGAGAACAAAGTCGGAACGAGAGCGTCGTCGTCGTCTTCCATTAACACCCATCCGGAAATTCACGATGTCTAATCTAACACCCTTTTTCTACATAGTCTTCTCTTTTCCCAAGTGTCGTAGCGCTTCTTGATTCGCCTTTCATTCTTTTCCTTTTCCTTTCTATACAAGGCAGTCGTTTTCTCCAGTTATTTACTTTCTGTCACTCACTTTCCCCCTCTTCTCAAAGAAAAAGATATCTTCGTAAATTGATTGGAGAGTTATTTTAAAGTCGCCTTCATTTTCTTTTGCTTTCTCGGTGCTGATCTCCGACTCTGCGGAAGAGGCCTTACCGGGCAAGTGAGTACGCTCAGAATTGTGGACTATGAGTTGTAATCTCTCTGTTTTTTTTTTTTTTTTACCTCCCAATTTAATTAATTAAAGTTTGGACTATCATCTGGGTTTTCATTGAGTCTGCCTTTTGTGGCTTTGATTGATCTGGACTTACTATATTTTTTCTTCTTCTCTCGAGTGTTACGTTTTTTCCCCCTCATTCAAAACCAGTAGTGGCATTCGCTATTGCTTCAGGGTCTCAGATTTTATACTTAAGTCAATCGATGTTTTAGTTTGAAGCGGTGAACTGCTATTCGCATGCTTGAAGCTTCTACTAACTTCCGTCGCGACAATCTTCGAAACAAAAGTGCTAAAACTCGCGGGTTTTCTTTAGGAATTCCAATTATATTTTGATTTTTCACATCAAGGTAATCATCTGGTGCGTAAAATGTATCTGTAATGATCTGGCTGACGATTTGCTGAATGAAGATATGATTTCTCTAATCTGGTTTAAAAATTTTAACCTTATGTTTGAGGTTTGAATCGTTATCCTTGATTTTATTTTGTGTATGTTTTTGTTCCGTAACGTTGATCATCCCTGTGTTCTCCATTTCGATCTTGGGGATTTGTCATCCTTAACCCTACGACATATACCGCAGTCCTTACTCCTTACAGTATATACTGAGACTTCCAAGTTATTATAAATTTTCCTACTACTATAGTTTTTTTTTTTTTTTTTAAATTTCCCTTCAACACAGCATCCATGTTATATTGACGAAATTTATGGTTTGTTCGTTGCCTTGGTTGTATTTAATATGATGCTCACTTTTTGCTACTTGGGTGTGTCTACCTATCCTCTAGTTGCTGCTTGACCCCCTCGCTTGATCATGTGTTTCCTCATCACATTTGCCCTCGCCTGCATTCCTTAGCCAGCCACTTCTGTATAGGATGGGAACACCTCAATATGCATTTATTTGGTCTTGTTATCTAATCTTTACGTGGTTTCAAATATTTTCCTTTTAAAATCGATCATCACTTATTGTTGAAGTTATAATTGAGGGTTTTTTTTTATTAATTATCATTTTCTCATCATATGGATATTCCTTGCATTTTCCCTTAACTTTTCTCATACGGGTTGCTTGATCTATATCAGTCACATTATGATTCATTAAAGGGAAAAATTTGATTTGCCTGTTGGATTCTAGTTTTCTTCGCAGCATTTACGATTGTTTGGCATGTTGTTAAATGAAGTTGAGATTTTATTTTCTATCACTTTTTTCAGTGCAAGTTTTCATCTTTTTCCTGGTTAAGATAAGTTCCCCTCTTTTAATTCAGGCAGAAATGGGAATATATCTAAGCAGTCCCAAAACAGAGAAGTTTTCTGAAGATGGTGATAATGACCATCTTAGATATGGTTTATCATCCATGCAAGGGTGGCGTGCAGCAATGGAAGATGCTGTGAGTATTCTATGACCTGAATAATTTTTTGCTCATGAATATGAATCCCATGAAGTGAATATCTTTGCCTCATCAATGTCCTATATCACAAGAAGGAACCTGGGGAGATGTAATAAAAGTAGGCTAGGTTGTATAAGGTGTGAGCCAACATAAGTCTGAACTCCGTTTGAGACCTTTTTTTCAGATTGCTTTCATTTGTTTGTCTAATTGCAATGCAAGGAGATAAAGTTTGTTTCCCAATACTCCTTTGACTACTTTCATTTGTTTGTCTAGTTGCAATGCAAGGAGATAAAGTTTGTTACCCAATACTCCTTTCTCTTTCCCATTAGCCTTCCAAAGCTTTAAAGTACATGGCCCAACTTCATTAGTAATGTGGCTTATGGCCCAACTTGTCCCTCTTAAGTAGTTCAGCGTAAAGCTAGGTTTTAGTGAAATGTTTGTCAGGAGGAACTTCTTTCCTGAAATATAATTATGTAATTGTATGGTTTTTTTTATTAGGGCCCCTTCACCTCAAATCCTCAATTCTCGTAGAAACAAATGCATATACATATACATGTGTGTGTGTGTTTCCCCCCCCCCCCCCAATTCTATGAGATGAACCGAACCTACAAAGTTCCCTTATTTTGAGCCATCTGCCATCTGTCTGCTAGGGACTGTCTTCAGCTTTATCTGATAATTTATCATACGGTCAACTATTCAGTTTACAGCACAATTGGGCTTTACTTGTTTTCATTGGCAAAGATTTTGGGTCCAATGAATTGTTTGTTTTTTGCTGGAGAAATGAATTATCATACTGCTTTTTTTGGAATTTGAACCCGGTTAACTGAAATTTGTGAGATTTTGATTGCTTTTTAAGTTAAACCATTAATATGATGTTGATTTTTTCCTTCTCTCCCCTGCTAGCATGCTGCATATCCAGATCTTGATACGTCCACTTCGTTTTTTGGTGTTTATGATGGGCATGGAGGTAAGATTTGAAGCAGTTTGGCTACTTGGGTTGACTGCAGAGTGCCAGTTTTGATATTTTGTTACTGGCATCTTCTAACCTTGTTACGATTATTATTATTATTATTTTTCCCCATATCCCTTCTGGAGAAGATCTCTCCCACCCCTCTAAGATAAAGGAAAATAAAAAGCAGCAATTCTTTTCCAGCTCTCTGAATATTTGCGAGACACTTTTGCCATACTTCTGGATCTACGCCCGCCTCTTTTTCTGATCTCACCTTGCAGTTCTTCTTTCTATATAAAGTGAAGAAGAATATGCCATGCTGACCTTTGAGTTGCTTTCTTGCAAGTTCTATATATATGTATATATATATGATGTCCAACGAGTTATATATACATTAACCTTTAATGAAATTTCTCAAATGGAGTACTAAACTGTTGCTCAGAGTATCTTTAAGGTGCTTGGAGACAAAATTCTTGAGATGTGAAAGGGCCTATCCCAATACCATATTTCATCTAGGCTCCCACCTCTTGAGTCAAATAGATTTTCTACTACGCCTCTAAATTATTTCCGTGCTTATGTTGTCTTTTCTATTTTGTACCCCCTTTTTTATTTCATGGGCTTCTTTTCAAAACAGTTAGCTGTTTATTCCTTGTCCTTTTAAGACCATTTTCTTGTAAACAATATGAGGTCCTTGTTTGTCAGATCTTGCCATTCACTTAAGTTTCACTCATAGAATGTGCAAAGTTTACTTCCAGATTCACTGTTTCTTACGTGGGACAAGAAGGGTGGGGTTGCATAAATATAGTGTGTGTTTTGCTATCCATGCTGCTGTTTGAATGCTCACTTATTCCTAAACTTTTCAGGTAAGGTGGTTGCGAAGTTTTGTGCTAAGTATCTTCACCAACAGGTGCTCAAAAGCGAAGCATATACAGCTGGAGATCTAGGAGCCTCTCTTCAGAAGGCTTTTTTCAGGTTAGATGAAAAAACATGGTTTGTTTTGTTTAATGACCTAACAGTTGGTTCCTGTGTTCCTTATTCCACAAGTTCGTGACTGAGATATATTTCGTGCCAGTGTGCTTTTTAGTCTTGGTTATACTCTTCAAACTGTTGTTTTGAACAAAAATTTTGTTTCCTAATTCTTCTTCTAGTTACTATCATTTCAATAAACAAAGACATGTAGGTTACTTTGGTCTTACTCTGCACGTCCTATGGATTTGTTCCAATCACTTGAGCAATGGAGTAATGATTATATAATTAGCATTTTGTAATGTCAAGTTTTAAGTTGCTGGTCATGATGTAGACATTAAGTGTGGCATTATCAACTCTCTCCCCCTTCTAAAATGAAAAGCCAAAAGAAAATTGATCACAAGTTCATCATCGACACTTCTACGTATTCCCCAATGTTTAAACTGTTATGCTATTATCATACAGAATGGACGAGATGATGCGTGGTCAAAGGGGATGGAGGGAATTAGCCATCTTAGGTGATAAGATAAACAAGTTTACTGGGATGATAGAAGGATTGATTTGGTCTCCACGAAGCAGTGATGGTAATGACCAGAGTGATGATTGGGCTCTTGAGGAGGTATGCATGAGATTTTGAATCAAGTTTTCTTTTTGGCTACAACGCTTTAGGTTATTTTTTTAATTATAGATTGTTTTTAAGATACTAAATTTTTACTTACCGCTGGCTTTTGGCAGGTCAATTAAATCAATATTTTCTCTGCATTTTTCCTTTCGTTTTCATATGTGTGTGTGTGTGTGTGTGTGTGTGTGTGTGTGTGTTTTTAATATGCCCTGATTTGAACTTATTTGTCAAAACTAGGGGCCGCATTCTGATTTTGCTGGACCTACTTCAGGAACCACTGCCTGTGTTGCAGTAATTAGAAGCAACCTACTTGTTGTTGCAAATGCTGGGGATTCAAGATGTGTGATATCTAGGAAGGGCCAGGTAACTTTAGAATGGAAATCCTTTACTTGTTCCTGAAAATTTATAGTCGCTACTTTCATGAAAATATCCATATGCAAGTACAGACAAGTATCTATGCTTTAATTTGTGTTGGTGACTTGGCGTAATGACTATTGTACTTTGGGCTCCAATCCATGTCTCTAAGTTTGAGGCTCTAATAATTTAGAATTATTGAGGGGGCTTGTTTCAGCTTGAATAAATAGAAAAAAGGTTCATGCCTCGTTTCTTTTGAAGACTATGTACGATAAAGTTTCAAGGTTACAATTCTTGTTGATACATTTTTTCTGACTTTGGATATTTATCACAGGCGTACAATTTATCTAGGGACCATAAGCCTGATCTTGAGATCGAGAAGGAAAGAATCTTAAAAGCTGGCGGTTTTATTCATGCAGGGCGTGTTAATGGCAGTTTAAATCTTGCAAGAGCTATAGGTAGTTACCTTTTTTTTGCCAATTGTAGTTAGTTACTTGGGGACATTGGACTTTTTGAGGATTAATTTATATTCCCTTCCTTTTCATTTTCTTGTAGTCTGGTCCTTCTTCACCTGTAAGTGGCAGAGACATACAATTTGTTGACATAATAAATAAGCACCTAAATTGCTAGGCAACTTTCTTCTTTTTAAATTACTTTGGATTTTGTGTTGGTTGTTTTTAAGGCCAAAGGAGGTTCTTCTGCATGAAGATTAGTTTAAATCGGTATTAATGAAGATTTCTAATTTCTGTGGATGCATGTTATATGCTTACGTGTGTTTTTACCCTGTACGCAGTTATCTGTGTGAGAATACTGATTATATTTTAGTACACTGGTGGATTGTTCTACAATTTTAATTTGTTCTCATTTGCTGCAGGTGACATGGAATTTAAACAAAATAAATTTCTGCCTGCTGATAAACAAATTGTGACTGCTAATCCCGATATAAACACTGTAAGTTTGTTTCTTTTTATACATTTTGGCTAACTTCGTAGTTGATCCAGAGATCTACAACAAACTTGTCCTCCAATTATGGTAGAATCAACGATGAAATGATAGGTTATGACCCACTGTTACTGCTACAAGTTTTTTTGATCGGAGTTACTGCTACAAGTTTAAGTATCTGACTTTTAATATCCATCTGTCATGATTGATACATTGTTTTATTATGGACATTTTTATAGGTGGAGCTTTGTGATGAAGATGAGTTTTTAGTGCTAGCATGTGATGGGATATGGTAAGCTTCTCAATGTCTTAGGCTTTCATGTTGGCTTTTATTGGAAATTTATCATATAGTTGTACGGTATAAAAGATGTTTGCAACGACAACAACATGCCTTGTCGCTTTTTCTAACTAGAGAAAATGATCTTGGGATGGGAGAAGTTTCTTGTTTCTTGCCCAACATATGGATATTTTTGCTCATTCCGTGAGGTTTGATCTTACAAATGGCAAGATGCAACTGATGCCCTTACATGCTGCCTTTACCAGTTTTGTTCATTGCTTATCATTTATCGATAAGGCATACATATGATTTCTGGATTTGGCTTTGTACAGTTTCATTTTAATACTTCCCCTGCAATGAGTCTTTTAATTGAATCCTTGAATTTTTGTGATGGGATCTGTTTCTAATTATTTCAGGGATTGCTTATCAAGCCAGCAGTTGGTAGATTATGTGCATGAACAACTGCTTTCGGTAAGTTTGTTTTCCTTAACTAAGATTCTGCTCCATTTAACAATTTGCCCTTGTTCTTTTCCAAAAAATGAGATTTTATGATTAGTAGCTCGTCTTACTTGATTAAGATGTGACAGTAACTTAGGTGAAGATTTGATTTACATACACCACATTCTACTGAGATAATTCACCTGATATTATCTACTTATGCAGGAAACGAAACTTTCGACCGTATGTGAGAGAGTACTTGATCGGTGCTTGGCACCATCAACTGCTAGAGGTGAGGGATGTGATAACATGACGATGATATTGGTGCAATTCAAGAAACCCACTCGGTCTCCTGAAGCAGCAGCAGAGCAATCCGCTTCAGACGAACAAGTTGAGTCTGAACCAAAACTAGAGGAAAGCCAAAGTTAATGGGGGCTTTTTGGTGCAGCTGTTCATAAGTGTGGACTACTGGTTTGAACATGTCTGGATGGTCGTTATCATTTTCCCTGCTAGCCTTACTTACAACGATTATTCTGATTTATATAAAAAATATTGCATTGTTTTTGCCTCCTTTCTTTTATATCTCGCATCTTGTGGTTAGAGAGGACGGCTCAGGAAAGCGCTGAAACCAAAATTTTGTTAGTGGACATGGTCCTTTCTGAGTGTTTTCTTGGATTAGCGGTAGAAACTATTTTTATAACGTGATTTACGATATACGAGATAAGTATGTGAGAGGAGTTTTGTCTTGACTTGTGGGAACGTGCTTCTCAAACGCTTTCTCATACAAGCCCTAAGCAATTTAAACCATTCCACTGGAGTTTGTTTGTGTCTACATGTTAATTGCACCCTACTGGCTAAGAGCTTATTGCTCACATGGCGTCCCATAGTTCCTCTCGTAAAAGAGGGGTTTCATATCTCAAAGTGGCCAAATGGGTGGATGTGTGTAATGGGTGTATGTGGAATTGTGGATCCGTTTTAAATTGTTAAAATGAAACTGAAATTTTGATTTTTTTTTTCCATTTTAAAAAAAGTGATCTTGGTTAAAGCAAAATCGGGGAATGAAAAACAACGGAAGACATTGGAAACAAACGGTGAATCTTTTTGGGGCATTTGGCAGAGTTTAAAGACACAATGGAAATATTGTAAATTTCATTTGCTATTGAATTTCATTTGCTTGAACGATCCTAAAATTATATACCTTAATCTCTCGCATTGACCATTCGTTTTTGGGATCCTATACAGGTCGAGGAAGAGGCGATTATTTTTTAAATTGTTTCCATTTTCAAATCAAAATCGAGGAACACGATCACGAATTACGATTATCGGATTATGAGAATCCCTAATTTTCTGGGGGCAATTTTGGAATTCAAGATTCTCTTTTGGAAAGTTAAAACTAAAAACCATATGAGGGTGTTTTCGTAATTTCAAGCCGACCTTCGTTCCTTTTCCAGAGTAAAAACTACAAAATAAAAAAGGTCATCACTTCTTCCAATTTGTGCAAGGTTACAACTACAAGCCCATGCACGATCAATCTTCTGCCTTTTCTGCGTTCAAGCCTTCTCTCTCTTCTCTACTGCCCTTTCTCTCTCTAAAACGGTGAACTGGCCCCGCTGGACTAATTTCCATGACTCAGAAAAACAAAAAAATAAATAAATTTAAAACAACGCGACGATACAATGAAGGCAAAGCTCTCTCTACGTATGTCTTCTTCTATTCTCCTCCAACCACACCTCCCCTTCACAAATCACAATCCTCTACTCCCTTAATTGTTATTCCTTCTATCTTTTTCTGGTCTCTGTTTTCACATTATGCATGTATAGAATCCTTCTGTCATAATTGACTTTAAACTTTCGGGAAAAATAGGTTTTATTCCTAAGACACCCATTGGAAATTTTACCCTGCGACCATGCTAATGTGCTCCTTCCGTTGAAAATTCAAAATTTAAGGTTGAGATGAAAAGGGGTTTTGTTAATTCTCATCAATTTTATGCCTCCCTTGATGATTGGAAGGTTAAGCACAAATACCAATGTTTGTTGGAAGATTTTCTGGAGTTGCAGAAGGTTAGAGTTATGCTTTAATTTGCTTAATTATACTTTAGGTTTTGATAGCATGTGTTCTATTCTATGTTTTGTCTTGCCGCTTGTATTATGTTTTTTGATCCCAAAAGTTCTCGTTTTTTATTCCAAACTGATGCCACTTGAGCAAAATAATTGAGAGGGAAGTAAATTGTTCTGCCTGTGTTTGAAATTGCTTGCATGGCCACGTTGAAGGGTTCTGAAAGTAGATCTCCGTTTTATACCTTTTCTTTTACTCCATTATAGTTGGAGTACAGTTTTCCCCCCCACTTTTATCTCGAAATATTTGAAGGCTTGAAGGGGAAGATTATCTTTCGATTTGGTTGGGGTTTTATCTTTAGATTAGGAGCTCAAACTCATTATCAGTTACAACGATGTGACAGGAGTTTGTTTCAAAGAAGAAGAAATTGCAAACTCAAGAGCAGAAGAGAGATATGCTTGTGGAAGAAGTTAGGTATGAAACACAATGAGTTGTATTATGGTTTCTGTATTTT
Organism: Inga laurina; assembly: GCA_963855925.1. Lineage (NCBI taxonomy): Eukaryota > Viridiplantae > Streptophyta > Magnoliopsida > Fabales > Fabaceae > Inga > Inga laurina. The sequence goes on from OY979706.1 coordinate 61,295,348, forward strand.
CTTAGTGTCTGTATAAATTGAGACTCTCTGCATTATGTGTTACTGCTTCCAGGTTCTTGAGGCAGCGTTATAATTACCTAACCAAGTCACAGTTAAGCAAGGTTGAATCACAACTTTGTGTTAATCAAAATGCTGATATCCCTTATGTGCCCATAAGGAGGGATCTGAATCACATTACCAATAAGGTATTGATTTTTCTGTAAAATCCAATTTCCTTTTTCAATTTTTTTTTTTTTTTTGTGCAGATACTTTAGCAAAGTCTGCTCACCATAGTATTGAATCTTTTAGTACAATGAGGATTTTGTGAGCTCTTGTGATTAGTGTAAAGTTTTACATTCAAAAAAATTGAAGAAACAGCCAGACTGAGGGATTTTAAAAACTAGAATCATTAGGACTTTGTTTCCATTAACTACCTTTAACGCAGTCAATCATGGAGCAGGAAGAAACAGGGAGAGAGGTGCTGACGTGGATGAAACCATGCATAAAAAAGAAGCTGAACAATGGCTTAACAAGTGACAATAAAAGCAGGAAGAGGAAAATATCTTGGCAAGATAAGGTCGATTTGGGAGACTGAATTCATTACACTTCGTTTGGTCGAGGAAGAACCTGTCATTTGTTTCAAGTTGCTTATACCTGCGAGTTTCCAAAATCAGAGTAGGAAAATTTTGTCCTAGTAAATATTAACTAGAGATTACAGCGTGTAAAGTGATTCATTTAACCTTAAGTACACTTGCTAGAGATTTGTGACTGACTTGGTTTATCAGAGCCTTTTAGTAAGAGATATAGAAAGTTTGATGAGTATTGTTTGTATTAGAATACTTCCATGGGCCTTTCAGAAGTATATTATAGGAGTCAGTCCTGCGTTTGTTAATTTGAATCAGATATGGGTTTCATATAGTGCATAGATTGAGAGGAATGAGTTGCCATATTTATGAGTAATGACTAATGAGTAACGTGTTTAAATTTATTTGTTTTTTATATATATATATATATATAAATATTAACATTGCTATCATATTTCACTAATTGATATGGAATGATGAAACGTTGCTCATATAGCTATTATTCTGTTTAAGAATGATTATGCTCACTTAAAATTGTTTTTTAAAATATTTTTTGAGTAATAACTTGATGTAGGTTATGTGTATTGAATGAAGTTTGAAAAATGAGTGATATTATTTACTCCTTCTGATCCTAATTATAAGATAGAGTTGACTATTTTAGATAAATTAAGAAAGCTAATTCAATTATTTTAGAGTATTTATATTTATATTTTTTTCTTCAAACTAATTAGTTTGACTAATAAATTAATATATAATATAAGGATACATAATATATGATATGATTAAGTAACTTATTTAGTTTCCTTAATTTCTCCAAAAAAAGTTAACTTTGTCCTATAATTAGGATCGGGGGTAGTATAACAAAAGAATATTGAATTGTTTGTATTGAAATTAGGGGTATTCGGGATCGGGATCGGGATCGGGAAATGTCATTCCCGATCCCGATCCCAAGAAGGGTTCGGGAATTATTTTCATTCCCGATCCCAAAAATTTTCCGTCCCGACGGGACGGGAAATGTTCAGGATCGGGATCGAGAATTTCCCGATCCCGAATTTCTTTTATTTTTTTAAAAAATTCCTATATTAATTTTTTTGTTTTATTTTCTTTAGTCTAGTATAAATATATAATTTATCTAATATCATATTGTACCAAATTAGTCCAATACAAATATATCATTAGTCCAATATATACTTAAAGTTGTCGATTTAGCTAAAAAAAGCATAAAGACAAGAACAAAAAATTAGAATTATTTAATAAATAGTAAATAAAATTAACTAAATTAATTAAAAGAATAGATATTACCTTGAGGGTGTTAGGAATTTTCACATTTTATTTTACATTTGGTCTTACTTTCTTAAATATTTTAAAAAAATTATACATAATATATATATATATATTTTTTTTTTTTTTGGGATCGGGAAAAAGTCGGGATCGGGAAGGGAAGACCAGGACGGGAAAAACTTGCACGCCCCTAATTGAAATACTTCCATAGGCCCTTTACAACCTATGATTGTAGGGAAATCAAGCTTTTGATAACTTGAAATTGATGTAAATCTTGTGTCTCTTAAACAATAAGAGGAATAAAATAGACTATTTTGTTATGGACTTGTGAATATAATAATTACGTGGATCTCAATATGTTTTATGCATTTCAGTGGTGTTGAGTAGGTCCTCATACTAGATTGAATATGAATATGTACATTGTGCTTGCGGAAATATTCTCTCCACAAGAATCAGATTCTAATACCTTTTGATTTGGGTATTGATGTGAATTATAACGAAAATAAAAATTAATAAGAGCATGTGTTATTATTAAATAAGTGCAAATTCTAAGTATATTATATAATATATATAAACAAATTTATATTTATTTAATTTATTTTAGGGAAAAGTTTATTTAAATCCGACTGAAATACCATAATCCGAATTTAGGCTTATACTTTTAATAAATTTTTAATTAGTCAAGAGGCCTAATTAGAAATTTTAGAATCATGTTAAATGACAAAAACACCCCTCTATAGGTGACAAGAAAAGAGAAGACAGACGCGATTGTAAACTGATTGTCCTCGTTAACACTTTTCATTTGTTTTATTGGATTAAAAAGGGACAAAAAGAAGCTTTCTCTTCCAATTTTCAATCTTTAGTTTTCGATTCATGTAAACTTTTTTTTAACTCATCACCTGTGCATTCGATTTTTTTATTGTACTATCAGCTGAAGTTTGATGCTTTTAAAACTATTATACTAAAACCATGAATTTGATTTTGAGTTTTTGTTTTTGGGCTAATGACGTTTTGATATTGGGTTGTTATACAGTATAGTGAAAGTACACTATTTAGTTCATTAAATAAATTCAACTTCTTTCTTTATGGTTGCAAACTTGTGATGCGCCTCACTTTAATCTAAGCTGAAAAAGAAAAAAGAAAAAAGAGGGCCATACCATCAACAATCTGAAGGTTGATGCCATTCAAATTGCGCCAAGTCATGTTCTGCCTTCAATTTACAATTTTAATTAATCATATAGGCGCATTATGGTCATTTAACAAGATTCTAAAATCTCTAATTAAGCCTATTAGTTTAATTATGAATTTATTAAAAATGTATGCTTGAATTTAAATTATGACATTTGAGTCAGATTTAAATAATATTTTCCCTTTATTTTATATTTTCATACCAAAATTTAATTATTAGGATAATAATACTATTTCTATAAAATTTACTCATATCCTCCCTCTTGAAATAACACAGTATTTTGATAACTATATATTTTTATCTTATAGTATTTTGATAAGAAAATATCTATCAAGATATCACGACACAACGGTCCTCTCTCGAAAATCAACTTGTTAATTATCTATATAATATTTTTTATTTTAATTAAACCATATGATATATATATATACATATGTATATTTTTTGTTAGATATATGTATTCTCCTATTGGAGACAATCATATTTGAGGTATTATTAGGGGTGGAAATAGGCTAGGCTAGGCTAGGCTTTGCCTAAATAGTCCTGGGCCTGTAACAAAGATTCAAAGCCTGAGCCTGTATGTAGGTTTTTTTTTAAGCCTGGGCTTGGGCCTTCAGAAGGCCTGAAGCCTGTTTAAAAGCCTACTTAAAATGTAGGACTTTAAATAGCCTTTAAAGCCTATACTGCCAAATTCATATATAACCCTTCATGCTTATATGCAATCCTACATTATGTCTTAAAAGCCTAACATCTATTCTTGTAGTAATATTAAGGCTTACTAAGAAAAAGAAAATAATGTCTAGTGACAACACTTGTTCGAGCAAATAGCAATAAGAAAAACTAATCGACTGTTGATTAATGAGATATTTTTTTTTAAAATCGACTAAACATAACAAATAACATGTAAAACTAGAATTTTACCTATTTTATTCTTTCCACGTAAATTGGGACAAACTCCTCCTGTTAAGATTATAATATTTCATTTGACACTAAAATAAACTCATAACATTTTTTTTTTTTGCTTTAGTGGAGGGCACAAATTAGGAGAGAAAGTGAGTTAGTATTGTCATCTCGAGCGATCGAAGAGAAGAGATGTAGAGGTGAATGATTTATGCGAAAACAAGGGATGAGTATAATGACGATGAAATATGAAACTTAGAATTAAGATTAAGTTGGTAAATTTATAAAATTATTTAGATGATATTATATATACTTATATAATAATATATTTTTTAAAATAAAATTAAATAGGCCAGGCCTGTAGGCTTGTAGGCTAGGCCTTATAAAAATAGGCCTAGCAATATGCTTGAGCCTGAGCCTGACCTATTTACTAAATAGGCTAGGATAGACTTTATGTAGGCTAGGCCGTAGACCCCTGTTAGGGGCCTGGCCTATTTCCATCTCTAGGTATTATCGGGCATTAAATTTGAGTACCTCTCTCAATAAAAATTCAAATATTGGTTTACCACGTTGTGAGGAACTAATCCCTTTCGCTAGACTCAAATCCAATTGTATTAAAAAATATTCTTAAGGCCCATTAAATGCATGTTTATTAATTTTTGAACATATTTAGGCTAAAGGCCCATTTGTAGGGGCCTTTTTTTTTTTTTTTGTGACCATTATAAGCGCAGCTGGAAAGTACGAGTACATACGCAGCCACCACCCACCAAACCAAACTCTGAACCACAACCTCAGCAGCGGCAGTATTTTCGACGGAGACACGTAACAAGAGCGAGAAGAGAAGCAAATTTGGCGTCACTGCAGCAGCGAGCTTCTGTTCGAATCTCGAAAGCCCTAGCCGTACTCATACAGAGAAGAGGCCACAACAACTGTTTCTATTTTCTTTCTCTTTAACGCTCCAGAATCTATCTGCGTTCGTATCCCTCCTCTTCAGTGAATGTGCCTGTCTGACACTGATACCCATAAAGAGACCATGAAAGGAGTTGAAAGGGACGGCGGCGCTGTGCCTGAATCGGTGATGGACGCTGTAAACCGGACTTTGGCCAACGTAGAAGAAGTGCAGTCTCACTTGCACGAATTTTTGTCTCTTTCAGACGCTGAAGTTCTTGCCCAGATGCCACCTCTTCAAAGGGCTCAATCCCTGTTCTTGGTCGCTAAAATCACTTCGACCCTTTATACTTGTAAGTCAAGTTTCGAGCACCAGAACGATTTTTCTTTTTTCTAAATTAAGTTTTATCAAACCACAACTTCAAGCATGATTTTACTTGAATTGATGGTCTACTCTTATTACTGTTGTTGTTTACCCCCTTTTTTTGTTCTCTCCAGTGAAGTTGAGGTGTAGCGGGGTTCACCCAGATGATCATCCTGTCAAGTCGGAGTTAGTAAGTGCCTTGCTTATACCAATGCATTTGCGCTACACATTATGGATTTGATCAAATGGATTGTTCTAATTTCATGCTTACTTAATTGTTACCTCGTCTATGCCTGTGATCACGGGATACAATTCCATCGTGAGTTTTGGTGCATGTTATGTAACCGCCATAGCTGTGGTGCAAATTTTCTTTTGGGGCTTTCATGTGTGTCATTCAAACAGAAAGTAGAATAGAGATGAAACAGAGAGGAATGGCTGAAGAATTAGAGATATTAAAGAGATAAAAGAAGGAAAGAGATTATTGATGGTAAAGGAATGAGGAATTGATGGGAGTCGAACTCCACTGGTTTCCTTGAGGGACTGATTCAAAGGTTTTTACTGAGAATGGACCTATTAAATCCCGCAAGTTATGTGTTAAATTTTGCACGTGGTATGCCCCATGTGCCATTGACTGGCTACACACGCCATGCCCCTGTTATCGAAGGTGCTCAGCACGGTGCAAAGATGAGGTTCAATTTTGGTCCGACATCTTTCACATTATGAGAGACGCTGCATTCAGTGGGATGCCATGAGACATGTGTGTCTTTTCCTTTGTGAAAAACTTGCTTTAAGTACTTTACTAATTTGAATAAACTAGTTCATAAGGCCCAAGCCAAGACATATGAATTAAGGACAAGACAAAATGAGAAACTATTAAACTCAAAGGGAAAGTCTAACCTTTTATGTCACTTTTTCATCGTATTTCTATGTTACCTTTTCTATATAACAGCAAAGTAACTACAGCGACCTTGTCTTTAATAGCGTTCCAATGATTGAATTTGTTACTGCTGTTTTACCTTTTAATTTGCGAAGTATGCTTTGGTAATATGTTCTCAACTTTGTCTTATCTTGGTATGTTTCTTTACTATTATACAGAACTTGGGATTTACATTATTGATATTAAATTTTGGTCTTTCTCAATATTCAATTTATTTCTTTCATCCTTGGAATTTATGCATTTCATATGCATATTCATTTTGTCCATAACAAATTTTATGACCTACTAGTTTACGATACTTTCTATAACTCTTTTAGAACTACTTATATATTAATTTAATATATATTGAAAACAAAAAAATTTTCCTGTGCAATGCCATAAGAAATAAGATCTAGTTTCACCTTTAAAAGATATTTTTAGGCTATTAGTTTTTATGATTTTGTAAACAAATTGCCAAAGGAAAAGATATTAGGAACCAGCCGGATCAGAGAGAGGAAGAAAAAAGAACATTGGGGATGGAACTTCAAGAATCCAAGGCTGATAACTTATTTACCAAATCTCTCTCTTCTCCTTAGTTTGTTTCTGTTGTTGGGATCTGAATAGAAGAAAGAAGAATGTGCACGGTGCAAAATTAAGGCTCACAACTCATTCACTACCTCTTCCTCTTATTCAATGGCCTTTACTTATTTTTTGTTTAACATATTTCCCCCCCTTATTTCATAGCCTTATTTCACATGGGTATGCATCTCTTTAGTGTCTCTTTTGTAAGGTGTTTTAGATGTCTAGCACTTTAAAGGTGCCTTTTGCATTGGATTATTTTGGCTTGCATCAAAATTGACAATTGGCTGCATCGTCATGCCATGCACCACGCTGTGTCATTAATAACTATGACTAGCACTCTTTATTACTTGCTTATTTTGTTGTGGATATAGCCATTGATAATTAAATCATGTTTTGGAAGTTTATTTATGATTTCTTTCAGCCTTTATGATTTCAGCTAGCTTAAAGTAATTGACTTTGTTTCTCAGGACAGATTAAGCTTATACGAAGACAAACTAAATCGAATTGAAGATTTGAGTAAAGGTACAATTATTGTTTCTTTTTCTCTTTTTTGAAGAATGCACTTATTTGTCATGTGTGTTGAGATTTCACTGCAAAATAGAAAAGAAACATGGTGGAATTTTGTAATGCAAAACAAGTTATGTGTTTACTTTAGCACTGTTCTCTGTCCTGCTTTTATCTTGTGGAATTTAGATGAATAATTTCATTGTTGATTGTGAAGCTCCTCTGCGACCTTCTACCACCTTGAATTGTCAGGCAGCTACGCGTTTTATTGAGCACTCTCTGCCTGATCTTACTCCAGGTGTGCTATCAAGTCTTTTTTTCAAAGGTCATTTGTGTCTCATCTAATTTGGTCTGATATTTATTGGAATCTTTTTATTTCTTGCAGAGCAGAGGCAAAATATGAGGAGTTTAAGTAGAGGGGACAGGCCAATGATGAATAATCAGGAGAGGAGTGGTCAAAAGAGGAAGTATGAATCTTCTGAAAAACAGTCTGTTCAAGCTGCTGCCAAAGAGTTTCTTGAGAAAGCAGCCCGAGAGATTCTTGGTACCAATGCTAGCGGTATTAAGGGACCAATACCAATAGACATTTCAGATGAGGACGATCAATAACCTTTGAACTGATTCTCTTGAATTCTGGTAGAGTTTCTTGTGGTTTTACTCTAAGACTTTCAAATCTGATCTTCCAATTTTTATGTCCTTCCATATAGTAATTAAGTTTGATCTGTGTTAATTTACTTCATCTGTGTTTTATCTTTACTGACACCTCTTATCTCTTAAATGCTAGTATATTTGGAAGTTGCATGCTTCCTGCTAGATGTAAAAATTTAAAACTGAAATTGAAGAAACTACTCCTCCGGTTCTTGATAAAAGGCATATTGACCTAATTTGATTAGATTAAGGAAGTTAGTTGAGTTAATTAATATGACATGTATTTTCTAAAACACCATAGTCATCTTCCTTAACTTCCTCATTTCGTCTTCTCCTTGATTATTGTCGAGGGAGCATTAATAGGGATAAATTAGGAAACGATTGACAAATATAAAAACTTTGTCTTATAAACTTTTCAAATATGTCTTATATTAAAGACCAGAGGGAGTAGAATGCAATACAAAGATAATTTTCCCCTTAAGTAACATGTTATGGAAGAGACTTCTAACCTATCAACCAGTCACTTCATGATAAGGAACCTGTACAAATTCTAAAGATAAAAACAAGTCCCTGTATGTAACTGATAATTACCTTCTTGAAAGAATTACAATCTTGGAACTCCTGGCATAAATATTCCTAATACCAATGGTCAACCACATTCTAAACACAGCAACAACATATTGAACTCGTGGCTGTTTGTGGTGTGCAATGGACATTGCCATAAAGGGCTTTTGGATCTATGTCCACTGTATTTTGCATTGCAATACTGAAGCATGGCGCAACAAAGTAAATATTTGACACAATCAATTAATAACTATACATGTAAAAACTTATATTCAAAACATGATACATAATAACTCCCACAATTATCCAACATTGGACGGAATTTCAAGAATTGTAGGAAAATGGAAAAGGAGTCCATCTTGATTCCTTTGTAACATACTAGAGCTAACCCAAATGGGTTTGCTGAAAATTTAAAAATTTGAGCTCTTTCTAGATGAAGCCAGGAAAATTGGGAGAAACGATAAATGAAGAGGACCGACATTATATGATGTCTTGAAACACAGGAAATATAGAGAAAGAAGCTTGAATAAGGGGAGGGAGGAAGAAGTAAAAACTCAGAGAAAGCAAACCCGCATCAATGTCGAAGCTATATTTTCATGTGATGCATCCCATGTGCACTCTGCCAAGCCATTAACTGCTACAATTGCTCATTATAATTATGGGACGCATAACTAAAGATATAATTGACCAATGCATGCCTATATTAGGTTGTTTCATGTGCTGTTATTGACTTGGGGCTGTCCTGTTATTTTTTTGGGGTATGCTCAAAACTCTGCTCAAATTGATGAACAAAGCACAAGGACATGCTCACAAGTTTATGAAGTTTGTAGTTTTATGCTATCAAAGGCCCAATTTGACCAATTACATGCTTCTTTTGCTGCTTGAATTTAATTTTTGCCGGGAATTAAATCTTCACAGTTTGGACGAACAAAATGAAGCTGTGGTGGCAATCATCCCTATGCAACTGACTAGGGGAAATATTGCAGTGGCCTTGTTGCTTTTCCTTGCTTTTGGATCTCATCTTTTCTTGGCGATTCAATGGCGTCTTATTTCTCTGAAGCGGCCGGAAAAAGAAGGGGTGTATCGACATGTTTTCGTGAGTATGCGCCCCAAAGTTCAGCACTAGGGAGGAGGCATGCTTTATTTAAATCTTGCTGCAGTTTTCTGTATTAGGCTGTGATCTTAAATAGTTAAATTATGTGTGAGAGCTATGGTTGCAGCACGTGAGTGGGGTTACTATGCTTTTGTGCTGTGTTAGTATGTTAAACCACTTATGTGCTCTAATGTTAGATGATCATGTTGATGTCCTGATTTTGAGGTGTGGTTAGATTACATGAATGCTGTCTAGTCTTCAACGTTTACGTTGGAGAATGGCGAAGGCCTACAACGATCAAAATTCAAAACTTGTGGCCCTGTCACAGTGCTTGTCCAACTTGTTGCAAATGGGTTGGCGAACACAGTGTGAAGCAATAACGAATACGGGGAAGAGGAATGAAATTGATAACCTTTTCAATTCTGCATTTAATCCAGAGCCCTATTTCTCCTGCTCTGTGATCCAGTACCTATTTATAAACGTATTATCATCTGTGAATTGGTTTTATATTTTGGCCAACAAAAAAATTATTATTATTGATATAATAAGTAATAAAGTTGTTAAATATCGATGGATATTTTTTTGGTAAAATTTAGGAAAATTCCTCCCTTGGAAATTTAATTTATGAGAAGATTTAATTGACGAGGGGGACATGTTAAATTTTTGTAACCGCGAAGTATTATACTCGAAGAATTTTGTAACAAGAGTGGATTTAGGTCATTTTCATCAATTAATTTTCTAGTGGGAGACTTTTTCCTAATTTTCCTTATGTTTTTTAATAATTGGACATTAGTTTGCCACATTATGAGAGATTAAACCCATATGCTAAATCCAATCCCAGTTAGTATAGATGAATATTTTCAAAATATAGAGTTTAAGTTTCTAGATAATTATTGAAAAAATTAGAATAAATTAAAATTTCCATTGAAATCACACAAATATCTGTTATTTTTTTTAGGGCAAATTGGGGATAAATCCTTGTTTGACAAATTAATTAGAAAATGGGACCTAAAGCATTTAAGTTTTTGAGGGCCAATACCTGCGAAGGGTAAAAAACGGAATCACCCTTAGTAGAATGTCATTTGCAAATCGTGAATACTCATTTACAAATTGTGGATGCTTATTTGTAATTAGTGGATCTTCATTTGCAAATCACAGATACTCAATTACAAACTGTGAATGCTCATTTGTAATTATTGGATGCTCATTTATAAATTCTAGATGCTCATTTGCAAATCTTGGACGCTCATTTACAAATCTTGGACACTCATTTGCAAATCTTGGATGTTCATTTGCCGAGTGTGATAGTTGGACACTCATTTGCAAATCTTGGATGTTCATTTGCCCAGTGTGATAGTTTTCTACTATTTGAGATCTTCACCCTCACAGCTAATAGCTTTCTTCCCCACCTGCCGACAACCTTCAAACTCACGTCATTGCTAGGGTTTTATTGTCAATTTCTTCATTGTTGATTCTATCATTGAGAACAAATTACCTTGTTCTTCTAGATCTATCACCCACTAAACCATTGAGGATGAAGCGTCATCAAAATCGAAGTCATTTGCATTGGTTAATTTGAAGAAGATGAAGACAGCAAGACCCATCACCGTTCATCAAAGAGACCTGTCATCATTCATTGAAAACTCATCGTTCATTGAGAAGAAGCTTAATAATGAAGAAGGGTAAACCCATCACTGTTCAACAAAGACTTTTTGTTGTTATGTGATTTTTGGATTTTAATTTTCAGAAAGTTGTATTTTTGATTTCATTTGCGCCTTTGTGGATTCAATAATGTAGAGGGGATTCGATTGTTTTGCCTTTGTGTGGAAGGGGATTGATCTTTTTTACCTCTGATTTGTGAGTTCACCTCTACTAGTTCGATTTCATGATGTTGTGAAATGGAGATTGAAGAAGATGTTTTTTTTTAAAATTTTTTTTTTAATAAGACTACTTTTTTTTCATTTTAAAAAGGGTAATTTTTTCTTTTCCCCCCTCACGTTCAGTGACACTTAAGAACTTAAGAACCCGTTTGGTTCAACCCCATTGCATGCCTGCAATGGTAATCATGATTGCATTACCAAGAGAAGAGTGTTTGGTAGCTCTTTAGCATGGTAATAGGGTTTACCATGGTAATAAAGATTACCAAAAAATTGGTAATCCTCATTCATATCTCCCCCCTATGAATCTTCATTACCATCCCATTGCATAGTCTAAAAAGTCCAATTTACCCTTTAGTTTCCTTTGTCTTCGTTTCATTTATCTCATTTCACTTGCTGCATCACGTCACAACTGCCACCGCCACAACCTCTTCCTCTTCCACCGCCGTCACCTCCACCTGCCACCACCCCGGCCCCACCACCGGCCCACCGCCCGCCACTACCGCCGCTCGCCGTCGCCAGCCCACCACCCACCACCACCTCTTCCACCCCCCGCCGCCTACCGCCGCCTCCTTCTCCATCGCCGCCGCCACCACTACCACCTCCTCTTCCACCGCCGCCCCCACTGCCCACCGCCTACCACCTCCTCCTCCACCCCCACCACCTATTGCCGCCGCCACCACCACCACCTCCTCCTCCGCCGCCACCCTCACCCCCGCCGCCCCCACCAACCCACCGCCTATCGCCCACCACCAGCTCCTCCACCCCCACTGCCCACCGCCACTACCACCACCTCCTCCTCCTCCGCCACCCTTGCCTACCACCACCACCTCCTCCGCCGCCACCCTCGCCTACCACCACCTCCTCCTCCTCCACCCCCACCGCCCATTGCCGCCGCCGCCACCACCACCTCCTCCTCCGTCGCCACTTGCACCCCCGCCGCCCCCACCGACCCACCACCCATCGCCCACCACCACCTCCTCCACCCCTACCGCCCACCGCCACTACCACCACCTCCTCCTCCGCCGCCACCCGCACCCCCACCGACCCACCGCCCATCTCCCACCACCACCTCCTCCACCCCTACCGCCCACCGCCACTACCACCACCTCCTCCTCCACCCCCCACTGCCGCCGCCACCGCCGTCACCACCTCCTCCTCCACCCCCGGCCCACCGCCTACCGCCATCGCCACCACCTCCTCCTCCACCCTCGCTGCCTACCGCCACCCTTATCATTGCCACCGCCACTACCTTCTCCTCCTCCATCCCCGCCGTCGCTGTCTTGTAACTATTTTTTCTACAAAGATTATATTAAGAGGTAAAATAGACTTTGTGTAATATATTAATTTTAAATAATTGTTAAAATATTAACTCATTGCACATTGCTTAAAAATCAAACCAAACACTACCCTTGTAATTAACATCGCATTGCATTACCATTGCATCGCATTGCACTGCACCACAGGGTGTAATGGGATCGAACCAAACGGGCCCTAAATGTTTCAAGTCCTATCCCCAATTAACTTGTCAAATAGGGATTTATCCCCAATTTACCCTTTTTTTCAATAAAAGTAGAACTTGATTTAATTTTAAAATTCTTACTTAGGACACATTTCATACAAGTTAAAAAAACTTTGCGATCATGTATAAAGGTTTTTAAAATACCATGGTTTCATCCAAAAAAAAATGTGAGCAAGTGCCAGATTTCCTGCAATCAGCCGGTTAAAATCCATGTTCTCTAACCCGGACCGGCCCGGCCGAACCGGCCCGGAAACCGGCGACCTGGGCACTAAACCGGTCCGGTTCGGTGACCCGGTCCGGGTCAACTTTTTTAATTTTTTTTAATTTTTATTTTTTTTAAAAAAAAATTTCCTTTAGAATTTCATACTATAAGCCTAAAATATTCTATTTTTCATCGGTTTGGTACCGGTTTAGCTCCGGTTTGACTCCGGTCTGACCCACTGACCCTTAACCCAGAACCCCGACCGGTTCACTGACCGGTCCGGTTTAATTACCTTGGTTAAAATCAAGTTGACCCTCCTCCGGTATGACTGACACAAATAAAAAAAAGGTCAGATAAATTTACGGGCTCCGTCATTTCCATCTCCATTGAATTCAATTCAATTCAAGGCGACAAAAATGGCTGCCCCAACAGCTTTTGCTTCACAGGTAACAAGCTGCCGGCCGCTCAAGCTACCTGTAAATTCGCTCTCCTTCTGTAAGCTCTTACTCTCTACCTATTTTCTTCTTCGTTTTCATGCTTTTGGAGTATTTATTCTGCTAAGCGGCTGCCTCCAAATCTTCGTTCTTGCTATGCAGAATTTCTGAATCTGGTGCTGTCTGGTCCTGTATATGTTATTATTGCTCATCTCTTAAGTTTCATCTACTGGGTTCAATATATTATTAATGGCATATACTTCTTATAGATATGGAAACCTATGTGCTTAGCCTTTGATGATCACTAACTGCGTCTCGTGAAACTTCGTCAGAATGCATGGATTTCATGGAGAAAGTTTTTCATTATATGATTGCCCCCCTCCTCCCTTACGGAGTTTTTTAGGAGCTTTTTGGGAAAAATCATTCTATTCATTGGTGGTGGATATTATCGACTTAAGCTTGGAAGGATTTAATTCGCTGAATGAAAAAATAATTAAAGATGCCTTTTTATTTATCCCCACCCAAAAATTGTTTTTTTTTTTTACAAAATACTGATATTTCTTGATTTTTTTTTGGTTCATGTTTGAGTTAGGAGGCTTCCAAATGCCTTCCAAGCTCATCGATTGTTTGTTTTGAGTTTTCCTTCCAGATACTGGTGAGGTGGGATAAGACATCTGTATTATGATAAAAACAAGTTTTGGGGGTTTGCCGTGAACTTGGAGTGGAAGGCCCATTCATGACTGAGTTTTTTTATGCTTTGCTCATTGCTGTTCTCCTTTGCTAATGCTAGAAGTTTGTGCTTGATTGGTTTTCTTTTAAAATTATCCTTCTAGTCTGCACACACTGTCAAATCTTCTGCTATCACTACTTTGATAACCAGGTTTTTTTCAAGTTGTGCATTTTCTTGCTAAATTCTTTTACCATTTGATTTACTGATTTTAAACCTGTAAGCCTCTTTCCTTCCGTAGTTGAACGGGAAAGTAGTAACTATTTCCTGTTTTAGCTTTTGTTCCCATCCACTTTTCATTCTTAATTTGGACTCAAGGCCCCTTAATTCATGAGGAACCATGCCTTTATGTGAAGGTTAGTGTTATGCTGGCTGAATGATGGATGAATATGTAGGGTGAGTATCAGTAAAAGAGGGGACTTAAATTAGATAGTCTTCCGTAGTCTTTTTACTATGCTATTGTATTGTTTTCTAAGGTTCAAACCCTGCTTTTTACTCAGAGCACAATTCCTAGCCAACATGGCTTGCTCACATTTTGGTTCTTTTTTCCTTGTAACTCTGTGGAAGTTCCTAATCTTCAAATTTGTATTTCATTTATTTTACTGCTTACCAATTAGCTTAGGAATGCTTTTGCACACCATTTCCTTTTTCCTGTCTTGTTATCCATGTATGGAGGTGATGGTGTAATTACAATTTAATGCTTCATTTAGGTGAGGTAAGTTCATATGCCAATCCTCAAAGTCACCCAGTTGTATCATGGCCAAGAAAGAAGACTGGGAAGACCTTGCGATCTGTCCAAGTATATGGCTTATTTGGAGGGAACAAGGACAACGACAAAAAGGGTGATGATGCAGCCTCAAAGGTCAACTTAACTCCTTGCTGACCATTCCCTCCTATATCATAAGTATTTCATCTTAGTCCCCCCCCCCCACCCCCAAAAAACACACAAAAAATCCAGTCTTGCTTGATTTTATCATGCGCTCGATACACAGAGCACGCATATACTATCTCTAAGGCACAACTCTCTTGACCCAAAAGACATATAAAAATAACTAGAATCGTGAGAAAAAGTACAAATGGAAGTTACATATATAGTCTGCTGGAAAATTGTGTGCATGTGTTTGGTTTGGTGTTCAAATGAACACCCCAAAATTGGTGTTTTTTCCAATTGAAATGACTCTTCTATTCTTAAAAAATGGCATTTGATCCCTGATCTATTAGCCTTTTTAGAATGAGTCCCTTTTCACCTAAATTTAGAAATTTTGACTACAACAACATTATCCATGTCATAAAAGATTTGGCAATTTCTTTTGTTTTTGAATTGAAAGGGGACTAAACCAGCCCTATGGGATTGAACCCACAATCTCCCCCATACAAGGGGATTGACTACTTTACTATTAGGGCAATGCACCATGTGTAAAATTCGACAAGGTTTTACTTAATTTGTCAAGGGCCTTATCAAAACTCTCCTCTTTTTATTGCTTAGAACTGGCTGTGAAAATTTAGAATTTTTACCTATTTCAAATTAATAAAATACCTTTTTTTTGTCAAATTCCATTTCTTCTCTCCATCTTCTCTCACTAATCTATTCGTCAGTAGCCTTTAAATTTTTCCATCTTCCACACCCTTTGGTTTGTTGTGATTACTTTGACTTCTACTTATCTCTCTCTCTTCTGAAACATGGATTTAAAGTCAAAGAAGGTGATAAGAGTGGCATCACTTGTGTTAATCCAACAAATCAATACTTATCTTTTACTTATATGAATGAAAAGCAACTTGAAGATATAAAACAGTAGCTTGTTCTAGATTGAATTCCATCCCTCCATTCATCACTGTCAAGTCTTACAGTTTTTTACATTGAACTGGTGGGGCTAGCCGCTATGAGTATCGATTCCATATTTAAGCTTATAAGTGTGCGAAATATAGTGAAAGTTGAAGGTCATGGATGAGGAGAGATAAATAAAGATGAGTGTTAATTGGGTATTAAATGATAAGATTGTTATTTAGTGATTTTGTGGTTAAATTTTCTTAATTTAGAGATTTGGGGTTTATTTCAATAGGGTTCATACTACCATCTCTGTAGTTGAAGTTTGAACTAGAGAAGTCATGTGAGAGTGATGATGAATCTAATGAAATTCTATTAGTGAAGTCTACTGTCTGGAGCCTTGCATCATCATATATTGACCTAATGTTTCCTGGATATAGTCAGGGATACTGGGTAATATGCAGAATCTATATGACACAGTTAAGAAAGCTCAAATGGTAGTCCAAGTTGAAGCAGTGCGCGTTCAAAAAGAACTTGCTGCGTAAGCTCTCCTTTGTTTTCTTATTTTTTATTTGATGAAGCTTTTCATGGTATTTTTACTTTTACTGTATTGATTATTTTTTCATGACTTTTTGTTTCTCCTGTCCTTTCAGAGCAGAATTTGACGGTTATTGTGAAGATGAACTCATAAAGGTATTATAACTTGATTGGGAATTAGGAGCAAAAACTGTTGGTTAAAAGCGAAATCAGATATCAAGTGAAAGCTATTGACATCTTTGTAGGCAACTCTTTCTGGCAACCAGCAACCTGTTAGCATTGAGATAACAGAAGCGGCGATGGGACTAGGAGCCGAAGTACGTATTCGGTTTTGCGATTGTTTTTAAAAAAGCATGTTGTTGTTGATGAACTTTTCCAAAGATTGCAAGCATTCAGCTGAGTCGTCATTATTATTATTGCAGAAACTCTCTCTTCTGGTTACTGAAGCTTATAAAGATGCACATCAGAGAAGCGTCCAGGTGAGAGAGATCTCTGAGTCCTTTTAGCTTACCTTTTAGCTTACCTTGTTTTTGTAGAAAGTTTGTAGAAAGGGAGCGGGAAAGTTCTGACTCAGTCTGACCTTTGCAGGCAATGAAGGAGAGGATGAGCAGTCTTGCCCAGAGCTTAGGAATGCCACAAGGGCTTAACGATGGTTGAAGTGATGTATCTAGAAATTAGTTCAATTTTGTGTTTCATTATTATTCTCTCGAGATTTTTATGTTGATGTTGACAACTATATTTTCTCCTGTAATATAGTACTTGTTCATACTATGTAAGAATTCCTCATCACTTCCATTAGAATATGAATAAAAAATATTATCCATGAAAAATCCCAAAAAAAAAAAAAAAGGAAAGAATAGGAACAATGAATACATACGCTCCCCTCTTGACAATCTCATACACAGAAGATATGCAAAAAGAATAGGCGTTCAGATCAGAAAGCCCAAATGGTCAGTAATCCCAGAACGGCGGCAAGGCCACCTCGTAAAGCTGAGGCACTGCTAGTGGGAGCTACAGCTGGGCCTTCAAACTCCATCGGAGCTGGAGCAGGTGCCGGAGAAATGCCGGTGAACCTGCGCTTCGGAGTGATAACCACTACAATAAGCTTCTGACCCTCCTCACAGTGTCCATTAGCCCCACTAATGAAGTAGAATGGCCCAGGACGGTCAAGCTTCACCTTGGTGTTTCCATCATTGTACTCTTTGATGGGATTGGCGGTGCTGCAGTTACCATAATCTTCCCTGCTTACTTGCAGGACAGAGTCTTTCCCAACATCATATTTCCAGACTGAGCAATAAAATATCAAAGAGAAACAAGAATCAGTGATTTTACGCGTGGAGATTCTATTCTATGAAGAAAGCAGAAACTAAGGTGTAATGTTGAGTAGTTACCGAGATAATCGCCGACTTGGAAACGAGAACGTTCGGCCCATTTGTTGAGGGAGTCTGATTCAGAGGATGGTATCTTCCACGCATCGCTCTTGCCTCCGACCAAGACTTCCTTAGCAGCAGAGAAGCCGAAGAGAAGGAATATGAAGCAAAGGGAAAGCGAGGCAGCTCTTGAAGAACCAGCCATGGATTCTGACGAGGAAAAAAATAGAATCAAAGGAGCGAATTTCTTCTTCCCGTATCGAACACTGCGGGTATTCACAGATAGAGGAGACGAGGGCTTTGGTTGAATAACGGGCTAGATGTTGGGATTATTTATACCAATGGCAGAGGGACATGAAGGTGGAAACTAGCCGTTGAAACTTGAGGGAGTTGCGGAAGAAAAGCCTGGTGTGTGGGTCATAGGCTTCGGGGGTTATGCCCTACTTAGTCCTTAGTGCCATTGCAGTGGACCAACCTTGGTGTCATTGCAGTGGACCAACGGTCTAAAATGTGAAAAAGGCCAGATGATGCTTATCTGTTTGACTGAGACTATTTCTCCCTATTAACTTTTTTTTAACGCAATTTTTTTAAAAAAAAAAATGCTCCTTTGCTTAAATTTTCTTTGCTCCTACAATTTTATTCTTTTTGTTGCTCAAAACAATTTTATTCTTCCACCGAATAAGAAAGCAAGAAAATAAGTTTGAGAGAATATAGAAATGTATGGCAAAAAAAAGAGAGAATATAGAAATGACTGAGGGTGACGGGGAGCAACCACGGGTGGGTAATACATGCACTTTCTGGTAGACGTGGCAAATGCTTCCCCTTTTCTTTTTTAGTTAATCAGGTGCTTAAATTCTCTTGTTACAAGGCAAATAGGCAAAAACGGAACTGGGAGAGATTTTCAATGGGTGGAAGAGAGGAAGAATGGAAGAAAAGAGTGGACACGCACAGAGTGAGTCCCCCCTGGTTACAGCCCCATGGGACTTCTTAACCAGAGACGGGTTCTTTCCCCCGGCACTGGCACCGGCGCCACCATGACTGCAGTCAGCTTACTTCTCAGGGCCGCCATCGGATACTCGGTTTTATCCATTGGGAAGAATCCTGAAGCCAGTGCTGAGGATGTTGCAAAAGGCTTCCGTTGGAGTTGCGGGGTCTGAATAGAGAATCTTTTGTCTGGGAAGTTGTTCAGTTTTTGAATTTAGGACTAGTTAATGTTTGACGACTGGTAAAAATGGAATGAATACGCCTTGTTTATGCATGTAGTGCTACAAAACTCGGTGTCGTTAAGTTGGATTTTAACGATGTTAACCGCCTAATTAGTGTCCTGGTGTCGGGGGTTAAATGCGGTATATATTTTAATCTTCCCTTTCTTGGAGAGCAGAACGTAAAGTACTCCAGCTCAAAGGAGAATTGCGGGGCAATGAATGGATCCAGCTTACTGGAAGCCTAATCCAGCCCCCGATTATAGGCGAACAATACAAGCTTGCATACTTTCGTTCAATAGTTTATCTTTGGTGCACCACCACGGCACGCTTTTCGCCAACACTAAAGTCAGCGGAAAGTTTCGTTCACTTTTCATTCCCAACAGGATTCAGGCATCATCCGACAAGTCGAAGATGCATGACTCGTTGAGGTTTGACGGTATTACATTTATCAGGATACACTTGATCATAAAACTTAATCTTCCGCTGAAACCTTCTGATTCTTCCAAGAATGACCGTAAACACAAGCTATACTTAACACTACATTAAGAATTTTGGCTTGGAAATGAAAAGGGCAAAATAATAATAAAAAAAAATACATGTGCTGTCGTCAGTTCAAAATTGTATAGAAAATAGGTTACATCTGAACATGATGGGACTTGAATTTCAAATCCTTAGTACCTGATCAAAACCTTGCATAACATTTCTTTCATTCTTCTTCAAGTATATTCAACCCAAACCAGCTGGTGTAACTAATCAATTTTCACCGAGGAGTAGATAAGTCTTGTGAACCAGAAGCACGCATAGAATCCGATGGTGCCAGTTAGCACAAAAAATGCATAAGACGCTATAAGCATGTAACCAAAGTACAATATGGCAGACACCATCTTTGTGATTTCAAGCTTTGTGAAGAAGTAAAATGTGGCATAAAGGAAGAGGTAAAGCGCAGAAGATCCAGATGTGAGGTATGACCGCCACCACCACAGGTAATCCTCACTGCACAACTGGAAGTAGCAAAGCACAACGGTTATTTCTGCACAAGTGACAATGAGGATGATGAAGACCAAAAAGAGGAAACCGAAGATGTAGTAAAACTGATTCAACCAGATTGAGGTGAGAATAAAGAAAAGCTCAATGAAAACGGCTCCAAATGGGAGTATTCCTCCAATCAGGACCGAGAAGGCTGGGTTCATGTACCAAGCCTGCTCAGGAATCTGCCTTGGGATTTTGTTCGTCTTCACGGGACTCTCAATAGCAGGCTTCTTGAATCCAACATAACTACCCACAAAAACAAGTGGAACTGAGATCCCAAACCATAAAAAGATCAAAGCGAACATGGTACCAAAAGGCACAGCTCCAGATGATTTTTGACCCCATATGAGAGCGTTCAATACAAAGAAAATGGCAGAGACAGTTGCAGGGAACGTGATTGCAGTTCTGAAGGCAATTTTCTTCCATTCTGATCCTTTGAACATTTTGTACAAGCGAGAAGAAGAGTAACCAGCAAAGAGCCCCATGAAGACCCAAAGCAAAAGCATAGCTGTCATCAGTGCACCTCGGTTTGAAGGAGAGAGGAAACCAAGGATGGCAAATATCATGGTCACTAATATCATCCCGAAAAATTGAACACCAGTTCCAACATAAACACATAGCAGATCCGAGTGGTTAGGGGGTCTAAACACATCCCCATGGACAAGCTTCCAACCAGTCTCTTCTTGGGCTTCCTCTTGTGTCTCAAGCTCATTGTATTTTGATATGTCACGGTAAAGTGTTCGAAGCATTATCATCGCCACCATGCCCGAGAGAAAGAGAACAATCATCAAGGAGTTCACAATAGAGAACCAGTGAATTTGGTCATCTGTCATGAGCAGATAGGTATCCCACCGTGAAGCCCACTTCACATCACTTGGCTAAAGTCAACAAAAGATAAAAGCAGATGATAAGAACAAGACACAAGTAAAGATATTGTCCTGACAGCAGTAACAATGATTATAGGTGGAAGAAATATGAGAAGAAAACTTGGTCACACATCAGAAGAGTTATTGATGAGAAGACAATAGAATAAAAGCCAGAATAGCACTGATAAATCCAGCCCGCAAAGGAAAACCATGAGCTTCTCCAATCAAAGGCCTTACCTTATATACTAAAGCTAGGCTCGAGTAAGTAATAGTTCATTCTAAACTAGAAAAAAAAGTATGCAGGTGCCATGCTGTCACCTTAACCTCACCTGGAAGTCAACATCATATGTGAATATAATTTCCTTTTTCTCTTCAACTTCTTGAGGAGTGTTGGAGTTGACAACAGCGTGTTTAGTGTGAGGATCACAGGTTGTCAAACGGGTCTTCTTCTCATCCCATTTTCCATCAACTTCATGTTTAACACTGCACATCAACACTCAGATTTAGAAGATCATCACTACATGCCTCAAAAGTTTAACAAGTTAGAAGGAATAAACAACAGAATGGCCGGGGATAAAAGGTGGGACCTGAATGGCTTAACCTCAAAACCGACAATTCTGGCAGATCCTGTCTGAGGATCCATATGATACTTGACAGTAAATGCCAAATGGTTGTGGATGAAATACTTCTCCTCCTTGCTCTGCATGTAGAAAGAGTAAGCAAGGATATAATTGACATTCACAAGAGACGTTTTGCTCAAAATTTAAAGAAACAAGAATATACCCCAGTATATTGGCCTTTGAGTCCAACATGGAAACCAAGTTGATAAATAGTAGAATCCTGGTCCGATCGTTTTAGAGGAACAACCAGTGGAAGGTTATCTAGGATCCTGTGAATTAATAGGTAGAACCATTGTAAGAGAAACACAGCTTCTATAAAAATTTTCAAAAGCGTAATCACGCGCAGAGAGAAATGTATATTGGCATGCCATACATGTTCACCCGATACTCGTCATCAATCTTCTCTTTAAACTCCTTTGTAGTTTTGGCATCAAGTGTCCGCTTACACAATATATTGCACATTTGTGGCTCACGCATTTTAAACTACAAAAAGTTAGTCACTATCAGCAGATATCCAATAAAAAAAAACGTCAGGATTAACTGTTAATTATAACATAAAACTGACCACGTAGAGGGAATTTTCAATCCGGTCACCACGTAGTACTTCCCCAAGATTTTCTGCACTATCCTGTATTTTATCAGGGTGACAGTGCGGAAGTGAATAATATGAATAAGGAAGTTGAGTCTTCGTTGATGTTAATTTGTTAACTTTCACTTGCAATGTATCTCCCTGCAGGAAAGAACAATAAAAATCGTCACCTTGATATGAAATAAACAGGCAGTTCAATAATTAGATTAGGGCACAGGCGCATGGCAAAATGGCATACATACACAGACTGTATCACGTTTTTCACATTTTACAACAAAAGATCCAGCAGACATGATGGTTTTCAATGAAAACAGACAGGTAAAAAAAAACCATGAAATTTTATCCTTGAAAGGACACAGCATAAGTATTGGATATTCAGTATGGATTTCACAAGTACCCGGGTACTCTGGAAGGCCCATAAACTGGCTTACACAAGTAAGCATTAATACCAAAAAAACAGAGCCTGTAGTGTCTCAAATCTATGTCATTATCAATAATTCTGAGGCAGTATGATCATCGTTTGTCACAGACAAAAATTTGTAAACCTCGCATAGTTTTTTTGCCATTAATGCGATAAAGTAAAAGTATTATCACCAAGCTAATTTCTTACTTCCGCAACGTTTCAATTGCTTGCATCATACTAATTTACATCTTTTCTGGCTATTCAAATATTCATTTTCTCTAAAGATGATAACAGAAAGACAGCGCGAGAAAATAGGTTATAAGATTGGGTATCCTTGTATTCACAAAGTCTTTCAAGGATGCATTTCTGCTCTCTTACAGCAAAAGTTCTAAATTCAATTGACTCCTAAACCAAAACCATGGAACGAAAATTAGATCCAACAGATCCTTGATGCTTAAAATGATAATCTACGGAAAACAAGTGAGTAATGTTCCCTAAATTGGCACTAAGTGAGTGCAGCACAAATATTGGATACCAGAACTTCAATCTCAACAAAGCATCAAAACATAAAATGATAGAGCTCGACCAGATCACTCATGTTGTCCAGTGAAAGTCAATCATTGAGGCGGGTAACTAAAATAAACCTCGCATCAGGTTCTCTCGACCACAGATCCCATAATTGAAGATTTTTATCACGGATCAAAAAGTTAGCAAGCAACTGGGAACAAATAAATAAGCGATTCAAAGTCACGGTGTGTGTGTGGGGGGGTGAAAGAGAAATGAAGCCGACCTGCTCGAAGTCCTGTGGAGCAACGCCGGGGAGATAGAAACAGTGAGCGCCATGGATAAGAAGCAGAAGAATTGCCGAGAACATCAGCGTAGGGAAGGCGAGAGATCTCAAAAACGCCATAGCGTTCGAGATCCGGAGA
Organism: Inga laurina; assembly: GCA_963855925.1. NCBI lineage: Eukaryota > Viridiplantae > Streptophyta > Magnoliopsida > Fabales > Fabaceae > Inga > Inga laurina. Next base: position 61,318,915 of record OY979706.1, read on the forward strand.
TAGGAGGAGCTAGATCTTAAAGAGGGAGGATGTGCCCTTTCAAATGGCTGTTGCTATGTCCGTTGTCGGGGCGAGTGATACGAACAAGAGTAAAAACTAGGCGGAAGGAGGAGTCGCAACTACAAAGTGCTCTGGGAGATTTTCTCCGGTTACAATTGGGTGCGGTTCCTGCGCTTGCCGTATTCGATTGTGCCACGTATGTGCCTCCACGTGGATCTGACCAACCATGATCCCTTCCTCCCATGCCTCCATTTGTTTCTAAAATATGGGAGGAAATAAGAATAACACATTATTTTTCTTTTGCAAACCGAACAACACATTATTACTCTGGCAAGATTTGCCATTGTTTCTTAACATTAGTTTAATCATAGCTTAATTTTTAATGAAAATAAATTCATGTGATTAAAAATATATTAATAGTGTTAATAACCTTTAAGAACCAATAGAAGTTGCCAGATAATAATAATAAGTGAATTACATGCTTAATGCATGAAATTTGAATTTGCGGCATACAAAAAATCGAAAGCAATTAGAATTTAGTGTGATTGACAAGCACCAAAATCATGGTTTGCGCAACTCGAGACAAAACTCCTCTCACATATTTACCTCATAAGTCCTCATAAGTCGTAAAAACAATTAAAAAAAAATTAATCTAAACACACGCTTAAATACGTAATAATTTGAAAAGGGAACAAAATGAGGTCACTTATTGAAAATCTTAAATTTGCCTGGCTTTCAAATTTTTAGCCGTCGGATTTGGATTTAGATTTTGGTCTGATGATGATGATATGAAAATCACAAATTTTTTTTTAAGAAAATAGAACTCTTTATCTCAATACTATCAAATCACAATCTAATTATTAACATTTCTCTTATTTAATAGAGCTTAAGGGCCTGTTTGGTTGGAGGGGAGGGGATAAAAATGATCCCCTCCCCTAATATAGTATGAAAAGTAGGAGGGGAGGGGTTCAAAAAAGGGATTCCAAATCCCTCCCACCCCTCAAATTGGTTCCCTCCAAATTGGACGTTTTGGAGGGAGTCAAAAATTTGAGATTATTTTGTCCCAATGATCTTTTCATATTCTCAATTATATCCTGTGAGTTTTCGATAAAAATATATGTGCTCAAAGACAGATCGGCGGCAACCGATAGCGTCATGTTTATAAGGAATTCTCTGTTTCCTCCGATTCCGATCCCAACGACATCACCGCCAAGTTTGAAGCAGGCGCTCTCAAAATCAAGTTCCTGAAACTCATTGTTCCATCTACCAAATCTAGAGCCGGTAATTTGGGCTGGCGGGTTGGCCAGCCAGCCCGCCCAAAAAAAACTTAAACATGGCAACCCGTTTAGCCTGCGGGCTGGCCTGCTTTCTTTTTTTTTTTTTGTTTTTTAGTTTTTTTTTTTAAATAAAATAAATTCAAATACCCTTATTACCTTTCATTTGACGCCATGTTTAATTAATTCCTCATACTTTTTATTTGACATATTTATTTTCATATTATATTTACTTATTTTACTATTATTAAATTTAAAAGAGATGTGTTTATATGTTTTTGTTATGTGAGTAGATAAAAAAAAAAGGAAAGAATGAATAAAATTGACTTCATAACATAAATGTATATAAGAAAAGAAGCGTGATATGAGCGGGTGAAAGAGAAAGAGAGTAATTTACAAAAAACGAAATAAAAAAAAAAGAATGGCGGGCTGGCGGGCCAACCCGCGAGCCCGCCTAAACGGGCTCGGGCTGGCAAAAGCCAGCCCTCATAGGGGGCGGGCCACACCAGCCCACCCCGTTTAACATCACAACCCGTGCGGGCTGGCTCGCAACCCGCGAGCCAGCCCGCATTACCAGCACTAACCAAATCCCCAGAAAGAGACGCTTGCTCAATTAGAAAATCAAGCAAAACCAAAGAGTGACGATCAAGTCTCTGACGAATCCCAGAAAGTGGAAGAACCAATAGAAAAGGGAAAAACTAATGATGGGTTTACTAAGAAAAACGATGTTCATCAAGAGGAGCAAGAAAAAGCCGAGATTGGTGATGAAGATTCTGGGAAAATTGACCAAAAAGAGAAGGAGCTTGTAGCTGTAGCTGCAACTGATGATTTTTCAAAGAAAAAAAGGAAAATAAATACTGGGGTTGATGAGAAAAAAGCCGTTTATCAAGAGGAATATTCATATAACTTAACGAGAAATTAACTTGGGGAATTGAAAACCATTTCTATTTTATATCTTCATCTTTTTTTTTATAAATTATATAATTTATATTGAGGTGTAAATTAATTTAAATTATTTATATAACAAAATATATAAATTAATGTTTAAGGGTAAAATGATAAATTAGATATTATCTTCCCTCCTCTCCCCTCTTAAACCAAATAAAGGATCATTAAAAAAAAATTTCGTTCCTCCCCCTTCAGCCAAATAAAAAAAGGTGATCATCCATCCTCCCCTTTCATCCGCTTCCTTTCAACCGAACATGCCCGAAATGAGTTTATGCAAGTCTTAAATTCACCCAAAGCAAAGGTCCTGTTTCAATTTGGCCCAAAACAACTTCATGCTCGTATTTTATTCATTAACGCAACAATTTATTTAGTACTGGAGGCAACAGATGTTGACCCAAATCTCTCAAAATATCACCGTTTGCTTTTGATTTTATTTATTTTGAGGTCCAGCCTTGTTTCTTTTTGTCGACTTGTACTGAGATTTTGGGCCGATTTATCTACTTGGTTATGACAGGCCCAATGATTGCATTTAAACCAGTCACATTGGACATGGTTCTGTCAAGTTCCATAGCATTTGTTGAATGTACGAAGAACCCTAACGCCAGTAGGTCTTGGTCCAACTTCTACTCGCTTAGCTTGGGCCATTGGGAATGAAACAGAAACAGAAAACTTCCAGAGAAGCATTGCTAACAAAAATTGTTCTTCTTGATAAAAAAGTTGGTTCATAATTAAAAGGTTGTAAGTTCAAATCCCACTTTCAAGTGCTTATTTGTTTTGACTTGATTTACGAGATAAGTATATGAGAAAAGTTTTGTCTTAACTTACAGAAAAATACTTAAAGAACACTTTTTTTTAGGGTTCCCAAACAAGCAAGCGGTTAAAAGCTTAATAATTAAATATTGTATAATCATGGACAAACAAGGTTATTTCAAATTTAAAACAGTAAATTAACTTCCTTTAAGTAAGAAAAGGTGATAAACAACAACAAACATGTCTGCAAAATGACAGCACTATTTTTCACAACAATAAAACTAAACTATATATACACATACTGCGCAGTAATAAGACCTCGTAGTATAATTTACCCTAGATATGGATTAATTTATGTGAGTACTCCATTTTAATTTAACAATGCCAGCATCCTATATCCTCTTGCTTATCGAAATCATTATGGGGCTGTTTGGTAAAAGGGATTTAATTGGGAGAGAAAATTTTTTACTTTAATTTAAAAAAAAATAGAGAAATGAAGTTGAAGGTTTTTTATTAATTTTTCTCCCTCTTTTATTTTAAATTTTATCTTTATTAAAATTTTGTAACCCAATTTCTTTAATTTTTTAAAATTTAACTCATAAAATTTTTTCTCCTGCGAAACAGACGCTAAACGTCCAGCAATATCGAGCTAGCTCCTCAGAAAAGTAGCTAGGAAGAGGTTAATTTAGCATTTATCTCACTGTCGTGTGGGCATTTTCTGTATGTGTGGTCATTTTCGATCATCTTGAGCATGGTAGGGATCAAATTTGGAAAACTGTTGATATCATTAATACAGAACTTTATTTTACTTTCATAAGACGCCAAAACAAAAGTGTGCCAGCCAATAGGGATGACGGATCATGCAAATGAGCGTTGAAAAGATCCAGCTTTCACTCAGAAGTTGAAGTCGACTCTCATCAATATAGGCCTTTAGCTGTTGTGTAACGAGTGAATGAAATACGACTTCAGAACATATTAAAGTATTAATCAGCTAGTGGGGTGTCATCATCCCAATCAAAAGTAACTCGTCAAAAATAACGTTTGGCTGACCAGAGAATATATGTCTCATTCTTTTCCATTAATAGCTTGCTTGCACCAAAAAACACATATTGCTTGAAGGCCAGACAATAACATATACGTATGTGTATATATCAGCGCATCTAGCAACTTCACTGGTATATGCTTCGTTGTTCTTTAGTGTCTGTTTGATTCAACGGAAGGGAGGGAAGATATTTTAATATTATTTCGTTTGGATTGATCAAAGGGAAGGGGGGATTTTAATGTTATCTTGTTTGGTTTAGAAGGGGAGATGAGAGAACATATTTTTATACAAACAACTTTATTCTTATTTTATTTAATTATTTTTTAAAACCTGTAGAAAGTTCAATAAAATATAATTATAATTTATACTTAACATATATATGAAATTATAATTGTATGGTTATCACAATTTTGGTTTTTTTTAAAAAAATTTTATCGAGAAATTAAATCATGTAAATATGCTATATATATATATATATATATATATATATATATTAAATCATGTAAATATGCTATAAATCTGAAAAAGCTCCCAGTTAGAAAATGAGAAATTCCCAGCAAATGAGTGCACACATAATCGGCAGATCTGGAGATAAGAAGCGCAGTAAACATGGACATGGAGTGCTCCATTTCAGATGGAGGCTGAAGAAGGTGGTATTCTGGCATCGAAGTTGTGGACGAAGATCGGAGGGATCACATCGTGACTGAGAATAGCATGGAGAAGGGCAGTATGGGAATACCAAAAAACAAATCATAAGCAAAAAGGTCATATTAATATTATCCTTCCCCTCCAAATCCTCCCCCTAAAAGAGAGGGTTGTCCCTCCCCGCCCAAAAAATTTATAATGGAGAGAATCCCTTCCCTTTCCTTCATTCCCTTCACCTATCATTTTAAACTAAATAAAAAATCAAATCTCGAGCCTGTTTGGGTTAGCGTTGGAGAAGTACGTTTACGTAAGTCGAAACAAACTCTTCTTATATATTTATCTTATACACTTTAAATCACGTCCAAAAAGCAGCTTTTACCATCAATCCAAATATGCACCTCACCTCTCCTCATCTTGAACTAATGGTGTGTTTGGTTTAAGGAGGAGAGGGGAGGGGAGGAAATGAGGGTTAAATTATCTTTTTGGGTTGAAGGAATTTAAATTTTGAGCAGGAATCTGAAATTTAAAAGGAATGAGAAGGTAAATTTTGGGTGGGAACCCAAAATTTAAAAGAATGAGAAGTAAATTTTGGGTTTTTCTTATCCAAAATTGTAATTTACCAACCATCCCCTCTCCTCCCTCCCCTACTGTCACACCCTTATCTTATTTTAACTTTTTTCAGAATATTCACGAAAAACGATATGCGGTTTGGTGGGCAACACATGAATAGCATAAATATATTGATAATATATGCATGATTACAGAAATTCCCTATAGAGGTTCATGCATAATAATTACAAACTTTGTAGCCGCAGAGGGCTTTAGGGTATCTAAACCCGTCCTAATGAAACGGAGACATCTTTTCGTCTTCGTTCCACCACTGCATTCATCTCGTGTAGTTCTCTTATCTGCTTTCAGTACACCTCTTGTTTTCACCTGTCTAATTTATTGATAGGGAGGGTGAGATTCAAGAGAATCTTAGTAGGAAAACAGTACTAATATGCATGTAAGATAAGTGCTTAATGCACGACATGCTTGCATTATATAACTCATGCCCATACAATGACATATCTGCGTGCTCAATGTTTCAAACAACATATTTATGGCCATAACATAAATAGAAACAGAGTTTCAATCATTCATATATGTTTCACATAATTAAGCAAAACAATAACATGCATCAATACACTAGCACAAATATCAAATACATGTAGGATAGATAAGTTCTCTACCTTAATCGCCCTTGCTTGATCCTTAAAGACACTCTTCGATTTGCGTGCCAACCCCTTATTGTCTGTTTGGTGTGAGGGATATGGAGGGGAAGGGAGGGGAGGGGAAATTTTTTATGAGTTGAATTTTAAAATATTGAAAAAGTAGAGTAATAAAATTTTAATAAAGAGAATATATAAGATAAAAGAGTAAGTAAAATTAATTAAAAATTTTTAACCCCACTTCTCTAATTTTTTTAAATTCAACTTAAAAATTTTTTCCCTCCGCCCGCTTTCCCTCCCCTCCCCTCAGACCAAACAAGCCCTTAGGCTCTCGACTTGGTCCTAAAATGTCAAATGTACAAGAATTATGTTAAAACACAATCATGTATCATTTTAGGCACTTATATAGCGTTTATAACGGTTATATTAGTTTATGGTGAAAATTTATCAAAACGCCCCTGAGACCCCAGCTTGGCCCCGCCGTACCCAGTCCGACCGTACTTTTTTTAAAATTCTAACTTGTGCTATCCTAACACATTTTTAGCCAAGGAATCCATTTTCGGACTCAGAATTACCAAATTCATTGCCAAGAGACAAAATTGCCCTTGGCAGCCTCTATTTCAAGATTTCAGGGGCGTTTTTGTAATTATATTTTTTCGGGCTTTCCGAAAAAGTAACCAACTGTAACTCCATCTAATTTTCCCTCCTGAACTCAATAGAATAATCAAAACATCAAAAATCCAGTCCTAGCCCCTCCAAATAGCACTGGCTGAAACTTGAAATTCTCAGAAGAAAATTGGGGTTTTTAAATTCTGACATCAAATCATTGCTCCTTTCTACTCCTAACCACTTTATTAACTCTTTAATTACATTATAACTACCATTTAGATCCAATTTTTGTAGCATAACGCCTAGGGTTCAACGTTTCCAATTTTTACAAACAAAGCCAAATCAACAGAAATCCACCGATTAAAATATCCTCAATAGCCAGAACAGCCAAAGATTGAAGTATAGGAAGTTACCTCAAGCTCCTTCTGGCTTTTTTCTCTTGTGGCTTAAAACCCTATCTTCTTAAGCAATAAAATTTGCTTCAAACAACCTTAAATAACATAGAAGATAAGCTTAGGATAAGGGTTATACACGTTAGGTACAAATTCACCGAAAAAATCGACCTACCTTGTGAGATTTTCCTCCTTCTTTCTAAACTCTCTCAAGCTTTCTCTCTCATTTTTCTGCCCAAAACTGATGTGAATGAGCATGGAAAGGATGAAGATAACTTTTTAAAATATCCCATAATTTTCCTTTAATTTATTTCCCCATTTTTAGATTTTTTACAAATTATAGTAGATTTTCTGCCCAAACTTTGAAAAATCATAACTAATCTTAGGAAAATCAAATTGGAGTGATTCCAAAGGCTATGAATCCCTCATTGAGTCTAGTTAAAGCTGGCAAAACGGCCCGGCCCGACCCTTCACGGGCTCGGGCCTAAGCGGGCCGGCCCGTTTCTTAAAAAGTATCATATTTTTTAAGCCCGCGGCCCTACAGGGCTGGCCTTTCATGGGCTCGGGCCTAAACTCATTTTAATTCAAAATTTTTTTTTCAAAGTTTTACAATTTATTTATTATTTTGCTTTAAATTGGTATACATTATTTTTAAAACTCATAAATTTTTAGTTAAAATAATCATCTAATATCCAAATTAGCCTTTTTTTTTTTAGTTTAAATGAATAAAACATTGTAGAGAATAAAATAAATCAAACCAATTAATAAATGTTTGCCTGTTATTAATACTCTATTAGGAACTTAGGTGTCTCTTATATTAATAATTTGATATAATGATATTATATTTATTAATTTATTTTAAAAAAATATTAAACGGGCCTAAAAGGGCCGGCCCTTTTAGGCCCGCTTCCATTTTCAGCCTCTAAATCATAGGCCCGGCCCTTGACGGGCTCAGGCCTAAACGGGCCGGCCCGACGAGCTCGGCCCGAATTCCCGGCTCTAAGTCTAGTCTTAAGGAAAAATATATTCTTTAGTCAATTGGAAACACATCATTTCCATAAATTCCATCTTTAGAAGCTGCCATAGAAACTTTTTAGTTTTACTATGTAAACTTCAAAAATTCATATCTTTTTGCATATAGTTTCAAATGATTCATATGACTTATCAAATTAAAGCTTATGATGTCTACTTTCATCCTGTAAAATCTCATAATTTTTGCTCATCATTTGTTCATAGAAAATCACATGACAAGCTCACTGTCTCAGAAGAAATTTTACTGGAAGCATAATCACATTCTCCAAAATTCACCATTTCATTTCATTAACTATTTCCAATAATTACAATATATTTGGTGAATAAAATTTGAGGTGTTACACTTATCCTCCCCTCAAATCAAACACACCTTAAGTAAAACTCATTCCTCCCCTCATTTAATTTTAATAAACCTCGTCTAACCTCACCATCCTTGAAATAGACGCACCTTAAATAGGGAGAGAATCTAGGACTCAAATGGTGGAAGTTGTTTTAAAGTGAAGAGGGCAGATATAAGCATAAAGGGAGCCACGTGGTCCCCTACGAGCCTAGCTAAGCTGCCCCAATTTGCTAAGAGAAAGTCCCTCCACAGCCCAACCATTATTATTGATTGGGACCCTCCATCCATCAAACCCTATCATCATTTATTTGTGATACATATATGGCCCTTCCTCTCACGCCTAATCACACTCATGATTCCTCCATAAGAACCACACATGCGTGCAGATGATTTGACTAAAAGTTCGCCATACCCCCTTTTTTATATGTGTATGGCTTTATCCAAAATTTTTAACCGAGGTTTTGGACTCAATTAACAACTATGTGTCTCTTCCTTCTTTACTTTTTTTTTCTTCTTCTTCAATTATGGTATCTATTATGTAACAACTCTGTTGGACTCGTTGCTCTTATGATGGCTCAAAAGGAGAAAAAGAATCTATAGTCCATGTTTGGCCCCAGAGAATAATAATGCAGCTGGCTAAGAGCTGGGTGAGTGCGTATAATATATATACATGGCAAAAATCTTTCCGTGAATTCTTCCTTCACCATCCTTAGATGATTTTGTGGACCCTTTGTGAAAGCTACTTCGTCCATTCCACAGGCGGTCACACGCAAAGCATATACCTATTTGGCTTGGCTTCATGTTGTGGATATTAATATACTATATCGGTTTCTTTTTGTGGCTGAGGCAAACAGCGCAAAAGGCAACCCTATATAGCTAGGTATTTCATGAGATACCAGTTTGTGGGTTATTGCTATAAATAAATTTCTCTGACCTTGGGGGAAAATATATAGAGTACTGGTTGAAGTTGAAATATAACTAAAATGACTATCTATGCTTATGGATATGTATTACGGAGTTGTGTTAGGTTATTTGGTCATACCAGCCATGTCGGTCCCTAGTCCCTATAGCCAATGAGAAGCCAATTCATAAATGAATGGGTATTTGAGCATTCAACTGTTCATTAATTATCACATGGGATGCCTTCATTCACCAGACGATTCCATAATAGTGCAATTATATTTGGCATAGGGTCACCCAATCCTAAGGACCATAACACCCCCACACTGAGAAAGGAAGTGAGAAAATGTTATGAATGCAGATTTAAATGGAGAACCTAGTCTTAAAAGACTAACATATTAAAAAGGAGGGTTATTTGAACTTATAATCACATTTTTCTATGAGGCTCCCTAATGCAGAACTCGTAATAATGCACCTCTTTTAAAAGAGGTCATCCCCAAGGACTCCTCATAATGACACTTACACCTGGCTGTTTGTAGATCAGTATAACTTGCAGGAGCAATTTAGCCTCCTAGCAGTTAGAATCCTTTTCAAGTAGTATTCTTCGAGAAAACAGGCTCTCAACAAAAGCATATTTGTTATAGCCACAATTCCAAACAGAGAGCTCGATTTCAAAAAGAATAGCTTATTGGAAGAGAGATACTCACTAAACTTATAAACTACATTTTACTTATGAGGTTGCTTAGTGTAAGACTCATAATAGAAGATCAAATGACTGTGTACTTATAATATCTTCTATTTAAAATCTTGACATCCTTTGTCTTCTGACTTAATCTAGGTTAAATGGTTAATTTGAAAGTCCGATAACGACTATCGTTGAAATGGGATAGGCGTAAGATTCAGATCATTTATTTGTCGTGTGGAGTAATACTATTTCGCACTCCACTTCCCACAAATAGTTGCAACAAGCTTGAAATCCGTATGAGCGAGAAGAAGTGTCAACCCATTAAAAGGATTGTGCAGTACACACTGATCACCTGCAAAGTCCCCAGTATTCAAATTATAATACTAATAATTTAGACCTGTGTTAAAAGTAATGTGAATAATTATATATAGCTAGCAGTACAAGATAAAAATTTCCATAACACGTACAGTAACTTTTAAAAAGTGACAAGGTTTATAAAGGCTCCATAATTAACTGCTTGGATACGCATGTGCTTTCAACCCAAGTTCAGAGCATGATTGAGGATTGGACCAAAAAAAAAGAACGTATGATTGTGGAGGACCATGTTGTTCGGATCATGGTCCCCTCACAAACCCTAGCAATTGGTACTTAAATATACCAAGATCAAAGATCTCTCCTAATCTTACGAGAAGGAAAAGAAAAGGGCAAAAAAAAAAAAAAAAGAAGAAATTCATCAGTTTGAGAGAGAAGTATAAGTGGTCGTTGTAAGGGACTGATACAGAACGAGAAAGGAACTGAGCGGACCTGGGAACTCGTGGTATTATTGGAAGGGGCTGATATGTGCATTGATGGCAGGACGATGTGGAGATGAAGATAAATCTAGAAAAGGGACCAGAAAGTAGAAACACGTTTGTGGTGTGGACAGACAAGAATTAAAGAAGAATGGGACCTTGGGGGGGAAATTGTGGATAGCAGTATATTTTGTATTTTATTTCCCCTGTGGTCCTAAAATTATTAGGACTCAAGGCCATAATTCGGTTGCTGCTATTGATTATGAAGACCGTGTGAAAGTTTTTGTTGGATTAAAGTGGGGTCGTTGGGATAAGCGTATGAATCAACTAACTCTAATAATCGATGAGGGGACCAATTTAGTCGTGGCTTAGTGATATTTTTAATTTGCTAAAAAAGAAAAAATATAGTGTTCGTTTGGGATAGCTTATTTTTAGGTGATAGGTGTTTATAAATCATGATTTACGTTATACGAAGAAAGTATGTGAGAGGAGTTTTATCTCGACTTACGTAATAAGTACTTATTACGAGCATGTTTGGGATTATTTATTTTTTTTGGATATAAGTGCTTATTACGTAAGTCGAGATAAAACTCATCTCACATACTTACCTCGTATATCGTAAATTACGATTTATAAGCACACATAAGTAAAAAGTAAGTTATTCTAAAAGAGCACAACGTAAACTGAGACAAAATTTCTCTCGCACGCTTAGCCCATATATCGTAAATTACGAATTATAAGCACTTATAATTAAAAAATAAGTTATCTCAAACGACCACTAAGCTAATCCAAACATGCTGGTTTGGGATAAAAGTATAAGGAAAAAATTTAGTGCTTGTTTGGGATAGTTTATTTTTTACTTATAAGTGCTTATAAATCGTGATTTACGGTATATAAGGTAAGTATGTGAGATAAGTTTTATCTCAACTTACGTAATAAACACTTATTGTCCAAAAATAAGCTATCCCAAACTCCCCCTGATTTAAAGTGTAAGTCATTTGTAAGATAATTGACAACATTTTTCTTAATTTTACATATATTTAATTTATGTTTAAAAAAGAGAAAGAGGAGAGAAATGTGTGAAAATAATTTGTAAAGTAAAGAAAGAAAAAAAAATTTAATAGAGACAAATTTATAAAATCTTATCAATTTAATGTATCATTGATATGTGAGAATGTGATGCAAGTAGCTTCCATTTAGTTACACAAATGATAGATCGTAAATAATTCACTTCACGGATCTCATTACTGAATATAAAAATAATATTTCATTCACTTTATCAAAATTATTATAGTTATGCTTGCTGATGCAAAGAACAAAACTATTCATTGATTATTAAGCATTTTTCTCAGATAACTATGAAGTATTATTTTATATCTAACATATTATAATAGAAGGAAGTCATTGGATTCCTAGTCAGTGATCTACTTATGGTCTGTCTGATATGCTGAAATTGATTTTAAGTGAAATGGATATGGAAATAGAAATGGAGTTTAAAAATATGTTTGATATGTCATGGAAATGAGACCTGTATTTTTATATGAAAAGTCCAAAAATACCCATTTAATTAAAATTTTAAAAAAATTAATTAAAAAAGTATTTTTCCCTCTGCCTCTTTAAAACTTCCGAAAGCACAGTAAAACGGAGTTGAGCACCACTACTACCTTCATCTTCTTCACTAAAAACTTCACCTTCCTTCTCTATTTTCGTCGTCGGCAACTCTCACCTCTATCACCATCGTCGTTAGCAACATCCCTTCTTCTTTCACCCTCCACTACAGCCACGAGATTCAAGCTTGAGATTGAGAAGAAGCACTACAACAGAGATGATTTTAGGGAGCTTCTGCACCAACTCTCACCACCATAACCTTCGTCCTCACACCCACCAACGCCGATGACCTTCACAGTCGAGAGAGATCAAACTGAAGAGGTTCCACGCGACATTTTTCTGGAACAAGAGAACACGGAGATCGGTTCCTTTACCGTTTCGTCCTCTTCCTTTGATCACCTCCACTCTCCACCTCCGCACCACCATCAGACCCTCTCACCACTCCTCTGTCCTCACTCTATCACTATTCTTTATCTTGCCTATAGTGGAAGGCCGTGGCAGAGGGAGTCGGGGGAAACTTAAAGTTGAAAGGGGAGAGGCAGAGGTCAAAAATGGGAAAAGGGACATGGAATTGTAAATATTTAGGTCATCACATAGAAATCAAATTCATATGATTTGATGGATATGGAGTTGGAATTGTTTCAAATTCTATGCTACCAAACATGCTTATGACATAGAATTGGGTTCCAATTCCATTTCGATGTGCTCAATTCAATTATACCAAACGAACCCTTAGTTATTGGATCATTTTTCCGGTTTAAATATGAAGTCATTGATGATTAACTAACGTAACTCCTTCAGGCTTCAACAATGGATACCTATAATCCTATCCAGTAAATTAATTTTATGCTCATCATATTATTCCTGCTCATCACTTTAATTAATTCATCGTAAAAAAAGCAGTTAACTTATTAAATTTGTCTTAAATTGATTTTTTTTGTAACTTTATTTATATTGAGGTTTTGAAAGAGAGAAAATATAAGAAACCAGGTTTAAACACTAATTACATAGATAAAATTCACAAATACACATTAATTACTCCCCAAGCCACTTATTTTATGAACTAATGAATTCTTTATAAAAGTGACTTGTAACGTGGATTCGAGACAATACGAGTGAATATACAATTTTTTTATGTATGTTATCCATTAAGTTTTTAGCTAATTTTTGTATATTTACGTTATCTTTGAAGTTTTTGTTGACTAAACTTTTATTCTCATCCAACCCCATATGTACGTAGTAAAATTTTAGTATTTAAAGATAAATGTAATTTCACTTGCATCACTTAATTTCTGTGGACAGGGCTAATGGGTTTACTAAACTGCAGCCTCGCTGACACCAACCCATGCAACAAATCAAAATCCCACATCACCAAAAAAAAAAAAAAATTATATATATATATATATATAGGGGGAAAAAATAGGGAGAATTGTCCAAAAATATTTTTGGGGTAAATTAATTGCTGATTACTATCAAGCGTGTAAGTGATCTTTCATTTTGTGCAAACTATCTTCCGTGTGTGCAAAAATCTTCCATATAAATGTGCAAACAATCTTCCGTCGTGTGCAAAATATCTTTTGTTATGTGCAATAAATTTTTCATGGTATCATTCAACAATTAATTTGTCAAAAAGATATTTACTAGCAATTCTCCCAAAAAAAAATATTGGTGAAATCTTGGAAGGTGGAAAAATTAGAGTAAGGAACCAACAAGCCGATAGTTAATATGTTTGTTTTAGCGATCAGATTGCTTATAAGTTGTTTTTTAAGTAAATCGAGATATAACTCCTCTCACATACTTACCTAGTATACCATAAATCATGATTGAAAAATTACTCTTAAACACTCTAATCGTTAATCCAAACGAATAAATATGATAAGGGGTCACCTCATAGGAGGAGAAGTGGAGAACACAAATTCAAATCATCAGAAATACAGTTAATGAAGGAGCGGGGAAACCCTTGCCTTTCTAAAAAATTTTATGTTTTATTAAAAAAATGGAGCAAGGACATATTCGACATTATGCATTAAGAGGAGGGACAAAATGGTCGACAAAGGGTGGTATGCTTTTCACGATCATAAAGGCTCATGAAATCCTCTGAGCAATATCGTATTACGCCTTGCCGCTACGCATCCATAAACACAGACTCAACTTTCCCTCTCTCTTCTTCTTTACCTGCAACATTCAGGCACTGGAGAGACAAACGCGTCAGGCCTAGAAAGATGATCATTCATAGCGTCCTCAGAGTGTATGTAAAGAGAGAAGAAGACCCTTTGAGATTTGCGCCAAGGGAAGATCTTCAGCGAATCAGAATGATTTAAAGCAAAGGCGGCGACAATTTATTACTATCATCAGTTTTCCTGCTCTGCAATGATCTCATTTGTTTTTCTCCCCCGGTAAACTTCTGACGCCATTTTCATTTTTCTCCAAAGCCCAGAATTTTGACGCCATACAACTTCTTTTATTATTAGCCGGACACTCCATCACTAACCAGCCTAAAGACGTTTTCCCCGCTTTTCCCCGCTTTTCCCCAAACACATACAAGTGCTGCTTTTTTGCAATTATTTTTGTGTTTTTTGAGATAAACTGCTTTTTTGCAAGTTGCAACTCAGCTTTGATACCCACCAGGAGTACATTTTTTTCTTGCCCTTTTCCCGTTCGAATCTACGCAAGCCACTCTTTCTCTCTCTCACGAACAGCGTCATCACAGGAACGACGACGCGAAATCGAGTTGGTGGTTTGGAATTGTTTCAGTCCAAAATTCATTGGGCTCCTCAGAAGCGTGTTAGAGAGAGTGTCCTCTGCTTGCAAACGCCATTTCTGGCACTGGTTTAGGCACTGTTCCGGGCCTGTCTCTCTGTTCATTGACTTGGTAACAGAGGCTTAGTGCCATCATTATTAACACTTGCAGCAGAGATTGTTTAGCCTATGGACGACGACTACGGAGAAACAGAGGCGTAGCTTATCGTTTTTGTCTGAAGGTTTTTCTGTGGTCACACACTATAACCTCGTTTAGTCCGAATCCCAGGTTAAAAAAAAATGAAGTTTATGAAATTGGGTTCCAAGCCTGATGCTCTTCAAGCTGATGGAAAATCTATCATCAGGTGAGAAGCTACTGAACCAATTTTCTTTCGCTGTTTTTATTTTCCAACTTATACTTTGAAGTTCGAACCCTTTTTTGGTGGGGCTTGTTTTATTGCTTGAGCGGCATGTAGATTCGTTGTCCTTGGTTCTGTTTTTGTTTTCATCTATGCTTTCATTTTTGAGTCTTTCCCATGTCTCCTTCATTCTTGGGTTGCATGTCTCTTTGTCATCGATTTTTTCCGTCTAAAAGCTAACCTTGGTAACTTTGTTTATCATTTTGAATTAGAATCGGAACTTTGTGGAGTGAAACACCGCTGTGTAGGTTGTTCCTTATCGCTTTGAAAAACCATGATAAGCAACCTATGGTGTTTGCCTAAAAAATCCAACCTTTCCATTATTGAAATAATGTTGAAAATAAAGGAGCGAGAACTAGCGTCATGAGTGTCTCATAAAATAACAACAACGTTAATATTTTATTACCGGTGACAGATAAAAAGGGGGATAAGGGGAAAGGGGTGTCAAAAAGGTCACGAATTTGTCGTCCTGCTTTGGTAAAGTGATCAGCGGTATTCGTCATCTTCAATCATCGAGAATAAACAAGCCTTCCCTATAAAGTCTTAACAATAGTATTAGCTGCAATATGCCCCCATATTGTATTATCTTTATCTGACAAGCTCGAGCTTTTATTTTTCTCCTGGCATACTTAAAGTGAGGTTCTACACAGGAGATTTTTTTTTTTTTTTTTTTAAAGGTGGATGGATTGTTTTAGGGATAACATGAATCCCTGTCGCCTCAGCGTATTATAAATTGTGTTTGACTATGAAATGTTGTAATTAATGTCATGCATGTGCTATGTCTCTTGCAACCACGGGCTGCATGTGTCAGTCAATAAAAACTTGCAAGTGTGTACTATCAATTATAAATTGCTCCTATCTACCTAGTTATTTTGTAATGCATTGATTTTGATGGTCTACAAATAGGACTTGTTTCTTTTCTTCGCGTTAATTTTGACTCAGATCTGGATTCAAACTTGGATCCTTCATTTCTGGAATCGATCCAAACACAAAGCTCATTTGTAGATGGAGCATCCTTTGCAACTACTAAAGTCTTTTCGATTCTCCTTTCCTGAAGAATAATTTGTCCTTGATTAAAAGCATAACATACAAAATACAATTCATGCAGGTATGTGTCCCCCGATCTGGCCACTGATGTCATCATTAACGTGGGTGAAGTGAAGTTTTACCTTCATAAGGTACATAGTATGTTTGCACCTTACTTATCTTTATCCTATTAAATACACTCCAGGATAATTTTAGGAAGGTATATATATTTACATCTGAAGGATGATTTTGGCGTTTATATAGTAATTGAGTTTGACAATTTGACTCCAAGGATGTGTTCTAATTTGTGCATTGAATTTGCATTTTAATTCCTATACGTATTATCATAGATACAGAGGAATCAACTTGGTGCTAACTTTATCTTCTGTTCTTAATTATTATTTATCTCTGGTGCTTTGCAGTTCCCTCTCCTGTCTAAGAGTAATAGACTGCAGAAGCTGGCATCAAAGGAAAACGAAGAGAATTCTGATGAAATACACATATCTGATTTCCCTGGAGGGCCTAAAGCCTTTGAAATATGTGCAAAATTCTGCTATGGAATAACTGTTACGCTTAATGCATACAATGTCGTGGCTGCCCGTTGTGCAGCAGAGTACCTTGAGATGACTGAGGACATCGACAAAGGGAACTTAATTTTCAAGATTGAGGTGTTCCTAAACTCGAGTATCTTCCGGAGCTGGAAGGATTCTATCATTGTTCTCCAGACTACTAAATCTCTTCTGCCATGGTCTGAGGATCTGAAGATCATTGGAAGATGCATAGATTCCATAGCTTCAAAAACTTCTGTGAACCCAGAACACATCATGTGGTCCTACACATATAACCGGAAACTAAGTGAGCCTGATAAAATTACTGAGGACCAGATAGTAACTCAGGAGAAAATCGAGTCTGTTCCTAAGGATTGGTGGGTCGAAGATGTATGCGAGCTGGACATTGATCTTTACAAGCGAGTAATGATTGCTGTAAAATCAAAGGGAAGAATGGATGGTGTCATAATTGGAGAGGCTCTAAGGGTCTTTGCTGTGAGATGGTTGCCTGAATCTGTTGAGGCATTAGCTTCTGATGCTCATGCTCGGAGGAACAGAACCTTAGTAGAAACAATTGTCTGTTTATTGCCATCTGACTATGGTGGAGGCTGTTCATGTAGCTTCTTGCTGATGCTATTGAAAGTGGCCATATTAGTTGGAGCAGACGAGTTGTCAAGAGAAGAATTGATGAAGACCATTAGCATCAGATTGCATGAAGCTTCTGTTAAAGACTTGTTGATCCCTGCAAGGCCTCCTCAGACAACCATATATGATGTTCAATTAGTACAATATCTTTTTAATGGATGGATGACGTTTGTAAAGGAAAGTTGTGATATGGAAGTTGATGAGTATGGAGACAAAGGAAAAAGCCTGTTGAACATCGGCAAATTGGCGGATGGCTACCTAGCAGAAATTGCACATGTTTCAAATCTCAGCATGTCTAGTTTCATTGAATTGTCAGAGTCAGTTCCAGAGTTTGCTCGATCAAAGCACGATGGCCTCTATAGAGCTATAGACATTTACTTGAAGGTAGATTTCTGTAAGAAGCTTCATAATTCCGTTTACTATGTTTTATAATGCTAATGTTGCACTATCTGACATTGCTATGGATAGTGTACTTCATACTATTACTGACCATATCATATATAGAAGACAAATAGTCACCAGATTTCTCCTTTTTATGCATGCAGGAGCACCCGAGCCTAACAAAAGCAGAAAGGAAGCAGATATGTGGTTTGATGGATGTGAAGAAGTTGACGGAGGAAGCATCGATGCATGCTGCGCAGAACGACCGGCTTCCACTTCGAGTTGTAGTGCAGGTTCTCTTCTATGAGCAGCTTAGAGCTTCTGCCAATTTTCGAGCTCTCGGTGGCAATCATTGCGACGAGGACTATGAGAAAACAGCAGGGGAGAATTGTGAGTCATTCAAAGATCAGATGAGTCAGTTGAGCATCAAAGATGAAGAGTTCGGTAAGAGAGGGAAACTGAGCAAGAAGAATAGCAAAAGCAGTAAAAGTGGCATGCAACTCCTACCATCTCGATCGAGGAGAATCTTCGATAAGTTGTGGATTGTGGGGAAAGGACAAGGAGAGAATAGGAGCTCTGAAACTTCAGGGAGTTCTAATAGCCCAACATCAGTAGTCCCTGTGGATGCCAAATCATCTGGTTCTTCCTCAAGACGAAGGAGGCATTCTGTCTCATAGGGAGATGAAAATTTGAAGTTCACAGATTATTTTTAGCTGTCAAGGAAAGATAAAAGTTGTGGTGGTAGTGTAAATTGCTAGGTATTGTGTTAGTTGATCATGATGTTACAGTGTTAGATCTGAAGTGCACGTATAGATTTAGAGAGAGAATGGTGGAAAACTTGGCAGTACAGAAAGATGATATGAAATATTTGTTCTCAATGTCACCATCCCATTAGGGTGGGGATCTTCATGTTTTATGTAGGTTTTCTCTTGTATAGATGGGAGATTGGGTGAAATTTATAAGCTTTTTCTTAACGTTTCATCTTGTCGATAGAAGGACAAGGGTCAGATTTTGGCATGCGGAGCGATTGAAGGCATGATTTTTTTATTTCTGTTACAAGGAATCACATGTAAACAATATATATTAAAAAGTTCACAAAACTACCAACAAAATTAATAACTAGCTCACAATGAAATGCGGTTAGAGAAAGGGAATCCCAGAGAGAGAATTTCATCTTGTGGACGTTAAGATATTCCACCTCCTCTGCATAAAAAGATGCGTCTACCAATTTTTAATCCAATATAGTTTGGGAAAATATGATGGAAAGTATTAATCTATTTGCTATTGAGATCAGTTGCCACTTTTATCTCAGAATTCCATTCAATGCTTCCCCAATCGCCGTGAAAATTTTAAGCTCGAACTGCTGTGGTTTCAGAAAAACCACGAGAGTACAAACGTGCAAGCAGATGTTAAGAAATTATAATCCTGACTTTATTTATCTCTTTGAGACAAAAATACCTTATGAATTTGCTTGTAGACAGTTTAGATCTGCAGGTTTTAGTTGTTTCTTTGGTACAAATGCCTTTAATCGTGGGGGTGGTACTTTGGTTTGTTGGAAAGACTCTTTTGTGGTTTTTGTTGTTGATCAGTACCCCTTCTTTTGTCATAGTAATATCTAGTACTGAAGCATCTTTTCCATACTTCATCACATTTATCTATGGCTCCCCTTATTCCCATCTTAAATATATTCTCTGGGATTGGATTGAACAAACAATCTTTCTCTACCTTGGTCGCTAATAGGAGCTTTCAAACAAATTATGTCAAGTGATGAAAAATCTGGTGGTTCTGGCATTTCTAGCGGCATTTCCTTATTTCACCAATGTCTGGAAGAAGAAAACTTGATGTGTATCTCTCAGCCCTGCTTTTATATGGACCAATAATAGAAAGGATGAGAATGCTATCTTTAAAAGATGGGATATGACTTTTTGTAATTCTGAATGGTTGCAAGCTTTTCCATTTTCAACTGTTATCACTCTTCTAATATTAGCCTCTGACCACAGCCCTATCCTATTTTCGTCGTAAAATTACTTCAAGAAAAATAATCAAAGAAGATTTGAAAATTATTGGTTCTTATTCCAAGAATATGAAATAATCCTCAGAAGCTGATGGATGCAACAAACTATAGGTTCTTTATCCTTTAGAGTTCATTCAAAGTTATCAAGAACTCTACAAACTTTTTCTTAATGGAGTAGAAACCACATAGGTAATTTACCTTCCAGAATCTCTCAAGCAGAACAATTGTTGAATGATATTTCTAAGGAAATTTCTCTGGATAGAATTTTGGATTATGATAAATTACAAGTCTTTCAAGATACCAAGCACCACTTGGAGTTTCTTTATGATTGTGAAGCAAGTTTTTGGACTCAAAGAGCTAAGATAAAATGGATCTCTGAAGGGTAAAGGAACACTACCTACTTCCATTAAGCAATGAACAAGAGATCATCCTCAAACTTAATTATAAGTCTACCTAAACAAGATGATTAATGGACCTCTGATGAAGCTGAGTTATCTGAGACGACTTTATCTCATTTTCAAGGTTTATACCAATAACCACATCAAGCTTCTATGGATGATATTATGGCTGGCTTTCAACACCTCCCTATTCCTACTTTATCATCTGATGAAATTGATCATTTGATGATGCCCTTATCTAATCTTGAAATGAAAAATGCAGTCTGCAGAATCCCTAAAGACAATGCATTGGGTATTAATGTATTCCATGTTCATTTCTTTCAAAAACACTAGGAAAGTACATACATAATTTCTATGGTGAATCATTTCTGGCAGACATAGTTTTTGCTTAAATCTATGAACAAGACTGTCATCATCCTATTGCTGAAAACTGAAAGACCACAGGACTTCAGGTTAGATTAATTAGTCTTTGTAATGTCACATATAAAATTATTTCTAAGGTTCTCAATAATCAGCCCAAGGCTTCTCTATCTAGAATTATTGTTGAAAATCGATGTGCTTTTTTAAAGGAGAGGCTAATTTCTGACAATATCCTATTGGCATATGATATAATGTCTCAAATTCCCTCTTCTAGGGCAAGAGGGAAGAAAATAGTAGCTCTTAAGGTAGATTTTTCCAAAGCTTTTAATAAATTCTCTTGGAATTTTATCATATCTATTTTAAGAAGCATGAATTTTCCTAAGAAAAGGGTGAATATGATTAGCCAGTGTTTATCAACTATCCAATATCAAGTTCAGTTTAATGGCAAACTAACTAATGTCGTGTTACCTAATAGAGGAATCAGACGAGGTGATCCTTTATCGCCTTACATTTACATCTTGGCAACTAGTATCCTCTCATGCATGTTTTTCAAATTAGAAACATCAGGGCTTTGGAAAGGCATTAAAATTGTCAACAAACTCAACCTATCTCATGCTTGTTATATGCTGATGATTCTCTATTCTTTTTTGAGAGTAATGCTTCAAACTTGTGTTCTTTTAAAATGACCCTGAACATGTATGCAATGTGGTCTAGACAGTACTAGAATAAGTTTAAATTTTTTCTTGTATTTAGCCCCAATGTCCGCTTTTCTCAAAAGACCTTCCTGTCCAAATTACTAGGGCTTCAATTTGAATCAAAGTTGGGGAAGTATCTTGGGACTTGGATTGACCCTGGTAGAAGTAAAGATGTCATTTATCAACAAGTTACTAATTTTGTGAAGAAAGTAACCAATGTGGCAAGTTAAGCTCCTCTCGCAAGCTTTAAGGTTAACTTTGATTAAATCAACATTGGTGGCTATGAACACTTGTGTGCTCTTATGTATTAGTCTCCCTCAATATGAGTGTGATAAAATTGAATCTTGATGTGTTAATTTCTTTTGGGGGACTAATAGTGAAAAAGGAAGATTCATCTACTTTGCAAAGACTATCTTTTCAGCCATTGGATAGGGTGGCTTAGGTCTAAGGCCTTTCAAATTTGTTAATCGGGCTTTTTTTAGCTAAGCAACTCTGGTGAGTTCTTTCAGCAGGGTCTTCATCTTTATTGGGGTAGACTTTAAAAATCAAATATGTTGATCTCAATTCTAACTCAATCATCAAGCTACCTCATAATTCTTCATGGATTTAGAGAGGTATTGTAGAATGCTTTAACCTTATTTTAGATAAATTGCAATGGTAGGTGGGTAATGGCCCTTTTATTCCACTCAACCACCAATTATGGTGGCTGATGCAGTTAGATCAAAACTCGGTTAGCTTAGTCAATCGAGTGGATGATCAGTTACTACATGTTTCCTCCTCTGGGAATCCTATCAGATGGAACTATTCATTGGTTTATGATCCCTATCCCCCTAATATTACACAAAAATTAATTAGCATTCCTCTATCCTTCCTAAATACACAGGATAAAATATTTTGGCAATGTAATGGTTCTAGTTTGTACAAAGTCAAGGATGGTTTTCAGTTTCTTTTAAATAAGGCATCTAGGACTCAACCTACTGATAATGTATTCTGGAAGATGTTTTAGAAGTTACCTTTTATGCCAAAATTTCTTTTGTTGATCTAAAATTTACTTTAAGGAACCCTCCCTACTATAGACATTCTTCAAAAACATCATATGAATGTTAGTAGTTACTGTCAAGTTGGTTGTGACATGGATGAAACTTTGGCTCATATCTTCTTTCAGTGCCCTTTAGCAAAAGTTGCTGATTTGGTTTGTTAGGTATAAGAATTCCTTTGCTGGATTCTTCTGCTTTGCTGTCTTGGTTCAAGGAAGGCCTCATGCATCTTCATCAATCTAATGAGCTAGGTCTCTTACATGTGATAATTTTGACAATAAATGTTCTATGGTAAAAAAGAGATGCAATGCTACATCATGGGAAAAGACCAACTCTGAAAATGATCATTCAGGAAGTCAAGGGTTTTGAGTCTATGGCAAAATTGGTTGAACAAGTTTTGGTGAACAATATGATCATCAAGACGATGTCCTTTTCAATTAACCGTGTGGATATTGTTGTTTGGCTCAATAGAACATCATTATGCACCAGTTTAAGAAGATGAAGGATCATTTATGTGAATGCTATATTTGCCATTAAAGTTCTCCTTTAATTTAATTTTTATGGAAGAATACATGAAATCCAGGTTCTTCCTTCCATGCTAGATGTTTGAGAGTGGCTTAACTTTAGATCATTAATTCTCAGCTTTATGAAACATCTGGATGTCATCATTTGTTTATAACCTGTGTTAGCAAGGTATTCTTGGCGTTTCCACCATATCGATCTTCTGCAAATGGCATCACATGACATGAAATATTGGCTCTCATAAAGGATTTCACATGCAGCCTATTCATGTTATTCCATAATCTGTTTATCTTAATTATTTTCATCAATTTGTTTGTTGCATTTGCTTTGGTACTTTGTAAACGTTTGCATTTAAGTAATATTGTTTTGTCATTTTATCAAAAAAAGAAAAAAGAAAACATTGTTAGGGCATAAGGTACTTCTATGCCCTCGAATTATTATTCCTTGAGGCAAAAGCAAGTAGTCAAGTACAGGAAAGACACTTTTGACGCCTGAAGGCCTCACTCCTGAGGCATTGATAATTAAACTGTCAATTGCGTTGAGTTTTTATTTTAATTCTATTTGAAGCTATCCATTATATCAAAAATAGGTTAAGCTACAATTTCCTCCTATTTCTATGTTTCAAAGGGACTTTTTATCACTCCCTTCTGTCTTTAATATAAGACATATTTACCTAATTTAATTATATTAAAAAAGTTAGTAGAGTTAGTTAATATAACACGTAATTTCTAAAACATCATAGTCATATTCCTTGATTTCCCCTTCCTCTCCTCCTTGATTATTGTTGAGGGGGTATCAATAGGGGTAAATTAGGAAAAGACTGAGAAATAAAAAAACTGTGTTTTATATTTGGGACTAAGATTAACTCTTCAAATATGTCTTGTATTAATGACTAGAGGGAGTATATTCTTTTTTTTTTTTTTTGATCAATTGAGGGAGTATATTCTAATCAAAATTGTTAGACAATTTATTAAGTTGAATTCATATGAATGCAAAAAATACTTTTAAGATAACTACTTCTAATTAGATATGACAATGTTTAAAGTGAATGTTTGTATGACTTAATTTAATAGTCATATTAAAAAGTACAAAAACTTGCTTACAAACTTAGGACTGCCCAACGGGGACATGGTCGAGTGAGGGAATAATATCCAAGACGGGCTCGTCTTCACGGTGCCCAAAAAAGGTTTGTCCAATCCAATTGGCAAGGGTACTCACCAGCAGGAAAACCAGTGCAACTGATATTATACAGTTCGGGCCCAATAAATGCAAATATCTGGGCTTTCTTTTTGTGGGCCGAAGGAACCCATAGGCCTCCTGTCTGGGTGAGTCTCTGATTCATGTCGCTGACAAGGGACACACAGCCACTGCAGCCTGAGGCGAACTGGATTTTCCGAGGGGAAAGCGCTCTTCGTTTGCTCATTCATTTGAAATCGGCGTGACCCGATTGGTACACAGTACACTCCCAGCCTCGGTGTAACGGCGTTCACTTCAGACTTCAGAGCTCAAGCAGTGGGGAAATTAGAAAGCGAGCAAGCGAGAGCACAAGATGCAGAGATTGAAAGCTCTGCTACCGGAGACTAGGTGCTCATTCCTCAGCTTTCATCGGAGAGCCTTCTCTGCTGAACCAAACTATGTCCTGCATGATGATCCCCAAGACCAGGTCATTTTTCGCATTCTTCTTCATGATTTGTTTGTTTTATAGCTAAAGGTGTGTGCAGGTTGATCACCTTATATTTCGTTATATTTAGAAGACAAAGCCCAAGAATGGCTTGTTCAAATCGTTTCATAGATTCGTTCAACATTTACGTCCTATTAATATCTGCCCCTTCATAGATTTTTTTTTTTTTTTTACTTACTGTTTCCTTCTGTACATTTAGATTTTAGTTGAAGGAAGAGCTATATCGAGAGCTGCTATTCTTAACAGACCGGACTCTCTTAATGCACTCACTTCTTCGATGGTTAGGCCTTTCTTCCTTTCTTCAGGCCACTCGTCCTTTGGATGTTTTAATTCGTACGTCTTTAGCAAATGTTGTAAATAGAGGTTGTTTCCAATTGTAGGTATCCAGACTGACGAGATTGTATACTTCATGGGAAGATAATCCTGCTATCGGCTTTGTTTTAATGAAGGTATCCGGTCGTTTTCACAATAAAAAGTTGGCACAAAACTGCAGAACATAGAAGCACCATGCATTCCGTTATTTAAATTTATTGCCTCTCCACAAAAAAAAAAAAAAAAATCCGCGGAGGATAGTTTCTCCTAGTCATGCGGTGAAGGCAGAGTTTCCTGCCTAATTATGGTTAAGAGGAAAAAAATAACGTTATTATTCATCTTATTTTCAGCGCACCTTCTAATAAGTTATTGAATCCTAGTGCTAAGGTTCGGTTAGAAACAACCATGCATAGTATTTACTTGGTAGGCCCTATCAAAATTTGTCCTGTCAAGCCTTTGATTATGACCTCTCTCTCATAAAGATTGATCAATGTTTTGATTGATTGCTATTGTGAGTTTTATGAAGGCTAATGGCAGGGCTTTTTGTTCTGGTGGAGACGTTGTAAGGCTTTATCACTTATTAAATCAAGGTATGTTGAATTTCAATCTGATCTAAAAAGTTCAATATTCATGTTACTCAATTTAACTTCTTGATGCATGGCAGCTTATTTAGCGAGTGCTCATATCGCAAGGTTAAAAAAAAGAGTGGGATAGAAGGAGTAAACTCGTATTTTTTTCTTGTGGATTGTGAAATGAATCAGATAATTTTAGTGATTGATTTTTAGTACCTGGTTCCGCATAAATCTTACTGTGCAAGGCATAATTTGCTTTTAATATTTAGTATTCATAACTGCAGACAAGATGGTACTAACAGTTGCAGTATATCCTTGATATGGAATTCTGCTATAAGGCAACTGAGAATGACAACATCAACCTGCATCACATTAAAAATTGAGTCCTGCCAAAGAAGTTCAAGCTAGAGAAGATTCACTTTCTTCCTTAAATAGCTTGGTCTCTAATATGAATAAAAATAAAAATATTGTTTCAGACAATTTAAGAATTAGAATCAGCTTGCAAGACATTAATTAAAACAGTTTATTTGGCAGTCAGGACTATCATATATAATTAGTATCTAGTTTAGCTAACAAAGTTATGTTGTTTTGCTTCTTTATGAGTAGTAATTTTTACATTCATGACATTCTTAGTTGCTTACTAGTTGTTGATTATTGATGATGGGTTGATGACATTCATGATATTTTAAGTTTTACGATGATCAGGAAATGCTGAAGAAGTTAAACAGTTTTTTGATACATTATATAAGTACGTATATCTTCAAGGGACCTATCTTAAGCCCCATGTAAGTATTGAACCATTACTTAACCCTCCTGCCTCAAGGCACATGAGTATTGCACCATCTCAAAGGTTCCGCCCCCCCCCCCCCCCCCTTTTTGAGTTATAGCGTTTTTGGAGCAATGATTTGTTATTCTGGAAGTGATTTTTGCTCATGGTTTTGTTATTACTCCTGATACTCGGTTGAAATTGTCTTATTTCTGAACGAGGAAATTTATGGGCATTTTCTCAGGTTGCTGTTTTGGATGGTATAACAATGGGATGTGGTGCTGGAATTTCACTTCCAGGGATGTTTCGTGTGGTAACTGATAAAACTGTAAGTGATTTTTCAGATACTTGCCGACTTAACCCATTGTGCAAGACTAGTTATGTAAAACACTTACGATTTGAGTACATGAGTTTGAATTGCATTACTTTACATTATTATCTCCTGTATTCTGGGTGTAGACTCTTTTTCCCCTAAAGCAAATTGGCAAGTTCAGGCAATGGCTAACGCATTATTCTAATGTTTGAAATTTGCAGCTTTTTTCTAACCCAGAGGCTCAAATGGGTTTTCACCCTGATGCTGGGGCTTCCTTTTATCTCTCTCGTTTGCCTGGCTACTTGGGTAATTAACTTTTTCATGTGATTTCAGAGCATGGTTCCTGTGTGATATTTTGGTATTCATTGAGACTTAGAGTTGGAAGTATTTGTTTAAAATACATATTAAACTGAATCCTGAACACAGCTCCATATATGGCATATGCTTCCTCCTGGATGATAAACTATTCTAAATATTTCCACAACCATTAACTAGAGATGTTAGTGTAAAACTGTAGATTTAGTGCTGTAAAAGTGTAAATAAGTATTGCGTTACACTGTTATTGAAAAAATTCATAACAATCTGGAAAATGATTTGCAAAAATTCCTTATAATTAATATTATGCTGTGCAGGGGAATGCCTGGCACTTACAGGAGAGAAGCTTAATGGCGTAGAGATGATTGCCTGTGGCCTTGCTACTCACTATACACTAAATGCTGTATGTTTTTAACTTTGATTTTGTGCTTTCCTTTGTTAAAGTTTCCTGTCATTTTGTAACTCCGCTAGTCAACTCCCATTGGCAGAGGCTTGCATTGCTTGAAGAACGCCTGGGTAAGCTGGTCACAGATGATGCCTCTGTTGTAGAGTCATCCCTGGCACAGTATGGTGATCTTGTTTATCCAGACAGTAGGAGCATTCTTCGCAAGTAATGTTGTGTTCATACTTCCTTATTTCTGTAACATTCTGTTGGAGTTTCACATATTCATTGCATCAACCCCCTTCCCCTCCCTCTGTCTGGCATCTTTCCATGTATTTATTTGTATTTTTGTGTTCTCTTGTATACTATACTTTATGTGAGTTCTCTGCCTCTGAGTGTATTGTTCTACTCTTGACCCAGGATTGATACAATTGATAGATGTTTCAGCCATGATACGGTTGCGGAAATTATTGATGCTCTGGTAAGCATCTTGTGAAATAATTTATACATGATTTATAATTAGGCTGAGAGAAATTAACAATTTAACATTACAATGAATCAACATCAATTGTAAGATTATGTAGACCCATCATGAATCAGATAGCCCTTGCTTACCTTCAACCTTGATCTTAATTTATGCTGGCACGACAATTTTCCTGAAAAATTGACATTTTTAGTAACTAGGTTTCTTGGTAGTTGATCAAAGTTTCAGTTCCATGGTCATAACTTGTCTGGTCAGGAGAGTGATTCAGACAACTCCCTTCCCGTGGGTGGCAACCTGCCCCCAAAACCTAAAAGAAACAAAACTGGAGGAAACTTGGTGTTTCATTAAACAATTCAGTTTGTAATATATTGCTGGTGGTCTTTACCATCCCCGGGGGGGGGGGGGCAATTGGTTTTCTGCTTGACTGTTTTCAACATGAACTGCTATTCACACAGGAGAAGGAAGCCGCCGAGTCTCATGATGAATGGTGTACGGCAACACTTGGAAAGATGAGAGAGGCCTCTCCATTGAGTTTGAAAATTACTTTAAGATCTGTGAGTAACATCTCCTTTGGTAATTTATTAACTATTTATTTCCAACCCAGTTTGTAGTTGATCTCTGTTTTAACTTTTGCTACGAAATTTAGATTCGTGAAGGTAGATTTGAAACTCTTGATAAGTGTCTTGCGCGTGAATATCGGATATCACTCCGTGGAATTTCTCAGCAGGTCTCCTCTGATTTCTCCGAGGTATGACAACGTTTTTTCTTCATATAGTACCCCTTCCATTTGTTTGTTTTTGTGCTTGACTGAGTGTCTATCTAGGGTGCTCGAGCAAGACTGGTTGACAAAGATTTTGCACCCAAGGTATTCATCTTTTGTCCCAAAATTTTCGCATATATTTATTCGGCAGTTCTATTTTTTAAAAAAATCTGACCTTTAGACTAAATTTGCAGTGGGACCCACCTAGCTTAAAGGAAGTATCAGAGGACATGGTCGAATGCTATTTCTCCCCACTTAATGAAGTTGAGTCTGAATTGGAGTTGCCCACCAACTTGCGGGAACCTTACATGTGAAGCATAAATACTTTCATTAGCCAATGCCTGTAAGCAGCAGCAGCAAGGGTAGTCACTTTATTTATAGTTAAACTTCCAAACCCTACGACAGTAATCGAAAAAATGGTGAAAAAATCTCTGTTGTAATAGCTTAAAAATGTAGCAGTCTTTTCTCTCGTTCTTTGGGCCTGCGGGAGGGTTGAATGAAGTCCGAGTAGGCCTTAATTTTTTGGTCTTTACTTGTCCCCGAAACAGCACAAGCTGATCGAATTTGTTGTAATCATTCCATTACTCTGCATAGGAGAATATAACCAAGGGTATTAAACCCACATCCGCCACTGAACCAGTTTAGATAATGGGTAAAAGGTTAGTGGGTCAGATCGGAGTCAAACCGGAGCTAACCAGAGATACACCAGTAAGGAAGTAAGGAAGTGAACTTGAATGATAATATTTTTTGAAATAGTTTTGGAATTTGATGATTTCTTAGAATTAAATGATGATATTTTTTAGTGATTCTTTTTGCATTAGAAAATAGACATCTTAAGCTTTCTATAGATTCGTAATTTGTAATTTTTGAAAATATGAGAATTAGATAGGGATTTTTGAAATCAGAATAAATATTGAACTGATCGGATCGGACCGGTTAGATGACTGGTTCGTTGGTTCCCATGATCGAACTGGACGATCAGATCCGGTTTTGACAACATAGAATAAAACAGACTTAGTCAAAACAAATACTCTTCATTTGAGCGCATTGCATCTAAAAAATTAGTTGATGGTAGCTTTCTTGGGTTCTTTGAAGTATTAATAATTAAAAACCAATTGTTCCTGAGATTTTACCTCAAGCGGGCCTCACAAACTTGTGAAATTGCAGGTCAACAACCATGCGGCGAAGTTTAGGAATAGGAGCAAGGGGAAATTTGCTTGCAGCCCAGAGAAAGCAATTAGAAGGGAAAGTTGTGATGAGAACTTCCTATTATATTTTACAAATAGCTTGTGTCACCGAAGTGTTAATTTTAAATATAAAATTTTAATGAGGTTATAGTATACTATTTATAAATTGTGAATACTATCAATTACCTTTTGGTCCCTAAAAGAGCCAGTTGAGTTGAAGGTTGGATTTGGTTCAAAATAATCCTAATGTGGTTTATCTCTCATTTATTAATTTTTATCAATACTAATTTTTCTAACTTATCAATTGATGGATAATCTAGTGTCAAAGTATTTTAGGGAGACTAAATCAAGCAGTGTGATGATTCTGCTACTAGGGGAGTAGGGGTCATCAAGGAAGCGTGAACTGGAGTGGTTTACAATTTTTACACAAGGACAAGCGGTGCAACGGGTTCAAGGATTTACAAGGATTCTAGATCCCATTCCTTTGAAGTAAAGGCGCAGCATATGGATTACTCGAAGGACTACGTAACCTTTTATTAAATTGCGTTTAGCCCTCATTCATAAAGAAACCATAAGCAAATAATAGGATAAAAGAAAAAAATGGTGATTGTTTATGGCTGACAGCAGTTTGTCGCAAATATTTGTTGGGTCCAAATAAAAAAACAATTTGTTTTATTTCAAGTTTTTCATCCAAAGACAGAATTAAAAATATAAATAACATATTAGTATATATAAAAACTTTCATCTCGTACAAATTAAATAAAATTTTATTTTAAAATTTGTTACCTTTACACCTTGTGTATTAGTAGTAGTTTAATAATTAGCAACTTATTATTTTTTACAATTTGTTATGCATACTAGGCAATATAAAATAAAATATTTTGTTTTACAATTTATTCTTTTGTATATATTTAAAGTACAAATAATAAAGTATTTTATTTATATTTTCTATTTTTTGTAAATTAAAATTTTGGTTAATTATCTTACAGATAAGCCAAACCACAATTTGCCAAATGAAAAAATCACAAGAAGTAAACAATAATTCGTCATAAAAATATTTTTCTTTTTTGGACAAAGGTCATAGAAAGAGTTTAGTGTTTCCGACGACAGCATAAAATTCGTTCCCTCAAGCAATTCGGTTCAATCCAGACGGCGAAGGAGGTATTCGACCTGAACAAGCTTGGTGAGGGGTATTACCCATTTCTCGTACAGAAGAGAAACCACTGATGGATCAACCTTGGATTTTCCTTGGTTCTCATCATGAACAGGGCCCACTTCCTGCCCAAACACCATGGCCTTCTTTTCGACCCTCTTTTTCACCATCTCTTCCACTCTCTCGAATGTCAACAAATTCATCAACCCTTCTCTGTCCTGCAAAGAAAACCAAGCTTCCATTGTTTCCCTTGGATATGGCATGTTAAACAGAAAACTATTCATATTCACTAATCACAGCAGTGGGTGCGGATGAAGCATTGTACCTGAGCACGAATTAGAGGCTCGTATTCTTGGGGAGATTCCCTGAACTTCACCTCAGCAACAAACTTTCCGTAGTGAATCCTCCTAGAGATGGCCTGCTCATTGTTTATGAAATAAAAATGTCTAAGATCAATACCACTTTAGGTCACTGTCGAAACTTGGAAGCATTCAATTCAGAATTTAGAGTTAAGGCCAAAGTACATCAACAGATTGAACGCCCATCTTTTTTTTTTTTTAAAAAAAAAAGGTAGGTGAAAACATAGATGGCTATAAACTTCTTCCAACAAAACTATTCAGAAAAGAACAACTAATAAAACCTCACCTGCAACAACGAAAGATCATAAGCTGCGGTTTGTGCATAGTTGCCATCATCACCCGGGGCAACAAACTTTGGAAGCAGCTCCTCGAAGTACATTTTCCAAATGGACTTGTTTATGTTAATCAAAGCAGCTTCAGGGTGCAAAATCTAAAAATGGAATTGATAACATATAAAAAAATTCTCATCCAAGTAAAATGGACAGCGGAAAAGGATGCTGGAATCATGGTAAATTACCTGTGGGAACGGGTAATTTGGTGCCGCTGAGGACGGTAAATATTCAGGGAAAAATGGATTTTCTTCTGGATTTTTGTATCTACCAGCCTGTAAAATATCAGTATCACTGTATGTACTAACAAACGTAGTAGTATAATTTCAAGTAAACAAAAGACTGCAGTTGAATTCCTAAGATACTGCTCATATTGGAATCCAAAGACTGAGAACTTATTTCAAAGGCCTTAATTGATATCTATTCAATTTAGAGACAGAGATCCCTTTCTTCTAAACTAGTTTTTTAAAAGATGCCAATACATAATCTCATTTATTGTAAATAAAACACATTATATAGGCTCGAACTCATAACCTAACGCCGAAAAAAGAAAATCAACGGAGAAGTTTGGTTTCATTTGGCTATAAGACCCAATAAGCTATGTTGATACTTTCATAAAGAACGAATCAATCGTATGTCCTGTGAATTTATGAGGCAATGCTTACGGCCTTTCTTAACATACGTGGCAAAAACTATAACCCATAATTTGACAAACTCAGACCAAACAAGATAGGGTAATAAACTAGCTACGGAACCATAGAAAGACCAAGAGAAATAAGGGTAACACTACCTTAGCTTGCATGGACTCTGTATTCTTAACAATGAACTCCACCAATGAATCAAAACTGGATGCGTAGCTTTTATCGTAAGTGGGAGAATTGACTGGAAATTTGGCCCTCTCTATGAGGCTAAAAATGATGGTATCTTCTTGTCTAATCAAAGCCTCCCTCACTGACATAAGCGTGTACCCGTTCCTCGAATCAGTATTTGAATCTGCAGTAGCCATTCTATAACTGCCAGTTGGAATTACCAATATAAGAACCATGATTCGAAATCGAAACCACATGTTGATTAGCAGACAAGGAAACACACGATAAGTCTCAACATGAAGGAGCAATCATGTTTGGTAGCGGAGAAAATCAGAAGAGAGTGAAGAAAGTGGTGTTAGCATGCCTTGGATCAGGAAAGCAAATATAGTACGCAAAGATCGATTCCACACCACTTGTACAATATCTGTTTGTCTGCAATTTGAAATAATACTGAAAATTGGAAAAGGAAAGGGCAAATTGTGGACGAGAAATAAATACCTTCTTATCAGAATTCACGAAGCTCTTGAAGCTGCGAAAGAGTCAGTCAGACGAGGAAATGAAACTCCTGTTATTCGAGCTCAAACAATCCAAATGAAAATGGGATGAGACGGTATCGGAAGGAGTGGGTGCGTAGTGCGCACGCCGGAGAATCTTTCAAGGCTTCGCGTACGGCGGTGGATGGGCACTTGGCTTCGCTTTATTGCACGACAAGCAAGATCGACTAGTGGGTAAGTCCCATCCGCTATCCCCAACGCGTATTTTATAAGGTACCGTTGAGTGGGGCTCATACCAATCCCTGTTCGTTCGTTATCGTTATTCTGTTTTCTTGTGCCGCGTAATGGAATCAACCAGAAGAGAAATTTAAGCCTCACCGAATAAAGGATAAAGACAGCGAAGTTCTCGCCTACTTCCTTGCTAAGTTAGGTGAGATTAGCTTAAGTGTTCGTTTGGAATAGTTTATTTTTAGGTAATAAGTGCTTATAAATCGTGAATCACGGTATACAAGATAAGTATGTGAGAAGAATTTTATCTCGGCTTGCGTAATAAGGACTTATTTACCCCCAAAACGTGTTTCCAAACACAGCCTAATTGACACAAGATCCTGAGAAAAGAATTACTCCCTCCGGTCCTAATTATAAGACAAAGTTGACTTTTTTGGAGAAATTAAGGAAGCCAATTAAATCACTTTAAAATATTTATATTTATATTTTTTGCTTCAAACTAATTAATTTGACTAATAAACTGATATATAATCTAAAGATACTAAAAATATAAATACTCTAAAGTGATTTAATTGGCTTCCTTAATTTCTCCAAAAAAATCAACTTTATCTTATAATTAGGACCGGAGGGAGTAATAAATAGTTTCACCGAATAAAGGAAAAAGACAGCGAAGTTCGCGCCTACTTGCTTGCTAAGTTTCGTGAGTCTCTTTTGAATAAGATTCTGAAAAAATAATGGGAGAATCACTTCTAATCCTAAAGAAGAAAAATATTATTAGAAAGGTTCCTGTTTACAACTTCAAGCGATATATTTACAATTTGTTGGGTGTGTTTTACAATTTTGAGGGACCTTTCGGATAATATCTTCTTTTTTTAGGACCTAGGAATAATTTTCCCAAAAATAATTAATAATGCGACTATGCCGATTGTCAGAGAAAGTCTCATGCAGTCAATTTGCTTTGATCAAGGAAAAAAGTACAATGTCGCAAGGGTTTGGTGATAATTGATAAAGATTTGACAAACGCCACCGATCATGGGACTCAGGCTGGTGCTCATAGCACCTAATTTGGACAGTCTAATCTAATCTGGACTGAAAAAATGATTTTATATGTAAAAATCATCAATTAAAATTTTAAATCTAAACCGTTAAAAAACTTTCTCTGGACAGTTCAAAAATTATCTTTTAAATACACACAAACATATTGATACCATGCTCAAATTTAAGAACTCATCCAAGCAAATAGATGGTCAAAAAACCCATGCACTTGTGCTAACGGGCTTATGTATCATGCTCGTAATATGAACATAGATGTTGTGATTATGTTGGAACTACTGCTAGTGTGAAATTATGATGCGGAATGATTTAATTGATGGGCGTAAACGCCCAAATTATTGACCTTTTTGGCTGTAGCCTATGGCTGGCACCGTTCCCTTGCAAGGACAAAACCTTCATAGGTGAGATAAAAGCAAGGAAATAACCTTCACAACTGAATCCAAAACTTCCATTAGTATAATGAAAACGAAAACAAAAACAATAATCTCAGCGTTGAAGAGAATTACAATGCATTCATCTCATTTGAACACACGATAATGAATCAAAAAGAACTAAGCCGCCAAGAGCTTCTTACACACAGCTAGAGCAAGAGCTAAAGCCACAAGATTTGAAAGAATGAGTCCATTTGGAAATCGAATTGGACAGCTTTCTACGAGAAACCTAGCCTATGCAGCATTTTAAACATTTTCACCAAAACAATTTCACTCCACTGCTTATAGTGACATGAATTAATCCCTAACTTGAAGGAAATATTCAAGGGTATATCTGAGATTTCTTGAGTAGTGCACCTAAAGTGGATAACAGATTCATTTTAGCTTCTTTTTGGCCATTACTTGCCTCATTTGTATCACAAAAGCCTCTGTGGGTCACGTTCCACAACATTTTCTTCAGCGGACAATCAGAACTTAAATAAAAATCGAAGGAGGCCACAAAACAGCAGACACCAGACAACTAGTTACCCAATCTCGCTTGATCAACTATTCAACTTCACACTTTCTCAAGCTATCCTACAACTCAAATCTCGGCTTTTAATTTAAATGCAGTCTCAGGATCAAGACGAAAAGTAAATCGTGAGGTTTCAGGAACATTCTGTGAGATTAGTCGCACAGTGTCCTTCCACCAAGTAACCTCTGTTTCTTTCTCAATAACCTCCTGCTTAGCACATTCTAAAGCATACTCCAGGTCTGTTATCTGTTCTTGCAGCCTCGCTTCAAGTAGTTCATGCAACCTTCTTTCTAGTTCAATTGGATGAACTCCGAAAGATACGTCATTACTTGCTTCTTGAGCGTCAATTATTTCATCATAACTAGTACTGTTGCTTCTTGTGCTCGAATCCATACGTGCCACCTGCGAATTCCATTTTCAGCGACTCCAGAACAGAATTGAAGATCAATAACAGGGAGCAAACACAGGTATAAATAATAAGATGTGCATGTCATTTCAACAGACCTATGCTAGGCAACCAGAAGAGAAGGAATAAACTCTTAGGCAGATTGGCTGGATATGCAGAAGATATAATCAGCTTCAACCAAAAGTAAACTCTTACATAAACACCTCTTGCTATCAAAGGACGTTGCAATCAAGCTTCATCTTATTGTGCCTTTCTTCAAATGAGAAGAGTAATTTTCAAATTCAATAATATCTGAAGACCTCACCAATATCGAAGTTAAAAAATGACAGCATATTTCCTGGTTAAGCTAATATTGGACTTTTTCCACCACCATTTGTCCACGCATCAAGACGACAAAAACGAATGAAATGTCAAAAAGAAAACAGTTGATAAACTTACAAGTATGATGAAAATAATAAAGGAAATGTGACACTTGTTTCACCGAAGATAAGGGTATTCCAATGCAGGCAGACTCGCGGAAGGAGGTGAGGAGGGCTTTTGTTTTAATTGAAAAATTGATCTATTTCATGGAAATCTCTATGAATAGCAGATTTGGATGTGGATATCGTCCACATGAAAGAAATTCATGAAAGCAGCCAAAGCCCGAGTGGCAAAATGAGTTTGTATAGCTGACATAGAAACAAGAGAAAAAGCTTACACAACAAGAATTTCATCATATCTGCACAAAACATTAACAGCCGCCACTCATGCAAGATTGGACTAACCACAGGTGGGTTTTTCAGAGTTATATTACAAAGGAACTCATTGATATATCTCTAAGCCACAAGTCATTAAATGATAGTGATTTTGGTTCGTTCATCAACATATGCAGTACTCAGTCAAATATAAGAAACAAAGTAATCATAAATCAAAATATAATATTATCTACCTTGACCCTTTCTTCTTGTGTATCTTTTAAAGGAGTTTCTTCATCCAAATATAGCTGCAACCTTTCTAACTCAACTTGAAGTTCTGCCTCAAGTCCATGTATTCCTTCCACACATTCATCTTGTTTACTTAAGTTATACTCTTCAACATGATTATGAACCATATTTCTTTCAGGCACTGGTTGTGACGGAACAAAAATATGGCTATTAGAGCTTGAAACGTCTTGCATATCAGTGATGGAACAGGAAAGTGTATCACTCGTTTTAAATGGCTTGAAAATTGTCTCTTTCCTAGGGAGTTCCTCTTCTGTGCGTCGGAGAAGCACTTCCATTTCTTTCCGCAACTCAATCATCTTCCTAAACTCATTTTTACTTGCTGCAATCATATACAGCAAACCCCAGGTAACTCCCAACTTAAAAGATGTATCATTTCTATACTGTCCTGCAGTGCAAGAAATTTAACTATGAATACAGGAAAAATCTTACTAACAAAATGGAAGAAAAGGAGGGCGCATGGTAGTAAGGACAGGACGAAATGAACAGAGCCAGCTTTCATCGCAGATGGGGAATAAAGTATTTGAGCTTAGTACATTTTTAAAGACTCCCACGAAAATATATTTTAAAAACTTAAACCTTGAAAGTAATTAATAGTGAAAGAATCATGTTATCCAACGAAGTAATTGAAGAGGGATGTAACCAAACTTCATATGAATACTAATTGTGATATTCTCATAAGATCTTTTAATGTAATTTCAATCATATAAGTTGAACTAATTAAAGAAATGCCGGGGAGAAAATCAGTCTGTCGTTCGGCAGAAAGAGTGACGAATTTATCGTTAGCTATTTTCGTCGTCAAAAATCAAGTAGCAATCAGAATCAGCTGATCCATTTGGATTTCTCAGCATAAACAGCTTAAGGACCACTTCACTGAGATTATCAGCTAAATGGTTGAATAAGCCCTCAAATATTGAGATGAACCACATTGCAAAGAATTAGCTTCTCACCTGTTTCCTCATTGCAGTTCAATCCATTCATCGAGCAGCTTGCGGACGAAGACGTGGCCCTGAATTCTCTCGGCTCTGTAGGCGTCTTCTGCCTCTGTTGCGAAACCCTCGGCTTTTTGGCCCGTCTCAGAATCGCCAACAACCGATCAACAATCAGGCAAGGTGAATAGTGATGAATAGCTGCAGAACCACGCCTTTTTTTCAGTTTCTCCCCTGCGCCATCCATGCTGGGTTGCCCTATACGATCACCGCCGTGGCTGTGGGCGTCGCCTTCCCGATCAAGAAGAACATCAGCCACGCGTAAACGGCGATGGTTGAGGTGATTGGAGGGAGAAAGATTGAAGGATTTATAGGCACAGTCGCTCATGGGGATCAATCTAGAGAACAGTAACACAGTGCGCATTAAATTGGGCGAAGAGGAAGAGTGAAAGGTTTTAAAAGATAGAGAGCCAAAATGGAGGGAAAGGGCATTGCCAAATTCTAATCCAATTATTAGTCCTCGGAATTCCCAAAATCCTGATACTTTTCTTCTGCAAACATTCTTACACAATTTTTTCAAAAGTTCAATTCAAATTAATTACTTCCTCTTTTCATTGTTATAAGGCACTCCCTCCGTGTTATTTATAAACAATTTTTTTATTACATAAACGAATTAATAGTTAAAAATAATAAGTGTATCAAAAATGTTATAGTTTTTTCATATATATCTCTATTTATGAAAAGAGTATAGGAAAAAAAATAGATAAAAAGTATGAGAGATAATGAGTATTTAATAAGGGTAAAATAGAAAAAAGAAGCTTAAATTTTTAGACAAAAAGTGAAAGTTGCTTATAAAAAGAATCAACCCTATAAGAGAGAAAATTGTTTATAAATAGGACCGGAGGGAGTATCAATTATCAATTCTCACAAATTAATAAAAACAGTTAAAAATATTAAAATTATCCTATAAAAACAGTTAAAGTATTAAAATTTTCCTAAAATTCAAGTAATTTCCAATATTACTCTTACAAACTATACTAAACTCAAATACCATATTCATCCGATCCTTAATATAAGACATATTTACATAATTTGATTAAATTAAGGAAATTAATTGAGTTAGTTAATATGACATGTATTTTCTAAAACATCCTAGTTATCTTCTTTAATTCTCTCATTCCCTCTCCTATTTGACTATTATTGAGGGAGCATCATTAGGGGCAAATTAAGAAAAGAATGACAAATATAAAATTATGTCTTATATTAAAAACTAAGATCAACTCT
The DNA here is from genome assembly GCA_963855925.1 of Inga laurina. Lineage (NCBI taxonomy): Eukaryota > Viridiplantae > Streptophyta > Magnoliopsida > Fabales > Fabaceae > Inga > Inga laurina. Next base: position 61,357,667 of record OY979706.1, read on the forward strand.
CAAAATTGTCTTATATTAAAGACTGGGGGAGTATTAATTATTACTCTCTCATACTACCCTTATTACATATGGAGAGACATGAAAAAATAAATTAAACGCTCGTTGAAAACTTATAAGTGCCTTATTATAAAAAAGACTAAGAATACTTGTTAGTTGGTGCATCATAGTAAGATAAGTGCCTTATAAAAAGGGCAAAAAATACTTTTTAATTGGTTCCTTATAATAAGGACTAGAGAAAGTATTAAAAAAATGATTGAATTAAGTATAAGCACTATAAATACTCGTTCTAATTTTTTTTATAAGCAATTTTCTTTCTTATGAGGCAGGTCTTTAATATAATCAACTTTCTTTTTGTGTCTCAAAATTTAAACTACATTTTTCTTTTCTACCCCTATTAAATACACAACTTTATGTTAATTACCCCTACTCACCACTAATTCTCTTTTATTCAATCATTTATTACGCATTCTCTCTCATAGACTTTTTTTTCATAAATAGGGATATGTTTGAAAATAAACATGACATTTTAAAAATATTTATGGCTTTTAACTAATCTTAACAGCCCGTTCGTTTAACATAATTTAAAAAAATATTTATAAAAAGAGCCGAAGAGTATGTTTTAGTGCCTGTTTGAGTTAGTGGTAGAAGTTGCTTTTATAACATGATTTACGGTGTATAAGATAAGTATGTAAGGGAGGTTTTGTTTCGACTTGCGTAAACGTATTTCTCAAACACTAACTCAAACAGACCCTTAGGCCTTATTTGGTACGAAGCATTCAATTTTGTGGGATTGGAATTAGGAGAGAGATTGAGATTGAGATTAGGACTGGGACTAGGAATCAGATTGAGGCTTTTTAATTATGTTTGGTATAGAGTAATATTAAGAGGGACAAAATAAAATAATTTTATTTCATAATTATGCATCAATTGTAGGAAGACTATAATACCCTTAACTGTAAATTAAAAAAATATTAAAACAAAATTGCTTGTTTGAAGGTCCTTGTTATTCTGAAATATCGTATTTGAGATTTTATCTGTTCAGAGACTGACCATCATTTAAGACTAATATATATACTCGTATGATTTTCAAAAACATGCCTCATTGAGATGTCTTTTTTATGTGTATTGTGTTTTTATGTTGCTAGGTTATGAGGGGTTCTCTGGCAGTGAGGACAAATGAAAAAGAAAATCTGATTTTGAGAACTGAGGATGAAAAGAGGACGAGAATTGGATCTCTTAAAATAAAGTGATAGAAATAAAATAAATGTTTGTTTGGAAGAACTTATTTTTAGGCAATAAATATTTATAATTCGTGATTCATGGTATACGAGGTAAGTATGTGAGAGGAGTTTTTTCTCGGTTTGTATAATAAAGGCTTATTTCTCAAATTTAAACTCTTCCAAACACACACAATCTCTTAAAATAAAGTGAAAATACCTGCGATTGGACGAGAATTGGATCTCTTAAATATTGGATGAGAATTGGATCTCTGATGACAATACCCGTGAAAGCGATGAATACCCATGAGAGCGACGATGAGCGATGAAATAAAGTTATCAGTTATAATTTAGGGTAAAATTGATATGAAGTATTTTTATCAAAAAAATATTATAAAAGGAGAATTACTGATAAATATTTTTTTAGTAAATTAATTGCTGAATGCTATCATGGAAGATTTGTTACACATAACGGAAGATATTTTGCGCACAACGGAAGATTATTTGCATATTTATATGAAAGATTTTTACACACATAGAAAATGGTTTGCATAAAATGGAAGATCGGTTGCACACATAAAAGATCGCTTGCACGCTTGGTAGCAATCAGCAATTAATCTGCCTCAAAGGTATTTTTGGGCAATTCTCCCTATTATAAACAGGGATATTTTTGTCTCTTATATTTACAATCCCAGGATTAAAAACGCAATACCAATAAAGAGGTGGCTTTGCAGCAATCCCATTTTTGTGATACTCCCAATTTCTATTTATCCGTAGTCCCTCAAACCAAATAAGAAGGCGCCATTTTATATTTTTCAAATGTAAAGTCCTGTATAATATTTAATCGCGGAATTAAAAACAAATTGATTGAGATGTTCGTATATGACATTATCTTTCAAATAAATTCTTGCTAGCTGCCAAATCCATCCACACACGGACAGGAGGAGGCATGCGTCCAGAATGCACGACATGCTGTTCGGAGGATTGGTTGATAATGTTATAAAATGATTGCATTTACATTTTAAAACCGATTACTTAATACTTAGTGAAGGAGATAGAATTTCGATATTGGTTTAGAATTAAGAAGACTTCCCCCATTCCCCAATTGAGTGTTTGGTTGGGCTTATTTTGTTTAAATAAGTACTTATTACGTAAATTGAGATAAAACTTCTCTTACATACTGTGAATCACGATTTATAAGCATTTATTATTTAAAAATAAACTATTCCAAACAAACACATGTACTATATAGTAACTCTCATCCCTCTCCATCGCCACAAGCATCCCCATCAACGCAAGCATCTCCACCCACTATCAATATTGTTTCATTGATGCGTGTGATAATTTCTTTAAAAAATTTATTTTTGGAAAATAGATACTTATGAATGTTGAAATTTATTCATTACTTTAAATCTTATTATCGCTATTATCTTCACACAAACCGCATATAAAGCACAACAATCTGATTTTCCTCATCTAAAAGGTTATCCGCATGACACGAATCAATGGTTGTGGGGCAGGACCCTTTACAGTGCCCCAAGAATCCCCAAAAAATCTTAATTTGGGTTTCATCCCACCATTGCTAATTAACGAAGGATAACGCATGGATTAAAAGTTCGTTGGAATTCTTAAGCCAACAATGACCAGATTTTCTTCTTCTTTCTTTCTTTTTGTCTTATTTATTTTTTGGACAAAGACAGAAGTTTCATTTGGAGGAGGTGAGGAACATTGTTTACTGCTGCTGCATATTTATTATGGGGGCTGATGAACATAGTAGCTGCATCATAATTACTACGGGCCATGGCGTGCCAATTTACTATTTCTTTGATATTCTCGTGACCTTCATTTATTGTTTTCTTCGTCCATGATTAAATTTTTTTCAATGCGACACTGATGGAAATTTTTACCGTTGTTGCAGTTGCACGGCCAATATGTGCGTGTCTATATATACTTATATATATATAATGCTAGAGAGGAGGATGTTACTGAATTTTGCATAAATTGACTCAATGTCTAATTATATTCGTGGTAGAAATTATTTTTTTAATATAATTTATGATGTACGATATAAATATGTGAAATAAATTTTATTTCGATATGTGTAAATGTACTTCTCTAACAATATCTCAAATAGGCCTTCAATGGCTTTGAAATACTTATTTACCTAGCCACGAAAACAGGGTTTTTAAGAGGCTAGAAAAAGGGTTTACATGCTAGCAGCATTTTAAAACCATGACTGTTATTATTCCTTCTTGTGCTTAATATAAAATATATTTATTTAATTTAATTAGATTAAGAAAATTAGTTAATATGACATGTATTTTTTAAAATATCCTAGTCATCTTTATTAATTCTCTCATTTCCCCTTATTGATTATTGTTGAGGGAACATCAATAAGGGTAAATTAGGAAAATATTAACAAATATGAAAATATATCTTATATTTAAGATAAAGATTAACTTCATAAATATATCTTATATTAAGAATCGGAGGCAGTATTAACATAAAATTGCTGCTGGTATGTTTTTTTTTTCTGTTGGGTTGAACTTTAATATTAACATATAGTAGTATTAAATGATTTGATTAACATAGATATCAATCAACATTTTTTTGCTTTTTGTGGGAGAAATCAGCCCACAACCCATTAGTCAATATGTTCGAGTATTTTAAAGATTTGTAACGCCCACATATTTTCTTTGTAGTTGGAAAACAGAGATTGATTAAGGGAAATGAGTTGGCAAGCATACTGCTGCATGACGCTAAGTTTAAAGCTTTAGTTTAGATATAATGAAATGGCAAACATGTATGTTCTTCTAAGCAAGTGGAATAGTAAATGGGTTACTAGCAAATCCACCTTAGACGTATATACCCAAGAGCAATATTATTCTGAAAGTTTTTTTTTTTTTGATTTCAATGTCGCTCTGAAAATATTAAAATGTAGCAATGTTACCTCTGTATTAATAGATATTAAGTTTGACTACTTTATTTGACCAAAAACTCCCACATGACACCCATTGATCTAACTTATCGCCACCTCAGCAAATCTCTTCCCCCTCTCTTATGCCATGTTTTGTACATTGGAATTGAAGGTAGGTAGGTGGAGGTGGAAGTGGAATTAAAAAATGAGGTTGTTTGATATGTTAGATTTCACTTCCATGAAGAACTCACTTTCATAAAAAATGATGGAAGTGGGTTTTATGGGTAGATACAGGAAACTAAAATTGGTTCCTGGAAGTGAAACTTTATGACCACTTTACCTTTATGATTTTATCAATTTACTACATTTAACATCCTATTACTACATTTAACATCCTATGTTATTACCGTCGTCTCTTACCACTCTTACCTCGCGATCTCTCTCTTCATACCTTACAGTGATAGCAAGGCACCAGCAACGGAGTAGAACGATGACCCACCAGCAATGGCATAGGATAGTGAGGCACCAGGAACGGCAAAGGATGGCGAGTAGGGGTGGGAATAGGTCAGGCGGCCTGATAGGGGCCTGCCGCCTGGCCTGCTCCGGGCCTGTACAGGCCTGGCCTTTCAAGCGAAAAGGCCAGGCCAAGGCCTGTTTTAAAGCCTGATTTATTTATCAGGCCAGGCTCAGGCTTGTTAGTAGGCCTTTAAAGCCTATCAGGCCGGCCTGTTAAAAAAATTAAGGGTATAAGTGTAATTAAACAAAATACCAACTGTTAATTTTCCCCCCACACCGACAGTCTGTTTCTTTCGAATTTCAATCTTCACAAAGTTCAATCAATTAAACCAACAGATTTTACAACTCAAACACTAAAGCTCACATCATGACACTATAGTGACAAGCACTAAAAAAAAGCTTCTAATCACAACGTGGCCCACGTTCAAAGTAAGATCATCACTTAGTTCATGTTTCTCGCAAAAAAACAAAAGATCATTAGCTCATTAGCTCGTGGCCCACGGTCAAAGTAATATCATCACTCATTTTTTTTGGCTGAATAAGATCATTCATCACTCATCAGTTCATCTTTCTCGCAAAAAAACAGATCATCAGTTCATCAGCTCATCGTCATCTGTCTCGCTTCAATTCTCCAACAGTTTTTCTGTTCATCGTGATCAGCTTCTCAGATCTTCGACGAAAGACACAGCTTCTCAGTTCTCTGTTAGGAGCGTTTCATTGTTGTTCGTCAGCTTCACAGATCATCGTCTTCGGCATCACGTTTGTGCTCACAGTCACAGCTTCTTAGCTCTCCGTCAAGCGCATTTCTCAGTTCTCCGTCATTGGCATCGCGTTTCTGCCAACAGTCACAGCTGCTGTTTTCTCCGTCAGGCGTGTTTCTCTGTTCTCCATCAGCTTCTCAATTCTCCGTCAGCTTCTCCCTTCTTAGTTGATGCTTTGAGTTCAGGTTTTAATTCTCCCATTTTAATTTTGAGTTCACACTGCTTTGTATTTGGTTTCATATTTTTATGATATGTATTGGATTATTAGTGTAATGAGGCCTGTTTTCGGCCTGTTTTTTTTGGCCTGATTGTTAAGAAACCTATTGTGTGGCCTGTAAGTTTATTTAAAATGTTTCAAAGTTATAGGCCCCTTAATAGACCTCAGGCCAGGTTAGGTCTTTGTATAGGCCAGGCTTAGGCCTAAAAAATGGCCTCTTTCAGGTCACAGGTCAGGATCAGGCCATCCTGATACAAAACATGCTTGACCTATTCCCACCCCTAACGGCGAGACACCAGCGATCTCTAGATCCTTTGAACTTTGTTGATCCTCTTCCTCCGACCACAACTCATGCGTGCAGGTCATTAATGGCAAGTCCTTCGCCACTACGGTGCAGATTTGCAACACCGAATCATCCGAACCTCAATCTCCTAGATTTGCAATAACAACTAGATGGCAACAAGTTCAACTTTCCTCCTCCCGAATCTTTTTCCTTCAATTTTGATTTCTATATGGTTTATATTGGTTATATTGATGAATGAGGATGGGAGAATGCTTTTTTGGTTGGTGATTGTCACCGGCAGTGGTCAATTTTCTGGTGATCATAGGTCGATGGTGACTATATGGCTGAAAGAGTATTTTTGTTTGGAGGGTATTTTGATATTTTTATATTATAAATATATTTTTTAATTAAAAAATATATCTCATTTTCACCTTCATATCAAACATACTTTAAACTTCAATTCCATGTCTATTTCCATTTTCATTTCCACCTCCAATTCACTCAAAAGACTCTCCCATTGTGTACCAATCTGGGCATTATTGTTTGCTTTTCATCACATCAATGTCTTCCCAAAGCCGGCTATGAAGTTATGTAGGTAGAAGATGTGTATCTAGTTTCTAAACTTATCAAGCTCAGCCTTATCCTCTGATTAAAAAAAAAAAAAAGTCTTCCCAAAGCCAGAGTTCAGCAAATCTAGAATTAAGAAAGAAAATTCAGACTCAAAAGCCAAAATCAAACCCAAAAAAACCGTCAGACTTAATGCTAATCTAGAAAATGATCAATGACTAGAATTCAAGCCAAACCAACATCTAATCTAGAAAATGATAGAACTTGACACTTCAAGAAGATAACCAAAAATTAAAAACAAATAAGAAAACATCTTCAAGAACTAATGAACAATGAAAAACCCAGAAAAATGAACAAGGAGAAGGCTATAGACATTTGGGTGTAGGAGAAGAAGATAAAAATTTCAGAAGCCCAAATGTTATTGCGTTCTTGCGCACACCATAGGCATGGCTTCATTGTCGACTAGTAAGCATGAAGAAGTTTGAAGAAAATAAGAAAACTGAGAGTCCAGTGGGAAGAGGCAGTGACGACGAGATCTAACAAGGACGAGAGGCTATTGGTTGCTGAGAGCGAGATCTGATGAAGACAAACCACGAGTCAAGAGGGGAGAGGTTGAGATGGCGAGATCTAAGGAAGACGAGAGCCTTGCTGCCTGAGACGGTGAGATCAAAGGCCGGCGTCGTCGATCGAAGCTAGCGATGGGCTTCGAAGTTCAAGATTTTCGTGTGGAGGTGGAGTTAGCAACGGCTGACGGTGCCGGCGTTCATGGTGAGAAATGAGACGGCGAGACCGAAGGCCGGCGATGTCGATCGAAGATAGCGATGGGCTTTGAAGTTCGAGATTCATGTGGAGGTGGGGTTAGCAACAACCGATGGTGCCAACGTTCATGGTGAGGGAGGAGGCGTTGAGTGTGAGAGGGAAGGGAGTGGATGAAGGAGTGAAGGCAAGGTTCCAGAAGGAGGCGTTTATGGAGGTGAGATTCCGACGAGAATGAAGGGAAGAAGGAGATGTTTCTGAAGGTGATATTCTTTTAGGTGTTTCTGATGTGTTTGGTTTTTGGGAGTGGCTGGTTAAATTATGTTTTAGGGTGAAGTTATTTAAATTTTAGATAAAAATTTAAAATTTTTAAAAAAATAAGAGAATAAATTTTAAATAGAAATCTTAAATTTAAAAAAATAAGAAAGTAAATTATAAGTTTCTCTAATTTAAAATTATAATTTACCTTATTCCCACTTTCTGCTATTCCCTCAAACTAAACACACCTTAAAGGATTAAAAGAATAATCAAGATGCTAATGTGGGATAACATACGGACTAATTTCTGTCCCCTCCCCCTCCCCCCAAACTAATCACACTCTGGAAGGATCAAAGGAATAAACACGATGCTAATGTGGGATAACATGCGGACTAGTACATGGCATCACATCCTACGTGGCAAAATCACCTCATCATATTGTTAGTTGACCATTTGTGCCATTAAATTTTAGAGAACATTCAGAACCATGTTGAGACTTAAAAAATTTCCAAGACGACATTATTCCTAAATATATATCGTTGAGGTGGATTTGCTACTTAACTCATAGTAAATTGTAAATGATATTTGTATTTATTCTTTTAAATTTGACATCTAAAGCATAATTTCATAACCCTTTCACATATTTAACCCGAAGGTCATAAAAACACCTATAAAAAGTTAAAACAAATGGACACCGTATCTTAGAAAATTCTCCAGTACAATTATAAAAAATAAGTTGTGCAAGTAATGGGCTTGCCCAAAGTTCTGGCCTCCCCTCAGATTTGTTTGAACAGGAGCTAGATGCGTTTCCACGCATAATTGTTAAAGAGTCCCAGGCAACAGCAACATTTTTCGGAAAATTATATGCTTCAATGCTGGTGTCAGGCTGAAAAGCAGAAGTGTATATAAAGGCCATAGGCCGTACAAAGAGGAACATGCTTGTTTGGTCTGAGAGGAGGGAAGGGAAAGTGGGTGGAGAGAGAATTATTTTGAGTTGAATTTAAAAAAATTAAAGAAGTGGGGTTAAAAATTCTTAATTAATTTTTCTTATTCTTTTATTTTATATATTCTCTTTATTAAAATTTTATTACCCCACTTTTTCAATCTTTTAAAATTCAACTCATAAAAAATTTTCCTCCCCTCCCTTCCCCTCCAAATCCCTCACACCAAACAGATAGGTAAGAAATGGACTCAGCAGAGCTGGGTTTCAAATTTAAGACTAATCCCCATGCTGAACAGCTCCTGGCACAAAAGTTTGGCTCCATAGGGCACACTGACCCTGACGATGTCATCGAGGGAGTTGCAGACGCGGCAGTAGGGGCCCCTTATTTTCCGGCCGCCAGCCACCGGCCGCAGAATCACATTTGCGACATTTTTGCATTTCTGGCAAATGTGCATCTGAGAGGAATCACTGAGGGTGCAGAGCCGTTCATGAAGGTTGGCCGATGCACCATGAGCGATCAGGCAGTCACGCTCCATTTCACCAAACTTAACACCACCAAAACGCTTTCTGTCTGCCACAGGCTGCCGGGTCAGAGGGTGAACTGGACCAGTGTTCCGGAATTTTATTTTGTCCTCAGACATGTGGTGTAGTCGCTGGTAGAAAGTAGGGCCCATAAATATCAGCGAACGAACCATCTCCCCAGTTCTACCATTATACACTCTCTCATTTCCCCATCTTGAAAAGCCAACACTGCCATTACTCAAAAACATAAAGTTACAACCGGTGAGACAAGCAAGAAGGAAATATAATTCTGAGTTTTGTAGAGCCAGTAGCAAAGGAAAGCTAGACCATCTCAAAAATTTGGAAGAGACATGATTGGCAAACAATTAGCAGAATCTTCACAATGTCACAAGAATAAGCCAAAGCAGGAGGAACATTATAGGTCACGCTATAGAATACCCCTTACAATATGCATTCATACAATCCCAACATATCATGATAATTTAACAATTTTAGTCACATCACATGCTCTGAAACTGTACCTGTGAAGCTGCTCGGTGATGGCTTCAACAGAGACAGAAGAGAAAGGAGTGGCTTGTTTCAATTTACCACCACAAGCAATCCCCTTTCCTAAAGCAGCCTCTAGGAGTTGCCCAGGAGTTTGTCGCGAGGGAAATGCATGTGGGTTTATAACAATATCAGGAACAATCCCTTGTATTGTGAAAGGAAAGTTCTCCTGAGACTCCAGAAATCCCAAGACACCCTTCTGTCCGTGCATACTAGAGAATTTGTCCCCAAGAACTGGGCTTCGAACCTGCAATGCCAATGAAAATGACAGATTTTTCCACCAATAAAATTTTACCTTGATTATCAGACTAGTTGATTTTCAGTTTTCATTATATGAAACTATTACATACTCAGAATATGTGTTTTATGTTTCCATCCTATGCAACAAGAGTGCAAGCACACTTGCACAGAATGCACGATGTGGGCAGGTATCGTTTCAAGTTAATATGGATTTGTTTTTACCTGTCTTAGAGAAACCACCGCAAAATTCCTCCCCTCATCATTTGATGACAACACTACTTTCTGAACATACCCTCTTTCAGTGTGTTTCAGCTTTATACTATGATCAACCCCTGAATCTGAACATCGTCCGATAATAATATCACCACTCTGCAAGCTTGCCCCAACATAAGGGAAGCCGTCATCATCCAGGCTATCAACACGACCTTTTGTGCTTTGTATCTTTCCAAAATTTATAATGTCCTCAGGTTTTCTCTTCTTTTCTGTTGATTCCTTGTTGTCAATCTCAGCCTTGTAACTCCTGATGTGCTCAGATCTGAACATACCACGCTGCAAAGAAGCAGCATTCATCACCAAGGAATCCTCTTGGTTGTATCCCAGATGCACGTTCACAGCCACAATCGCATTTTGCCCATTGTAAAATTCAGCCTTCGGGGATACTACATCACTTGGACGATGCTCTGGTTTTCCCAGACAGTCTGAAGTCATAGTACGGAAGAGGGGCCTTTGGGGATAGTGAAGCTGATGGGATAAAGTATCGACTCTGATGCTTGGGTTTGTCGTAGGGAAACCAATCGCCTGTGATGAGTGCTTCTGCGACTGATAGAGCACCCTCCGTGCATGATCATGATTTGCAAAAGGGACAAGTGAACAGCTCAAGCCCAATAAAAATGACATGTCAAGTTCACAGTGGGTGTACCTCACAGAACTTTTAGCTTCTGCAAATAAGTATTGAACACCCCAAGCAGTAAAGCAATCCTCTTCTTCTTCTGTCCCAATAAGCTCAACTACACCTTCATTCAGAAGAGACTGGAAAGAAGATTGCTCCAATTCAGATCTTTTCATCTTGCCTAAATTATCAACTACCAAAAGAGGACGCAAAATCCTTCCAGCATCCGAGTATATCCGCACCTCCTGTTGAAGTTGATCCCTTTTTATTTCCACCTAAAAGGAACATGGTAGTCAATAATTTCAAAAGGGAAAAAATAAACTGAACCAAACAAAGATATTGCAAATAGTACTTCATTATCTCTATTAACATACGAATACTTAGAAAGAGGATAACATAACTTGCTGAACAAAGTCATGACAAATCCATAAAGGAAAAGAAATAGCATCACTAATACAATGAAGCTCTTCAGTTCCATCAGCGCAACACCAAGTGAGGTGTCTAACCCAATACTGCCACATTATGATGCTCAGACAAGAACAACAACAACAATATAATCACCATATATACAGCTAAATTTTTTATCTTAATTGAATATTGTGACTACAGGCATATTATGTTTGTGACTAGTTATATGGTGACCAACATTATGAGGTGTCTATTAACTTATGGATTGCATAGCATAGAAAACCAACATAATATGATGAGTTAAAAGCTAACCTCAGGAGGCAATTCATTTCCACGTCGTTTATATCGGAGCTCTGCCACAAATGAAGAGGAATCTGCGCACACTCCAACCCAATCCCCATTTAGGAAGACTTTGTGCTTGCCACCCAGTTTAGTAGAGGTATCATCAACCAGCTCTTCCATCCCACAATCAAATAACTGAGGTAGTATATTTTCCTTTGTTTTCGAACTAACTAGTCCAGTAACAGCTAAATTTTTTACAAGTCCACAATTTTCACCGTCTGGGGTAGAGAGGAAACACACCTTACCCCAGTGAGAAGGATGCCTGTAGTCACAATATTCAATTAAGATAAAATCAAAGCAATATTATTGCATGTTTAACACCCTAATTAGATAATTCAAAGATAAAATCTCAACTCACTACAACATATTCAACTGGGTGAGCAGACAATCAAAGCTGCCAATAAAAACAAATCACTTCAGAAGAGTAGCTTATGCATTCTGTCCAGCAAAGGAAGACGTAGTCTAAACCCAAGCCTAATGAAGACGACATTAGAATTTTTAAAATTTCTCGATTTTGAATTAACTTGTACTAGATCCATTTAATCAGAAGCTAATAATAATGCAGCAAAAGTTGGAATTTGGAAGACAGTTTCAATAGTCAACATGAAGCTCAATATCTATCATCTAACACAGGCAGCACTTACAAGTGTTAAACCAAGTAATCACAACTATAAAGATAGGTGTGCAGTAATTTTTATAGTCCCAACCAAGGGCCATGTTCGGTTATGTGTTTAGGTAATTACATGTTATTAAGTATCATTTAATGTCTCAGACCAATTCAAGCATTTAGCAGACATCACAACCCTAAATGGCTTAGGACTTCGTTCACAAGCATTCCCAAACCTTAATTTTACTAAAAAAATTGAATGAGCCTTACCCAAACCTTTCTTCTAAGCTTAAAGCCTGATTTTGCAAGCATCATTCCCAGAAAATGAGGATAAGAGAGATAGGAATATCAAAACATATGATACAAATCTAACTACTACTATTTCAGCATGACCGCACCTGTTGGAAACAAACAAAATCAAACACCAAAAGGCCATAGCCCCACCTATTGTTCACTTCCCCAAAGGAAGGAAGAAAAGGAACAAAGAAACAAACCAAGTTTAAAGTAACTTACGGGTATCTAGCATCTCCAACCTTTCCAGTGTACTGAACCTGCTGCCTGGTTCTTCTCATTTCAGCCATGGTCTGCAATGGATTTGTTCGCCCGAGATTTGCTACCACACCAGACATCCTTTCAGTCCTTTTATAAGGATGCGCCCATGCTCCAGTTGAGAATGCTCTTTGAAGACCATTTGTAATTATGGATGCATCAAGATAGTGCTCGATTGGACGAACATCACGATCCCCGTAAAGATCTCTCTGCAAAACCTTTGCCAAACGCTTCCGAGCATGAGCAATATGCACTCTCAGCTCCCGGTCAAGCAATTCACTGGCCAAGTCAAGCCGCTTGTTTCTGAAATCATCCCTGTTATCAGGTTTTCGGCGGCCAGTATAAGCGAGTAACAGACACTTGACCATATATGCAAGGAAACGTGCCTTTGTATCCATGCCTCTAATGTTGGGAAAAGCATACACAGTCAAACACTCTTCAATAGATTCTGTAGGGGGAAATTGGCTGCGTTTTACAAGTCCTTCTATGTGACTACGGGCTACATTCTCTCGCCGAAAGCCTTCACAACTCTCATCAGCATCACGAATGGATGCAAAGAGAATATTTTGAACATCAGCTTCATCATGATCATAATCAATGAGCTCTATAGCCTCTCTGTCTGATGAGATGCCAAACGCAAAAAATAGTACCCATACAGGGATCTCAACTGACAAGAAATATACAGTAAGAACTTTCTCTCCACCTTTAATATCTTCACTTTGGGGATTCCCTACCAGCTTAAGAATTAGCCTATTCCTCTTTGTCATTGACTTGTAATAAACAGCCCAAGGATTGCTTATAATCCAAAGCCTCTTTGTATAGATTTGCTCTTGTGCAACAAATGTCTGTAACAAATATATATAGAATACATACTATTGCGGTCACAAAGAATGTTATAAGAAAGAAATATTAAAGACTAAAAAGCAAATGAATAGATAAGGAAACTGTAAAAGGAAACCAAATAAATTCTGCCATTGGAATGGATGAAAGGAAGCTAATTATTACTACAAAGCACCAACCATTCATATTAAATATGCACCAATATTGGATGGAGCTGATAAAGAAATTCAGGTACTGCCATGATGGGTTGACAAGTTTCAAACAGGTAAAGGTCCTCTGTGTTGAGTAAGTAGGACAGCATGTCAACCACCCACCCACATGCACACAAACATGGAAGTTGGAACACTGTCTTCATCATGAGTTTTGCTTCCTTTAATTGTTTTATAAACAAATGCTTTGCTTCTTGCACGGCTTAGGGGAGTATCTTTGAAATTTTTTTCAAACCATCTCAATATGCATTAATGCAGAAATCAATATGAAACTGTTTCTCTTCATCAAACAAGGAAGTAGAAACTTCAAAGAATTGAATTTCTCCCCATGAATTATTAGCATAAACAATTGTAAGCAGGACTAAATGTACATCATGAATTCAGCTAACCTTCTCTGCACCCTTGATCAGAAAGTAGCCTCCAAGATCATGATCACAGTCCCCTTTGTCAGCTCCTTTCATCCAGCATATATCAGACTTCACCATGACAGGCAATCGCCCAACAGTTATTTCCCTGCTGTCCTCCATGACAGACTCTCTATCAACGTACTGTTCTTTTCCAGTCTTAAATTTGTCGCTTCTAACTAGTTTTTGGATATATACCTATAATTGAAACAAACACAAGATATAATGGTATATAGCTTTCACAGAATTTCAAGCTGCAATTTTCTCATTATAGTTTAGCAACTCAAACTGAAAAAGAAGCAACCGCTAAAACAGCCAGTTGAGCAAAGACACGAAAAGAAGAAAATGAGTTTCTTCTGATTTTATGAACAACAATTTTATTCCAGCAGTAAGCTTCTGGAATAGATAGCAGCAGACAAGAAAAGCTACATGTTTTCATCAACAACGAATAATCAGCAACCAGGATACCCCTCAACATAAGTTGAGCAAAAGCTTACCGATAGAACATTGACAAGATACCAAATGCAAGACTAATTGCTTTTGGGCAAAACAATGTCATTTGTAAAATTACCTGAACATGAACTTCCACTTTAATTTTCGATGAATACGTCATCCTCTGCAAGCGGGCATGCCTCGGAAGCATCTTGAACTCTTTTACATTTCCTTCACCACCCCAGAATGTGGGCTGATCAAGGGTAACCTTCCCAAACCTCACCGAAGCATATCGCCAGTCTTTATCACCCTTCTTTGAGGGATCAAACCCGGGGTCAATATTGAGCTCCCCAAATGAATCAAAAACATTCTGCAGACCGTAGCCGATGAACTCGTTGTAGGAGTTGATCTGGTGACTGATCAGCCCGTACTCATCAAAGAATAAAATTGTAGCCTTCTTACACAAACTTTGTAGTTTTTCTTTCCCCACCTCGCTTATATTTGACAAGTCTTGATCGTCCTCCTCCATATTATCAACCACGCTGGAATGCTTACCGCTACCCTTACTAGAACCGACATCGACACCCATGACTCCCCTCTACACTGTCTGCCAAAATCCTTTACCTTGAAAATTTATCTCCAGCGAAAACAGTTCTTCTAGCCACAGAGGATCGGAGAAACGTAGTTATATGACCTGCAGAAACGCACCAAGAAAAGTTTAATGCAGCATTCCAGAGAGACCTCAAACCCGGTAACAGACCGGAGGTAAAAGGACAACATTACACAATGTGGTTGGATTAAAAGTACGATTACTTAACATTCTGTCAAATACTGGCTCCGAACAATAATATTAAAAAAAACTAGTCTTTTTACAAACGAATAAGGCCAGAACAGGGAAAAGCATTGGTTTTTCACAGACTAGACAGTAAAGAAACTAAGGAACTATGAACGGAGACGTCGACAAAACAACCCTGGTGGAGCGACCAAATAAACTGCAGCCGCAGCGTCGACGTTGTTACGATGCAGAGACAGAAGCCACCCTTTGCGGTGGAGCGGCTTGCCCTTGAAGTTCTGGTAATGGCGACCTCTGAAATTTGCCCAGGACTTGAGGGGTGGGAGCTCTCACATAGGACAGTGGCAGGAGTACTGAAGAGTGAAGACCAAAAGAATTTTGGAAATAACACAATTGATACAAATAATATAATAAATTTGTTGGGAAAAAAAAAAAGATACTCGTACCATTTGAATCACCGCAAGTCCGTGATTATTCTAATAACAATTAAACCTGGTCTATTTTTTCTAATCAAGTGGAATAATAAATTTGCGGTAATTAATCTGTTAAAAATTAAAATTGACAAGTTTATTATAAAAAAATCGCATTTTACTTTTTTAGATAGCTTGAAAACTAAATTCATTAGTCATTACCCACACATATAATATTTTGTATTATATTATTATTCTGGTCCTGAATGCGCTCGCTCGCTTCATAAATTGTTATTGATTTCTGTTTTGTGGCATTCTTGTGATTCGGCTATATGTTCGGGTCGCTTTGATTCTCAGCTCGAACGAAATGTGGGTGGACTAGGGCAGTTATAGGGGTCCGCGGCGGATCTTAAAAGACAATGGCGTTGTTCCGGAAGTTTCTGTGCAAGAAGCCACCCAATGGGCTTTTAGAAATATCGGAAAGTGTTTATGGTTTGTTTTCTATTTGCATATGCATGGTTCTTCAAGTAGTGGAGTCATCTTTATGCATTTATGAAGCTGGCTTTCCTGTATTTTTGGGTGATTTTAAGATCATGTTTATTTTAGCGATCAGATTTTATGTAAATTAAGACATAACTTCTCTCACATACTTATATTGTAAATCGTGAATCACAATTGAAAAACTATTTTTAAGTATTTCAATTGCTAATCCAAACAAGCAATTTACAAGTTCTCGTGCGGGCACGATACTTATATGCATTTTTAGCATTTGTGGATTAAAATATGGAACCATTACATTCTAAATGCCAGTTGTTCGATGGGCTTTTGACATCTTTATCATTATTGAATGGCGTTTTTCTGTATTAGGCTCAAAAATTGCTCGTGGGATGGGTTATAGAATAGATATTGAGTGGAACTTCATTGTTCATATCCATAAAGTTGATGTATTGAAGTGCTTAGACTGTTTTCAAAACTTACCAAGGCTTCTTCAAATAACACTGTCAAACAACATTTCTTCCTCATATTTTTCTCGTTCCCTGCCTAAAAAAGGCATAGCAGAAAAGTTCATAATTAATATGTCAAGAGGATGCAAATAATGCAGTGATGTATATTATGCAAACATGTTTATGTATAGATGAGAAGCAATGTTATTTCTTAAAACTTTCGATGCAAAAAATTATTACTTTAATAGCCAGTGGAGAGGGCATGTGAATTGTGTATTTTCACTGTGCCATTTTCTGCTATTGGCATAAATTTATAGGTGGTTTTGATTATGTTGTTGGTGCATGCTGTAGCCTTTGATTACTGCTTTAGCAAGGATGTTTTGGAGGAAGAAGAATACAAAGTTTATATATTGGGAATTTGAAGAGAATTGAAGATTAGAATTGATTGTATTAAACTGAGAGGATTTACATGGTATTTATAAAAAAAAATATAGACAAAGTAAGAGTGATTAGTGAGAACAAATCAAAGAGTAGTTGAGGAATAGTCAACAAAATTCACCACCGACTTACTTCTTCAACTATCTCATGCCACTGTATTAATCTGTGTCCACAACAGAATTATTGGGCAACTTCATGATCACTTCCCTGATTCTTCATTTATGGTGTTCAACTTTCGGGAGGCAGATCATCAAAGCCAGATTGCTAGGATTTTGTGTGACTATGACATGACTATAATGGAATATCCTCGACAGTACGAAGGCTGTCCAATACTCACAATGGAGAGGATCCACCACTTCTTAAGATCAGGTGAAAGCTGGTATCAACTTGGGCAAAATAATATTATCTTGATGCATTGTGAACGAGGTGGGTGGCCAGTTTTAGCATTCATGCTGGCTGTTCTCTTGATTTATAGGAAGCGGTATACAGGGGAACAACAAACATTAGACATTATATTTAAGCAAGCACCTCGGGAACTTTTGCAGTTAATGTCTCCATTGAATCCTTTACCTTCGCAACTCAGATATCTTCAGTATTTATCAAGAAGAAATGTAGGTTCACAATGGCCTCCTCATGATAGAGCACTTACATTGGATTGTGTTATTATGAGATCAGTTCCTAATACAGATGGAGAGGGAGGTTGCCGTCCCATGTTTAGAATATATGGACAGGACCCTTTTATTGCTGCTGATCGGACTCCCAAAGTTCTTTTTTCCACTCCAAAAAGGAGCAAGCTTGTCCGATATTACAAGCAGGTGGCACTTATATCCTGTTATTTTCTTATGAAATGCTTTCTTATTGCAGTCTTAACTTTGATTCATGCTGGTTCAGGACAATGAAGAGTGAATCTATCTTCCTTTGATTCTATTCTTTTTTCTTATATAAAAAGACAAATATTTAAATTATAACATAAGCAGACGAACAAAAAAGATTGGCACCCCCTTCGATTCTGCTTATGCTGTACCTTTGATCCTATTCCTACTAAGATACAAACATGAAATACTCTTTCACTAATCATGTCATTATTACAATCAGTGATGATGCTATAGAGTATTGTCATTTAATTTGCAGATACATCAAACATAAAATCCAAATAGATTGTCATGTACTCCAGTAATCTAATTATACAGAAAGTCAATGAATATTCTAATGACCAACAGAAGTTATTCAATTCAAAATAAAATTTGGATAAAAATTTGATATTTTCATTTGGATTTTTTCTATTGGTGGGTATCTTTATATTTTTATGAGGATGGGGTGGGGCTTCAGCAGCAGTCTTCGATATTTTTCTATTCATTTGAGTGGTTTTTCTATCACAGACTGATTATAAACCGGTAAAGATTAATATCCATTGTCACGTTTAAGGTGATGTTGTTCTTTAGTGTATTAGTCTGGATAGTGATTTGAAATATGAGCAAATGATGTTTTGTGTCATGTTTAATACAACATTCATCCAATCAAATATTTTGATGCTTAACCGAGATGAAATTGACACATTGTGAAATGGTAAAGACCGATTTCTGAAAGATTTTAGAGTAGAGGTATTTATCTCTGCCTTTTCTTTCATTCTTTGTACTTCTTTTTTTCCTGGTGATAATCAATTTAATGTTTGTTGAGTATATGTCATATTTTTGGTTGAAGATTCTTCTCTCAGATATGGATGCTTCTTCTTCCATTATTTCAACTGATATGCCTCGGATTGAGGACAAAGATGGCCTTCCTATTGAAGCATTTGAAAAGGCTAAAGAAATTTTCAGCAATGTTGATTGGTTAGACCCAAAAACAGAGGTAGTGAACGTGCTTCAGCAGATCTCAGCATCAAATAACCTCCAGGAAATGTTGGACCGTGGAGTTTCTGCTAGACCAAACAACTTGCTGAAAGATTATTCAACAACACTGTCAGAAAATATGAAATAAACAAAAAAAAAGTGACTCCAGGGGCATTATTGACCCCCTTGAAAAACTTCTTGATATCCGTTGCCCATTCGATGAAACTTCTAGAATATTTTAGCTTTATAGCCCTATTTTTTTTTTTGATACAATATAGCCCTATTTTTTTAACAAGCAACGACTTTATCATTTTTTAGACACAGATATCCTCTTATCGGAGATTTTATTATTGTTTAAAAGTTACTGCCCAAAAAAGAAATATACATTCAGCACCCTGTATTTTGTGGTGCATAAATATTTTTTCATGTGCATCCTACACTGAAAAATATTTTTTATGCTTGAGTGCTGAATATACCAAAAAAATTATTTAAGGTGCTAGACACACTGAATGCTAGATGATGTATCACAACACAAAATATGATTAGATGCATTAAAAAAATTGTTTTAAAATATTGGATGCACTTTAACCTTTTATCTTCTTTAAGTGGGTGTTTGAATTTCTTCCAAATCCAGGTTTGTGCAACCCGAGATAAAATTTTTCTCACACACTTATCTCATAAATCGTAAAAACTATCATATTGAAAACTAATCCAAACACACATTAAATATAATTTTGACAACGAGAATTGATGTTAGTTTATTGATAACCGAGCTAGTAGTTTACTGTTACTTCAAAATAAGAAGACGCTTTGTGCCAAAAAATAATAACGATAATAAGAAGACGCTTTTAGATGACATGACAGGTAAAATACTCTCATGTATCTCAATTCTAAACAAAATAAGGTTGCAAATGTTAATAATGGACTCCAGCGTTTGGAATTTCATGGCATCAGAAAGGGAACGTCCCCATTTCTTTTACTTTCTATTCTCCTCAACTTCTTTATTTTTATCTTTATACTCCTTTTGATTTTAATTATAAAATAAAGTTGATTTTTTTAAAAAAATTAAAGAAACTAATTAAATTACGTTAGAGTATTTATATTTATATTTATTTTTTTTCTAAATTAATTAATTTGAATAATAAACTAATATATAATATAATGATATATAACATATGGTATGATTAAATAATTTATTTAGCTTCCTTAATCTCTCCAATAAAAGTCAACTTTATCTTATAATTAGGACTGAAGGTAATAATAATTTTAAATAATTGATATTTAATATCATATAAGCATATTATTATAATATCAAATACTACACACATAAGTATAATTAAATCATTAAAAATTGATCTAAATAGTTCATAACTTTATGCTTTTATTAAAATACTTTATATAATTTTTATCTTTATAAGATATTAAGTATAAACTATTCAGAATTAATCTAATTACAGAGATACAATAGGAAAAGTAGATAGCAAGAGAATTGAAGAGGTTCTCTTCCGGCTCTTCAATAGTTTAGAGTCCTAGTGGATAATGATTGTTTTAGATTTAACTCAACTCCTTTTTAATTATGATGTATTTTGGGCTAAGTCCCTCTTCTATATCAAAAAAAGTAAAAAACATACAAACTTGAAATTTTTTTGGTCGATGGGTTTCATTTCAACATTTCATATAAATATTGTATTTTAAAATTCAAATCAAATATTGATAAGATATACTCCCTCCAATTCTAATTATAGAACATATTTATCTAACTTTAGAGAAATTAAGGATAATAGTTAAATTATTTAATCATATTTATCTTCCTAAAATACCTTTATTTAAAATTAAAATGACATCTAATTACGTTGATTCTCTGTTTTTTCTTGTACTTATCCTATTTCACACATGACTTCTCCAAGCTCTCACACAATTCGGTGTCGTCAATCCCCCGTAACAACTTCCGATCTATTCTTATTAAATTATTATTGCGTTTAATTATTATTGAAAAAGTATCAATATGGGGTATTTTGGGAAGAAATTGACAAAAATTAGAACTTTATCCTATAATTAGGATCAAGATCAACTCTCAAATGTTGTTCTATAATTAGAACCGGAGGGAGTAACATAATAATGATTTTATTTGAACAATTTGATTATGATTTTGAAAAATACATTCATATATACTTAATTTATTTTTATTCATTCGGGAATAACTTTTAATGAATTGAAAAATAACAATTTGTTGAACAATTTAAACTTTATAATGCCAATTTATGTTTTTTAAAGTTACAATAATTCTAGAGATGGTATGCTCTGAGATTATAAGTCACATATACGATGCTTTTTAGGTGTGCTTGCTATGGATATTTGAGCAAAATAAAAAAAAGGCTAATTTGCAAATAGCACAGATAATAAATTAACGTACAAATTTTCTATGATTTATCATTTGCGCTATCCGCGTGCGTCTGAATTAAGCAAAAAATCAAAATTAACTCGTCATGGGTCTACACTCTAAAGTCTAAACAACTGATCGGTGATCCTGTTGTCTGTTATTTAACAGTGCGCGGGGTGAAGCCAAGAATAAAGGCATGTTTGGGAGAGCTTAATTTGAGAAAATAAGTTCAATTTACGCAAGTCGAGAAAAAACTACTCTCACATACTTATCTCGTATACCGTGAATTACGAATTATAAACACTTATTACCTAAAAATAAACTCTTCCATACGAACACTAATTGATGGACGTCACCGCTCACCACTCCACTCATCACATAAATTCCTGCTTGATTAACGTGCGTTAATTAACGACATTAATTTCTGTTTGATTAATAGTACGTGTTAATTAAATTTAGTGATCTGCTTCTCCATCTTCATAGGATCGCCCACGTGAACGCAACAAAGCACAGATTTATTATTCTATAATCTGCGAAACCGCTCACACAAGTGAGAGAGGATTGAAAGGAAGAATCAAGAAACAGAAGCACGTCATTATCATCTCAATCTGTTTATTCTCATTCTGCGACCCAAGATACGGACAGAGAGAGACAAGGAAATAGAAGAAGACAGAGACTTAGAGAGAGCGACAAACCTCAGATCCCTCATTATTCTTCTAACGACAACACCATATCAAACTCTTCCCGCTAATCAAACATTGGAGAATAAAAATCATATGAATATCTCATTGCTCCAACTTGGAACTCTTTTCTCTCTCTCTCTCTTGATTGAAAGCCAAGTTTCCCTTTCTCTTTCGCTTTTCGTCAGACACAAAGTGCATGTGGGAAGAGGCAGCATGCCCAGGAAGTGTTCCTTCGAGACCGAGCAAAATCTATTATTCTGGTCCTCAATGCACACACTCGCTTCATAAATTGTTATTTTATTTCTCTTCTGTGGCATTCTTGTGATCCGGCTATCTGTTCGGGTCGCTTTTGGTTTCTCAGCTCGAACGAAATGTGGGTGGATTAGGGCAGTTTTAGGTGTTCGCAGCGGTTCTTAAAAGACGATGGCGTTGTTCCGGAAGTTCTTCTATAAGAAACCACCCGATGGGCTTTTAGAAATATCTGAAAGTGTTTATGGTACGTTTTCTATATGCTTGTTTTGCATATGCATTGATTCTTCAAGTAGTGAAGTCATTTTTATGCATTTATGATGCTGGATTTCCAGTATTTCTGGGTGACACTGCAAATTCTTGTGCGGACTCGGACTTATATGTGTTTTCAACATTTGTTGATTAAAATATGTTGTCATTACATTCTAAATGCCAGTTGTTCGATGGGCTTTTGACATCTTTGTCATTATTGAATGGCGTTTTCTGTGTTAGGTTCAAAAATTGCTCGTGGGATGCGCTATAGTATAGATATTGAGTGGAACTTCATTGTTCATATCCATAAAGTTGATGTACTGAAGTGTTTAGGCTGTTTTCAAAACTTGCCAAGGCTTCTTCCAACAACACTGTCAAACAACATTTCTTCCTCATCTTTTTCTCGTTCCCTGCCCAAAAAAGGCATAGTAGAAAAGTTCATAGTTAATATGTCGAGAGGATGCAAATAATGCAGTGATGTATTTCTTAATCCTTCCAATGCAAAAAATTATTACTTTAATAGCCAGTGGAGAGCGTATGTGAATTTTGTTTATTTTCACTGTGCCATTTTCTGCTATTAGCATCAGCTATCTATAACAAATGAAATGTGATCTACTGAAGAATTCTCCAAGACTGGTGACTGGAAACTTGTGCTATAAATGCCTTGTGATTTTTTGATGCCATAGATATTGGACCTGGTTATTTCCCATATATGCTACCTTGAATGCATCTACATCCCGACATATATTACTTCTTACATATTCATTGCACTAAAGACTTAGCATTGCCTAATTTTTATGTGGTTTTGATTATTTTGTTGGTGCATGCTGTAGTCTTTGATTACTGCTTTAGCAGGGATGTTTTGGAGGAGGAAGAATACAAAGTTTATATATTGGGAATTATTGGGCAACTTCATGATCACTTCCCTGATTCTTCATTTATGGTGTTCAACTTTCGGGAGGGTGATCATCAAAGCCAGATAGCTAGGATTTTGTGTGACTATGACATGACTATAATGGAATATCCTCGACAGTACGAAGGTTGTCCAATACTCACTATGGAGACGATCCACCACTTCTTAAGATCAGGTGAAAGCTGGTATCAACTTGGGCAAAATAATATTATCTTGATGCATTGTGAACGAGGTGGGTGGCCAGTTTTAGCATTCATGCTGGCTGCTCTCTTGATTTATAGGAAGCAGTATACAGGGGAACAAAAAACCTTAGACATGATATTTAAGCAAGCACCTCGGGAACTTTTGCAATTAATGTCCCCATTGAATCCTTTACCTTCGCAGCTGAGATATCTTCAGTATGTATCAAGAAGAAATGTAGGTTCACAATGGCCTCCTCTAGATAGAGCACTTACATTGGATTGTGTTATTATGAGGTTAATTCCTAATACAGATGGAGAGGGAGGTTGCCGTCCCATATTTAGAATATATGGACAGGACCCTTTTATGGTTGCTGATCGGACTCCCAAAGTTCTTTTTCCCACTCCAAAAAGGAGCAAAGATGTCCGGTATTACAAGCAGGTGGCACTTATATCCTGTTATTTTCTTATGAAATGCTTTCTTATTGGAGTCTTAACTTTGATTCATGCTGGTTCAAGACAATGAAGAGTGAATCTATCTTCCTTTGATTCAATTCTTGTTTTTTTTGATAAAAAGACAAAATGATATATTAAAGATGAAAGTATTTAAAGAATAACATAAGCAGATGAACAAAAATGCCCGGGCCCCCTTTGATTCTACTTATGTTGTACCTTTGATTCTATTCCTAGTAGTATACAAATGCTCTTTCACTAATCATTTCATTATTCCAACCAGTGGTGGTGCTATAGAACTTTGTTATTTAATTTGCAGATAGATCAAACATAAAATCCAAATAGATTGGCATATACTCCAGTAAATTAATTATACAGAGAGTCAATGAATATTCTAACGACCAACAGAAGTTATTCAGTTCAAAATAAAATCTGGATAAAAATTTGATATTTTCATTTGGATCTTTTCTATTGGTGGGTATCTTTATATTTTATGAGGATGGGGTGGGGGCTTCAGCAGTCTTCATTATTTTTCTATTCATTTGAGTGGTTTTTCTGTCACAGGCTGACTGTGAATTGGTAAAGATTGACATCCGTTGTCATGTTCAAGGCGATGTTGTTCTCGAGTGTATTAGTCTGGATAGTGATTTGGAACATGAGCAAATGATGTTTCGTGTCATGTTTAATACAGCATTCATCCGATCAAATATTTTGATGCTTAACCGAGATGAAATTGACACATTGTGGAATGGTAAAGATCAATTTCCAAAAAATTTTAGAGTAGAGGTATTTATCTATGCCTTTTCTTTCATTCTTTTTACTTTTTTTCCCGGGTCATAATTAATTTAATGTTTGTTGAGTATATGTCATATTTTTGGTTGAAGATTCTTCTCTCAGATATGTATGCTTCTTCTTCCATTATTTCAACTGATATGCCTCGGATTGAGGACAAAGATGGCCTTCCTATTGAAGCATTTGCAAATGCTAAAGAAATTTTCAGCAATGTTGATTGGTTAGACCCAAAAACAGAGGTAGTGAATGTGCTTCAGCGAATCGCAGCTTCAAATGAGCTCCAGGAAATATTGGACTGTGGGGTTTCTCCAAGACCAAGCAACTTGCCAAAGGATTCATTGTCTGGAAGATCTAAATTTGATCCAATAACATTGCCAGAAAATGATACCTCAAGTATGACTTCCACAGTTCCAGGAAAAGACTCTACGTCATATAAATCATTTGTGGATCTTTCTAGCAAAAAGGAAATGGAACCATTAGAAACAAAGGTGTTGCCAGAAAATAACAAGATCACTTCATCCTTAAGTCAGGGAAAGCAATTTATTTCCTCGTTAGAATTCTCAACTGATTCAAATCTTGCTAAAAAGATTACCTCATTGGAATCAAAGGCATTGCTGGAAAATGATACTGAGAATCAATCTCGTCCCTTAGAACTGCCCATGGATACAACCTTAATGAAAAAGAAGATAGAAGAAATAGAATCAAAGGCACTGTTGGAAACAAGATCAATGGAAAAGGAAATCAAACCATTAGAATCAAAAGCATTGCCAGGAAAAGATCCAGAGAGTGTCACATCCACAGCTCAGGCCAAAGAATGTATTCTATCACACAAGCCTTCTGATGATGCTAATTCTGTTGAAAAGAGGATAGAAACATCAGAAACAATGGCATTGTCTGACGACAATACCAAGAGTCTCACATCCACAGCTCAGACTAAAGAATCTATTCCCTCGTATGAACCTTCTGTTGACCCTAATTCTCTCAAAAGGAGGATTGAACCTCGACATTTGCAGGTTGCTCTTCAGTTGCCCACCCAATCCAAAATCATTTCTCCACGGGTGCGTCAAGCTGCTACTGAATCTGCTTCAGCTTTATATTGTAGTTCTTTACAAGGTTCACCAGCATCAAGATATCCTAGGGCACCAACAGCCCTTGGAATAACAGCTTTGTTGCAGGATCGTGCTGAAGCGGATGACAAGAAAGAAGTCAATCATGGAGTTACAGTGCCTCCCTCTACTTCTACATTGTCTCCTTCTGTCTTGGAGGTGCCAAAATCTGTAGACTTAAGTCCTACAGTCACGCATAACACTGTTGCACCTCTTGGTCCTGCTGTTTCTCCTCCTCCTCCTCAACCGCTGCTTACTTCAGAAATGATGCAACCTATTGACACCCAGCACCCAGAAAAAATAACACCTGATAAAACCAAAAACGCATTGGTTTCTCCTCCAACTCTTACACTTCAATCTCAACCTGCTTCAGAATTGACGCAACCTGCTGTCACCCAGCAACATGAGAATGTAGCGCATGACAAAGGCGAAAGTTCATTAGGTTCTCCTCTTCAACCTGAGCTTTCTTCAGAATTGATGCAACCTATTGTCTTCCAGCAGCCTGAAAATACAACGCATGCTAAAAGTAAAAAGTCGTTAGTTTCTTCTCCTGCACCTATGCCATCTCTTCCTGAGGCCATCAAGAGTTCTATTTCAACCCCTTCTCACCCAACTGCAGCCCCTTCTCCATCTTCTTCCATGAAGAGCTCATTTTCTGCCCCTCCTCCACCCCCTCCTGCCTCTCCACCACCCTCTTCTTTTCCTGAAAACACTTCACATTCTACCGTTAAAAATTCTTTCAAAGCTCCCCCACCTCCACCTCCTCACCCAACTTCAGCTCCTCTTCTGTCACCTTCATCCACAAAGGGTTCACTGTCAACCCTTCCTCCGCCTACTCCACCCCCACTACCCCCATCCTCCTCTCCTCTAACTTCACATTCCACTGTAAAAAGTTCATCCCCTCCTTCACCAGCTCCAGCCCCTCCATCACTCTCTTCCTCTTCCGGAAGATCTCCACATTCCAGATCAGAATATTCACTCAAAGCTCCCCCTCTCCCACCGCCACCTCCACCTCCACCTCCGTCTTCAACTGCCAAGACCTCTTCAATACCTCCCCCTCCGCTCTCTGGGATTCCTTCTTCAGCTGCCCATGTTAATCCTTCTTCACTGAATATGAACAATTCTGCTGCTATCTCTGGCCCTCCACCTCCTGGTTATCCTGGAACCATGTCTGGTCCTACTCTTACATCAACAGTGCCGCCGCCGCCGCCGCCACCTGCTTCTCATGCCACAGCTTTGTCAAAGAACTCTGCCACTGTTCCTCCTGTACCTCCTCCCCCTTCTGCTAATGGGTCGTCAAAGGCTGGGACTCTGCACCCTAGCACTGGTAATGGAAATGTGCCTCCAGCTCCTGGACCGCCTGGTGTTCCATTTGGTGCAAAGGGATGTGGCTTGTCACGATCAAATTCAAAATTTCAAAGAAGGAGCAATCTGAAACCTTACCATTGGTTAAAATTAACAAGGGCCATGCATGGAAGTTTATGGGCTGAGACACAGAAACCCGAGGAAGCTTCTAAGTATGAGAACTGTGCTAAGCTTTTCCTGACTTTAGGTTTATGAGAACTGTGATTATTTTAAAATCTGGTTTCCAACTTTTTTGTGCTAGGGCTCCAGAATTTGACATGTCAGAACTTGAGAGTCTTTTCTCTGCAGCTGCTCCAAATTCTGATCAGGGAGGCAAAGGAGGAAAATCCAATCGTCGTGCCCCAGGGACTAAAACTGAGAAAGTTCAACTGGTATGCCTCTCAATATCTGTTTACCCTTACACTCCAGTTATAAATTGTTCTCTACTGTTCATGAGGAGAACAGATAGTTCTATATTTATATTTTGCAATGTTATGTAACCCCACCGGCTCGGCAGGTAAACTGGTCCGGTCCGGGTTACAATTTAAATTTTTTTTTAATTTTTTTTTTATTTTTCTTTTGGAATTTCATACTATAAGTCTAAAATCTTCAATTTCTCACCGGTTTGGTTCCGGTTTAGCTCCGGTCTAACCCACTGACCCTTAACCCCTGACCGATTCAATACCCTGTCCGGGTTTTAATTCCTTGATATTTTGTGTCTTGATTATTCCAAAATGAGCACTTTAGTAAAGTACATGTCTGTTAAATAAGCTAGTAAAATTAGATAGCTGTAAATTTAATTGTATTATTTGAACAAAAGAAGTTACATCTTGTAAACCATGTTATTTGCTCAACTCACCTATTTTGGTCAACCTCTATTGACGCTGTCTTGTTTATTTAACTGCACAAAAATAAGCATCTGTGGATTTCTGATATTTTTCATTCTAAGTCATGAACGTGAGTTTTTCTTTCTTACTGAATTGGTTGTGATTTACATTTTTTTATCCGGTGTCTTTCATCAGCATGAACATTAATCTGTCAAAAACTGATTGTGAGGAACTTTTAAAGAATTTAAAATCTTTATTAAGAAAATTTATGCTATTTTGCAGATTGAGCTAAGACGGGCATATAATTGTGAGATCATGCTTACAAAAGTCAAAATCCCTTTGCCAGATTTAATGGTGAGATATATCTTATAGTTTACTTTCACTAGTAATTGCTATGAACATTGAGTTGTATTGAGGTTCCATAGAAAACAATCATTTAAAACTTTATCTAACTCTGGCATAATTTTATGTTTGACTACTAGCTGAAGTTTGGCACAGAGTGGTTGTGATTTTATTTCAGTAGTATACACTTACTTCTCTCCATATATGACGTCCATGGTATATTCAAAACAGAGTGAAGTATTGTGTAATTTAGGCATCTCTTGAAGAATAGAGTGTAATTATTCTATATTGGTAATTGTTGTTGAATGTACTTTCTGATGGTCATGTTTTATATATGTTGTCCGAACGTTTCCTACTTGACTATTGAGCTGTCTTTGTTCCTTTCAACTGAAAATCATGGACAAATTTTGTAAATCACTCAGGTCCAATCAGATATATGCATGTCCACCTTATGACTAATGTTATTTACAATTTCTAATTACCTATATTCAGTTATTAAGGAGTTTGGCTCTTGGAATATCTGTTTATTTTCTCTTGTTCTTCAGAGCTCTGTGCTTGCTTTGGATGATTCAGCATTAGATGCGGATCAGGTTGAGAACCTCTTAAAGTTCTGTCCAACGAAGGAAGAGATGGAGCTACTCAGGGTATCAAATTACTTATGAATTAATTAGCATAATGACACAGGGAGAGCATGAACTCCTTGCGGCATTCTGTTTGTTTGAACTAAATTTGTATGTCATTACATCACACGCAGAACTACACTGGAGATAAGGACAACTTAGGAAGGTGTGAACAGGTAACCCATATTTCTCTCCTTTCACTATGATGCTTTCTTTTTCCTGATTTCAAGAAATGTTCTAGAGTAAGACTAAGATGATTAGTGGTGCAATAAGAAAAACGTTAGCCAGTAGTCGACCTTGCTGGATTTGTCCATTTTAACCTTCGTAGCAAACCACTTGTTATACATTTATGGCCAGCAATTAATGTTGGAGATATCATTTACATGGAGATTGAACTCTATAATGTGGTTGACTTTCGATTTGGATTCACAACATCCACAAAATGAATGTAGATGGTACATTCAGAGAGAGGATAAATATAAAGACGTTGAGTAATTGGTTCCATATTTAATTATGGTATGTGAACCCTATATACAGCCACATTCTCTTATGCCTGTCTCCTTTTAATTGCATCCTCCACGTTCACAACGGTTCCAAAGGCACTGACTTCCTGTGTGCAGTTTTCTAAAAGTACTTAGATTGTTGCATGAATTATTTTTTATCCATTATATACTTATTTCATTTGCACTCTGTATTCTGTGACAGTTCTTCTTGGAATTGATGAAAGTTCCAAGAGTTGAAAGCAAGTTAAGAGTATTCTCTTTTAAGATACAATTCGGCACTCAGGTCAGAGGACTACCATTCTATCCTTTTCTTGTAAAATGGTTATGTTCCTACTGTTTACAAATTAGCTGCTCTAAGGAACTTTACTATATAATATTCTTGTAGGTTTCTGAGCTTAGAAGGGACCTGAATATTGTAAAGTCTGCATCTGAAGAGGCAAGTGATGTGTGTCTCTTCTCAATGCTTAGTAGTCCTTCACTCATGCTTCTGTAATGAACTTTTATTGTTTTTGCATTTCAGATCAGGAATTCAGTTAAGCTGAAAAGAATTATGCAGACCATTCTTTCTCTTGGTAATGCTTTGAACCATGGAACCGCAAGAGGTGAGTTAAAGCGTATGCATTTACCATAAAAAAATGTGAGTATATGATTAGATGAATATAGATATTTTTAAAAAGTTTAACATGGACTTTCTGATTACTCTAAAGACATTATTTATGTGCATTCTATTGCTCTTGCTGAACAATAACTTTTTTGGTTTTAGATAAATAACACTTTCTCCAAGTTAATGTATAAATTCACTGTAGGTGCTGCTATTGGGTTTCGATTGGATAGTCTCCTCAAGCTCACTGATACACGAGCCAGGAACAAGAAGACGACTCTCATGCATTATCTTTGTAAGGTAAATGCTAGTCTCTTTTTCGATTGGACAGAAAAATGAGGGGAAATTAAACTTCCTATATGTATGTAAATATGTATGTAAAGTATATGCCACTACTATTTTACTGATCTTAATGCCATGGAAGGGAAAAACAGACGTTTATTCAGCTTTGGTTACCTACTAATGCAAAAATTGCTTGACTTGCTTCCTAGGAAATATGTGCTCTTCAAGTGAATTAATTTTCACAATTGACAAGTTGCAGGTGCTTGCTGAAAAGCTGCCAGAACTTCTTGATTTCTCGAAAGACCTAGAGAGCTTGGAGGCTTCAACCAAGGTACCTCTTATTGCATTATCAGATCAGGGGATTTTTTTATTTTCTGATTTGGTGTTGCTGAGTAAAATAAGTTCTCTATAATCCATACAGATACAATTGAAATATTTGGCAGAGGAAATGCAAGCTATTAATAAAGGACTTGAGAAAGTAGTTCAGGAATTGACTGTGTCAGAGAATGATGGGCCTGTGTCAGAAAATTTCTGCAAGGTACAATGCTTTCGCAGTTCATCTACATGCAATAGACTAACTGATAGGGACCAAGGAAGTATGGATTGTCGAAGTCCCACATCGAGTAGTATAGGCTACTTGATGGGGTACTTAAGTGACTGGGCTCTTCCACCTCAATAGCTAGTTTTTGGGGTGTGGTTCTCCAAGATGCTTAGGTGCCTATTATTTGGTATTAGAGTCGGTGGCTGGCGGACCAGAGAGGGCTACCTACAGAGGGTTCTGACCGAATGGGCTAACCAGCAAGTGGCTGAATAAAGCGACAAGTGAAGTGCCGTAGAGTGGAGCCTCCGAGACGTCGGCTTTCCGGGGAGGGTGTGTTGATAGGGACCAAGGTAGTATGGGTTGCCAAAGTCCCACATCGAGTAGTATGGGCTGCTTAATGGGGTACTTAAGTGCCTTGGCTTTCTTACCTTAATAACTAACTTTTAGGGTGTGGTTCTCTAAGGTGCTTGGGTGCCTGTCACTGACCTTAATTTTCAAACCTTTTTAGTTTTAGTTCAGATGTATTACTCCCTCTAGTCCTTAATATACGACCTAACTGGGGAGTTGATCTTAGTCATAAATATAAGACCTATTTCTCCTATTTGTCAATCTTTTCTTAATTTACCCCTATTAATGTTCCCTCAATAATAATCAAGTAAGAGAGAGGTGGAGGGAATTAAGAAAGATGATTTGGGTATTTTAGAAAAAGCATGTCATATTAATTAACTTTCTTAACCTACCCAAATTAGGTAAATAGTTCTTATATTAAGGACTAGGGGGAGTATAATAGATGCTACTAATAGTATAATCACTGCACACATCCTAGTATACCGTTTAGCCCAAGAGGCACAGTCTTCTGCTGTTGTCCAATTCAATTTCAGTAGGCCCTGGATTACAAATAAAAAGCTGGCTGTCCAATAGCGAAGTTTAAATCAGGCAACTCACTGCCTTTAAATTGTTATGAATGAAATATAGCCTTTTTTTTGGAACCATGAATCATTGTCTTCTTCATTTATGCATCTTAATGTTATTTTCCTTAGATATACCTTTTTAAGATTTTTTTTTTTTGAGATACCTTTTTAAGATTTTTTCTTGATACTGTTCAGATTCTAAAGGAATTTCTTAGTGATGCTGAAGCCGAAGCGAGGTCTTTGGCTCAACTTTATTCAAATGTGGTATGGATTCACTTCTTTAAGGGTCTGTTTGGTGTGAGGGATTTGGAGGGGAGGGGAGGGAAAATTTTTATAAGTGGAATTTTAAAAGATTGAAGAAGTGGGGTAATAAAATTTTAATAAAGAGAATATATAAGATAAAAGAGTAAGAAAAATTAATTAAAAATTTTTAACCCCATTTCTCTAATTTTTTTAAATTCAACTCAAAAAAATTTTCCCTCCACCCACTTTCCCTCCCCTCCCCTCATACCAAACAAGCCCTAAAAGATACTTTTGATCTTACTCCATGAATCACTGAAATGAATGGTCACACAATTGAACCTGTGATGTTCCAGGGTAGAAGCGCTGATGCATTAGCTCAATACTTTGGAGAGGATCCCGCACGTTGCCCATTTGAACAAGGTATTCTTTTTTTTTTTTTCTTGCTAGTCTATGCTATCATGTTGATTTTGCAATTTGCAGAACAAAAGATATGTAAAGGACCAAGAACTACTTCAAGTTTTTAATTCACCATTCATTAGCTTTTCAATTTCCTGTGGTTTTTTCTTATCTTGGTTTCAAATCTTCGTTATTGTAAATCTTCCAACGAAAGAGAGACATTGTAAACCTGGAGTCTAAAGGCATGGTTTGTATTCCTTCCTTAAATGAAGAATAACTTGCTACAGCATTCTTAGCGGGGAATTTCTCTCTGTAGTTGTATCCACCCTACTCAACTTTGTGAGGATGTTTGGACGAGCTCATGAAGATAACTGCAAGCAGCTCGAATTCGAGAAAAAGAAAGCAATTAAGGAAGCAGAAAACGAGAAGTTGAAGTTAACTCCTAAAAAGGAGTCTGAACAAATGATTCGAACCCCCATTGAGAGTGGCAATATTAAGTGATAAAATATCATCATAGGCCTCAAGTTGTTGTTGAGTTCTTGAAGTTCCCTTCTGGAGTGGACAAAAAGCGTCAACTTTGAAGCTGACATGAATGACTGATTCTCTTATGCAAGAACTGTAACGTTGGTGGTGTATATGGCTGAGAATGAGATTAATTCTGAGAAGCAAGTCTTCATAAATCCTGTTTCTGATGTCGAGAATTTTGGACTTAATATTCATTTCATTGTTCCATCGTTCTGTGTCCAGCAGAAAAGGCAGGAATTTTATGCAGTTCAGTTCGATGGGCGGGCGAGCGACATGTAAAATAATAGTCCACAATTTTGGTGTACAAAGTAAATATGATTTTTAGTTTTGCTCTGCTAGTTTCTTGTGAGTACTCAGTAATAGCGATGTAAATGTTGCTACTTGGTAATTTATTCAGATGAGTAGATGGTATAGCATTTGCAATTTTGGTGGTTGAAGTCTTCCGAGACTCGTCAAATCATCAAATGAAATTCAAAAGACGATTGCTACATAGATGTGTAAAAGTCGAGCTACTTTGATGACTGAGATCAAACCTTGAATAGGATTCATTCAAAGGTTAATGACTTGTGATTGCGAATCTTCACCTTCATTCTGGTCTCTATCTGTTTTATCAACTCATGAAATGATATTGACATGCATAGGGAGGGAGCGAAATTGCATACGCTTCTATTTTATATAAATGCATAACTAACTAAGTTTCCTAACTAAACGTTTCAAGTACTCATTCTGTTTACACTTCAGCAAGACTCAAATTAAGGTCAAGGTCTTGTTGTTGCTTACGTTGTTGTTGTTGTTGTTGTTGGGTATTGATGGAGCGTGCAACCGCTTCGGCTAAGGATACGGTAAAGTTGGGATCTTTGATGAGAGAACCTACAAATTGTTCAATTCTGACGTTGCTCATATCCTCAGTAGTGTGTCTTCTATCTGTCAGAATTCTAGTAGGAAGCCCAACATCATTAAATTTGATCGCTTCTCTGTCGTCAACAATTGAGCCTTTGGGAGTTGTAGGATCAACAACCCCATGGTTGTGTTCTCCTTCATAAGTTGCCACTAGGATCGACCTGTCTTGCACGCATCTTTGTACCTACATTGAGTAATTGCCATTTGCCACGAGGTTAGAATCTCTTGATCAAACCACATTTTCATCTTCAAATCTTTCATCAAATCTCACAAACAAGCCCATAATTTACATATGATGTTAATTAAACACCGAAAAAACACGGGACAGTGTCAGGCTTGCCAGGCCATCAAGTCACTTGCACAGGTCAGTGATCCTATAACCAGGCAAGAATTATGCAATTAATTTGGGGACGAGCTATAAAATTTGAAAGAACGAATCATCAACTGATATGAGTGCATGTGTATTTATATATATATATATATATATATTGATACCTTCTTTTTGACTGGGCAGTTTGGAGACATGGAACATCTGAAGTAAGCTCGAGGCGATGGATTATCTTTTGTAACCTTCTGTCCATACTTTCTCCACTGATATCCATCTCTTACAATCTATATATATTCCAAAGGAGTAATCAAAATTACATATGAACGAGCTTATACATAATTGTCATTAATTACACAAGACACGTACCATACTGTTATCCTTGGGATGGGTTCTGGCGAAGATCTGTAGTGGTTTATGAGCTACCGGGAACTCAATTCTTGGTCTCTTAATGTTCGTAATATCGTAATCAGAAATTGAAGATGCAATTTGAATCTTGGAGTCCCATCCTCTTATTTCTTCAAGCTGAGACTGAACCTTTAGGTATTTGCTGTTCAGAACTTGAAGCATCACTTTTAAAGTGTCATTCTCATCTCTCACACGTTTCAACTCCGATTGAAGCGTTTCTTCCTGAACAAAACAGAATCCATATATATATATATATATATCCCCATTAATTTCTCAGTGTTCTACCCAGAAACAAAGAAGAATTGAGCATGAAAATCAATCAATTCAAGGTACAAAAACAGATTAAACAAAGAAAAGGAGAGGAGATCAAACTTGGTTAATACCTTTACATCCATCGGAGGAAGTTGAAGAATCTTAATTTAAGCACAAGGAGAAAAATATGTGTTAAGTGTAAATTTAAGACTGGAATAATGAAGCAGGCCTTGATTCTTTATAATAAATTTTTTTGGGTAGTTGAAGATGGGGAGACTAAGACGAGAGAGAGAGAGAGAATTTCTCTTGGTGGCTGCTTTTTTGAAAATTTCCCCCCGAGAATCCATATATACTGCTTGATCTGGGTCATGGGTCTCTGAATTCAACTCCATGTGTTAGAAAAATCGAGGTTCGTGTGGATATATAATAAGAATTTATTCTTTGAACGGGATCCTATAATATGCGTCCGTCAATCATCATATGTAATGGGCATGACGTCATAGCAGTGACCTCAGCTAACTTTCTTTTTGTCTGCATCAGACAGACGCAGGCTTTGGATCGTAATCCATGGGCGTGTTTTCGACGTACCGTACGTGTCGCGAGTGGTGCAAAGAAATTTGATGGGCAGGGGGTGTCTGTGCTTTTCCAGCCGTGTCTTCTGCTGCCTTTTAAATTTGGGATTTTTCCTAAATATTTTTTGTGTGGTTGTTTTGATTATTAAATTCTATATAAAATAAGTGACATTTTGACATTTTATAAATAAAAAATGGAGTTGTTTTCAATTTTTTATAATTTTTTAAAGATTTATACTATCAAAATTGTGCAATTCTTTTTAATTTAAAGTCTTAAATTTTTTAAATATAGTAAAAAATTGAAAACAACTCTATTTTTTACCCATAAGATATTAAAATGTCACTCATTTTATGCATAATCTAATAATCAAAAGAACCATGAAAAAAACATTTGGGAAGAATCCCAAATTTAAAGGGCAGCTGTGAAGAGCATAGCTGACAGCCCAAATATGGACTTGAAGTCTTTTTTAAAAGTAGAAGTCAGCTATAGTATTTTAGTGCCAGTTTAGAACTAGGTAAAACTTGTTTTTTTAATGTGATTTACGATATACAAGATAAGTTTGTGAGAGAAGTTTTACCTTGACTTACGTGAACATGCTTCTTGAACACTAATTCAAACATGCCACTGATTTTGATTGATACATTTGTTGGAATTTTTCCCTACCGCCAGAAAATTAAACAAGTTAACACTGTTACTCATATAGTGTATGCTCAAACTAACAAACTCCACCTACCCAGGTTGAATCTAGCCAGTTAGTCTCTTACAACATGACAAACTAAATTTCAGATTTTTGTTGGAAGAAGTGCTTATATTTAGTGTTCAACAATGCCTTGAACAAAATTGTCTCCAATATAAGATACATTGTCTAACCACACAAAAAAAAAATACAGAGATGTTTTTACGGAAAATCACTGATAGGTTTCAAGGATCTAAAAAAACCATAATAAAGTCCCAATGCAAATTCCAAAATCAAAAAAGTCCCTAGAGACTTTTGTGTGATTAATTGCCAATGTGAAATGATTATGTTGCCCTTAAAATTTAAAACACTATTTGTTCAAAACATTGGATGAGGAACAAAGTCCTTCATCTGCATCTTGCATCCATTAGTTCGTTCGTCCGTCACTCCTCCGAAGCCCTAGAGTCCTTTATTCGCCTATCGATCCTCCGAACCCCGAGTCTCTGACGCTCCCCCGAACCCCCAGTCTCTGACGCTCCCCCGAACCCCCAGCCTTCGTTTCATCTCCCAAGCCCTAGCCTCTGTCGCTCCCCCAAACCCCCAGCCTCCATTGCTCCCCCTCTACTTTGTCAAAACTGAACAGAAAAGGTGGGTTAAAAGACACAACATGAATTCTTGGATTATTAAAGTATTTTGTTTCCTTGCACTTTTTCTTTGCAACCTACCTACCTGCAGCTGTCATTGGCTTTAATGGTCCTTCTTCTTCCTTTGATGTCAATGTTTTATCAAAATATAGTTCTTTGTTGCTAAAACTGAATAGCTAAACTCTTTTGATAGTGTTTTATAATTAGTCTTAGACTACTATACGCCTTTAAATCGTTATATTCCAGGCAAGACATAGTGGACGATAAATTTTTATTTGAGTTTGGTATGATACATATGGTTAATAGTTTATGTTAAAAAAAACTTACCTGGATAATTATTTAAGTAGCAGCAAGGCCTTTTATTATAATGTACTTGGAGTTCGCTGTGTTTATAAGGGCTGCAGTAACATGAAAGTTTGTATCTCTATATGA
This sequence comes from Inga laurina, assembly GCA_963855925.1. NCBI lineage: Eukaryota > Viridiplantae > Streptophyta > Magnoliopsida > Fabales > Fabaceae > Inga > Inga laurina. Next base: position 61,394,856 of record OY979706.1, read on the forward strand.
GACAAGGATCCAAGAAACAAACTGCATTGAAGTTGAAGAATTATACAGGAAAAGATTCGAGCAATTTAACAAATGGCACTAAGGATTTAAATCTTGTGTCACCCGGTGTCACACCCCAGTTTTACCACCCCGATTTTACCCCCCTCTCTGGGGATGCCCCGTGCCGGTGATGCCCCAGGCGTGGACTCACAAGAGTCCCTCGCTTCCCAAGTGAGGTTTTTCGCCTCTGTGGGGATCGAAGCCACTATCTAGGGGTAAGTAGCGCCTTAATGCATCCCCACTACCACTTGAACTACTTTTATTGTCACACCCCGGTTTTACCACCCCGGTTTTACCCCACTCTCTAGGGATGCACCGTGCCGATGATGCCCCAAGCATGGACTCACAAGAGTCCCTCGCTCCCCAAGGAGGTTTTTTGCCTCAATGGGAATCGAAGCCACTACCTGGGGGTAAGTAGCGCCTCAATGCATCCCCACTACCACTTGAGCTAGTGGGGATGCATTGAGGTGCTACTTACCCCCAGGTAGTGGCTTCGATCCCCACAGAAGCGAAAAACCTCACTTGGGGAGCGAGGGACTCTTGTGAGTCCACGCCTGGGGCATCATCAGCACGGGGCATCCCCAGAGAGGGGGGTAAAATCGGGGTGTGACACCTGGGGTATCGGTTGAAACTGTTGTTGCAACGATGATCCAAACAGCATTTCAGGCTTATTTGGTATGTAAATTTGATATTTCAACAAAATAGAATTTTTTTAATTCTTCAATCTAGTTTTATTTATTGCAGAACAAATCTGATTTCTTTCCAAAATGTGCTTCCCTTTCTTGTTTTCACTATTCTGCTGTCAATAACTTTATGCTATTGTGTTTTGCCAGCTTTTGATTTGCATTTTAGGGGATGTTTACCATGGAATAATATAATAAATCTATTTGCTACGTTTCCAAAAATAATCATTTCCCCCATATGTTTTTAGGAATAAGGACTCTATGGCTTAATATATATATATTTGGAGCTCATTTCTGAATTCTCTGTTGACATCTTTGTCCCATTTATAAACAGTTTTGGATATGCCGTATGATCTTTAAGGATTAACTTGGTTTGTAAAAACTTTGAAAAACACTAAATTCGACATTTTAATGAAGACTCATTTTTCACTACTGAGGGTATGATATCTACTAATAGGATTGGGAAAACTTGATGCTTTGAAGTTAATGCAAAACATCTAATACAACAACTTCATTCAGTAGGTGTTATGTTGATTATAGCCCTTAATATGCATACCATTCATGCTGTTTAATTTGGACAATTCCTCTAAGCGCAACTTAATCTATAGATTTACTCTGATCATTTCATGAAGATCTAGCTCAATGTGCATAAATAAAACATACTTGGATCAAAATCTAATTCCACCGGGTACTTTAGCTTGTTTATACCCAATTTTGTTTCCCTTTCTCCAAAGTTTATTGTTGAAACAAATGACAAGGTGGAATGGAGTAGTGGTGGTTCTGAAACCATGGAGGAAACCTTGGCAAGGATACATCATAGAGAAGAAGCCTCTGCACATGACAAAGAGGAGTATACCATACCTAAATTATCACATGATCAAATCCGGTAGACGAAAGTCGATTGCTTATGGTGGCTTGTAACATATGAGAAGAACAAACATACGCAAAAGGTGTTGTCCGTTGTAGCTAGCAACCAACAAAGCAAGAGGAAGAAAGACACGTAGCTGTTGTGATGTTATTTTGTAGGAAAGGCTTCCGTTATGTAAATATGTGGCTATTTTGCCAACTTTATGTTATTTTGTATGAAAGGCTTCTTGTGGGAAAGACAATCATATGTGGCTATTTTGACAACTTATGCAATGGCTAGTGTATGTGCCAAGTTTGGACAAATTATACATTACCAAGTTTTATTTTGAAAGGCAATGCTAATCAGAAATTTAACAACTTCGTCAGTCATTTTAACAATTTAATCAATCATTTTCACAACCTCTTTTTCATGCAATGTGTACTACTTCAATTTCACAAGTCCCTATATTGACAACTGGTAATAAGAAGTTTAACAATTTCATCAGTCATTTTAACAATTTAATCAGACATTTTCACAACCTCTTTTTCATGCAATGAGTTCATTTGAAATTTCACATGTCCCTACATTGACAAATGGTAATAAGAAGTTTAACAATTTTATCAGTCATTTTAACAACTTAATCAGTCATATTCACAACTCTTTTTAATGCATTCAATACTTTTGAAATTTCACAAGTTCTTACGTTCACAACTGCTAATCACAAGTTTAACAACTTCATCAATCATTTTAATAACTTAAGCAGTCATTTTCACAACCTCTTTTTGATGCATTGAGTTCTTTTGAAATTTCAGAAGTCCCTTCCTTCACAATTGCTTATCAAAAGTTTAACAACTGGGTTTGCTTATTTTTACAACTTCATGAGTCATTTTTATAACTTTTTCATGCCACACTGAAATGACAAGTTTCACAAGTACAACTGCGTATTTCTAATTTAACAACTGGTTATGCTTGTTTTTACAACTTTATTAGTCATATTTACAACTTCTGTTCCATGCTTGACTGAAATGACAAGTTTCACAAGTACAACTTTCACAACTGCATATTCCTATTTTAACAACTAATGATGCTTGTTTTTAAAACTTCATGAATAATTTTTACAACTTTTTCACGCTGCCTAAAATGAAAAGTTTCACAATTCCAACTTTCACAATTGCATGAGTTATTCCTATAGGGTCTGTCACAATAGTTGATTTGGTTTTTAACAACTTCTGTTGCATTTTTCCACAAGTGCATGAGTCATATTTACAACAGTAAAAGTTATTCCTGGAGGAGTGTATAACTCCCACATGTGACAACATCTGATTTGGTTTTGAAGAACTTCTTCTGGCTTTTTTAACAAGTGCATGAGTGATTTTTACAACTGAATTGTAATTCCCAAATGATTAATAAATTTCACAATTCCCAACTGTCATTAATGCTGAACAACCGCAACAATAATATTAACAACTACAGCTGCACGTATTGTCAACACTTTTTTATATCATATCAACATTTTGTCAGCAAACAAATCACCGTCACTTTCAACCATTCCCACTTAAAACACAGCTATCCCTCTGTTACCTTACCCAAAAATATAGCACAATTTCATTCATATAACCCAACCACAGTGAAACCCCAACTTTAATGGTCAAGATCATATCTTTAGCAAAATTTTAGTATTATTTACCTACCTTGTAACACATAATCCATTATTGAGCCCAAGCTCCAACCTTTTATCAACCCCTCAATATCAATGTAGACAACATACATACACAGCAAAAAAAAATTGTCAAACTCACTGTGCACTTTCTCTAACAATAGATGAAGGTTGCAAAGTCAAACCTTTGCTCAAGACATGAACACCACACTTAATCTTTTCAACGTTCCAGCTGCAACCACTGTAGGCTTTCTCCGTTTTCTCTTTCTCTTCAACTACAAAAAACGAGCCAGCGAAAAATCCTCCTGTGCCTTTCCTTTTTTACGCATTAGGGGCAAGTTAGTCATTTCACATTGACAATTAATCACATTAAAGTCCCTAAAGAATTTTTTGATTTTGGAATTTGCATTGGGACTTTGTTGTGGTTTTTTTTTTTTTTTTTTTTTGGTCCTTGGGACCAATAAGTGATTTTCCCATGTTTTTATACCAGAAAATACTGTATTTAATAAACCGAAAGTACCTATACTTGGAATAAGTCTTTCTGAACAATAAAATTTTGAAACACTAATCTTTTTAGTTTTCACCGATTGTTCCTTTTATGTATTATATTTATATAATATTGTAAAAAGACATTCGAGTTTTGAAGGTTTTCAAATTGTGTAACCAACACAACTTTCAATTTCGTGGCGAAGTGTTTTAAGACGTCGGCATTACTAAAAGTTTTAGCTAGCGGCGAATTTTTTATGTACCACTAACACCACTATAAGACATCATGATTTATGAATTGTGTTTTTTGCTGGGATTCTATGTTTTATATTGATGGTTACGATCTGGTTTTTATTTTTTTGGGATTTTATTATGACTTTGAAGATAAAGAGATAATATTAACTAACAAGGTTGTATAGTTTTTGTTAGTGTTGGAAGGAAAAGAGAAAAGAAATTTAAAACGAAAAGTTATACTGTATGTGCCAGATAATTAATTGGCTTATCTCTATGGGTGGCCGAATTACAAAATTAAAGCTCAAACTTTTCAAAATGTGAACGCCTGTGATACGGAAAGAGTTGTTGATGACCGATGACTATTTTTCATATATTGAGTCTTTCTTTAATTAAATTTTACCGAAAATCCATATCACGCCAACACATCAATACAAACAAGAAAATTGTATCAACTTTCTGATCTTTTTCCCTTTGCAAGGAAATAATCCTCTCAATTTTTCCAATATCTTCAACTTTTTTTAATTGCGCGACATGACTTAAAACAAGTATTCCACTACAAAGGAAGGTAAATTATGTCATACATATTGATGTTGATAATGATATATATTTATAAGTAATACAAAAAAGAAGCTCTTTAACGCAATTACTAATTACTAATTCCTTGAATAATAGGATGGGAGTTTGAAAGTCAATGGAGTTGGAAGTCAATAACGTAACTGTAACCATCCACACTCAAATAAACAGCCAATTCCATAAGAATCCAACCTATGCACGTAATTGTATGTCCCTTTCATTTGACCTCTTCTTCCCTCTAATTTTCATCAAATTTCACTTCAGATTATGACAAATTCTTGTGTGTATAGTACTATATATTATGAAAATAAAATTACAAAAATGTCCACATAAGAAAGCTGATCACTTCATCAACCAATGAATTAAGCTTTTGATGTGATTCGAAATTCTCCTAAAAATTTTAAACTAATCAAAATCGACCAACAATTGGTTGCACATTTTTTATTTATAAATTTAATAATATATTAAAATAAGGGTTAATACAACTTTTGATCCCTGAAGTTTGACCCAATTTTGGTTTTGGTCCCTCAAGTTTGAAATATGTGGTTTTGGTCCCTTAAGTTTGATAAGAACTTGATCCCACCTTTGACAGCGTTAATTCATCCGACGTGGCGCTAGCACCGTTAAAATAGCTTATATGTCATACCTATTAGGATAGCTGATATGACAAATATACTATACTATAATATATTATGCTAAAAAAAGGAAAAAGGGCATCAAAACAAAACGCACGAGCCAGATCTTCTCAAACACAAATTTCTTCAAAGTTGAACATACCCTTTGCTTCAACAAACTAAACTATCTTACTATTGCATACTAATTATCCTTAAATACTTTAATTAATGGTTTAAAGGCCAATTTTGTTCTGGGAGTTGACATGAAGGGATAATTTTGCCTCGGAAGTATTAAATCTTGGGCAATTTTACCTCGAAAGTGTTAAATATGGCAATTTGTGTTTGAGAAGTTTTAGCTCGTGCATTTCGTTTTAATGCCTTTTTTCCTTTTTTTTTCAGCACAATATATTATATTTGTCACATCAGTTGTCTTAATAGGCATGACACATAAGTTATTTAACGGTGTTAGCGCTACGTCAGACGAATTAACGCCCTCAAAGGTAGGATCAAGTCCTTTTCAAATTTGAGGGACCAACGGTAATAAATGGACTAAACTTAAGGGACCAAAACCACCGATTTCAAAATTGAGGGACTAAAATCAAAATTGGGTCAAACTTCAGGGACCAAAAGTTATATTAACTCTAAGCTATTTTAATGGCGTAAGCGCCATGTCGGACGAATTAATGTTGTCAAAGGCAGGACCAAGACATTTTAAAACTTGAGGGACTAACGGTTATAAACGGACTAAACTTGAGGGACCAAAAACGGAGATTTCAAACTTAAGGGACCAAAGCCTGTAACACCCCAAATTTTATTCACCAAAAAATATATTGTAATTATTTGGGTAATTCAATAAAATGATGAATTTTCATGAATTTGGATCTTGTGAATTTTGAAATATTCATATTCATAAGGAAATGGGCGAATAAATTCAAGAAATAAATTAAATTACAAAGGTGACAACAAAATCATCATTTTGCTAATTTAGCCCAAGATTAATTATTTTCCAATTAATTGGAGTTAATTTCAATTAATCAAGAAAAATAAAGAAAAATGCATAATGAGATCATTCTTGGTGGAATAAATCAAGAATTGTGAAATTAGGGGGAATTATATATAAACCAATTATGTGAATTATGGAATGAGTGAAAAACAATTTTCCTTCCCTTCCTCTAATTATTTTCTTCCAACCATGAAGAATGAGGAAAAAATATTTAATTCCAAGAGCATGCCTAATTAATATATGAATGGTTATGATGGCTATGCTACATGAACCTTTCAATAATGACCAAGATGGAGTGTACACAATATGGAAGGATGGTGTAATACATGATAGGATAAGCTTGAATAAAGGAATAAACAAACTTGATTGCATGGAAGAGAGCTTTCTTGTCTTGTAAGAGGAGGGGGGATGGTTTCTTGCCAAAATAAGGGAAGGAAATTGATTCAATTGAATGGAAATTAAGTGGAGTAATTATGAGGGAAGAAGGGATTATGACAAGTTTCACATTTTGGCCTCTTGATTAAATCAATGGCTAGGAAGGAAGAAGACCAATTTATTAAACACAATCTCCTTCCTCTTTCAAGACATATTTCGGCCAAGTCATAGGCAAAAAGATAGAAGAGGATAGCTCAAGGAGGAAGAAATCTAAGGTAAATATTGTTGTTCTTATGTTCAAGCTTCCTCTCTTGCATAATAGCTTCTCTAATCTCTTTTTCTCAATGAATCACCATGTTAGTAAGATAATCTCAAGGTTAAGGAGGAGAGAGAGAGAGGATGCCCTAGAGAGAGAAACACCAAGAATCAAGAGGTAACCTTCAAAACCTCAAATTTCTTAGTGTATTGATGTTGTTGATGTGATTCTTGAGTTGTTTGGTAGTTTGTTGTTGGTTTTGTAAATTTGAAAAGCTATAACCCTAAGGGTTTATGCTGCCCAAAATATTTTAAATTATGATTAATAAGTGTTTAAGTGAGTTAATCAAGGATTGAAGTGGAAGAGTACAAGTTTTGGAAGCTAAAACACAAAACTCCATTTTTCCATTTTTTCTTGAATTTTGGCCAGAACCAAAACTGAGGTTAGGGGTTGGATTTTTATGAAATAAATGGTTCCATTAGACTCAGTGGGCAAAAATAGGTGGGGTTACAATTGGGCACTTTTTCGGTAGAGGCCGAAAAAGCATAATTATGAAAACGCCACTGAAATCCCTAAATAGGGGCTGTCAATGGTACTTTTGTAATTTTACAGCGAATTTGGTGATTTTCGAGCCCAGAAGTGGATTTCTTGGGCGAAAATATGGTAGAATAGCCTTAATCAAAATTTTGGGAAAACGTGCCATCGGGCCGAGTACGGCCGGGCCGAGTTAGGATCCTGGGGGCATTTTGATAAAATTTCACCATAGACTAATATAACCACAAGAAACCCTATAGAAGAGTCTAAAATGATACTTGGATAGGTTATGACCTACTTCTGGTACATTTAATATTTTAGGACCGAGTTGGACGTCGGAAACGACACATTTTACGAGGTACACTGAAAAAGGGGTTTAACAAACTTCAAGGTAGAGACTACCATCTTTCATATACTATGTGAATACTTATATATATTTGTTACTGTATTTCGTGATATGATTGCGTGCTAGTGGCACAGTACCTAGTTGTGGTTTGTTACCCAACAACGGTATATCGGAAAATCCTAATTGTGGTCGATGACTCAGTTGAGGTATATTATCGGAAATCCTAGCTATAGTCAGTGACTCGGCTGAGGTAAATATATACGAATCGAACTTTCATTTTTGCCTAATATAGTGCATTGCATATTTAATTTTCACATCTTATATGTTGATCATATGTCTCTACGGGAATTCTTCGGAATCTCACCCTTTTTCAAAAACGAATATCTCAGTTGGTGCCAGTGGATCAAAGGGCAAAGGCATGGACCCCGAGAAGTAATTAGCTCGTGTCTCAAGGCGAGGGCAAGATAGTGGTTATAATTAGTTTATGCCTTAGATATTTTGGGTTATCCTGTAAATATTAAGTTTATGCTGTATTTTATGTATTTCGTTGACGAACGACGTGGGATTGTAAATGAATATTTTTATCAGTATAATTGTACCTTCCTGTATGCCCATTGAATTCCGTCTTTATTATTATCCGATTATCGAAATGGAAACGGGTGTTAATAAAGTCAAAATTGGGTCAAACTTTAGGGATCAAAAGTTATATTAACCCTTAAAATAATTACAACCAAGAGATGTTGAACCCCGAAAATATAAATAACTTACTAGTTATATATTTCAACAATTTTATTTAGAAAAGTGTATTAACTATAGGGAAAATCCCATATAATACTATTTAAAATAAGACAATTCTAAATCAGGTTGGTAAATTTAACAAATTCTTAAATGAGTCATCAACCTAATTTAGGATTTTAAAATGTGGGTAAAATGACTTTAATGTCCTCTCCTCTCTCCTCTTTAAAAAATTTCATTACTTTATGACTTATGTTTTTCTATATATATATATCAACATTAATATTTAATAAAATAAAATATGATTCATTTATAGTTTAAATATATTAATTATCATTGTAAGAACAAAAGCTTACAATATTTTTAAGCAAGGAGTTCATTTTATTAACATGCACAAATTTTTCAAAAAAAAAAAGAATATATGTCACAATAAAAAAAATATTTTTTAAATAAATATAATAATTATAAATTTTACTATATTTATTTCATATATAAAGTTTTTCTTGGAAAGTTCTATATTTCAATAAGCATTTTATGAAATTTTAAGTGCATTTAATATTTTTATCTAAAACATTCTTAGAAGTATATCAAAGTTTCTCAGTCTGTCTAATAAAAGTGAATAATTCATATTAAAAAAGTGAAATCTTACCTAAATTATTTTTAAGAAATTCACATTTATGCATTAGAAAAAATTATTTAGAGTTTGTTTAGATTACTATTGGTAAAAGTAGTTTTTATTTCAATTGATTTTTACGATATGAAGTTGGCAAGTATTATCCTTTCCTTTTTCTTTTGTTTCACTTAATAAAAATAACTACATTATTTTTTTAAGAAAACTCAAAATTTTTATTATTTTCTTATTTTTAATATCAATTGAATAATTTTTGGTTGAAAAAAATCAAATTTTTAATTGATTTTTAATATCAATTAAATGATTTTTAGTTGGTACGCATCATGGTTCCTTTTGTTTTTTTGCTTGAATTATTATTTTTCATCCTTTTAGAACATAAAAAATTCTTTTGATTTAGAAAAATTATATTTTGTTTGATTATATATTAATGTTGATATATATAGATGAATAAAGTTATATAGCATTAAAAATCTTTTAAGAGGGGAGAGAAAAAATGGAAGGGTATTAAAATTATTTTACTTATATTTTAAAATCCTAAATTGTGTTAATGACTGAATTAAGGATTTGTTGAATTTACTAACCTAATTTAGAATTTCCCTATTTAAAATTGCTTTATATGGGATTTTCCCTTAACTATATCTATATATATATATATTACATACAGTTTTATATTGTCAAGTAGTATTCAAAGTCCAACTTGACAATCGTTGTTTCCCATCGCGTGAAAGAGAAGTATGCTTGGCCTCTCCTCTCTTGCCTTTAGCTGCTGCCTTGTTGAGGCTGTTTGTGCTAAATCTTGTTTGATTATGGGTTTAATTTTCATATATATGGAATTTAAATAAACAAAATTATTATTCATTATTATAGAGATAAGAGTCAAGTTAAGTTGGATCAAGGTTTCAAAAACACACTAGACTAGACTAACTTACCCTCCGGGATGTTCAAACTTGTTTCTATACAAGACGCGCATAGATTGAGGGAGAATACTATAGGTCAAGCATAGATATAGTACGATTGGATTAATTATTACTATGCATCTACTTAAAAAAACCGTTCACAAGTAAATGGTTAGCTCTTTTCACATGGTTACTTTTAGATCACTATACATTGAAAATAAGCTTAGCGCTATATATATATATATATTGGTCCGAATCTAAAGTATCCCAAGTCACTTTGAACTTAAGTCAGATTTGGAGCGTTAAGGTTAAAACCCTCTCAATAAGTATGCTTCCCGAGATTTAAACTTATATTCTTCTCATTACAGGATGAGGCTGCTTACCATTACAACTAATAACTTATTGGTAACTTAGCTATATATATCTGGTATCTAATATTACTGAATCAAATTTAAGTATTGCCCGACTCAACAAATGATAGTTCTCTCATACTTTTTTTTTTTTTTTTATATTTACACAAACTCAATTCCAAAACTAGTGTCTGGACGGTTATAAGTCCTTCGACTGGCTAGAACTGATCACGTCTCATACTTTTTCTGTATTTACACACTCAAATTCAAAACTAGTGTTTAGAGGGTTATAATTCCTTCAACTAGCTAGAACTAACGGTTGTCGTTATAATTAGACATCATATCGTATGGACCTTTGCTTATACTTTCCAGTATATGTTCGCTTCGCAGTACACATACTTGACTACTTGAGGCTAATTGGCGGTAGTGTTACGTTGCTGCCTCACAGGAGGGACGTATATTAATGGGAAGTTTGAAAAGGAAGTATGAAGGGAAGTTTCGTTTTGATGTTTAATAGAGAGAGGTCGATAAGAGACATGTGAAAGCACTCAAAACTCAAAGCAGAAATAGGTATGTGAACGCTTTTTGGTCAAATACTTACGGCGCCTCTTACGTGACTCTGTGGCAACCCCCTCACACTGATCATGACAAGACCTATTTCATGCCTTGACACCCATATAGTCCGTCCTCTTTCCAGTAATATTCGTTTTAGCCTAACATATTCTCCTTCTCCACTAGGAGACAGCAGTAATGGCTGCAAGTAAATTGTGGTGGGACCTCTACGATCGATAGAGTTTTGTCAAGTTTGAGTTTATGGAAAAGGGGAGAGGGAGGGAGGGAGAAACTTTTTGACCATTTTATTTGGACTATTTGGGTACTGCATCCAATCCTAAATATAGAAGGTGTTTGTTTAGATCTTATTATAATAAAATTTCAATTCCCTTTACCATCTAAATTTATTATGTTTTTTACTTAAAATATCCCGATTGATCATTGTACATACTAAAAAGAGGTTTTCATCAGATTTTTATTAGAGTATAGCTTCAATACAAATGATTGAAAAAGATAGTTTAGGAAAATTAACTCGTTTGTTCTAAATAACTAACTTATCTAATTATTCTAATATCCGCAAATAAATTATATAATTCCTATATTAATGATTAGATGGAGTATATAAGAAGAAATCAAGGATTCTTTTTATTTATACTTTGCAATGAAGGGATGAAAGAAAAGTAATATATAGCAAGGTGGTTAAACGAAATGATAAATACACCTTATTGCAAAAATGCCCACGTTGAATCTTCGAAATAATCATGGGCGCCTTAATTATTAAAAAATAACATGAATGCACCTGTTAGAAATCACCCATATTGATATGATGATGTACTCCTTTTGATACATGTTCCTTGCCAATATTCGTCTAACTCCATAAAAACACACAATAACTCATATCCATTATTCATCTGGTCCTCAATATAAAAACTATTTAACTATTTCGAGTAAATTAAGAAAATGTGATAAATTACTTAATTATAATAAATGTAATATTATCTCTCTAGAATTCTCCAGTGTAACATTAGATTAAATGTCAATTCATGAGTTAGGTGAATTAGTTTGGGGGAAAACGACAAATATTAGAGATAAAATACATTAAGATCTTATATTTAGTATTGAAGGAGTATATATATAAAGTCACGAAACTTATCAGTTATGAAATAGCACGCAACTAGCTCGTATCACAAATTTCAGGTGAATGTACAGGAAAACAAGTTAGAATAGTGGAAGGAGCATGTGTTGATGATATGTATAATAAATGTGGTCCCAGGCGGCTGGAGATAAGAGTCACAAACAGAAATTCTGAAGGAAGCTTTGAAATGTATTTGCATATTTGCAGTAATTCTACGTAGGTTGCCGGTCACAGTTACATTAACGTTGACATTGACCATATATGACTGTGTTCCTATATGTTACTCCCAACTGTGTCTAATCCCAACAATTTCTTCTCGCCTTGATAGACTACTGTTTCAGAAGGCACTTCATGCGTGACATCTAACTGATTATGGATCCACAAAACTGGATGTGTGCTCTGCTTTAAAATATCTTCTTAGTGTTAATACAGTCTTAGAATATCCTTAAGGTAACTCTCATTTTGTTTTTTGTTTCTCAAATTTTAAGACAGAGGTGTTAGTTGATACCTCAAGTTTTATTTTTTTTTAAAATATTGGTCATATATTTAAATAAAAAGTAAAATCATTTTGTCCTTAAGGAATCAAAACTTATAATTTAAAACTTAAGAAACAAAAAATAAAATGAGGGCAACTTTGAGGGAACAAATATTGTATTAACCCATCTTGTAATTGGATATAAAACTCGTTGAGACCAAATCATGACATGCACTACTCTAGTCCAGGCTATAACAGCAACTACGAACACACATATGCTTTACATATCCTACTATACTATATGCGATATGATTTACAACAAGAACCAGCTGGAAAAAGCAACAAAATAAAACTCGCCAGTTTCATATATAACTGCAAATGATCTGAAATATATAAATTATTAGCTAGCTAAGGAACAGTGTGCTCTAAAATTCTTCCTGAAATGGCAGTAGCAAGAGCTGATGTGAAAGTGGGATCTCTTGTCAAAGAAGAAGCCATTTTTTGAACCAAAAACTGGTCAATAATCACATTCAACCCTCCACTTGATTTCGCCGGATGAATTGGATCAATTACTTCACTTTGAGTCAGACCAACTGATACTTGAGCTCCTTGCGCAATATGATTGTGCTCTCCTTCATAAGTCGCCACCAATAACGTTGGGTTTTCAGCACTTCTTTGCACCTACATATTCATATGATGATTTGGTCATTCTGTTTCTTTTTATCTACTGATCCCTCCGGTTCTTAACATAAAACATATTCAAGAAGTTAATCCTAGTCTTAAATATAAGATATAGTTTTTATATTAATCAATCTTTTCCTAATTTACCCCTATTTATGCTTCTTCAACAATAATCAAAGAGGAGAAGGAAGGAGGGAATATAATTAAGAAATATGACTACTGTATTTTAGAAAATACATGTTATATTGACTAACTTAACCAATTTATTTAATCTAATTAAATTAAATAAATATGTCTTAGATTAAAGAATAATTTTCATCTTCAGTAGTGGTCAAATTATTAAAGCTGTAATTATTTACGTGAAGAGAAAAGAGAGCGCGAGTTAATACCTTCTTTTTCACAGGGCAGCTAGGGGCAAAGGAGCATCTAAAGTAAGCTCTAGGAGAAGGGTTATCTCTTGTGACCTTCTGACCATATTTCCTCCACTGATATCCATCATTCACATACTGCAATATAATATAATATCCGAAAAAATTCGATCATTATATATTGACCTTGATTAATTGTCCATATGATGAGAAGCTGGTTCAGATCGCAGAATATATACATGTGCAGCTAGCAAATCGTAAAACCTTTAATTTTTAGTGTTTCCCATTATTGAGGCTTATATTATTATAACATCAATTAATTAATAATTAGCTAATTAACAACTCGTACGATGAACAGTTGTCATCATCATCAAGATGCTTGACCAGTTTGCTTCCATGAGAAGTCAGTACAACGATGGACACAACACTTAATCGTTAATCCGATCCGTTTGTACGTATGTTCGCAAGATATATGGACTTTGCTTTCCTTGGTCAATTTTGATCCCAATATACAATTACAATTTGACTCAAATTAAACCCTGTTTACTAAAACTCATCGGTCTTCAAACATAGAAGAGATTTAGAACATTATGATGAAAGGATTGGACTTACTAAGCTGGGATCAGATGCCTGCGTTCGCACAACAACCTTTGAAACCTTGGGAGAAATAGGGAAACTGTGATCCTTGGGCCTCTTGAATGAATCCTCAGTGCTGGTACAGCACTCAGAAGAGCCACTAAAATTAAACGTATCATTATTATTAGCGATACTACAATTCTCGGTTTCATGAGCCTTTCTCTTCCTTGACTGTACTACTGTACTTAAGTCCAACTGAGAATTGGTGTTCTTAAGGACTTGGTTCAAATGCTTCTGCAGGGCATTAAAGCTCTCAGTCATGCGAGCAAGTTTCTCTGTTAGCATCTTTCTCTCACTACTTAAACGATGCAACTCTTCCATCATCATAACCTCAGCCTGCTCATATATATGCACAGTTTAAATTTCCAACATTACATATATAGCAAATCAGAAAAATTGAAACAGAGAACTAGGTTTGTATACTAACCGGGACATCGTCTACGTGCCGAGAAGGGCTAGCGTTGAGGTTGAGTAAAGTAGTGTTATTCTCGCATGTTGGTTCCATTGCAAACTAAAATCTGCTTCTAGCAAGGAAAAAGAAATAAAAGAAGGAAATATATGGCTTGAAGGCCACCCAAAGTGGTTTCTCACCTTTAAAGATTGTTGATTCAAGTGAATCAAGGAAACATATCCGGCTGAAATATATATAGAAATAATACAGACGGAAGAGGGAAGAGAAAGATGTCAATTATATATATCGTTATTTTTATTTATTAATATGTGGGAGGAAGAGGAATTTAAGGAAAGTTGCAGGAAACTGAGTATGTCGTCATTGCGAGGGTGTATATCATACTTTTTATTCCCACTTTAAATATTAAAGTTAGATAATTAATTTGTATAAATTAAAAAAATTAATTAAATTAATTGTTTGTAAAAAATATTTTAATTTGTTTCCTAAAATATCCTTTTAAAATTTTGAATTCTATACTACTCTTTATGAAAAAAAATTATTTAATATGTATAATTAATAAAGAGAGTTTAAGAAAACATTATAAATTTATAAATAAAATGAATTGAGATATTATATTTATGATTAAAACAAAGAATTTTATTAATTTACTTAGGTTGCTTTTTGGAGTCTTAAGCATACGCGGATTGGAAAAAAGTAACGGGAAAAGATAAGACGATATATATGTCAGCTGCAATTCAAGAAGGGAAATTTGTGAATTCAATTAGAAAATTCGGGAACATGTCAAGGTCAAGTTCATATCGCATTAAATAAAAAGATGAAATGAGAGGATGAACTAATTTTGGATTTCCGTGGACACTTGATATTATCTCATTGACTTTTGGAGGTATCTCCCCAGTCCCGGTTTCTGAGTGGTTGCCTTTCCGCGTCCTTTACTTTTATTATCAGCTTCAGATTTTTTTCTCCAAGTTGATACAAGTAGTCCAGTGTCTTCCTTAACCTTGATCCCTTGTCGGTCAGGAGGATCATATCTTATAATAATATGGAGAGTAAGATGCTGAAATATTACACATCTCATCCAAGTTTTTATTAAACATGAGGTTTTAAGTTTGAACTCCCTATAAACATATGAGTGCACGAGTTAAGAAAAGCAAAAATATAAAACTACTAAAGAGTAAAGTTATAAAAAAAAAAATACGGTAATTAATACTTCATTCGATTATCAATATAAGACATATTTAACTAATTTAATCATATTAAGAAAGTTAGTTAAATTAGTTAATATGACATATATTTTTTAAAACACCTTAGTTATCTTCCTTAATTCCTCCTTTTCTTTTCATCCTTGATTTTTATTGAAGGAGTATTAATAGAGGTAATTTAGAAAAAAAAATTGACAAATATTAAAATAATATCTTATATATATTTAGGATCAATACTAACTTCTCAGATATATCTTATATTAACGATCAAGAGTACTTTCTTGAAAACCTAAAGTGAGATTTTTATAAATAAGACAAAAAAAAAAAAGTCAGACGTCCAAAGTGATAGTAATTATTTGGGAATTGATCAGAGATCGTCAAATTAAAATTTAAAGGTTATAATCCTTATTTTTTGGGAAATATACCATGGCCACTAAAGTCATGGAAAGAAAAAAAAATTAATTGCACACATATATTTGCTAAAAGCAAAGTCGTACACCCCATGGGTCTGTCTAAATCATAGCTTAATTAAGCCTTAAGCTTCAATCTGATGGCCCTAACAGGCTAGCCAAAAGGTTATATGCAACTTTAAATTAGGTTAATTCTGTGTTTGGACAATATTAATGATTAATCAGAGCTTTATAATTATATGGAAATTAATTTCTTATTAAATACTGTAAGAAATACTTTTATGGTATTATTTATAAGTCACTTCATGTTTCACTAATCTTAAGTATCTTTAACTCTATCTTAAATTTAATAACTTTTTAACTTTATGGTATTAAAAATACATTACACCCCATGACGATAAGAATAAAGGATAAAATTATATATTTACATGAAAAATTTAATTATATAACTTATAAATATGACACAAAATTCTTCTCCCCCTTCTTTATAAATAGGATGGATAGCTAGGTTCATCGACTTGGATTTCAGTGGAGGATTCATATTGAGTTCCTCTACTTTTACTCTATCCTTCATCGTCCCTACGTGGAAAATGCATAGTTTGACTTGATCTTTTCGTGCATGGTCCCCTTTTCAATGGAACTAATTCGTGGTAACCAACAGTAGGACAAATTATACAAACACAGGTAGCTTCAAAATTTGAATTGATTAATTCCGAACTCTTGCTTTTAAATTTAAACTCAAATCAAACCTCTATTCTCCTGCAAAAATTTTTGTGTGTGTATATATTACATTATTAATTACATCAGTTACACTAATATTTAACAACACCAAGATCATTAAATTACTTACTGAATGGAACCAATATTTGATTTGACTAAAACTAGTATAGTATATAACTATATATGCTTTGATTTTCAGTATTTATATTTTTATCTAATTTATTTCTTACATATTTTCTAGTTCCTACATCTATGCCTTTTGGTCGAAAAAAGTTCTTATACATCTATGCCGGCGTATACAATTAAGAACCTTCAACGCAAGAAGAATAAAAAGAAGAAAAAAAATAATGGAAGCGCGTGCCAATGCTCAAAAGTCTGTTTATCAATGTATTTTAGTATATGGAAATATTTATGTCAAGCTTTTTATATTCATTTCGTTAAATTTTCTAATTATAAATGGCTATGTATCCTATTTTTAAATTATTATCATTTAATTATAAACCCATATAAAAAAAATCAAGACATGTGATAATGTGTGATTGAATAACTTAATGTAATAAATATAAAGAATTTAATATAAATACGATCTGATAGTATAAAATAAAGGCTGTTTATAATTTGATGATAAAAAATATGATCAAAAGTCTCATAGCAAATAACGTACGGGAAGAGGCGAGTCGGCAATAAATAAATTAAATAAAATTCAAAACACTTCGAGAAGGTACAGCAGCTGAGTGGGCAAGATATTAAAGAAGTTAACGCGCAATTGAGAAGCTTAAAGAGAAAATTGACCCAGAACAGACCTTGACTTGAACTCCTCCCAACTTGCTTTTCTTTGATGATGCATAACCATAAAACAAAAGTATCTTCTAAATAGGTTCATTTTTCAAATTTTTCCTCCTCGACATAAATATTTATTTAGTTAAATTTTAACCAAACGTATATACTGTTTATCAAAATTATTGTCTTTTAAAATTTCATATATTATCTGAACTTATTTTCATTGAGAAAATTACTTATTTTATTGCTCGATTTGCTAAATAACTATTTTTAACCACAGCCATATAAACAAATAATTGTACAAGTACAAAAAGGAAAGACAAAAATATATGTTACACTGTTATGAAATCAAAGAAATATAAGATATTGAGATTAAGAGATGAAGAAAGATAAGAGAGAATTGTAGAGATGAAGAGTGGAGAAGAGCTCTCATTCATATAACATTTTCATGTGCTTTCAATCATTTATGTTAAGCCTCTATATATAAGCCTCCAATTCTCCAGAGTTACAATGCCATAAACATAAGAATTAACCCACATTATGTTGGAGTTACAATGTCATAAACATAAGAATTAATCTACAATATAAAATTACATAAAACCATGGGAGGTTATAGGTGTTATGGGATCTTAAGAGACTATGAACATCCACTACCACAATATTTGTAATATCCCAAATTTTGGGATTGGAGGCTAGTGAATAAGCCTGAAATAAGTGAATTGTCAAGCCCCGGTTTAGCAGAAGCCCCAAATTTATTCCCTAATATTTCTTATATCTTTGGGGTATTAAATAAAGTGAAATAGTGAATTTTGAAGAATGTGATTATGCTTCTATTGAAATTTCCTGCGAGATAGTGAGATTGTCTTGGAATTTTAGATGCTCAAATAATGTCCAAAAATTATGAAATTTTACAGAGTGAAAGCAGACATCCATGAATTTAATTTGATAGGTAATATAATTCATTTTGACTAGTGGATTGAGAGTTATGAATTTTTGAAGTTAGCCCAGAAAATCTGGAAAGTCTCTGGAGCAGTGGTCAAAGAAATGAAATCTGGGAATAATATGCTTCCAACTGGCTAAAGTCCATATTTTTTCTTGAAACTAGACTCAATAAGAGTTCCATAGCCTTTGGAATCACTCCGAAACTATGTCTACAAATTTAGTTATGATTTTCAAAGCTAGAGCAGAAAAGCTGCCAGAATTGGCATTATTCCAAAAATTGAAAATAAAATGTGTTAGCAATAGTGTAAATTGTGGAATTAAAGATGTTAAGTGTCATTATCATATGAAGAGGGGAGTAGGTTATGATTTATGAAGATGAGCACATGTTCAATTGCATTAAAATAATGCTACATGAACATAGCAATCATGATTGATAACGGTAAGGATTATCTTGAGTGTAAGGTTGGACTAACTTGAGTGCATGGTGTTTTAGTTGGAAGAAAACTCATTTGGTTAGATGAGCAAGAGGGGGCGGTTCTTTATGCTAACTAGAAGAGGAAGAAGTTAGTTCAAATCCAACTAGAAGCCTAATGACATAGTTAGAAGAAGATGAGACTACTTACCATGTGTCAACACAAGAAAGCATCTTAAAAATCAAGGGATGAGAGCAATTGGAGATATCTTATGAAACACATTCTCCCTTCCTCTTCCCTTCACATTTTCATCCTAAGCCAAAGAAAGAAGAGTGAGAGAGAGCTTGAAGAGCTCTTGAGTTCTAGAGAGAAGAAGAGGAAGATTTAAGGTAAGAAATTGATTCCTTAAGCATTCATATTCTGATTTCACTTAGAAACCTTCTCTAAACCCTTCTTCTTCATGGAATCTATGATTTTAAAGACATATTTTGAGCTCAAGGAGAGAGAGAGGATTCAAGATCTCAAGAGGTAACCTCACAAACCTTAGATCTATTATAGCATAGTATTGTTTTTGAGGTTTATGGTTGGTTTTGGTGATTTTTGTCAAGTTTGTAAATTTGAAAATTCCTAATCCTAAGGAGTTATGCTGCCCATATTTCTTTGAATCATGGTCTAAATGTGTTCAAATAACTTAATAAGGGATTAGAAGTGGAAAAGTACAAGTTTTGGAAGCTAAAACACAAAAGAGCAATTTTACCTTTATCTTGATCAATGTTTCGGCCAAGATCAGATTTGAGGGAAGGAGATAGATTTTCATAAAATAAATGGTTCCATTGGATTCAGTACGCAAACATTGGTGGGGTGATAGTTGGTCACTTTTTTGGAAAAAGCCGGTAAAACGTAATTACGAAAACGCCCCTGAAACCCTAAATTGGGATTGTTAAGGGTATTTTCATAATTTTACACTGAATTTGGCAATTTTAAACCCAGAAATGGATTCCTTGAGCAAAAATATGTCAGGATAGCCCTAGTCAAAATTTCAGGAAAAGTACGATCGGACTGGGTACGGCGGGGCCAGGTTTGGTTCCCAAAGGCATTTTGGTCAATTTTTAATATAAACTCATATAACCCCCAGAAACACTATGGAAGTGTCTAAACTGTATATTTGACGTTTTAGGACTGAGTAGAGAACCTGAGGGATAGGCACGCAAATTGAGGCACGTTATTCAAGGATCAGGGAAGGGTGATTAAGGTAGGGAAATTATCTCTCCTGCATGTATTTGATATTTGTGCTGGTGTATTAATGCATGTTATTGCTTTTCTTGATTAAGTGAAACATATATGAATAATTGAAGCTTTGTTTCTGTTTAAGTTATAGTCATACGTATGTTGTTTGAAACATTGAACACGCAGATATGTCATTGTGTGAGCATAAGTTATGTAATGCAAGCATGTCATGCATTAAGCACTTATTTTGCATGCATATTGGTATTATTTTCCTACCGAGATTCTCTCGAATCTCACCCTCCCCTACCAACAATTTAGACAGGTAAAGACAGAAGCTATGCTAAGAGTAGCGAAGAGAACCGTATGAGAGGAATGTCGTCGTGGAACAAAGACTGAAAGATGTCTCCGTTTTCCCTGAAACGGGTTTAGACACCCACGAAGCGCTGCGAGGCTATATTAATTGTAATTATCAAGTACGAACCCCTATAGGGAATATCTGTATTCGTGCACATAATATCAATATATTTATGCTATTCATGTATTTCCACTGAACTGCGTATCGTTTTCCGCAAATACTCTGAAACAGATGAAAATAAGATAAGGGTGTGACAATATTCATAACACTCCCCCTTGGATATTAATAAATAAATATTGTGCCTCATTAAAACCTTAATAGGAAAAATCCAATAGGACAAAAACCTAGTGAAGGAAAAAGAGTACACAATATATGTTGAAGCCGCCTCATTAAAAACCTTACCAGGAAAACCCCGTAGAACAAAAATTTGGTTAAGGAAAAGAGTACATCATGTTCTCTACTTCCTCTGATGATAGTATCATATTTACTCCCTACATGGTCTCTGCTCCCCCTGATGAAAATATCATGTTTACTCCCCCTGATAACAACATCAATTTCAATATATTTTTGAATATCTTTCTTTTAGCTGTCAAACTATGAATGATGTATTATCATCAAAAGTTCAGCTGAAATATAGTCCTTTAACACATCTTCTGGATATGTTAAAATATCAGTATATTTTGCCTTTATCTTATTCACTGTGGAAACAATAAAGGAAAATTATTCTGAAAATCACCAAAATATATCTTGCATCCACATATTCAATTTGTTCTGAACAAAATAATATCATATTATATGTTCATAAGACTATCACACAAAATCTCATTTTTGTTATCCATTATACACCTGCAAGAACTAATTTTTATCAATAAAATCATAATAAATACAATATTAGTGTAATACCCCAAATTTTGAGATTGGAGCTTGAGAATAAGCCTAAATTAAGCGGACTGCTAAGCCCCGATTTAGCAGGTTTCCCAAATATATTTTCTAATATTTCTTATATCTTTGGGGCATTAAAGAAAATAAAATGGTTAATTTTGAAGAAAGTGATTATGCTTACGATGAAATCGCCTATGAGGTAGTGAGCTTGTCATATGATTTTTAATGACCAAATGATGAGCAAAAATTATGAAATTTTACAGGAAGAAAGTAGACATCCTAAGTTTTAATATGATAGGTCATATGACTCAATTAGAGTTACATACTAAAAGATATGAGTTTTTGAAGTCAGCACAGAAAAACTATAAAGTTTATGGAACAGCAGACAAAGATCAAAATTCTGAGAATTTTGTGATTTCATCTAGAAAAATTCTATATTTTTCCATGAAACTAGACTCAATAAGGGTTCTATAGGCTTTGGAATCACTCCAATTCGATTTTTTAGAATTAGTTATGATTTTTCAAAGTTTGGATAGAAAATCTGCCAGAATTTCTAATTAACCCGAAAATTTTAGAAATTGGATAAATAATTTCATATCATATAATATATGATATAAAACATTTCCTCCTCCTTCCAACAGCCATAACTAACGCCATTTTTCAGTTTTAGAGAGAGAGAAGAGTTGAGATTTTTAGAGAGAGAAGGAGAGGAAAAAGCTTGTAAAGGTAAGTGATTTCTTCGATAAATCGGTTCCTGATGCGTATAACTCTGTTCCTAAGCTTCCTTTGCATATGATTTAAGGTTTGGAAGCTCATATTTTGGTATTTCAAGGGTTAGGGTTCAACTATATTAAGGGTGAGCCAGTGGGAGCTTGAGGTAACTTCCAAACCTTTGTATATTGACTATTCTGGCTATTGTGGACAATTTAATCGGTGAAATTTCGTCGAATTGTCCTTTGTTGTAAAAATGGAAAATGGGCTTTTCTAGGGGTTATATTGCCCAAATTGGTACTAAATGGTAGTTGTAACCTAATGGAATAGTTAATAAAGTGGTTAGAAGTAGAAAGAAACGTGTTTACGGAGCCGAAACCAAAAAACCCTATTTCCCCCTGAGTTCTTATAAGTTTCAGTTAGCTCTAGAAATGGGTATTAGAGTTGGATTTTCAATGATTTGATTATTTCATTGAGTTCATAAGGGAAAATTAGGTGGGTTTACATTTGGGCACTTTTTCGGAAAAGGCCGAGAAAGCATAATTACGAAAATGACCCTAAAACACTGAAATAAGGGTTGTCTGGGGCAATTTCATCGTTTTGTAGTGAATTTGGTAATTCAAAGTCCGGAAATGGATTCCTTGGGCAAAAATATGTCAGGATAGCCCAAGTTAGAATTTTGAGAAAAGTACAGCCGAACCGGGTACGATGGGGCCGGGTCCCAGGGGTATTTTAGTAATTTTTCAAGATAGACTTATATAACCCCCAGAAACACTATGAAAGTGTCTAAATAGTATATTTGACATTGTAGCATCGAATATGGAGCCACGAGATGTTGGCACGCAAATCAAGGAGAAAGATTGGAGATAAGAAACTTACCTTACTTGCATGTATTGGATATCTTTGCTTGTGTAATGATGTATGTGATTGCTTTACTTAATTGTGTAGAGCATATTTGAATATATGAAGCTCTGTTTCTGTTTTCACTATGGCCATAGTCTTGTTGTATGAAACATTGAGCATGTAAAAATGTCATTATAGGGCATACGTCTAAATAAAGCTAACATGTCATACACATAGCATCAATCATGCATGCATTATGGTATCTGTTTCCTACCTAGATTCTCTCGAGTCTCACCCTCCCTACCAACAATTTAGACATGAGACGACAGGAGATATGCAAACAACAATGCAGAGTACCGTACGAGGGAATTACAGTAGTGAAACGAAGATGGGAAGAAGTCTCCATTTCACTGGGATGAGTTTAGGCACCCTAGTAGCCTTGTGTGGCTACCTTAATCGTAAGTATCATGTACAAACCAATATGGGGAATTTATGTAATCATGCACATATTATCAGTATAATTATGCTATTCCTGTGTTGCCTACCGAACCGCATATTGTTTTCCGCAAATACTCTGAAAAAGGTTGAAATTGAGATAAGAGCATGACAATTAGCATGATACAAAAATATTCTCATAAAGTACAAGGTACTTTTGGACCATCAAATTCGATAAATTTTTGCAAACAACATCATCATAGCAAAAATATATGATTTTGAGATCATTAAGATTTCCAATAACTTAATATGTAAAATTATTCATTTTTCAATATATCTTTCAATCAATTATATATATACTCAAAACATTTTAATCCATGTAACATTTTATATACTAAATACTTTTCTTAGACATGCTTTCAATATTTTTGGATCCTTTCAAGAATTCTCATGTAATATTCACTATCCATATGCATATGCTATATATAATGATATATAATAGACGCATTATTTCGTTTGCACATACTGTCAGACTAATAATATATGCAACAATTATTATATCCACCACCATATGTTGCACCTCATCATAATCATCATTAAACCTTGTGAAAATCTTTATTTTCACATGAATATTCATATATCACAAATAATTTTATATTTCAAATGTTTTGGACTGCAGGTCCATAAATTTCACATATTGAAATAACATTTTCATTGCATCTTGTCCCCTTTTTCAGTTGGTCAATCACCTTTATTTTATACTGACATATTTATGTATAAGATCCTCATTTGATCACGTGATATTGTTACTAAAACTGTTGTAGACAACTTTATCTTTTTAGTTCCATTTTTCTTGTTGTGACGTAATTCATTGAGATCTCTTTATTACTTTCAGGTACCTGAAACTCTTTTGAAGTTTTTGCAATTACTTATGTATTGGCCTCTTCTAGACTACATGTCTTCTCAATATGATCATATTGATTATTTGCTCCTTTCTCTTTTCTTTTGAAACTAATTATTCTTTTATGCTTTGGACATGTCTCACTTTCATTTATATTGATTAGTTTTCCATTAGAATATGAGATTTAGTAATTCTTATTTAGGTCACTAATTGCATCTAGCAGATTTTATACAATATTTCATGAATGCAAAACCTAATAAACTTCTTGTTTATATTGCTACATTCGAGGATCTATACTTAATAGTAATAATGCATTCCTGTTGTTTTCTTTTCCAGCTATTCAATTTCTCCCCCTCATGTTAGAAAAACTTTGTCAAATGACAATCAACTAATAATACAGTATAAGTCTCCTAAATCTATTTGTTTCAATTAGAAACATCCTTTTGTTCATTTAGAAACAAACAAGAAGAAGGAGGTTCTTACCCAACATTTATCTCAATTTCTTCTAAATATCTATCTATGTGCATTGTGGTGGATCAATATGAATGCACATTCAAACTTTTTTAAATGAAATATACCTGACTTCTTACCAGAAGTCAATTTTATCACGAGAATTTGGTTGGCTAGTATAAGTGTTGCAATATGTAAGATTAAATATGCCAACATTGAAATATAAATTTTGTTCTCGTAAGTATTAGTCTAGTTATTTATAGAGGCTTCAATGAATAAATCGTATAATCTGGAAATTGCATTTAACATAATAATTTATTCAAATATTCCTACAAATTTCAGGTTACAAACTAATAGTAATATCACATATAACCATCTTATAGATATATCTATCAAATTCATTGAATACTTATATAGTTTACATGTTATTTGAATAGACTCATATATCAGCTTGATATATTTATAAAAATATAGAGATCAATTCCAAATCATAACTTGTGACATAACTTAAGAAAAATATATATTAGTTCTTCATGAATTATATCAACTTTGTTACATTTATGTTCTTCAGGAATTAACATATATTATCGCATATTTATATAATTTTATTCTCATTAATAATAATATGCTTCAATTTGCCTTTTTTTGATGCCTAGTCAAAATATGAAATGTTTAGAATTTTCCACTACATAAAGAAATATGAGAAGATCCATAATCAAAATACATAAAAATCTTATTGCAATGATTTGTGATGGTCAGAAGCTAAAATTAATTTGAGAGAAATGTAAAGACAAATGCATTATAATATAATGAATAATTATGATATGCATATTGTAATACCCTAAAATTTGGGATCGGAGGCTTGGGCATAAGCCTAAATTAAGTGAACTGTTAAGCCCCAGTTTAGTAGATGTCCCAAATCTATTTTCTAATATTTCTTATATCTTTGGAGTATTAAGAAAGAAAAATGGTGAATTTTGAGAATATAATTATCTTTTCGTTGAAATCGCCTATGAGGTAGTGAGTTTGTCATGTGATTTTTAAGGATCAAATGATGAGGAAAAATTATGAAATTTTACAGGATAAAATTAGACATCCTAATCTTTAATTTGATAGGTCATATGGCTCAATTAGAGTTATATACAAAAAGATATGAATTTTTGAAGTTAGCACAGAAAAACTATGAAATTTTTAGAACAACATGCAAAGATTGAAATTCTGGGAATTTTGTGATTCCATCTAGCAAAATTCTATATTTTTCCTTAAAAGAAGACTCAATAAGGGTTCTATAGGCTTTGGAGTCACTCTAATTCGATTTTTCATGAATTAGTTATGATTTTTTAAAGTTTAGGCAGAAATCTGCCAAAATTTTGTAAAAATCCGAATTTTGGAAAAATGGTGTGATAAAATATAAAACAAATCATCATATCCTTCATTCCTTCAAAAATGACATGAATTTCAGTTTTAGAGAGAGAGAATGAGAGGAAAAAGCTTGTAAAGGTAAGTGATTTCTTCGGTAAATCGGTTCCTAATACATATAACTCCGCTCCTAAGCTATTCTTCTATGTGATTCAAGGGTTAGAAGCTCAAATTTGCTTGTTGAAGTGAGCTAGGGTTCATCCAAGTCAAGGAAAATCAAGTGGGAGCTTGAGGTAACTTTCAAACTCTTGCATAATGACTATTCTGACAGTTATGGACAATTTAATCGGTGAAATTTCGCCGAATTGTCTTTGTGTGTAAAAATGGGAAATGGGTTGTAGGGGCTGTTATGCTGCCCAAATTGGTATTAAATGATAGTTGTAACCTAATGGAATAGTCAATAAAGTGTTTAGGAGTATAAAGGAACGCGTTTACGCAACCGAAACCGAAAAACCCCAATTTTTCCTGGAGAACCTATACATTTCGGTCAGGGATGTTAGAGGGCCTTAGAGTTATATTTTCAATGATTTGATGATTCCATTGGGTTCAGAAGGAAAAATTAGGTGGGGTTACAGTTGGGCACTTTTTCAGAAAAGGCCGAGAAAACATAATTACAAAAACGCCCCTAAAACGCTGAAATAAGGGCTGCCAAGGGCAATTTCATGTTTTGGCAGTGAATTTGATAATTCTGAGTCTAGAAATGGATTCCTTGGGCGAAAATATGTCAGAATAGCCCATGATAGAATTTCGAGAAAAGTACAGCCGGACCGGGTACGACAGGGCTGGGCCCCTAGGGGTATTTTGGTAAATTTTTATAATAGGCTCATATAAACCCCAAAAACATCATTGAAGTGTCTAAATGGTACATTTGGAATTGTATGATCGAATATGGGGCCTGAGCTGTTGGCACGCGCTACAAGGCACACTTTCAAAGCGGAAAAGGGTTAAGGTAGGGAACTTACCTCTCTTGCATGTATATGATATTTGTGTTAGTGTGTTAATGCATGTTATTGCTTTGCTTGATTATGTGAAACATGTATGAATAATTTGAAACTATGTTTCAATTTATGCTATGGTCATAAGTATATTGTTCAAAGCATTGAGCTTACAGATTTGTCATTGTGTGAGCATGAGTTATGTGATGCAAGCATGTCATGCATTAATCATTTATCGTACATGCATATTGGTTTTTTTTTCCTACTAAGATTCTCTCAAATCTCACCCTCCCCTACTAACAATTTAGACAGGAGAAAACAGAAGATATGTTGAGAACAATGCAGAGAATTATATGAGGGGATTGCAGTGGTGGAACGAAGATGAGAAGATGTCTTTGTTTCACTGGGACTGGTTTAGATACCCAAATAGCCCTGTGTGGCTACATTGATGGTAAAGATCATGTACGAACCCCTATGGGGATTTTATGTAATTATGAACTTATTATTAGTATATTCATGTTATTCCTGTGTTGCCCACCGAACCACATATCGTTTTCTGCGAATACTCTGAAACAAAAAAGGTTAAAACAAGGTAATGGCGTGACATTTCTTCTTTCAACTATTCCCTACTATTTGATTATCTATAAATTTGACTTGCACTATATATATAGTTTATGCACATTACGGAAATGATTTTGTCTAACAAATCATAAATTATTCATAATGAATTTTCTCATTAAATTAAATAAGTTCTCAATCTTTTAATTCGAATGATATATGATTTTTTTTCCACAAATGTCACGTAAAGCTAATTTGATTCCAATATATATCATATTATATATTATATCATAATTAATGTATGAAACTTGCACATATCATATGAGAATGCTAAGGAGTAGAAGAAATGACAATACAATGAATTGGGGGAGGAGACAATAACATATCAATACTAAAATAAAATACAACTTGTAGAGCATTTGTATGCCTTTCAATAATAAAAGTTTGGAACTAACAAAAATTTTGTGTGTGTGTGTGTGTGTGTGTGTTTAAGGCAACATAACAGTGTTCAAGAGAAGAAAAGAGATGAAAGACAAAGCTAAAATAAAAAATATGACTAATAATGAAAGAAAGTACCTTCATGTTGAGATATATGAGTTGAGTGTTTGTAGGGAAATCTACGGTGCAATAGAGAAGCACAAGTCTCAATAAGAAAATAGAGGTAGTAAGCTCCATTGATGTATGAATATATGAATAGTATTTACATATACTACACACTTAAAGTTACAAATAAATTGTACAATTATCCATAAAAAATAATTAAACAACTTAATTGTATAATTGAAGGTTATATGAACAAATACTAGAAACCATTTCATTTGGAAGTTATATGGCATAATGACAATAACCATGAGGTAGAATCCTAAAAGGCCATCAAATCAAAATATCAATAATTACCAATAATGTTTGCAAATAAATTGAAGGTTATATGACATAATGACAATAACCATGAGGTAGAATCCTAAAAGGCCATTAAATTTGTAAATAAATTGGCACTATATTGAAATTTTAAAATGACTAATAATTATCTTTTTATCTATTTGATTTCATTTATTACTTATATTGATATCACAATGTCAAATAATAATTTATCTCTCACAAATTAATCATAATCAATTTAAATTTAAACACTACTCAGAATCAAAATCATATAGCCTTTAGGGCTTACAATTATTTCTTTTGGCTTTACAAGCTGATCATCTTTCTTCATAACTTATTACTTTAAGTATTATAACTAATTTTGATATTTTTTTTTCAAAATATCTCATGGTCTTTTTGACTCTACAACCATTTTGATCTTTATTTTCAATAAATTGATACATATTAGTCTATATGACTTCTGGTCATATTATACCATTTTTCCATTCATATGACTTCTAGTCATATTATAATATTTGTTCATAATTTTAATCACCTTAGAAATGTTATTGTTTCCACAATTGTAGTTCAATAGCCAAAATAAAGTATTATTAGCTTTCAACTATTAATTCCGTCAATGCAATGTGATCATGTTTATTTTCACTCTTACATATGTTCTTTGCTTTCAATAGCATCACCAATTTCTCCAAATATTGGTCTTCAGGACCATAGCAAAAATTTTACAAAGCTAAAAAGTTTTTTTTTTGTTTAGTTTGATAATTGAACCTTTAGCCTTCAGGGTTTTGATGTTTATAACAATTAAATCATTAAAGTGCTAATTTTATTTTCTGTCAATCTTGTTATTTAATGAAACCAATAACGTTATTTCTTATAAGAATTATTACAAAAGTGATGTGACTTTTGGTCATTTGATCAGGAAATTAAGGATATCACGGCTTTTGGCCTTTTGATAAAATTAAAATACTATAAAATAAATTAAGTAAATTCAAAGTCATAATCAAATATAAATAATAGACAAGCCCATGATCATATAATCCACATTATATGATCATATATAATCCTATTATATATTAATGTAATATAATAAACAAATATTCGGTAAAAAAAAGTAATATAATAAAAAAATGAAAATAAAATATTGACATGATGATATAACAATAATATATTAATATAAATAAATGAAATGTAAATAAAATAACAATAAAACAAGATAAAATAAATAACATAAAATAAAGAAACATAAACAATAATATATAACATACAATGAAAATAAAATAAGAAAGTATAAATATTAAATATGTAAACAAACAAATAAAATGTAAATAAAATGAAATAATATAATATAACAACATGAAGGTAAACAATACCATAATATAAAATAAAGAAATATAAATGTTGCATAATAAGATATTTCCGGAAAAATTTAAAAAAAAAAAAACTTGCGAAAAATAATAAAGTAACAATAATCTCCAATCTTAGCCATGGAACCCGATGCATCAAACAATCGGTAAAAGAGTCTCTTTAATTCCATATAATGGCTTAGATTATCTCAAATAAAAGAAAAATAACCAAAATAATATAGAACCACATATTGATAACGTAAAGTAGAACGATAAAATAACATAGAGAATAAATAATATAAAATATAGTAAGAAAATGATAAAGTTAGAAGCAAAAATAGGCCTTCTGAGCAAACCCATGCTGATAATGTGTTATGAAATCAAGGAAATATAAGATATTGAGATTAAGATATAAAGAAAGATAAGAGAGAATTACAGAGATGAAGAGTGGAGAAGAGCTCTCATTCATATAGCATTTTCATGTGTTTTCAATCTTTTATGTTAAGCTTCTATATATAGGCATCCAATTCTCCAAAGAGTTACAATGTCATAAACATAAGAATTAACTCACATTATGTTAGAGTTACAATGTCATAAACATAAGAATTAATCTACAACATAAAACTATACAAAACCATGGGAGATTATCGGTGTTATGGAATCTTAAGAGATTATGAACATCAACTACTACAATATTCATAACATACACAAACTATTAAAGGGCTCATTATTGTCACCTTATCTAATTTTTCTCCTCATCAATTACCTCATGCACACCAATAATTTATTCTTATTTTTTTCTAAGCATGTGTATCCTCTTATATTGGAGGTAATCTTATTCGAGGTATTGTCTGACATTAAATGCGGGCATCTCTCCCGGCAAGGATTTGAACCCCATCCCTATTTAATTACTATAACAGTATAACATACTCATTTTATTCTTAGATATAAGATCCTTTTAACCGAATTATATAATTCTAAAAAACAGTTAATATTATTTAAATGCAGGAAATATAATTTTTTTAACAATACCCATATTTATGAATGAGTGAGAGAGAGTAATAATTAGCAACTAATAAAAGATAATATATGGAGAATAAATTACCAAAAAGTAATTGAGGGTAAAATGAGTGTAAAAATACATTTATTATTAAGATCAACTAAAAGAACCTTATAAAAAATGAACAAGCATGCATGGGTAATGAATTGAACACCAGTCACAGACGTTACTAACTAGTTAAACCTTTGATACATTCAAAGTGTCGTATGTATGTGTCAATTGTATATAGTCACTATAGGACATAAATGTTACAAAGATACAATAAAGAAGATACGAAATTGAAAAGTCCATCAAAGAAGCTTCGTGGTTTTGTGACACGAACTTTGTCATTCATGTCAGGCAAATTTAAGAGGCAGCGTGAAAGAGACGAAGGACTTACAGAAATGTGATTATTACACAAGGGTAGACAAGTAAATTTAAATTATTTTCATATAATTGAGAAGTGGTGCTTTAGAATTTCTTAACCGTATAGTCAACAATGCCAAACAAGATCCCGGATTGAGCTGGATGTCTTGGAATAGAAGTCTTCCAATATTGAAAAGATCCTCCGATATTAATACATATTTATTTTCAGTAAAACTGAAGGAAAATTACCATTTTCTTATTCAGTTAACTAGTTTGGGTTATATTTAACTACTCTCTATTT
This sequence comes from Inga laurina, assembly GCA_963855925.1. Taxonomy (NCBI): domain Eukaryota; kingdom Viridiplantae; phylum Streptophyta; class Magnoliopsida; order Fabales; family Fabaceae; genus Inga; species Inga laurina. The sequence goes on from OY979706.1 coordinate 61,426,479, forward strand.
CTATCAAACAAAATTCAAATATTTAATTTTGGTGCATATTTTACTATTATCTTTTTATCCTTTCAATACATATACCTTTCCTTTTTCTTAATATTTATCTTTGCAACCTTTTTTTTTATCTTTAAATTGTTTTTAATGGTTAGAATATATATTGCAAATGATATGACACTCCAATGATAGTAAGCGGTAATTTCTATCCCAAAAAAAAAAAAAAAACCTTTGTGTTTCTCTATTTTTGGTTTTCCAACTACAGGGAGCAATAATTTCTATCCCAAAAAAAAAAAAAAAAAAAAAAAAAAACCTTTGAATGTCTCTCCTCTTCATGTGTGCGTGTGTATATATTTTTTTGGAACAACTCACTTATCAGTTATATTCATAGAGGGGTTGAACTCACAGTTTCAGTCTTACAAAAAATCTAGGAGAAAGCTTGATGTGATTGGGCCCCAATCTTTTCTTTTCATTCTCCTTCAGTTTTATATTTATAAATTATTTTCAGCAAGTTTTATGTACATAGGCCAATAAATACCTTATACAGGTAAACCTCATTAATTCTATCTTGAAATTTGATAATTTTTAAATTTTATCCTTATTTAATATACAATATACCTCATTATAACAAATGAATGATAAAATTATATATTCTTATAAAAAAATTAATGATGTGACTAGAGTGATACTATCATATAGCATAGGAGGTCTTGAAAAAAAGTTTTGTGAATTTAGGGTCACAATTTGTCAGCTCCTTAAACGGGTTCCATATTTATTTTGTTTATCTGTCTTGGAGACCATGACACGCGCGCTCATAAAGGGAATCTTAAGCTGTTAGGATTAGCGTTCACATTGACTATAAAACTTTTAGTCATTTCTTTTCTTTAAAAAAAAACGAAAAGAACTTTTAGTCTTTTCTACTTATGCAAGTCATGCTTAAGAAGTCAAATTTTAATAAAGAAATATTACTTCATCTAATCCCAATTATATAAGGCAATATTTTATTTCGATATATAAAAACCCTGTCATCATCATATGAATTAAGGGAGAATTAGAGAGAAGGACCAAGGAAACAAAATATTCATCAATAAGGATGCTAAAAATTATAATTATTTTCAATGACTAAAAATTAAAATATAAATTTTTAATTACGAAATTAACCTTCCCTGCTTGACGGTTAGTTTTCAAATTTAATGATATCTCCAGGTATACTCTAATAAAAAAGCATCTATATGCAACTTAATATTTGGGAAAATCCCTGAAAAATACTTCCGAAATAGCAAAATCCCTATTCAGTATTCTGAAATCTAAAATTTCGGATCAGTGTCTTGTCAGTATGGATGAACAGTGTGGGGGCGCCAAAAGACAATTTTGCCCTTCATCCCTCTTTCTTACCCACTTCAGAATAACAACACAAGGCTCTTAATTAACAACTCTCGATTCTTGATTAACAACTCTAGTTTCATCTTTTTACTTTCACAATAACAATACCGATTTTGTTATTAACAATTCCCATTTCTTGTTTCACAACTTAGTAATTTAAGTTTCAAGGCCAATAAAAACACTTATTTCTTTATTAACAACACTATATTTGTGATATGCGAATATGTGAAAGAATAAAGAGGAGTTGTTAATCAAAAATAGGGAGTTGTTAATTAAGAGCCTAGTGTTGTTATTCTGAAGTGGGCGAGAATGAGGGCTGAAGGGCAAAATCGTCTTTTGGCATCCCCACACTGTTCATCCGTACTGACAGGGTATTGATATGGAATTTTGGATTTCAGAGTACTGAATAGAGATTTTTCTATTTTGGGGGTATTTTTTAGGGATTTTCCCATAATATTTTCATGATATTTTCTCTCATGCGGATAAGATTAATATCCTCTAAAATCTACAAGTAATTAAAAATTTACATCTTTTTAGATTTTAATTATTTTTAAAAACTTCAAAAAATCTTATAATATATTTATTTTAAATATATGTGATTTTTCATGGGAAAAAAAGCTTAAAAATACATTCACCTAAAAAGAATGTTATAAAAATAAAAAATACCAAAATTTAAAAATCTTAAACAATAAATTCTTAAATAAACCGCTAACATCACAATCAATTATGGAATACATGTTAAGTAGTTGAGATGCAATTAGAGGAAATATAAGGAGCCTAGTTAGGGTTAATTACGTAATTGAATATTTATATTTTAACTTTTGATCCTTTAAAATAGTTACAATGTTTAATATCCTTATTATAAATATTTCTTTTTCTTGGTGCTTCTCCCTAATTTTCTCATGAATTAAACTTGCTATATGATATTCTCTGTTGCCCCATGAATTACTCAGATCTAGTCAATTTCTTAATATCATTCATCAAATATATATATATATATATATATATATATATATATAATATATATAATATATATATACTGTACGAGTGCAATGCGTGTGCAGCAATTTCCACTACCGTTTCTACTAATTAATAAATAATATTTAATTTCTGTCTTACGATATCATGGCCTCATTACTCCCACGTCGTCTCGATTGTCGTTTGCTCCTTTTTTCCACAAGGTTACGTGTTCCACTTAATTCCGAAAAGGAGTATTCCTCCAACTGCTTACCATCTTTCTGTCGTTTTTTTGATCATTTAGTTTATTTTCTGAATTCTCTTCAGTTTAATGTGTGTTTGGATTAGCTTTTAAAAATAGTTTTACGATTTACAAGATAAGTATGTGAGAGAAATTTTATTTTGACTTACGAAAAATAACTTCTAAAATCACGGTTTGGATATTTCCCAAACACTCACTTAGTCATTTTGTATAAGATCATTTTCTATGAATTGTGTATTATACGTTTTTTTTTTTTGGTCGTGATTAACTAGTGCCAGCTCTAGCTTCTTGCTGCTCATTTTCTTTAATTTCCTTGCTATTCAATTTTCATCATTCATCAATATATACGACAAAGAAATTAAGTTTTCCGATCAAAGGGACCACAATGAACTTATTGATAAGGCTTGAATTTAAATGTATTCAATTTGCTATCCTTTTTCCTTTAAGGGGGTAAGTAAGTGGGGAGGAAGACTATAAATTTAACAAGGTCCACTTTTGTTCTTTTGAAAAAAAAAAGGTAGTTTTGTGATGAAAGAATGATATAAAATCTTCCACATGGCAAATCAAGTCATTCCCTACCACTTGTTTATATGATGGTGGGGGATTTTGATGTCACTTTGCTTACATACTCTGCGTGATGCATTGATAATATATAGTACTTCTTTCACACACACGCGCGCACAGAAGCTTGAACTATAGATGAGATTCTGTACAACGTGATACTCGTTCATTTGGGGGGTCACATCCTACGTTTGGTGAAACCCGGTCGACACAGTGGATCTATTCATATTTGCATTGTCGTTTTATAATGACACGTTTCGTTCTTTAAGGTCCTTTAAGAGACATCAACGCGCCCACTTTCTTTAGGTCAATTTAAATCAATCTTCTTTATCTTTCTTCGGAGATGGTGTCACTAGAGGCAAGTGCATATGTATATGTTTGTTTATTGATCGTGAGGTGTGTTAATGTAAATTAAAAAAAGACCCCAACAAAATTATGACAAGTCTATTTGTAAAGAAATTCTATGCGCTCTTTCCTCCTCTCTTGTGAATTTTAATTAATTATTATCTTTTATTAGCCAGACTCATCATGATGGCCTCAGGTCATTTTTTATCTTTAATCTCATTATATGTTTGGTAATGCTTCATGTGGGAGCATATATAGGCTCATTATTATATGGTAGACATCGAAATTAATTAATTAGAGGGACGTTTTTCTAATTAAAAATTGCCAAGACGTGGGGTCAAGGAAACTAGGAAGATTTGTACCCACTCGATTGATTGCAATAATGTAAGAGGTTCTGAGAAATAAATATTAACTGAATTAACTAAGCATATTCAGCAACACTACCCAAAAAGTCTATTTTGTTATGGGAATCTGGGGCAAGGGTGGGTATATATATGTAGTACCTATAGTTTCAAACATATAATGGGTGGTTTCAGTTTAAAACCAAGCGTTTGAAAAGTCAAAATCATGCATGGTTCATTAAATATAGAACACGAGAAAATTCAAATGAAGCAAGATCGTGACGAGTTGAAATTTTGCTTGTTTTCTTCTCTATGCAGAAATTCACATGTGTATAATATAATCAGCTGGGGGTATTTATTAATTTCTTGGTGGTTTCGTGTTATTTTTTGTTCCTTCCACATGAAAGTTTACCTCATAAGTTAATTTTTTTTTTCTTCAAATTTTGGAGGTTTAATTACAACTTCTCATCACTAACTACTTAATTTTCGAAGCATGTATGATGGTGTAGGAATGAGAGGTGAAAATAGGATGCATATGGAATATGAAATAGTACGTAGTATGAAATAAAATATAGAAAGAGTTTTATTGTTTATAGTTAAATTGTAAATAATATAACTCATTTGTTTAAATTTGTGAACGCATTAATAACCTAGTTGTTAATTAAGTAGTTTAGTCAATATAAGGGGCTTTAAAAAAATCTCGAATATAAATATACACATTTGATTACATTATATTGAAGGAAGATAAAATTAAGTATTTGGTTGACATATCATTATATATCCAAACATCGTGACATTGGTATTTTAATTTATATTTAGCTTATATCACGTTTTTCGTTGAGCTTTTGAACTTGATTGAGATATGGAAGAATAACTTGCTAATAGCAGTAACTTCTTTGTGATAGGAAATTTTAATTTAAAAATAAAACATCATGAAAAATCAAATTTAAAAGCATATATCATATATGTAAAGAAAAACAATCAAAGTAAGATTTTACTACTTTGACATGGTGTGCACAAACATTTAAAAATTCACATAAAACCAATTCTTATAAATAAAAGTCAACATAATTAATAGCGATTTTAGTTTTAAGAAATCATATTTAAAGCATATGGTCATTTTGGGGTCGGGGGATTAAGGAGTAGTATAGAATTCTTCCTATAAAGAAGTGCACCATGTGCTGCACGTTGATGTTTTGAAGATATTATGTTTAGTGATAGGGTTATTGCCCGTGATCTTCTAGATAAACTACATAAACTACTTTGGAAATGAGAACGCTTTAGTCTCATTTGGTGTCGCAAGGGTATAATATGTAATAATTTGGTGAACTAAGTGTATGTTTGGGAACACTTATTTTTTTGAACATAAGTGCTTATTACGCAAGCCGAGATAAAACTCCTCTCACATACTTACCTCGTATGCCGTGAATCACGATTTATAAGCACTTATTACCCAAAAATAAACTATTCCAAACAAACACTAATATTTAGTATGTTGTGATTCATCAAACATGATTGTCTTCAATAAAAGAAAGTATGTATAGTATGCCTATACACATATAAACAAAAGTAAGGTGATTGTTTTTGTGTATTTGTACTAAACATGTAAGATAAAATAAAATATTAATGAAATATAAATAAGATAATTGTTGTTTTTTTCCTTTTTTGGTAATTGGATATTTAACATTGACGAAGATTTATGGTCAGTATGCCCCATGTTATTGGAAACAAGCCACGAGCATCACGGTGTCCTAGTTGTTTGTTGTGAATTCAATCTGCCACAACCCCACATGCCTGCCAATATTTGAACAAAATCTGGCCACTTCTTATCACTCCTTTAATTCTGGGCCAAAAGAAAAATTAATACTTATGTTTTTTTTTTTTTTGAGAAACTCAAATCATGTAATTTCTTTTCTTCAAAGTATTCATTACAAAATGAACACTCAATATGTAATATATGTATATTTTTTTTCTTTCTCTTTTATCATAATGAGAAAGACTTCGATTAATGCTGGCGACACATTTATAAAAGGAAACATAAATATTAAAATGAGTAATGTTTGAAGATTATTTATAGATAAGTAAAAAAATTTTATGACCTGTCATAGATGAGTGAAATTGAAACTTTCCGTACACGTGCTTCATCTTGAAGGCTTTTCTTTTCGTCTTTCCCACAATGAATGCGCCATGATCTTTCCCATTGATTTTCATAATATCTCTGCAGTTTTCAGTGTCTTCACACTCATCGATTGTCGCGTGTTTTGCTTTTCTTTTAATGAAATTTGATCACCACTTGTTTAACTGTACTATGAGAATAAAGCAAAAGATTAGTGCAGACCTATCTGTGTTACCTTAAATAAGAGGATGCCTATCTGTAGTACGTAATTCGGGAAAAAAAAAAAAAAAAAGCAACACAGTTTAGTTCGGTTAAAAATTAAACCATACTAATACGGATTGGATAAAAGACAGTAAACACGAAGTAATAAAAGACCGTTCAAACTATGAATTTTGTCAAAAAAAATAATTTCATGTAATATGGGGCGTCCAATTAATTACAAAACGAATGATTGGAATAGACTGCCCCGTACTAAATTAAAATCATTCCTTATGAAGTGTGTGTTTGGGTAAGCCTCAAATCGTAGTTTTAAAAGTCATTTTTTTTTAAATCGAGATAAAATTTTTCTCACATACTTACCTTATAAATCATAAAAATTATTCTTCAAAAATTAATTCAAACACACGAAGTAAGGTAATTCACTCATGAGGAGATACACTTTAATTTGTGGATCTCATATGTCATTATGCAGCCCCCAAGTCTCAAAGGGAAAAACAAATTGACATTCTCAATATACTACCTCCCAAATTCCACCTTATTGGATGCTTCTCCATCTGATCTCTGAACTTTAGTTGGCAATGATTGTAATTAAATTCCCCTTCGAGTTAGTTTATAATTTTCTGGGCAACTCCCTCTGCTAATCATCTAATGTTCCCAAAACAATTAGGTCAATAGAGCCCACGTAATTGATTCTATTTGGGCCTTACTGTAAAAAGCCCATTGATTCTACTATTCTTTTATTTCAAGCCCAAAACTAGGCCTTTCTTTAAAGTTCAAAGTGGCGAGGTGGGAACAAACATGTTTGATAGTTGATTTGATGCTGTTGGGAAACGAAAATGTATTTTACAAATTATGAAGAATCCTTGGGAGCTGGTAGTTCAATAGTATATTCCAACAGCACAAAACTCGGTTGCTAAGGAAGGTCTCACTGAAGCCTCGACTTTTGAGTGCTTGGGGGCACAGAATGATAGTGAGAAGCTGGGATCTATTGCCCACTTAGATTAAATTCCTTCTCCAAGGGCTTTAGCCCTCCTTTGTACCCAAAAAAAAAATGTGGCCTAGTGGATTGTTTTTGTGCCGTCATTCACCTTGGAAAGAGCATCAAGACCCCGATTGTCTCCAAGCCCAAGTGATAATAGAACACTATAAAGTGTTTTGGGGGAAAAAACACCCCAACATAGATTGAATCTAGAAGAATGAGTTAATCTCTCATAATGTGACAACTAATGAATCAAGATTTGAATATTCATTAGGAGAGGGGCCCATATTTAATGGATTGGGCTTTCCTCCTTTGCAAAGGAGGGTCCGCTGCAGCATCTAGGCCGTTGGATCATATCTCAACGGTCTAGATTTAATGTATTATAAAAATATAATTATATTTTTATAATGCATTAAATACGATATTTAATATACGATAGTGCTTCAAGCTGGATTGCTTCACTTATACCTAAAAGAAGGATACTTATTCCTAAAAAAAAATAGCACACTAAGAGGAAAACTAACATGGAGGTCATTACAAATTTCCCTCGGTTTTTAATAAGGTCCTTAGAAATCCCCCCCCCCCCCCAATAGGTCCTGATTGTTTACTCTGTTAGTTGTGCCAGTACTTCCGTTTAAAAACATTTCACGTGCCGTTATTTTAACTTGACAGAGACGATGTGGTGCTAAACAAGACTTGATTAAGCACACGCATGGACATGGATTGCCACGTAGATTTAGCAAACACGAGGGTGGAGGCAAGTTGGGTTAAGAGAATGAAAGGCAAAAGCTGCTAATCGGAACGGAGATAATTGAATTCCTCTGTAGAAGATCAAGCAAAGTTGCCATTTGATTCTTTGGATGGGTAAGAGCCACGGAGGATCGAGGTTGAAGATGGCTTTTGCGCAAATTGTAGGGGAAGGGATAATTTAAGACCAAAGACACGAGCTGTCGAAGGCGCCGAAGCAGAAATCTAAATAGGCTTGAAGATAGATTTTGTATAAATTCTGAGGTTATAAAGACTCATGGACTAGCTGATGCATATTTTGCCATTGTGCATTGTTGAAGATGGTGTCTTTCAGACCTGGGGTTATAAAACTCTCAACTTGGAATTAGTGAAGTGGACAAACTGAACTCTCAGCAAAAGCAATATCATTAGTTGTGTGAAGAATCTTTTTTACCCATTCTCTACAATTACTTTTCCCAATAGGTATCACATCATCAGTCGGTAACTCACTTTGTTCCTTGTACTATTGGCAAACGGTCTAGGGAAAACATTCAGTTAGCTTTCAAAATTTTTCCTGTTGTTGCCAGTTCACCCCTGTATAACAGAATGGTTGACACTGTTACTTTCCATTTAGCGTTTTTTAACAAGAAGGACTAATGGATTTAACAACATAAACTTAAAGGATTCAATATAAAGAAGAAGAAGAAGGTCTAAGGACCCAATTAACAACTAAGAAAAACTGTAGGGACCTCCATATTAGTTTTCCCAAGATTAAAATATCTATCTTTTCCTAGCAAAAGAAAAAAAATTCAACTCTGACATACTTTTTTTCCAAAACATGTTATGACTGAATAAGTAAAAATTGATTTTTTTTAATATAAACAAATCATATTATATTATTGCAAAATATGATGATGAAAAAGAAATGAGTGTGTATACATGTCTTACTATGATTTTTTTTTCTTCTAATCTTAGTTATCATTGTATTGGAAGCAATCATATTTGAAATACTGTCGGACATTAAATGTGTGCACCTCTCCTAACAAAAATTTGAATCTTGGTTCTTCACATTGTGAGAGACTAACTCCCTCCATTAGACTCAATCTGATTGGTTAATTAAGAAATATATTAATATAAGAATGTAATCTTGTTGAATTCTTATTATCCATGGAAATAGTTGGGTACTTGGGTGGAGCTGTTTGATGGGGAAATCAGCATCAGGATTTAGCAGGTTCCTTTTGGGGACGGCGTACTTAACTGGGCCATCTCAAAGGGATCTTGGACGCGTGTGAACCCCGGCAAGGAAAGCCCATCTGCCTCGTCCTTTTGCCTTCTTGCCATCTGTCACTTTCCCATTGGCTGTAACTTTTAAGAATGTTCCCTCTTTTTCATCATCCTCTCATTTTACAATTTTTTGAGAAAAACTTGTTATCCCGGGAACCTTCTTTCCAAGCAAATTATTTATTTATCATATAAACAGGTAGCAAGACATAAAGTGATGCAGTAATAATAATCTATGTGTTTTGGAACAACGATAGTAATACTTAAAAATAGCTTTTCAATCGTGATTTATAATATACGAAATAAGTATGTGAGAGAAGTTTTATTTCGATTTACATAAAAAACAGCTAATAAACCATATTTTCACCTATTCAAATACTCACTCTGTATTTGCATTTGGCTACGCCATGTCCGTGGTCTTGCCTGCATAATGCATATTTTTTCTAACGTCTATTTCTTCTTTCACAAAATTTTTAGGTGAGAAAAGTGACAAGCCTCCCGTAGTACCATTTTAAATTCAAATTCCTTGCCTATTAAACCTTGCATTTGCTTGTACGTATAGCCCTCTTCTCCCTCCTTTTCCAACCATTGAAAGGTGGATAAAAAACTAAATTGTTATTGAGTATGTATTTTATACAGAACTTTGAATGAGTCCGTGGGTTCGTGTGAACCAATTAATAAATATATATATATATATATATATATATATGGGTGTTTGTTTTGACGTTTACTGAACCAAATGGATTTGAACAGTGTTTTAGCCAAAATGGATGTTTAGTTGAGCGATTGGATTTAAGGTAAAAAAAGTTGGAAAAAGTCATAAACCTTAAAATGGAGTTTATTGGAGCTTATGTGCGTGTGTGTATACAATAATATTGATAGGAGTATTTTTATATTTTTGGGACCAATGAGGTACTCAAAATCACTTCTAATCACAAAACTTCTTTTATGAAAAATGTTCAAAATAATTTTCTCTTTCTTGGATAGTAATCTTCTGCTAATTATAGAATGCTTTGAGACAAGAGTTTAAGCAAGTTTTGAGTTTTGTTAATATATAACTGTAGAAATGTAGAAAATAATTAATAATTAATTTTAATCAATTTAGATTTATTATTTAGTTATTTTATGATTTCATAATCAATTTTTTTATAAACATATCATAAATTAGTTTCTATATAGTGTTTGTACCCATTAAATTTAGTTTAAATAATTTATTTGGATTATTGAAGGTATTATTGAGGTTTTAATCGATTTATTTTGTTAGATTTTGAGCTATGTGAAAATATGAGTTAGGATTTAATATTTAAATTAGAGTTTGATATAATTTATAAAATTTAAGCTTGAGGTGCACAATAGAAAAGACTTTTAGAATGTACCAATTTAAATTAGAGTTTGATATAATTTTATTTAAAATTGTAACATTGCCAAATTTTCAAAGTTAGTTTTTGAAAAAATTGTGAAAAAATCCCTCCGTGTGTAGATATCTTCCCAAGTTCTATTTGGCAATTAAATTGCCAATGAGGTCTTTTTTCACAATTAACCCTCCATTTTTTCATTTTTCATAATTTTTACAATTTTTTCTCTTAAATAATACAAAAGCCACTTATGCAAAAGCCAAACCAAACATCATTCACTTTTACATAAGTTGCTTATCCAATCGTCAATCAAAACATTCATCATTTTACCCAATCTAACTTTTTTCTAATTTTAAGATTCCATAAGTCTAAGAAAAAATAAGTCACTTATCCAATCGCTAATTCAAATATACCTTATATCAATTGAATAGAATTCAAGTTTGGGATTCTATTTTTTCCTAACATTGAATTCACCATCCAATGCAGGGAAATTTTTCTAGTCTTACATTATATATATATATATATATATAGATTTTAAATTTATGTCCTTCTTTTTGCCAACAGATTTTAAATGTATGTCATTAATCACAGTTGATTCAAGTAATTTGGCATTTATAAATTCTTTATGATGTGCTATAACTGCTAGACTCCAGCAGTTAGGAAAAAGCCAAAAACTCATGCCATGATATCATGGGGTAGAAAATATAAAAGAAACAAAACTAATTTTTTTTGCCGCATTTAAACTTGGGTTAGTGGCCATTTTTACTCTAGAAATATTTACTGAGGGTCAATTTTGTCCCGAAAGTGTCAAATTTGGGGTCATTTTGTCCTAACCGTTATTCCATTTGAGTTTGACCATTAGTTGACCAAATTTCGGGCAAATTTGCTCCTAAGTTAAAACTTTCAAGGTAATTTTGTCGTCCATGTTTTTGTTAAGGTACAAATTTATCCTGAAAGTTTTCAGTTAAGAGCAAATTTGCCACAAATTCGGTCAACTAATGGTTAAAATTAACTAGAATAACGGTCAGGTTAAAGTTGCTCCAAATTTGACATTTCTGTGGCAAAATTGGTCCTCAAAAACCTTCCAATGCGAAATTGGCCCTCAATGAATACTTTTAGGGCAAAAATGACATTTAATCCTTTAAACTTTAATTAGCTAAATACTACTACTAGCAATTAGCAAAACAAATCTAACTTATTTTCCTTGTTTAAAGTTCACTTAGCTAAATATTGCTCCCTTCAATCCTTAATATAAGATATATTTACCTTATTTAATTAGATTAATAAAATTATTTAAGTTAGTTAATAAGACATGTATTTTCTAAAATATCTTAGTCATCTTCCTTAATTCCTTCGTTCCTCTGAATCTTCCTTGATTTTTTATTTTATTGTTGATACACTACAAAAAAAGTGTGATTTAGTAGCGGTTAAAAGGTGTATTTATAGTGATTTTAACCGCTACAACTGACATTAGTAGCGGTTGACAAAACCGCTACTATATTAATAAATTGTTGCAAGATTCTCATATTGATAACACATTATCTGTCAAAATTGTAGTGATTTTATAACCGCTACAAATATTGGAGCCACAATTTTGTGTGGCGAAAAATGAAAAATGAAAATTACGCTCTATTTTTGTAGTGGTTACAAAATTGCTGCTAAATTGAATTAGTAATTTTTAAGAAATAGCGTTAAAATTTCGTAGCGGTTTGTAAATCGCTACTAATATCATATGGAATTTTAAAAGTAGTGTCAAAAATTTAATCCCATTTTTTTTTAAATTTATAGCGATTGTAGTTCTTAAAACAGCTACAAAATTTTTTAAAATTTTTTTTAAAAAATTAAAGATTATATTTCTTCATTTTTATAATATTGTATTGAATGGATTATTATTTAAGTAGTTTAGCTAATAGTAGTTATTATTTAAAAAGAATGATTAAATTTAGTTGGATAAATATAAACTTTATATAGGTAATATTATTGAGGATATGTAAGTAATAAGAAATAATTATGTTGTTGGCTACTATATGGTTATCATCATATAAGGAATATTGGAAATGATGAGAAAATGTCCTTCAATTTATGCAAAAAAGAAAAATAGTGAGGATAAATATTAGAAAAGGGAAAAAATGTTGAAATGAAATAATTAAAAAACTTTGAATATATTTGATCACCTAGTTCAGCTCCTCAGCTCTTAGAAAAAACTTTGTAAATGAGAGAAAATGAGAGAGGGGAAGGGTTTAAAGAAATAGGGGAGTATTTGAAATGAGGTTTGGTGAGAGTATTTATAGAGATATGCGTAGCACTTATAGCAGTTAATGAGTCAGGTGTTGTAGCGGTTGATTTTTATAGTGGTTATTGTGATATTCTTTGTAACGGTTTTTACATTTGTAGTGGTTTTAGTTGATTTTGTAGCGGTTATAGAACCGCTACAAATATTGTTCTGAATTTTTTTAAACAAAAAATATACATTAAGGTTTACAAGAACAAAAGCATAATTTGTTTAATCATTCTTCGTCATCATCCCTATAAAAATTGTGTGAAGAAATTATTAGTGTATAAAAATTATGTTTAAATGATATGAACTTAAAAAAACACATCGAACTATAGGTAAATTGTCATCACCTTCAGGTAAGAAGTTTTCAAAATTGGTAGGCTAAAATGGCTCATTCTCATAGGCGATGTTATCACCATAACCCATGTCGTAAAGGTCTCGAAGCTTTAAATGAACCACCATGTGCCACTATCAATCCTTGTGCCTCTTATCCTTTACATAATTAACCTGGTGTGCGTCTGAAGCAAGAATTTATGGCTCATCATCTTTAGAATGACTAGTGTGAATTGGCAGGGAGAAATTTATCGATGTGATGTCTAAGTTGTTAGTTGTGAGTCCCTGGGAACTGATGGTATTTGCCTACAAACACTTTAAAAGCGTCATGGTGAAATGGCATTGGTAATTGAGTTCGACGACATCAAAAAACTTTCTATAGTAAGGGATGCCTCCAAACTGTATGTTGGCGTCAGTGCTGCTCGCATAACTTCCTATCCCAAAAGTGCCATAAACATATGAATTTTGAGTTTGCAATCCTTAATCTTGTGAAACTATGCAAAATTTGAAATCATTGACATTGTATGATGTAAACTGTGGGACCATCTACTATAGTACGGTTGCCCTCCCTCCCGCTGCCCTTTCCCACTACCCCCTCCTCCGCTACTGCCACCCTACAGAAGCAATCTAGGGGGAAGCTCGGCCTCCTTCGCCTTCCCCTTATCCCTCCCTGAAGCCATATGAACTGCAAAATATAAAAAAAACAAAAAAAAATAGTCACATTTATATATATAATATAATAATAATAAAAAGTGGAAAGAAAATATGTAACTTTCGTACCTTAAGTGTGAAAAATGTGAAATGTTGCAACAAAACTCTCAAAAAGACATCAGAAAGCTCAGATTTAAAGGAAAACTATCAGAGAGATGTCAAAAAACAAAATAGCCAAATGAGACAAATGAAAGGTCGCTGGATGTTTATAATACTGAATTTTACAGAGGTTATTGAAAAAACCGCTACACAAACTACTACAAACTCACTTCGGGAAACAGAACACTTTTAGTAGTTACCACTAACCACTACAAATATACAAACACTTGACATTTTGTAGCGATTTCATCCAAAAACCGTTACAACTATTGGCTTATATTTGTAGCGGTTTCTTGTAACCACTACAAGGAGGCAACCATTTACATTCCGTAGCAGTTTATGTCAACATAACTGCTACAAAATAACCGCCACAATTGTTGTGCCTGCTTCGCGCTTATTGGCACCACATTTGTAGCGATTTCCATGACATGACTGTTACAGATGAGCACCAACAAGTTATTGCGGGAAATTTGTGCCAAATTTGTAGCGATTTTTTTTTCTGTAAACTGTTACAAATAACACTAGCTTACCAGCGTGCCACTTGGCACGAGGCTTACCACTACAAATTTGTAACGGTTTATGTAAAAACCGCTACAAATAGTGATATTGGTAACGGTTAAAAGTAACCGCTACAAAAACACCGCTAGGAAATGTCATTTTTTTGTAGTGATGTAGTATCAATAGAGGTAAGACATAAAGAAAACCCTAGCTAGGTTTTAAATGGATTATAGTATTACGAGTATTATATTAGTAATAGTATTATGTTTTTACTTGTTTCATTGTTTGCCACTTTGTCCTGTCACACCATCTTCGATGTTACCATTACACGTGTTGTCACCTTGCCACGTCCAAACAATGTCTTTCAGAGCCGGCCTCACATCCTCCTCGCAAAACTTGGCATATTCTAAAGTATCACTGGAACACTTTGAAAACTCTACGATGGCAACTTCCAGAGACACCTCGAACACCTCTTTTGTTATGAATAGCTTTCCTTTCCTCTCCTCTGACCGCCCTTCCATCTTTATTTTGAAGTCCTTTACTCTTGCTGTCTCGAAGCTTAACTTCTTCGTTGTTGTCTCGATCTTCAATAAAATTGTGGTTGCCGAAAACTTAGAAGTGAACATTGACCTAGTCTTCCTCTTGTTCTCAAACAACCCAGACAAATCAAACCCAAAAGACATGGAAGAAATCAACTCGGACGCATTGAAAAACTTAGGGGAAGAAAGATTGGTTCTAGAATCTTCTTCAACGGCTTAATTCAAAGAATTTAACTCTTTTTCAGAATTAAATGTTGATTCGATCGAAAATACCTTTTGAAACTATGGGACCTGCATTATCTCAGGAATCGTGATTTAATTCTCTGGGTCTGGCACAAGAATCTTAGAAATCAATCTCCTTGATTCTGCAGAAAACCAAGGAGGAAATCTGAACTCGGCTTTGAAAATCTTAGTGTACATAATCATGACATTTTCATGTTGAAATGGAAGAAATCCAGCTAATAATATGTAAAGAAGCACCCCTACAGGACCAAATATCAGCTTTCGGTCCATTATACCCTTTCTTTCTCAAAACTTCAAGGGCAACATGTGTCGGAGTTCCACACTAAGTATGGAGGAGGCCATCTTACCGGATGTGTTCTGGCAACGCTGAGAGGCCAAAATTAGAGACTTTAAGATTCCCGTTGTCATCAAGTAACAAATTCTCAGGCTTAAGATCTCTATGAGAGACGGCTCTGCTGTGATAGAAATCAACGACTCTAATTAACTATAGAAAATAGTTTTGTGCTTGATCCTCTTTAAGTTTGCCTATAGCAACCTTGTGGAAGAGCTCGCCTCCACGAATATACTTCATGACGAAGAAGGTTTTAGTTTTGGTGGCCATTACTTCTTTGAGTTCAACAATGTTGAGGTGTCGAACCAAACACATGACAAAGATCTCTTGCTTGATTTGTTCCATCATCTCTTGTCTCTTCACTTTCTCTTTGTTTATCACGTTGATCGCAACGCTCTCGCTGGTCGATATTTTCCTGTCGTGATACACTTTAGTGAACGTCCCTTTCCCCAAAAGCCTGTCGATTTCATAAATCCCAAACAAAGTATTAGTTTCTTCCATTGATTAAGAGGCTAGCGATGAGGTATCAATGACTTGTTTTTTTTTTTTTTGGATGCTTTACTGTGGAAACCACATTTTTGTTGGAGTAGGGATCCCAGTTTGATTGGGTTTACACTGAAAACACAGTGCTTCGATTTCCTTGGAAGTGGGAGCGAAGGTTATTCTTCACCTTCTTTTTTTCTCTTTTGCTAGGAAAGCTCTGAAAGAAAATACAAATAACATAAATGGGTTAAGGGGTAAAAATACCCACAAATTTTTTTTTTTCAAAAGTGCGGCTAAAAACATAATTTTTTTTTGTAAAAGTAACCATGAATTTTTAAAAATGAGCAAAAGTGACACAACTATTCCCTCTAAGCCCTAATTCACCTTTATCTTCATCATAAACCATCATGAACAACAAATCTCTCCAAGACATTGAGATTCATCATCAAATTCAGCCACAAATTAAACCAACAATAATCATATCTTAATATATTGATTCAGATCAAGTGGGTATTGAAAAAAATAGGGAAAGAATTAGCAAATTTCTTGACCAAAACAAGCATCTACATATAGTAGCAAAGAGAATCATAGAGTTGGCATCAAGCATGGCTTTGAAGGGTTGAAATATGACTCTGCTTCTAATCTGAATGTAACCTTGCAGCAAACCCAAAAGACTAACTATTGCACCGATATGATAATGAAAATTCGAAGAATGTTCAGAGTGAATATGTAAAACATATGCCTTCAAACCCAGTCCGGAATCTAATTGTTTTTGTGATCCATAAAGCCATACTCTTCGTACAGATCCATGAATGGCACTCCCTCGTGTCCTTATTACATGCTCAAACATGGATGCAGTGATGATAATCGACGGCATTGTAAACACAGAACCTTCAATCATCATATGCTGCGATGAGGCGGTCGTAGGAGCCTAAGGAGACTCCATTAACAGCATCGCCAAAGAAAGAGATCATGGAGGTGAGCCTGAGAAAGAGAGAGAACGTCCAGAGATGGGTGATGTCGCCGCTGTTGCCGAAATCTAAGAAGAAATGAGGGAGTTGAATGAAGGGAGGGAGGGTTTGAGAGAGAGGGGGACAAGGGAAGGGATAAGGGGCAAGGTCAGTAGAGATGTGATGATGGCCACCATTATTGACTGTGGATGATGCTATCGCCACTGGAATCTGACAAGGGTAGGGGAGTTGAGTGAATGAATGAAGGGTTTGAGAGTGAGAGGACATGGAAGGGGAAGGGATAAGGGCAGGGATGGAATTTCAAAAATTTAGGTATTTTTATTTTTTTTAATATTGTGAGGCCCATGAAAATGTTCACAGAGTTTACTAAATTTAACAGAAGTGTCACTCTTTCCCTTTTTTTTAAAGTTTATGGTTACTTTTGCACACACAAAAAGTTTATGTTGTTAAACGCACTTTTGAAAAAAGTTCATGGGTATTTTTGCACTTTAACTCATATACAAATAGAGAAATACTTCTATACTCTAGAAACGTCAACTCATCTGTACTCTGATTAATTAAAATGCAACAACTTATTTTATTTTAATCCTATATAACATATGAGTCATATGAAAAAATTCAAATTTTATGATTTTAAAAAAAAAACAACTCATAAGAGGAAATTGTGTCTTTTATTTTTCTAAATTATGAAGTTTATATTTTTAAAAATCATAAAATTTGAATTTTTTCATATGATTCATCTTCTTTGTAGAATTAAAATTAGATGAATTATTATATTTTAACTAATCAAAATATAAATGAGGTTACATTGTTAGAGTATATAAATATTTCTCTATACATATAATAGTTTTCGTATACGCGGGTAGAATTTCTCCTCGTCAATAGGTGGCCTGAGTCAAAAGTTAGGTTTCCTAATCTGACTTTCAACTAAAGACGGTGGAATTATTATTTTGCGGAAAGGAACCGTTACCTTGTACTAGCATGATTACACCGAGGAAATGCATGAGATTGAAGGGATCTTATT
Organism: Inga laurina; assembly: GCA_963855925.1. Lineage (NCBI taxonomy): Eukaryota > Viridiplantae > Streptophyta > Magnoliopsida > Fabales > Fabaceae > Inga > Inga laurina. The sequence goes on from OY979706.1 coordinate 61,444,499, forward strand.
CATTGTTTGATGAAAGTCGGTGGAGGATTTTTTTTTAATTAATTTGTCTTATTATTTTATCTTAAAGAAATTAGAGAAGTAGCGTTAAAGGTTTTTAATTCATTTGTCTTATTATTTTATCTTATATCTTTTATTTATTAAAACTTTATAAGCCCTCTCTCCCAAATTCTTCATACTAAACAGACCTAAAGTATTTTGTGGTATAATTATACTCTTAGGTATTAATTTTATCCAGAGAAAATTTGGCTCTAACTAATTTTTATGAGCAATTTTAACCCCACCATTAACTCCTGAAAAGTCATTTAATTGAATGTGCATCATCTAATACTATAAATTAAAGAAGGGAGATTGAAGGTTTTTATTTAATTTTATTATTTCTCTATTTTACATATTATCTTTATTAAAATTTTATAACCCCATTTCTCCAATTTTTTAAATCCAATTTATAAAAAATTTTTCTCCCCTCCATTTTCCTCTGCCAAACAGACCCTTAGGTGTTGAACGCCTCTAGAATAGAAAAATATTTTAATGTGATGAACCTTAACCCTAATCTTGTAGGATATATGTTAATAAAAAGAAAAAAATTCTTATCCACAGGATATATTTTTGTTTTTATTTTATCCACAGGATACAAACAGAATTCTATTCTTTCATGATTGATTGTCTCTACAATTTCCATAATCATGGAGTAGTTGTCGGTATAACGCAAGCAAAAGCTTTGATTATTGCACTAGTTAATTAGTAGAAAGCAAATAGGAGTAACTTTCTGCTTTCTACTTTTCTTTTTCTTATTTTAGAACGAAGTCCAGCCTTCTAAAAACGGTCGGATTAACGCTCACCAACCAGGAAATCACCAATAACCGTTGCAGGCCTGATATAAATCGTCAATGAACATGTAACTAACCTAGGCTGCTAGGCTTGTTCTGGGGAAGGCTTCATATACTTGATACTTGATAGCCTATTCTTTTCTTTCTGACCTTGCAATTAATATCTTTTTACACATTTACAATATTTGTTAAATGATTACTTGAGGTATCTGTCTCGGGAATTCATACTATTCCCTTGTCTTCTTAATATGAGACATATTTAGAAGTTAATATTGATCCTAAATATAGGATATATTTTTCATATTTGTTAATCTTTTTTTAATTTATCCATATTGATACTCCCTCAACAATAATCCAAGAGGAGAGAGAAGGGAATTAAGTAATATGATTATGATCGATGTTTTAGAAAATACATACCACGATAAATAACTTAACTAACTTCCTTAATTTAATTAAATTAAATAAATATATGTTATATTAATAGAGGTAGGAATAATAGTTTTAGGGAAATTTGAAGACATATCAATTAATGCAAGGTCAATTGCATTCCACGACTGTAAGTCGTACGTGGGAGTAGGCACAGGTATTGTGAGTTTTCGGGAAACAACTGTGGTGGTCCTCATTCAACGATTGAATGGGGCCAACCAATCACCACAAGGACTTTGGGTTCTTCAATTTCATGGGATGCTTACGGAAGTACCGATTGTAACATGACAAAGGTGCAGGCTAAAATCTTATGAGGAGTTACGGCGAGGGACATGATAACGTGTTTCAGAAGAAATTTCATATCTGACATCAAAGCTCTGGGCAATGAGAGATAGTAGTTAGTTTCTATGTGATGGCTTTCGTGAACAAGCATGAGATATAGTTATTGCGCAACATTACCAAGAAGAATGGTTGGTCATGGCAGGTCGAAATTTTTTCACGAGCTCCTGTGAAAAACCATGAAATGACTAGTGAGTTGTGTCCTTGAAATATTTGGAATTAAGGAATGGAATTCGCTCATCTATCCCTTTAACTAAATCAATATGTTCTTCGTTTCTAACAATTTATCGCAATTTAACAAGTACTAATTAATTATACCTCTCCCTGCCTTTACAAGTAACCCGGATGAAACACCGAGCCATTGCTATTGAATACACGCTTTTTGTTACTTCTTTTGCTATTATGAGTAATTTAAAAGAAGCCGCAAAGGCAACATGTACAGTGCAAGAGCAAAATTATAATTGTAAGGTAAGAGCAATGATGGATTGATGTCATAAAATAGGACTACTTCTTCAATTATGATTCTGAGAAATATGTCAGAAAAACTGCTTTGCTCTCCCAACTTGACCATCGTTATTGCGTTAGCTTCCTGTTTGCTCACCGCGACTTTACTGCTTTCCACAATTTTTACAGTTCAATAATTGAGCTCAGATATTTGTTACCTGGAATGGAATTATATAGTGAATTGGAATTAAACAAGGAAGGAATGGGAGGAAGAGAAACTGCCACAGAGAGAGAGAGAGAGAGAGAGAGAGAGGTGAGAGAAGAGGAAATGATGTAGGAGGAGGAAACATGTCATCCTTCCCAGTTCTCAGTGCACATCAACCCAATTAGCTAGTATGTTTGTGGAAGCTACAGGAGCCTTAACTGGAATCCTTATAGCGCATTTGCCTTTCTTTCATGCATGTGTAAAACCCAAAATATGCCATCATCAAGTCACAAGCTAACAAGATCATATATGCCTCACATATGCTAACTGATGCATTTGCACTATAATGAAAGATAAAGCAACAGTTTCTATCAACCAAAAAAATAAATAAATAAAGCAACAGAAGGAGAAAAGGGGGGGTGGGATGCGCAACCAGAAATACTTATATAAGAAATAAATATTTAACTATTTAACATACGACAGAGAGCAAAGTTATAAAATGAATTAAAAAATAACAATTTTGGAACATTATATTATTCAAAACAGACACAAATTAACCGGTTACTCCATTGATCTTATTTCAATGAATAACATGCTGGTAAATAAGTAACCTATAAGGAATATTGGTTGCAGTATAAAAACAAGTTCAATGTGATCTTGCAAGTTTAACCAACTATGAGTAGAGATTAATTAATACATCCAAACAATTAAACAGATGCAGAAAACATTGAGTTGAGAAGGAACAGGAAACTTATCTTCCGAGAACAATTCCAGCCAATGCATATCCGCAAGTCTCTTAGAAAAGTATGGCAGAATCTCTGCAGGGTCACCTTATTCATATATATAGAACATTAAAAACCCCATAATTAATAATACGATGTCCTCAATAAAAGAACGCTAATTTTTCTAGGCAAGAATAAATATTCACTCGTCAAAACAGGAAAAAATTAAAATGACTATGATAAAGAGAGACTGAGACATGAAATATCGTTTTCTTGAAACGGTGATGGAGATCAGTAACAATATGTATACTAATTCAAGACACTATATATTATTAACCGCAAACTTTTTTAGTACTTTTAATTAATATGAAAAAAAGATCTTTATATATATTTGATAAAATGACAATTATAATAAACTAAACAAACATTACATTGTTAGTTTATGTTATACACACACACACAATTTAAAAAGTCTCTAAAGCAACAAAATTTGCCAATTTATTTTACAATAGACGTCATTTTATTGTATTTTATAGAACATTTCTATTAAAACTTAGCAGTTATATGCAATTCAAACTAACAGACATGTATAATAGCAAATTTTAACCCATATGACTATTAATTAAATTCGGCCTTATCGAAACCCAATGTGAGACCACAACCTCGCATGGACATTACAGATTTACAAGCCTATGTTTATCTATATAACCTTAAAACGAAGCAGATCATTTTATTCAAATATAGAACATTAAAGTCCATAATTATCTCGAGCTCCTCAACCCAGCATATATAGATTAAGTTTTCTAGGCCATCTCCCTTGGGCCTCATTAGATCACACAACAAAAAGAGCAAAAATTTTGGTAGTAAAATTGCACATTAACCCTTCAAAAAAAAAAAACCAGTTATAAGGTGTCAGAACTAGCAAAGATCAAGATATTAGGTGGCGATGAAAGCGAAATGAAGCTCAGAAACTGATAGAATTTGGTCTTCTCTCTCAGCACAAGCAAGTAGGTTGGTAGTGTTTACCTGCCAAAGGTTAATATAAACTTAAGATGAAATAAATATATGTTAAGATATGAAGCAGAAGGCAGAATCTAGCCTTCACTAAGGTGAGCACAAACAACAAACCAACTGGCATGCGCAACAAATATAAAAAAAAAATATGTGTGTGTGTGTGTGGAAGTAAACGATATAATCAGAAAGATGACGATGATATCTGCAAAGCATCATATCGGTAAGATAAATTTGCGAGGACCATACTATAACGTGAAATGGTCCCCCATGCTATACGCAAATTTGGCCGCTTAATCTGTACAGTACTACTCGGGTATCTTCTGCAGAGAGAACCGTCAAAAGTCCCGCTTTAAGGTTACGAAAGCTAAATATAATTAAAATCGCATATAAGGGGAAAAAAATTAATGAGTAGAAAAAGGGAAAGAAAACAACTTCTCAGTACTGTTTGTCACTGTTGGATAATAATAACCTTCTGATTATCACTGATCTTTCACCTGAGGATCCAACCGATGGCAAAGAGAGGGATACAGTATGAGGAAAGAATCAAACCGAAGAGGATTCAGAGACCAGAAATAGCATTATATATATATATAGCAGTAAGACTCGTTTCCAGCACTGGAAGCTGACAGAAAGAGAATGAGCACGCAAAAGCATCAGTATGTAACAAATACTAAGTGCCTCTGTGTGCTCACTCTCTTCTGTCAATTTCTATGTCACATGAAGCAAGCTTTAGGGGTCGGATCGAGAAAATATGAAGGCCTGCACAAATAAGGAAACCTCGAGGAAAACTAGTGCTCTTTGAAAAATCCAAAGAAAAACACTTAAAATTGAATCAGATCTGCGGAAAGGAAGGGGAAAATAAAAAAGAACAAACACGAAAAAAAATGAAAAGAAGCAAAACAAGCAAATCTAGGATCTCCCGTTTACTTCAAATAGCGCCTAGAACAAGAGCTTCTTTGAAAATTTTAGGGTTTGTCACCAAACAGCCGGAAAGAAAAAGATGCCGACGAAATCAGAAAAGGAAGAGCATGAAAAGAAAACGAGAGTCTATCAATTTTTCTCAAATTCAAAAACCAAAAAAAAAAAAAAAAAAGAACGAACGATTCAACCCCCAGAATCAGCTGAAAACTTGTCTCGATACTTTCTTTCTCGTTTTTTTCTCCATTTCAGTGTGGTTTTCTTCCGTCTATCCCTTAAACTCATGCAACAACACGTAGCCAGATTCCCTGACCTGATGAATCATTCTCAGAATCCCATTTGTACTGAGCCAGAACGGGCGAGCAAAATCAAGATTCGAGAGAAAATCACGATTGCTCGCAGAGGGAAAATTTAGTAGCAGATAGAGGCAGGCTTAAATGGTGGAAGAAAGCGTTAAAAGCTAGTACTCTCTCTCTCTCTCTCCTCCCAGGCTCCACTGAAAAATGAGAAGCAGCCATGAAGGGTTCAACGGCTCATTGACACCTCGCAACCAAAATTATCGTTATTATCATGACCCATCCCCCCCCCCCCCCCCAAACCCCCGGGGGGCCGCTCTCACACACACACCCAATCCCCTCTCGATCTGATCTTCTGGGGAAGGCAAAGAGGTCACGAAGCTTTTTCGAGAGGGGGCGAATGGGCTGTGATTGGCTGTGGAGATTACAACGGTGCAGTTAGTTTTGTGTGGATGGTAGCCGTTGACGTGACTGACCGAGCTGATTCAACAAATCCCAGCCATTTGATTGGCGGGGCGTTGGGTCAGAGTACTGTGGCTTGATGAGACTGCGTCTGCGCCGTTTGAGGAGACAGCGATTGGGTTATTAATAAGGAGCATTCGTACTGTAACACATCCCGCAAACCTCCCCGATGGATCTACCCTAACTACTTTTTCTGATAACTCTCCTAACAATCCTTATATCCTAATCTCGTAATTTTCTTTTTAAAAAAATAATCATTCAATAGACTTCCTCATCGGATCAGCGATTACGAGTAGTATTTCAAACATATTTTCATAAAACAAAAAAAATTAATCCGGTGCCGATACCACTAAAACACCTGGTAACAAATGACAAATAACTTATAATACAAACTAGTGCAAGTTTGTCAAAGCGGTACGCCCCACACGTCCAATTAGATTGGAAAAAAGCACATCAAGGATGTTGGACCATTTGGGTTCACAAGGAGACTGGTCGTGTTTTATTATGTCGCTGATTGGGATAATTTATTTTTTATTTATAAATATTTATAATTTGTGATTTACGATATATGAAATAAGTATATAAGAGGAATTTTATCTCAACTTACATAATAAGTACTTATTTTCTAAAAATAAGTTATTCCAAACACTAATAAAGCTACGATAATTTATAAGCTAAAATTTGATACTTTTATTATGATCGTAGAGAGAGAAAACAGTTATTATAGAGGGAAAAAAAAGCTCTTTGGTAAATGGGAGGTGAGAGAGTATAAGTGTTCTTGATATATGGTATAATTCTGGTGCTATTTATAAATCAATTTTGACAAAAAATTTTGATCTTTGTTATAAGTCTAATTCTAGAATAATAAATGCATTTTTTACTTTTTTTGCCCCTATTGATTGCAATAAATAAATAAAATTATTTTTTCCAAAAGCAGCTTTTTGAGAAGAAGTTCAAAAGTCTAGGTTTTACAAAAAAAATCATTTCTGCCACCATCAATTCAAACACAAATTATATTTACAATCTAACTTATATAAAAGTCAAACTAAAAAAAAGTAACTTCTGTATTTGTTAACTGAAACGGGCCCTCTATCTTTATTAAGAATAGAGTTAGTACTAAATTATGACTAAAGACTATCCTATGGGTATATATACACCACTAGAGTTTTTATTATAAGTCTATTTTAATTAATTTTCATATTTTAAAAGGATGATTTTTTTACCATGAAAAGAGGATAGTTCAGCCATTAAATTAAGAGAGAATTATATTCAGGTCTCGTACAAGAGAAAAAATGAAGAAATGATCTTATTGATAAGTCTTGGGGCTTCAAATAACAAGTTTAGGAGTGTCATTGACAAACTTAGGAGAGTATTTTTTTTCCCCTCTTATATAAGACCTGAATGTAATTCTCGTTTAAATTAAATGTAGTAGGTTTAAATTTATAAAATTTTTTCAAAAATACCTTTATTAAAGAATGTGCATTGTAAAATTATTCAAAAGTAATAAATATACTCAATGTGTTTCTAAATAATATAAGATCTAGTTTTGTAGTGTAAACTACATTACAATTTAGATCTTATATATATATATTGGATCAAATATACCCAGCGCTCCTAAAAATTACAGACCAAACGTAGCATCCCAACGAAGAGACCTTGCAGAATATAATCTATAGAGGAACAGTACACTGCTCAAAAACCGCTGGTTAAAGTTCGAGCTCATCTTGCTAATCCGTCCGCAACGTTATTCGCCCGTCGATCGCACCATGACACATGAGCTTCCCAATCACATCCCAGCACATTCTTTAGTTCGCTCAAATGTCCTTCTAGCTCTCTACATGATCAGTGTCGGCACTGTCCAGAACCTCTATCAGTTCCTTACAATTCGTTTTCAAGATGACAAGTCGGAAAATATCGTTGTTTATGGCAAGGTGTTTAAAACCCGGGTTGGGATCCGAATCCCCCAATCCCAGCATCAGGTCCCAGTTTTTAGTTGGGATGTAAATTGTATCTCAGTCTTGGTTTGGTCTCGGACTGGCACTGGGAAATTCCGATTTTTTTAAAAAAATAAAATGAAACTTTTCATAATTTAGTATTTAAAGTGATCATTTAAAGCCTAATAAAGTTATAATAATTACACAAATTTATCTAGAATTGAATAACAGCATTTTATTATTATTATTATTATTATTATTATTATTATTATTATTATTATTATTATGATCAGCATCATCATCTTCATTATTATCTTTATACATTATATAGTTAGGATTAATATCACAATATATACGGTTTAACATCAACTAAAGATGTGATACACATCTTATCAAATCATAGCTTAATTTATGGCGTAAAAAATACAAAATAAAAAATAACTTAATTTATAAGGTAAAAAAAAAAAAGGGACCGAGACTTGGACTGGGATCTCAAGGGTGATCCCTATCCCAGTCTTGGTTGTCCTGGTCTCAACTGGGATGGGAAATTCCTAATATCAAAATTTTTGGGATTGGGTTGGGACCAGGATACTTTGAACACCCATAGTTTATAGAGAGAATAAGTAAGAGAGAACAAGTGTAAAATTGAAACAATGGGAATTAATTTATTGATTGAGAGAGAATGAATGGATAATTAATGTACATGTACATCATATACCCCATTCGATCCTTTTTATAAGTAATTTTTTCTCTCTTAAGGTTGATTCTTTTTATAAGTAACGTTTTCCTTGTATCTCAAAGTTTCTACCCTTATCAAATACACATCTTTATATTAATTATCCTCACTCACCACTAATTCTCTTTCATTCACTCACTTATTACACATTCATTCTCATATTTTATACTCATTTTCTCTCTTATGCTCTTTTCATAAATAAAAACATATTTAGAAAAAACATGATATTTGTTACACTTTTATTATTTTTAATTAATCTTAGCTTACACTTCGTTTTGAGCAATAAAAATAAAAATTGTTCATAAAAAAGATATGAGCGAGTAAACGATTAGTTGGCAAATATAATATATGCACGTACACATATTTATATTTAATGAGGTAAAAATATAAATGAAAATTTAAGACAAAAAATGTTATATATAGGACCACCACATATTGAAGAGTGTAACTTTTTGTACCACCAGAGACATTAACCAACTAATCAATTCAGGTAAAAAAAAAACAACTAATCAAATCCCGAGCGCCTCTCTTCTTTTTGAATTATAGGGCTAAAAAGATACCGCTTCCACCAATCCAGTTTTTTTTATATAGTAAATTTTTAGGAAATGAGTTAGGTTTACTCACGATCTAAAGACAAGACTTTAAGTTGGGATACCTACCCTAGCTTCTTGATTGGATTACAATTAAATGGACTTTACCGGGATCGAACCCTCTCTCATTGGTGAGAGTGTCCGACTCCTTCACCAACTGAACCCAAGAACGAGGGGTTCCACCAATCCATCTTATAGGAAGTAGTTTTACTTAGAAAAAAAAAGTGTTTAGACATTTTGATAACTTTAGTTTTCAATGAGTATTAAATATTTGGCTGATGTATATTTTTAGTCTTTAAAGTTTAGACAATGTTCTATTTTAGTCCTTTAATTTTTATAAGCGTGTTTTTTGTCACACCCCATCTTTATTTTGCTATTTATCAAAGTATTTATGCGCAGTTCAGTGGGCATATAGAAATAGCATAAATATACTGATATAAAGTATTTGATTACATTACAAGAATTTCTATAGGGTTTGTACATAATACTTACAAATCCCAAAAATAATAATAAAATCTACTGATAACCAACGCCCTTGCTTAAACTGGACCGGAACCTTCAATTGCCAATAATTACGACTTTGCCCTTAGTACTGCTTCCTTCAGCTGGATAGATGATACATTTATGGAAAGGGTGAGATTCATATGAATCTCAATAGTAACAAGTTATCAATCATATAAAATGTGATAAATAAATATGCAATGCACTACTTAGTGTAATAGAAAATTTATATTGTTACGTGCGCGCGCGCATTGTTCGAGCCCAAATGACTATTTAGACCCCTACTTGTCTGTCACCTCAACTGGGTCCCAGACCACAGCTAGGTACTATTCATATTGTGTATATCATAGCCGGGTCCCTACTTGACCAAATGGCATTTGTGTTTTTCCCACCGGATGATACTTGTACTTTTCCAGCACCATAGCTAGATATTGTGCCCCAGGCACTGTGTCTGTCATAGAATATGGCATACATATAACATACCAACAATCATATAGTTTTTGAGAGATAGTTACTACCTGTATTGCCCTTTCCTTACTTGTCTATCGATCCAATACCTTGGTCCGACTCGTCTACTGATATGTCATAAGAGTCCAAATGTACAATAAATGAGTGATTACTCATTCACGTCACATTCTAAACTCATGTTGTTAGTTATCTTGACTCAAAATTATGAAATGACCATAATGCCTCTGGGAACCCGGTCTAAGCCCTTTTGTACCCGGTCTAATTGCACTTTACCAAAAAATCATGACTCAGACTAATCCTACACAATTTCGCGTGTATAATTCATTTTTTACCTTAGTTTTGACAAATTCATCCTCAAATTACAGAAATACCCTTAACAGCCACTATGTTAGGGTTTTAGAGGTAAATTTGTCATTTCACACCCTAAAGCCTTTATACTCCATATTTTACATGTTTCCTACAAAATTTTCCATTATAATCACAATGAAATCATCAAATTTATGAAATTTCAGCTCTAACCCTGTGTTCTGTGCTTGGCCGAAAATCTAAAAAATAAAAGGGAAATTGTGTTTTCATGATTTCACTTGACTAAACACTTCCTTTTCACTTGTAATTCCATGATTAACCACTTAAACACGTATTAATCATGATTAGGGCTCATTTGGGCAGCACCTCTCCTTAGACTTTGGCATTCCCAAAATCACAAAGTCATGAAAACCAAGCCAACAATCATCCAAACCACCAAAAACAAACATAAATCAACATATTAGGCAAGGTTTCATAATTTACCTTTGATTTCTCTTATTTCTCTCTCTAAACCATGCCCTCTCTCCTCCTTTCTCTTGAATTTGTGCTTGCTACATGTGTGATTCAAGAAGGAATAGAGATTAGAGAAAGTTTTCATGAATTCGAAGGCAAGAACAAGTGGAAATTACTTGTAACTTACCTTGACTTTACCTCTTGAACTCATATGCTTCTCTCTTGTTCTTGTGTTCTTGTTTCTCCAAGTTGTCTCTCTCTCTCTCTCTTGTTCTTTTTGTGTTGGCCGAAAATGGCTCTTGGAGGAGAGATAAGAGTTCTTAAAATATCACTCTTCCACCTCCTCAAACAATATTATTTTATTGCTAATCAGTCATGAGATTTTTGACTAATTGCTTCATCTTTTTGAACTTGTATCTAATGGCTTCCAGAGGGCATTATTTATGGCCAAGTATTATTTTCTCTTTCCCTTATCTTGTTGGATGAAAATATGAGGCTTTGAAAGAGATAAATAACTCTTCAAATATCTCATTACACCTTCTTAAAAATATTAGTATTTAATTATAAATTAACATATGCTAATTTGATTTTTGTGTCATCTTTTTAAACTTGGATAAAAATGCATCCACATGGCATCATTAATATCTAAATAATTATTTTCCCTCTTGCTTTTCTATTTTGGCTGAAAATATCCAAATAAAAAGGAAAAAATAAATGACTCCTTGCTTTAATGGCAAATGACCATTTTGCTGATACATTTTTGTATTAAATTGGCCATTCTTCTTTTTCTCTTGTGTCTGGCCAAAATTTAACAATACAATTGGGCCAAAAATTGTGCTCAAACTTAAGGGAATAAAAATTTTACTCCTGTACCCAAACTTAATCATGTTGTGTGAACCACTGATTGCAATGTTTTGCCATTTTAGGTGTGCCAAAATTCACTATTTTATTCCCTTTATTGTATCAATTGCATATGAGATTTTGGTGACTGAAATTTAGGATGTTACATTTTTAGTGTGTTAACTTCACTAATAGAAAATGTTGAGTCCGCAAATTTAAAGTATTGATATGTCTTTCTAGAAGATTTATTTTAATGTTAAAATATAAAATTAATTATATTAAGGAATCAAAATTTGGGCATGTCAACATTCTAAATTTGTTGACTCATCATTCCCTATTAGTGAAGTTAACGGTGTTAACTTAAAAGTACTAAAAACACACGTTTTTAAAGTTAAATGACTAAAATAAAACATTGTCTAAATTTAAAGGACAAAAAGTATTCTTTAACCTAAATATTTATTTCATATATGCTTATATTTAGTAAGGATAGTGAAAAGATATAAGCTAATATGATATGGGAGTTTCGTGTGATTTATAAGGGTAACATTAGAATTCAATTAAATTTGATGACAAATGGAACATGTGTAACTGTTTCATTGCTACGTCTGAATTAATTGGAAACGTTTTGTAATTTGGACGGAGTATAAACTCAATCCAAGAGGTATATCTTGTTAATGACTTTACATTTTGAGTAGTAGCAACTTGACGTTTTGAGTAGTAGTGTTTGTTTAGAATGACAGTTAGAGCCTTTAAAAGTAGTTTTTTAATCCAGATTTACAGTATACTCTTCCGGTTTTATTTATAAATAACTTTCTTTCTCATATAACTGATCCTTTTTATAAGCAACTTTCATTTTCTGTCTGAAACTGTAAGCTTCTTTTTTTCATTTTATCCTTATTAAATGCATATTCTTTCTCATATCTTATACTTATTATCTCTCATACTTTTTATCTATTCTCTCTCCTATATTCTTTTCATAAATAAGGGCATATATTGAAAAAACATGATTTTTTTGACACGCTTATTGCTTTTAACTATCAATATGTTTTACGCAATCAAGGGAAGAGTTACTTTAAATAGAGCCAGAGGGAATACGAAATAAACATTTAAGAGGAGTTTTATCCCAATTTATATAAATAAATACTTTCAGAGGTCCCAAACGAACTATGGTATGTTAGAGCATCCTACGCTTTGGGGCCATTGCACAAAAAGGTTAACTATAGCCCTCTGCCCCTTATCATACCGATAGTGATATACTAATATGTCTACATGTGACTACTTCTCGCTTCAGGTTTTGATGGATCTGTGTTCAATTTCTTTACTTAAAAAAATATAAATACGTCAGGTGACGGACGTGGGCCGGGTGACTATTAATTAATGGAAGGGGACATATACGCAGGATAATAATGAACGGAGCATAGTTGAGTCGCACGCCATACCAAGTAATTATTCTCAGTGATTATGAGTGTAAATGAGGGTTGCAATGGGGTCTGATAAATATCATTATCAAAAAGCATCTTAACAAGTGAGTAGAGTGATAATGGTTGGTGTAGAAAGTAATAATAAATTCATGCTTGCTTATTGTTAAGACTTTTTTATTTTTACATTTATTTTTTTAATGCCTTACAATAATTCTTTCAATATACTAGTAAGCTTGAAATTAGTATTATAGATTTTGCTACTGTGGTCCCCTCCCTTTTATTTTATTTGTAGTGTTGTTTGTAGGAGGAATTTTTACATGGAGAATAACATTAAGGTCTCAATAAAAAAAAATATTGATGAGTCTTATAATTTATTAATGACAACTCTTTCAATTATCAATTAAGACTTTTATAATATTTGCTCCCTCGATTGGGACCTAAATAATATTCTCCCTCTTTTAATTACTTCCTCTCATCCATACCTATGAGTTGTCTAATTAATTTATTTATATTAAAAAAAGGGAAAGTATTTACTCACTTTAATGCTAAGATCTATTTACTTAATTTAATTAAATTAGTTAATATGACATATTTTTTTAAAACACCCTACATACTCTCCTCAATTCTCTCTATCTATTTTTTACTTGATTATTGTTTAGTGAGTGTCAATTAATTAAGAAAAGATTAACATATATAAAAATAATAATTCTTATATTTATTACCTATTGTATTGATAGGGAACATTAGGGGGGAAATAAATAGGGAAAAAGACAGAAAAATAACTTTGAATTTGTAAAATTCTAAATTAGATAGCTCCCAAAACTAAGTTGTGAATTGTTTATCAAACTTTATCATTCCCTTATCAACCCTTAATAACAAACCTTATTTAAGATTTTATAATTTTAAAATTCTTTTTATCTTTTTTTCCCCAATAAATATCGGAGGTGGGGCACTAACTGAGGTGGGGAGAGAGAAGCTCTTGGGAAAATTTTTGCAGGGAGAAGAGTACGGAGAAAGAAGCACAATGTTTCAAAAACAATTATTAAAATAATAGAGGAAGTGGCAATGACAATGGACAAGGAAGCTGACACATAATATAAAAGTACATTAATTGTATTGGCCAATGAATAAATGACAGTAAGTGCACCCAAAAATTTCTCCAAAAAAAAAAAAACAAGGTTGAATGACATATTGACATTTGAGAGCACTCCACTTTTTTTTACGTGCGTCTCTGATTTTTCAAGGCAGGTCATTTTTTAAATACATCAATGATCTTAAATTAATCTGGATCAATCTGGATCGTTTATGATAGACACCTCAAAAGATGAAAGAACTGATCAAGACATTGAATATTTTTTTATACCTAAACGAGGATCGAACCTCAAACTTAATTAAGGGAGGATAAATCCTTACCACTCAACCTTATTCCCTGGTTTAAGAGCATTTCACTTTGCTGGCGTGTTGGATGGACCACTTGACTTGCCAGTTGCCACGAATGTGGGCCCAGGTTTGCTGTAAGATTTATATCCCCACCGGACTTTTTTTTTTTTTTTGGTGTCTTCACTGAGAGATGTCGGAAAAATATAACCAAAGACATTACACATAGTGTTCAAATGTTGGTTTAGAAATACCTGGGATGAGTTAAAAAAAGACGGAGATGACGATGTTTTGGTTTATGGTGGGCAGGGTGGGACTTGGTTTGTGAATTATGAATATTATTATCTTCGATCCTAATTATAAGATAAAATTGATTTTTTTGGGAGAAATTAAGGAAGTTAAATAAGTTTCTTAATCATATCATATGTTATATATTCTTAGATTATATATTAATTTATTAGTTAAATTAATTAGTTTAAAGAAAAAAATGTAAATATAAATATTATAAAATAATTTAATTAGTTTCTTTTATTTTTTTTTTAAAAATTAACTTCATCTTATAATTAAAATGAGAAAGTATTATTAAAAAATGAAAAGCGCGGAGCCCGTGGCTGCTTCATCAGTTTTAAGTCACATCCTCATGTGAGGACGTGACAAGTGTCGGTGGCCTGCATTTCACATTAATTTAGCGTTGGAATATATATTTTAAAGTAAAAATACGTGCATGTGTTTTTTTTTTAAGTCATGTTGATTAAATTGAAGGATTTATATAAAGAGTTGTGTAAGAGGTTGTGAAAGTAATCAAGATTATGTTTGTTTAGTTTTTAGAGACACATGTAAAAAGTTATAGTTAGAGATGTGACAGCCACTACTTAATGAAAAATTATGTTGTGTTTATGAAAAAACTTTACATAATATAAAGATATAATTCTTTATATATTTATTCATAAATTAGCATATGAGATTCGTGAATTTTAACAAATCGTTATGAATTTTAATTGAAGAGATGTTACTTCAAAAGGCCTCATTTTATGGCCTATAAATAGCTAGCACTATCAATCATTATGATATATCAGAAATCAAACAACAAGATATCAAACACATTATAGTTGTCCTTGAATGCACACAAAGATAAAATTAAATTATCATTTTTGTCTTGCTTAAATATTAGAAGTGCAATCCATTCTCAAGGATCTTCGTTGTATCATATAGGAAATTCATCTGTTAATTTAACTTACACCCTATAAGATAGGTACAGGTGGGGGCAAATTAATTTTAAAAAAAATGTTGTCCAAACCTTAAAATATTATACACTATTTTCTTTTCCATCTCTTATTTTTGTACTCTTCGATAATGTTCACTATTTTATATTTCATATCTTGATACATATTCTCCTTTCTCTCAACTACTCCGCCCACTCCACTGGCTATCTCTATATATGTGTGCCTTTATCTTTTATCTATAAGATGGCTTGAGAGTCTTTTTCCTTTTGTCATAGTTCATCATATATGATTAACTTGAATTATGGAGAAGGATTTTGAAGTCTAAAAATTTTCATTTGAGTGGAAGGTAGAGTATATATTACAGTGTTAATAAGAGATAAGCTATAAGTGATTTAGATGTTAGAATTGGGAAGTTAATGTATCCTTCAAGTGATGAAATTTAAATACTTGGGATCTTCTATATAAAGAGATAATGCAATTAATAGAGATGTTAACCATAGAATTCAATCTCAGTGGTATAAATAAACAAAAGTTACTAAAGTTATATGTGATCAGAAATTATCTAATAAGGTAAAAGAAAATTTTTATCATACAACTATAAGATGGGCAATGTTTTATGGTCGTAAATGTTGGGATTTAAAGGGATAACATGAGCATAAATTGAGGATAGCAGAGATGAGAATATTGAAATGAATGTATGGTCATATAAGAAAAAATAAGACCCGTAATAAACATACTCAGAGCAAAGTTGAAGTTGCATATATTAAAAAGAAAATGATAAAAAAATAGTTTGAAATGATTTGAATAAATTCAAAATAGGTCACCGGGTGCACAGTGAAAAGAGTTAATCAACCAATATGGTGCTTTTTAAAGAGATATAGAAAAAGACTAAAGAAAATATTCAATTAAGTTATCGAGAGATCTTTTGATTAATAATCTATTTAAAAATTTGGATTTTAATAAAGCATAATAACACTGTATGTAGCTAATCTCACCTAATAGAACAATATTTTGAGCCTCATTAAATTTATTATATAAATAAAAAAATTTTATTATAAATTTATTATTCTTAAACTTCTGTCTTCTCTCATTTCTTCATATTAAAATAAAGTTAATAAATTTAAGAATGAGTTAATAAAGTTTAGAATTTTTCACGGTTTATTTTGATAAAAATATTAAAAAGTGTCTTATAAATTAAAGGGCGAAGGTATAACTTTAACAATAAACAATATTGTTATGTGTATCCATAAGAGCCATATTTTTTGGTTCACAAAGTAACAATAATCAATTATTTTGATAGTAATTTTAACAATGATATTATCAAATTGTTACTTATAGATGCACAGAGCAATATTATTTATTGCTATCAAAATAAATGATGGATAATGTCATTGTTAAAATTGCTATCAAAATAATTGATTATTACTACTATATAAACCGAAAATAGATCATTTTTATAAATACATATAGTGATATTGGGTATTGCTAACTTTACAATCACCCTGAATTAAACTGGAGATGACCCTTTGGATCAAGCTATTTTTATCTTGGTATATAATTTGGACATGAAAGGCACGCACTACCCTTTATTTTATGCAGATAAATCACTCGCACACCTACCCGGTATTTCGGTTAGCGATTAATATACAATTGTTGGGGAAAACGATTAATATTCGATTGAAAAATAGATATCTCTATCCCAAAATCATTGGAATCAAATATGTGTGTATCATCAAATACTTTCAAAACCAACGATAGCTGTCTTTGTATCAAAATACAACAGCTTCAAACTTCTGAATCTCACCTCAAGCTCTTGAAAATAATGTTTCATTTTCATTCCCTCCTTCTATAACTATGATCTCTTTACAAGTTTGATTTATTTATTTCTTTTCATAATATCCCATTTAAATTATCAACTGTATTTATTTATTTATTTTGACAAAGATGCTCTTATATTAAAGGCTTTTTTTTTTTTGGTAAGGTGATATACATTATTGACAAATTTATTACTTTTAACTAAAATAATTGATTTTTTAATCACAAGAAGCAGATAAAATAATCCTATAATTAGGAACACAGAAATACCGTTCAAGAAGACCCTACTTTAATGTAAGGGACTATAGGTAGTTGTTTCTTATATTTGGACATAAAAAATACTCTTATTTGTTTCTTATAAAGAGTTATAGTGGGGGTAGTTGATAGTTGTTAATATCTTAAAGCCACTCAAATATATTCAAACTATGCCTTTCAATAAATACAGGTACTATATAAATTATTTACTCCACGATAAATTAATCCACAGGTATTTTTTTCTTATTGTTCAAGGTCGTTTTCAGAAAAATAACGTTAATTACTTGTAACGTTTAGCAAAATGATTTTTGAAATGAAACACCATACCGTTCTTAAACATGCCACATAAAAAAAATGGAGGGAGTATATAAGACATGTTATTCCATAAAGAGTAAAGAGGACATTGCAATTGTCGATTTAATTCCTAGAATAATTAATTACTACGTGGCTCGACTTCTAAGATTTCAAGGCATAATTTATCATGACAGATGAATTAATGATTTAATGTCGAATGTAGTAGTGGAATGATGTCATAGGGAGAAACCTAATTTAAGTGTTAAGAAAAAGGCTAATTGATTAATGAAATGCGCTTGCAACTCTAATTGCTGCTTTAATCATCAAGATTTATGTCGCATCTACAATGCTACGAGTTAAATAGTACTACAAAAGCTACTTCATTTCAACATGCTGATTCATGCATAATAATGCGTACGGCCTGGAGGCGCAAATTCAATAAATATTGGTTGGGGGTACCAAGCGCCACAACATTTTGCTTTTAGGACAATAAACCCTTTAATTAATTTCTATGATCATGTCACACTGATTCGTTTCATGAACCATATATCTGACCACTTTCAAGCGAAGCACATGATGACCCCTTCAGACAAAATGGGGTATTATCCCTTTTTTTTTTTTTTTGTACATTCTTAGTTAAGTGGGGTCTTAGGGCTCAGTGGGTCAGGTCATGCCTCCGAGTTTGAAAAGCGTTTACATAGCTCAAATCATATCGGTAGGATTTAAATTTATAATCTTATAGTTATGAGTCAACCTTTTTATCAATTGGATCAATCTTTAATGATAGTTTTATCCCGTTTAGACAAAAGGCAATTAGTGCTCATGTATTCTCAGGCCCAAATAAAACAAGCAACGTTACCAACCCCCCCCCCCCCCGGCCCTGCCCAATTGAAAAAAGAGTTATTTTCTTTACTTATTTTTTTCTCCATAACTTGCCTGATACTTTTATTTGCATTTTATTGTGTAGTTTTTTGTTTTATAATATTTTTCCGTCCATTACAGCGTCACGTATATCCTCTGCCGTAACCGTTAATATGTTTAGACAAAAGGTCCACCACTTAGCCTAGATCACGATTTCCATTATCAACTACTTATCTTGGCTCCGAACAATTATTACTATTTACTACTAATATCTGGAGTGCATACGTTAACATCCTTTATATTAATAATTCTACAATATAATTTGTATCTACATTCGAACGTCATCATATAAGCAAAAACACCAAACCGATTAATGCTACCCAGTCGATGAAGGTTGAGAAGATGACACTATTTGCTGTGAAAGCATTCTTTTAATGGTTGCTATTCAATTGTTTACTGCTGTAGCCTCCCAAATAACATCCATCTAAGAAGAAACTCCAAAAAGGGGTTGGGGGGGGGGGGGAATAAATAGATTCTAGCCCCTAGTACTACTATACTAGACTAAAGATGGATGACAATCCCTAGCAGCAATGTGGGGGTATTACCATAACGATGGACGGATAACTAATGAACGGCCTATATTGCACTACAGGGCTCAGACAAGAACTCCAAAATGCTGTAAAAGAAAATTACATTGCTAAGCAGAAGACAAGCAAGGGATACACAGTATGTAAAGACTCTTGTCTAGCCTCTTCGACGCTTCTTTCCAGACCTGCCCTCGCTTACTTGCGCCTTGGCGGAACTTGCCGACTTACCCTTCGGATCTTCTACCTCTTCGATTGAATCAACTGAGTTCTCTTTCTCAGGTTCTTTTGCCTTCAATGAACCAGACTTCATCTTTCCACTGCCATTAATATTAGACTTACCACCACTCTTTGAAGTTTTGCCCTTTGAGGCAGAAACAGTGCTAGTTGTTTCTTGCTTGGACTTTCCTGTTTTCGGAGTTTCTTGCTTGGCCTTAGCAGAGGGTTTTGAGGCGCTAACATCTTCATCCTTTGATTTGCTCTTTTTGTTGGTAGAATCTGTGTTCTTTGATTTGTTAGACGTCTTGGTTGCAGTTTCCACAGATTTACTACTACCACTCTTGGGAGTGTTGTCCTTGGATCTTTTAGCAACTTCCTCATCAGACTTGCCAAGAGTCTTGGAAATTTTGGATTTGCTGTCGACCTTGGACTTCAAGCCAGATTTTGTGGATGTGCCCTTTGATTTGCCGGATTTGGCTCCTCCACTACTTGAAATTAAGGTTCACATTCAGATATAATCAACAGACCAGAAAGAAATTGATTTATGATGTTCACAAACCTTTTTGAAGAATCCTCCTTTGCTCGCTGAATTGAGTCATCAGCATTTGCCTTCCCTTTCTTCCTAGGGGGCCTAATATATGATCAAACAATGAGAATGCATAAGAAAACACAACTAAAACTGAGGGCAAGAGTGCAACTAGATAAAGCAACATGTCTTCTACAAAGATCAAGGAGAAACAATAAATACAGCCATGTATTAATAAGACATCTAATAAATTTATTATTACCCTAGAGGAACAAGATATTATAGCAGTGTACGGTGACCAACAGAATTGAAGAAACATTGATCAAGATTAGCTCCTCAGACACACCTTACATGCTAGCTGAGATGAAACTCTTCTCATATACTTATCTCACACATAGGAAAATCACTTCCAAAAACCTAACCCAGATAAAGGAAATGATTTCTGCAGTTTTCAGAATCGCATCACAAACAGCAGAACAACATTTTACTTTTACTTGAGCGAGGATAGAGGAACACGATATTAATGTAATCTCTTCATTCACAGCAATACATTATCACCAAGATAATGTCCAATGACTTGTGCCAAGGGCAATCAGGTGACATTTTTTTTTACTGGCTTTTTTTGGGGGGGGGGGGGGGGGCGCTCAATTGGCCCTGGTATGGCCTTCTACCTGCGTTCCCATCCACTAAGAATTTGCTCAGACTAGTAAGTTGAAGTTATATTGTAAAAATGTAAAATTTGTGCTTTCCGTTCAGAAACCCAAACAAAATAACCAATCAAAAAAAGGACACATTACGAAACTTTATCTAGCAAATTTAATAACAAATGATAAAAAAAAAGCAAGACATACGTATTGGGGGAAGCATCAGGACTTGGTTGATCGCTACCTTCTTCCTGTTAACAGAAGCGATTCTCATCAACATAGACATTACAAAGTTTTATACTATTAAAAAAAACCAAAGCAAATACACACCTTTTCAGAACCAGGTTCATCTTCAAGACGATTCCATTTCTCCCTACTAAGATTTAATATTTCTAAATCACCATCATCATACACAACCTACAATCATGTCAGGATACTGTGAGCACATACGAGTACACTGGTGAGATTGAAAACTAATTCTTTTGGCAAGTCTGCTGGTCAATTGAAATTGAAAATGGATAAAAGGAAGGGCATGAGAATTCTAGTTTGGGGAGCTTTTCCTTTATGTTTTCATTCCTTTTTTTCTTTTTTGGAAAAGAGGGGTAGTGCTGAGAGATGATTACAAACGCCAAATCACCTTGTGCTTCTTTTTGGCAGGATCAAAAGAATTGACAACACCTTTATAATACCTGCAAAAAATTACGGTGTCAAAGACAAGGGGAAAAACATATATACCCCGCAGTAAACAAAATATGCAACATAAGAATAACAGAATACGTATATGATTGAATGAGAATACCTGGGGAAAATGTGTACACTAACTCAATTCAAGTGTCACAGAAGATGATAGATTAAACATAAAAGTCAAGACAAATAACACTCATAACCTATAGAACTTGGAACATACACAAAATATAATGAAAAAAATGGCATAATAGATGCACAAGGTAACATTTTAAATTGAAGATACAAGAAAAGGTGACCCAGTGACCTAGCAAACACAACTGTGTAATCAGAGAATAAAGATAACAAGTTAATCCAAAGCAGCATAAAAGACTCCATGCCCAACCAAAATATTCAGTGATAGCATTTGAAACAGCAGGAACTTACATACGATCCTTTGGCCAATAAACTTCAACCCGTAAACCAACAAGTTCTTCACCATGTTCCTTGGTATCAGATGCCTGTAAACCAGTTGATCAAATATCAAACTGAGAAGAAACTGGATATTTTAAATTAACAAGGAGAAGCATAAAATTCTGAGCAAAAAAGTTATGAATATTGGCAGATCACTTACAGTAATACTAGAGCAATAAAGAGAATGGCACAAAATATAAAAAACAGAAGACAGTGAAAACGCACAAGGAAACTTGACCTCTATTAATGACAATTCACATCAACTATACTTTGAAAACAGGTTGCATCAGATTTGACCCAGCAGCAAGCAGCCAGTATATTTGTCTTGTAAAGAGTAGAGACTTTCCAAAACATAAGGTGCCATTACAAATGCAGATGTAGTTTATAACTTGAGGGGAAAGAGATGCATACATTTTCTTTTCCAGGAGTTCGTTTTCTCTTCGAGTTTGACTTTGCAATCTCCTCTGGCTGTTCTTCATCTTTTGTAGATCTTGCCCCTGACTTAGGCAAAGACAAAATTTCCTACATAATTTGGGACGATTCCATTGATCATTTCATTAAACAAGGATCATGTTGTAACTAGAGCGGAGGCTCATGCAAATGCAAGGAGCCCAAGATAAATTGCACTACTAACAATGAGGCTTTCAACAACTTTCTTAGACATTGACTAATGATTGATTAGATAAAAAATCCTAGCAAAGAAACAGGCTCTGTCCTGTGACATACCCAGACATACCTTATCCACATCTTTACCGGATTTTGATACAACAGCATCAGAAGTAATTTTTCCCCGTTTCCTCTTTTTCCTGTCCTCCGAATGCCTAGCAGAGGATCCACCACCACTCTTGTCACTTTCATCTACTTTCTTAGCAGAGATCTTTTTCACATCTTGATCACTTGCAGCCTGACTTCCTTTTTTGGCTGAATCTACCACAGTAGTTTTCTTCCGGTCAGATCTCCCACCAGGCGTCTTTTTTGCTGAGCGTGTGGCAGGCTTTGCTTCAGTATCACTAGTCTCTGCAGACGCCTTTTTGGAATCATCCTCAGTAGGTTCTGCCCCTCCTTTGACAGAGCTACCCTTCTTCTTTGATCGCCCAAATTTCTTTGAACGATTTTCATCCGGAAGACTCTCAGTAGGTGGAGAAGCAACAACTTCAGGTTCATCCTCAACTGCCTTGGGAGATGAAACATGAACATCAGTCTCTACATCATTCTCTGGGCGTCCAGCTGCCTCAGCAGAATGATCACTTTTAGGTGAGCTCTGAATGTCCTTGCTTTGAGGATCAGAGTCAGGCAGTTTCTCATCTTCCTTCTCAATAGCCACAGTGTGACCCTCAGAAGGTTCTGCCTTTTCTGAATTAGATGTCCTTCCCTTCTTCTCAGAGGTTTGTTCGGGCTTTTGTTCATTTTTGTCAACCTTTTCAGTTTTGTCAACCTTATCAGCGTCCAAATTATTGCACTCCTCGTTACCTGATTCATTGATGCCCTTCAATTGATCAGAAGGGTCAGCACCATCTTGCTTCTCCACAGACTTGGCATCAACCAAAGAGTTATCTTCCCCAGTCTGTGCAGTGCCATTGCTCATGACTGACTTAGAAGATTTGTCTTCAACAGCATTAACTTCTTGAGGAGGTGGACCTTCTCCTGAATCCTCTTTAACCACCTGATCAAATGAAATGAATGCCTTCATACAATGTGGAAGGTGTGGAAAAGGGATAAAATCTAGAACAAAATAATTATATACCTGAGTTGATTCCTCCAATGGTTCTTTGGCTGATTTGCTCTCATCTGCCTGAAGATGGAAAGCAGTCGAACCAAAATGAATATTTCATGTCATAAGAAGTACTTGAAGCCAATTAACTGTTACTTTACATGAAACCAATAGAAAGCTTACAACATGTTCACCAGTACATACATCGTTTTGCTCCACGCTACCAGGTGTCTCTTGGCATATTGTAGCGAGAACCTTACTATAATCATTCAAAGAGATACCCAGGGTTTTCACTGCTTGCGCTAAGTATGGTCTAAGCTTGGTTGCACAACTTTCAAGGACTCTCTCCCCCAGCTTTTTAGCCAGCGGCAGAACCCCCTGAACCACATAAGTAACAAAAAGTTCAGTAGCAAAATAATTACCCACCCAAGGAATGAGACCTAAAGTTTCTAGTACCAACCTCGTCCTTCTTCACACTGGCCAAGATTGGAGCAAGCAAGTCCAGAGATATCTCTTCACTTTCCTCTATAACAAGGGTCATAATAATCTCCATGGATGAAAAAACACTTTCTGGGTGATGTTCCCTGAAATTTTCAAATAAAGCCATCACAACCACGTTCATGCATTAGAGATATCTCCAGATGAATTAAGTGATTCTTTTTACACAGCAAAAGTAAGATAAGGAAGAATGCAACCACATAAGATGCATTATGTTCACAAGGTTTATTAGCACAAGACCCCGATTCATCAAGGACAAACCACTAACAATCGAATAATGTAACATATATACTATTTTTTATCGTAAACTAAACAAGTTTCCACTCATCTCTGGCTACTAGCACTGACTGATTTTAACAATAGAAAGGCAATATCTACCATGTTCTACGACAGGTTGGCGTGGATGCCTAAAGCACATCTTATAATCACTGCTGCAATAATTCAGCAGACTGTTTATGCTTCAATATGGTTTATGCAAAAAGTAAAAAGACCAAGTGTGCAATGCATGCCGATATCTTACTATTTAAGAAATACTACCTCCGTTCATTAATAAAAAGATCTAGTTCGTAGTGAGTTTGTAGTGCAACTAGATCTTACCAGAGGTAGTATATTAAAACAAAAGAATCATAAGCCGAGGGAATAACATTAAGTTATCATAAGAATCAAATGGATTTTAATCCTTCACATATAACAAAGGATGATGCTAGCATCACACGATGTTCCTAATTTTATGCATATATCACTACAGGTAATCTCTCTCATAAGTCATGAAGAGACAAATCACGATTTAAAAGCAATGCACTGGCTGTTTGCACGAATCTACTCTAAATCATAGACCTCCCAAAGATCAAGGTTTTCAGTCGTCACACATTGGGCAAAGCTTGACATGAAACAATGCACTAAAAAAGCACCATTCTGCATGAAGACACAATAGTCCTTACCTTACAGCCTTAAAGAAATGCTGAAACATCTCCACGATCAAGGCATCACATTCAAGATCCAGCATTACTACACATGACCTGACCTTCGCAACAGTTTCAACAATTGAGGCCCTCTTTTTATATGATGGGCTTGACTTATCAAGTAGATTTTCAAATGAAGATACAATCAATTGAAAGACCTCCTACAAATAAAAGGCATATGAAAACTTTCACAGTGGAAGTAGTAACAAAATAGTGATCGAATCCATAAAATTTATAATGGAAGAAGCACATACCTTCATCTGATCATCATCATAAGGCGCCTCTGGAGCTGTAATTCTTGTGATCTCGCTGATGCAAGAGGCAACTGCAACTTTTACATCAACATCTGAATGCCTCAGTAGTTTGTGAGTAACCAATGCTTTCAATGATGGAGAGAGAGCATTTTGCATAGATTTGGAAGGGGACTGCTCAACCTTTGATAAGCAACTCTCAACTCGCTGTAATATGAAAACACAGGATTGCGTCAGATCTAACTCATGCTCACCCTTTAAGGTAAGCACAAATTTGAAGTATATTTTTTAACATATTCATATCCTACAACAAAGATTACATTAACTTCACAACAGCGCTTTTAATTTAAATTTTCAAGATAAAAATGATAAAGAATCCAACTTCAGATACTTGACAGATTTCGCAAACTGCTAAGCTAATAACTGTTGCTAATTGGTATGGAAATTCAAAAAATACTTCTCTTACACACAAGTTTGTAATGCATAGAATTAATAAAATCTACAAAGACAACTCTATCCAAACGAGGATTATAGAAAATTGAAGGTAATGCAACGAATAATCTTACCCACATTGCCGTTTGAAATATTTTCTTCTTTTGGCTTAACTATTTAACATTTGAATACCAAGAAAACTATTTAACATTTAATGTGAAGTGACAAGATAGATAACGTATTTGTCACTTCTTCAGACATAAATATGGAAATGGATCCCAATTACTCACTAACGAATTTAATATTACAGATGGGGCATCAATGTCAATCCTTAATAGTCCTCCTCCATCTCAGGTTTCCAAATCCTTACAGGTTAGAATTTGCAGCAATAATGGGACTGGCATAAGGTCAGGCATCTGAAATCATATGTATTCTATTAAACAGGAAGTAATTAAGGGTTATAAAATCACAACTAATCCGATATAAATATGGAAATGGATCCCAATTAATCACTAATGAACTTAATATTACAGATGGGGCATCACAATGTTAATCCCTACTAGTCCTCTTCCATCTCAGGTTCCAAATCCTTACGGGTTAGAATAGCAATAAAGGGACTTGCATAAGTTCAGGCATCTGAAACCATATGTATTCTCTTGAGCAGGAAGTAATTAAGGGTTATGAAATTAGAACTCATCCGATATCCTGAAATATAATATAGGCATATTGAAAAACAACGTTACCACCATGAATCTCCAATAACATCTATTTATCCTTTGGAAGAAAATGGCCTAAATATGATTGTATCGAAGAACATTTATGCTAACTTAATAAATTCCATAAGTGGTCTCACATGGTTGTAAACGCCTGAAAAAAGCAGTGGAATAAGTTCGTATTGCTCCTTCCAGGAACTAGTGTTTACTACCAAATCCACGTTAGAATGCCATAGCAAAACAAATTCGGCTGCTGGCCTACGATTGCAGGGCTCCACTTGACTTATCATATATTACAAATTACAAACGAGGGCTATGAAGGTACAACCCAAGATTTTATTAAAAAAAATGGTTTTCCTGAAAAACTAACAATAGGGCAAGAATAAGCATGTTAGCCACATGCAATGAGGGAATGGACCAACAGAACCAACGGCAAAAACATGCTTCAATAGCGCCAACTGCTATAGACCCCAGGCCTCGATAAACCAAGAGCCCATAGAAGTGGCCGACTGGAACAACTCCACAAAACACAAGTAGAAGCTGAACAGGGAGGGCAGACATTGGAGGAATGGAATTGAAGGTTGAAATTAAAAATAATGAGGAAAAGCATGCTTACATCAAGAAGAGAGAGGAGCTCATCAACAGACGACGGAGGATCAAGTAGCTTGTTTCCAGCTTCGAGAAGCTGCTCTTCGAGCTCCTTATCAGCGGACGTCATTGGCGCTGCGTGCGAATCTCTACCTCTAGATCTTCGACAAACCTCCAGTAATTTCCGTGGGTTCACTCCATTGAAGCCCTAGAAACGCTCGAATCGAAGACAGACAGTGGATTCAAGACCAGTGAGGAAATGGGTGAATTTCTCAGCTAAAAATAAAAAAGATTAGGGTTTTTTATTTTCTTCCTCTGAAAGGAGAGGGAGGGGAGGGGAGAGAGAGAAGTAAAGTGAGAATTTCAGAAAAATTCTTGAGGATGAAAGTCGCTTGTGCCAATTACTGCAATATATATACAAAAAGGAATTAAATTTTTTCCACTTTAGCTGTCCTTCTTTCCTAAACAATTTCTTTTGAGCGCTTTTAAAAGAGAATCCAGCGGAACTCCGCTCGGACTTCTCGCGGGTTCGTGAATTCGAGTTAAATTTGGGGCTTCGAATCCGCTTTTTGGATCTTCTTGCCCACCCGGGCCCCCGGGGTTTTCATTTCTCATTTTCTCGCCCATATGCATTTTTTAATATATGGTAAGAAATTTATTTTATTTCCCTGACAGCTTTTTTCATTTAGGAAAAAAAAACAATTAAATGAATAAACGGCATGATAAATATTGTTTGATTTTTGGGTTAATATAACTTTTGTTCCCTGAAGTTTGATCCAATTTTAGTTTTGGTCCCTCAAGTTTGAAATCGATGGTTTTGATCCCTAAAGTTTCACCCAATTTTGATTTTGGTCCCTCAAGTTTGAAATCGGTGGTTTTGGTCCTTGAAGTTTCACCCGATTTTGGTTTTGGTCCCTCAAGTTTCGAAAGGACTTAACAACCCGTTTTTGAAACCCGACCCGACCCGGAAAAAAAATCAAGTCATTTTCAAACTTAAGGGATCAAAACCAAAATCGGGTAAAACTTTAAGGACCAAAACCACCGATTTCAAACTTGAGGGACCAAAACCAAAATTGGGTGAAACTTCAGGGATCAAAACCACCGATTTCAAACTCGAGGGACCAAAACCAAAATGAATCAAACTTCAAGACCAAAAGTTATATTAACCCTTGATTTTTTGAACCCGTAATAATTATTAATAAAATCATCAAGTACGATCTTTGCGAAAAGGCGCGTTCGGTCCCTACTACGTAAGGCAATGTTGAATAGTTGGATCTTTGTCCCTGAAAAAGGGAAAAATTGTTGGACTCGGACGATTTTATTTTCTTCCTATTGTGATATTGCATTTCTGGAAAGATATAGGTTGGATTTCAATTAGAACTATGAACATGTACATATTTTTCATAGATACTTTGTATGGCGTGGTTCATTTGCATTACAAGTTCATGATGTATATATATTATCGGAAAATAATATGAATTGATATTTTTTTTATGCCAGATATGATTGATGCATTCCTTTCCCGTAAAGTTGGCAAAAAAAAAAAAAAAAAATCCTTTCCCGTAAAATAGACCTTTCCTTTGAAATTTATGGGCATTCTTTGCGTATTTAAACCCAACCATTTTAATTAATTAGTAAATACTCCCCCAATCCTAAATATTAGACCAAATTGATTTTTTTTGGAGAGATTCAATAAGTAAATTAAATTACTTTAGAGTATTTTATCTTTTTTCCTCCAAATTAATTAGTTTAACTAATAATCTAATATATAATCTAAGAATATATAACATATGATATGATTAAGTAACTTATTTAATTTTCTTAATCTCTTTAAAAAAATTAACTTTATCTTATATTTAAAATCGGAGGAATAATAACTATGGCAATAAATTAAAGTGTTAATATAATTGTCAGCATTTAACGTTGTAATTCTGGATTCCGATTATTGTGCATGATACAGACACGCGACTCACGTTGTCGGATCTGTACATTTTTTTGTGATATATGGCATTAAAAATGTTGCAGATCGTAAATATCCTAACGCGGAATCTAATGAATTCGGTTTAAGGGACATGACTGTTCGATTAATGTCAGGTAATTTAATTTGGTGTGCTAATAATGTACCAATTTTCACTGTGGTTAATTCAAAAAATCTCATCATAACTATTTTACGATTTTTTTGTGTGATGGGGTATGAGAAACGTGTAATGGTAATGGGAGTCGTTGCGTCAAAGTATCAAACTATGAATTACTTTGTGGATCAGTATGTGTTGACACAAAATCTCAAGCAGGGACGCATACAATAGCTTATAAATAGTTATCTTTTTAATCTTAATAAGATTTATTTATCATATTTGAATATATTAATTACTAAATTGATTAAAAAATATGTGACATAATATCTTCTAAATACTCTTATGTAACATTAGCCTATACACATTGGTTTAAAAATTAGGCAAATTGCCAGCGACCTTATAGCATAGCTTCGTGTAAACTTTCTAGAAAGTAGGAGGTCATGGGTTCAAGCCCGCTTGTAAAATCAAACTGTCAATGCCTAACCTTCAATTAATAAAAAGGGCAAATTAATTTAAAAAATATATAAATATGAGAGATAAATTTTAAAAAAAATGTCCTACATACATTAATGACCAAAATCCACTATAACTATGTCCTACATTAGGACTAGATTATTATAGTCTTTTACATTTTTTATTATATATATTTATATATGGATAGTCATAATACTATATATCTGGCTGTGAGTATATTCATTTCATATTAAAATGTTACCAATAAGTTGCTTGTTGACGTGTTAATCGATCTCACTCTATGAGAAAGAAAATACAAATTTAAACATCAAAAAACATGTTTATTGAAATAAACGAAAACTCATTAAGGGATTATACACTTGATCGGATAAAAAAAATATAAATCAGCATCAACGTGAAATCTATGATAAGATGCCCCATTTATGAGCTCAACGCTCTAGTTTGTTTTCTTCAAATTATATGCAATGTACTAAACTATGCATATACATCCGGGGGGAATTATTATACCTATAATATTTAATATAAAATTTCATTCGTAATGTCAATTGCACTACAAACAATATCTTATATTAAAAATTAGATACAGCATTATTGTTGTGGCATGTTTCTTATACTTTTTTCTCCTATTGAAAAAATGTCAAGGCCAGGTGAAAAATAAAACAATAGTTAATCATCACATGCTCATGACAGACGGGCGTAAGTCATGACCCAAGAAAATTGATAAAAATTGAGGTAGTTAGGCTCCATCATAACTTTATGATTGATTGGTAGAGGTGAAAATAGGCCAAACAATTTGTTAGAAGTTTGTGGCTTAGCCTATTTGTAAAAAAAAGTCAAGCCAAACCTTATTTAAAGGCATTAATGTGTAAAGGGGTCAGTCCTATTTTGTTAATTGTTAAAGCTTAGCTTGTAAGTCTTCAAGCCTAACATATTTATACATTAAAAATAAAATTATATTTATATCTCATATATAATATCTATATGCTATATTTATTATGTATTTTGGATAATTTGGATTGATTTCTCATAACTTGAATTAATTCATTTAATTAAGGTCTATTTCCATGTTTTAAAAGGGCCCTTTTGAAAGTCTACATCTTTTCAGGTGAAAGTGGGCCCGTTTGGTACGCTGGAATTGATTTTGATGGAAATGGATATGGATATGGATATGGAAATGGAAATGGAAATGGGGACTAAAAGTATGTTTGGTATGTCATGGAAATGAGATCTAATTTTTGTATAAAAATACCAAAATGTCTTTCAATTTTTTATTTTTTATTTTTTTTTTAAAGGTAGTGGAGGGTAATAGATGGAAATGATCATATGAAATTATAAATCTTAAGGGAAAAATGAGAATTCCATGGGATTTGTTACAATTCCATGGGGTATATGATGGAAGCTTAATTCCATCAATTTGATGGAATTGGCTCTTCCATGGAGGCCAATTCCATCATACCAAACATACTTCAGCATGGAAATGAATTCCATTTCCATTTCCACCCACCTCAATTCAAGCGTACCAAACAGGCCCTATGGTTAGCCTGTGTAGCATTTTAGCTTGTTGCCCTATTTGAAGTTTTTAAAAATACATGATTTTTAACAAGTTTCAGATTAGGTCAACTTCTGTATATGTCAAGCTTATGCTGAAAAAAAAATATATGACAGTCCACAGCCAGACACAAACTCACTTATTATAGGACAAGCCATAGTTGGGCTTGTTTTCACCCGTAATGATTGGTATTTATGTCACTGCAATATGCCATTTGAATCAGTTTATTATTGCATGCATAGTTGTTTTCCTAGAAACATGCAACGTACTCTTAACTAAAACCACATAAAACTTAACAAAGGTATTGTTTATCTTCTAAAAGCACCCCTAAGCAGTCGTTTGGATATTTAGAACCAACACCGACTCTTGTGAAATCATATGAGCTCCATGAGCCAAAAAGTTAGCACATACAATGTTTTTTCTACATGTGGAGTGTATCTCCACATTCCAATTTCCATATAGCATATTTCTCTTGTCACATTCTTTTTTTTTTTTAAATATTGTCATCCCGTATCGGGTTTGAAGTTCGTAGTTGTCCCTCCCAATATAAATGTCTCATATGAAAATCGACTTAATAAAAACCAGAGGGATTTAATGAGGCCTTACACCACTAAATCAACTCCATGTTAACCTTGGGTCACATTCTCTCGTGATGAAGTTAAAAGGCCAGATGGAATAAGTAATAAACCTAATTTTGTGGAGACCCATATAATTTCTCCAATTTCTTCCGCCAATTTGATCACAGGGAATAATTCCTATTGCCTTCTCCTACAGCAAGAGTTGGATCCACCACATTTCTCGTAGTCTTGCTTCACAGACAATAACTTGAATATACAACGTTCGAGTATATGCGTTGGTCCTGAGTTTTAACCCACCAATGAATATCAATACAGGGCATCAAAATTGTATATTATAAATAAGAAAAACTTCAAGATATATCTATAATGTAATTTGATCGATTTTTGTTGTGTCGATGTTGCTCGCTAAGTGAAATTTAGACTCTGATTTTATCCTTTATCATCTGTTACTCCAAAATAGTAGCTACAATTTGCTCTTGATTTATATTTAGTTTACTATGATGATATACTCTATCCTTGTCATAAGCTCTAAATAACTAATTTATATTGATCGGTAAAATATTTAAAATTAATTAAAAATAATAAATATTCAAATAAATGTATTTCCTTTTTGCCAACTCGGACTGTCTTTATCTGTGAAGAAGATAAATATTAAAGAATAAAAGTGATCCCAAACATGTACTGTTTGGATATTCCAAAAATGTTTATTTATGTAAATTAAGACAAATCTCTTTTCACATTTTTATCTTATATACTGTAAATTACGATTGAAAAGCTATTTTTGAAGGTTTTAATCGTTATTATAAACAAGCACGATAAAAAAAATCAAAGTTAGAAAAACGCAATAAATATTTTGATAAACCCAAAATAGAGCTTATATTTTGGACAACACTTATTTAAAAATTTAAAACTCATAACAAGGGATGAAGGGGGTAGATGTTGTCTTCGTTTTGTTACCTTCTTTCTTTCTTTGTTTGTTTTTTTTTTTTTTTTGCACCAATAATCAATAAACATGACTTTTGAGCATATTTATGTCATGGTATAAGTTAGGGAGAGTTGCCACGCGGTTTTAAGGAAAATATTTAATTATAAAAAGTTTCAATAATAAGTCTCAATCGTCATTAGAACTTTTTTAAATTATTAAGTCCCTTTCTTGATAACTCATAATAATCCTCCCTTGTATATTTATTTGAGTCCACATGATAACTGTTTCTTTTAGCCCCTCGATGGATACGCTTGCATGTGATAGACTTTGAACTTTTTCGCATTATCTTCTTCCGCGAGAAATTGCATGAATCGGTCAAGATTGAAAATTTGCTAGTCTCTTAAAATTGTCTTGCTGAGCTTTTCCCCCACCTCACAGCTTCCACCCACTTCACACATCGCCGTATAGGTTAAAAACAAAAACAAAAACAAAAAATCCCACTTCACAGTTCACAAACACACCACCATCAACTTTGAAAGATCCAGGCTCCACAAAAAATTCCATTTGATCTCCTCCGTTGATCTTAGCCACACTAAAAATAAAATATCGGTTATTCAAAATGCTCAACTTACGTTGAATATATGTGCAAAGAAAATATATGTATGGCATGAAATGAGTAATATTATGAATTTAAAACTTTTCCCCGTGGGAGAGGGAGCCCACACACCCCCATATTTTTATTATTATTATTATTTTCGCTACTTGGAGTATAAAAGCCACAACTTCCTCTATAAATTCCTTCAAGTCATATATGCCTAAAAAGTTGATATATCTATCATATCACTATAAAGGAAAAAACTGTCATTTTGCTCACTATTGAAAAAACATGACCTCCAAAACCCAACACACGTATGTTTTTAAGGAAAAATGATAGAAAATGAACTTTAAAATTATAAAATCTTAAATTAGGTTTATTATTAACAATTGACAAAAAAAATGACGTGACTTGATAAAAAATTCACAATCTATTTTATAGAAAATACTTAATTTGATAATTTACAATTTTAAAATTCTTTTTTTTATCATTCTCCCAATTTTAGCAGAAATGTTACTATAGTACAAACAATTGTCAGTGGTTAGCCTTCCCGTCTTGGTGCTTCCAATAAATATTAATATTTTTTTTGTAAGATATTGTCTTCTTTCTAGACCACTGATTTAAGATTCTTAGTGTGTGTTTGGATTAGTTTTTAAGAGTAGTTTTTACGATTTAAGAGATAAGTGTGTAAACGAAGTTTTATCTCGGTTTGTGCAAACCTCAAACCTAAATTTAGGTAGTTGTCAAACACTCACATCTCATAACCATTGTTTATATATAAAAAATACCTGATCAGAGAGTGGTGAACTGGTGATCATCACTGAACACTGATTAGCGCTTTCTGTTAGTGTTGACTTCAACGCAGAAAAGCGCGGACCCATTTAAGGCTGATAAAGAAAAGTGCAAGAAAACGTGTAATCTTTACATAATAAAGTCAAAAAAGGAGGGCATATCTGCAATTTTGTGATGGCACGGTGCGGGAAAAACGCTAGCCACAGCCAACATTTCAAAGTACATGTACTTTTGTCATTATAGTCAATAAACAAAATCTTTAGTCCCTAAAATTAAATTTTATTTTCAAGATTATTTTCTCTAAATATTCATTTATTTAGATTATACGGTAGTCTTGTACTATTTTAATATTATAATTATCTAAGATCATTCGTTAATTAATTTAATAATATACGACATCATAAAAACAAACAAGACAGCATTGTTCTTTTTTGGTTATTCTATTATTGACACCGATATTTACTTTACACATTTTTTTAAAAAAGAGCTCGACCATGAAGTATGAGTAAGATGCATGATAAAAAAGACACAGGTATTTGCGGAAGCTTAGGGTGTTTTGTGGGGACTTATATTTGTATGGGATAGATGATACAGACAAATCATGATCGAGTCTGATTGTAGTGAAGTAATGGATCTAATTTAGGGCAAGATATCTCGGGAATACCCTGATTTTCAGCTTATTGTGGAGGTTTAAACGCTGCTGGATAGAGATTGGGAAATGGAACTTTCACATTGCACTCGGGATGTTAATATAGTTACAAATGCTATGGCAAAAGAAGCTTGGAAGATGTCGATTGATCTTTATATCACAGATTCGCCCCCCGATGCTATTACCACCTTTTTAATTAATGATGTAAATAGGATGAGATTGCATGTCGACTTAGGAGGATAGTTTCTGATGTGTTTGTAAAATATCTTTTGCAATAAAAAAAAAACACAGGAGGCAAAAAGTTATTGGCCTATTAAAGATATTGTACATGATGAACATCACCACACACCTTTTATATTTTAAGTCTGGAGAGAATAAACACTTCATCAAATTAAAAAAAAAAAAAAAAAACAGCGAATGATCGCTGCACACTCTCTCAATCAATTAAAGAGCAACTGCCCTAGCTTCTTAAAGAATATTTTGATCATCGAAGGGTGGAGGGAGAAATCATCCCCTCGCATGTTCTCTACAATGTGAGTGAGATCAATCTCAGGAAATCAACTTGAATTCCTCACGGCCGCATGTTTTCTAATATATATATATATATCCATTTAATTTTTAATATCAAATGATAAAGGATGACTTATTTTAAATTACAAAATGAGTTATTAATAATCCTATAGTCTAGTGACATGAATCTAAGATTCATGGTCAGTGAGAGACCTAAGGAATACATTTCGGTCCTAATTCCAAACCCTTGATGCCTTCCCTTTAAATAATAATAATAAAAAAGAACACATACGAAAAAATCAAAACCAATGTATGTATTATTGTAATGCTATGAACCACCAGTCCTAATTTCATGATGCTTCATCTTCTATCAATGCACAAGAAGAAGCTAAAATTTTCCGTCTTGAGACCCAAATCTCAAGTAGCTACAAGTGCAATCAAACTTGTCAAACAAAGTCATAAGGCTAAGCAAAGCACCTCCTCTCTTGGTGATAAATTGATAATAGCATTGTTGGGGAAGGCATCGATCTCATCCCATGGCATAAGAAGAGGCAGCCAAGTTGATTACCGTACTCTTAATCTTGGTCATCATGTTAATGCTGTTAGTGACTCCTTGCGAACCAATTCCACTGTCCTTCAGACCCTGCCACAAATCATTGTTTACGTGTTTAGATGGTGAATACAGAAGAGATCCAATATTATGGAGACAAAAAATGTTGCTGACTCTGCGTGGACTATTTTTGTTCTAGGATGACCGGATTATATATATATATATTGATATTTTAACGAATGATTAGGGAGGGTATCCAAAAATGGTGCTTAGTTAGAAACCTCTGAACTTGTTCCAGATTGAGATATATCTTTACAATTATGATTACAATCTATAGAGCTGATCCCAATTTTAGCAAGATGAATGAGAAAATTGCACCTGAAAAGGAAAATGATCTGGTCCCCGAGCTGGTGCTGAATTAATTTGAACCGTTCCTGTCTCCATTGCATCGCTTATCATCATTGCTTTGTTTATGTCTCTTGTGAAGACACAGCCCTGCATTATATTGCACAGATGATTGTAAAGGGAACTAATATGTGCAAATCACAAGGGCATCTTACTTCTTCCTCAAAGTTCAGGTCTAACAAGATAATGGGCGTAAAGGGAACTAATACGTGCAAATAAAAATATGGTTAACCTCCAAACTGTGGTTTTAAAAGTCCTTTTCCGTAAATCGAGACAAAACTTCTCTTACATACTTATCTTGCAAATCGTAAAAGTTATTCTCCAAAAGCTAATCCAAACACACAAGTAAATACAAAAGTTCAATCCTTTCTTGAGACATCAATGACTCAAAATAATATACGTATCTGTATTATACTTTAAGATGCTCTACCTGAAGGCCAAAATTGCTGGCATTACAATGGTTGATTCCTTCATCAACAGAACTTATTCTAACAACTGGCACAACTGGACCAAATGGCTCCTCCCATGCTATCCTCATATCTGGACGAACATTATCCAACAGCAACGGCCATATGAGATTCCCTTCCCTTCTGTACCTCTGACAGAGTGTTGCTCCTTTCATCGTAGCGTCCCATACCAACCCTTCAATAAAGTTAGCAGAGGACACTGTGACAACTGGAGTGATATCACAGTCATCCTCCGGAGGTCCAACAGTTAATTTTGCAACTTCAGTATTGACCTTCTCAACCAGAGTGTCTGCGACAGATTCCATAACCAAAACAACCTTCACAGCAGTGCATCTTTGGCCACTGACATAAATTTTTAGTTTCAGAAAATGAGTTAGGAACATTTATGTCATGGGAGCCAAATCCAATGCAGCCGTAATGAGAAGATTGCATCATATATATAAAAAAGATCCCATCATCAAACATGAAATCTCGTACAAACATCAAGAGAGATCAAATCTATATTGTGTTCTTTTTGCAGAAGTTCTACACACTCCTCACCTGTAAGAGAAGCCTCCTTTTAAAATGTTAGCAGCTGCCAAATCCAAATCAGCATCTTCAAGAACAATGCATGCGTCTTTTCCCCCCAGCTCCATTTGGAGAGGAATCATTCCCGCCTTCTTTGAGATTGCAATTCCAGGGTCTCCACCAGTGAAACTGTAGATTAATGTGAATTAGGTGGTGGCAGAATATACCTCTTGCAATGACATCCAAAACAGATTCAGTGATGTAAATATGCTCATGACGGTTTAAGATGCCTAAACCTCTGTTGGAACCACAGTTGCTAGTAGGAAATCACATGAATCATCCATCAGATAAAAAACTAAAAGGGACAAAATCGTTCATAATACGTAAGAAACTTAATCATAAGATGACTAAAGAGTTACCTTATGCAGTTCACCCCTGGATGCATTGTAAGAAAGTCACCTATCTCAGAGCCCTTTCCTGTCACACAGCTAATGACCCCTTTGGGTAAACCCGCCAAATGAAAGCAATGCACCATGTGAAGAGCAGCAACGGCACCCTACGAAAATAGACATAGGGTTGGGCAACTTGTATGACTTATTAAATACATATGGTGATCGACTTAAAAAGAAAAATGTGCAGCACACTTGTGAAATACTCCCTCCGGTCTTAATTATAAGATAAAGTTAACTTTTTCGGAGAAATTAAGGAAGTCAATTAAATTACTTTAGAGTGTTTATATTTTTAGTATCTTTAGAATATATATTAATTTATTAGTCAAATTAATTAGTTTGGAGAAAAAAATAAAAATATAAACACTCTAAAGTAATTTAATTGGCTTCCTTAATTTCTCCAAAAAAGTCAACTTTGTCTTATAATTAGGACCAGAGGGAGTAACTAATATGAGAGTATGCTGGGCTCCATGTACGGTGGCTTACCTGAGTTGGTGGTTTAAGTACAAGGGAGTTTCCAGCGATAAGTGCAGGACCAATTTTTGAAACAGCGAGATTGACAGGATAGTTAAATGGAGGAATCGCTAAAACAACCCCTAGGGGAATCTGCATACAGCAAATAAAGTATCCGAAAGAATATATTATTTACAGTCGCAAGCATAAGCATATGCTATAGATAGATATGGTTGAAGAAAGTTATAGTGAGTATGACTAAATAACAGATCAAATCCTGAGTCCAACCATCATCGTAATACCATAATGCTTCATTCTTGCTAATATTAAACTCTGAATGCCACGTAAAATTTTAGGATAGCAATATGGAAACCAAGAGCAAGCAAGCATTTAAGACTACAATGAAAAGCTGTTGGTATACAAACAAATAAAACTGAATGCTACATGTTTGGGCCCTACGTGTCTAAAGAGGCGTGAACCACCCAAAAGGGGTAGTTCCATTACCTTGGAAGTGAGACAGTATTTGGTCCTTTCATTGCCGGGAAAACTATCAGAAACCAGAAATTTCCCTTCTCCAAGAATTCTCACCCCTTCTTCAGCACAATAAGACAGCAAATCACCTGATCTGACAACCTACATCAAAAGCAAAGCATGGTTTATAGAATATGGATATTTAGTCCCCAAATGTTAAAAGCATGCAATACATAAAATCAACCAGTAACTTTCGCTCTTCAAAACCCCATTAATACTTTCCAAAATGCCGCTATACTTAATATTTACAATGCCAAGAAGAAAATATCAGAAACAAGACGTAAAATAATTATGCATTTAATGAAAGCTTTTCATCCTACGTACTTCTTTGACGGCATCTTTAGCTGGCTTTGCAATCTCTTTGACGAGACACTCGGCAATGGGTGCTTTATGCTCCTTCAGTATTGCAGCTGCCTTATGAAGCAACTCTGCTCTTTTCCATAGCGGTGTCTTCGCCCACGATTTTTGTGCTGTCTTTGCCGCTTCTATGATCCGGTTGACCTCTTCCTGTGTGCACGCTGTTTGAATTTCGATCAGAGCAAGCTACTATTATAAAAGCCAGATGCAAATAAATAAATAAGCTAACAAATGAAAATCAGTAAAAACAGTAAATGGGTTAACTTTTCAGGAATTGAAATAGAATAGAAACACTTTCAAGATCAAGGCAATAAGAATTGCAGATTGTAAAAGCTAAAGATTAAAGAGTGAGGGTAGCAAATAGCACCTTGAACCTTGAAGTGTGTCTTCCTCGTAGTGGGATTGATGATGGGAACTGATTTTCTCGAGGTTGATTTCTTCCATTCCCCATCAGCATAGTACTTGAAAACATCATAGTCTATGATCTCGGCAAAAGTTGCCGTTTCTGCCATGTCGGAGCAAGTTGACTGAGCTTTGGTATGGGGATCAAGAGATAGAAATGGCGTTTGACGTTGCGATTCCTGTGTAGAGTTGAAACTTGATGACTGTATTGGCTGAGATTCCCAGAAGGCGCCACGTGTGGGGAAGACCGGGTTCTTCTTTCTACGGTTACAGATGCAGAAAAAACGGGATCTTCTTTCTACGGTTACAGATGCAGAATAAACGGGATTTGATGCTCATTCATTTTGTTATGTTTTCTTTTTTTTTTATTGTTACAACTAGTATGGACAAAATCTGTGATATTTTAAAAATAGTAGAATTCTTGTGCAATCAAAATCATGACGAATCTTGTACAAGTTCATGATGAGCATCGCTAATGGAAAATGGCAAAACGCAGAGCAAGTGATGGTACCCACTCTTTTGACTAAGACCCGTTTTGCATGTAAATTCGTGGCAAACTTATGGCCCGTTTGTTTAAGGAAGATCTTCGAGTGAACATATACAAGTTCCCTCATTTAATATATAATTTTGACTCAATATTTTTAGGAGGGCCCACCCCAAACCCACTAATATTCCCTTATTCTTTATTTTTTTTTTATAGTTGTGTATGATGTTATCAAATGTAGTTTTGATATTTTAAAAGCAAGAGATTATTCCTTTAAAATTGTTTCATACAGAATAAAAGCTTCAATTGATTTAGTGTGAAAGATGAAGGAAAAATGTATTAGAATACAAAAAATTAAATCAAATAAATAAGAAAATTAATAAATAAAATTGCCATTAGTCTTTTGTTCCTGAATATAAGCTATTAATTCCTAAATTTCAGCTACCCATCAAAACTACAGTTTTCTTTGTCATGTTGCCTCCAAGATTTTCTAGATCACCGAATCAACCTCCCAGATTTGTCGAATAACGTTTTGAAACATGCTGAGAAAAAAAAAAAAATTTGATGCACAAGAATCACATGATGAGAAATTTTCTTATTTGTTGTCAAAATCCGTGCCTATTAATTGAAATTTTTTTAGGGGTATATTTTTCGGATTTTATTTCCTATGAAGGAATATGGGTTACCATCAATTTTAAAGGGAGGTTGGTAGGCCAGGAACTTGAATTCTCAAAAAAATTGGGCACCAAACAAGGGATCTCATCTCTCACCTTTAAAGGGAGATTGGTGTTTGTTCACATTATTTAAGGTAGTTTGCAATATACTAGGGATATTAAAAACAAGCATTTTTCAAGTTACTGTTGATGTGGATGTTTCGAGACAAGCACTGCTACATAGAAAAAGATCGATATTGAGATTTCCACAAAATTTTTAGCCGTTAAGTGTAACATCCCAAATTTTATTCACCAAGAATATATTATAATTATTATATAAATTCAATAAAATGATGAATATTTAAGGCAAACGAAATTAAATATTGAAAGTGGAATAGTGGTTTCAGTGAAATCGTCTGCGAGGTAGTGAGTTTGTCATGTGGTTTTGGAATATCAAATGATGATCAAAAGTTATGAAATTTTATAGGGTGAAAGTAGACATCCT
Organism: Inga laurina; assembly: GCA_963855925.1. Lineage (NCBI taxonomy): Eukaryota > Viridiplantae > Streptophyta > Magnoliopsida > Fabales > Fabaceae > Inga > Inga laurina. Next base: position 61,485,401 of record OY979706.1, read on the forward strand.
AAGCTTTAATTTGATAGGTCATATGACTCAATTGAAGCTATGTACAAAAATATATGAATTTTTGAAGTTAATCTAGAAAATCTGGAAAGTTTCTGGAGCAGCGGTCAAAGATTGAAAATTTGGGAATAATATGATCCTATCCAGTAAAATTCCGTATTTTTCCTTGAAACTAGATTTAATGAGGGTTCCATAGGCTTTGGAATCGCTTCGAAAAGATGTCTACAAGATTAGTTATGATTTTTCAAAATTAAGGCAGAAAATCTGTCAGAATTGACATTATTCCGAAAATTTAAGAAATAAAGTAATCTTCCATTTTCTCTTAATTATTTTAGAAATTAAGGGATGAAGGAGGAGAAGACAAGTGTCAAAATCCAATGAGACCAAGTGTCAACACCACATGAAAGATGATAGAAATGATTGTTGTGTCATAAGTTCTTATTTATGCCATAAGGTTAGGTAGCCAACTCTTGTACTAATTGACTTGAGTAAATGAAAGGAACACTTAATTTAGTTGGAGCATAAAGCAAGAGATGGTACCCACTCTTTTGACTAAGACCCGTTTTGCATGTAAATTCGGGGCAAACTGAGGGCCCGTTTGTATAAGGGAGATGAATTGAACATGAACAAATTTCCTCATTTGATATGCAATTTTGGCTCAATCTTCTACGTAGAATTCAAGTTCCTGGGCTCACTCCGAACCCACCAATATTCCCTTATTCATTATTCCTCCATACAGTGTATGAAGTTATCAAACGTAGTTTTGATATTTTAAAATTAAAAGATTATTCTTTTAAATTTGTTTCATACAGAAAAAAAAAAATTCGGTTGATTTTGTGTCAAAGATGAAGGAAAAACGTATTAGAATACGAAAAATTAAATCAAATAAATAAGAAAATTAATAAATAAAATTGCCATTAGTCTTTTATTCCTGAATATAAGCTATTAATTCCTAGATTTCAGCTACCCATCAAAACCACAGTTCTCTTTGTCATGTTGCCTCCAAGATTTTCTAGATCACCGATTCAGCCTCCCAGATTTGTTGAATAACGTTTTTAAACATGCTGGGAAAAAAAAATTAGATGCACAAGAATCACATGATGAAAAAGTTTCTTATCTGATGTTAAAATTTGTCCCTATTAATTGAAATTTTTTCAAGAGTATATTTATTTTTCGGATTTTATTTCTTATAAAAAAATATAGGTTACCCCCAATTTTGTTGAGATCTTGTCTTTCACCTTTAAACAAAGCCTGATGAGCCTAGAAATTTGAATTCTTGAAAAGATTGGGCACCAAACAAGGGAATTTGTTAGTCTTTTTTTCCCTTCCCACCTCTACCGTATACCAAACTTGCCCCTAATGTTAGGGTGTCCTGATTTAGAAGGTGTTTGTTCACATTATTTACGGTAGTTTGCGATATACTAGGGACGTTAAAAACAAGCATTTTTAAAGTTATGTTCGATGTGGATGTTTCGAGACAAGCACTCCTACAGAGAAAAAGACCGATATTGAGATTTCCGCAAAATTTTTAGCCGCTAAGCTAAATAATTAATTTATAGAAATGACAAAAATGAGGAAGAATTATCATAAGCTTCTAAAAAATACAAATACAAAAAAGTCCCACCACATATAAATAGTACTCCCTCTGTTTCTAATTATAAGATAGTGTTTATTTTTTTGGAGAAATTAAGGAAATTAATTAAATTACTTTAGGGTATTTATATTTATATTTTTTTCTTCAAACTAATTAGTTTGACTAATAAATTAATATATAATCTAAGGATACATAACATATGATATGATTAAGTAACTTATTTAGCTTCCTTAATTTCTCCAAAAAAAATCAACTTTGTCTTATAATTATAACCGGAGGTAGTATGCAATAACAAGTTAAAGATTTGCACGCGATGAATTAATAAATAAAGATCTGTAGCATTTGCAAGTATAACTTCAATGCAGTTGAGATCTTTGAACTGGCTTTCCAGATCCATTCGCATTAATGTCTGAATCTATGTTGTAAACAGACCAGTTTATCCATGATGAATCCTTTTCTATTTCCATTTAATAGTACCATTCACGTATTTTTGGACATTATGTATTGCGTTTCCCAGTTTCCCCAGTGTTCATGTTGCTTCAAGGTAAATTTTCCAGAAATTAATTGAGTCAATTATTTATAAAACATATGTATTGATTTTTTAAAGTATCCATTTTAATAATTTGCATGTGAAACTATCAACTAAAGAAAAACTCTCTTAATATATATACCATCCATGCAATTAACAGGGAGAGTATAAAAAATTATTATAAATCTGGAAGACAACATGAAGATAGTCTGACATCTTATATTTAATATCAGAATAAATCCGTCTACTTACTCTTAGATTTATGAATTAACAGCTCAGCCAAAAAATAATAAATTTAGGAATCTAAGAGCGGGGGGGGGGGGGTAACTGGTTATTTATGGTCAACAAGCAGCAAAAGGGATTGATTGTTGTCATTATATGATATACTCCTCCTGACCTAATTTGGGTAGAGAAGTCTCTCCACTTCCCTCCACTTCTTTATTTTCATCACTAGATTAACTTTAAATAGTTGAGATTTAATATCCTATAAAAAAAATTATTATAATATTAAATAACAAAAAATGTATATAAACAAATTTAAATCATTAAAAGTTGATATAACTTATTCATATATTTACACTTTTATTAATGTATTATATATGTAAATATATATATATATATATATATATATATATATATTTTTATAAAATATTGAATCTCAACTGTTCGGAGTTAATCTAACAGTAAGAGTAAAGAAGTGGAGAGAAGTGGACGAGAAGGGAAATATGGAGAGTCTCCTCTCCTATCCTAATCATAAGACAACATTGAGTTGATATTGGCTCTAAATATAAAATAATATTCTAATTTTTATCAATTTATTTTTAAAATAATCCTATTTATACATCCTCAATAATAATCAAACATAATAATAATCTAATAATGCATTTATACATTCTATAAATTTTAAATAAGGATATTTTAGAAAAACAAATATAATTAACTAATTTAACTTGGATCCTGAATCTCTCCAAATTAGACAAATGTATTTTTTTTTTTTTTTTGCCAAGTAGACAAATGTATCTTATAATTAAGACTAGAGGGGTATTTGTGGAAGGGGCGACCTATGCACACCACCTGACCCCATTTTTGTCTCCGGGCAGTGACAGTAACGGCTACAAAAAATTTTAGCATGAAAATGGATATACTTGATTGATGGACGAACAAAAATGCATCAAAACTGACTCAATCTTCAAGATTAGGTTGCTAAAACTTCAGTAAGGAATTTGAACGTGTTTTACTCTGTATGGGCTAAGATTGCTTACCATTTCAATCAATATTTTATTGGTGAAATCACTTCTTTTGTTTTTTTGCTAAGCATAATTGTTTTTCTATTGGAGGCGATACTTTTTAAGACACTGTCGGTTTCTAAATTCGGGCACCTCTCCCGAACATTGATTTACCACATTATGAACAACTAACCTCTTCTACTAGATTTAATCCACTTAGTGTGAAATTATTTCTTTGATGTTAAAAAAAAAAAAAAAAGCAATCCCCGATGTCCAATATATAACATGAAGGGGCTAAATGGCCCAGAAAAATTAGTGACTCATAGAAAGGACCAATGACAACGTTCAAGGGAAACAAAGTGATCACGAAGGCCCATAAAATTTTGTGACAGGCCCTCAAGTTTGGCCCATTCTAAGCATTTTATATGAACCCAAAAAGTGAATTGACCCCAAGTCTCCGTTTAGCTTTTCAACCACTTAAAAACTTCCACGTCATTAACTGGCCATGTGTTGCTAACTTATTGGCTTAAAATATGTCACTGAACGTGTCTCTAATTTTCCAGCGTCTCCTTCACTCGTCTCCCCCTTTCTTCCTGCAAAACGCGTGTTGAAGCTGGAAGTTGGAATTGGAAGCCTATACAAACTAGGATTTTTTCCGCCCTGAAATTCATCGGAGCCCCAACGGAACAATCCGTTTTATGACGAGTTGAGCATTCCTCTTCTTTTGAGCAGTAAGCTTTCTTTACCTCTATTCCGATCTGGATAGTAAGTCGGGTCGAACCGTGGCTTCCGCAGGGTCAGATAATCTATCTCGAAGAAAGCCTTTTTCTTCTTCTTCTCCCTCTTCGTCTACGCCAAGCTTGGGACCAACCCGGATTGTTTTCAGGGAAAGGAGGAGGCCCTCCGAATCTGAATTTCCCTTCTGGCAGCAGACTTGGTTCATCGTATTGCTTTTCGTCATGGCTCTCGGATTTTTCGCCCTCGCCCTCTTCCTTTTCCTCAGTCTTGATTCAGACAGTGGTCCTTCTTCCACGGCATCAGCAGCTTCCTCTGAAGGCGTTGAGGTATAATCTTCGAATTTTCCTGCCCGTCTTTTGCCTGTAAATTTTTGTTTCTCTTAGGGGCTGTGTGATCGATGTTGAACCTTTTTTTTATTTTTATTTTTTTTGCTAATGAGTGATAAAAAGATAAATTTTGTCTGAGTACGGTTAGAGATCCTATGCTTACTTACTGTTTGATGGAAACACAATAAATGGCTCGTCGAACTACTTCAACCTCAAGCATTTGTTTGCTTGCAAGTTGAAGATAGAGTTTGAGAATGGTGATCATGCATCCTAGTGATAGAAGATATTATTCAGCTTGTATGTCCGATGAATGAAAAGCGATGTTAAGTTCTGAATTTTAATGCAGCAGGATGAACTGTTTTACATTTCGGCATTTCTTCTATAAAGGACGAGTACCTCAAAACTTCATGACTTGATGTGGCATTTATTTTCCCTTTTTTTTATTTTTTCGATTCAAAATCCGAGCACCTGTCACATTTTCATTCTTATCTAATTTGTCCACCTGGCTGTTGATTAATTCGCAACTGAAAATTTTGCTGCTGCGCCACATTTAGGTGCAAATTACTTATGGGTCGGTTCTGAAGCTGATGCATGAGAAGACCAAATTTCGGTTGCATTCTCATGATGTACCATATGGTTCTGGCAGTGGACAACAATCAGTTACCGGCTTTCAAGGTGTTGACGATGCTAATAGTTACTGGGTAAGTTCTTATCTATGGTCTTACCGTACATCTCAAGGTTCCATTTTGTGTTGTGTTTTGAAAATATATATTGCATGCTAATAGTTAATGAGTAATTTGTGTTTTGGGTTATATTGTATGTTTCACAACACCTAATGGGACAAGGCTTCTTGTTGTTGTTGTTGTTTAATGTTTCATATCTGCATTATTCTTTTCTATTATGTTTTTGAAATGGAAGTACTCATTCTCCGACACTTAAATCGTACAATATTTGTGGGTGGTGATGCCATCGACATTAATTACTGAGCTCATACTTGTCCTTGTCTTGTGTTTTGATTTTGTATGGGACAAAAGAAAAGGCATTGTTCCCACCAAAAGTGGAGTAGCTTTGTTTTGGGAAAGTTCCTAAAATGACGCTACATCCTTTTCGGTCTGGTTCTTGTGTCTTAACTTTGAATAAATAATTAAACTCTCTAAAATGTTGTTTTCATTGTTGTTGCTTATACAAAGTGTCACCTTTATGGATTCAAATCCTTGCTGTGCATAAACACGATTGTACTGAATTTTTTTAGTTTTGAATGTTATCATTAATCATAGAGAGCTAATATCTTTCTTTGTTGATGTACTTAACGTAGGCAGAATTATCCATGTTGTTTTAATTATGACTTCTTGCGATTTTGGATGGTGCGTTCTATTGCAGATTGTTAAACCTCAGCCTGAAACTTCTGCCAAACAAGGTGACACAATTGAAAGTGGAACAATCATTAGATTGCAGCATATGAGGACAAAGAAGTGGCTGCACAGCCATCTGCATGCATCCCCAATAAGTGGCAATCTTGAGGTAGATTGAGGTTCTTTATTGTTCAGTATCACGAGCCTTAGGATTTGATGGTGATTTACTTTAATACTTTCTGGGGGACTTTCATAGGCCACAGTTAAGTTATGCGAGAGACTTGCTTATATATGATTGTGATATGATGGCTCTGGATGTCACTATTTGTTCTGGCTGGTAAAAGACCTTTTTTTGGGTCAAAAGCTGATACAGCACTGAATTTGCCATTTCCTTTCATGCCTTTTTACCTCCACGCAAGACAACTTAAATATCTCTTATTTTTTCACATGTCCTCTTAAATATGTGCTCTTTTTAGAAATTTGACTGTAAAAACACTTCTTTTGAAAGATTTTCTAAACACATAACATGGGTTTATGAAAAACAAACCACGTCTTTCTTTTATATGAGACTCTAATAGAAAGAAGTTTAAAAAATAAGTAAAGATCTGTAGCACTTGTAAGCATAACTTCAATGCAATTGAGATCTTTGAATTGGCTTTCAGATCCATTTCCATCAATGCCTGGATCTATGTTGTAAACAGACCAGGTTGTACATGAGGAATCCTTTTTATTTTCATTTAATAGTACCATTCACATATTTTTGGACATTATATATTGCGTTGCCCAATTCCCCCAGTGATCATATTACCTGTCAATGTCAATCATTCTTATCCGCTCTACATTCATTTCCGAGACAATTTCCTGAACTGTCCGACATCTGTTATTGCTAAGCATGCTAGATGGATGTCCTAAAATGTGGTCAAGAGAACCTTTTTATATGTATTTATTCATGTGATTTCAAGTGTTGATTTGTTTTTTCTGTCACTAGAAATCAATACTATTGTTATTTGACTCCAGTTGTAAGTATTTTTTATAGCGTCACTGACCTTCAAAGGACACAAGTAAGAGAATATTGGCATCACTTAAATTGCCTTTAATTTTTTGTCTGTCATTTTCATATGTAAGAGGTTGCTATTGAAGTTCTGATTCTAAGATAATCATTTTTTTCACCGATCACAATGGCAATGTTAGATATCTGAATTTATTCACTTAAACTGAAAATAGGTGAGTTGCTTTGGAGGAGATTCTGATTCTGACACGGGGGACTATTGGAGGTGAGCCATGAGAAAATATTCTAAAGTTATTTACTTATCAAATTATTTTAGGGGCCTCATATCATTTTCATTCTCATTCTCATTAGGCTATTAATAGAGGGAAGTGGAAAGACTTGGAAGCAAGACCAGAGGATTCGACTTCAGCATGTGGACACTGGAGGTTATTTGCATAGTCATGATAAGAAATACTCTCGGATTGCTGGGGGACAGCAGGAGGTAAGAAAGGAATTATAAACTGGGGATCTCTCTCTCTCTCTCTCTCTCTCTCTCTGGGTTAAGATCTGGAATTCCTTTTATTCAACGACAGATTGAAGATGTAGACACGGTTGAGCGAATTGTATTTTTTCATTTTTTGGAAAACTTTGGATTTTCCTGTTTTCCCACTACCGACTTGCATAGCCCCTTCCAACCCATACTGTGGTTACGGGTATAAATGTTAGTTGCCTGGGAGTAAAATGTATTAACAAAAGTAGGTAAGATGGTCTCCATTCAAAGTTAGGATGAAATTTTGTTTTTACCGTGTGGTACAAGCTCGGTCTATTTGTGTAGTGATTCCACATTTATTTTTAATCTGCACATTTAGGTAAAGGAATCTTGTAATTTATGTCCTGAGCTTCAGTTTCATTTGTATTCTTTTTTCTGGGGTGATACTGTGTATTAAAGTGTTGAAGGGTCAATAATTTTGTGCACTAACTGTATGTTTAATCATACAGGTCTGTGGCGTCCGGGAAAAGCGTGCTGATAACGTATGGTTGGCCGCAGAAGGCGTTTACCTTCCTGTTACTGAAAGCAAGTGAAGTTGATCACCATCACCATATTCTTACCATTATGCAGTTAGTATCAATACTTTTGTAGCATGGAGAAATGAGTGAGGCTCATTTTTGTGGTTTTAGGGGCTTAGTGTACTCTGTCGAACAAGTAACAGATATGGGCAGGCTTACGCCCTTTTGAATGAAGAATACATGTGCCATGAGCAGTTTTACATTTTTTGAGGCACTGGTTAAAACTGTTCGTTAGCTTTAATTTTATAAATTTAATATCTACATGTAATTTAAAAATCTTAACAAGCTTTTCAGTCAAAAAGTTGTACTCATTTATACCAGTAGCAACTATCACATGGATTTTTTTGCCTGAAGCAACTATCACATGGATTGACTGACGGTTATAAGACAGTTCTGGAAGCATTTAACTAGTTATAACCTTGCTGAAGACTAAAGTTTACTCAATGCATGGGCAAGTTTTATCCATCAAGGGTAGTTGGCATAATTACTTACCACTCTGCATGTTATTATAAGTAGAGTCGGAAAATCGGGTTGAGTCCGTCAGGTCAGCCCATTTAGACCTGAGCCTATCAAGGGTCGGGTTTATGATTTAAAGTCTCTAGAAGGAGGTGGGTCTAAAAGGGTCAGCCTTCTTTTAGGCTCGTTTAATCTTTTTTTATTTTTTTAAAACTAGGCAAGGGTAGACTCCAAGTTGAAATTTGTCTTTGGACATTTTTTGGATTTGTACTTGATTTTCCATCCTCTTGGTGTTTTGTTATTACTGTTATGTTTTTTTTTCCCCTTTTTTTGTATGTGACTGCCAAAATCGAAATCAGGTGTTCTATTATTACTAACATTTGAAGCTTGTAAACTTGTTTGATTGTGGCTATTGACTTGTTTGAATGGTCGTGGGTATTAATTATGGTTTAGACTTAGGTCTTAGTGTTTGTGTTTTATTAAACTTAAATAATGTTTATGTTTTAAATTAGGTATTTTAGTCTTTAAATGAATAAGAAACAAAAAAAATGTTATAACAAAAAAAAAAGTTAAACGGGCTTGAAGCCCGTGGGCTTTACCTAAATGGGATGGCCGCAAATTTCACTATTTTTTTGGACTCCGGCCTAAATGGGCCGGTCCGTTTAGGTCCGAGCACGTTAAGGGCCAGCCCATTTTACCAGTGTTGATTATAAGTCATTTGTATCCAAAAAATTGTATTCAAAATATAAGTCACTTGTTGGGTAATAAATGAGATTTTGTCAATTTTACCCCTATTCACCATTGATTGGGCACAAGGGAAAGAGAGGGGAAAGAGAGAGAGAGAGATGTGTAAATGCATATAGATAACAGGATGGGAGAGAAAATGTGCACATTTTCATAAATAAGGGCAAATATGAAAAAATTTATTCATTTAATGTTTTTCTTGGTATAAGTGACTTATAATAAGGTGCAGAGTGTAATTAGTTTGATTATTATGAGTTGTTTTGTGCCATCAAAATTGGTACTCCTCTGATTCTTGATATAAGACATAGTTGACCTTTTTTTGGAGAGATTAAAAAAATCAAATAAATTATTTTAAAGTATTGATATTTATCTTTTTTATATTAAATTAATTTGTCTGACTTATGAATTGATATATAATCAAATAATACATTACATATGACATGATTAGCTAACTTATTTATTTTTCTTAATCTCTCTAAAATAAGTTAACTATGTCTTATATTAAGGAGAGGAAGAGTACAGATATTTTTTTTTTAAAAAAAACGAAGACTCTCTGAAGGATCAGAACTCCCAAAAGCGGAGCCAGTCATGTCCTTAGATTTTGGTCTGGTAGTTTACTGTCACTGGATTCAGCATTCCCTGTAGAGAACTTTTTTGTGAACATGCATAACCCATCATTTTTTTTTCTACGAAGGGTATCCACCGGATAGAGCCCGATAACTAATCCTTTAGATACTGTTGGGTTCAAAATGAGGACGACTCTCCCAAACAAATTTTCTCTATACACATCACTCCAAAGATTGAACCCACCATTTTTTATTTACGTGCAAAACACAGAGACTGCCAAACATCATTTATCATGGTAAACCAATGGCTCTCCTCTAAAAGCACAAAAGACAGAGCCTTGGACTTTTGTTCCCACACTGCCATAGCCTCGTAGTTTGACTATGCTTCTTTTTATCACCCTTTAAGCTAGATTATTCTGTGTTTCATTATATTTATCCTTTAAGATTATTGCACACATATTAAAATAAAAATACAATAACTATGGAATAATATGTCATTCTGTACCAAATTTACACGTCAGTCTATTGCTAACAGTAATTTTAAAATCATTACTTTATGAATCAATAACAACAAAACAACAAAACCTTATCCTATTAGGTAGGGTTAATTATATAGATTGCAAGACGTCATTATGCTCTATAAAAAACAAATCCTTAGATATGTTTTTAACAAATGTTCTTATTCTATAACCTCATTGAGTGTTTGCTTCGATCTTTCTCTATCATTTTTTAGAATACTCCATACTGCTAGATGGACCCTTCTCACTCTTCTCACTGACGTATTCATTAACTTTCTTTAAATATGTCCAAACATCTTAGAGGATCTTTCACCATGTTTTTCTCAATATATGCCACTCTTACGTGTTTATATGATCATTACGAAACATATTTTTCACCTTAAAAAGACAAATATAATGAAATGGAGTAAATATTAACTTATTAATTATTAGAGCATGTGGTTTTATCAATCTCTCCTTTTGCTTCATTTTGGTGAATTCTCGATCTTTTTAATTGCACTACAAACTGGTCCTACATACATAGCAGTTCTTGGTACCGTATGCCTCGTTTAGATGGTCTTCTTGCGAGATGCTTTCCTTTTATAAATGAATGAAAGAACCATCAGTTTCCAGAACAAGCTGGTGGGGCAAACATAAAACATGTCCTTATTTATTTATTGCAATCACCAAACAAGTTCCGATCATTCAATGTTCTAACACAATTTGAATGCAAGTCTACCCAAAATTTATCCATGAATGGTCCACCTCCTACCACACACTAATCAAATACCACCTCTTCAGGAATTCACACAACCACATGTGTTTTGTTTTTGGGAGAATCATCCTAAATCCCAAGGAAAGAAGATATTATCAGAAAGGTCCTTGGTTACAACCTCAAAGCGTGTATTCACAACTTGGTGAGTATGTTTTACAACCTTGATGAACCTTTCTGATAATATCTTCCTTCCTTGGGACCTAGGAGTAATTTTCCCTTTGTTTTTTTTCTGACAGACACTTCAAACAGCACCTACAAGGATAGCCACCGACTGGTGCTTCAACTATTTTCATCAAGAAACTTGAATTAATGCACTTCATTTTATGTTTAAAAAAAAAACCTTGTTAATGTACAAATGGGCTAATCTTTCACGCCATGATGGAATCTAAAATTAACTGACCAACTGATTGTAACGAGTACAAGTCATTTGGATGAGAGCACCTGATAATCTTAGAAAGGGCTACCCATAAAAAGTTTGACTGGTAGGAAATCGAGTGAAGTACTATGATATGGAGATATTGGGGAAGTTGGCACCCCGTTGCCATAGGCTAATCTTATCATAGTGAAGTACTGTGGTGTAGACCTGTTGGGGAAGTCAGTACCTTCTGCTTCCCCCAAAGGCTAGTCTTTTCGGGATTGAGCTATCCCTTAAAACTTGTGTCCATTGTATTGATCTCCTCTGATTAAACAACTGGACTCCTGCTTCATAATTGGCGTCCTAATAAAAATTTGCCTCTACATCTTCCATTAAAGAGAGTATAACACCAAAGTATCACAAAAAAAAAAAAAGAGTATGACACCAAAAACTCCAGAGTTTACGGGAGTAATCCCCTCCTTGAAGAACAAAAATCGAATTATTGTATCCCCTGCTCATTATATTTTGCTGAAATGTCGAAAACTTGTATTCCCTGATAGTGATGCATCGTTTGGTTGTGTAATTACGTAACAAGTTCAAGGGTAGGTCTGTCCTTATCTAATTCTACGGATAGTATTCATAAATTGACGACGCACAGTGTTGGTAAACATCTGATGTGGGACCTCTACTCTGTAGCTGAGATAATAAAATATTTGATGTGTGGTGGTCCTCTTCCCTTTTCTTTTAAAAAACCAGGAGGGTTAACTTTATTTGCCTAATCTAATGTAAGATGCTCGGAATTCAGAAACACATTTTTATAAAGACAGAGTCCATAAAAGAATCACAAATTGTCTGTTTTTTTTATTGCTTTCCAATATTCAAGATTATCTGCAGAGCATATGGTGAACTGATCATTGAGTTAAAATAATTGTGGTAACTGAGGCTACCCTAAAACTTAAAAGGAGCTGTTGTTATGGTGGTAGTGTAGTGAAGGGTCCATGCTAATTTTTAATTTTGGCAAGTGTGGTTGTTGAAAGCTTCAATTTTATCTCTTTAAACTAATAATAATGAGTTGGTTGAACAGCATTTAAATAAGAAAACTACATGATGAATTGAGACCTTAATATTCGCATTGTATAGTCCCCACTTAGCAAACCCAGACATTTATTTAAAACCAGAGAAATTGAAGCGTACCACTGGCTCTGCATTACCCAGTCTGCCACGACAACAAAATAAAGAACCACTAAACGCGTTAATGTCTGATCTAACATTAAATATAAAGGATAGAAGAAGGTATTGTGACTTTGTGGGAATGAATACAAAGTTGTAATCAGAGTGGGCAAAATAGGTTTGGACAGTGTGGGAAGGTCTGTGAGTTAGCTAAGCTTCAATGATTGAAGTAGGTTTGCCTATATAACATCAAAACTATACTTGATGAAGATGTTGTAGAAGTGCATTTTTAACTGTGTATTTGCTTTCTTTATATATCATCCCATAGTTAGCATCAACCAACATTGTTCTGTTTCCCAATTGGTGAAGGAAATTTCACTCCATGGTTGGGTAATATAATACTCTGTTCAAGTATTATTCAAGTGTCTTAGAGCTCTGTTCATTTCATCCTATGGTTTTTGGAAGTGGACCACAATAAAATGAAGAGATGGGGTTCATAAAGGAGTATCCTAGCTGAAATATAATTTGTACCAGAGAAATAAACAAGGGAAGAAGTTTGGTGATTATTAAATGTTGAGACTAGGACAATTCCTGCGAATCAGTTTGTCACTTAAAACGGCCTTCGTTGGTTTACGGTATTGTCCTATCATTTTTGAATTATGGAAAGGATTCTTACCGCCGGATTGACGTGATCAATTTTTTGGCTTGTTTGAGAGAAATGACTGGCTTACATGGTGTGCAGGGAGAAAAGACGTAATACAGGGATTCGAGTTTCGTCTTTGGTTTACGGTACTATGCCGACATATCTGGTTGGCTCGTAATGACAGATATTTTAATAATAATACTTGGAGTAGTCAGGTCATATTAGCTTGTGCTCATGTCTGTTTAACATGGGGTAATACAAGTTTGTTTCAAAATAAGAGTGCAGAAAGGAATCAACAACAGTGGATGCCACCACCGTTTGGGTGGGTGAAGATTAATACCGATGGATCTAGGAATGACAACTTGGGGACTTGCACGTGTGGAGGTGTGTTGATAGATCACAATGGTGAATTTTTTATGGGTTTTATGTATCAAATTGGGCAAGGAACGATAGTATCTACGGAAGCTTGGGGTGTTTTGTGGGGACTTAAAGTTGCATGGGATAGAGGATACAGACAAATCATGATTGAGTCTGATTGTAGTGAAGTAATGGATATAATTTAGGACAAGGTATCTCGGGAATACCCTGATTTTCAGCTTATTGTGGAGGTTCAAACGCTGCTGGACAGAGATTGGGAAGTGGAAATTTCACATTGCATTCGGGATGTTAACACAGTTGCAAACGCTATGGCAAAAGAAGCTTGGAAGATGGCGATTGATCTTCATATCACATATTCGCCCCTGATACTATTACCACCCTTTTAATTAATGATGTAAATAGGATGACATTTCATGTTGACTCAGGAAGATAGCTTCTGATGTGTTTGTAGAATGTCTTTTACTATAAAAAAAAAAAAAAAACAGCCTTCGTTGGTTCATCTCATAAGCCATATCTTTTTTTTTTTTTTTCCAAGAAGCCATATCTTTTATATAATCCAGCATGTGTTGCTAGTTATTTGTTCTTGAAAGAATAGTCTTTGTTATTTTTTTATATTGAAAATCATCCATGCATAAAAAGTATAAAATCTACAGACAATTCATATTTCATAATCCATGAATGGCTCAACTCCAATATTGCAAAGAAAGAAAGTAAAATACGTTTGATCAAATCAATATTACTCCCTCATACTAAAACCTATCTCCTTAATTAATATAAATCTATCAAGTAGCGAATATCACAAACTTTGAAGCATTTGATAATTAATAATTGTTATACATAAGGAAAATATTCAAAACATTATTCAAAGATATATCAGTAGTTACATAACCATGCCCATAAATTCAAAAAATATCTAAAATAAACTGATTTTAACGTCAAATAAATTATGTTATTAGAAGTTAAAAAATCCTTTGTAAATTAAAACTATTCAAGTGTCTTGATCAAATTTGAACATTAGGGAAGAATATAATTTACCTTGTAATAAAATTGTTGAAACTAAAAGTCATATAAAAAACGAACTCCTTGAAAGGTTATCTTGATGACTTGATTGAAATAAGCCCATGTAATGTCGTATTCTCTTTATTTTCTGAAGATTGAAAGCAATAAATTTATCTAAACACGGACCATTATATGATTTTTCTGTCCTAAAGGCAGCAATACAATCGTTGCTTCACTGTCTATCATAAAAATTGTCAACTTTCATCCACTCATCCAACTAGGAAGGCCACTGTAACCCCAATAATTGATTGATTATGCCCCAGTAAGTGACTGCTTTTTGGAGCTTGTCCTCTACACCACACATGCATGTTCTTCAGAGAAAGTAAAATAGTACGATGGCATATGATCCAAAGGGTAACAAAAGCTTTAAAAATCTAACATGACATTAACATGGGAATATTTACATTAAAAAAGTCAGCTAAAATTCAAAAGCACCACGAAGAAGATAACATTACAAATGACTGTACCCCACCACAAGCATTATATGTGTAAACATGTACATAGTGGGAACAAGATGCCTTTGAATTTTATTTGCGAGGACCAGCTCAGCTCTCCATACAGCCAGATCGGTTTCTCATCCAACCATTCCATTCAGATCTGTGTCTGGTTATAAGAAAATAGTCCAGTTCAGTACACAATAGGTCATGACATAAACAAATACAAAGGGTAAACTAAAAAGTCGCTGGACAAATAAAATTAACAGAGTACAATCCCAGTGTTAGCAGCTAATGTCTAATAAAATACAGTTAACTTTGCTATTCCAAAGATTCCTTCTGATATATTAACAAATGGAATTGACCAAGAGCGGCAGCAAAAGATTCTCAAATAGAAAAAAGAAGGTAGTGAATAGTCAATGTTTATGGAAGATGAAAATGACTGGCACCCTTTCCAACATTATCAACAATAATTCAACTTATATAATTAAATTTATAAGAAAGCGTTTTATCATAAGCCATGGTTCCATGAAGGAAGGCGGCTCGCCTCACCTCTATGCAATATATGCACAGCCCAGCTGTCTAGTTAGAAATATTAAAACTATAACAGGGCCAACAAATAGACAAAATTGTACTAATGGTTTGAAAGTGACTCCATGAATGTAGGGATGATAGTGTGACCAAAGGAACCCCCAGAATTTCCAATATTGCATGTGATACCACTCCTTCTGCTGGAATGTGATCCATTCCGCTAAAGGTGATTATTGATTATCTATCTTTATGGTTTGGAAGGTGGATTCGAAGGATTTCTCGAACAAGCAACCAGAGATGATGCAATCATGCAACCAGCAGAGAAACCTAATACTAAAAATATATATATTAAAAATCATATATGAATATTCTGACATGCGACGGCTATATTATCAGCGGTACCAAAAAGCAAAAAACCAAAAGCTCAACAAGATTATGATGGGAGGACTAACTTAGTGATTCATTCTCTTCAATCTTCAGCAGCAGCAATTTCTTCAAAATGGCAGGCTTTTTGAAGTCGATCCTGAAGTGAGTGCCTTAAAATGATCGGATGGAACGAAATCTTGAGGCAAATTGGCCCTTTTCACAATTTTCCTCATGTTGTTTTGCAAACTCTGCTGGACTAATTGCTTCACTGCCTTCTTCTCGTCACTCATCATATCTTCCTCCTCTTCCAAACACTCCTTTCCACTTCCATCTGGCTTCGTACAAGATGAGGAAGAGCCACAAATGGGAGCAGATAGAGATGAGCTGAAGTTTGACCCAGAACCCCCAGATACCTGCTTTCCCTTGTCTACTCTCAAGCATTCCAATATTCTCGAGGCCCTTTTCTGTGCCAACGCAGTACCCAGAAGCATCAACTCAAGCAATGACGAGACAATCCCAGCCTCAATCATGGCCTGCCTGTCACCATAGGCTTTGTGTGCCATAATCATCAAAATATAAGATGCTTTTTCCTGGCATCCAGGTGAATCTGTCCAATTCAATACATCAACCAGAATGGGGAATGCATCGCGCACAGCACTTATACCTTTTCGACCCTCGGGGATTGATACCAAATTGCTTATGATTGAGAGAATTCTTTCACTTACTTCCATTTCTCCTATTGAGTTTATCAGAAACGGAACCAAATCCGTTTCCAACATGAATGAGATGTTGGCTGGGAAGATAGATATGTTGTAAAGTGCTCGGAGAGCATCTTGCTTAGCCTGGGGGCTGGTTTTTTTATGTGAATTTTTCAGGGTTCTGAACAGGAAAGGAATCGCACCCGACGATCCAATTATTGGTTTATTATCATCCAAAGCACTCAAGCCAAGGAAATTTGCAACAACTGCTTCAGAGACGGATGAATCTGGACCAGTTGGTGATTCAATGAGCTTTAGCATTTTGTGAACAGCACCAACTTGGACAATGGCTGCCTTATTTCTGCAAAAGGATAGAGAAAGGATTAGATTTAAATATGTGTGATATCAAGGGTAAAAACCTGAAATTAAACAGCAAAAATAAAATGCTAAAGAAATTTATACTTAATAAAAAAAATTATTGGAATAAAACTAATGAAGCAGAACAAAATAAATAACAGAGGGAAACCAGAGTGATCAGTGAAGTCACAAGGGCAGGATGGGAGAAAAAGCAATGAGCGAGACAGATATGACAAAAAAAATTAGTCACAGAAGAATTTAATCAACGCTGAAGTCATAATAAGTGAAGACTGTGTTCATTCGAGAAGAAGTAAAGAAATCATCAAAGGAATGCGTGATGAAAAGGAAAGCAGATATTAACATGATTCCTAAATAAACAAAGAGGACAAAATGGCATTAACCAAGCAGCCAAATGAAAACACAACGGATAAAGAAAGAAAGAAGCGGAAACTCACGCGTCGTTGCCGATTCCAAGATTGAGTAACGCATAGAGCGAAGAGATCTGAGAACTGACGTCTTCCAAATCAAGCATTCCAACCAAGGGAGGAATCGCTCCAAGCATTGCAAGTGTCCCTCTGACTTCGGAGTCTTCCTTCGCGAGCAATCTCACTCTCGCCGCCGCCATTTGCCGCTTTGTCAAATCCTCAACCTGTAACTCCTTCACTGTTTTCTTCAACTCCTGCAATGCCTCTTCTTTCTTCTTCGTTTCGGTGTCGATTTCAGACTCCGCTATATTCAGAAGATCCGATAGTTTCTCCGACTTCACATTTGGTTTCGGCTGAGACTTGGAAGCACTCTGTCTCTGTTCTCGCGACTTTTCCTTAGAGTTCCCGAAGTCTGATGAAATCGGCGATGGTGGGGAGGCAAAGTCATCGCGGTGGTGGCGGTGATGCCGAGAGCCACAACCGCAGCTGACAGCGTCAAAAATGATGCGGCGTATTGTTGAAGCGGAGAAGGCATTCCATATGCGGTAGTGGGCGCCGACTGTTGCATTCCTGGTAACATTGTGATTGTCGAGAACCAGAGATCCGACGTTGTTCCGGTGATACTTTGCCATTTTCCGGCGTACGGCGACCTACAATGCCATTCTATTATTATTATTGCTTTTCTTCCCCCTCTCACAGTGCTGAGTACGGAGAGGGCAGCTGATTCCACGTTTCTGTGTTTCTCGGCCATCTTGGCTATATTTATAGTCGCACACAAATCACCAAACTAAATTTGATAATGCATTTTGATTGCACTCTAATCCGTTTACAGCCTTGTTTGGTAGCATTTTTTAATGCAGCATGAACATTTCATTTTTATTTATAGAATAAATATCTTTCAGTGAGTGTTTAGAATGACTTAATTTTAGAAAATAAGCATTTATTGTATAAGTTGAGATAAAATTTTCCTCACATACTTAACTCTTATACTGTAAATTACGAATTATAAACACTTATTATCTAAAAATAAGTTATCTCAAACCAACACTAAATACTGTAAGGATAAAGGCCACACTTGTTCATAGTTTTTTTCCCATCGTGTTTTCTTTTTTTAAAGGTTGCTACAGTGTTTTATTTTTTTTGTAGCATTAAGTATTCCCTCAAAATACGAGTAATAAAAATAGGCAAACAAACAAGGCAGAAGTGCAGAAGTCTGAAAGTTGTGTAGCTTAGAAAAGAAGCCACGTCGGTGCAATCTTGCACGTCTTTGATTTTTGGGGAATGAGCAGGGGATTATTTTGTTTTTGAGGAGAGAAAATCCGGTGTGCGCAATACCACAAATGATGATAGGGCGCCCCAACCAAATGGGTGAAGGAGGAAGTTTAGGGGGCGATATGCAGTGTGGGTCCCGGGATGGCAAGGAATCTAGTGGGTACGATTAGAGGTTGTATTGGGATGGAAGAGGTGCGTGTACACAGTGGATTGGGCTGCGTGAACTCCAAGTCGCAAAGGAGAATGTGTCAAACTACTCAAAGTATGAGCATGCAGCATGCCACCTGACTTAATTAATTACAGAAGGATGGGGACCCCTGGGAGCATTGAGTAAAGGTAAATTCATGAATTTAAAAAAAAATTACTGCTTCTATTTAATTTAATTTTTACTTATTTGATTTTAAAGAAGTTAATAGGATTGGTTGATTTAGTGTCAAACAGCTTGATCGATTTTTTCGTTGTATCAAATTAGATAGCATAACAAGTGTAGCCTTCCACAGTAAGACACCAACAATAATAGTATTAGTTTGGAATAATTTATTTTTTACTTATAAGTACTTATAAATCGTAATTTAAGGTATACGAGGTAAGTATATGAGAAAAATTTTATCTCAACTTACATAATAAATCTTTATTTTCCAAAAAAAAAAAACTATTCCAAACATAACTATATTTGCACTAAACATTTTTTTTCCTACAAGAAAAGGGACCGTTTTATATATATAAATCACTATATATAAAATAAGATTATCATATATTAAGGTTGTGGAACTCACGATTTTAAACAAACTTTATTTTAAACAAACTTGAGATATAAACTTAACTTATGAATTTATAGGACTGTGTTGAATTAGTGTCAAATAGCTTGATCGATTTTTCAGTTGTATCAAATTAGATGGCATAACAAGTGTGGTCTCCCATAACAAGAAACCAATCATATTCGCATTAAACGGATTTTTCCCCCAAAAGAAAACGGACCGTATACTATATATAGTCACTGTAAAAAGAGTAACAACATCA
Organism: Inga laurina; assembly: GCA_963855925.1. Lineage (NCBI taxonomy): Eukaryota > Viridiplantae > Streptophyta > Magnoliopsida > Fabales > Fabaceae > Inga > Inga laurina. Next base: position 61,504,965 of record OY979706.1, read on the forward strand.
ATGAAAATTATGAAACTCACGATTTTAAAGAAACTTGAAACATAAACTTAAATCATGAATTCAAATCATAAACCCATAAAAATTTATTTTTATATATAAACAACCATTAAAAGTGTATAATTAAATAATAAAAATATGAGAAATGAATAAAGTTTATATGTGAAGTCAATAAGCATGATTAAATATAAAATGGTAACAAAAATTAAAAAGTGAGTGGATGTCATTTTGTAAGTTAAAAATACGAAAATGGTAAATTTGTTCTATAAACTCATAAATTCACTTGAATTTGCAATTAGCATGAGCTTAAAAATAAATTAACACGATTTTATAAGAAAAACACAAAATCTTTAAAATTAGAAAGCCGATTCATGAGACAACAATAATTATAATATTCCCTAGCACTATTGATTGCCACAGTAAAAGGTTTCCCGACCTAATTTTGCTTTGGACATGCATTTTTATCACTTCAAATTGGTAGACCATAACTGAGTGGGTATTCATTGGCGTGTTAAGTTTATCCCCATGACTCCCTTATAATCATGCACTCTACACTTTTTATGGATATGTTTATCAACCGTACGCCCAGCACCTAATGATTAAAGGAAGGGAAGTTTCAAAAGGCTCACACTATAAAATTGGCAAAAATGCACGACCCTATGGAAAATGTGGCCATGCTTCTATTGATTGGTTTCATCTGCTCAAACCTTTGTCTTCATTACTTGATTATTACTGTGTTACTGATGCTACTAAGAAAGAGCTTGCATATGTTTTCTATAATTAGGACACAGTCATCAATAAATGTGAACTTCAAACTAAGACAACACCCTCGAATTGTCGCGTCCTGATACAAATATAGAATACATGGATGCGTGTGGTGAGCAACATTTTGTGGTTAACTAACTTAGTTTGTCGACTAATGAAGGTTATCACATGAAACGAAGATAGAAGACACGGGACATTATGGTTTCCAACAGTAAGAAAACAAAATCAGGTTGGCAACAATTAATCCTATATTGTCACAGGTAAGCATAAAACTAATTTTTCTATACAGTCTTGAGAGCTTATCAAAGAGTAAAACCTCATGACTCAATGAGAACTTATAACCATGTCAAAATAAACAGAGAGAACATACAAAACCTACGTACACAGTACTGATGAATAATGGAAACACAGTCAATTTCGGTAAAATCAAAAGGGTGTTTGCACGGTGGTAAGCGTACATTTTGCTTCTAGAGAGTTAGAGAGTTCATAGTGTTGGATGTGGGTGGAAAATAAGTCCCACATCGCTCAATTGTAAAGGAGGGATGGAGGCTTTGTGATATAAAAGGAGCTCTCTTCCTTCCTTTTAATCTCACCCCTCAACTTGCCTATTTTTTTTTATAAGGTATTTTGTATCTCCTCTTCTTTTATAGTATTTCACTTGTGAATTATTTAGAGTGAAAATTAAATTATGGTATTTCTCTTATTATTGTCCTATTTATTATTTATTAGCTGTTATTAGATATAGTAGTTGTGATTTATTATATTATTAAATTACGTCTAGAGACTTTGTTTCTAGTTTGTGATTTTTTAGTATAATTGGTTACGCTCTATATATCTCGCTTTCGCAACAATTGGTATCAGAGCTAAGGTTTTGTTTGAGTATGCTCTGTGGTTGCAGTGTAATCTGAACTTCCACATCAGAAAAGAATTACTTTGGGCCTTTGTATTGACAGATATTAAATAGTATCTGGAGCAGAAATGACAGACAAAAAGATTGAAGAATTCATATCAAATGTCGACAACTCGTCGTTGACATCTTCACTTATGACAAGAATTGTGTCAAGTGCGAAGGTTGCAATTGAAATATTTGACAGATCTGGACATTTTGGGATGTGGCAGAGCGAAGTTTTTGATGTCCTTTTACAACAATCACTAGACTTTGCTATTAAAGAGAGAAAACCAGATAGCATGGGGGAGGAAGATTGGAGGAGGATCAATCGTGTTGCCTGTGGTACCATTCGATCGTTCCTTTCAAGAGAACAGAAGTATCCACACACAAAGAAAACTTCTGGATATAGACTATGGAAGGCACTGGAGGACAAATTTTTGAAGAAAAGCACTCAGAATAAACTTCATAGACGTGACCTTGATGTTGTTGGGATCACTTCCTGATGAGTACAAGCACCTGGAGACTACTCTACTTCATGGCAAAGATGAAGTATATCTTAGATATACAGCTATGAACAAAGAAAGAAAGAGAAACAAAACCTCTAGACATAATTTAATAATATAATAAATCACAACTACTATATCTAATAACAGCTAATAAATAATAAATAGGACAATAATAAGGGAAATACCAAAATCCAATTTTAACTCTAAATAATTCACAAGTGAAATACTACAAAAGAAGAAGGGATACAAAATGCCTTATAGAAGAAAATAGGCAAGTTGAGGGGTGAGGTTAAAGAGAAGGAGAAGATCTCCTTTTATATCACAAAGCCTCCCTCCCTCCTTTACAATTGAGCGATATGGGACTTATTTCCCACTCACATCCAACAAATCTCCACCTTGGGAAAATTCCCACATACTAATTCTATTTACAATTCAACAATCAATGTTCAACAATATTGATCAATGTTGAAATTTGATTATTGAATTGTAAATAGAATTAGTATGTGGGAATTTTCCTAAGGTGAAGATTTGTTGGATATGGGTGGGAAATAAGTCCCACATCGCTCAATTGTAAAGGAGGGATTGAGGCTTTGTGATATAAAAGGAGCTCTCTTCCTTTCCTTTAACCTCATCCCTCAACTTGCCTATTTCCTTCTATAAGACATTTTATATCTCCTCTTCTCTTAAAGTATTTCACCTGTGAATTATTTAGAGTGAAAATTAAATTCTGGTATTTCCCTTATTATTATCCTATTTATTATTTATTAGCTGTTATTAAATATAATAGTTGTGATTTATTATATTATTAAATTACGTCTAGAGACTTTGTTTCTAGTTTGTGATTTTTTAGTATAATTGGCTACACTCTATATATCCCGCTTCCTGAGACTTTATAAGGTTTGAGTTTTCTAACCTCAACGTCTAGCTTTCTAGACGTTGTTCCCCCAAAAACTCATACTCATTACAACACAAGTGCATAGTCTTCAGGGCCGATTATATATATTGTTGAGTCGGTCACAGTCGTTTCAATGGTGACGATATTGGCCAAGAATGTAGGGTGTCCATGCAGCTCCAAGGCGTTATGCGTTTCTATCCAGTGCTTCACGTGTATACCTTAAAGCCTATTCTTATATATTCTCCAAGTTCTATCCGCATCTTCCGTTCAACAATGCTGATTATTAACTTCTCATCGTCTGTTTTTTTTGTCAAAAACTTTTAGGTTACATGGGACGTTAGCATCGATTAATATTGTTCATGTATCACAGCGGTCTTGTTATATGTGTTGCTCCTATTTTAGACTGCTTCGTTTCAACCAAAAAAATAAAGTTGGGCTGGACCCCCTCGCTTGGACTCTACACTTTCATTGAAGGGCTTGGAATTTGACAGCTCTACGTACACTTTCATTGGCTTAAAATACAAGAGAACGATTGTCCATGTGCGGTAGAAAAAGGTAAAGTAAAACTAGTCTTTATTTGCAAATTGCAACTTGCTAAGCCTAATACCTCAGCCACACTTGTCTTTTTTTGTTCATAACCAGCATCTTTGTCACACTAACCAGCAAGAGTATCAAAGGTACAGGTTCTGCTGTCTTTCAACTTTAACGAAAGATTTGGGAATGCGCACGTCATCAAGGGACTCCTATTTTTTACGGGCCACGTCTTCCACCCAACTCACATTCCCTCTCTGATCATAGTGTGGGTTCCCACCTTCCAAACGTAAATCTGCGTATTTTCCTTGCTTTCCTAATACTTCAAACTCTTAAATATAACATAAATTTTATTGTTTTTAAGATATTAAGAAATCTAATTAAATTACTTTAAAATATTTATATTTATCGTTTTTCTCCAAACTATTCTGCCTAACATATAAGCTGATATATAATCTAATGATACATAACATATGATATGATTTAGTAACTGATTTAGCTTCCTCAATTATTATAAAGAAAAAGCCAACTCTTTCTTATATTTAGAACTGGAGGAAGTATTGTCATCTGATATCCAGTTTGGGATTCGTGGTTTCTCCTATCAATGCAAATATCTCCCGTGAAACTCGAACTCGAGACCTAGATAAATCTAACGCCCTTGCGCTGGACCTAGATGCGTTTTCTTTCATTTTGTTGTCTCCTTTTGTACTCACTGCTTACTCAACGACAGAGATTTCATTACATGGTCGGAGTATGAGTTTGAGTTCGCTTACCAGCACCTTGTTGGAAAGAATTATAAAAACATGTTCCTGCGATACCCTTTGGTTTGTTGGAGCTCTCTGATGATAACGGTTCGTTTGCTTGAGATCTCAGCTATATATATATATATATATATATCAGCGTCGCTGACCTCGTTTCTAAGCCAAGATACTGTCCCTCTCGCTTTTGGACGCCACCTTCCTCCTCTAAATAATGGCGGTGTTGAAGGGACATTATATAGAAAATTGAATGTCTTCCTTTTCCGGAGCTGTCCCTTTGATCTGTTTAGATCAAAACAGTGGCTTTAATGGAGTCCCAGGAGCCATATTCCACCACTTACTATATCCTCTGTTAGCAAACCAGTGACGAGAATTCACCAAACTGGTGGTTCATTGAGCATCAGGAATCAGGATGTCACTCTCCTCCCTACAAAATAGAATTTTCTGAGGACAGCTAGCAATCTGTCATCCTTAATTAAATCTGCGAGTCCCGTACTTCCACATCCATCCAGCAGAGTTGGTTCTAACTAAAACAAAAATAGGCAAAACATGAAACAGCTGATTTGAGTGAAGTTGGGCTCTTTTCCTCAATTGCTTTCATTGAGAGTCGAACTCAAGACCTCCCGCTTACTAAACGGGTGCTCTAACCAACTGAGCTATGAAAGCTGCTGGAAGCTGGGTTTTAAGTAATTATTTTTTTTGAATATAAATCTCAAGTAATAATTTAACAGCACATTTCCTACAGAGCAACTTTAACCATCTTCTACCGGACTCATTCTGATAAAATGTTTTTTAATACTAGTAATTCTTTTTTTTTTTTGGTCGAAGTATTTCTTTTTATTGAAGAAAACAAAAACAAGCATTTACACGCATAAATGAACAACCAGGAAAACGCGGCACTATTACGTGCTGGGCTGTAGAACAATATTTGCTTTTCTTCTTCGATAAAGACGAAAACATTCGGTGCCATGAATTATTATTCTTTGCCCACTCTGATCTGAAAACAGGAGACAAAAAGATAAAGCACCCCGCGGAAAAAAAGGCGAAGTTTTTCATTATTCTTGTAATTATATTCCCTTCGTAGTTCCGTTTTTTTTTTTTTTTGCCATCCCTTCGTAGTTCCGTTACCACGTTTTAAATTACACCTAAAGCATTCCAACAATTCTCTACTCGTTGTAAAAAATTAAATGATACAGAGGCGTTGTTCACAATAATCAGGTCTATTATAAATAAAACATTTTCTTCACAGAATCAGATAACCTCGTGGTTGAATACCATATATCTTCATTTACATTCCTTATCTTGGTCACTCGTCGTCTAAAGAGAGGGCATAAACTACTATTAATTAACGTTTACACGTACCGTTAGATAACGAAAGTCAAATCAGTTGGTACTAGGAACGTGTTCTTTCGCAGTATCTTTCTCCTCGGCTTTGACTCTTCTCTCTCGGGTTCGTCGTCGAGCTGTATTCGATTGATTTTGATTTAAATTAAATATTACTTACATTAGTATAAAACTGAAATTATTAGTTAGTTAATCAATCTGTCCTTTCCTTCTGATCGCAAATTTTTATAGCCAACCAATTGCCAAAAATAAAAAATCTGACAAAGTTATATTTTGGGAAAATTTCAAAAAACTACATTGAGAATATCAAAAAGATAAATCAGTACATTGAAAATGGGAAAAAGCGGATCAGGTGGATGTCAGAGATGTGAGGAATCTGTCCTTTTGAAATTTCGGCCAAATGACGAAAATGCCCTTGGGTACTTCATCCTCACTTCTGAATAACAACATGATTCTCGTAATTAACAATTCTGGATCTGATATTAACAACTTCAATTCTTTTTTTACAATTAACAAATTTCAGGGTCAATAACAACACATATATCTTAATTAACAACTCCAATATCTTCTTTTACACTTCATCCCCTACTTCAGAATAACAATATGATCCTCGTAATTAACAACTCCGGATTCGACATTAACAACTTCAATTCTCCCTTGATAATTAACAAGTTTCAAGGTCAATAACAACACCTATATCTTAATTAACAACTTCTGATTAGACATTAACAACTCCAGTTTTTTCTTTCACAATTAACGGATTTCACGGCCAATAATAACACCTGTCTCTTAATTAATAACTCCGGATCCGACATTAACAACTTCGGATTCGATATTAACAACTCCAATTTATTCTTTCACACTTAACAAGTTTCAGGGCCAATAACAACACGTATCTCTTAATTAACAACTCCAAATTTTCACAATTAACAAGTTTCAGGGTCAATAACAATACCTATCTCGCTATTAACAACTCCTATGTTATTATTGTGACTGAGGGCTGAAAGGCATTTTTGTCATTTGGCCGATATTTCAAAAAGACAGATTCCTCACATCTCTGACACCCACCTTATCTATCTTTTCTCATTTTTAATGTACTGATGGATCCTTTTTATATTTCTAATATAGTTTTTCAGAATTTTTCCTTATATTTTTCCCAAACTAAAAAATTAAAAAAAGAGTGCACAGTGACAACAATAATTTGAAATGGCATCAGTTGGATTTGTCTTTGCACATAGCCTACCATTTTGGACCGCGTGGACGGCTATGATGTGGATCGGAGTCACCTCTCCCCGCATTATTTTGCATCATTATTTTATTTTTTATTCAATATCCTATACTATGATATTATATTCTTTTTTAACATTGGAATATTTAAAAACAGTTTTTTAATCATGATTTATGATATATGAGGTAAGTATATAAGAGAAGTTTTATATTGATTTACGTGAAAAATAACGTATTCCCTATGATCCTTATCATAAGACACCAGCTAACAAGTATTTTTTATCCCTTTTATAAAACGCTTACAAATTTTCAATAAGCATTTAATCTATCTTTCTATATCCGCTCATATTTAATAAGGATAGTGAGAGAGAGTAATAATTAATATAATATTTGAATTTAATGTAATTAGTAAGGATAATATTAAAAATTATTTAAATTTTAGGATAACGTTAATGTTTTTAACTGTTTTTATGGATTCATCAGAATTGATACTGATACTGATAAAGATTAATTGCATTATTACTATACATTATTATTCTCTTCGCTCTGAGCTAAAGACGGCGACGTGGTCTTTCTTATTTATTAGAAACCTACTTCAAGAGCCATTATTAAGATTCTCAGCTGTATTGTGCATAGTTTCGCAACGATGACCTTCACTGAAGTCTAAAGTTGTTGATCACTGATTATTTTCACATAATGACCTCATTTTCTAAAAAAGAGCATGTTTATTTTCGCACAAGGTTATTAGAATACAAACATATTTAAATATCCATCCATATGAAAATTCAAGGGGAAACCTTTTTTTTTTCTTTTTCTATAAGGCCAGTAAATAGAAATTACATTACTTTAGGAAATAAGAGAAACCCTCCATGTAAGGTCCTCTCTCAAAATCTTCAAACATCTTGGATGAGGAATCAGAAGAATCCCTAGCCCCCTAATAATTGATGAGCCTCTTTAATTAGAAAGTTGGCATATCGGATTGTTTCCCGTGGTGCATAATAAAGCTCAATACGCCAATATGAAAATATGATATCTCTCACCGCATTTATTTTATCCCTTAGAGGATGATTATACCCACCATCTCTCAACACCAGGTTTAGTACCTCCATAGAATTTGTATAAGGTTTCATATACTGAAAGTGATGTTGCTTACATATTTGAAGACCAGTCAGAAGGCCAAGTAATTCTGCAGAAGTGGGGGATTGGACTCCAAGCGCTTGCTGAAATCCAAAAACTCATTTGCTATTGTCGTCTCGAACTACACCGTCACACGCTGTTACTCAATGAGCATTAACCGATCTATCAGAATCAAGCCAAACGTGAGAGGAAACCTATCAACCTAACACATGCATGCTTACCAGATCACTTGTGATTCGCAGCTAAATGACATATAGTTTAACGCTGCTAAATGTTTGGTTAAGATGCTCAGTATTGTTAATTATTGTGATGACTAGAAAAAACGAATATTTGATTATTAATATTTAAAATTCAATGAAACTCGAAAACAAAAAAAAAAAGAAGGTCGGTGGCATAACCAGGAAACGAGTCGTTTTATATGGTCAGATCTGCCATTCCCAGAATTAACGTGGTGAGGAGCAGAACCGTCAAAGAGGCCGCCCTTGTTTATTAAAGTCCATCCATACCTACACTTGCATCTCTTTCCATTTATCTCTATCCATTCGTTGACCTTCAAATCGCTCTTCACCTTAATCAAAAACTTCTGATTCTTGGTTGAGATCGGCAAATCGCTAGGCTCGGTATCCCTCCTCAAGGGTTAGAATTCTCACTCTTCACTACTCATCGTTTTAGGGTTCCTACTTGAATTTTGGTTCCTCTTCACTCCGAACTGTTAGTCCTCGTTGATTGGTTGTGTCTTAGACTCCGGTGGCTTTTAGATCTAGTCGAATCTTGACAGCCTTTTTGATTTGGAGCTTTAGTTACTCAAATCTGCTTCAGGTCTAAAGTTTTTATAGGCTTGTGATGTTTTTTGTTCAGTTTTTTGACTGATCTGGAAATTTGTTTTAAAACTATTTATAGTGCAATCAAGCTATCATTTTTGAACGAGGTTGAGTTTCGGGATCTGAACGCTTGAGCTTTGTTCTGCAGATCTGGTTTTGATAGAAATTTTCGTTCTGTTGCTTGGTTTTGTGCATCGGAAATGTCGATTTTATCGAAAAGCGATTCGATTCAAATCAGGGATGTTTGGAATGACAATCTCGAAGGGGAGTTTGCGTTAATCCGTGAAATCGTGGACGAATACAACTACGTCGCCATGGATACGGAGTTTCCAGGAGTGGTTCTTCGCCCTGTGGGTAATTTCAAAAACATCAATGAATATAACTACCAAACTTTGAAGGACAACGTTGATATGTTGAAGTTGATCCAATTGGGTCTTACTTTCTCGGACGAGAACGGGAACCTTCCCACCTGTGGCACTGACAAATTTTGCATTTGGCAATTTAACTTTCGCGAGTTCAACCTCAGCGAAGACATTTATGCAAGTGATTCGATTGAGTTATTGCGTCAGTGTGGGATTGATTTTAAGAAGAACAGCGAGAAGGGCATTGATGCGAACCGATTCGGTGAGCTTTTGATGTCTTCAGGGATAGTGTTGAACGATTCCGTTCATTGGGTCACATTCCACAGTGGGTATGATTTTGGGTATCTTCTCAAGTTATTGACATGCCGTGCCTTGCCTGATACACAGCCGGGATTCTTTGAATTGATCCATATTTACTTTCCCAAGGTTTATGACATCAAACATTTGATGAAGTTCTGCAACAGCCTCCACGGGGGATTGAACAAGCTTGCAGAGTTGTTGGAAGTAGAGAGAATTGGTGCATGCCATCAAGCAGGATCAGATAGTTTACTCACTTGGTGTACATTTAGAAAGTTGAGGGATACATTCTTCAATGGATCCACAGAGAAATATGGTGGTGTTTTGTATGGTCTAGGGGTGGATAATGGACAGGCTAATTGAAAGTTCGAGATAATGATTATTGATGAACACATGTAGGGTACGTCTAAGTGTGAGCTTATTTTCTTTTTACTCGTGTACACTTCTGCCAAAGGGTTGTTGTTTACTTGTAACTTTTATATTTGCTTGATATTGTAACTCAAACCTTAGATGGTTTTGTAGCTCGAGTTCTTTGTAAATCACTTCAGTTAGTATTTCAATAATAAATCAATAATAATTTCTTATGTCTGCAGCTATTCCTTTCTTCTGACTCTGCTATATGTTATTTTCGTTCAAGCCTGAAGCTTTATTGCCAAGACAATCTGAATATTGATCCTCCAATACACTTTCAAGGATTATCAACTGTTACATGTCACAAGCAGAATCGTGTTTGTCCTTAATGTAAGATGCCATCTGGCCATTGTCGGTTGATTGTGAGAGGATTTTGTCCTGAATGGGAAGGATGCTTGTTCATGGACTCCTGTTGTATAATTCACAAAAGTGGCAATTTACTTTTACTTTGTGGACGAGGCTAGTTAAGATCATCCAAGGTTCAAGAAATGACTGTACCGGTATCGCTGTCTCTGACTCCTTTCATTTTGCAGTTCTTGTAACTCCGCCACTGGTTAACTATAAATGACATGCCAACATTTTGGCCGGAAAGAAATTTAGGGGTTAAAACCTGTTATTTGAAACTAGAGGGGCTAAGATCAAATAAGAGCGAACTATAAAAACCAAACATTATATTAACACTTAATATTTCTATATGAAGAGTTGGATCAGTGCCTAGTGTGGATGCACTAAAGTGAATGAATTCTAGAAGCCTTGAGCGAATTGATGCACAAGATGCTGCAACATCTGATAGATCGTGCCGTTTCAATAGCTTAGCCAAAATGTAATACTCCAGAATGCAACTGGGCAGTCGTGATCTTAAAGTGTTCGGCAATGTTGAATAAGCTGAAAATCACGTGATCTTTTATAAGTTAAAATCAATGTTAATACATTTTTAGCGACACCAAACTTAATAACTATGGAGTTTTCAAAATGAATATTGCAACAGATGCTAGTTGATTTGAACTGTGATGTTCATCATATTTTATAACAGCGACCTAATGTTAACGAGGCCAAAACGAAAAAAAAAAAACAAAAAGATGCCAAGACATTGCGTGTAAGGTGAGTTCATCCCCTCTAGCGCTGCTTCTATATCACACAGGTGGCTTGAGTCTTCAAGTCATCAATTCCTTTTTCATCTGCTGTTGGAATTTGGACCATGGTCAATTTGATGCATAGTGTTAGGAAGCCGCTAATTTATCATTTTTATTAATGTACTAACTTCTTCTTTTTATTTTGAATTGCAGCGTGAGATCAAAATTGCATTAAACAAATTCAGCACAAGCCCTATTGATGTTAAAGATGCCAAATCTTTTCTTAGTTATTTAAGTTTGTCCTAGGTTGTTGGAAACCAAACTGTGATTGCTGTTAAATTGCCAGTGTCACAAGTTGTTAATTTCACCCATTATTCGCCCCGGGCCAAATGAAATCTTTAGTCAGTTTATTACTTTATGATCGGTTATCCATGTCTTGTTTATTTAAAAACAAAAAGGGAAAAGAAAAAATCTGTTCAAGTTGTCACGAAGCCCATGTCAGTTGGCTACGAATTACAAGTATTTTCACGTTATATATGATGTAAATAATCAATCATACAGTTTACTCATAAGTATTATATTATAATTTGATAGAAACTTTGTATTTCATATCATTATTGTTATACATTTTAAATTAAAACGAAAACATTTCCTTAAAAATATTTTCAAATATTCTTATCATTTTCAATTAAAATATCAACATAGCATACAAAGAAGAAAATACATTTATTTAAATAAAAAAGTATATTTTTCACACACGTGTTTATGTTAATATCATGAATAAGAGATTCCTATAAATTATTATCTACGAGTACTAATTTACTATGCATAAACACCATTGAAGATGTACCGTGAATCTAAATTGGCGCTTCATTCTAAATTTCGAACCTCCTAATGGATGAATATTAGGATTCCACGAAGATCTCCCAACTTAAGGTTCAGTCTTGAACCACTCCAGACTGAAATCTGCCATCAAGGGTCTGGTCCAGTCTGAGACAAAATCAGTGCCAAGATAGATCAGTGGTGGTCTCTCGAGTTTAAGACTGGTCTATTGAACCATAGGTGTTTTTCCAAAAAAAAAATAACACATTTTGTTATAAATAGAGATAGTTTTCACGCCCAATTTTCACGAGTTCATTCTAATTTTAATGACCTACCCCTATCTTCACGAATTCATTTCAATTTTAGTGACTTGCTTCCATCTTCACAATTTTGTTATACCTAGAGCGATACCTATATTCAAATTTTATTATAAATATGGATAGTTTTGTCTCAAAATTTTTTAATCCCAATATATATAGCTTTATTTTATTTTTATTTTTTTAGTGAAATGGGGATTTCATTCATTCGAAAATTCTATGTATATACATGTGTGCTATCTGGTTTCTTTACAGAAGAGAATCGAAATTAGAAAAACTCTTAATGGTGTGGCTAACTATCGAGTGAATCTGTGGTACAATTGCGTCTACTGAGAAGGTGTCTGTAGTGAAGATCCGTTTGTTCTTAACTTCTCAGAGCTTCCAACATGCGATGCTGATGCCAATCTTCCAAGAGACTTCAAGCTGTGTTGAATGGAGGATCAGGTCCAGCCACTTGTCAATATGAATTCTGAAGAAGTCTACTAGCATGTCAGACGGCAAAATCTTCTTCCAAATATATATAGCTTTATTTTTTGACCGTAATATATATAGCTTTATTAGTACCAAGGACTAGTGGTTTTACGCAATCCCATCCACATGTCAATATTTTTTTTTTTATGATTAAATTTTAGAAAATGGGTTGGATTCACCTATAATCCAAAGACAGAGCAAAATCTCCTTTCCTCCTAGGTCATACTAATAACAGATAGGGCGAGCAGTACATGTCAATATTAATCATAATGCCAACTCTTCCCATACCAAACACCGAATATAGCTTAAAGGTATACAGAAAAAACAAGTCTTTGTTTTTTAAAATATAACTCTTATATGAGACCAAATCAGGTGGTTTGGACCCTCAGTCTGAAATCCAATCTAGCCCCATTAATCAAACGAGTTCAGTTGGTTTGGTTGCCTGGCTGAACTATTTTCACATGGATTTGGGTTAGACTACGTCTCTTGGCCGAACTATTTTCACATGGATTTGGGTTAGACTACGTCTCTTGAGTGGTACCGAGTTATCCAAACTGTGAACTTATATTATGTGTATGCAACACATATGAGTTAACTAACACTAGTTGTTTGGATCAACTAGTAAGGGAGTTATTCTAATTTAATTAAGGGTCTTGAGTTTGAGTCTTTGGAAATACAGCAGTGTAAGTGGTAGGAGCTCCGCCTACAAGGTCTCAACCCGCACTAATCTGGATTAGCCTGAGCTCGTTAATATAACTAAAAGATGATCTGACCTGAGATACCTGATACTCACATAAAAAAAAAACATATGAATTAACTAACCAACAACATAAATAATGTTATATGTATGCATAATACCTATGTACATACCTACGGTTTATAATTTTTGTTGTTGTGCTATTTATACATTACACTTCCTTAATTTCTTGGGTGAGAGGTGTGTCTATTCACCCTGGTCACTGTGGTCAGTTTTATATCCGTTTCCCATCGACCGCCTTTCCTTGGTTACTATTTTTCCAACTCCAGCTTGGGTTTCCCGCGAATTTCTGGAGCTTTGGTGTCCAGATCCGGTTCTTACTGGTAATTCTTGCACTTTATTACACATTACTCGGCAACGCTCGTCAGTTTTACGACTGATAGTTTACAAATCCCGTTGATTCGTCTTGTAATTCACCTGGAAAAAACTTCGAAAGCGGCAAACTAGTTTTAAAAATCTAGGGTTATGTTTTATTTTGGGATTTTGGAAGTGTTCACAGATGATGCCATGCTTGTTCATCAAGAATTAACGTTCTGGTCGTCGCTAATTGCTTCGGGGTTTAGTGTGCACTTGCATGCAAATTATAAGCACATTTTATTCTATTTTCCCCATTCTCTTATTCAGTTGTATCATTACAATCTTAAATTATTATATTCGATATCGCGCTTGGGATTCTATTTCGAGCAATGTGTGTGTTGTTTCTTCTTTCTGTCTCTTTTCTTTTCTTTTAATGTTAGTAAATGCGATTGATATGGCATACCTAGTTACCGGGGTATAATTTGCTGTTTTATGAAGGTGCTACCTCTATTTGTATTACTGAAGCATTATACTAAGCCGTATGAATCTACATGATCCGTGATAATCCTTTATTTGCTTTTGGCACAATTTGGTTTTGGAATTGAACTGAGGGGGTTCTTCATTTTCTCTCCTACCCACGTTTATAAGAAATCCACGTATAATTATGCAAGCCTTTGTTTAAATATGTGTCACATTCATGTGTACTTACTGGTGCCTAGAGTCGTTTTTATTTATCGTTTATTGGTGTTTTCACGTACTGTAATTATCATAGGATTAATTTTTAAATGTTAAAAAAAAAGGATTTTCCCTAGGGGAGGAATTTGACAAGCCTAGAGACATGCACCTGTATGTGGGTGACAAATAGGCATCTGATGATATCTTTCAAGTTGACAACCTCCAGGGCCTTTTTAGATTATATGGATATTAAGACAATTAATTATAGGTTTTTCTTCTTTATTTGGTTGATATTCAAAATGGCTTGTCCATGCGGTTTCCTTTCCTTATTTAACAATGATTATTATCACATTACTAGTAGGTAATGAATTATACATTTCTTCTGGAGGGCAAGAAACTGATTTTGAACACGTGAATGATCGGTATTTGGGCTCTAGACCACCCTTTGGTTCAGGTCTGCAGCGATCCTCACTAAAGGCTGTGGAGTCCCATTGGCTGATCGTCAAACTGCTACACTGTTAGCTCTACTTACCAAAAGACTCAAAAAAGGGAAAAATTTGCAAATACTGTTGTTATTGGACACAGTATAAAAGATCGTTTTGGAGTGCATATTTACTTCGCACACTGGCACCCTTGGGGGGGTCTTTACTATTACTTTGTTCATTTACTCTTGTTGTGCAGTCCTGGTGCTTTAGGGGCTTCCTAGTGTAAAACCCCTGAATTGTGGGTGCCTCAACATGGCTGTGTTTTAGGCTTGTAGCAGCCACTATGGCTCTGCTGGCCTTTAACTATGTTGGACTTCCTGTTGAAAATTGTGGGCAAAAGAGATTTCTCACATTTGTACCATGTTTTTCTCTCTGACAGCCAATGGGCTTATTGTTAGGAGAAAAAGGGTCCATTGGCAGTGCCTGCAATGAAGTGGTGAAAGTGAAGAAAGAGAAGACTCCAGAACAAATATTTTTTCCTTTTCTTGAATTCCTAGTGTGGATTTGAATTATAGAGTTCCATTGAAGGATTCTCATTCCTTAAATCTCGACATATCTGGTTGAATCCTCATTAGTGTTACCAGAGCAACCCTTTAATCACAAGCCTGTTTTTTACTCCGTTAATATCTTTGTTATAACCTTTTGTTGGCTAAAACCTCTATCCTGTCTGTCCATTGTCTGTAAAATGACATTAATGATGGCAATTTAAAAGCTACAACCTGTAATGAAAAAGAAAAAGAGTCTTAATTTCATTGATTGTGGTGAGAGCAATGACAAGGCTGATAATTTAGGGCATTAAAGTGATTCTAACGTTGTAGACCTCTTGTGTTCATGTGAGAATGCTATACCCTTACTGTTTATTTAACATTGTTGTGTGCACACTCGTGTTTGTTTTAATAATTTTTTAATTTTCATTTTAGAAACATTTCTAAACTGGCTGTCACTGTCATGCTGCAGTATTCATTGATACTGGCTGCCATATCCATTGATTATACTGTTTGGGACTATCATTATTTGGAAATATTTTGGATCTATTTGAATTTAAAAGACCTTTCCTTAAGATTTGGTTCAAGTCTCATATCTTGAGAAATAATGCATCTGATTTCACACTTCAAATGATAGAGGCAATTCAAGTTTTCAATTATTCATTGAGTTGGGAGATTTTTAATAATCATTTATGCACAATTATTATCCGTCTGATCAACTCATCTCATAGTAACAATTGGAAGGTTCAATTTGATATCTTGGTTCTATACGAATTTAAACCATTTTTAAAATGCATTTTTCCCTCATAAATAACAAATTATTTGTCAACCCTAAGTCTTGGCGCATTGGTTCATTATTTTTAAATCTTGTCATCAATATTTCTGTCACAAAAATGGGTTCATATATGAGTAAATTTGGTTTATTTAAAGTTTTAAGGAACGGTTTATTTGGATATATGTTATAGTGTTTGTATGATGAGCCAATATACTAAACAAAATAGTTTCTATCTCTGGATTGAATGTTCCTTTGGTATTTTTCCTTTTTAATTCAGAGCACAAACTTACAGCTGATAGGCACCATGTGAATCTAATGTGCATGAATTTGTCCTCGGACAATTGGTGGTTTCATTTCAGAAGTTGATTTCTCTATTGAAGCTTTGTTTTGTTAAGATTATTATAATGTTATCTTCATCTTTACAGGAGAATTTCTTTGTTCCTTGCAGAAAATGAGTAGCCTGGTTGAAAGGCTTCGTGTAAGATCAGATCGCAAGCCAGTTTATAATATAGATGAGTCAGATGATGATGACTTTTTGCCTGGGAAACCTGGGAGAACAGAGGAAATGTTTGAGAGGATAGTTAGAAGTGATGCTGTGAGCTACTTTACTCCCTTTGGCGTTAATGATTTTCATTTGATTTAAGTTAGATTTTTGTTTCTTGTTGATACACGTAGAATCGGAAAAGTAAAGGAAAGTGATATTTGATTTCTCAAAGACACCTCAATACATCAGTGCTGCCCCTTTTTACAAGGATATTACGCTGTATTCCCAAACTACCCTCTTCCTACTATTTCCCTTATTATTCCATAATTACCCACATATCAGTGTATCCCTTCTTCACCTTAAATTTTGTTTGCTGAGGTTTATGTGTTGAATATAGTGCTTATTGGGTGACTGAAAGTATAATTAACATTTGGGGCTGTGCACAATGACCCGTATACTCCTGATCGTGCTATTGTTGCATCATGTTATATGCTGGCCAACTAAAGACGTCCTTCATGAATCTAAAGACATTTTTAATTGATAATTTTGACATACTGGTACTGATTGGTGAGACTATTTGTGTTGTTGCCATGTCATGGAATATACAGCCAAACTTGAGGTATTCCTTAATGAATTCAAAGACATTGAGAATTTTGACATACCATTGATTGGGTAGAAATGTGTTGGAGTAAACATTTCTCCTTAAAATTTTGGTTCTAATATAGTGTTGTTTGGAATCAAATGTATAGATTTGATGATTGGAGATGTTTCATATGATTTATTTGAAACTTAGAGTTGTCTTTTGAAGTAGTAAGATGGAAAAGTATTTCTATATACCTATTATGACTTCTTCCCCCTTTAATATAACAACTTTAACCAGTCGCTCTTTTCTACTTTTAAAATATAATCTGCTACCAGGTTTAGTTTTATTCACTGCCAGTAGACAAGGAGCTATATCATTGTAACTATAAGATGTTTCACTTGGATTTTATGTTTTTCATCAAGCGGTTGGCATTTTATTGTCCATCGCCAGTGGAGTAGAATTATTATTTTTTAATCTGTGAATGTTTGGTATTTGTTTTCATTTTATAAAGCAGCATCTTCTTTGATTTTTATATTTTGTGTCCTTACTTCAAACTAGCATGGAAAAATTGAATTTTTCCACCTCATCTTAATGTATTCTCCCTTCCACTAGAAAGAGAATTCATGCCAAGCATGTGGAGAAAGTGAAGATCTTCTTAGCTGTGAAACTTGTACTTATGCTTTTCATCCTAAGTGCTTACTCCGACCACTTAAAGCTCCTCTTCCGGATAATTGGAGGTGCCCTGAATGTGTAAGCCACGATATATCATGGTTTATAATAGTACTTTTATCCTTGGTGGAGGGTCTAGGCTCATAGTTTGTGCTTTTGCAGGTTAGCCCGTTAAGTGATATTGAAAAGATATTAGATTGTGAAATGCGCCCGACTGTAGTGGGTGATGGCGAGGCCTCAAAACCAGGCTCAAAGCAAATTTTTGTCAAACAATATCTTGTTAAGTGGAAGGGACTCTCATATTTGCACTGCACGTGGTAAACTTAGGGAACTTTTTTTTGGCTTTCCTTGAGTCACAGTTTCACATAATTTCTTATGCTTTGGAGTTTCAAAATTCTGTCGATCCTTTTCAGTGGTTTCCACTCTTCTCTCCAATTCTTTCCATTTCTGAATTACTCTAAATTTATAGTTTTGAGTATTGATTTTTAGTTTTTAAGCACTCTTAAGATTTTCTCTGCTTTGAATCATATGATCATTTTGGGCATTGTCTACTTGCTGGCTACATGTATTCTTTTTTAGGGTTTCAGAGAAAGAGTTTCTGAAAGCTTTCAAGTCAAACCCTCGTCTAAAGACAAAAGTGAACAATTTCCACCGTCAAATGGCATCTTCAAATACTTCTGAGGAAGACTTTGTTGCCATTCGACCTGAATGGACCATGGTTGATCGTATACTTGCTTGCAGGTTCAACTGTTTGGAATTTTTTGTCTTCCGCCTTTATGTGCAAAATAATACGTAATGGGTTTTGTTTTATTAGACTGAGCTATTATTCATTTATTCAAACCTTTGGGTGATTTTGAGC
The DNA here is from genome assembly GCA_963855925.1 of Inga laurina. Classification (NCBI taxonomy): domain Eukaryota; kingdom Viridiplantae; phylum Streptophyta; class Magnoliopsida; order Fabales; family Fabaceae; genus Inga; species Inga laurina. Next base: position 61,523,657 of record OY979706.1, read on the forward strand.
TAGTTTAGTAAGAGTTCTGCTAATATTGATGTGTTAAGTTAGGTCATATTTCCTTTTGAGATTGATCAGATGTTGAAATAGAAGTAATGTGCGACACATTAGTTGCAAAAATTTGCAAATTATAGGTGTAGTTATTTCATTTTTTTTAATAATGTTTGGGTTCTTACCTCTTAAGTCATTATTATCAGTAGTGATTGTTTTGTGCCATTTTTCAATAGAAGTCAAACAATGCTTTTATTCTTATTAATGCATTTTAAATGGCTCAGGGGTCATGATGATGGAAAGGAATATCTTGTGAAATGGAAAGAACTTTCATACGATGAATGCTATTGGGAATCTGAGTCTGATATTTCTACATTTCAGCCAGAAATAGAAAGATTTACAAAATTTCAGTCTAGGTCTAGGAGAAGTGCCTCTAGTAAGCAGAAAAGTAGTGGTAAGGATGCTGCCGAAGAAAAAAAGCAGAAAAGTAGTGGCAAGGATGGTACTGAAGAAAAAAAGCAGCTGAAGGAATTTCAACACTATGAACATAGCCCCAGCTTTCTTTCAGGCGGTATGTTGTTTTCACTGATCTCTGCTTTTGGCAATAGCATGCTTCAAATCCAGATCACCTGATTTCATTTTGATGTAAATGAAGGCACCCTACATCCATATCAGCTTGAGGGTTTGAACTTCTTACGTTTCTCTTGGTCTAAGCAAACTCATGTTATACTTGCTGATGAAATGGGACTAGGTAATTAGTCTTTGTTTATTTATCTTGTTCTCTACTATTTACTGCCTTTTTTTTCCTGTTTGTCTTCTCTCCTTAAATTGGAGTTTCAAGTATCAAACAGAAATGTAATTTTGCACCTTGATTGTTGAGTTGTTTGCCTGCAGGCAAAACCATACAAAGTATTGCCTTTTTAGCATCTCTTTTTGAAGAGAGAGTGTTTCCCCATTTAGTGGTTGCTCCCCTGTCAACTCTCCGTAACTGGGAACGTGAATTTGCAACATGGGCGCCTCATATGAATGTTGTATGTAGATGGAATTCTTAGCTTGTTATTTTGTAGTCATTCTTTTAATTATATGTTCCTTTCAACAGGTTATGTATGTTGGATCAGCCCAAGCTCGAGCTGTTATAAGAGAGTATGAATTTTACTTTCCAAAGAAACAGAAGAAGATCAAGAAAAAGAAACATGGCAAAATAGTCAGTGAGAGCAAGCAAGATAGGATCAAATTTGATGTGCTTTTGATATCATATGAAATGATCAACTTTGACTCAGCATCATTGAAACCTATAATGTGGGAGTGCATGGTAATATTCTACTTGCCATTATAGTAAAATACAATAGCGTTTTACTATTATTGTTTAGCACTATCTAACCTCAATGCTTTCTGCATACTTTCTAACATCAATACTCATACGCAGATAGTTGATGAAGGCCACCGCCTTAAAAATAAGGATTCAAAATTATTTTCTTCATTGAAGCAATATTCAAGCAGACATCGTGTACTTTTGACTGGAACTCCTCTTCAGGTTTGTTTAGATGATGCATTGTGCCATAGCTCATTCAATGCATGACTTGATGTGGCTTTTTATTTAAAACCATGGTAAAGAGTAAAAACTGTTCATAACAAGTACTTTTAATGTTTGAGTAGGTTTATTATTGCTGTGTACATAAACTAACTTAATTGCTTAACTATGCTTTCTGAATAAGGGTATGTTTGATTTGAACTCGACACCCAAAAGCCCTTTTGTCAAACCAGTTTTTGCCAAAAGCACCCCAGCCTTAATTATGGTTTTTCAGTTTGGCAAATGAACTTTTGGCAAACTAAAAGCGTAACACACTAAATTTTTGTACATACGAGAGATGTCTGTTTGTATATCAGAGTGAAGCGTTGATGGCCATAATTATGTGTTTGGATCTGATCCTTTTCTTTCTTTGCATTTAGCGGGGCTAGCTTATATTTTGTTTTTGGGTACTCCTAATGTTGATTTGGATTTTCCTACCGCAAACCTACTTATCTAAATGGTGTGATTAGCTTTTTTTGATCTTTACTTATGGAAACTTGTCTGTTACGCATCATAACCTTGAATGCATATGAGTGACTGTTAGTCTGGTTGCATATGATGAAATTATTTACTGAAAATTGAAACCTACTTATGGCAACTTGTCTGGTGCATTTCAGAACAATTTGGATGAACTTTTTATGCTAATGCACTTCCTTGATGCTGGGAAGGTTAGTATGATGATAATACTATTAGGCAAAGGATGAATTTAAGTTTCTGATCTCGCTAATGAATGTTGAGTATCTTATGGACTCCTTACTACTGGTAGTTTGGAAGCTTAGAAGAGTTCCAGGAAGAGTTTAAAGATATTAATCAGGAGGAGCAGATATCAAGGCTTCACAAAATGTTGGCTCCACACCTCCTTCGAAGTATATATCTCAAACTTGAATATGACCTTGTTGCACCTCATTTGCTTTTCTGGTTTTGGTCACAGTGCAGGCTATGTTGGTTTGTGTTGTTAGTCCTGCTGGTTTTGCCATTGGATTTTATGTTCCCTTCATCTAAGTTCCTTGATGGAATGATGGTGACCCTAGCGTGGTGCTAGTGGTAACAATCAACTTTTGTGATAGTTCTTGCAGCTTCTTATAGTTCTCAAATCTTTTTTACCTATAAGGTGAAGGCCTATGATTCGCTTTATTTGTTTTTCCAACTTGCACCCTCACTCAAATGTCCTTTGGACTTTATGTATGAATGAAGCATAGGCCTGAAAATCATTATGGTAAGACATAATTTTGTTAGGAGAATCTGGGTTACTCGGATCAATTTCTGGTCACTTGGTCGTGAAACTTCATTATTATGTCAGGATTTTATCCCAAAAGCTTAAGCAATTAGTTTAAGGCCCATGATTCGTTTTATTAATATATAGATCCCCTTTTCCCAATTTCTCTGCTCTATAGTAACCTTGTCCCTGTAGAAGTAGTGTTGTCTGCAATTTGTGGGAGAAACATGGTAAACTTTTGCACAAAGTGTTGGTCCTTTTATGCATACAGGCTTATATTTATTCCTAAAAAAAGAATGCTTGTAATTTTTGTCAGAATGATTCATATCAAACTTATCCTAGAAGATTTACACCCTCCTGACTTTTTTTGCTCCAAGAGAATGCAAAACTTCTGTTCAGTCTCTAATTCTTGGTTATTTGTTTTGGTTGGCTTGATCTAGTTGTTTTATTTATTTGCACTTGAGGTTACCTGAGCTTCCAACCAATTGGTTCTTTTGGTAATTTGGTAAGGGGAAACTACAAGAGGACTCATAAGGTTTCTGTTGGTTAAAGCTTCATTCTTATAACAAATTAAGATGATTTGTTTTTTGAATAACTGTTGTATTTTAAACTGAGGATTTAAAATTTTGGTGCCCCTGTAGGAGTGAAGAAAGATGTGATGAAGGAGTTACCTCCTAAAAAGGAACTTATTTTAAGAGTTGAGTTAAGCAACAAACAGAAAGAGTATTATAAGGCAATTCTGACACGTAATTATCAAATATTAACTCGTCGTGGTGGCGCACAGGTAAGATACATACTTCATTGAACCTGATCCTTTGATATTCTGATCTTATTCTTAGCTTTACAACATTTCACGGAAAACTTCTTGGGTGTAATTTATGGTGATGTTGTTATTGTTGTTGGATGCTTTTAATCAGATTTCTCTTATCAATGTTGTTATGGAATTGCGCAAACTATGTTGTCATCCTTACATGTTGGAAGGAGTTGAGCCAGATATTGAAGATCCAAAAGAAGCATATAAGTAAGCTCTCTGTTCTTATGCCATTTCTCTTGAGTTCTCTTGTGGTTGTCTTTCTGAAACATAGAGAGCTCTGCTTTTGTGGCAGTTCAAGTTCTTTTATTTTGGTTGTTGAGGATGGTTAATTTGCTTGGCGGAGCTGAAACATATGGTGCTTTTGGTCTTGTAAGACTAACTGGATCTTGGCCCCCAAGGCGAAAGTTGCCTTGTTTAGGGCTTTCTGAAATTGTGGCTTCTAGTAGCTTATATATATTGATTTTCCTTTTTTCTCCTATTTTTTTTTCACTTAATGGCAGACAGCTACTGGAATCATCAGGGAAGTTGCAATTGTTGGACAAGATGATGGTGAAGCTTAAAGAGCAAGGACATAGAGTCCTTATATATTCACAATTTCAGCACATGCTGGACCTGCTAGAAGATTACTGTTCTTACAAGGTAATTGGATGAGGTTATCCGGGCTTTTTTGAACTTGATATATTTCTGTTTGATACGTCATTTGTTTTTCGTTTTTAAAAACAGAATTGGCATTATGAAAGGATAGATGGCAAGGTTGCTGGAGCTGAAAGACAGGTAAGGATAGATCGGTTTAATGCCAAAAATTCCTCGAGATTTTGCTTTCTTCTTTCAACCAGAGCTGGAGGATTGGGAATAAACCTTGCAACTGCTGACACAGTTATTATATATGACAGGTGAGCCTATATTTTCTTTTTATTTTTCCTCTTTTTATTCTGAAATTATATTTTTTATGAAAATTATAGTGCTTCTGGTCATGAAATGAGCATTACTGCTTGAACGTAATTTGTACTAAGGCTTTTCATCAAGGTTTTAAAATCAGACGGGCCCTTGTGAATTTAATATATTTCTTCTTTTATATGTTAAATATAACATTAGAAATGATAAATTAGAAAATATTATTTTACAAAATTAAATTTATAAGATGAGTTTAATATTTTTTACTTTTTTTATTAATACATATCATTTTATTAGTATATAAAAATTGGAAGGTAGAAAGTGAGAAGTTGCCTTCTCTTCAATTAGCAAAAATGTTATTATTGGTTTATTATATTTATTTTTTTATTTTGCCATAATTATTATATCTATTATATAATGTATATCTGTACGCATTATATAATTATGACATCTCATAATTATTTTATTTTATTTTTTAAATTATGATTGTAATATAGTTTATGCATATTTACAGTTTCAAAATAAATATACATATTTCTTGTGCATTTCTTCACTAGTTTTTCTTTGTTGATGCTTATAAGGTATAAATATGCATAAAATATATCTTGTAAACATGATTTAAATTGTTAAAAAGAAATATTCTGACCGGTTAAAACCAGTTTTGCCAGTCTAGCCGCTTCTGGAATGGTTTGAACCGTTTCTCGGTTTTACACTCAGCACTTGACTGGACAGTAGGCTGACTCCTGGTCGGACTAGGCAGTCTGGTTTTTAAAACATTACTTTTCCAGGTTGTGGTGGTGTTTCAGGTCTGTCTGACTAGAGGCCATAACTCCCATTAACCAAAAAAGGGTCATAACTCTCAAAAGCAAGACTACTCTATCCTAAGCCAAATAGAACATTTAAACTAATGTTATCCTAATCAAGATAATGAATATAAATTTTTTTTTTGATCGGCGAATTTAAATTAATTCTATTGCACATATAAGTGTTCATAGATAGGTAAATAAAAACAAAGAACTTAATTAAAACTACAAATGAAATGAAAAACAACTTTCTTATAATAGGTGCATAGCAGAGGGATCTTTGACACATGATTTCAACCATAACAAGCCTTATCTCACTGATTGAGGTCAACTGCATGGATTGTATGACATCAATGGGCTCTATCCTTAACTAACTCTTCATGGGATTATAATTTTATTTCTGTTTTCCAATTTTTCTTTAAAATCGTTGTTTTACACCAATAAACTGTCATTTTGTAGTGATTGGAATCCTCATGCTGATCTACAAGCTATGGCTAGAGCTCATCGACTTGGACAAACTAACAAGGTTAGATTTCATTTTTTATTAATGTAAAATTGATTATAGCTGTTGCCTTACATGAAGTTTTTTTGGTGTTTCAGGTGTTGATTTATAGGCTTATAACACGAGGAACCATTGAAGAAAGGATGATGCAAATGACTAAGAAGAAAATGGTGTTAGAACATTTGGTTGTAGGAAGGCTAAAGGCTCAAAACATTAATCAGGTAAAAAGTTCTTTTTCTGCCGAGCCTTGTCTGTGTAATTTAAATCAGCAATGTTGTATCATCTTCTCTTGTGCTCTTTTATTTCTAAATGAACAAAACTTTTTATATGACTAGGAGTGCAAAAACTGGAGTGTGTGTATATACATACATATATATGTACACCATTTGGTTAAGTTAACTTTTCTTTCTTTTTCTTGTTTTAAACATTAAAGTCAAATTTTGGTTAGTGGTTTCAAGTGTTTATTAGTGAATTTGCTTCTGTGTATTACTCTTTTCTGTGAGTATTTTTCCCCTTTTATATAAAGACAGTAGTTTTGAAGATCTAATATTGTCTGATCATTGATTGTTCTTAGGAAGAGTTGGATGATATCATTAGGTATGGCTCAAAGGAGTTATTTGCTGATGAGAATGATGAAGCTGGTAAATCCCGCCAAATTCATTACGATGATGCTTCAATAGATAGGTAGCCCTGCATCCTTGGATCATAGTGTGTGTCTGTGATAGAGAATTTCGTTTGATGTATTCTCATTCATAGATTGTTGGATCGTGAGCAAGTTGGAGTTGAAGAAGCTATATTGGATGATGAAGACGATGATGGATTTCTGAAGGCTTTTAAGGTTTATTTTATCATTTCATCATGCACACCAATTCTTGTGTTTACATTTGATCTTATCACCTTTGGTTCGTGGTTTTGGTTTGGAAGTATACTAGATTTCTTGTCCTTAATTATTCTTGTGTGCATGTCTACATACATAGATAAATATACACATGGACTCCCATGTCTGAATTAAAATTAATTAGCAAGGGCACTAGGAGTGGGGGAACCAAGTAACAAGCATTCTTAGGAACTGGATTTACCTATGCTTCCATTAGAAGTTTAGATACAGCCTTCAGCTGACATATCTTGTGCCCTGCCTCTGTCTGTATGTACATTCTTTCTCTGTCTTTTGAAAGCGTATTCTTTTTTGGTTGCAGTATGAGCATCCTATCCTTTTGATAATTGTAGCTGGTCACTCATCGTTCAGCTGTAAACATCTTTGATTTATTATCATTTTTTTCCACATAATGGATTTTATCTTTTCAGATTACCATGTGATATGGTTCTTTTTGGTGGATATGACTTGCTTTATATTTGTTGGACAAAAACTGTGTGCTGAACTGTGCAGGATCTTATTTTCATTTTTTTGGGTCTTTCCATTTTGGCTCAATGCCGTTTTCTGGGGATAAACTGTGTATTCTTTTTTAAGGTGGCAAATTTCGAATATATTGATGAGGTTGAGGCTGCAGCAGAGGAGGCGAGGAAAAAAGAAATGGAAAATAAAAATACTGTTAACAATTCGGATAGAGCAAATTACTGGGAGGATTTGTTGAGAGACAGATATGAAGAGCATAAAACTGAAGAGTTTAGTTCCTTAGGCAAGGGCAAGCGAAACCGCAAGCTGGTAAGTGTTTTTGGGGTCCATGGCATATGCTGGTATGAATTTGAAGATCAGTTCTTGTTGTCAATAATAAATTTGCAAGTAATACAATTTTGCTGATATATTCTGTTTGATCTTTGTTGTTACTTATACATATCCAGAATTCCATTTTTTCTGTTGCACAAAAAAGGGGGTAAAAGCATTTTTTGACCACTTTTGCTTCACACTCCTGAACGCTTGTTCCTACTTTCTCTTGAAAATCAGTTTCCTTTGTTTTTTCTGTCTGGGTTTACAATTTTTCCTTTCTTATCATTTCTGGACGTGTAGGGATTTTATTTTGAAATCCTGCTCTATAATAATCTATCTAAAGATCTGGTTTTCAATAGAGCACAACCATGCCGTGCGATCCATGTAACCAACCCCACTTAGTGGGATGAGGCTTTGTTGTTGAGGACACTGCTTACTGTAATTCTCTGTATTATCTCTTTTTCTGTGCTTATGAAGAAAGCAAAATATGGCATGCGTTAATGATGGAACCCAATTCAAAACTTGTACCCCCTCCAATCTTAAATGTAGGCTCTTTAAGGAATTTGCTTTGGTCCTTAATGTATGACCCTAATCACCTTTGTCTCCTACCTTTGTTTTTTTTCCCCAAGCTACCCATATTGGTTGCATACATTAATGTGTGTAATCAATAGAGGTAATTTTCAATGCAAATGATTAAAATGAAGAGTATTTTAGGAAAATCAATACACATTTTTTTACAAATAACTAACTTCAATAGTTTCCTTAAGCCATGTGAATTAGATGTTTAGCTCCTATATTTAGGACCAAAGGGATTATTAGTGATGAAACAATGGTGCAATATCCTTGTCCACAGAAGAAAAATGATCAGTACAATGATAAAAGAAGGCAAAACAATAAAATGATCAAAGAAGGCAATGTTTTCAGTAAGCAAGGATGCAAAAAATGAAAAATAATTGTTCTCCCAGTGCTTAAGAAGACTCTACTATGCCCCACGTAATGATTCCCCAACCCCCAACGACCCTGCCTCCCTAAACTGAACTCACACCGCATATAATACCCCTAGCAGCCCCCGTCACACATCGCATAACATGTGATGATGTACCAGGCAATATTCTCCTTACACCCCCTATCACCAGCTCAGTACTATCTTGATCTAGTTCAGGCTTAGTAAGATTCTTTTCCATCTTTCTCCCATGTGTGTGTGTGTGAGAGAGAGAGAGAGAGAGAGAGAGAGAGAAGAAATTGCTTTTATGACAAGGAAAACATGGAAGAAGAGAGTTAAAATGTAACAAAACTACATTTACTATTTGTACTTTGAAATTGCCATCATCATTAAGGGCAATGTCTGTATTTGCCAAGTATCAGATGGCTTCTGTTGAGGAGGATGATCTTGCTGGCCTAGAAGATGTAAGTTCTGATGGTGAAGATGACAACTATGAAGCAGATCTCACTGATGGCGATTCAAATTCAACTGGAACTACTTCGGGGAGAAGACCTTACAGAAAGAAAGCCCGTGGTATTTTTTTTCTTCAGTGAGCTTTTTTAATTATTTTAATGGTGATCGATTTTGATTATCTGTCTATGACTCTGATGTTTGTTTCTTTGAAATCTCTAGCAGCAGATAGTGCAGAGCCACTTCCTTTGATGGAAGGTGAAGGGAGATCATTCAGAGTACTTGGTTTCAATCAAAGCCAGAGGGCTCAATTTGTGCAAATTTTGATGAGGTTATGCTCAAGTTAGTTAATGATTGTATCTGAGCTTGTCCTTGTGCTTTTGTGTATTGAAGAAAAGGTTCTGCTTGTCAATATCTGCAGTTCATCTCACTTTAAGAGTTTATTACAGGTTTGGAGTTGGTGATTATGATTGGAAGGAGTTTACTCCTCGCTTGAAGCAGAAGACATATGAAGAAATCAAAGAGTATCTATATGGATTTTTCTTGAGTTTGTTATCATTTTTTGCGGTGTTCTACATCATTAGTTGACTTTTATTATTTGAGTTTGTGCTAATTTTTGTCTGATTGCAAACTTTTTTACTCTTAAGTATATTTTCTTTTGAAAGTTTATTTTTTGGTAGGTAATGTAGAATGGAAATTGACATTTGCACCGATGTATGTAATATTCTCTATTCTCATTGATAATAGTTGTGTTTGGATATCTTTTAAGTTTAGGCTTACTGATATGAATATACTTTTTGATTTGCTATGAGTTAGATCTTGTGTATATGCTCTCCTAGGAAAAGGTTGGTTAAGTTTACTGATCTATTCATACAAGTGAACTGCATATACGGATATTGTGTTGTTTTTCTGCAAAATATTGCATATGAATGTTTTAGCTGTGTGAAAAACATAAATTGTTGAAAGCTGCCGGGGTGGTCAAGCAAATATTTAGGGTCATTCTAAGTCATCTGGCTCTTTTAATGTCTTGTTTGCCAAATGAATATTAATTTTTACTGCATTTTCTGTCTGGCTGGCATTTTTCTTATATTTGTTTGTGAGTCTTGACCCCTGACTATATATTTGTTGCTGGATGTGTACACGAAAGAAGAGATCAGGCCTGTGCATGTGGACCTACATTTGTTTCCTGAAAAACTATTCCTTCCAGTCCTAAGCATAAGAATTAGATAACTAACTCACAGATATTAAGGAAATTAATTTTGTTATTTGTAAGAAGAAAAAAAGTTCATTGGTTTCCTTGAAATATCCCTCATGTTAATCATTACATTGGAACTACTTCTATTGATGTTTGCAATTAATAGAGGTTGTTTGAAAATAAATAAATAAATGAGGAAGACAAAGGAGATCAAGGTCTTATGACCAAAACATACTCCCCATTTAACTTATACATTTAGAATTGGAGGAAGTATTATTTACCATATGGTTAAATGGATCTACATTAATTTGATAAATGTTTTAAACACCTTAGTTTCGTTACCTATGAATGGATTGCATCATATCTTGATTTTTGAGAGTGAATAGAGTTTTTTGTTTCTTTTTTCTTTCAGTTATGGAGTCCTTTTCTTATCTCATATCGCTGAAGATATATCTGATTCTCCTACATTCTCAGGTGATAGATTCTTCCACTACCTTTTCTATTCTGAGTAGAAAATGACCCTTGTTTTAAATTTCCATTTATCTAATGTTATATTTTTGTCCATGATTTGGCTCTAGATGGTGTTCCTAAAGAAGGACTTAGAATACATGATGTACTGGTTAGGATTGCAGTTCTTCTCTTGATAAGAGAGAAAGTAAGTTCTTCAAAGCAACTTTCTTTATGCTCATCTTCTTATTATCATCTCATCATATTGTTATGCTCAACCACGCTTGTGATTTCATTTTTATGAAAGAGAAGTTCCTTCTATTCGATTTTTTCCCCCCGACTCTTCTTTTCTTCATTGGGTGATACGGTTTCTTTGCTGTTAATTTTCTTGAAGTTGATGTTGGTTTTTTCCCTCCGGGGGATGTGGAATGACAGGTGAAGTTTGCATTAGAAAAGGATCCTGGAACTCTCCTTTACACAAAGGACATCTTGTTGCGGTATCCTGGTTTGAAGGGTGGAAAGATATGGAAGGAGGAGCATGATATAATGTTACTACGTGCTGTGTTGAAGTAAGTTGCGTTATGTTCATATTTATTTCAGGCTGCATTACTTAAGGCAGCAAAATAAGTGTTTATTTAGTTGCATTATATGAAGTCTTTATTGTCATGATGTGATCTGTCTTTCTCTTTTTCCTTTTTTTTTTGTTGTTGTGGGGTTGGGGTTTTTTTTTTTGGGGGGGGGGGTTTAGAGGATTATTTGGGCGGCATGATACTGGATAATTTCTTTCTGGCGTATGGCTCTTAATTTTTATGTTTTTGTGTTTGTGGGTCTGTCTATTGATATGTTATTAAAAATAACTCTTTTTAAAGGCATGGATATGGAAGGTGGCAAGCAATTGTGGATGACAAGGATCTAAAGATTCAGGAGGTCATCTGTCAGGAGTTGAATCTTCCCATAATAAATTTACCAGTGCCAGGACAAGTTGGTACCCAGGTGCAAAATGGTGCAAATTCAACAAATGTAGAAGCAATGGCCAACCAATCTGGGGAAAATGGTGGGAATGATACGGTAGCTGATGGTGTGCCTGGTTCTGGTGATGCTAGGAACCAACCACAGTCGTATCAAGAGTCTTCAATATTATATCATTTTAGAGACATGCAGAGAAGACAGGTTGAGTTTGTAAAAAAGAGGGTTCTTCTGTTGGAAAAAGGCCTCTATGCTGAGTACCAGAAGGAATACTTCGTAAGTTTTTTTATGTTTCAGAGTGTATAAATTATTTTATTATTTGATATATTAATTTTAGATTGTATAGGTGAAAGTTTAAAACAGAAGCTCATTATGTTGCCCCTTTAGATACTACAAAGTGTTTGTCACTTCAAAAGCTATTAGTTTAATACTTCTGGGTGTTACTTTTTAATGTGGTTGATGGTTTTTGCTTCTTGTTTTTTCCCTTTTGGATGGTGGGGGCAGGAGTGTTGTGGTTTAAAAAATAGATTGGAAGGACGTGGATGGAGAATATAAGTACCAGCTCAGCAGAGCATTCCAATGACCAATGCCCCTGCAATCAGAGCGGAAACACTCACATGCATCTCCATTTTAACTATTACACTTCTAGGTTCTAGTATGAACTATATATGTAGTTCCATTTTCATGCATTCAATTCATATTGTATTCATATTATTTGTTATGATTGGGAATTCATTATGTGTAGATCTTTATCTAAAATTGAAGATATAGTTGATGCTGTAGATTATACAACATTGTGGTGTGGATGATTTGTTTCTAATGAACTTTGATTATGGACTGCCGTTTTTCACTACAAACTCTGTTTGCAGGGTGACCATAATACAAATGAAGCCATGAATGTAGAATTTAAAAATGAACCTAGGGATTCAAATGTTCCAAGTTATAAATCAGGGGAGATTGACAAGAAAATGATTGATCAACTGCCTCAATTAGAAGAAATAGGTATGATCGTATTTTTCATTGAGAGCTGTCTCGTGGTGACAGGAATTACCGTATTTGTGTTGAGCTATGGATCTGAAGTTCGGTCTTTTTTGTCATTCTTTATTTGATTTTCTTGTTATCATTCTCTTTTTCGTTGAAGACCTTTTTCATCTTTTCCTTTTGCCATTCACGTATGAAAAAATATATGATGTAAAGGTTAATTGTGATGCTGCTATTTTGTGCAGCTTCTGAAGAATTTTCGGCTGCTGCTTGTGATAATGACCCAAATCGATCAGAATTGGTTCGACTTTACAATGAGGTATAGATACTGCATTACAATTTACAAACTCTACAAGCTGCACTCTTAAGTAATGCAATGGAGAAGACAGAATGGTGGGAAAAGTTCTATGCTGACTATCTGCATCAATTCTCTCTCTTTATTGGCAGATGTGCAGGGTTGCGGAGGAAAACACCATTGAATTGGCTGGAGGACATGCTGATGTCAGCTCGATGAAGAACTTGCCTCCCCTAGAAACTGTTTGTGAAGGCATCAATAAAATTCTATCACCCACTAAGCAAGATGATGGCACTGTAGAAATGCCAATACCGAGTCCAGGTATCAAAGCAGAGGCTTTATCAGAGAGTGAAGTTACTGGCTCCAGATTGCCCTCAACTCCACAAGATGACAGCAAATCCGACAATGCTGTGAACAAGGAGGGAAAAGATGTGGCGATAGGGTCCGATAACGGAAAAGAAAGCGGATCGGAGACAATGGGTGGTGATGTTGAAATGGGCGAAGCTAACAATGATACTGAATTGGATGAAAACATGGACAAACCTGATCCGGGGGTCCATGTCTTGGGTGAGTAACCCATATTCTGTGATTTGTTGCTAATACCCTTGTGGTGTATTGGCGCCTAGGGTGCCCTGTGGTGGCACTGATCGCAAGTTCGAATAGCGCCTGCAAGCATTAAGCTTGCCAACTCAAAAAAAAAAAAAAACAGAAAAAGAAAAAAGTAGTAGCATGCTTATTAGTTCTATAAGATATAGGCAAATTTTCCTTTCGCCGCAAACTATGATAGAGTGTGTTCAGGGTTTCGTCTCTAAGTGTAGGAGCCCGGGAATGGAGACTATACTTGCGGATCTTGTTATGTTGTACTTACTTAGAAAAAGCGTTATTTGCTTAAGGTGCTTGTTTCCAATCGAATCAAGCCATGTGGATTTTTAACAAACTCTTGATATTAATACTATTAATATTTAAAAATTCACTTGTTCTGATTTAATTGAATAAGAGTATATTGACTATTTAAGGATGAGTCTTTATGTCTTCTTAAGTAATACATGTCCAGGAACTTGGTGGCAGTTTGAAACTTTAGGCTATAACGATGGGAGGGAGTGAGGGCACAAGAAGCTAGAAAGATTTCTTTGAATCCTTGCTCTCTTTAGCGTCCGCACAAGTTAGCCTATTGTTATCCCAAGTGATGTGAGCCAAAAGTTAAGTTCAACCCTTTATTAGCCATTAATTTATGGATCGAGTGTCTCATTTGAATTAAATATTACTCCCTTCGGTCATAAATATAAAATAGAATTGATTTTTTTAGAAAGATTAAAGAAGCTAAATATGTTATTTAATTATATCATATATTATGCATTCTTAGATAATATATTAATTTATTAGTTAAACTAATTAGTTTTGAGAAAAAAAAATATAAATAGTTTAAAATAATTTAATTATTTTTCTTAATCTCTCCAAAAAAAAAATCAATTTTGTCTTATATTTAAGGCAGAAAGAAGTAGCATTTACCTGAATTCAGCCATGGATTAAGGCAAAACAAAAGGAAAAGGTGATGTCATGATCTCTTATCAGCTTCAAGATTTCAAAATTTAAGCAAGAAAAAGAATAATAAGCTGTTATGCCTGCCAGATGTGCATGAGAAATTCTCCCTTTTGATACAAAGAGAAAATTTAAATCGCCAAAAAGAAAGAAAGAAAGAATATTTATGATATTTTTGTAATTATGATTTTATAATTCTTTGTTGTTTATTTCTCGCGGGAAAATGGAAATGAAAAGGTAACAGACGAAGTTTATACATTACAATATCCTTTTATTTCTGACGCACATTCGGAACATATTACAGGAGCTGAAATGTCATTTCCAAGGCTAAATAAAGCTATCATACAAGCAGGGACTTATTGATATAATAATAAATTAAAGCCCTAGGGACAGCACATTAAATCCCATTTTTAATTCAGCTTAATCATCTTATTTATGGATACCCTTGCAAAAATTTGCTAGCAAAGCATGTCTCCACAAACGACATGATTAACTCCAGAGTGGATTGTGGGGCCCATAGCCAACAATGCATTTCAATACAATGAGAAAATACCGTCCTGGAAGTAATCATCTAAAGAAAGCTAAACTTAAAAAAAAAAAGGGACCTTTCAGAGACGAAAGTAGAAACAAAGGAAACAGTGATGATTTGAACTTCACACTACAAAACTCCAACAAGCACGATGCTTCTTCTTATACTGCCAAACTTTGCCCCATCACATAGATGTTCCACCAGTGAAATCATCGCACATGAAGTCTTGCTCCTGCTTCACACGATCATGGTACAAAAATCAAACATTCGAAAGTATCATCAGCACACAGATCATTGTAATTACACACTCGCATTTCAAAATAACGTCTGCCTAAATCAAATGTTTTTGTTACCTGTTTCATCATTGCACTGACCAAGTCCTCCAATGAACCAAGATTATTATTAGAGATGCGACCCCGTTGTGCCTTATGGGGGTCCATGACATATCCTTGATTTGGTTTCAGTGAGGGGTCTTGGGCTGATTTAGTGAACCCCTCATGCTTCATTTCTAAGGGATTCCCAAAACTATAGTCCAAGTTTCTGGGTAATCCTGATGCACCAAGACCTCCATTTACAGGAATCAGAGAGTCTAATGAATGATCATCCCACCCTTGATAAGTGGCGTTGTTATTAGTAAAAATGGGTCCATGGGATTGCATATCTGCAAGCGAATCATGGGACCGAGTGGAAAGTGAGGTGATGGAAGAAGCACCACTTGGATTCCCTCCATGAAGACAATCACTTGTTGGGTAAGAATTAGTGGGCATCCCAGATGACTGCACAGCACTTGGCCAATTATCATTACACCTTCCATTATGATTGTCCATCAAAGGCAGAGAAAATTCTGAGTGTTGAGAGGCTACTGAGGTAAGATTCTCATAACCTCTCCCACCTTGCGAGTCTTGAGAATTCGGTTCTAACAACAAGCCATTGGACGCTATACCCACGAGTGGAGGTCTAGAGCAACTAGAGCCTACTCCTGCTCTCGGATCAGACAACTGGTTCGAGATGAGAGACATTGTTTTATCATCAAAACCAGTGGTGGGACCTTGAACAGAACTGACAACCTTGTTGGGTTGTAATTGGTCAAGCCCTACAGACACTGACACTGGCCTGCCCTGATTCTGATTGACGTGAGCTATAGATGACTGGAACTTGAGAGGATCGTTCATGGAGTTGCTGCTGCTGCTGTTGTTTAAATTCTGTGCATGACCCAAGTGAAGAATTCCTGAAGAAGGCAACCCGTGAACACCGAGACCAGCAGGAGTGTTCAGTCTTCCAATCATCCCACTATATGGGAGGGATCGATAAACATTGTTCTGGAACTGTCCAGAAGCACCCAATGGCTGAAGATGTTTCATCCCACCCAGAGATCCCACTCTCAAATAGGATGCATCTGCACTACCTAAGGCTGCCACCATATTAGCCTGCTGGTTTGCTACACAGCTGATTCTCTTCAGATACAGCCTATATTTCTGCAGTCATCATCACAAAAACCAGCAAGTCCTTCTCAGATAAAGAAAACATTTATTACATGTAAATTGAACTAAACCAGAAAGTGTTTGAAAATTGCCTGGAGATGGCTTGCAACGTTCTCCCTTGTGAGCTTATCAACATTCATCAAATCCAGAATCTTCTTAGGCACAGCCTCTGCCACCAAGATTATTCATAAAAAGCTTGTTAATTTGAGATCCAAGATTGAAAATATATATGCATATATGTTGATAAAGATTGAAGAACATACTGTCAATGCCTAATTGATTAACAGCAGCAACAAACTTTCTGTGGAGCTCAACAGACCAAACGACACGAGGCTTCTTCTGTGTTGAAGGATCATCGTTGTCATGACCATGCTCATGCTCATCATCATCTTCATCATCATCCTGATCCTTCCTTTTCTTGTTGAGCTTTGCATTTTGATCAGTACTCCCAGCTCCTGCTGAACCTAATCCATTGTTGGTAGTACCAAATTGAGGCTTGTCTTGATTGCAAGTACCGTTTTTCTCCTTTGGGTCGAATTTCTTCCTCCTTATCACATGCTGCCAAATGTTCTTGAGCTCCTCAATTCGAACAGGTTTCAGAAGATAGTCACAAGCCCCATGAGAAATCCCCTTCATCACCAGCTTGGTGTCGCCATTTGCAGACAACACTGAAATCACACGTTTTACAATATAAAGTCAAGACCCAACATTGGTAATGTTGGAAAACTCAAAATATAAAAATCCCAATTTTAAGAAGTCGCCAACAATTGACAAAATAATGGAAAAAAGTGATGAAAATGAAAAGGACGAAGATAAAATAGTGTACACCTATCTGAAGAAGGACGTTTCTTCTAGTTGTAGGCCTCGGATAGGCTAGTTTGTTCAATGGCGTCGCTGTATCCAAAAAAAAAAAATAGTGTACACCTACGACTTACTTATGACAGGTAGGTCCATCTCAAGACCGACAAGCTCAAGAAGCTTAAATCCGTCCATGTCAGGCATATGAACATCACTAATAACCAGGTCGAACTTGTTTTTGTTTTCTCTTAGCATCTTCAAAGCTGTTATTGCCTGATTGGTCGTCGTTACTGCAAAAAATTTTAGCCAAAGTTAAAATAACTGTCATTCCGAAAGAGCAAAATGGCATATTTAATATAAATCAAAACACAAATAATTGCAGAATGTCTCAAAAGAAAAATTCCAGCCTTTAACACAATCCCAAAGTCACTCTTCAGCTATTAGATCCTTAATTTAGTGAATTCAAATAATATAGAACAGAATTAATCACTGAAACCCAGGCAAGAGCAAGCCACCAAAGAGGGTTAAATGAATTAAAGTTGTTAAGTGAAAGAGATTGAAATTAGCCAACAAGTGAACCAAATAACTTAGAAAACACAATCAAGGAAAAGCAAGAGATGAAAATTGAAGAAAGGGAGGAAGGAAGGTCCGGGTGAAAAGTAGCTAAAACATTTTTTCAGATGTGTCGGTATCGAAATGTAAAGTGAACATATGAAGAAATAGATTTTTTTTTTTTTTTTTTTTTTTTTACAGAAACGCTAACGGAATCTGAAAATCTGAAAAAACAAAGCACATATGGAAAACACAGATCCTTAAGCTTAAGATTAAAAGAAAAAGACATCAAAAGCATTGGAAGCAAACCGTGATATTGGCATCTCCGTAGGAGAGTTTCCAACACCAAGAGACAAGTTGGGTCATCGTCAACAGCAAGAACACGCATTCCTACAGGAAATTGTCCTCTGGGTTCATCAGCTCTGGTTTCTACAGTCATTTTTCTCAAATAGTTGATGAAAAGTAAACTTCTTTCAATTTAGACTAGAATAGTCTCTCGGTTTTCTGGGTCTGAACCAAAACCCAGAATCTTTGAAACAGGGGAGATACTGAGGAAAAGGATTTGCAAGGTCTGAGAATAAATCTCGAGCAGAATAAAGCGAAGGAACGTGATGTGGAGGAATAATATATGAAAATAAAAAAAAGTTCAAACTTTCTCTTAATGGGGGTATGTAACTGCGAAAAGAGAAAGAAATAGAATCGGTAACTATGGATGGAGTGTCCTGTGAAAGCTGATTTCAATTGGGCAGAGCGACAGAAGTGGACGTTCTTTCTGGTTTCGGCTGGAAGAAATTTTTTTAGTCCACAAGTCTTCTACGAAAAAGAGGAGAAGTGGACGTTCTCTCTGGTTTCGGCTTGATGTTACACTAGCTTTCAAAAGTTCTATATTTATTTTTTTTTTTTGGACAAATGAAAAGTTCTATATTTATTAATGTCCATAAATTTAGATTTTCGTTGGCACAAAAAAAAAAAATTTAGATTTTCACCCATGATATAATTTTTTTAAATAAAACTTCACATATGATGTACTATTGTTACATAACAATGACGCCAAGAAAATTAAATCTGAGTCTTATTGTATTACAGAATTTCTAAAGAATCGGATACCAAAAAAAAAAAAATAAGGAGGAGCTTGGCGCGTGATGTCACGCTCCGGCAACCATGGTGCTTTGAACGGTGATTAGATTCATTGATTCAGGAATCAGATTAGTCTTTGGGATTAAAATTTTGACTTGAGGAGACATGACTAACACATTTTACTGCTTCAATATGGGGAAAAATGTCACAATTAGTTTTAAAAAACGTGACATTATTAGCATTCAATGAAATTTAATTTAATTTTGACATTTTCGTAAGCCTTATTTCAAGCATTATCAGGAGAAAATTTGTCCAAACCCCGAGATCTAGGCATGGATCACCCAGCTAGGATCGGGAAGAAATATATCATTCATAATTTCTGTACCACTTCACCGGACAGTTTGATGTTGAGTTTTCCAAATAAAAGTTGCATTTTTCCTAAATACCTTAGGGTTTGTTTGGTTTGAGGGGGAGAGGAGGGAAAGTGGGCGGAGAGACCATTTTTTTGAGTTGAATTTAGAAAAATTAGAGAAGTGGGGTTACAAATTTTTAATTAATTTTTCTTACTCTTTTATCTTATATATTCTTTTTATTAAAATTTTATTACCCTACTTCTTCAATCTTTTAAAGTTCACCTCATAAAAATTTTTTCTCCCCTCTCTTCCCCTCCAAATCCCTCACACCAAACAGACCCTTAGTGTAACGGAGCTTAAAGTAGGGGTGAGCATTCGGTTTTTCGGTTTGGTTTTCCGTAAAAACCGAAATAACCGAAAAACTGAATAAAACTAATTCTAATAACCGAACTGAAAACCGATTAACCGAACTGAAGTAACCCAGATATTTAGATTTGGTTCGGTTAATAACCGAATTAACTGATTTTTTTATTAATTATCTATAAATATATATATATATAATTAAATTTTAAAAAAGATTATTTTTTATCCTTAAGATTATATTTAGGGGTGAAATATATAAAATAAATTAACTAGATTTAAAATATCTATAGATTTTATCTAATATTATTGAAAATTTATACCTATTTAATTATAAAGACATGCATCTATCAAATAATATATATTAAATATATTATATATTTTTCGGTTTTTCGGTTTTAACTGAAATATTTGTCTATTAACCAAATCGAAAACCGAACTAACCAAATGATAAAAACCAAAATTTTACCTAAAACCAAATTAACCGAACCTAAAATATCGAACTGAGTTCAGTTCGATTTGATTTTGGTTCTAATTTGCTTGTCCCTAATTTAAAGTGTCTAAAATGACTAGTTTAAAACCACGCATTTTAGTGTCTTCATCAAATCTGCATGGAATTCCTCAACTCTGAATATGAAACTCCGTGTTAGTGTGGTAAAAATATACGATGTTTGGTGGATTTGAGCTGACCGTTGACTTCTTCAACTGCGACTAATAATTGTATCAACATCCTTTCACCGGAAACTTTCATATCACTTGTCAATGCAAGTTGGTAAAGGAGACCCAAGTCAGTGGAAATGCGTGTGTGTGTGTGTGTGTGTGTGTGAGGGTCAAGTAAAAACAACTAAAAAGTGATATGAAAATAAAAGCAGCGAAACTTGCTGTTCACTTCCTTTTTTTGATGATAAAAAGCTGTTCTTCGCTTTTGATATAATAGAAGGTCGAACGTTTTATGTATGCTTTAATTTCCTTTCAAATCTATAAAGGATCGAGTTTCCTGCTTATGTATCCATACCTTGATTTCCTTTCAAATCCATAAACGACCAAGTTTCCTGCTAAGCACTTTATTTAGTAGGAAGAGCTAATCAGATATGAACCATTTAAATATATAATTTTGGATGGTTCGTATTTAAATTTTTTTAAAATGATAATTTTTAAATAAAAAAAAATCATGTTTTAAAAAAATGATAGTTAAGATATTATCATTATTTTAAATTCTATACCTATTAAAATATTTTTTTAAAAAAATAAATTTAGACCGTTTGATTAGATCTGGAGGGTTCGATTGGATTAACTCGTAGGTGATAGGAGTGAAAATAGGCTAGGTTAGGCTAGGCTTTGCCTAAATTGGCCTGGGCTTGTAACAAAGATTCAAAGCCTGAGCCTGGGCCTGTATGTAGGCTATTTTTTAGGCCTGAGCCTGGGCCTTCAAAAGGCCTAACAAGGCCTGAAGCCTGTTTAAAAGCCTACTTAAAATGTAAGACTTTAAATAGCCTTTAAATCCTATGCCGCCAAATTCATATCTAACTCTTCATGTTTATATACAATCCTACATTATGTCTTAAAAGCCTAACATCTATTCTTATCGTAATATTAAGGCTTAGTAAGGAAAAGAAAATAATGTCTAGTGACAACATTTGTCCGAGCAAATAGGAATAAGAAAAACTAATCTTCTGTTGACTAATGAGATATATTTTTTAAAATCGACCAAGCATAACAAATAACATGTAAAACTAGACTTTTACCTAGTTTACTCTTTGCACATAAATTGGGACAAATTCCCCCTATTAAGATTATAATATTTCATTTGATACTAAAATAAACTCATAACAATTTTTATGCTTTAGTGGAGGGCACAAATTAGGGGAGAGAAAGTGAGTTAGTACTGTCATCTCGAGCGATCGAAGAGAAGAGATGTAGAGGTGAATGATTTATGCGAAAATAAGGGTTGAGTGAATTAAGATTAAGTTGATAAATTTATAAAATTATTTAAATGATATTATATATACTTATATAATAGTATAATTTTTTTTAAAAAAAAATTAAATAGGCCAGGCCTGTAGGCTTGTAGGCTAGGCTTTATAAAAATAGGCCTGGCCTGTTTATCTAAATAGGCCTAACAATATGCCTGAGCCTAAACCTGACCTATTTACTAAATAGGTTAGGTTAGGCTTTATGTAGGCTAGGCCGTAGGCCCCTGTTAGGAGCCTGAACTATTTACATCCCTAATAGGTGATAAGCACTCTATTTAGCGAGAAAGCCACTTCATCCATAAACGCATGAGACCTAAGAAAATAACAAAATGGACGGGACGAGGGCCTTCACACACACACAATAAAAAAGACTCGTTTTTTAAAAAAATAATAATAATAAAAGAAAAGGGTGGAGTGGTATGTGGGATATGCTTAAGACTTAAGAGGGCTACGACCATGGAGTGAGAAGGAATATGGATAGGAAAGCCAAAGGCTGAGAGAAAGAGGGGTCCACCTGCCCTGCTCATCAAAAAGATGAGTAGGGCTTGCTAATCACCTTGATTTTTGGGTGGAGATTATTTTTTTAATTTTTTTATGTATTTTTATTTATTTGGATTAAACTGTATATCTTCTGAAATATTTTTATTATCCGATACCTCAAATTAATTAATTTTTAATTCTACATTTAGAAATATTTTCCTATAACACTAGTAGTGTGAAATATTTTCCTAGTAACACCCAATATCTAAAATATTTTGTTAACACCCAGCATTTTAAACTAATATATTTTAATTCATAAAATATTTTTTCAAAAAAACAACCCCCGAAATTAAGGTGATGAGCACTCCCTACCCATTTTAAAAGATGAGCAGGAATGTGGATCCAAGAAAGAGAGACCTATAAGTGAAAGATACGTAGAAAGCCACTTCCAAAATAATGACAAATCAATCATTTCAATAGCAATATATTTCCCACTTTCTTTAATATTCGTGTCTCCTTTCGATTTCCTCCTTCCTTTTTTTTTTCCCGCCGGTAGCAAAAAAATTTACATGAACTGAGTCGGAGAATTCATCAAATCAAGGCTCTTTATAAAAATGTTCATAAATTATCTATTAATAATATTCTCACATTAACAAATTGAACTTATGATTTTGAATTATGAGTTGACTCTTTATAAATTAGACAAATATTTATTGGTTATTTCTTTTTTTAGGTATGTGTTAAGCAGTTTTTTCTTTTTAAAAAAAATGCATTTACTCAAAATCAAAATCTCTTATTCAATTTGCTAACAAATCGTTGATTAAGGTAATGAACGGCATCACATCCATTAAAAAAGAAAACATGAATTTAAGTTATGGAAGTGTACTTTTTAGAGAAAGTAAAAACTCTTTATACTTTAAGTTTTAAAAAAGATTAGTCTTAGGTTTAAAATGATTTAGAATTACATTTGATCACATGAAAAAAAATCTCTTATTAAGTTGTCATGACTCCTTCATTAAAATCAGTATACACATTTGCCTCTATCACATTTACACCACATGTTTCTTATACTTCATTTAATCCCCACAAAAAATAAATAAATACACCCTATGTTTGGCCCTTCGGCTGCTTTAAACTTCGCCCAACACTGATTATATTATATCACAAAACAAATTTCTGTACTAAACCCCGAGATTTAGGCATTGATCACCCAGCTAGGATCGGGAAGAAATATATCATTCATAATTTCTGTACTACTTCATCGGACAATTTGATGTTGAGTTTTCCAAATAAAATTAAACTTGCAATTTTCCTAAATACCTTAGTGAGTATTTGGAATAGCTTATTTTTGGGAAATAAACACTTATTACGTAAATCAAGATAAAAATCCTCTCACATACTTACCTCGTATACCGTGAATCACGATTTATAAGCACTTATTATCAAAAAATAAATTATCTCAAACGAACACTTAGTATAACGGAGCTTAAAGTGTCTAAAATGACTAGTTTAAAACCACGCATTTTAGTGTCTTCATCAAATCTGCATGGAATTCCTCAACTCTGAATCTGAATTTCCGTGTTAGTGTTGTAAAAATATACGATGTTTGATGGATTTGAGCTGACCGTTGACTTCTTCAACCGCGACTAATAATTGTATCAACCTCCTTTCACCGGAAACTTTCATATCACTTGTCAATGCAAGTAGGTAAAGGACACCGAAGTCAGTGGCAATGCATGTATATATATATGAGGGTCAAGTAAAAAGTGATATGGAAATAAAAGCAGCGAAACTTGCTGTTCACTTCTTTTTGTTGATGATAAAAGGCTGTACTTCGCTTTTGATATAATAGAAGGTCGAACGTTTTATGGTTGATGTATGCTTCGATTTCCTTCCAAATCTATAAAGGACCAAGTTTCCTGCTTATGTATACCTTGATTTGCTTTCTTTCTTTGTTTTTTTTGCCAAGGATCTCCTTTCAAATCTATAAAGGACCAAACTTCTTGTTAAACACTCTGCTTGAAGAGCTAATCAGATATAGACTATTTAGATATATAATTTTGGATGGTCCATATTTAAGTTTTTTTAAAATGATGATTTTTAAATAAAAAATCATGTTTTGAAAAAATAATTGTAGGGAAAAAAAAGGGAGAGAAGGACTAGTGTATCGGGACGAATCCACGTTCGAATCCGAGGCAAAACTCCAATGCTCCATAATAGTGCCAACATAATAATTAAACTACTAGAGCCTAATTGAGATTGACACAACAGGTCACCAGAATAAGAAAGATGGTAGGAGAGAAAAGAGATTGTCAGATAGCTCAATGGCAGGAGTGAGGAATAACTGAAGGAGATACCTCCTATTTATAATGGTTTAGAATAACCACTAATTAGAAAATGATGTCCACCATTATTGCCTTCCAAGTTAGTAATCAGGAAAATTAATTTTCAATTAAATTTCTGAATTATGATGACCTATTTCTCAGTTAACAATATCATAATTAATACTAACTTATTCCCTACTCCACAATTAATGCTGGTTTGATTCTTATTTAATTAGGTTACTTGTATACTAATCAAAGGGAGAGGATACTCTAATTATCCTCTTTCTCATCATCTCATCTCTACCCTTAGATCATATAATGGATGGTTTAAATTTCATATTCTATAAAAGTATTATTATAATATTTTATAAATTAAAATTTATTTATTTTGCATGGATTGCAATTATTAATACTCCCTCCGGTCCTAATTATAAGACAAAGTTGACTTTTTTGGAGAAATTAAGGAAGCCGATTAAATTATTTTAGAGTATTTAAATTTTTATTTTTTTTCTTCAAACTAATTAATTTGACTAATAAACTAATATATAATCTAAGGATACTAAAAATATAAACACTCTAAAGTGATTTAATCGGCTTCCTTAATTTCTCCAAAAAAGTCAACTTTGTCTTATAATTAGGACCAGAGGGAGTAGTATAGATTAGATTTTAAGAGTTTGAATTTATTTGGTTATGTTTATAGAAATAATTTTATAAAAGATTGAATCTAAACCATATATTGTTTTAATCTAACAAAGGATATGAGATTATGAGAAGAAAATGAGAAAGAGGACAATGAGAGAAACCCAACCCCCTAATCAAATAGTCCGGTCCATCAATGGCGGACTTAGACTCAAAGTCCAACAATAATGGTTAAGAGATTATCATTATTTTAGATTTTATAACTATTAAAATAATTTTTTAAAAAAATAAATTTGGACCGTTTGATTAGTTCTAGAGGGTTCGATTTGATTAACTCTAGGTGATAAGCACTCTATTTAGCAAGAAAACCAGTTCATCTATAAACGCGAGGCCTAAGAAAATAACAAAATGGACGGGACGAGAGGCCTTCAAATATACACACACTCTATAAAGACTCGTTTTTAAAAAAAAGGGTTAAGGGGTAAATCTATCAATGATCTTTTAAGAAAAGAGTATCTGGCACAATTATCTTTTAGAAGGGGCAAAAATACACACGAACAATTAAAAAGGGGCATCCACCACAAAAACCATTAATCCATACTAACGCCGTTAGGAGTTTTCTTCTCTTATAATTTAACGCCGTTAATACAGATTTTAACGGTTTTTGTGGTGGATGCCCATTTTTAATTGTTCATGTGTATTTTTGCCCCATCTAAAAGATAATTGTGCCAGATACTCTTTTCTTAAAAGATCATTGGTAGATTTACTCCTTAACCTTAAAAAAAAATAAAAAATAAAAGAAAAGGGTGGAGTGGTATGTGGGATATGCTTAAGAGGGCTGCGACGATGGGGTGAGAAGGAATATGGATAGGAAAGGTAGAGGCAGAGAGAAAGAGGATCCCACAAAAAGATGGGCAGAACATGCTCATCACCTTAATTTTGAGGCGGAGAATATATTTTTATATATTTTTATTTATTTAGATTAAACTGTATGTTATATTTTAAAATATTTTTGTTATTCGTTATCTTAAATTAATTAATTTTTAGTCTTATATTTAAAAATATTTTTCCTATAACACCAACAGTATGAAATATTTTCTTAATAGCATTTAATATTTGAAATATTTTTTTAACATTCATTATCTTAAGCTAATCAATGTTTAGTGTATAGAATATTATTTTAAAATAAAAGATTAAAAAAACCCCAAAATTAGAGTGATGAGCACTCTGCTCGTGTTTCTAATGAGCAGGGAATGACCTATAAGTGAAAGATACGTAGAAAGCCACTTCCAACATAATGACAAATCAATCATTTCAATAGCAATATATATCCCACTTTCTTTAACATTCGTGTCTCCTTTCTATTTCCTCCTTCCTTTTTTTCCCGCCGGTAGCAAAAAATTTACATGAATTGGGCCGGAGAAGTCATTAAGTTCAAGGAACGCCTCAATGTTCAAACATTCAAATAGTGCTTATAAAAGTGTTCATAAATTGTCTATTAACAACATTCTCACTTTAATAAATTGAACTTATGATTTTGAGTTATGAGCTGACTCTTTATAAATTAGACAAACATTTGTTAATTATTTCTTTTTTTTAGGTATGTGTTAAGCAGTTTTTTCTTTTTAAAAAACTAAATTTACTCAAAATCAAAATCTCTTATTAAATTGGCCAACAAATTATTGATTGAGATAATGAGTGGCATCACACGCATAAAGAAGAAAAAACAAATTTAAGTTATGGAAGTGCACTTTTTAAAGAAGGTGAAAACTTTTTATACTCTGAATTTCAAAAAAGATTAGTCTTAAGTTTAAAGTGACTTAGAATTTCATTTGATCACATGAAAAAAAAAATTCTCTTATTAAGTTGTCATGACTCCTTTCATTAAAATCAATATACACATTTGCCTCTATCACATTTACACCACATGTTTCTTAGACTTTATTTAATCCCCACCAAAAAAAAAAAAAAATACACCCTATGTTTGGCCCTTCGGCTGCTTCAAACTTCGCCCTCCACTGATTATATTATATCACGAAACAAGGTTAGCTTGATATATTTCATCATTGTTCTCATTTGTAGTATCCTCCCTGCCTTTTTCACAAAACAAAAGTTTACATTTAAGTGTAGGGTGAAGGCACTAAAAACATAAAAGTTGATTCGAGTTGTATTCAAAGATACTATCTCTAAAAAATGTCCCACACACTACAATTGAAAGATGCGACACTCTTCCAGATTAAATGAATCCTTCTTATACTAACAAGGCGACATAATATCAAAAATAAAAAATAAACTCAATAAGAGATAGAATATTTTAGAGGTTTGTTTTTCATACAACACTTCCTTTTGTAGGATGCCTAAAATTCAACTTTTTATTGTAAGCAGTCCTATTCAAGATATAGTTGAATATTAAATGTGAGCACATCTTTTGACAGAGATTCAAATCTTATTTTGTTACATTATAAGGAACTAGTCCCTTTTACTAATTTCAACGTCATTGGTATTCTTTTCTTTTTATTATAATTCAGAATTTCGCATCATGTAGGCCCCCCTCCTCCCGTCTCCACCTCATTAATACTTAATCCTTCCACCACTTAAACCAAACACACAACGTTGACGGATAAACGAGTATTTAATACCCTCCTTGCTTCGTGAATCTCTGCGAATTGACAACATAACAATATTTTTGGGGGGGAAATCATTTACAGCCCCGTCATCTCTCTCTCTCTGTCTCTCTCATTTGTTTTTTAATCATTCTTTACACCCGCAAAGTTATTTAGTCAAGTTGAAATACCTAAATCACAAATTCAGTTCCTCCTAGTGCGAATCTGGATAATAACTTTTGGTCTCATGTGCTCGTCTAAGTTATCAAATGGATGTTGAAGTTATCACTATAAACATTCTCCCACACAGTGTATAGAGCCACTCTTTTACAAGCTTTCAGGCATATGCTTCTGTTAGTTAGCTACTTCCTACATGTTTCACGTACGCTTCCTTTTATTAAAATAAAAAATCTAAATCACAGTCTTTGTACATGTAATTTACCAGGTCTATGAGGGGTGGCACATCAGGTGTGAAACCTGAGTTTAGGTCACTCAAGACAAGAACCAACAAGTAGTGCTCATAATTAATGGATGGATGAGTTCGTACAGATATATGTATATTCAAATAATAACGAGGATGATGAAGATTATGTAATCATGCGTGACATGTGTCGCCCACATATAAATAATTAACCAAATGAATGGTGGCGTTTTTTTTATTTTATTTTATCTAATCACGCAATAAGACGCTTTAATTAGTTTGGCCCTTCAAGTGGCCACTATGTACATACATTTATATATATATATATATATATATATATAGTTTGGAGTTTGGAGGCGACCTAGCTAGCTTCGCGGGAGTGGAAATGAAGGAATAATGAAAGACAAGGTTGCTTTAGTATCACATGTTGGAGGAAATAAGATCCCTAATGTGACGACCTAATATTAATTATGCGATTATTATTATGCAAAAAGAAACATCATTCATTGACCCTCCACTTATTATTCATATATATTTATTATTTAATTATATGTTCCTGATTCACTATCGCCACCATATCTTCCGATTCCTTCCTTGCTTCTCATTGCGCATATTCAAATAAGACTCCTGTTGACCATGTATAATGAGAAAAATTCAATTGGGCCTGCTCCTAGTTTTGGGCTATTAATAGCCTTACTTCACTTGTCATTTAATCTAAGAACAGTTCAGGTAGTTGCCTATTTGAGGCCCATAACAACAGAAGCTGGGCCAGCTGAATCAGGACGGCCCATTTTAAGACAAGACTTTGTATCTAGTGTGTTTGAATATATAAATTTGGGAACTTTAGGCCAGGAATTAAATTCAGAAACCCTCTAAAATTATTATCAGGATAGAATTTAGAACGGTTGGGAGATTTAGTATAAAACCTGTGGATGAGATGGAATAACGTGGATAATCTGAGGCACCCTATTAAGGCACAAAGCCTGTATGGGGATTTATTTATCAAATATTTGTCATGTAACTAACTATTATTATTATATATTATTTTAAAACTTAACATCCACTTTTCTTAATTTGATTAAAAATACGCACAAGAAGTACCTGCATAAACAGTGCACATTACCTAAACCACAAGTTATTTTGGAAGAGAATAATGAGAATCACACCATATATAAAACTTAATAAAGATAGAGTGGGATATTATATTAGTATAGTATGATGGTGGGGATAAATAATGGTGTGGAAGCTGCGTTGTAACGTTTTCTTAATTAATTAAGCTTGTTAGTGGAGCTCGCCCATTTTGACCATGACCAGCACATGTCCAAGTTTTCACAAATGTGGTGTTCTGACAAAATTGTTTTCATAAAAAGAAATATCAGAATATTCAAATACTACCAATGGTCTGCGTCTACTCCTTCTTCACCGTCCACTAATTTAATCCAAATAAGTTAACATGTATGCATATGTATTTTTGCATGTTTTTCTACAAATTTACATGAAAATTGAAATATAGAGGGCATCATTCATGGTCTATTATTGTTATTTATTTTTTTTTGATCGGAGTCTATTATTGTTATTGAGGGTGTTTGTTTCCTCATTTGAGCGCTCAATCGGACTTAAATACTGGCACAAACGGGTTTAAACAGTAAAAAGCATAAAATGAGTGTTTGTTTCAGCGATTGGATTTAAAATGAAAAAAATCATAAGTTGGAAAAAGTCATAAACCTCAAAATAAAGTTTATTGGAGCTTATATGCGTGTGCGTGTGTAAAATAATATTGATAGAAGTATTTTCATATTTTTGAGAATCAATGAGGTACTCAAAATCACTTCTAATCACAAAAATTCTTTTATAAAAAATGTTCTAAATAATTTTCTCTTTCTTTAGATAGTAATCTTCTGCTAATTAGAGAATACTTTGGGATAAGCGTTTAGGCAAGTTTTGAGTTTTGTTAATATATGACTGTAGAAATGTAGAGAATAATTAATAATTAATTTTAATCATTTTGGATTTATTATTTAATTGTTTTATGATTTTATAATCAATTTTTTTATAAACATTTCATAAATTAGTTTCTATATAATGTTTCTACCCATTAAATCTAGTTTAAATAATTTATTTGGATTATTAGAGGTATTATTGAGGTTTTAATCAGTTTATTTTGTTAGATTTTGAGCTATGTGAAAATATGAGTTATGATTTAATATTTAAATTAGAGTTTGATATAA
The DNA here is from genome assembly GCA_963855925.1 of Inga laurina. Taxonomy (NCBI): domain Eukaryota; kingdom Viridiplantae; phylum Streptophyta; class Magnoliopsida; order Fabales; family Fabaceae; genus Inga; species Inga laurina. The sequence continues at coordinate 61,553,738 of OY979706.1, forward strand.
TTTATAAGATTTAAACTTGAGATGCATAATAGAAAAGACTTTTGGAGTGTACCAATTTAAATTAGAGTTTGATATAATTTTATTAAAATTGCACCATTACCAAATTTTTAAAGTTAATTTTTGAGAAAATTGTGAAAAAATCCCTCCATGTGTAGATATCTTCCCAGGTCCTATTGGCAATTAAGTTGCCAATGAGGACTTTTTTCAAAATTATCCCTTCATTTTTTCATTTTTCATAATTTTTACAATTTTTTATCTTAAATAATACAAAAACCACTTATACAAAAGCCAAATCAAACATCATTCACGTTTACATAAGTTACTTATCCAATTGCCAATCCAAACACTCATCATTTTACTCAATCTAACTTTTTTTCAATTTTAAAATTTCATAAATCTAAGTGAAAATAAGTTACTTATCCAATCGTCAATTCAAACACACCCATTATCAAACATCTTGCCGCCTTTCTGAAGTAGGCTGGTGGAACAAGTAAGGTCTTGCCGATTTATATCTGCATTGTAGATGGCCTAACGTTTACCTATTGTTTTAGCTTAATATTGACCGCTGTTGGATTTTAATAATTGATTTGCTTTGGAAAGGATTGACAGGGATGAATAGAACCAGGCCCTAGGGTAGGATTAAGTAGTAAATTTATTAATGAAGTTTTATTCTAGAAGCGTTTGAAAAAATATATTTTAGAATGGGTAAAAATAATAATGAATAATTAAAAAGGGGCTTTCAGCACAAAAATCGTTAAATCCGTATTAATGACATTAAATTATAAGAGAAGAAAACCTTAACAGCGTTAGTGCGGATTTAACGATTTTTGTGCTAGATGCTCCTTTCTAATTGTTTATTGGTATTTTTACTCATTTTAAAACATATTTGTACCATACACTTTTCAGACTAAATTTCACTGATAAATTTACTTCTTAACCCAATAAAAAAACAAGACTCGTATAACAAGAAATATACTTCCCATTATTCCCGCGCCTAGCCAGATGGTAAATTATTACCGGAATGATGCAAAGAATCTATTGACGCAGGAAGGTCAACAACTTAATTACCAAAAGAAAAGTCAACACTCAACAGTTTAATTCTACGATAAGACAAAAACAATCACTACAAAAAAAAAAAATGATAATTCATAGTGATGGATCTAGAGCGGTTAAAATAAACGGTTACAAATATGAGTATTTATAGTGGTTTTACTTAAAACCACTACATATTTGCAATAGTTTGACTCACTCCAAGTGGTGTGCTAGTTTGGAAATGAACTTTATAGTGGTTTACAATGTATAACTGCTACAAAATTTGGAGCCAATTTTGCTGTGATTTATTTGTAGCGGTTGTAATATATTAACCACTACAAATGCTGACACCAAAAGGCGCGACGCTAGCGCAACTATTGTGGCAGTTAATATCACAATAATTGCTACAGCAAGTAAAGAGCCTCACTTTTGTACGGTTAAGGTTAACCTCTACAAAGTAGGTTGCAAATTTTGTATCGGTTATAGCCTATAACCGCTACAAAATGCAGAGGGTCTACAAGTTTGTAGCGGTTATTCATAACCACTGCAAATTTTCACGTTATCCGGGGTAGGTCTTTAGATTTGTAGTGGTTAGAGTAACGGTTATATTAAAATCGCTACAAATTCAAGCGCTATCCCTTCATTCCTTATTTTGCAAATTTGAATTCTCACGCTCTCTTTGAGATTTTCCTTGAGATCTAAGGTTCTGGTGAAGCATTTTACAGAGTTTACCACCAAGGTTAGTAAATTTAAGTGTTTTTTTTTTCATTTTTTAGCTATTATTTTATAATTTTGATATAAATTGTGCTATTGTTTTTTTGCAGTTATATATTATGACTTCTGAGCGAGACAAAGGGAAGGGGAAGGAGGCTGAACTTCCCCCCAAACCTATTTCATGGGGAGCAACTGAGCAGTAGAGGGGGTAGTGGGAGAGGCAGCAGAGGGTAGCGCGGGGGTAGGCACGTCCCCATGCCGTCGTAGGAGGCTACCGCGCTGTTGTAGCCACAACAATCATAGCAGACAACCCTACAGCAAACGGCTATACAGGAGGTGAGACGTCTCTAGAGCTACCTGTTCAGCCTAAGGGGGAGATCAGTCTTAGCGATTACGACGAGAACAAGGAGTTTGACTTCCGTATTTCTATCAGTGACATGGTGCAGTTCCTGGATGAGGAGAAGGCGAGGGACTAAAATAACCTACGATGGTTGTTTGCCTGGTCAACGAGATTTGAGGTGCAAATTCAAGGTAAATTTAATTATTGTTTTAATAGATTTAATATTGAAATTCCATAGGTTAAATGTCTTTTAAAGTTTAATTAACGTATGTGGTAAATTGTGTAGATCAGCAGGGGAACATGTCCACACAGAAGTTGGACGTGGCCGGTCTCAATAGCATGGATCAGAGCCTACTCGTGATAGTTCCGTGGAATAAGGCCATGGACCAGCCGATTGAGAATGGCAGCAACTTCTTTAACCGCTACTTGAATGAGTTGAGCTCGAATTGGATGCTATTCCCCATTAACTTCAGGATATGGAAGAACGTTCCCAAGGGGTCGAAGGATCTTACGTTGGTCGAGGCAGTGAAAGTGATTAATAGTATCTAATTATATTATATATTATATAATTAATTGTATTTAATTAATATTTATTAATTGTATCATTTATAAGTAATTGTATTTAATTATTTTTTTATTCAATTGTGTTACAAGATAGCTTTGCCGTCTGGGATAACAGGAAGAGGTACACGTTGATGAAAATGGGTGACGGCTAGAAGAACAAGAGGAATTGTCTCTTCCACAGTATGAATAAGGATGGGATGATACCTCTGCAGTAGCTTATCGACAATGTCTCGGACGACATCCCACCAAACGATTGAGCGGGTTTTGTCTAGTACAGGAGGAGCGCAGATAAGCAGGTAATTTATTTATAATTATAATTTTAATATAACTTTCATAATTTTTATGTTTTTAATAATTTTAATATATTTTTTATGCAAGCTCTTTCCTAGAGGAATACCAGATGCCGAGGGCAGCAGAGGATCCATCACACAGCAAAATCGAAGACATTTGTTGTCACTTACAGCGAGCTAGTAAGCGATTAATAATGTCAATTACTTTTAGTTGTTTATTTCATATTATAAATTTAGTGTTTTATTGTTCATAATAATAATTTAATGTTTTAATTGTTTTAGGAGAGGAAGGCTCAGCGGTAGAACCGTCAGACGAAATGTAGGGAGCTATTCACTATCACCTACAGACATCATGACAAAACTATGACCTCTTAATAGGCAGAGGAGGCTATTGTAAGTTAATTTATTATTTTATAATAATAATACATTGTTATGTTGTTTATAAAACTACTTTATTGTGAATAATAATAATAATTTATTATTTCAAAAAATGGCAGGAATGGATGCAGCAATCGCAGGCTAAACTATAAGAGACTCAGACCTAGGAGTCACAGGGGTCTATAGACCCCACTGTGCCATTAAAAGTTGGTCTAGGTCTAGTTGAGCACCTTAGGCACTTGAGAGGTATAGGGATAAGTGCTAGACTTAGCATAGTCTATGACAAGAGCGGCGCCTCTGAGACTAGCAACTCTCGAGCATGGATGTCGAGGGTAAGATGTCCGATGGAGGAGTCTGTTAACGAGATCCGTTCGGTGGTTGCCAGGGTACATGCTATGATGGCCCATCAGATGTAGCAGTAGGCTGATTTCTACTATGCTCAACATCCGCAGAGGTGGGATATCACAAACTACATGATGTCGCGGTTGTGGAGTCACCTGTTCCCTGACTAGGAGAATCCACAGGTCCCCTTATCCCTAGGTTCGTTGTCTCACCGTCTCCTACTTCCAATGATGATGGTGCAGTTCACTCTGCTCAACGTCGTGATCCTACCTCCTGAAGGAGGATCTGATGATTAGCTTCGTGATCCCGCCCCTCTGGGTAGTTAGTTTATTTTTTAGTTAGCTTTAGGACAATTATATTTTTCTTTCTAACATCTGTACTAAAATTTGGATTTTTTTCACTCATGTTAAATTCTTCTTTAGTTTAGAACTTGCCAAAAAAATTTGAAAATAAATAAATAAATAAATAAAACATTTATTTGTAATGGTTTTTATAACCAAACCGTTACAAATTATGCAAATTATCAATATTTGTAGCGGTTAAGCCAATTAAACTGCTACAAATAGCAATCACATATAACTTTGTAGCGGTTCTAGGTGATAACTGCTACGAATTGTCATGAATCTTTGTAGCGGTTTTATCGACAAGAACCGCTACAAATTGCAAAATAAAAAATTTGAAATTTAGCCAACAGTCATGAATATTTATAGTAGTTGTAGGTGGTAACCGCTACAAAGTGTTATAAATATTTGTACATGTTTCCCAACTAAAACCGCTATAAAATTTTAACTTGAAATTTGAATATTTTAAATCCCGCTCATGAAACTTTGTAGCGGTTTGTTAGAGTAACCGTTACAAAGTGTCTTGCACATTGTTAGCGGCTTCTTAATTTCAACCGTTGCAAATTGAAAATTTGAAATTTAAATGTGTTAATTCCCGCCGACGGTAATGGACATTTGTAGCGGTTTTATGTACATAAATGCAACAAAGTGTCAAACATTTGCTATTTAAATTTTATATATCGCCAACGGTCGTAAATGTTTGTATCAGTTTATTAAAGTATAACAACTACAAATTTATACTTAGTAGCAGTTATGGTAGCGGTTTTAGAACTGCTACAAATTGTTAAATGTTGGAGGACTACAACCCAAATTCCCTAGATTTCAGAACTCTCGCAATTAGCCCTCTTAACCGTGTAAAAAGGTTTACAGCATATAATGTCAATGGTTTCAAGTTTTGCATGGTTTCATGAGATCAAGGATTGCAAACTCAAAATTCAAGTGTTTATGACACCTTTAGGACAAGGAGTTATGCGAGCAGTAGTGACGGCAACATGCAGTTCGGAGGTGTCCCTTACTATAGAAAGCTTCTTGATGTCATCGAACTAAATTACTAAGGTCGTTTCACCATGACATTTTTCAAGTGTTTGTGGATAGACACGACAACTTCTCGGGGACTCAAACCTGACAATTTAGGTATCACATCAGTCAATTTCTCCCAGCCAATTCACACTAGTCAATATGAAAATGATGAGCCATATATTCTTGCTTCGGAAGCACACCAGATTTATTATGTCAAGGACAAGAGGCACATGGATTGGAATATGGTGGTGCATTTAAAGCCTCGAGACCTTTACAACATGGGTAGTGGTGATAACATCGCCTACAAGAGTGAGTCATTCCAGCTCACCAATTTCAAAAACTTCTTCCCTGAAGGTAGTGATAATTTACCTATAATTTGATGCGCTTTTTTAAGTTCACATCATTTAAATTAATTTTTGTATAAAATAATACCACAATAACATTTTCTTCACAAAATTTTTGTAGGGATGTCAATAAAAAATGATTAAACAAATTATGTTTTTGTTCTTGTAAGCCTTAATGTATATATTTTTTAAAAAAATTTCAGGACAATATTTGTAGCGGTTTTATATCAACTACAAAATCAACTAAAACTGCTACAAAAGTAAAAAACGCAACAAAGAGCATCACAATAACCGCTACAAAACCTGTCACATTAACCGCTATAAGTACTATACTGATTCCTATAAATACCCATACCACACCTCATTTCAAATACTCCTCCATTTCTTTTAACCCTTCCTCTCTTTCATTTTATCTCATTTAAAAATATATTTTTAAGGGTTGAGAAGCTAAACAAGGTGATGAAATACGGTAAACGATTTTTTAATTCTTTCATTTCAACATTTTTTCCCCCGCATAATATTTATTCTAATTATTTTTCTTTTTTTTTTCAGAAACTGAAAGAAATTTTCTCACCATTTTCAATATTCCTTCCATAATGATAATCATATAATAGATAACATAATAATTTTTTATTACTTACATATCCTCGATAATATTACCTATATAAAGTTTATACTTATCCAATTTCAATTAATCATTCTTTTTAAATAATAACTACTATTAGCTAAACTACTTAAATAATAAACTATTCAATTCAATATTATAAAAATGGAGACAGATAATTGTATAATTTTTTTAAAAAATTTCACAAAATTTTGCAGCAGTTTCAAGAACCACAACCACTACAAATTCAAAAATACAATGGGATTAAGAGTCTGTTTGGTTCAACCCCATTGCATGCCTGCAATGGTAATCATGATTGCGTTACTAAGAGAAGAGTGTTTGATTGCTCTTTAGCATGATAATATGGTTTACCATGATAATGATGATTACCAAAAAATTGATAATCCTCATTCATATCTCCTCCTTATGAATCCTTATTACTATCTCATTGCATGATTAAAAAGGTCCAATTTATTCTTTAGTTTCCGGTGTCTTTATTTCACCCATCTCATTTCACTTGCCATATCACGCCACAACTGCCACCGCCACTACCTCTTCCTCCACAGTCGTTACCCCCACCGGCCGCCGCCGCCACTACCTCCTCCTCCACCTCCGCTGCCTCCCTCGCCATCTACCCACCTCCACCACCTCCTTTTCCGCCGTTAACCCTATCTTTGCTGCCGCCACTACTTCCTCCTCCTCCACCTTCACCGCCGCCACCTTCACAATTGTCGCCGCTCACCACCACGACTTCCTCCTCCTTCTGCAAAACCCCATCACCGCCACCTTCACAATTATCGCCGCTCGCCACCACGACTTCCTCCTTCTCCTCTGTTGTTGTCGCCGCCACCACTACCTCCTCTTCCAATGTTGTCACTGTCACCACCTGCCATCGCCATTGCTGCAATACCGTTACCATCCTACACCACCATAACCATTACCATTGGACGATCCTTAGTGAGATAGCGTGACAATTATGATGAGGCAGCACAATGGCTCTCAACTATTTTTCTATAAAAATTATATTAAGGGTAAAATAAATTGTGTAATATATTAATTTTAAATCATTGTTAAAATATTAACTCATTGCACATTGCTTAAAAATCAAACCAAACACTAACCCTGTGATTAATATTGTATTGCAATAACATTGCATTGCATTGCAGGGTGTAATGGAATCGAACCAAACGGGCCCTAAATGTTTGGCACCACTTTTAAAATTTCATATGATATCAGTAGCAGTAAGTTTTGGCGCCATTTTTTAAAAATTACTATTTCAATTTCGTAGTGGTTTTATAACAGCTACAAAAATGAAGCCAAATTTTCAATTTTCATTTTCCACCAAGCAAGATTGTGGCGCCAACATTTGTAGCGGTTTACTATTTTGATAGATAATGTGTTATTAACATGAGAATGTTGTAGCGATTGGAATAAACAGCTACAAAAATAGTAGTGGTTTTGTTACTTGAGTAGTGGTTATTTAGAACCACTACAAATTCGTTTGCTACAGTAGATTTTATAATGGTTTTGTCAACCGCTACTAATGTCGTTAAATATATTTTTTTAACCGCTACTAAACTAGATTTTTTTTAGTGAATAAAAAGCGAAGCTCTCCAGTTTTTTCTAGAGCCGGGAATACGGGCTAGCCCTTCACAGACTCGGGCCTAAACGGGCCGGCCCGTTTAGGCCTACGTCCTAAAAAACCTCCAATTTTTAAAGCTCATGGCTCTACAGGGTTGACCTTTCACGGACTCGAGCCTAAACAGGCTTGAACTCATTTTAATTTTAAAAAAAATATTTTTCAAATTTTACAATTTATTTGTTATTTTACCTTAAATTGAGATACATTATTTTTAAAAATCATAAATTTTTAGTTAAAATAATCATCTAAAGTCCAAATTAGCTTCTTTTTTAAAGTTTAAATGAATAAACCATTGAAGAAAATAAAATAAATCAAACCATTTAATAAGTGTTTACCTGTTATTAATACTTTATTAGGTACTTATGTGTCTCACATATTAATAATTTAATATAATGATATTATATATATTAATTTATTTTTAAAAAATATTAAATGGACCTAAAAGGGCCGGCTCTACAGTCCTTTAGAGTTTGCGGCCCTGTAGGGCCGGCCCTTTTAGACCTGTTTCCTGTTTTAGCCTCTAAATCATAAGCTCGGCTCTTAAAGAGTTCGGGCCTAAACGGGCCGGTATGACGGATTCGGCCCAAATTCCCGGCTCTAATTTTTTCTTTACTAACCATAAATTCTTTTGACATAAAAAAAGAAACAAAAAGAGGGGGGAAACGAACTGAATTACGTCATTTAGAGTGTGCTGATGAATAAGGTTCCAGCAAAATCCATGGTTTTTCATTTCCCCCTTTATTTTAAGTACAGAACCAGCGACAGATGTCTGATGAAGGTAGACCATCACATCATCTATTTTCTTTTTATTATTAATTAATGATTATTTCTTCCAATCTACGGTTGAAAACTTAAAACTTCGTTTATGTGTTACATGTTTAGGAAAACCCAAGCATAGGTTTTTAGGTGTACATGTGTTTATAAAAAATAATTAAATTAAGCGAAACATGAAAGGATATTATAAATAAATCAATTCTGCAGTGATATTGATATTCTTTTCCGCTGAAAAATTGCTGGAAGTGTTAGGAAAGAGTGTAGCAGATGGTAACCCTTCCTATCATTTGTAAGAATTTTTGAGGAAACAAAGCAAATAAATATACCGTAGAAATTAAACGGTACAAGAGACACCAAATTAAAATTATTAACGTGGAAAAACTATCAAGTCAAGGGTAAAAATTCAAACTAATAAAAATATAATTCATTATAATCAAAATAGGATACAAGAGAGTCTCAAATAAATGTACAAATACATGAAACTACCTAGTCAGACAACTAAAGTCACAAGCTTATAATTAAAGAACAAAACAGAAAAAACGTCCCTAACTACGAACATATTTTCTCTCACACTAGGCTTCCAAATAGCAATCCCACCGTTGAAAAACCTGAACCATATGTTTTAAACCTTCTAATCAAATTTCAACTCGATCCAACAATTAACAAATGTGTAGACATCGATTTACCAATAATGACCTGTGAAGCTACAATGTTTCCTCTCACGGGGCTGCAAAATTAGACTTCTTCGACCTTAGTGGGACCTCTTTGCCCAAACACCTAATATGTCCTATTTTCACTTAAATAAATGAGACACAACGTCAAATTAGGAAACTTACCTTTCATAATATGTCCTTTCTCACAAAGAACAATCAAGAAACTTTCCCTTTTTTTTTTCCTTTCTCTCACTCTTTTCCTTCTTTTCTATTTTTTTCTTTCCTTTCCTTTCTTCCATTTTCATAAATAGGAAATACATAAAATATAAAATATATAAAATTTAGGCAATTCAAACATGAGTTTTTCTCTACATAGGAAAGGAAGCCCAAAACCCAACAGGAAAGATGTAACCAGCCACTATGGTTATTTTGGTTAACAAAATCATTCCAGTTTTATGAACACACAACATCATTTTTTTAAAGGTTAATGCAACATTTGGTGCACTCTCATTTTGTGTTTGTTCCCTCAAGTTTAATTTTTTTTAAGATTAATAAAAGATCATTTTTTGGTCTCTTAAATTTCATTTCGTTTATAACATAAGTCCCCATAATTTAATAAAAACTTGGACAATTTATCTTTTGAGGGACCAAAACTCATGATATTTGAGATTTGACAAACCGTAACAAAAAAAAATTGAGGGATCAAATATTGTATTAATTCCTTTTTAAATTAAAGGGAAGACACTAATAGTTTAATTTGAGGGGGATTGAAGCTTTAACCGCTCACTTACAAAGGAGTTATTATGTCAATAGAATGTTAGAAGGCCGGCAATATTACTCCTTACTACTGCTGGTAAAGAATAACAATATCAAATAGGAAATACACATTGTTTACTTCATCTGTTGATGTAAAGGCGTACTTAATTAGTTATATATAATACTACAATTAAAAAATTACTGATGAGTGCAATCAATGCATTAATAATATTTACTAGTTGGTTAAAATTTTTTTTGAATTAAAAAAGGAAATACAATCATTGACAAGAACATGCATTCTAGATTACGTGTAACCGACCAAACCTTGATTTGAGTTAGGTAGCCATATATATAGATGCTTTTCCTCTACTCCTATCTGATTTCCATAACCAAGAAAAGAAAAGAGACACTCCTTTTGTGATGAGCAATATCATCCATCCCTCGTTTATGTATTTATACATGCATATATCATTATCCACAAAACTAAAGCCTCCATATATCATTATTGGCGGGGTGTCAGCTATTCCCCCTGTTGCTCCTCAATTTTAGAGAAATTCTCAAATGTTTTTTGTGGTTCTTTTGATCCTTGTGTTCTACATGAAATAAGTGATATTTTGATATCTTATAGGTAAAAAAAATAGAGCTGTTTTCATTTTTTTTATAATTCTTAAAAAATTTAAGACTCCAAAATTGTGTGGTATCTAATTTAGAGTATTAAATTTTTAAAAAATTGTAAAAAATTGAAAACAGCTTCATATTTTACTCATAAGATATCAAAATATCATTCATTTTAAGTAAAATCTAAATATCAAAATAACAAAAAAAATTAGGAAGAACCCCAAAATTGAGCGACAATAGAGGGCACAATAGAAAAGGAGCAACTGACACCCCAATCCAAAGCTTTGGGACGTGGTGGCGCGCGGCCATGTTAGAGTTTAAACATAGAATGAGGAGGGAGTTAAAACCTCGTAATCTGCAGCAGCAGTATGGTTAGAAGAAGAAAGATATGAAAGAGGACTGTGCATACGTGAGTTAGGATAACTCTTGTGGTTATGAAAGGAGCAAGCCCATGATGATGATGCAGAACTCATATTATTTTCTTCGATCTCCATCTCCACCTCGGCCACAGCTTGGCAGAAGAGATTAACATCACAAGGAAGCCAAATGGGGCCCTCGCTTCTGTAGCCAAACTCAGTCTCAGCGTCATCTAGAAGCAGCTTGAACATTGGGTGATTAGCTACCTCTATCTTCATTAAGAATCTCTCTCTCCGAGGTCCCACGTATACCCAGAAGCATCCCTCTGGAGCCAACTGTTTCTTGTTCTTCGTACTCTTTCCCAATGATTGTTGAACCTTCGAGATTATGTTGTAGCTGCTTCCTCCTTCGATGCGTCGCTTGCATCGTCCGAAAACCCTCTTGCATGTCTGCTTAATGCTCTCCATAACTAAAGTTTTCTCTCCCTTGATCGCAGATATATAGCGAGTGAGTGAAACTTGTGTTAGTTTCTGGGATCAAGAGGCGAGCTTGATAGAGAACATGGAGAGAGAAGGAGGGGGTTAGGGTTTCTTTTTGGTAAGTTATGAAGGAGATGAAAGAGGATAGAGAGAGGGAGGGGTATATAACGGAGACACTTTGGCGGCCTGCTTTCTATCTTGGACACGGTTGTCATAGTCTAAGCCTCGCGAATTGTCGCCCCTCTTAAATTATTACTATTATTCTCTTTTATTAATTGATTACACCGACGTTTGATTCTGAACCAACGAATTCAAAAATGGAGGAAGTGCAATATCCAAGTTTGATTTATCAATGGTCATTATAAAAGTTTTAAAAAAAAATGCAGAATATTCATACATACTACATAATCCAACGGTGTGTAATAAATAATTTTTATATGTATATTATTATCCAACATGATGTGTAATAGTTAACATATATTGATATATATATATATATATATATATAACGGAGTTTATTAATTTTGTTAAAAATATTAGTATAATTATAAGCATGACTTATAAACCACATTAAAATTGTTACTGGCACTTGCCTCCTCCTGCAGGTCAAAACTTCTCGATGAATATCGAGCTCTCAATTAGAGCATTATTGTAACAGGCATAAATTCTTGGCAGAACAACACCTCAGAAGCTAGCTGTTAGAGTTGGGGAACCCAAGGTCTCATAAAGCTCTTCTTTCAAGACAACCCGTCCGATGTGAGACTGTTATACACAGTGTATACTTTATATAATTACGTGCTCGTTTGGAATAGCTTATTTTTAGACAATAAGTGCTTATAAATCGTGATTCATGAAATACGAAGTAAATAGGTGAGAGGAGTTTTATCTCGGCTTGCATGATAAGGACTTATTCTCTAAAATTAAGTGATATCAAACACACACGTATATCATGTCAATTATCACGTGGGCATTTTCTACGCAATTATAAATATGTAATAGTATTTTATAGATGTTTATTGATATTGAAGGCGGTACAGATGATATGTTGATTGGTTTATTGAGCTGAACTTGATCATAGATGTAAGTGATCAGCAATGTGACTTTTCAACAATAGCCAAAGAAAAATGAATTAGAGTGTCGTCACTCACCGTGAACTTTCGCTCCTTTCAGACTAAAACTACGATTCCATCACTTAATTAACAGTGCATGCATCGAATTTCAAAGTGAAACCATAAAACTGCTTTCTATCTTTGTCGTGATTTATTTACGTAACTTTCAAGTTTCCACGTTCAAGGTGGCTCCCTTATTTATCCAGTCAATCGTCATGCATCTAATTCCCCTCATAAAGGGACATACCATGCCCTCACATAGGTATAGGCTTTAGCCCTTTGCCCAAAAATAAAAAAAAAAGGTTATTTTTTTTATGAGTTATTGAATCAAGATCTCAACGATCCATATTTAATACATTATAAAAATATTATTATTATTATTATATAAAATATCATTATAATAATAATATTTTTAAAATATAATAAATCTGAATCGTTGACACATCTTAATCTAACAGCCCATAGGAGGAAAAAGAACCTCCTTTCCTTTTGGGGTAAAGGAAATAAACCTGGTCCCCTCACACACTTGGCAATATAATACTAGTAATTGCCTCTGATTTACTAAAAAGTTCTCTGTCAATTTTTGTCGTGAAATGTATTCAACTTAGGCAACGTATTTGTATTTTTGTGAAAGTCGAGATAATTAAGTCGCATTTTTGTAAAAGTCAGAATTTCTTTTCAAAAACTGGTTTATATTATAATGATATATATAGTTAGTAATTAGATGAAGACTTATAATGGGTCATCATTCCCAAATAGATCTACATATATATGAAAAATCCCTGCAGTCCAGAAATCGGGTCGCCCACGTGCCCATCTGTTTTGAATGTATTAAGGAGATCAGTTAATGACTCGCTATTTATTTATTTATTTGTAATGAGGAGACGATGTTGAATTTTTCAATAAAGGACGCAGCATCCTCATCATGATGTTGAAATAAGTAAGGGAATATAATCCTAGTTCTCCAACTTTCCATGTACTTCACGGAAACACGTATTTTTTGGATAGCAACATGGATATACGTATTAAGTATATGTAGAAGCAAATAAAATTAAGGCCGACATGACGTAATAATTTAGCTTTGATGAATCTAGTAAGAGGTAGAAAAAATAAAGGCAATGACCTGTTAATGTACCCCGTCTGTTTTTTTTAATAAGAAACAATCGTCACACACACTCCGTAGTTATTTATACAAAGCATTCTGAAAATTCTTTATTTTTTATTTCTTACCTTCTCTTTTAATTTTCATTTTCTATTATTTAATTACCCTATTTAATGTCAATATAAAAAGCTTGAATCAAATATTCTAACCCTCCTTACATTTTACCTTAATTACATAGACCTCACCTTTATTTTAAAAATATACACTTAAGTATAAATAGTTAACTCTGTTAGGGATTTTTATTTTTTATTTAATTTATATTAAAGTAAATTTTATTAACTAATTTATCCTTTATTATTACTAATTCCCTAATTTTGGCTAAAAATGTTTTATGTAATTTAAGAGTTTTTTATTTTTCTTAATTTATTTTTTACTTTTGCAAATAGTTATCTGTTAATTAAATTTTTTCCATATTGAGACAAGGATTAAATTAATTTAATTAATGCAAACAAATAAGACTTAATTGAAAATATGATTAATTCTTTTAAAAGATACTACTCTAGTTTTATTTATAATTCTTTTTAAACTAATTCTCGCATATCAATGAGAGTTAGTTAACTCATTAACTATGAGCTAAATTTCTAATTTTGTCCTTATTTATGATTGGTTCCAAAAGTAAACAAGAATAAATTCTTTTTGGTTATTGCAATTAATAGGGGTAAAAAAGTATAAAACTCATTACTACCATAAAATTGAACTTATAAATATGACCAAACTTTTTAATAAAAAATGATTTATAAATAGGACCAGAGTGATACATATATAAATAAACGTGTTTATAAATTTTTGTGAAAAATGTATTTAAAAAATTAAAATTTAAAATCAATATAAGTTGTATAATGTCTCAAATTTACATTATTATTAACATATGGTGAAGGTGAACCATGTTGTCGTGGCAAAAAAATGAAAGAAATTATGTTTTCGCCATCTAGAAGAATACTAAATAAATAAGTTTTGATAAATACAATAAAAATTAATAAATTTTATAATATGTTGGAAATTTTGCACATATATATTAAAATTATTATTTTTTGTATAAAAATTATTTTTAGGCAAGTATAAATGTTTATTGATTTTTTGAAAAAGGGGTATTTTGGTCAAAGCAAGTGCTTAATGGTCAAATTTAACTGTCGACTAACGGTTGCGTATATAAAAATGGAATTTTAAATATGTAAGGGAAGTTTTTGTAACATGTATTTTAATTTCAAAGAAAATCTATATACGCTTTCAAACTAGATGAGAGATTCGTATAATTTTAATAAAACAGAGAGGTGGTAAATATATTGTACTCAAAAAATTTTCATAATCCTCAAAGACCTATTACTTCTATCATAGTAGAATATTATTTTCTTATTATCTTTCTTTTACAATCATCTTTATCATACTCCGTGATAATTTTCTTACTCTCTCTCTCTTATTCCCTATATCCTCATAAATAAGGGTATTTTAATTAAAATTAATTACAATCTTAACACATTTATTATTCTTAACCAATATTTTTAATCGCGAGATTCCGTTTGTTATAAAAATGAATGGAAGGATCCGTACGTAGTAGTTTTGAAATTCAATATCCAATGAGGGCCTTTTTGGTTTAGAACGTGGAATGTAGTTATTGGTAATGCCGCTGCCAACTTGTCAATGCATACACACTGCAAAATGAGCATGTGGCTTGCATATTCCTTTCCGCACAATGTTTTAAAAGCAGGTAGGTGGGCGGGTTATAGTTAAATCAGTTGGAATGATTAGATCTAATAATTAAATTTAAAAATATCATATACATATTTATTTATAATTATATATATATTATACAATTAATCTTTAGTGGTCTAATTTGATAGGAAGTTAACTAGGTCACAAAATATGGTTGAATGATGAACACTAAGTCAACTATCAACCTAACAAAATGTATTGGATCATAATGATTTCATGATTTATCAAATATTGATAGCTTTTGATTGATCGAAACATGAGTTTCTTGATAAACATTTGGACCATAAATATCATCATCTGTTTGAGAAAGAGATCCAAAATTAAGACAGTCAACTTTAGGGGTGAGCAAAACCGAACCGAAACCGAAGACCGAATCGAATCGAATCAATTTCGGTCTTTTCGGTTCGGTTTTTTCGGTTTTCGGTGCATGTTCGGTTTTCTTCGGTTTTTCGGTTCGGTTCGGTTTTTTAAAAAAAATTTCGGTTTAAACCGAAAAACCGAAAATTTTAAAATAGTATACCACAACTGAAAATCCGGATGCAAGACAAAGAATGATATATCATTGGATATTCATCTTTTTGAATTTTTGTTATGCTTTCTTTGGATTAAGTAATATTGAATATAATTATTCTGCATCTCTAAAAAAACCTTCCTATTTTTTGTTCCATTATTGGAATATTGGCTACTCCAAACTACATTAATCATATATATAATATGTTGTTTATACTTTGTTTTATATCATTTTTCTTTAGATCTTGATGAGGTTGTTTAATTTTATAATTTGTATTAATTTTTACGGGTTGAAAATTCAGATATTTGAAATAAAAAATGAATGCAAAAAAAATTTCGGTTTTTTCTCACAAAACCGAAACCGAACCGAATAATTTCGGTTATTTCGGTTCGGTTATTTCGATTGTTCGGTTTCGGTTCGGTTTCATAATTTTCTTTAGTTCGGTAGTTCGGTTTTTTCGGTTTTTACCGAAAACCGAACCGAAAAACCGATGCTCACCCCTAGTCAACTTCAATCCCAAAACTTCCAATTCCATTATCGCAAATGTTGCACAGCTCTTCAAATCACAAACTCACAATTTAGATTACAAACTCAATCATAACAATAATTAGAGCACAGGCCACACGGGAATAATCACAACAAACTCTGCTACAATCACAAATATTGTACTAGTCGTTAACATGGGCAAATCAAAGGCAATATTGTACTATCCAAGTAATCACGACTTAATTGCAATCACAATTATATTCTCTGCCACCTTGGAATTACAATATACAATAACATTAATTTAATATCAATAGTTGCTTGTCTTGTACAGGAGATGGGGGCGGGAGAGAAGGATAAAAAGTTGCACAACTTACAATCACATTCACAACTTTATTTTCTCAGCCCGTCTTGCCTGCGTCTCCACGGGACCACCTGCCTCAACATAACATATGTATTCATATATATTTATCAACTTCATTTGTTACTTTCCAGGGCGTCTATGAGGCTCAAATGCCTGTAATGTCTATTGGAACCTAATAAAAAAATATCCAATCCGACCCTAAAAAATACATTCATAAATCATTTGGGTATCTTCGGGTTGGGGCAAATATTGGACTGGGCTGGGCACTGAGCAAGGTGTGTTGCCCTGCCCAATATGTGTGTATAATTGTATTTAAAATATATATATATTGTATATATAATTGAACAAGTACTTACTTACTATTCAATGAGAATTTAATGAATAAACATATTTTGTATTTACTAGGCATATCTTTTCATACACATATTTAATTAAGAAGTGGATAAATTGAGTTTTTGAAAAGTAAATTATTTTCAAATAATAAGAAAATAATCTCTATTGAATTAATTTGTTTTATTGGCTCATAAATCGAATCTAAGTAATACAATCTTAAAAGGACTATAGTATAAAATATGTTTTTGAAATACCAAACTATATATTTTTTTGTATTATTATTATTATTTAATACTTCATCATTTTTCAATTTTTAAAAGATTTTTAGGCACAAGCCCACCCTGTCCAGCCTCGTCCGATAATACTCAGGCTTCTATTGGGCAGGGCTGGGTAACGGGCTGCAAAATGCCGCCCATTTTTTTTCCGAACTAGGCATCGAGCATGGTCCATGCCCTACCTAACCCTGCCCATATTCACCCTTACTTTCCACTGTCTCTCACTAGGCATCGAGCATGGTCCATGCTCCCTCCTCCTAATCCTCCATCATTTGCATCCCTCTACAATACATACACATGCCTTACACTATTTTCACTAATATATGAATATTAAATTATTATTCAATAAAAATATTCCAAGGATTTCGTATCTATTTCTACTTTCTAGTTCGGCTTTATGATCAAGTTTTGGACAGTCACAGAGATGAAGGCAAGCGCTCTACCTATCTGTTTCCATACCCAACGAAAATGACGCAGACATCATTTTTTATAATCCATCCGTCGAAGCCACTGCTTAACATCAATTGGACTGGACGAAGGAACTCGCGCGACATGGAAATATATTATATTGAGGCATATATAATTATATATCACCAAAACCAGAGCGGGGAAAAATTAAGCTTACCCAGAGATGTGGACTTGAGCTGGATAAGTTGCGTCTTCTCCTAATCCCAACCCTTGATATCCTTACTTTGATTTTCTATCAGCAGCTTCATTATCAAATTTGGTGAAAAGAGAACAAATCACAGTACCACGCACAATAGAGAAGACGTCGAAGATGGTAGAGGACGACGATGGACATAGGCGGTGGCCGGCGTTGTTGCAAATGGCGGGAGAAGCTTCAACCATGATGTTGGATGAAAGGGTTAGGGTGGCGAATGGAATGCTCCACATCGGTTTGGGATTTTGTCTTTTTTATCTGCCTTAATTTAATAAAAAAACTAATTAAATAAAATATCTTTTACACCATTTTTTTATTAAAAAACAGATATCAATGACCCCACCGGTTTTTAAAAGTCAGGTCCGATTTCCGACCCAAAAGCGATTAAATGACGGTCCAAAATGGTCTGAACAAAAAAACAGCTCCTTACATAAAACTGACATGTCGCTGAGATTGGTTGACGGTCTAATCAGTTTAACCGTCCGGTCTGATTCAGCTCTTAAAACCCTATTTCCACATTTGAATCTTTTACTTCTCTCTTCATCTTTAATTTTCGCCGCAATATTGCAGTCATTTTGTTTCAAATTAATTCTATCGTTTATTATATGAATAAAAAAAACACTCGATTCTAGTTTATTAATGTGATTGTGGTTCGACTAGCTAGGATCATATACCGACAATTTATATTACATAAATATATTTAGTAGGAATAAATTGAAAATCATAGGTCTTAATTTCATAACTTTAGATCAAACTTAAAACGTTAAAAAGTAGATTTAGAAACATTACACCAAGTACAAGCACATAATTGTCATGCGCGCGCATTAAACATACTATTTATGAGATAGTACATTATGGATACCCATATATACATAGTTAGACAATATGATTGCAGGGTTCTATTTTTTTTTTTTTCGAATATGATTGTCATCAGACTTTTTTTTTTTTTTTTTGGCCAACAAATTAAACCGCTTGACTTTTGGATCATGTCCATACTTAATTAAAAGGTCACTCTTAAATTGTTGTCCTCAATTACTTGTATTTTCTTTCTATATTTTCTCGGACTGGATTTTTTTCTTTAATCTCTACTCGAGCTAGTAAAAACGCGCCGAAAAGAATGATGTAGCAATTTTTCTTAATTGTATCTAAATTTTATAAATATGTGATTTTTCAAGGATATTATATATCTTATAGAATCAATCTTCTCAATTAAAACTTGACTCTCCGAGTCTTTTCTTCAGTTTTTTAAGCCACCTAATGTTCTCGATCAACCCTTTTTTTCCGTCTGTCCGCTGCTTCTTCTTCCTCAAACTGAACTAACTAAATATATATAACCAACGATCCTTCCTCGTCCCCTGTTTCGATCGAAACAATAATTAAGGACTTGGAGAAAATTCTAGAAAAAAATATCTTTAAAATTTGAAAATCAGTGATTTTCCACTACTTATAAATTGTGAATTACAAATTAAGTGTAGTCAATACTTAAACTAGTGTATGAAACAAAACTGATTTAGAATTTTGATATAATTTGAAGGGAAAATTTCACAGCACCCCCTTTATAGCAAATTATTCTTAAATAGCTTTCAAAACTTTCTGAAGCTTCACTACATTCTCTAAAGCTAAACTGAAAATAAAATTTATGGGTGAAAAAATAATTATGCCCTTACTTTACAAATCAAATATGATTATTTACATGACACATGTGAGAATTTACAAATCAAATATGCTTATTTGCAAAACAAATAAATGAAGTTACAAGACCAGTTTAGTCATATACAAGACAATAAGCATATTTACAAGAATACATCATATTTACAAAATACATGTGGGAATTTACAAGACCGTCTTGACCATGTATAAGACAAGGGCATAAATATCTTTTCAGCCAAAAAACTGAATTTCAGTTTAGTCCCAGTGATGCTTTAAAGTTCCAGAAAATTTTAGGGGCTGTTTGAGAGTGATTTGCTACAAAAGGAGTCCAGTGAAATTTTCCCTAATTTAAAAATATTTTTCTAAAATTTTTCCAAGAAGTTTTGCCCATTAATACATTCTGCAAAGTAATAGTTTTCCAAAGTTACCATCAGGACGCCTTTAAGATTCTCGATGGTTTGGTCTTCAAGAAGCGGGTGAGTGAATTACCAAAAGTTAAACTATCTTGTGCA
The DNA here is from genome assembly GCA_963855925.1 of Inga laurina. Lineage (NCBI taxonomy): Eukaryota > Viridiplantae > Streptophyta > Magnoliopsida > Fabales > Fabaceae > Inga > Inga laurina. The sequence goes on from OY979706.1 coordinate 61,573,756, forward strand.
AGCTTGAATGACTTTCTTGTCCTCTTTCCATTTTTTAATTATGTGAGCGCTTTTCTCCTCTCTGACTTAATTGGTTAAAATAAAAAAGTAAAAGACATGTGGTGTTGATGGACGATTTATCTGTTCCATTAAAAATTGTTTGCCTTCATATAATAGCAGTAAACGACTTGAGACTGCGCAAGAGATAACCGCCCTTTGTGACGGTGCTAGGTGAGCTGGTCCCTTGATTCACGCCTTGTGACGGGGGACAAGTGAGGTTTTCCGAAATGGAGGATCTGACTAGGAGTAAATGGAAGATTAGGGCGAAGGGAAACAAATTCACTAGGAATGTGAGTCTGAATGCGATGGCAGAGGGATGGATGGAGACGAAAGAGGGCCAGCTTTCACCAAAGTCGTACCGTGAATCGCTGATGCAAAATGTGAATTCGAGGAAATGTTGGTGGAAATAGACGAGGATTGATGAGGGAGACGAAGCAGTAGGGTTTGGTGTGGGAACGGATTCTAACGATGTATTGTGTCCAGAAGAAGGAATTTCAGTGGATTTATCAAATCCTGTGTGTCTGAAATTCACGATCGATAGAAAGGAGAAGGAACGTCTATTTCGGCCATTTAGATTGACAACGATTGTTAAATTGATGGGACGCCAACCAGTCTACAGCTTCATAGTGAAGAAATTGAAGCAAATTTGGGCAAGGAAAGAGGAGATCCAGATGGAGAACGATTTCTTTCTGATTAGTTTTCAAAACTTGGAGGTCTACATGGAAGGGCTAACTGGCGGCCCTTGGCTAATTGCTTATGCTTACTTGAGTGTAGCAAGATAAAGGCCCAAATTCAATCTAAAGAATCAGAAAATCGAAGATGATGGTAGCCTGCGTAAGGTTTCCTGACTTACCTGCGCCGCTATTTGATAAAAAATTCCTATTAAACATGGGGAATTAAGGGTGTGTTTGAATTGATAATTGGATAAGTGATTTATTTTTATTTTTATTTATGAAATCTTAAGATTGGAAAAAAATAAGATTGGGTAAAATGATGAATGTTTGGATTGACGATTGGATAAGTGACTTATGTAAAAGTGAATGGTGTTTGGTTTGACATTTGCATAAGTGGTTTTTGTATTATTTTAAAGAAAAAATTGTAAAAATTATGAAAAATTAAAAAATGAAGGGATAATTATGAAAATAAGACCTCATTGGCAACTTAATTGCCAAATGGAATCTAGGAAGATATCTACACACGGAGGGATTTTTTCACAATTTTCTCAAAAATTAACTTTGAAAATTTGGCAATGATACAATTTTAAATAAAATGCTTAAAAGTTTTGACCATCATGACAAACAATGCAAAAGACACATACGAAGACAACCGTTTCCACCTCCTTCTCATTATTCAAACTCTAATTTAAATATTAAATCCTAACTTATATTTTCACATAACTCAAAATCTAGCAAAATAAACCGATTAAAATCTCAATAATATCTCCAATAATCCGAATAAATTATTTAAACTAAATTTAATCGGTAAAAGCACAATATAGAAACTAATTTATGACATGTTTATAAAAGAAATGGATTATAAAATCATAAAACAACTAAATAATAAATATAGACTGATTAAAATTAATTATTAATTATTCTCTACATTTCTACAGTCATATATTAATAAAACTTAAAATTTGCCTAAATTCTTATCCCAAAGTATTCTCTAATTAGCAGAAGATTACTATATAAAGAAAGAGAAAATTATTTAGAACATTTTTCATAAAAGAAGTTTTGTGATTAGAAGTGATTTTGAGTACCTCATTGATCCCCAAAGATATGAAAATACTTCTATCAATATTATTACACACACACCAAGCTCCAATTCATAGCTTATGTCCATCAGAGTTTTTTATGACTTTTTTCTGAAAGCTTATCATCCAACCAAACACCCGCTTTATTATAAATTACTGTGCAAGGCCAATTTGGCCACTCAATCGTCCGATTGGCTATCAAATCGATAAAACAAACACACACTAAATTGCAAAGGCTATTAGATTGGATGTGCATACTGCTAAAAGAAATAGGGGAAGTTCGCTAGAATGTGTGTTGAACTAGATTTAATTAAGCAATTGGTGCCGGAATTTGATATTAAAGGGCAAATCTTAAGTGTAGAATATGAAAGTATGTGTTTGCTTGCAAAAAATGTAGTCATTTTGGCCCATAGCAAAGCAGTGTGATGAACTCCAGAAAAAAGCAAGGAAAAAATGAAGAAGTGACTGAGAAGGAGAACAATAGTAGAGGAGGGGAAGATGTTCATATGGAAGAAGCAAGATAGTGGCTCTAGAAGATTGTCCAAAGGTTAAGAAGGCAGATGGAAGGCTTTGGGGCGAAATAGGGTTATAAGATGGGATCGAGGTATATAGCGCTAGAAGTAGAGGAAACTATAGATTATGGTGGGGGAATAAGGGAGGCAACAAGGAAGTGTTGAGGGATGTTGCTAATATGCAAGAGAGGAGGGAAGATAAGGTATGGTTTAGCAAACAAGGAAATGAAGGAAGAAGTATGGAAGCATGGAAGCAAATAAATGAGAGGGGAGGAACAAGGAGGGAGGAGGGGACTCGGTTGACAAAAATAGATTAGGTAGTGAGGAAAAAAAGGAAGTGTGGGAACGGGGGGTCAGTTGGAGGCTGGATAAGGGTGATTGAGGGGGTGGCTAAAACGTATTTAGAAGTGTATAGAGGTAAGAGTTCTATTACAATTGGGAAATAATACATGGACCCTGGAGATGTGAACATGTTAGTGAAAGGAAGGGAAGCCTTCGATTCAGGAGAATACAGGAGGAGTGAAGAAGGTATGATTAAGTATACTAGTATGAGTAGAGGAGGGGGCTTTCTAACCCGTTTTCTTGCCACATATGCTTGATTGTGTGAATATTCCTAACATTTTGATGTGCTTATGAAGATATTAGTTTGAAATTGTAGAGGGGCTTCTAGTAAGAGTTTTGCAGCGGCCTTAAGAAATTTTATAATGAAGTACAAGCTGGATGTGATAGTGTTGTTGAAACCACAAGTGAGTAGGGGTGCAGTGAA